>OX387426.1:41415141-42740141 GCA_947563755.1 Lochmaea crataegi | reverse complement strand
CTTTTCACTATTTGTAATTTTTTTGACTTGTTACCTAATTCCATTTGAAAAAATGTAAGGGGTATCTCCAGTAGGGAGGAAGTGAATCTGACGTTTATGACATTAGCGCCAAAAAGTGTCCCCCTCAAGTTAAAAGTTGACGTGTTTCGGCATTTATTTCTAATATTTCCCATTTTTGATATATTCAGGGTGGGTCCTTTCCAAATGAACACAGTGTATATGTATTGTCATGATATCTATTATTCCTAAGATATAAAAAATGGAATTAATTTTTATCAATTAACATTTCTTACACACACTATATCGTTTGTTGAATGTTAGAGAGAGTGAAGAGATTGTATTTGAATATTGTTATTGTTGTTTCAAATAGTTTATATATTTTTTATATAATATACAATGCATTGAAGTTTTCAAATAGCATCTAATAAAAATTTGAATAATTCAGAAAATTCATATTTTGACATAAATTGGAGAGCTGGTCGCCTGTAAATTTAATCATCCAATGAGAAGATAAGGAAATAAATAAGATTCTATTGATTTTCTACAAGAAGAAAATTGAAAAAAAGGATACTAAGCAAAAGCTTTTTAAAGAAAAGGAGATTAACTTGAGATTTTTGTCAGATATTTTTGAAAAGCCGAAAAATACAATTCACAATTTGAAGAAAATCAAAATTAAAAAGCGGAAAGGAGCATTTTATTCTGTATAAACAATAAAACCTAATAATTTCTAATTTATTTTAGCCTAAAGAAATCTAGAATCGATAATAAAAATCCACTTAATCATAGAAAAATTTATGGACATATTTTGATTGAATAGAGAATTATACAGGTACATTTTCCAAATTAAAACATTTTTTCAACAGTGAAATTTGAAATGTAAATATTAATATTCAGAATTAAAAGAAACATTGTTATACAGCTAGCGAAATGAAAATCATAATAATAAAATTCAATTTGATTATCATATAAATTCCATTTTTTTTATTTATTCAAGAATAAAAATTATCCATATTAAACTATATACAGGGTTTATCATAATAAATAATTTTAAATTAGTTACAAATACGGTTTGTCAAGATAAATAATTTTCAAATTAAAATAAATTACATACAGGGTTATCCATAAAATTTTATTTACAAAAAATACTGTTTCATCCATAAATTTATATCTTCAAATTTAAAAATTCAAAATTGTTTAATAATAATTTAATCACATAAAAATATATTTGTCTATGAACCTGCTCCTGTTAAACAGTTAATTTTCTAATAAAATAAATTTAAGAATATAAAATTATTTTTATTTATATGTAGTGGTGAAATATCAATAATGTTTTAAAATCATTACATATAAATGAAATGGCGCATAACGTAGCGCAGGAGATAGCTCAAAGGGATACAGATTTTAATATTTAAAGTTTTGAAAATAAATAAATAAATAGTTCAGTTATACAGTTAACTGTTAATAATTGATAAAAATTGATTCTATATATAATAAATATTTATATTATTAGATCGAAAATCGTTATTTGAGTATAATTGAACAGACATAGATCATATCAATTTTTTATCTTATACTTTGCTATCTAAAATTTATTTTGAAGTATAATTACCAAGAGAATTAATAAATTTGAAATAGAATTTGATAAATGTTGGAATTGTTGGTTTGCATTAAATTGAGTAGTAACAAATTATCATTTTTAAATCATAACATATTTTTGAGAATATGGGTAGTAAAAAAATATTATTATGAAATTTTTAAATTAGAAATTGATAGGGAAAATAAGGGATAGTTATGATAGAATGGATTTAAGAAGTGGAAAAATTAATATGGAACGGAATCAAGAAGAAATAGTACAACATGAAGAAGACTACATACTACATATAGTATACAAAAACTGGGAGAGATAAATAAAACGATGAAAATTAACAAAGAAGGAGTCAAAAATGGAATGAATAAAACGATGGAAGTTTACAAAGAAGAAATCAAAAATAATCAAATCTTTTATTTAAATCTTCACATTCTTTACCACGAAACCATGGCTCTTGTAATATTCAATATCTACATTCATAGGTTTGTCACTCCTATAAATATAGAAACCAAACACCACATATTTACCATTTTTCTCGCAACTTGTCTATCGCACATCTCAAGATCCATTTCTTTGCCACCAATAAGGATCCAAAGATATGCGACATCCAACCAGAAAGAAACTGGTCATGTCAGAAAGAAGGCTCAAATCTACAGTAAGAAACTATTGTAAAATGCATAATATTAAATATTTAATCAATTACGAGGGTCAGTAAATTGTTAATGAATAAAAATATATCAATAAATAAAATGTAAGTTAAAACTCTTGAAAATTTTTTAATGTTACAATAGGACGACACAACTGAAATATATATTCGCAACAATCTTTTTAACAAAAACTATGGCTCTTGTAATATTCAACATCTAAATCTATAAGTTTGTCACTCTTATCAAATTAGAACTCAAACATCACTTTTGTTACCATTATTATTCCACATTGTCTAGCACACATCACATGATCCATTATTTTGCCACCAATAAAGATCATGCAATATGTGACATTCAATAAGGAAGAAATTAGCCTTGTCAAAAAGAAAGTTTTAAAAAATCGGAAAACTATTAATATGAAATTATAATATAAATGTTTGTTTGCAAAATAAATAAGACTATGTCATTTAATTTATTCCATTGACTCAGACGATTCATTGTTAACATTATTTTTAATAATAGTAAGTAAAAATGAATGAGTGTGCATTAGATGTTGTGTGTCTCCTTTTTTTATTCAAGGAATTTGTATCAGATACTGTTTCAAACATCTCTAAGCAATTTCTTTCAAAGTTGTGGGATTCACTATAAACTATTAGAATGTCCTTAAAGTAAGCTGTATGTTTTAGTGAAATGTTATGTTCAGCTAAAGCACAACTTTGTTTTTCCAACCTAATATCACTTTGATGTTGAGTGACACGACTCTAGATGTCTGACCATAGTACACTCTATCACAGTCTTCACAAGGTATCTTATAAACAACTCCTGATTTTTTTAAAATGTCATCATCCGCTTTTAATTTTGAAAAACATTTTTTACCAATTGTGTTATTGTATTTGTGTGTTATTTTGATTACTGTCATTTTTAAAAACATTAATGATTTTTGTTGAGATATCTTTGATGAAGGGTATTGTGACATATTTAATTCTTTCTATCAATACATTTTCATTTTGTTGCTGAATGTCTACTATGGATGTTCGTGACTCTTGTCTTCTAGTATTAAATATCAAATTTTTTGATAGAATATGAATTCTCTTAGAAAATATTATATTTTTCATTGTAATCATTTTATAACATTGATGGATGACAGATCTTATCCAATTAATGTTATAAATGAAACTAACTGTTTCTAATTAATTCCACTATTTAATTGAAAGATTTATGAAAATTATTAAAGGATATTGATAATTATTTCGATATTGACATATCATCGTCAGAATGACAGAAGTTACATTTTATGTGATACCTACTGGATGTTTAATATTTTGGCAAGACCAAATAGTAAGTGACCTATCTTGTGATTGACTTAATATATATGAATAGAAAAAAGAAGAAGATATGATTTTACAAATATTAAAGCTTAGGTATTATTAGCCCTATGGGGATATCCTGGATATCTTTTTCCCATTTAAGATCAGTATAACTGTGCAATGATATAGAAAACCAAGGAAAACTATATCTGCTGATCTTTACAATAGTTACTTAAGAAGAGAAAACAATGTAAGTAAAAAATTGTTAAATGTAAAAACAAAAATACCCCCATTAAAAAAGTCTGGAGTATATAAACTTAAATGTCCAGAATGTAATGCTGTCTATATTGGTCAAACAATTCGAAATTTTGAAATTAGATACAATGAACACTCACGAGCATACAGATTAAAACAGCCAGATAAATCACATTACGCAAAACACCTTCTTGACACAAAACATTCATTAACACCTAACACAGAACTAGAAGTACTGCATATTTGTGATAAGAAACAAGAACTAGATTTCCTTGAAGAACTAGAAATAAGAAGACACTTAAGAGACCCACAATATGAAGTTGTCAATGAACAGATAAATCTAGGGAGCTCTCCACTAATAAATTGTCTTCTTAAGTAACTATTGTAAAGATCAGCAGATATAGTTTTCCTTGGTTTTCTATATCATTGCACAGTTATACTGATCTTAAATGGGAAAAAGATATCCAGGATATCCCCATAGGGCTAATAATACCTAAGCTTTAATATTTGTAAAATCATATCTTCTTCTTTTTTCTATTCATATATATTAAGTCAATCACAAGATAGGTCACTTACTATTTGGTCTAGCCAAAATATTAAACATCAAGTAGGTATCACATAAAATGTAACTTCTGTCATTCTGACGATGATATGTCAATATCGAAATAATTATCAATATCCTTTAATAATTTTCATAAATCTTTCAATTAAATAGTGGAATTAATTAGAAACAGTTAGTTTCATTTATAACATTAATATGAGTAGATTCCACAAAGTAAGGGTCCAAACAGTAAATTCGATCTTATCCACCCTATTTTTCATAGCCAAAAATAGATCTATTTCGATTTTTTTGGTATGGTATGAATGGAAATCAATGAATCTTTCGGAATTCATTTGTTTTCTATACAAATCTAACCAGATGTCATTATTATGTTGTCTGCACAGTTTTGTATCTAAAAAGGGGATACTTCTGTCTATTTCTTCCTCAATGGTGAATTGATTGTAATTGTTATATGAATTAAAAACTTGTAAGATATGTTGTGTGCTATTAATTGAAACAGCACATATAATATCATCAACAAACTTTTTTATAAAAGCGATTTGAAAATTTAATTTAGAAATACAAGAGTCGAGAAGTTCATCCATAACGTACTGAGAAGCTATAGGTGAAATGATAGCTCCCATAGGAGCACCTAATATTTGTTTGTAGAAAGTATCATCATAATTGCAGTATGTTGTGTCAAAGATAAACTCAACTAACTCAAAAAAATTTTTTTTCGGAATTGAAGTATTATTTTCTATTCTATCCTATTCAAAAGTTAACCTTTTAAGGGTATGTATGAAATCGTTTCAAATATTTTTATGTGGTTATTTACCTCATTATTTTTCGTTTATACATCAACATGAGTTACAAAAAAGAAGAAAGACGACTACAAGCCTTGATGAGAGAATTTTTCAACGAACCTGAATCCGACATCGAGTCAAATGATTCTGATTCAAGTTTAGAAAATGACAATATTGGAACTCAGGACCACAATACGGACACAAAACAGGAAGTTGAAAATGAAGATGAATCAACAGATGCTTCTGTAGATGAGCAACCTATGCAACAGTTGAGCAGGGTTAGAGCTCTATGTTTTATTGCAAAAGACAAAAAAACTAGATGGAGAAAACATCCTGGTAACAACCATAGGGTACGAACTCGTATCCAAAATTTAGTAAGGCGTTCACCATCAACTAAAGAAGAGACTAGTAACAAAGTCAATCCTTATGAAATTTGGACTCTTTTTTTACTGAAAACATATTAAAAATTTTAGTTGACAGCACCAACATCCGCACTGAACTTACTGCTGCAATAAAATTGCACTATTGTGTCTTATATCCCTAGAGAAGAAAAATGTTATCCTCTTGTCCACGTTACATGATGATGATGCTACCAACGACAAAACAAGTAAACCTGAAATGATTATCAATTATAATCAAACAGAGGGTGGCGTAGATTCAGTTGACAAGATGTGCGCCTCCTAAAACTGTGCCAGGGGTACCTCTAGATGTCCAATGGTAATATTCTATGCTTTGCTGAATATTGCAGGCATATATTCGTATATTATTGCGCGACATAATGTTGAAGTGGCAATTAAAAAATTTAAAAATCCTTGAAAAAAATGTTTACAATACCTTGGTATGAATCTATTTGACGATCATTTACGCCGCCGTGCTAAACAGTCGAACATACCACGTGTAACTTGATCCCGACCGCAGTCAAATCTGTAATCTAAAAAACCCTACCCCTCTACAGATTGGTGAAACTCACGGAAGATGTAGCATCTGCAGCAGCAAAAGAAATAGAAAAACAAGTTTCAAGTGCTGCAATAAGCGGGAACAAACCATCCTGTCGCGAATAATTTATTAAAATTGCTTCGTTTTCTAATACACTATAGTCCGTATAGTAATAACATTTTTCTTCTCTCTGGGGATATAAGACACAATCGTGCAATTTTCTTGAAATTCGAACATAGACGTTTTTACTGATCTATTGGGTTTTGAAAATTCCAATGGTATAATATTTCTGTTCGATTTCATGGTTCCTAACATTGTTAATTGATGATTTTCTAATAGACTATCTGCAACTTCTTTACTTGTAAAAAAATTATCCATAGTAACATTCCGGCTGGTACTCCAAATTGGCTTGAATAAGCGGGAAACCAAAGAAATGTTTTTTGTGTCCTGTTCATAAGGTCCTGGAGGATGGGTTCCACAATATACTTCCAAGTTGGATGTGTAGGATAATTGAGCAGCAGCTAGTGCGTACATCTTCATGCCATATCGATTCGGATTTTTTGGCATATAAACCCTAAAGCCGCACCTTCCTCTAAAAGACAGGAGTTGCTCATCGATTGTTGTTGAGTCGGAAAGCCAGAAATACTCCGGTCAATTATTATTAAAATTATCAAAAATATCTCGAATTGCTGATAATTTATCATATTTTTGAGGTTCTGCTCGAGTTCGTATGTAGTCAAACCGTAGCTGTCTCAGCAAGAATTTAAATCGGACAAGAGGCATTGTTAGTCTATAAATTTCAACTGACATTCCATCTATTCTAAACAAATCCTCTGCGTCCTACGATTATTTTTGGACACTGCCCTGATATAGAGAAGGCCTATGAGAGCCTTTATTTCGTATATATCTGTTTTCCTAGAAGACCTGTCATTAGCATTAGCAGTAAGTTAATTGCGGATGTTGGTGCTGTCAACTATAATTTTTAAGGTATAGGTCCTTTGTTTTTATTTGAACTATTATTATATTTAACTATTGCAATACTTTCAATTACATCCAGCATTTTGTTGTTGGATACATTTCTTAACAATTTTACACTATCTAAACTTATTAAATGATTACAATCTAAAACATTTTCAGCAACACTCGACTTTTCAGTACGACCATATTTCAAATGAGCTACATGCTTTTTAAAACGAACTTTTACAGACCTCTCAGTCTGCCCTACATATTTCATGTCCCAATCATTACAACCAATTTTATGAAAACCAATCTTTTCCAAATCCATTATTTTATTCTCAGGTTTACCCAACAACTATTTTAAAGAATTGTTTGATTTGTAGACTAAAGTTAATCCTGCTCTATTCAAAATGTTTTTCAATCCTTGTGCAAAACAAGGGTTAAAAGGAACTGGGAATGTATTTTACCATTTGATTTCAAAAAAAGTGATTTTTTAAACCTATGGATTAATAAGCTCATATACTATTTTCCTATCATACCCGTTGATAATAGCTATATTCCCAATTGAATTATTTCCATTATATATTTCTTCATTAAGAGGAAAATAAGTTAGTCTATATACTAAAAAATGAAGACTAGCTATTTTATGTTGATTACAATGAAAATAATCAGCTGGGATATACCTGTGAGTGGCTTTATCTTTTCTGTAAATGTCAGATTCTAACCTATTTTTATTCCTAATTACTAATGTGTCTCAAATGGTAACTGTCCAATTATTTCAAATTTATTCGTAAATTGATTACTTGAAATCTTATTTTTTTTAATTTTAAAATGAAATCGTCAACTTTTGCTTAATTTCTTTCAAATACAGGAAAAATATTATCCACACTCTAGGAAAATACTCAAATTCTTTAATAACTTGTGTCTCAAAGCATCTTATAAATAAATTAGCCATAAACGGCGATAGGCAATTACCCATAGCCGCTCCCTCAAATTGTTTATAAAATTAGTCCCTATACTGAAAATAATTTTGATCCAAACGTAAATAATCTGCGGTTACTTCGCGACTCAAACTATTGGAGATAAGTTAATCCTCCAAGTACTGCAAGGTCTGTGGAATTGGCACACTAGGAAATAATGAATAATATCAAGCGAGATCAACACTTTCCCATCCTGAATTACCGTATATAAAACTTTATTCATAAATCCTAACTCAGTTATGGTATCAATAATTTCAAATTTTTTTTTTAATTCACATGCACTGCGTCAACCACTATTTTATTGGCAGTTTGACAATATGAGGTAGTAGATACGGAAATATTCACATAATATGAATATAAAATAAAGTCTGAAGATTATAAATATCGATTATTTCCAAAAATTGTATAGTTTCATCTGATTGGTCCAATAGAGCTATGTAGAAACACCTCACAAATTGCGCAGATTATCAAGACGTGGCCCTCGATGAATGAACAGGCTAGTCGAATAACCCGCTATACTGACAACACACGTTGATTGTCACCAACAACTAAATCGATTTTTTAATTTCACAACAAGGACAGCAATACACACAGCTGATTCCAGCGACAGAGCTGTGCTGTGTAAAAAAGGGATTGAATTGCTTTATGTTGGCATCAGATGATATAGTTCATATAACAGTCTTTTGGTGTGCGTCATCGTTTGTGACGTATATCCGGGTTTTGGGTATGTCGATATTTAATTTGTTATTTTGACATATAGCTAACCTTTAATTCGATAAATAAAATCATCAGTATCGTATTCAGCCAAATTCGAAAAGGCTATGAAATTAGTAATACTTGGGATATGAAAACACTGCAAAGTAAAACAAATTGTATATTTAATTTACGTATTAAAATAATTTAATATTAGTAAATGTAGTCCTGCATTTGAATAAATAAAATGCTTTCATAAATAATAATTTACCGTAAACAACAAAGTACAGACCTGACGAGAACTGTCAGTTGGACATTGGAAAAATACGTAAGACACGAAAGGAACGTCTGCATAGTATTTTGAACGATGTAATTTCGCCCGATTGATAGGTCGCGTTTGCGCGTAATCTAAACATCAACCAATCAAATTTTTGTAAGTCAAAGATAAGAGGGTTAACGTTTGTACTACGTTTAAACGGTTCATTATTGTGATATTTTGATTAGGATTAATCACAGACCTGCCTTTTTTTCCATTACTTCCAACGTAATGTGTTTGAAAGACATTAACAATCAATGACGCACACCAAGAAGGGTATTATATGAACTTTACGTCTGTTTGCTCTTCTAGTATGTTCATTGTTCGGAGATGTTGACAGTCTGTTATAATATGCTTCATTGATTCAATACACTAGCACTGATAGTTCTTTTTAATATTCACATTGCGAAATGAAACAGTTGTTGATTTTCCCTAATATTATTGTGTGAAATGTCCAATTCAATCGTTATGCATTCGTTATCAGTAGTCATTCACTGTACGAGTTTAATTTAAGTATTCCAAATAGTTATTTTAACTTTATTATTAGTATGGGGCTGTAGAAAAAATATTGAATGCAGTATATGCACTAGATGTTTTTTTCTTACTCATGGAATTGCCGCTCTGTTCTGACGGCTCAGGCGGTGAATTTTTTCATTCAAGAAAAAAAGCACCACTTTATGCACTAGTTGTTAGGCAACACTTGAGTGAAACATATCCAGACAGAGGGATAGGAAGAGTTTCCCTGATCAGCAAGGTCACCTGACCTGACTTGCCTAGACTTTCATTTGTGGGGGCGAGTAAAAGATCTTGTCTTCAAAACGAGAATAGAAGCGGCCGTTTTTTCTACTCGAGAACGTCTAGAGCGTTTTGTCAATAATAATGGCAGGCCATTTGAACATTTGCCAAGGAAATAAAATAAGTTCAAATAGATTTTTTCTTGCAGCTAACATACTTATTTTACCTATGTTATACCAAAAACGAATAGAGATATCAAGATGCGGTTTTCACTAAAATATGAAAAATTTAAAGCTGCTTAGGAATATGTTACTGAAATAGTAACGTTTCATTTAATTTTTTCAATAAAATCATAAAAATAAGTAATCGCTGCAGGAAGCGAACTATAGTTAATCTGTTTTAAAGTAATCGATAAGGTATAGGAACGGTCTTCAAAACCACACAACTCTCTTTCATATGTGTCCAGAAACAGTCGGATAGGTTGAATAGTTAACGAAATATTGAAATTTAAACACTGAAAAATAGATGGTCTTCCTTCTCGATTATCATGACAGATACAAAGTATTGTCACTATAGATATTGTGATATCAAAGTTATAGCTTATTCTGCGATTTTCTGAGATAATAATAATTTTATATTTGAACATATCTGTAACGACCCCTAGTGGTGAAATTTTGAGGTTAAAAATAATTTACAGCAATTTCTCTTGTCCACTTTTACTATCAATATTTTCCCCACAACCAGGGACAAATAATACTTTCCGAGATACAGCCGGTTACCTCGCTTGATCGGCCACCCTGTACACAAAATTCCAAGAAAATCGGGTTGGAGTGAAAACAAAACGACTCTTTCTCACTGTAAATCCCGCTTGAAAATGGTATAAAGATATTCCTGCTGGACGAAATACAGTAAGCAAATGGACTGTACTACAACCCACAGCTTCTGGTTTAAATACAGAGAATATTAAGCTTACTAACCATTCGTTACTAGCTACAACCGTCTCCAATCTCGCAAAAAAGGGGTGATCGAGCAGCAGCTTATAAAAATCACGGGCTACTCAAATTCAAAATAAATAACGCCATATCAAATGGATGGGCTCTTTCTCAAAAAATGAAAATTAACTCATGCAGTTTTTTGACAACACGCTGTCATGCAAAATGATCGCTAATTTTGATGAACTTGTGCAATTACTTACGATAATTATTCATTGTGATATTTGAACCGCTGTTTAAAAGTAATGGGATATGATTGTATTATTTAATTAAACTTTGAACTTCTCCATTATCGGGGTCTACAACAATATTACTATTTTCTGATTTCATGGAAGAGGAGTGGAAACAAGCATTTTATTGTCGAATACAAACACGAAAAGAGGATTACAAACAAAGCAAAAATGGCTCTAATAGTGTGCAGGAGCCTGGCAGGGAAAAATTGGGTTTGTAGCCCAAGAATCCTGCGCTGGATGTACACAACCATAGTATGTGTGATATATAACCTTCAGGATAGTTTTCAATTATTGTCATCGACCAGTTGGCGAAGATAGATAGATATGTTTCAAGTGACACCACTTGTCAATTTCAAAATAAATAGATAGTTTTTTTATAACTGCTCATTATATTTATAACATTGTGGCGACGAGGATTTACAAAAATGAACCCCGAACAACTCCACGAATTTCTAGAACAGCAGCGAATGCAACAACCACAAATGACAAAACTCATTAGTACAGAAAATACCTTCTGCATCATCAAAGAGTAACAACGAATTATTACAAGGTCATTGAGCTCCGCAAAATATCGTGAAAAATTTCAGATGTGAAACATCCACTGCCGAGGATTTTATTGACTAATTCGAAGCTAAATGTAAGATATGGGGTAATGAATGCAAGGACTTACAAAAAGACTTATTAATTAGCTGCTTAAGGCCTGACATTTTTCATCAATTGAAAGTAGCTTACACACCTTCTTTTGAAAATAGATCGCTCACTAAAATCAAGTTAAAATTACTTAACTTATACAGAACAAAAAAAACAGATTTAAAGCACCAACAGAGTTCTGGAGCTGTACATGCGAGCTAGGTCACACAATGGAACATCATGCGAACAAGCTAAAAGAACTGATAAAAACTGTGGTTACGGAGGGGATTTGCTGGAACGGCAATTAAGAGACAGATTTGCTACTATTTTGAATCACGAACTTCTGCAAATTGATTTAAAACAAAAATGGCCAGATTCACGAGAACTGGCAGATGGAACAACTAAAGAAGTATCTTTCACACAAATATTTGTTATAGCACAATCTCGTGAACTAGCTGAAGGAGACTTTAAACCAGATAACGTTAAACACGTCAAAAGAGGATCAAATATGAGATAAACTGTTGTTGAAGGACAAAAAATTGTGACTCTAATTGAAAATCTCTGCGATCGAGACATGATAGGAACCATTGTCAAGCAAAAAATCATACATGTGAAGAATGCGGCATCAAAGGACACTATGGAAACTATCGTATTAAATCAGGCAGAGCACAACTTGCACCCAAGGGAAAGTCTAAAAATCGACTACAGAGAATTGCGACAAAAAACAAAATAGGACAGAATATTATTTCATCAAGAACATCAGTTTCGTCCTCAGATTTCACAGACAACGATAGCCACAATAACGTTCACAAGGTTCAGAATACCTCGGTACGATGCAAAAATATAGATGTGTATATCAATGTATTTAAATGCACCATGGATTGGGATCCCGGTTCAGTTTATTCTATTATTAATACAGAAAAGCTCGAAAAGAATTGGTTCACCACAACTATCTAAAGGACCCAAATTACGAGCCTATGGTGATTTAAAATTGAAGCCAGAAGGACTAGCATATGTCAAGGTAGAAGTCAAAGGTTACAAAAAAAAATTAAAAGTTGTTGTAATAAAAACTACCAACCCAATGCTCTTCGGTCTACAGTGGAGTGAAGAGTTTGGTATGAAATATCCTTCACCTGTTTACTCAATACAAACGCACGCTTCATCCACACTTAGACAAGTACTGGAATCATACGATGAGCTATTTGACTCAAAATTGGGACTTTTCAGAGATTACTAAGTTAACATTCACATAAAACCAGGAACTGAACCTAAATATTTATCAGCGAGACCTATTAAGTTCAGTATTAAAAAATGTACCGATCGATATTCGTACGTTATTACCACTTCAGACGGAATAAAGAAACGTAGACATGCAGACCATATACGTCTTCGACGTGGAGGCGACAATAACTCTTCTAGTACTAAGCCTACTTACTCGAATCAGTTCAGGGAGGATATTATTAAAGAAAATTCAGAGATAATTAAAAAATCGACAAAGGAATCAGATGATTCTCCGTTAAAAAATCCTGGTACATCTATGACAGTACAAAGCCCATTACCCAGATTTGTTCCAACAATTCACAATCAACAACGGGATACTGAGGCATTATTAGTGATACAAAATGCTAGTACACCTAGAGGAGAACAACCTTCAATTGACCCTGTCCATCAGTCAACACGGTATTCTAAATTAGCATCATCAAGTGCATTTTCCAAACTAACTGAAACAGAACTGAATACCAATTCAACTTCGTCTGTATCAACATTTGGATTGCGACGCACCTGTCATCATAGTCGACGTCCAGCGCAGCCCATTGAGCAAATAGAGTAGCCGTGGAGGAATTTGCTACATATAACCTTTAGGATAGTTTTCAATTAATGCCAGCGCCCAGCTGGTGAAGTTAGATAGATATGTTTTAAGTGACACTACTTGTCAATTACAAAATAATCAGATAGTTTTTTCTATAACTACTTAACATATTTATAACAATAAGACCAATAATTAATTATGCAGCCATTGCGAAGAGTAGTAGAACTAGCCTACTAACGATGAGGGACTACCTCTCCAGAGTAAGTCACTTTATTCTTTTCATCTGTAACTTTTTATAAAATAAATTCTAATCGATCTTATTTACTTGGATTATATATCAAATCATTTTATATTCAAAGATATTTTTCTTATCGACCGATAAACAAATTACATAATAATCATTCGGAACAGGATTGGCTAAATTAATATCATGCTGTAAACATCAATGAATCATTTTAAATAATTGAGGGCATTTAGATAAATTACTTGCCTTTCATAAAAACATGAGTACCTATCAAATAATTTGATTATTTTGAAGAGGCAAGAAAGAAAGAATTCATGGAAGAATACAGAGGTGGTTACAAAATAATCATTTATATGAGGAAACGAAATATTGTTAGTTACATATACCTGATAATTTTAAGGGTTGATACTGTTTTCTACTATGCGATCAATTAATGTAGGACCCGTTAAGTTAAATTTTTATATCTTTTGGTATCAGTGAATTTTTTAGAATTTTGGATATGTTGTACGTTTTTATCTCCTGAACAAAGGTGTGCATGGGCACATGTCAATCATGTCACTAGTTTTGGAGATACAGAACGTTAAAGTTGGACAGTTGCGGCTATTCACTATATATTAATTATCAATTTAATTGTTGAATTCCCAATAACTTGACATGATCAGTTTTTGAGATATACTTACATTTTTTAAGATAGGGCCAATCAAGATTTTATTTACGTCATAAATTAAGTACCGTGTAATTTAAGATGGAAAATATAATATACTAGATACAGCTATTGTATAATATACGATTATATATTGATATGTTACGGGCCATGTCCGCAATCGGGCCGGGACGTCATGGCCCGGGCTATGTTGACACAGCCCGGGCCCTGACGTCCTGGCCCGTCCTTCTTGGACTATGTCGTCTTGGCCCGGGCCATGACAGCGTAGACCGGGCCGTGACAGCAGCGCCCGGGTATTGTCAAGACGGCCCAATACTATCCGGGCTATGTTGTCAAATAGTTTTTTTTTGCAAAATTCAATAAACGTATAAGTACATTACAAGATGAGAACTTTGACCAACCTAACAAAACCTAACCCCAACCCCAGTTAGATTCGACGGCGGACCGAATTACGAAAAATTCGGAGTGCGATTTCGGAATTGGGTCCCATGTACCTACTATTTGTTTAATTTGACCAACCTAACAAAACCTAACCCCAACCCCAGTTAGATTCGACGGCGGACCGAATTACGAAAAATTCGGAGTGCGATTTCGGAATTGGGTCCCATGTACCTACTATTTGTTTAATTTGACCAACCTAACAAAACCTAACCCCAACCCCAGTTAGATTCGACGGCGGACCGAATTACGAAAAATTCGGAGTGCGATTTCGGAATTGGGTCCCATGTACCTACTATTTGTTTAATTTGACCAACCTAACAAAACCTAACCCCAACCCCAGTTCGGTCCGCCGTCGAATCTAACTGGGGTTGGGGTTAGGTTTTGTTAGGTTGGTCAAAGTTCTCATCTTGTAATGTACTTATACGTTTATTGAATTTTGCAAAAAAAACTATTTGACAACATAGCCCGGATAGTATTGGGCCGTCTTGACAATACCCGGGCGCTGCTGTCACGGCCCGGTCTACGCTGTCATGGCCCGGGCCAAGACGACATAGTCCAAGAAGGTCGGGCCAGGACGTCAGGGCCCGGGCTGTGTCAACATAGCCCGGGCCATGACGTCCCGGCCCGATTGCGGACATGGCCCGTGACAGATAGATGGCTAAACATGATTTTTATAGTAGTATAAAGAAGAGAATTTGTTTATAAAGACATTAATGGAAATTGGTTAATTAAAATATTTTATTGGAATGTATTGTCATATTGAGTTTTGTGTATATAGATGGTTAGTATTAGAATGGTTTTATGGAAATGTTTGAGGGAATATTTTGAAAATATGATATTTGAAAGGAAAACATCCTGTAAATTAAAAATAATCAAATAGAAGGGAAGCATTTGATATCGGTGAATAGAAGTTGACATGGAAACATAAAGAATGACAGATTATTAAAGAAGAAAGAAAAATGTCAAATTAATTTTGATTTTGATACGAAAATTTAGAAAAATTTGAAAGGAATTGAAAGAAAAAGACTTCGAGCAAGAAACGAGGTAATAAAATACCATAATTTAAAAATTATATATTAGATCAATTTGAAAGGTTAGAAATATATGCTCAACAAAGAGATAAAAGGAAGAAGCATTCCTTAAAGCATTGCAAGTATTATATGAAAAGAGAATTTAGATCCTTCATCTCCTAGAGAGCTCTCGAAGAAAGAAGAGTTATTGCTTAAAAGTGAATGAAGGTATGAACATTTCAAATAAATTGTATAGTTTGTCTGTGTTTTGAACTTTTTTTTTGTAAAGTTGATCCTAAAAAAGGAAAATTTGTATATTAGTGTAAGTTAGGATAGAATCATTGTTTAAAAGTCTTTATAAACAAATTCATTGGAGTTTGATTTCAGAATCAGTACTTTTTTTGTTTAATTATTGAAATTACAACATAGTCAATTTTGAAGGCTGATCCCACCTTGAGAATTTGAGTATTTAATTTTTTTATTTTGCTTTGTTTTATTTATTTGAAATGTGAGCTGGCGCCGGGCATATCTAATTAGAAATATAAATTTTAAATGTATTAATAGGAAAGATGATAAAATTAAATCATTAAATAAAATAATAATCACAAAAAAAACTACAATATTACAATATAAATATATATAAAAACACATATATTTATACAAAGGTCCTCGAATATACCGACCGGATAAGCACTTGACAGGTATTTTGAAAATAACTTGCTAAATACATAAAGTTGGATTTTATGTTTTCTATTCTGAATAAGTGATATTCTATACTTAGTTCAAATTAATAGAGGAGCGGGACACCCCCAAAAAGTCGTCTAGAAAATGAAAAACCGACCAACCTCGTTCTAGTCGCTAAAAATAGTCTATCTTTATATTCTCGAGGGTGCTGAACACGAATGTGACACTTTTTTTAAATTGGGGGAACATGGTCAAAATTTTAAACCGAAAAAGCTAAAAAAACGATTTTACGATTTTCGACGATTAACTCGCGGTTTCTCTGCAAATAATTATATATTTTTTCACGAAAGTCTAATGACGTATTCTCCAACCAATTAATTCTAGGGACAATGAATTTAGTCCAAAATCCACAAATTTTTTTTTTCGAATTTCTGACTTTTTACGTACGATGAAAGGAAGTTGTGAGGAAGTTTCTAATTGTGTATTTCTAAATAGGCAGTATTCAAATTTAGAAACCGAAGAAGTTTTTGGGGAAGTTTGAGTTATTAATATGTGTTACCTTTCTACTCGTCCCCAGTCCCTGATGTTGGAAAGGATATATAGCAGTGGCTTCGGAGTGCTTTTCGAAAGCAAACAGTGCAGGTTCTTTCTTAAATATATATTTCTATTATGATGTTTTATATAAAAGATGATACAATTAAATAATAGAATCTACCTTCAAAAATAGTAATAATCAACAATGCTTAAGGCCCCTTTCAAAATATATACGTATATATGATTAAGGTTCACAAGTTTGTGATGTCAGCTTACAAGTAAGTTTTATTAATTTCCTATGAATTGCCTATGTAAATTTTATTATTATAAATTATTAAGTTTTGAACTTCAATATTTGTTATTTACAAATGTTATTTTCTTTTAGATTACTCTATTATCCTTGTCGAGGTATAAAAATGTATCTCAAATTGAAAGAAGAAGTTAAATTAACTATTGTTGTTCTAAAAGCTGATCAAATGAAATTCCTATATCTACCACTTATCTGCATATGTATAAAAGTGATGGAAGATGCTGTAGCGATCCAATCAGGGGAGTACTCTATAGTACTTCTGTCAAAAGTATCAACAATCGGGTCACACGTCAGGAATCCAGGTTTACTTCTTTGTCTCAGACAGTAACATTAACCAGAAAACAAAGCAGAAAAGAGGTGTCGTCCCAATGTATAGCCCCAATCGTCAAGAAACATCCAACGTAATAAATTGAGAATAAAAGTGAAGTGAGTAATAGAAACACAGAAAGAGAAAAAGGAAAAAAGGCCTGGAAGACAAACATTTACTTTAGTATATTACACTGTATTGGAAAAGTATAAAGTGAAGGATATATCTCATTTATTTTTAAACTTACCTAAGTTGACATGTGGCCTTAAAGTAGCTTTGGGTTAACCAAAGTTTGTCATTAAATAAATTTCAGGGAATATTAAAGATTTATAATATATCCACATATATGGTACTTATTTAGTGGTACATAAGTACATAAAAAAATCTTAAATTCCTCTCAAATTTTATAATAAAATCCACAAAATGTGATAAACGTTTCGCCACGTTATTTTAGATTCAAACCAAAAAAAAAGATACCACTTAGCGATTGTAACCTTGAAAGTTTATTTAAACAAATGATTGTTTATAAAGTTGGAGGCCAAATTAACAATAAAATCAAGAAGAAGAATAAAAAGGAAGAAATCTAACCTTGGATTTTTGACATGAATTAACCGATTTGTTTACAACTTTTGGAAGTTAATATCCTTAATAATACTTTTCCTTTTGTGGCATCTACATTCAGTGATGAAAATTCAAGTTGAAGAAGATCAAATTCGACAGAATACAAGGGTTAGTTTGTAAACCAAATTGTAAGAAAGAAGTATTATAATAAATTCAGTTGTTTCACTCCAATATTTTACTACATATTGCATGACCCATCATGCTAAGGTAAACTACTCCTTTTAACCCGTAACATATGCTGTAGAAGAAAAAAGATGGAGCGATTTTAAGATGAGTGCGCGCGGACACTTCTGATATTTTCAGTGCGCGGTTCGTCTTTGTGATAATAGATAATTGTAAATTATGTGGGTATATGTGTAAACTGTGTGATAAATCTGCTTTTATCAGATATATTAGGTGAAAGCAATTGAAACTCTACGAAAGGTGGATGCAAAGGGTTCGACAGTAGCATTTGAAAGAAAAAATTTAATATTAACTTAAGCATCATGTTTTATTTTCACTATTCATCAGATACAATATCATTTCGGTTTGTACAAGAAGTTTTGTAAGAACAAATATCGCAACTGTAAATTAGATTGCTTACAAGGGCATACTTCCGCTGAACTCGGAGATTTTCCGGAGCAGGAACAAAAATACTTTTGTAAAAGCTCCATAGCTCTGATACCTTCATAATAATTCGTAAATATAAAACCATTCTCAATGAGCCATCCATAATTTGTTATGTCTTCTGATTTGATTACTGTATTGATCGCTTGGTTCCACTCATTCATTTGCCGCAATGCTCTCAATATATGCTGCTCTAAAGCGGGCTGTGACGGAGGAAGCGGAGGACGGAGGAACGGAGGAAACAATTTAATTTGTTTAATTCTCCATTTTATTTTGAACTGACTTTCAATTTAAAATTAGTGACGCGTTTCGCTACACAGTAGCTTTATCAAACTAGTGAAGATACAATGAAAAACTTTTAATTCATATAGTGCCCTAATACGGAATTCTAAGATATTGACAAAAGTATTATAATATGTTTAAATGGAAATAAAGTACAAAAATTGCCTAAATACAGAATTCTACGAATATTACAAAGGTATTGAAAAAGTTACCTGGAAAATTTATCCACAACCATCACATCTTCTAGGTAAAAAGGTTTAATAAGGGAGAATGATTGATATCTATTTGGTCGTTAAGCAGATTACCTGAATATTTGTTTTTGTTAATCTCGAGGGCTTCTAAAAGATTTAATTTAAAGGATTAGGGTTCTACATGCAAAATTTCAAAATTTGATTTTGATTTCTCTTAACTCTTTTAATGATCATTGAAATTATTTCGTTAGTCACCGCTAAACGGCATAAATGAAGTTAAAGTGGGCATTTCTGGGGATAGATTGGATACCATATTTTTGCTGCTAGGCCCACGAACAATATGATCGAGAGAACACAAAATGCCATTTAGAGTATTTTAAGAGCAGAAATTGAGACTGCTGTTCAATTCAGTATCCAAAAATTAAACGTTGCGAGACAATTTAAACATTTTGGTCGTCACTAGCAAATATTGAATAGATGAGGCTTTTACTTGATGAAGATCCATTCTAATGATAAAATAAAACAATTGAATTTGTTTAAATCTTCATTTTTTATTTTGAACCAACGTTCAAATTAAAATTTGTGACACGTTTCGCTACACAGTAGCTTTTTCAAACTAGTGAAGATACAATGAAAAACTTTTAATTTATATAGTGCCTTAATACGAAATTCTAAGATATTGACAAAAGTATTATAATCTTTAAATGGGGATAAGTACAAAAAGTGCCTAAATACGGAATTCTAAGATATTGACAAAAGTATTATGATATATTTAAATAGGGATAGGTACAAAAAGTGTCTAAATACGGAATTCTAAGAATGTTACAAAGGTATTGAAAAAGAGTACCTGGAAAATTTTTTCCACAACCATCACATATTCTAGGTAAAAAGGTTTAATAAGGGAGAATGATTAATATCTATTTGGTCGTTAAGCAGATTACCTGAATATTTGTTTTTGTTCATCTCGAGGGCTTTTAAAAGATTTGATTTGAAGGATTTGGGTTCTACATGCAAAATTTCAAAATTTGAGTCGAAAGTGTAATCGGTTTTAAAGCAAACATTCATGTTTAAAGATTCTAAAAATGATTTGATTTTTAAGGACGGTGTTCCAAAGTATGTTAAGCTTTCAAATTGATTATTTTTATTTGTATCTGAAGGATATACTTGTTCTAAAGTGCGCTTATTTATGATATTGTCAATTAAGTTTGGATCGTAATTATTATTAACTGCTATTTGTTTTATGGTATTTAGTTCTTTGTTGAAATTATTGGTGTTTAATGGGACTGTTTAAACAAATTAGATTGTTTTATTTCATCATTCAGTTTTCATCCAATATAATTTAACGCCGACGTAGTGTCGCAGCCAGTCAACGCATAAATAGCGTCTCAAAATCGAAAAAAAATTAACTTTTAAAATGTGAATAATTCGTGAACAAAAGGGGCCCGGCCAGAGAACCTATCTCAAAATCGCTCTATCTTTTTCCTATTCCAATTAGAAGCTTCCTCACTCAACTTTCAAAAGTCAGAAATTCGAGAGAAAAAATTCTTCAATTTATTGCTCGAATGTAAAATGGGATTTTGGACTAGTTTGATCGTCTTTAGTATTGGTTGAAGAATACTTCGAATTCTTTGTAGGCATGACCAACTGTGAAATAAATTATTAGTCAAAAGATCCTTTATCAAAAAAACATTTCACATTTAAGAACTGGTGGTTAAAATCATGGAGGCTAGATGTTAAAATCCTCAGCAAAATAACCCCGCAAAATGGTTTCACATATGGCCATTGAATAACAGCTATTCAGCATGAAATGCGACTATATGTATTCATCATAGTGTATTTATGAAACCCATTAAGAACCTACTGGTCAATATTTATAATATGTTGTTCAAAAAACAAAAATTTTGTATTATATCGGTTATTCTATTTGAAAAAATATGTATCAATTCCAAAAGTTAAGTTGGAATTCTCATTTGCAGAATAGAGTAGAAAGAGTGTATATAGGTCTTATGAACAATGCCGGCAGACTTGGGAACTATCCTCTAAGATTATCACCTGGATCTATACAGTCATCATAAGACCCATGCTAACCTACGGATCCGTAATTCGGGTTTCAAAAGTACAACAAGCCACAGCTATCTTGAAATTGGATTAAATTCAAAGAATAGCATGTCTCAACATAACAGGTACCATAAAAACCACACCCACCAGATCTATGGGGGTTATTCATAATCTCACTCCCCTTGATGTTTATATCAGGAAGGAAGCTGTGATATCCATGTTTCGCTTCCATAATCTTGGCATACACAATAAAAGAAACGCCAGTAGCAGATACTATCAACATCTACATTTATGGCTCAAAAACTGAACAAGGTTCTGCATGCGGAGTATACTCCAAGAAATGTGTGCATCTATACAGACAAGCACTACTAGCTCTGGAGAGACCACGTACCATATCAGGATCAGTACTAGAATATCACCATGTCTTGGTTGAGGCTACAGACAACAATGTAGTCACACAGACATGGTAAGTTTAAAGGTAATCGCGCGGCTGATGTCCTGGTTAGGAAGGCAGTAGCTCATTACGTTTTGAACCTGTCTGCTTCGCCAATAACAGTTTCAGTAGTAGCAAGCCCAGTGCTTGAATATACTCACAATCAGTTCAAAAATGGCGGGATGTAACAAAACACTGCAGACTAGCCAAGGTATTAATGTACTCTCCTGCCAGTGCAGCAGTAGCAATATTCTTGACGATGACCTGGCGAGACCTACGTTTTACAATATGGGTTCTGACCGGACACTGTCAACTGAACAAACATCTTCATGGAATGAGGCTCTTAGATGCATCGTTATGTCAAGGCTGTGAACAGGAAGATGAAATGGTAGAGCAGATATTCTTCGATTGGTCGGCTTTGTCATGCATTCGTAAATCCGTGTTCGGCTAACACCAGCCATGCTGAGAGAAGTTCCTCCTGAGGGCGTTATCAACTATGTTAAAACCATAGGCTGGTTGACATACTGAGAGGGACTTTCAGGAGGATGCACAAAGGGCCTAATGAGGTGCTGTGTGGCTGCTCTACCCTCCCAACTTATCAGATCAGAGTTATTGTTAGATAGAAAAAATACTCCCAACATCAACAAGTCGACTCATGGCACATTTGAACTATTTGCCTTGATGAAACGCTGTTTCAGAGATATCGTTTATTTGCCGTATTGATGGTAATGCATAACTTAATAGCTTTCTTAATAGCTTCCACTAGGGTAATATCACATGAACCATACAAAATCGGCAAATACAATGGAAGTTAGTACAATATACAGAATGTTAAAGCTTGAATTTCAAATGAATGCTGTTACCACCTTTATGTAACGTTTATTCTAATTTATATTTACAATTAATTTATATTTACAGATTTATATGTAATTCAGTCCTTATTTAATAATTTATGTCATACACTAAACACACTAATTATAATGTATATGAGAGTCACTTAATAAACACTTTATCGATGCGCGATTACTTTCCTTCGGTATCAACACTGACTGATTGACTAATTGCCTGCAGCGAAGCTGGTGGCCTATTTATACTCGCACGCCGTAATTCTCGAAATTTCTCGCGGGTGCACTGGATATTTTCGACGTTCTGGCGGATCTCGCCGGGTGCGGTGGGTATTCTCGATGTTTCTCGAAAATTGGGCGGAGGAACCATAGTCGTCTCATATGGGGATTTCACTGGGGGCACTAAGTGAGCATATTAATGCAGTAGCTCGCGTAACATTGCCCCCTCCTTAAGAGACAGTTCCTCCTGGAACTAACTAGGAAACTGGAACGAGATGACTGTATCGGCAACTGGTCCCCTTGTTGCATTTTCCAGTTGTATGGAAGTAGCATGCGACCGTCTTCTCTGTTTGCGGTGTCTCCCGAGCATGGCCGCAAACCAGTACCTGCACTTCGGTGTCTCGGAAGATTACTTCTACCATGTTACGGATTATTCGCCAATCTAAATGCCTACATTCAATCTTGGGCATGGCTAGCCTATGCACGTTCAGTTCAAGCACATGCTCCCTCAGGCTTCGTAATGCTTCCCAGACATCCTCGTACGTTGGTCTTTCGTCGAAGGTGTTCCTCGTCACCAGGTGGAAATTGTATCGGGAGCCATTTTGCAGCTTCAAAGCTTTACCTAGTACTGGTAACTGGTTTACCAAAGGTCGTGCGCCACTCTTCTTTATAAACAGAGATGCCAGTCCGCGCGCATCGGTTACGCTGGCAGGGATGTTTATTGCCAGTGAGTATTCCTCCGGAACGGTAAGCAGGTCTTGTCGTCTCTCAGTGGTGACGCCGAATCTTGCTTTTCCGGTACCACCATAAGCACCCATGAACTCTACAAAAGCAGGATCGGCTACTTCCTGAAGCTGGTTTACTTCCTCATCGTGGTCACCCTCGAATGGCGCTAATCGGTTACGGTGTACCACCTTTGGCTTTCCATTTGGGATCTTGCTGATACGATAGATGACATCGTTGATTCTTTTCTTTACGAGGTACGGACCGTCCCAAGCTTTCTGAAACTTTCTGGACTCATTGATGGCGGATCTGTAGGCCATCGCGAATAGCGAGAGATATTGGTCCCAATCTCGCTGATGGTTAGATACTACTTTAGACAGGTATTTGCCAAGAGTTCTGTTCATTTGCTCTACCATCCCGTCCGACTGTGGGTGCAAAGCCGTAGTTCTCGTTTTCTTCATGCCGAGCTTTTCACAAACTTCCTGGAACAGCTGGCTTTCGAAGTTTCTGCCCTGGTCGCTGTGTATTTCCAGGGGCACTCCATATCGGCAAATGAACTCATTCACGAGCACGTCGGCAACCGTTGCGGCTTCTTGGTTTGGAATGGCATACGCTTCTACCCATTTTGTGAAGTAATCCATCACCACCAAAATGTACCTGCTGCCATTTGCTGTCGGTGGAAACGGTCCGGCAATGTCCAGGGCAATGCGTTCAAAAGGGCTTCCGACATTGTACTGTTTCATAGGAGCCTTTCTTCTCCCGTGCGGTCCATTGGTCGTAACACAGGTAGTGCACTTCTTACACCAGTCCTTGACATCTTCGGAACTGTGCATCCAATAAAACCGTTCTCGCACTTTCTGGAGGGTCTTCTTCACACCTAGATGTCCTCCTGACGGACTGTCGTGTAATTTCCGCAGTACTGCTGCTATCCTTGTTCTTGGAATCACCAACTGTCTTCTACTTTCGGAACCCTCATCGTTCTCGATTACTCGCTGTAGCAAACCATTTTCCAAAACCAGCGAGTCCCACTGGGCCCAATACGATTTCATCGTTGGCGAGTACCTTGAAATCTCCTGCCAAGTAGGTCGACAGTTCTCCTTTTTCCAATGTCGGATTTTTTTCAAGTCAGGATCGTTCTCTTGTTCCTCTTCCAACTTTTCTGGTGTCCATTCGTCGGTGGTCACCGTGGTTCTTCGAATCGCAGCTTCCTTAGTTTCTGTTTTGCTGCAGTGAGAGCACTCTGCAGGGCATGGTCTTCTAGAGAGGGAGTCTTTGGAAGGTCTTCGGATCGAAGCTGCTTTCTGAAGGTCGACCCTTCCTAGTTTTTCCTGCTGGGCATCTTTGTTTGTAGCAGTTCTCGGTCGCTTGCACGAACTGCGTACATGTCCCATTTCTCCACAATTCCAGCATCTCACAGCTTTCGGTTTTCCATTTGAGATGCTTTTCATCATGTTGACAATCTGGTCGAGCTTGTTCTCAACTTCTTCGTCTGCTACAGCCCTCACCTTGCCGTATACTCCGGAAGCCTGTGTAGCTGCCTCGTACTCCAAGGCTGCAGAGAGTACGTCGACCAGTGTCTTATGCCGAGCCAAGCGTAGAGTTCTCTGCATTTCATGGTCACGAACTCCGTCGATGAATGTCTGTACCCCTAAACATTCCATGACATTCTCCGGTGCCGATGGATAGGCAAACCGCACCAACCTCGCAATGTCTGCTTCGAATTCTTGCAGAGTTTCGTCGCGTTTTTGTTTGCGGTTTTTCAGCTGCGACTGGTACAGATGCTCCAGGTGTTCCAGGCCATATCTCATATTCAATCGCTTTTTGAGTTGTTCAAAATCTTCGGCCTCTTCCCCTGGAATGGTCTGGAGGATATCCATAGCGTCTCCTCTAAGGGCAAGAGTTAAATTTAACGCTTTTTCCTTCTCACTCCAGTTGTTTGCCTTTGATGCCGCCTCGAATTGCTTGAGATAGTTCGGCCATGACGTTTTACCATCGAATGTTGGCAGTTTCACTCGGCTGTTAATATCGTTTTCCATTTTCGGTTTCAACTCTACTTTTTCTGCCAGTTCGTCGTTATTCGGGGCTTGCCTAGTTGTAATATCCGGTTTATTACTAGTCTTCCTTTCGATTTCTTTGATTTTTTGTTTCATTTCTTGCTCCATACTTTTAATCTTTTCTGCCACGGCAGAAATATCAGTCTTCATGGATGTCATTTCATTTTTCATGTCCGTCGAAATTTTATTTTCCATGTCCGCCATTTTGTTTTCCATGTCCGCCGAAAGTTTACTTTCCATGGATGAAATTTCGTTTTTTATATCCGTCGAAATTTTATTTTCCATGTCCGACATTTTGTTTTCCATGTCCGCCGAAAGTTTACTTTCCATGGATGAAATTTCGTTTTTTTATATCCGTCGAAATTTTATTTTCCATGTCCGACATTTGGTTTTCCATGTCCGACATTTTGTTTTCCATGGATGAAATTTCGTTTTTTATATCCGTCGCAATTTTATTTTCCATGGATGAAATTTCGTTTTTTATATCCGACAATTCGTTTTTTATGAAAGAGGTTATAGAGGCGGACGCTTCGTCGGTGAATTCAAACGTTTCCGGGTCCAATCCATTGTTAATCATAGCTTTTTTTAGTCGTTCCACTAACACTGACTTGACCCCACTTGTGTCCAGTTCGTAATCCTCCAACTCTCTTCGAAGCTCTGAAACTTTTAATTCACAAAGTTTCTTCGCCATCTTCCTGTATATTTATTTATTTATTTATTTATTTTTTAACCCCACACCTGACACCAATGTAACGTTTATTCTAATTTATATTAACAATTAATTTATATTTACAGATTTATATGTAATTCAGTCCTTATTTAATAATTTATGTCATACACTAAACACACTAATTATTATTTATATGAGAGTCACTTAATAAACACTTTATCGATGCGCGATTACTTTTCTTCGGTATCAACACTGACTGATTGACTAATTGCCTGCAGCGAAGCTGGTGGCCTATTTATTCTCGCACGCCGTAATTCTCGAAATTTCTCGCGGGTGCACTGGATATTTTCGACGTTCTGGCGGATCTCGCCGGGTGCGGTGGGTATTCTCGATGTTTCTCGAAAATTGGGCGGAGGAACCATAGTCGTCTCATATGGGGATTTCACTGGGGGCACTAAGTGAGCATATTAATGCAGTAGCTCGCGTAACATTTACAACAAAAAAGATATAGGAAACAAGTAAGCCATTGATTAAGCGAAAAATACTAAATTTCAGTAGAGACCTAATACCATTTGAACAAAGTAAAAAAATACAGTGCAAGTTAATTACGTTGAAAGAAAACCGTAAGTTTACGCATTTTTTGGATCACCCCGTGCATTTTTACATGAGAGTAAATATACCAAATAGTTCTCTCGGTACTTCGGATTCACTCTTCCAAAACATTTTTTCTACAGTCGCGCGTAAAATGACTAATTACTATATTCAAATGAAATCGTGAAGTCGACAAATACCGAGGATTGTTACTTTACGCTCTAGCGCAAAAAAGTAATCTTTGTTGCTCGCTTATTTAATCAAATCACGCCCTCCGAATTAACTCAATTGGTGAATATTTAACAATTTATCAGATTGAAAATCAAATAAAATTATATGAAAATTGTCAAAAATTTTGAAATATGGGCAAAAATGCTCAATAATTGTCAAACATTGTCAATTATTGTCAAAAACTGTTAAAAATGGACAATTTTTATCAAAAATGGTCACTAATTGTCAAAAATTGTCAAAAACTGTCAAAAATTGTCAATAATTTCTAAAATTTTGAAAAATGGTCAAACATTTTCAAAAATGGTCAATTGTCAAAAATTTTGAAAAATGGTCAAAAGTTATCAAAAATGGTCAATAATTGTCACAAACTATCTAAAATTGTCAAAAACTGTCAAAAATGGACAATTATTGTAATAATTGGTCAATAATTGTCAAAAATTTTGGAAATGGTCGATAATTGTCAGAAACTATCAAAAATGGTCAATAATTTTGAAAAATTGTCAAAAATGGTCAAAAATAGACAATTATTGTTAAAAATTGTGAAAATTTTGAAAAATTGTTGATAATTGTTGAAGTAATGAAATATGGTAAAAAATGGTCAATAATTGTCAATAATTATCAAAAATGGTCAATAATTTTGAAAAATGGTCAATAATTTCGAAAAATGGTCAATAATTTTGAAAAAAGGTCTAAAATTTTGAAAAATTGTCAAAAATGGTCAAAAACTATCAAAAATGGTCAAAAATAGACAATTATTGTTAAAAATTGTGAAAATTTTGAAAAATTGTTGATAATTGTTGAAGTAATGAAATATGGTGAAAAATGGTCAATAATTGTCAATAATTATCAAAAATGGTCAATAATTTTGAAAAATGGTCTGAAATTTTGAAAATTTGTCAAAAATGGTCAAAAACTATCAAAAATGGTCAAAAACTATCAAAATTGGTTAAAAATTGTCAATTATTTTTAAAAACTGTCAGAAATGGACAATTATTGTCAAAATTGGTCGATAATTGTTAAAATTTTGAAAAATGGTCGATAATGGTCAAAAACTATCAAAAATGGTCAAAAATTTTGAAAAATTGTCAAAAATGGCCAATAATTGTCAAAAACTATCAAAAATGGTCAAAAATGGACAATTATTGTTAAAAATTGTCAATAATTTTGAAATATGGTCATTAATTGTCAAAAATTTGAAAAAATGGTCCATAATTGTCAACAATTGTCAATAATTATCAAAAATGGTCAATAATTTTGAAAAAAGGTCTAAAATTTTGAAAAATTGTCAAAAATGGTAAAAAACTATCAAAAATGATTAAAAATTATCAATTATTGTTAAAAACTGTTGAAAATGGACAAATATTGTCAAAAACTGTCAAAAATGGTTAAAAATTGTCATCATTTTGAAAAATGGTCACTAATTTGAAAAACAGTCAAAATGGTCAATAATTGTCAAAAATGGTCAATAATTGTTAAAATTTTGAAAAATGGTCAATAATTGTTAAAATTTTGTAAAATGGTCAATAATTGTCAAAATTTTGAGAAATGGTCAATAATAGTCAAAAGTCAAAAGTCAAATAAATAATACGAGCCGTTTCCGAAAATCGATTTAAACACGTAATTTATAAAATTGATTTATATAAAAATCGATTTTTTTTTAACATCCCTAGTCAGTAGATCTTTTTAAGGTTAATCATGATGAATTGCGAAACGATTATTCTAGCACTCCTATTATAACCTAAGATAATATAAAAAACTGTTTTAATTATTAAAAGGGCGACTGTAGAAAAAATTATGTGTGTTTTTCGAGCGTAAAGTAAAATTGCCGCTTTCGAAAGATCGCCGCGGCAACATTCTTTCTCAAGAGGCAATCTGTTACTTTACGCTCTAAATACACAAATAACTATTTTCCATGTCTACCCGATTATCGTTATTTTTATTTACGTACATTTCGAGAAATCGAGACAAGTGAATAAGATACGTACAGAAAATCTTTAAGAAATGAACATTATTTTTCGAACTGAAATTCAAAGATGTATTTATATACGGAGTGTCATTTGAAAAAAGAAAGTCTGATGTTTTGCTTTTCCTGGAACACCCTGTATTTTTAAAATGTAGTTCTTATCGACTTACATACCTCTATATAAAAATATATTTCAGATTTTTAGTTTGGGCTCTGAATTCCGTACTACACCGTGTATAATTATTTCAAATCGTTATTTAAGTGGTCTGCTGTTTGGAAATTAATTTTTCTAATTTTGTAAAGCGTTTAATAGTATTGAACTATTATTTTTTGACGTCATTATTTAAGTGATTCTTAATTACTATGATAATGCTTATAATGGGCTTCAAATTAGGAACTATCACACTAAATTAATAGTTTGGAGAGTTGTATATTCAGATAATCACAAAGCAAAGTCAAAATGACCATAATCCAAAATTAAAAAAGCAGTTGAATTGTTCAGGAATATGGATAGATAAAATGGCTCTAGATAACATGAAAAAATACCTCTAAAGAAAGTAATGTTATTAGCGGATTTGAACGTTTCAATTTAAAATACTTATATCCATTTACAGCGGAGGAAACGCGGCGTTCTGCACGCAACGTGTTCTACGTTCGTCTATTTCAAGCTTAACTATAAATAACCTAATATCAAGAATAAGAAAATCATACAAACGCGACGTGTTTTATTTATAAATAGGTGGGCTTAATTTGATCTTTGCGTTGGCATGATGATCGATTGATATTAAATATGTTTTAATAATTTTATGAAAGATTGTGGTTAAGATTGTCCAATCTCTAAACTGTAGATTCTGGACACAAGTGTATATGTTACACCATAAAACTCTCTTTATAAAATGTCTTGTGTGTGACTAGTAATACCTTTTCCTATAGTAAAATAAAATTTGGTGCCACAACAGTTTAGGGTACATCAACGTAGCACAATCAACATTAATTTCATTCTATATTATATTTTACGGTGATATAAAAATAGATCAGTCCATTAAGGTTTCAATAATACAGGGTAATTTTCAAAACGTCGATATAAATAAGGCTGGTAACGTTTCCCAAGTAAAAAACATGTACTTTTATTAAGGAATATTTTAATATGGTAAATATGATGTAATAATAAAACCTCAGAATGAAAAATTTGTTCAATCTCGACTTCATAAAAATGGTTTGTGTCTCAATAGATGCTTTCCGGGAAAGAATACATTGGCAAGATGCAAACGATGAATTGTCTGAAAGAACGTTGGATGTTGGATATAGTTCGGCAGAGACGCTCTTAAGACGTGGTGGGAGTCCATGAATTAATTCAAAAAATAATGATATACAATTTCCTCTTTTAATACTAAGTCACAGTAGATAAACTTTTGGTACATTTATCAAACTTTTGCTGTCCTACATTCGATACATCTTAGGAAATAAACATTTATTTCAAGTTCAAAAATACAAATCATATTTAATTAGGGGCAAAATATAATCACTTTTTGCCAAAATGGTGAAATATTTCTCTTTATTTATTATTCATAACTCCCCCCTGATAAGGTTGACCTAAAATAAAAGTATCATAATAATTTCTTAGCTTAACCTAATTTATCCCCTAACCAAGCTGACATAAAATAGAAATTGCTTGGGCCAAGCTAAACTCAATTATCCCCTGTTCCAGCTGACTAAAATAAAAATACCATGACTCATAAAAAAATAGAAGTACCAAAATACCTCGCAAACAGGAAAAAAATTACCAAAAACTGAAGAAACACAAATCCACTATGTCCACAACAAAAGCCGGTTAGTTTTATTCACGCTATACTTATCAAATAAAATCAATTAATATCAAATTCCACAACAGAAATATAACGTTTATTACTCGACACAAGTAACATATTAGTCCGGGCAAGTTAGGATAAAAACTTCAAATTTTTCTGATAACGAAAACATATTGTCCCCTAATAATTTTCGTAAATTCTCGAATGAATTCCGCTGGAGTTTGCAGCGCAGCTTGCAAGAACAACGTACAGAGCTCCAAACTTTCATAATTTTTAATGTTCTTCAAAATTTAATACTATGAAAATAATTTCAAATTCCTTTTCGAATGTTTAAAGGATGGGCCTTCAAAAACCAGATATTTTGTAACAAATTTTTCTTAATAGGATGATTAGAAGCCGAGAAAACTTAAGTCAAAGTTTGCTAGGCACTGACGGAAAACTATAAAGAATTTCAAGTTCGTGATTGATTCGCTAATCGCTGCCGCGCTATAGTTTCGTAGCGCGCTCTAGAATAATTGGCACTTCTGTACACATGCAGTGGTAAAACGAAAAGAAATTAATTCACAGTTTGGATTCAATAATCTACCGAGATCTTAAAATACCTTATAGTATTCTACCAGTACCTAGCGAACTCTGACTTTCGTTTTCTCTGCTTCTGATGATCATATCGAAAATGTTTTATTCAAAACTAGAAGTCTCGACAGACGTTGTCCTGTCCTAACATTGTCTTGTCAATAAGATATTATGCAAGCGGTCGTTTTCTGCCCGCTGAGTGGAGTGTCAGAAGTAGCTTTTGTATATTTCAAACTTAACAGGTATCGTTAATTTTGTCCAAAGTAGATTTTTTTTAAAAGTGGATGCATTAAAACGTCCTGCATGTTGGCCCATAGGAGTTTTATCAGCTCTGATAACAATTTTCTGATCATCGGATGGCTTCATATCCATTGCACTTTTAAATAATATAATCAATTGATTGTGTTCGTGAAATAGGTTTTGTAATTTTTCAACTATTGACCTTTTCACTGAATTGTTATGTGCACAACGTAGATTGATTTCTTGTGGAGAATTGCTCATAAAATAGATTTGCAAAAACTTGTAGTCGCTACCTGTAACTGGTAACAAAGAACCTGCTCTGTGATATATTTGACCTTGTTTTTGTAAAGGTAAAAAATGTATTGTAAAAATGTATATGGGCTATAATAATTATGATTAATAGACATACAACTGCAAATACCATTACAAACCTTAAAAGTTGGCATGAAATTTTCCCGAACTACTTTTGTTGCTCCAAATGAAGTCATTTGAAAGCAGTTGTTGTAGTGTTGAATATTGTTTAAAAAGTGTATGGAATCTGTTCCTATTCCTAAAACCAATGAGTACAATGGCTCTGAAGGTGGAAGCAATGGTATCAATTTCACCTTTCCGTTTCCGCGACACAATACATTGGCTTCATTTTTGTATTTCAATGCTTTACAATATTGGCAAACTGAGTTCATAGGTCTAATAGCAACACAGTTGTAGGCAGTGTAATCAATTGACATATCGTAACAAAAAGCAGCTCGATTCAAACTTGCACCATTATTAGTCGAATGTCGAGCTTCACGGGTCTGTCTTAACCGAATTCTTTCACGTTCATTGCGATCTTCACGTTCCTGGGCAGTACGATTAGATTGATAATTAATGTGATTCGTTGCATTTCGGGTTCTTCTGCCTTAATTTGTTCGCCGCCTTATAGGAGGCATATTATTGAGTAATGTTACAATTGACAAATATTGACATTAATATTTATACGATACTAACGTCACTCAATTGTTTTGCCTTCCCGGAACCTCTCCTCTGTATGGGAGTATAGAAAAGTGTTGTTTTTAGACTTTTTCAGGCAATTTTTTAAATTTTTCTCTCCATAAGAACCATCCTCGTACATCCAGGAATATTCTAAAAAAGAATTAGCGAAATCGGTTCAGCTGCTCTCGAGATTTGCGCTTAGCAACACATTCAGCGATTCATTTTTATATTATAGATGTGTGCTTTCAGAAGACCTATCATTTTATAATTCGAAACGGAAGTTGAAATTGATTTTTTAACAATAAATCTTGAAAAAATCAATAATAGCCGCATGCACCGTTTACACTTAAGCTCGTTTGAGCATTAAACTAGTTTATAATTCTGAGTTGGTAGGCACCATCTATTATATGGAAGTAATGCCACTTTAAATTTAAACGCCCAATATTGAAAGATTAACTTTAAACCTTTTTGACAGTTGAGTAACTTATGTCAATGTCTCATAAAAGGTTGGTTAGATTTGATGAGGTGACTGTGAAGAAAAAGTTGTTGATTCTAATTAATTAAACTGTTGCAGGCTTTATCAAAGAAATAGATGTAATTCGGAATTGAAATAACAACCGTCACGTCCGTAACTGTGAATAAGTGTACTGAAAAGTCTAATAAAGTCAAGCATTTCCACCAACTAATATTTTTACACAAAAAAGTCCCTAAATTTGTCGACGTAAAATGTCTCTCAGGTTTAACTAAACTCCGCTCGGTGCATACCAAGACAACACTAAGGGCGTTTAAATATTTAATCTAGGTTACGGACATAAAAAAATTAATTTTTCTTAGTTTAAGCGTTAAAAAATAAAATTTTGAAAATTTTGCGTATATGGTCTATTGAACACCACTATTACTCTGTCGATTGCAACAAACCGCATCTAAAAATTTTTAATGTACATAAAATGAGCTGCAATTTAAAAAAATATATATAGTGATTGGGCGCGGCAACCATTTTGAATTTTCAAAATTTGAAAACGCCAGCCTTTTTGGAAACGTTTCCTCTATATTTTCCTTTATTATCATCTTTATTTTGTCATTTTTATTATACTTGTCGCTTAAATAAACTGAATTTTAAATTGTTTTACAATTTTTGAAAACTTAAGGGTTGAAAAAAAATTATTGGAATCTACTTTTATCATATTATAGGGCATAAGATTTCCTACAATTTTCATCACTTCAATTTTTTTGTGCCAGCAAAACTGAAAGAAAGTCTGTCACTTGTGATTTCTGGATTAGTATTTCTCATTTCCAATAATTTTAAAAATAGGCGAGTAGAACAAAGATCTTTGTTAGTGTTGTGTCTTACCAACCATTTGGTACTGGCCAAGGCTTGCACCTCCTTGTGTAGTCTTTGAAAATATGGGATTGTATTCCATAAGTCCCATAAATTCTGCTTTTAGGTCTAACTTTTGTTGGAAATAATGTACTTCACAGTTCACTGCTTCGTTGCCTCGCCAGGCAAGTTCAAAAGACAATGAGTGAAATATACTTTTTCTGTAGGCTGTAGGGATGTATTCGTCATGAATTTTTATCATTTCCAATAATTCTTGTGTTGTAAGGGCTTTCGTATTTTCTTTTCTTTTCTCTTGGTTACCTTGAAGTTGTTTTGTTTTGAGTCCTCCGCCAAACGGGCCGATATAAAAACAATCAGACCTATGCTCTAACTACGCTTGATTTGATTTTAATCTTGAAACCGTGTCAATTAAATATTGACATCCCGTCAATATTGAAATCAAATGATATGCAGTAACCACAATTGATTGTTAATTCATTTCAAGTTTACTACTGGCAACATTGGATTTTTAACGTTTTATCGAAGAAAAGAATAGAAAATTGAGCGATATTTTACCTAACTTTAGCCAATAACGTAAATAAATTCAAAATTTGTGTTTGTTTTATTTCTGATGCAATCAATCGGCAATTTCTTTTTGAGTTAATCTTTTCCAGTTCCAGTAAAAACGTTGTATTTAATTTGTGTTTTAATTTTAATGTTTGTGTTCGTGCCCGTTAGAAGTTTTGTCCATAAAAGTAAGTAATGTTAACAAATAGTTTCCAAAAAAAACTTGGGTAGGTACTAAAATACCTATAAAAAAGGGAGCAGTTTATTACATTAGCATAATATTTTGTATTGCATAGGTTTGTAAATACATAGTAGCGGTTTCGTCGATCGGAACGAAATTTCGGGGAATTGTGCGGATAGCAGTTCGTCTCAATCAAACTAGTTTTGGTTTGAACGATTTGTAAGCCTCCCAATTCGCCGAACTTGTACACACATGTACAATTCTGGGCATTTATTTTTATTAATCATAACTTTATAAAGCATAAAAGTGAAAAAATGTCCAAGAAGTACCATAAATTAGACTTTTCTGTACTAGAGGATGAATTATTAATTGAAAAAGTAAAAGAAAACCCTCCGTTATTTGCAAAAAGATTAAAAAGTTATAAAGACATGGAAATGAAAAGATAATATTTTCTTACCGAATCATTTTTCTTGTACATGAATTTTCAAAGTAAATTCATGTACTCAAAAAATTTCCGGCATCAATTCAAGCTCTACGGAGATTACAAGTAAAAATTTCACACCTCTACTTTTTAACCAATAAGATGCCTTAATTTTGACTAGTTACCATTGCAACTAAAAAAATTTCTGGAAAATTTTTCGAGGCGCCACGATATTCAAGTGGAAATTTTTTGACAGTTGAAAAGGTAAACATATGATCTACAACCATTAAATAATGTAGATATACATGTGAATATTGCAAAATTTCTTTAAGAATTTTACAACTTTTCGTCACAAAATTCAACAAACTGTTTCCATACACTTGATTTTGATTTTTTCCAATTTTTTTCCAATTTTTTTCCAATTTATGGTGTGAAATTTTCTTACCGAATACGAATACCACGCAATCTTATTTTATTCCTGGAAATTTTCTTTCGGGCACGAATATTTTAAGAAAATTTTAAAAATATTCGTGCTCACAAGTAAATTTCAGGAAATAATTCAAGCTCTTGTGATATTATAAGTGATAATTTAGGAAAATTTTTAGGGGTCGATATTTTTTCGATTAGGGACATAATATTCTATATCGGAAAAATTTTATATAAGGTAGATTTTTCGATCTTACTTCTATAATGTAAATTGTGAAACCGAATAATTAATGTTATATTTCTGTTATGACATTTGTTGGTATTAATTGATTTTATTTGATAATAATTATGGAACGATTCCAGGAAGTTAGGGTTTGTAACAATTAATTTGTGAAACCGGTCGAGTAATATAATATAATATACCGTATATTAAAGTGGATTCCGAGTAGACGTGTTTCAAGGTGCTGCATATAAAAGTTAAAATTTTAAGGTAAAAAGTGCACATAATTTTGTGAAAATTTGTAGTCTCTTCGTGAAAGTGACAGGTAACATATATAATAAAATTTGCTTCTGTTGGGCAATCCGCTTAAGCAGAATTTGAATTTATTTTTTTGCAATGGGTCGAGACACACGAAGTCAAACCCAACCCGGCAAAGGAGAGGACAAATTGCACTCAATGGTTAGAGATTTAGTAACCAAATTGTGTACTGCAAGTGATTTCATTAGTAAACTAACAGAATCGATTGCTAACATCATTGAACAAAAATTTAATCAGAAAGTTGAGAAGTTGGAAAACGAAAATATAATACTTAGTGAAAAACTCGAGATGCAGGAAGTTGCAATAAATAATTTAAAAAAGCAGGATCAAAATCGGGAACAAATGGATAGAAATAGAAATGTCAGAATTTATGGAGTCCCTGAGCCACCTGCAACCGAAAACGAAAATCTGTCTACAGTAGTGTTGGATATATTCAACACAAAAATGGAACTTAAACTAGATGAGTTATGTATCGATTTCTGTTACAGAACTGGCAAAAAGGAAGTGAATAAAAGCAGGCCAATAATGTTAGGATTATCTTCAATATACTTTAAAAATTTAATATACTCTAATAAAAGACTACTTAAATCCACAAAAATAGTTATCAGAGAGGATCTTACACTAGAACTGCTTAATATTGTTAACGAAACTATAAAGAAAGTTGGCAAGATGGGAATTGTATGGACAAATTCGGGAAGGATCTTTGTCAAATTAAGTAACCAGCATAATACCAGAAGGATCATGACTTTGGAAGATGTTACGAACTTATTATAACTTTATTATTGTTAATATTTCAAGTGCCTATTTAATGTGTACTTATTTTTGCGGCATTTTGTGCAAATGGTTTACTCCTTGTTATATTCTTTACTTCTATCAGTTGAAATAAAAACTTGTTTCGAGTTTTGTACGAAAAGGTTTTGTTTTATATTTAATTTCGTTAATTAAACACGAGAGCGTATTTTGTTGATACTTGTGGATAAATGAATTTAAAAATAGGATGTTGTAATGCTAGATCTTTATGGCCATCTTTGCATGACATAAATGAACTTATTTTGGTTAATTCGTTGGATATACTCTTAGTATGTGAAACTTGGTTGGGTGATTGTATAAGTGATGAATTATTAAATATTGACCATTTTAATATATACCGGGCGGACCGAAATTCTAGAGGAAAAGGTTTATGCGTATGGGTTAAAAATTCACTCCGTTTTAATGTTATTCAATCAAGGCAGGATTTTATTTGGGAACAGTTATGGATTAAAGTCACCACACGAAAAAGAACATTTGCAATTGGAGTTGTTTATAAACCACATGATCAGAATACCAATAGTTTTCTGGACGAATTTGAGGACAGTTTAATTGAGATAGGACCAGTTGCAGACGAACTTGTGTGTATGGGTGATTTTAATTTAGATTTAGTCGACTTAGAAAATAATTCAGTGAAAAAATTTAATTTAATACTAGAAACATTGAGTTTATCACAAATAATTGATGTTCCTACAAGAGTTACGGCTACTTCAGCGACATTATTAGATTATGTCATTGTACAATCTGATAGAGAAGTGGCAAAAGGTGTAATTCATAGTAACATATCAGATCATTCCATTGTTTATTGTAAATTTAAAACTGTTAGTAATGAGCCGATGCCAAAAATATGCACGTATAGAAGTTTTAAATATTTTGATCAAGATGTTTTTCAAACAGATCTTCTAAATACCCCATTTTTTCGAATATACGATCAAGAAACTATTGACGCAAAATTGTCATATTTTATTCACTGTTTAAATAATTTGTTCGATATACATATCCCTTTAATTACATCTAGAATCACTAAAGCAAAAGCACCATGGATAACAGATGTTATTAAGATAATGATGAAAGAGAGGGACAAAGCTTTAGTTGAATTTAAGGCAACAAAATTACAGAGACATTTAAATTTCTATAGACAAATGCGGAATTTAACTAACCAAGCTATTTGCAGAGAAAAAAAGCATATTTCATATTTAAGTTTAACAGTACGTCAACAAGAAAGATGTGGAGTACACTTAGAACACATAAATTAATTTCTGATAAAAATAATAAAATACCAGAAACTTTATGCAAGCCTGAAGAACTAAATAATTTTTTTATTAATTCAATTCCTGATATAAAACCGTCAAAGAATGTTTCAGAATTTTACAATAATAACAAGGTAAATAACGCGAATTTTCAATTTAAAGAAATAAATGATTTTTTTGTGTACACAGAATTATCACAAATTAAAACAAACGCAGTGGGGTGTGATGGTATAAATATAAACCTTATTAGACTTTGTTGTCCCCACATAGTGCCTTATATAACTCACATAATAAACTTTTGCTTGACAAGTAATGTGTTTCCATCAGTGTGGAGGAGTGCTGTGGTGACAGTGTTACCAAAGATACAAAACCCAACGGAAATGAAGGACCTTAGGGGTATAAGTATATTACCTACTATGTCAAAAATTTTTGAGAGAGCAGTAGAAGTACAAATTAGAGAATATATTCAACAATATTCTTTATTACCTGAGGTCCAATCAGGATTTCGGAAAGGTTACAGCTGTACTACCGCACTTTTGCATATTGTCGACGATATTATAGCTGCATCTGATGATAAACAATATACGATTTTGATTTTGTTAGACTTTAGCCGAGCGTTTGATACAATTAATTACGATTTAATGTTAAACATTCTTAAATTTATAGGGTTCTCTCCAAATGCGCTGGAATTATTAGGTAACTATTTAAAAGATAGACAGCAAAAAGTATCGATAAATGATTGTAGTTCAAGTTTCTTAAATCTCAGATCTGGTGTGCCACAGGGATCAATACTAGGGCCTTTACTATTTTCAATATATACGTCTCATTTATTATCTACTATTCAGTCATGTCAAACTCATCTATATGCTGATGATACTCTGCTTTATTTCAGTTTTCCAGCAGAGTTAACAAGAAATGCTTGTAACCTGATTAACACAGACTTAAACAAATTTGTTACTGCTGCAGAGGAACATTGTTTGTGCATAAACTCAAAGAAATCGAAGGTCTTAATATTTGGGCCAAAACATCATAGGGAAAATGTATACCAGTCTGTAAATATAAACATTCGGGGAGAATCTTTGGCAATTGTGAGAGAAGCGAGAAATCTTGGTGTCTTGATGGATGCAGATTTGAGGTTTGAGAATCATATAATTAAATTAATACAACGCGCATATTATACCTTAAAAATCATTTATGGAAATAGACACCTTTTACCGTTTCATATAAAGAAATGTCTATGTGAATCACTTATCTTATCAATTTTTAATTTCGCTGACTCAGTCTATGGCCCACATTTAACTATCCAGTCTAAAAATAGAATTCAAAAGGTTCAAAATTCGTGTCTTAGGTTAATTTATGGGATTCGCAGGCGCCAGAGAACTTCACACAAACTCCAATCAATTGGATGGTTAAATATGAATAACAGAAGAATACATCATGCGTTATGTCTATTTTATAGAATTATAAGAACAAAAAAGCCGTCGTATCTCCACCGTAAAATTAAATACCGAACTGATGTACATAATCTTAATATTAGATTTGGGGGAATGATTACGGTGCCAAGATTTAAAACTGAAGTCTACAGACGGTCCTTCAGATATCAAATTTATCACTTGTACAATCCCTTACCTAACGATTTTAAAACATTAAGTATTGGCAAATTTAAGTTCAATTGTAAAAATCATTTGTTTACTGGTCAATGATAATGACGTTGGCTCGTGTTTAAGTAGTATTTTTGTTTTCTTTATAACATTGTAAATAATTTATGTAACTATTATAAATTTGAATTATATAATTCATAGTGATTTTAGGGTTAAGTGGAAGAGCATTATTATTATATATACTGGGTGTCCCAGAAGTTTCTGACCCATTTCAACTGCAAAAATCTTAAAACTCAGAAACGATGGGGAGGTGCGGTGCGGTTATTGAAGAACAATTTCTTTTCATATAAAGTTTTTTCAGTATAAATGTTTAATTAGTGAAATCTTATATAGGGTGTTTTGAAAAAATGGTTATTTTAAATGCAAATATTGTCTATTTTTTTAATGGAGCACTCTATATATTTTTATTCTATCCGAAATCTGAACTCTTCCCCTTTCTGAAAATGTATCGTTTGTTGAAGTTTAGATGAAAAATGAATAAGTTATTTGATTTTTAATGAGGCTGTTTTGTAGGCGTATGCTTTGACTTGACGATTCCAGACTTTTTATATGGTTTTTTATCAAAGATAGATGTTTTAATCCTATTCCAGAGACTCTGGAACAACTGCGAGGGAACATTGTCCGAACATTTCAAGAAATTACCCCGGAAATGTTATGCAATTCTTTTGATCACTTTTTGTTCAAGTTGTAAAAATGTATAGATCAAAATGGACAACACTTGGATCATCCTAAATATTTTTATTAAATTAGATAGTTTATAATGTTAATTTTTATTTAAATTTGATTCACCTTTCAAGTTTGTTTAGTTGTTTTAATTATTTCTAATATTAAGTCATGCTTCTTTCAAAAACATTCAGTATATTTTTTTAAACGTAGGTATTAGCGAAGATTACAAATTTTTTGTAATCTTTAGTATTAGTTAGCAGGCAAATTTTGTAATTGTTTTTAATTTAAAACGTATATGTCAACAACCTTTATCTAATAAACAATAATCATTAAATTTCAAATAACTTACTCATTTTTCATCCAAACTTCAACAAATTATACAATTTCGGAAAGGGGAAGAGTTCAGCTTTCAGATAAAAATATGGATCAACTTTCGTTTAACTGAAATCAGTTATGTAAGGAATATTCGTTTATTTACTATTTGGAACCTTTTCCAAACAGAAAGACTCGCATTTTGTTTTGCGGAAATGCATAATTTTCATTTTTTCGACTTCAGAATAGCTGAAACCAGTTACAAGAAAATACGTTTCTTTTTTACATTTCAGACAATTTTCTAAACATAAACACGCGAAAAACGTCTTGCGGAAATATACCATTTTCATTTATTGATAAAAGCGTGTTCAAAACCGTTTGTCTCTTGAGATTTTTGAAGCGATATTAAGCTGTTAAGAATAGATATTATTCATTGATCTGTGTTAAAGGTCAGGAAGAGGATTAAACTCAATTTTTACATGGTTTATATTATTGATTATAGTTTATTTATCAGTTTCAGATAATCTAAAGTCGGGAAAATGATGCATTTCCGCAGAGAGTTTTTATGATTTTGTATTTTGTATGCATCTATATACTATTTAATTTTTTTTTAAACTGGTTTCAGCTGAAAAAATTTCACCCAAAAATATATAGGGTGTTTTATTAAAAAAATAGACGATATTTGCATTTAAAAAATACCATTTTTTTAAAACACATACCCTATATAAGATTTCAGTAATTAAACATTTATACTGAAAAAACTTTATATAAAAAGAAATTGTTTATCGAAAACCGCACCCTCCTATCGTTTCTGAGTTCCGAGATTTTTGCAGTTAAAATGGATCAGAAACTTCTAGGACACCCAGTATTATATTTTTGTTGCGGAATTTTTGATTCATTGATTTCATTCAATAATTAATTTGTTTTACTTACACTGTTTATATTCTTAGAAGTTCAAAATTTCCCACAATATAAATTAAACAAGCGAAAATATAAAAACAATTAGGTATATTTACCACTAAAAGGTTTCTTTATATCCTCCGTAGAAACCTCCCTAATATTTTTAATGGGATTTTTTTGGGGATGACTGTTAATAAACGTAACTTCATGTCCTTTATCAGCGAGCGCCTTCATTAATCGAAATCCTAATGTGAAATGGCTGTATGGGGGAGCGGGCACAACTCCTAAGATTTTGTAACATTGCGTTAAACTGCTTATACTCGATAACAACAACAAAACATTTAAAATACAGCAACGCATTTTCAATGCGTACAATCGTGAAACTTCGTTAGTACTGATTTCAAAAATATTCTACTACTCGGTATGCGAGAGAGATAGTTAGCCTTGGATTGTGGAACATCACGATGGGAATTAAACATAGATAACCTTTATACTGATAGTCCAGTAACCTGCACATTTGGAAATACAAATGAACCAAGAAAGCTGAATTTTTAATTTGACCTGGGGAGGGCCTAGAAAAGTTCAAATTGTCGACGAAGCTTTCCTGTGAGGATTTTCCGCCATCTTGAAAAAGGGTTAAATTCAGTTTTTCCACAATAACTCGGTTATCCGTTGAGATACGGAAATTTTGATGATATACTTTTTTGTTTCTTTTTCTACGCTATAATTAAACTTTGTTGCATTTGTAACCTATCTTTCATATTTATTGAGATATCGATCGAAAAAGCCAAAAATGTATGTACCTAGTTAAATTTGTTTTTCGCTATTTTCTCTTTTCTTGTGATCGATATCGAAAAAATGGATGTTCAGGGAATTATTGCGCTACAAAATAAATAAATGAAACAGCCGAATTATGAGTCAAAATTTTTATTTTCGTATAAAAAATAATCATTAAGGGCGGTCATTTATTTTTAATGTTTTTCGACGTTTTGACGGCCCTGGCTGAAAAAGTTCCTCCTCTTCGAGTCCTGAAGACTTTTGAACTGCTGGAAATGTTTCGATGATCGAAATATCATCATCATCAACATCGTCGTCGTCGTCGTTGAATAAAATATCAACTCAGGCGACGTTATTGCGTGTTTTAGGCCAAGCAATAGAGCATGCAAGTATAGTAATTTTTGACAAAAATCTCAGTAGAAAACGTATGTTGCCATCATATAAAAGACATTACGTAGTATAATTTTGATATGTTTTGGACACGCAAATGCTTTTCAGTAATTCGTTATAAACATTTAAAACGAAAAAATCCACCCATTTTTGTTTTTTTACATATATCGTAAAAAGAACTTCAGCAATCTCAATGGTATGTATGGATAAATCGCAGGTAATTAAAATACGAGCAAAATGAGGGGTCGAGCGAGTTAATCGGATAATTAGGAACCGGGAAAATTTGGGAAGACCGAAAAATTAGTCATTTTTTCTGAAAATTCATATTTTTACCATTTTTCAATTGTAAGAGCTGAAACTTGGTACAAAGGAAGTTCTTCATATGCAATTTATATGTGCAAAGATCAGACGCCAGGTAACGGTTACTTTTATCGTTATTTGTAATAAAATAATGCGAAGCTGGTCAAAAAAATCCAAGATCACCGTCGAAAATGACTGGTTACGCCGCTCGCCAGTGTGTAGTATACCTCTCCCCAATCCCCGCTGCCGTTTTACTCCGTTACTTTCCGGCAGTGGATCATTTTCGGCCGTATTTCCGAGCGTTTTTGACCTACTTTGCAGCATTTGATCACAAATCGAAAATATAAGTTTTGTGGGTATATATATGTATTTTTCAAAACCGTTTTAAAATTTAAAATTGAACAATCGATAACGCATCCAGACACTTTGCAAATTATCGCATAAAAAAATTACAATTGCAATTGCGATAAAAGTTACCGTCACCTGGCGCCTGCTCATCGCACATATAAAGTGCATATGAAGAACTTCCTTTGTACCAAGCTTCAGCTCTTACAACAATTGAAAAATGGCAAAAATATGAATTTTCAAAAAAAATTACTAATTTTTCGGTTTTTCCAAATTTTCTCGGTTCCTAATTATCCGATTAACTCGTTCGACCCCTCATTCCGTTCTTATTTTAATTACCTACGATTTATCCCAACTTACCATTGAGATTGCTTTAGTACTTTTTACGTTATATGGAAAAAACCAAAACAGTCGCCTATGGAATATTCTGACAAATGTCAGTTATTGTTAATGTTTAGTAGTAACCTCCGCCGTTGCCGTTGGTTGACAGGTATAATAATAGTTTGCCTTTAATTTTCTTGACAAACTAATAATGGCACATTTAGGATATACAAATGATGATTTCTTAAATTTAATTATAATTTACGGTGATACATTCACACAATAGTATCCAGAACTTGCCATGTTTTTGCTGAGAGATATCTTGAAAAGCCTCTACCAAATCATAAAACTGTCAAACGTTTGCTGAAGAACTGTTCTCAGTTTGGTCAGTTGATAAGTAAAAGAAAGAAGCCCATGAGTCATGTCGATAATGAAGACTTACAATTAGACATCCTGGGATATTTTGCACATCATCCAAATTCATCCTTACGGGAATGTGAGCAACTGTTACAAGTGTCGACTAGAACAATTCAAAAACATCATTGGACCCCTTATTCGTATACACTAGCTCAGCATTTACATCCTGGAGATTATGTAAGAACTGTAGAATTTTGGGAAAGGATTTTAACGAAACGCCAAGAAGTTGAAGATTTTTTTATCAAAAATGGTATGTTTAACCGTTATGAAAGTCATTTCTGGAGTGACGAAAATCCTCAAGTCACATGGGATAGTAAATTTCGAGTGTCCTTTTCGTTTAATGTTTTTTGTGCTGTGAAAAATAATAAGATATTCGCTCTCATGATTTATGACGAAAATTTAATAGGAGAGCGTTACTGTAACAATCTACGGCAAGCGCACGCTTTATCTAATAATGAGGCTAACGAATCTTGGTTTCAACAAGATGGTGCACCGGATGAGAATATTCGAGAAGTGAGCACATTGTTTGATGGAATATTTAACGATAGATGGATAGCTAATAAAGCACTGTTTCTCTGGCGACCAAGATCCCCACAATTGTAACTGTTCGATTACTATATTTGAGAATATGTTAAAAATACGATACCTTTAGTTCTCGAGATATTTCTAATTGACCGTTTTTCTGCCGCACCCTGTAACAGTTGCGCAAACTACATTTGCATTGTTAGGGAAAAATTGATTCAAATAAACAGTAAATAGTGCGCGCGGCGTGAAATCGTGTCCAGAGCAACGAAGTCTTCTGCTTGGTATTATTCATTAAGCATAAGAAATAGGCCTTTATAATTTTGTGAGCACTTGAAGTATTGAAAACTGTCATATTTCGCACGTTTTCGGTTTCATGGTTATATTGTTAGTTTTGACAGTGCTGTAAGATTGAAGACAGTGAGCTGAGTTGTTCCCGTCCAAAACGGCAAAAATATGACAACAAAAAGTTGGGTGAAGTAGAATTAGAACAGTTATTACTTAATTCTAGCAGTGGGGATGAAAATATGTTATATAGCGAGAATGAAAATATACAAAGTGATACATCAGACAGTGACGGAGGTAATTAACTTTTATTTAGGTGATTTTTTTGAATTTCATATTATTTGTTTGTAGATTCTGATGATTATTTGGGAGTGGTGAATGCAATTAGACGTACACAGTCTAATGTTAACCCAGATGAACAACTGCAAGCCGCAGCCACTCATAATTCGAACTCGAGTACACATAATGCAAACAAAGATGTATGGGAAGACACGCTTAGTGAATAAAATACGATGAAAAGTTTTGGCTTCACTAAAAAACGGAAATTGTTGGTAGTAAAACCTAACACAAATTCACCCATTGATTATTTTTTCTCACTGGCAGACAATAATTTATTTACTTTGATTGTGACGGAAACCAATCAATACGCTGAAGAAGTATTCTTAGCAGGTGCGACAGAGAATGCAAGAATCACTCGGTGAGAGGACCTTGTTATTTTATATGGGAACTTGGAATACAAATAAATTACAAGATCATTGGAAAAAAGATTCACTTTTCAATTTGAAATGTTTTGGTGATAATATGAGTAGGGATCGATTTCTGGTTATTTTGAAATGTTTACATTTTGCAGAAAATGTTTGTTCTGAAGAAACCAGTCAGGACAGGTTGTACAAAATTCGACCTTTACTCAACAATTTCAATGAAAAAATGAACAATACATATCAGCCAGGGAAAAACTTTTCATTAGGTGAATCTTTGATTTTGTGGAGAGGACTTTCACTCTTCAAGCAGTATATTAAAAATAAACCGCACAAATATGGAATAAAATTGTATGTTCTACTGAGTTTGATGGATTTGTGTTGAATATGCTTGTATATTCAGGGATGTTAGACTCCATGGGTGGAAAAGGACACTCTAAGAAGGTAGACTTGGAATTAATGGAAAATCACCTCGGATGTGGTCATTCGGTGTTCCTTGATAATTTTTATAAGGGTCTCGATTTAGCAGAAGAACTTCTAAATAACTAAACGTATTGTACAGGGACATTAAATATTGAGCGAGTTGGCATTCCCAAAGAAATTAAGGAAGTAAAGTTACGCGTGGTAATGTGTAGGAAAATATCGAAGAGGAATCTTAGTTGGAAAGTGGAAAGATAAACGGGATGTATTGTACATTTCCACAGAATATACAAACGATTTAATTGAAATTGAAAATAAAAGAGGACAAAAAAATTGAACCCTTACCCATAATTATATATAATGAGAATATGTGTGGGGTAGATCGCAAGGATCAAATGCTTGCCTATTATCCTTGCGAAAAAAAAACCAAAGTGGTATAAAAAAAATCGCTATACACATACTTCAAGTATTTTTATTAAATTCATATAACATTCGTTATTCTGGAGAAAAATTGCCACTTTATGAATTTCGGTTGCAAGTAATAAAAAGTTTTTTGAAGGAACCTGTTATTCCCAAATGTATTAAAATTACAAATCATTCTCCAACTGAGATAACTGAAAAAGATGGAAAGAATCATACTAAAAAAAATATAGGATATGTTTGAAAAATAAAATAAGGAAAGATTCCCTTTATGAATGTGCCCAATGTATAGAAAAACCTGGTATTTGTTTAGGTGAATGTTTTAATAATTACCATAAATAGTTTTCAAACTTTGTGTAACACTCCTTTTTTTTATTTTCTGTTTCCTTATTCATAGCATTTACTATTGAATTATTACAATCGTTTTTCTTAATTTTTGTTTAAATGTGTGGCAATGCAAATTTATTTTCTGGTATTTTAGTATTGTCAAAAATATTATTTATTATATTTTGCATTTAATTGTGTTTAAAATTATGTTACAATTATTCCTTAATTTTAATATATTTTGTTTTGAATACAATAATTGGTATTTATTTTATGTAATAAAATGTCTGAGCGTCAATAATATACCTTTCCTAGACAAGATGCGAATGCTGTTGCCGAATGCTGAGGACGCGAATTCGCGTCTCTCTTGACAGGACAATGACATAATTTGAAGAAGTCTCCAAAACCTTCTAGTAATATTTCCTTTAAAGTATAAACTTAAATTTCGACCAACAGCATCTGCTGACCACTATCTAAAATTCGATGCGCAGTGAACGTGTTAAACACAAAGATTTTGGAATAAAGTATAGTGAACATCCTAGTTGCTTCTGATAAGTCAAATAATTATTGCAAACACTTGATTGAATCAAATCATCAACCCATAGTACTATATCCGGCTGCAAGATTCTGCAAGTATCTGTTTGTTTGATAAATCCTATGCAAATTATTGATTAACAGAAATGTAATGCATTACTTTCAGAATTCCTTTGAAAAAATGGCCACGATTTTTTTTCTTTTCAACATGAAGGACACATTTAAAAAATTTAAATATCTCAAAAAAGTTATACATTAGTAATCAAATTATTGTAATGTTTTTGTTATTTATTTAAATAGTTTTTACTTGTGGGATAAAATTATACACATTGATTTATTTATTAAACTTAATTTATATACACACTCTACTTAATGTCTACTAATTTATTTACACTCGGTATAATAGTTTTAATTTATTTTCAGCACGTGAATATTACACTATTCATCTTCACTATTTCATTCACTGTCCGATTACTGAGAACTTCTGTAAACTGTCTGTGAACTAAGTCTATGTCTTCGTTTCAATAATTGTCAACTCATTCAAAAACCCGCGTATATATAGTCTTTATCAGTTCTGGAAAGTTCTAGTATTTTATGACGCTCCTCATACGCTTAAAAACTTCAGTAATCAGAAAATTCTAGAAAGCGCATTCGCCAAAATTTATAGTCGAAAGACAGGGCCGACTTTGAGTTGGTGACCTCGCAACATTATTAAATTTGATGTAGAATCCAAAAAGTTAATAACAAACAAGGGCTTATATTTAAATTAACTGTTCGCATTTGGAAGATAATAATTGCATGTAAACAGCAGCTTTGTTTATTTATGTTAATATAAACCTTGTACGACTATGTTATCATTATCAACTTTTCGGATTCGACATTGAATGAAAATGTCACTTTGTGAAGAATAAAAATGTATCTTTTTCAAGTGAATTTTTTCAATAAAAAGTTAACAGATGTAGATCTTTATATTAAAAAATGAGGTTATCATGGCCACTTGTTCAAAGGCAACCCGAAAGTAATTGATAACTCTAATTAATCATCAATTTCCCTCATTTTTCATAAGAAAAAATGGATACTTTCAGAATCTTTCAGCCAGATCTTAATACCACTACATTGAATAATAACATTGAACTTTTACCTAGTTATTAAAATTATCACAGACTGATTTTTCCAAAGCCGCTTGACATGGAGCAATACAATTTGCAAGAAATTGCGGCAAGTTCTTGCAAGATCAGTATATTGGAAACGATCAATCTTGCATGATGTTTGACATCATGCTCTTGCCTTTGCAAATTGATTATTGACGACATCTATTTAATTGTCTGAGTCACTAGCTAACTCTTGTACATTCCATAAAGTCAATTCAGCATTCACCTCAGCATCAGTAGTGTTGAAATATTATCATTTTCTAGGTTTTTCCTCCTAGTTTACTAGTTGTTATGTACTTGTTTTTAATATACAAAATGATACTTGTCATATATAATTTTTAATAGTTGTCATCATTTTAATTTTTCTTTAAACATAAAAGTCTTTTAATAGAGTATTTCTGTGTTATTGGGTTTGCTTCAAAAGGTTATGGGCCCAGGAACGCAATAAACAAATATACCCCAATTTTTGTCATCACAGATTTAGTTGACAAAATGGATTATACAAAAGTACAAATTGGACTTTTAAATGGTAAATCAAATTGGTCTACGTGGAAATTTGAAATTTGCACATAACTAAGAGGTATTATTGGAGCTCTAGAAATTGTAGAAGGTACAATAAAAGAACCTACAACTTTCGCAGAAAATTCTACGGAGGCAGAAGGTATCAAGTACAAAGAAGAGTTGAAAGAGTACAGAAAAGTAGAAAGCAGTGCAATGATTATCCTAACAACCAATATGACCGAAGATACTTTAAAGAAAATTATGAGATTTTTAACAGCAAAAGAAATATGGCAAGAATTACACAGACTATTTGATGGTGCAACAGAAGAAAAAGTTTACGATCTCTGTTTAGAATTCTTTAGCTTTGAAAAAGAACCAAATGACGATGTAGCTACACATATGTCTAAGCTTAAAAATCTTTGGAATGAATTGAAATTAGCAGTTCAAAAAGAAAATGCAATTGAACTACCAGAAGTGTTGCTAATTTGTAAAATTTTAGGAACATTACCAGACAATTATTTCTCATTTAGATCTAGTTGGATGTTAATATCCAAAAATAACAGTAGACAACCTTACGAATCAATTGTGTGTTTATGAGAAAGCCTTGAATGAAAAAGATAAAAATAAGGTGAATCAAGAAGTTCTTTTTACTGGTACGTCTTCATATCCAAATAAAAATAAGTTCAAGAATTGGTATTGCAAATATTGTAAAGAAAAAGGTGATAAAGTTAAAATTTGTCCCAAATGGCGTGCTGATGGCAAACCCTCTAAGCCAAGTACTACAAATTCAAAAGCTAACGTCATTCTAGTCTGTTCAAATGAATGTTTTAATTCAGAAGAAGTGGTTCGTAACTGGTATGTAGATAATGGTGCTACAAATCACATTACATTTTGTCCAGAATTATTTGATACTTATGAACCTTTCACAACAGCTCATCAAGTGATAACTGCAAGTGGTGAATCAATTGAAGCCCTAGGAACAGGAACAATAATTTTTGAAACATTGGTCAATGATAAAAAAGACACACTAATTCTTAGTGATGTTTGGCTTGTACCAAAAATCAAGAAAAAATTGTTTTCCGTTCTCGCTGCTCAAGATAAAAAACCAAATAGTCAATTTATCTCCAGAGCCACAAAATGTTTTTTAAAAATTGATAATATAGTTGTTCTTTAAGGTTACAGAAGCCAAAATTCCGGACTATTTAAACTAAATATAAACACTATTACGAAATTACCTGAATTGAATAACATATCAAATCAATCACAACTACACTTATTTCACGAAAGACTAGGTCATCAAAACAAAAGACATGTGAAAAAAACTTAATAGAAAGAGAATTTGGAATCAAAGTATATCTCGATAGCGAAATATGTGAAGGATGTGTGTTTGGAAAAGCCAATCGAAGAAACGTTGGTACAAGGGAACATGCAACTCTACCTGGAGAACGTATTCATACGGATGTATGTGGTCCATTTTTAAATTCTATGTCAGGGTTTAGATACTAGGTTTTATTTAAAGACGATTTTACTTGTTTTCGTGAAGTATTTTTTATCAAACATAAGTCAGAAGTTTCCTCTAAGCTGCAAGAAATGTTGCTTCAGATAAGAGCTGCAGGTCATACAGTGCAAGAACTGCTTTGTCACAATGGAGGAGAGTTTGATAATAAAGAAGTTAAAGAGATTTTAGCCAAGTATGGAGTAAAACAACGCTTTACTATGCCGTATACACCGCAACAAAATGGTTCTTCAGAAAGAGAAAATAGAACGCTGGTAGAAACAGCTAGAGCTCTTATGCACTCCCATGAAGAAATTCCTCAAGGATTGTGGGCTGAGATGATAAATACAGCTAAATATATTCTCAATCTCAGTGGTTCTTCTAGAATAGAAGGAAAATCACCAATACAATTATGGACTGGGAAGAGACCAAGCCTTAAGCATCTTAGAATTATTGGAAAGACATGCTATGCTCATATACCTAAACAACAAAGAAAGAAAATGGATAAAAAGGTCATTGAAGGTATTTTAATTGGCTATGATGGTGTAGATGGGTATCGCATATGGTGTAGAGAAAATAATAAATTAATCAGATCACGTGATGTAACTTTCCAAGAGAACATTCTCCAAATTAAAAGTAATTTCAAATTAGAATTTGTTCGACAGAAAAATGAAGAGACTCATGTGGAAAATCGAGATGTTGAGGATAATGATATTCAAACAGAAGAAATCTTGAAGAAGACAGAATTTATAAGTCAAGACGAAGATAATGATGATGGTGAAATAGAAATTTCAGAACCGCAAATAGATGAAACAAGAAATCTACGAAATAGAGCATTAATAAAACCTCCACAACATTTTGAAGACTTTGTAATGACTTCTTTAGCAAATATAACTGAACCTTCAGAACCATCTTCATACAGAGAAGCTATAGACAGCTCTGAGAAGGAAGAATGGCAAAAGGCAATGCAGATAGAGATGGAATCTTTACAAGAAAACCAAACGTGGACTTTGGAAGAACTCCCGGAAGGAATTAAAACACTTCCATGTAAATGGGTTTATAAAGTAAAGACGAATCCCGACGGCTCCATTGATAAGTATAAAGCTCGACTAGTCATAAAAGGTTTTGCTCAAAAAGAAGGCGTAGATTATGATGAAACATTTAGTCCAGTTGCGAGATCTAGCACTATAAGACTTTTACTTAGTGTTGCAGCAAATGAAAAGTTGAAACTCTCTCAGTTTGATGTATCAACTGCTTTTCTTTATGGAGAGCTAGATGAAACAATATACATGCGTCAACCTGAAGGATTCAATGATAACTCTCAAAAGGTTTGCAGATTACACAAGAGCCTATATGGGTTAAAAACAGGCGCCTATTTGCTGGAATCAACGTTTTGTTAAATTTCTAAAGGAATATGGATTTATAATGAGCGAAGCTGATCCTTGTCTTTTTATAAAGCTACATGGAAAAATCAAACTTTTACTTGCTCTTTATGTAGATGATGGCCTGTTAGCTTCTAATCATCCTGAGCATACTGCAGATTTTGTTGAAAAACTGAAATCTGAATTCAAAATTACCCTCAAGCCTGCTTTATATTTTCTAGGTATAGAGATATCTACCAAAGACAATGGTTCAATAAAAATACACAAAAAGTCCTATACTAAGAAAATTTTAGAAAAGTTTGGCATGGAAAATTGCAGACCAGTTTCAAAACCTATTATTAAGGACTATTCTCAATCAGGGAAAGATCAAGATGAATCTCTAAATTTTCCTTATAGAGAAGCTGTTGGTTCATTAATGTACCTTATGGTATCTACGAGACCAGATATATCTTATGCACTAGGAGTTGTTTCTAGATCGTTGGAACAACCCAGTAAAGAAGATGTTATTAAGGTGAAACGTATATTTAGATACCTTCAAGGAACATTTGATTATGGAATCACTTATAAACCACACCATCTGCAAGGAATCATAAGAATATACAGTGATGCTGATCATGGTGGTGATACACTCACTGGTAGATCAACATCAGGAATTGTTTGTATTTATGCTGCAGGTGCGGTATCATGGTTAAGCCAAAAACAAGCTTCAGTAGCAATTTCCACAACCGAATCAGAAATAGTTGCTGCAAGTGAGGCTGCTCGCGAAATAGTTTGGATTAAACGTCTCTTGGCAGAAATAACTAACTTATCAGCTGTACCAGAACTTCATATTGACAATGAACCAGCATTGAGGTTAGCTCAAAATCCCGAATTCCATAGACGTACCAAACATATTCAAACAAGGCACTTTTTTGTACGGGAATTGGTATCAGAAGGAGAAATTGTCGTTAAGAAAGTACATACTGAGCATCAGTTGGCTGATTTGATGACCAAAGCTCTTCATAAACCTAGATTAGTACAGCTTTGTACAAATATAGGATTAAACTAACTTAGTGAAAAGAAAAACCACTTAATGAGGGAAAGTGTTGAAATATTATTATTTTCTAGGTTTTTCCTTCTAGTTTACTAGTGGTTATGTACTTGTTTATAATATACAAAATGATACTTGTCATATATAATTTTTAATAGTTGTCATCATTATAATTTTTCTTTAAACATAAAAGTCTTTTAATAGAGTATTTCTGTGTTATTGGGTTTGCTTCAAAAAGTAGACCCATTACTACAATGGGGTTTTGGATCTACACAATTATCATCGAAATGTTCACTACAAATATAAGTGGTTTTGTTGATTGTGGCAAAATTCATATTTGGGTTGCCACATAACTCACTCCATTTGAGGCATCTGCTGGGGCATCTCCTGGGTTTGGGAAAGGGAATAAACCTAATGGCATTCTATTTTCGCCCCTAACTAAAGCTCTTGTATTATTTTTACAACTTTGATATGTACAACAATGAAGATACAAATCAGAGTAGAATAATTCTTTCCGGTGGTATTTGCAATGATAACAGCAGATCAGAGTAACCTAAATCACAAACAGATAAAGGTAGGCGAATAAAAATTAGTAATATACTAATACCAGAAACAAAAACAAAGAATACTGAATAATGCCTAATATATTATTGATACGTATACAGTATGTCGCTAATGTATGGAATAAATTCATTATTTCCAGACTAAACGACTTCTGAAAAAAATCCAAAAACAAGTCAATTTTAATTTTTGAATCGTCATCACATGATGTAGATGTAACGAACATTGCGTTACCAGTATTAACGTGGTGACGTAATCGGCAGTTTTTTTTATGCAACTATTTGTCTCAAGACACCTTATTGGAAAGGACTTCTAAACGTCTTTACAACGATGTAATTATTTGAATATTTTTTTCTACAGGGTCGACCAAAACTGTTTATTTACTAAAATAGAACTGTTTAGTAAAAAACAATTGAATTATATTTAATGTTCAAACTGATGACCTTCAGCAAAAATGCAATGAGACAGCCGAGCAATAAATTCGTCTCTAACGTTCACGAGAACTTCAGGCATTATTTGTGCAATCTCCATTCTGATGCGATCCTTCAACTCTTCTACATAATTTGGGCGACTTTGATAAACTTTGCTCTTCAAGTATCCCTATAAAAAAAATCTAAAGGTGTCAAATCTGGTGACCTTGGTGGCCATTCGATCGTTCCTCTTCTTCCTATCCACCTATTTGGAAAAACAGCATTTAAGTAGGTTCGTACATCAAAGGCGTAATGTGGGGTTGCCCCATCCTGCTGAAACCACAAATCACATCTATTTAGAAATAGTTGATTTAATTGTGGTGATAGATAATCCTGAAGAAATTGAAGATATCGAGGACCGGTCAAGCTTCCTTCAAAAAAATATGGCCCTATTATTTGATTGTTTATAATGCCGGCCCAAACATTCACCTTTTCAGGATATTGTGTCCTATACTCCTGCATCCAATGAGGATTTTCACTTGCCCAGTATCTATACGTCTGGCGGTTTACATGGCTGTTGAGCATTAAAGATGCTTCATCTGAAAAAAGTATATTTTGTATGAAATTACGATCTCTGTTACATCGTTCCATAATTTTTTCTCAGCTCTCGGACCAAATGTACCTTATACGCATGCCACTTCTCCTTTTTCGGCACTCTAGCAACAGTAGAATGGTGTAAATTATTATCCAGCGCAACTTGTCTCGAGCTGGTGTGGGGATTTTCTTGAAACTCAAGCAAAACGTCAACTTTTTTGTCTTCGGAAATTGACTTTCTACCACTTTTGGGGCGATCTTTAACATGGCCCGTTTCTCGAAACTTTTTCTCGATTTTACTAATTGTTGATTCAGAAATGGGTTCACGGTTGGGATATTTAGCATTAAATAAATTGCCAACTTCTTTCTGTGTCCTTACTCTATCTCCATAGCCAATCATCATAATATTTCGATTCATTCAGTTTTTGTAAGTTTTATTACTAAATTATGCTAATTCAAAGATTTTAACTATTGAACACTTGACTGATACACATCAATCAGTGTTAAATTACAATTTAGTACTATTATCAGTAACATATCCAAAAACAGAAATATTTTTTGGGTACACTACGATGTTTCATTTCCAGTGGCGGTCCTTGCAATAACTTAGTTCATTGAATCAGAATTTATGATTAAAATTTCTCCAAATAAACAGTTTTGGTCGACCCTGTAGAAATAAATATTCAAATAATTACATCGTTGTAAAGACGATTAGAAGACCTTTCCAATGAGGTGTCTTGAGACACATGGTTGCATTTAAAAAAATTGCCGATTACGTCACCACGTTAATACTGGTAACGCAATGTTCGTTACATGTGATGACGATTCAAAAATTGAAATTGACCTGTTTTTGGATTTTTTCCAAAAGTCGTTTATTTTGTAAATAATGAATTTATTCCATACATTAGCGACATACTGTATGTGTTAACAGTTGACAATCGTTTTTCGTTAACTGTAACATGTAAAATTTCCCAATCTAAGAAGACCTCCAAACTTTTCGGGCACAACATGAGTGGTAAAGGGACCCAAAATATACACTGTGTTCATTTGAAAAGGAACCACCCTTAATATTTTAGAAATGCGACATATTAGAAAGAAATGCTGAAACACATCAACTTTTAACTTGAGGGGACAGTTTTTAGCGATAATGTCATAAAAGACAGATTCGCCCCCTCCCTACTTCAGTTGAGGATCATTCTCCTGATCTTCTCTGATCCTGGTGGGTGACCATTCTTCGTTGACAACTGTAGTTCTTGAAACTGCAGCTTCCCTAGATTCTGCCTTGTTGCAGTGGGAACAGTCTGCTGGTCACGGCCGCCTAGACAGGGAGTCGGCATTTCGGTGGCTCATACCAGCCCGATGTTCGATATTGAAATCGTACTCTTGAAGTCGTTCAATCCGTCCAGCTATCTGGCCCTCGGGATTCTTGAACTGCATCAACCACATGAGTGCTGCATGTAAAAGTGTAGAAGTGTTCCACGGACTTCACTACCGCCAAAATGTCTCTTCTCGTGACGCAGTAGTTTCGTTCTGGTTTGGAGATTATTTTACTGAAACATCCCAGCACTCTTTCCTGCCCTCCTTGGATCTGTGAGAGCACTCCTCAAATTCCTACGTTGCTTGCATCAGTCTCAAGAATGAAGTCTCCCTCTGGTAACGGATATCCCAGTATCGGCGCCGTGGTTAAAGGCCTCTTCAGGTTTCCAAAAGCAGTTTGACATTCTTCATCCCAATGAAAAGTTGTTGTTTCTTCTGTGAGTGGAGTTAGTGGCTTGGCAATGTTTCCAAACTTCCTTATGAACCTTCGATAGTATGTGCAAAGTCCAAAAAAACTCCTAATTTGATGGTTGTTGGTTAGTTGCTGCATCTGCTTGATGGAAGCAATTTTCTCTGGATCCACCGCCACTCCTTCATTGCTCACAATATGACCCAGATAATTGACTCGGTTTTGGAATAACAGACATTTCTTCGGGTTTAACATGAGCGGGACAGCTTGAAGTCGTTTGAATTCATCTTCCAAATTCGTCAGGTGTTCCTCTAATGTTTTCCCCAATACTTCGATGTCGTCCAACTAGACCACGCATGTTTTCCAAGATAACCCTCTCAAGACATTTTCCATGAGTATTTCAAATGTCGCTGGCGCATTACAGAGACCGAATTGCATGACGTTGAATTGCCATAATTCGGATCCGGTGGTGAAAGCATTTTTCTCTTTGTCTTCTGGGTCCATTTCTACTTGCCAATAACCAAACTTCAGGTCCAAGGTAAAAAACAGTTTGCTGCTGGCCAAAGTGTCTAGCGTATCGTCGCTTCGAGACAGAGGATAGCTGTCTTTCTTCGCCACGTTGCTTAGCTGGCGATACTCGTCGCTGAATCTGGTAGTTATATCCTTTTTTTTTTGACGAGTACTACTGGAGACACCCGGGCTGCTGCTGTCTTTTCTACCACGCAGAGATTAAATATGGAAAGCATTTCGAGCAGGATCTGTAGGTTACTTTACTTAGTCAATGTAGTTTATTTTTGCTGTTTTTGTTTCGTTATTAATTGTTACAATGATACTGAGTTTCTCGAAATCCTATTTTCATGTATACCCAGTTTTTCTCGTATTTTCGCTTAGAAAATAGATATTGAGATGCGGTTTTCAACATTTTTTTAAAATTCCATCCCCCTTCAAGTAGATGATTGAAAAATATAGCATTGCATTGATTTCCAAAAAAAATTGAGAACAAAATAATTGTTCAATCACCTCCACCTAGCCACCGTTAAAACCACTGGAATGAAACGGCGATACAATATTTTATTAGGCATTGAATTCCCTTTCAAATGATACTAAGTTTTCCAAAATCCATAAAGCGGAACAAAAGTTATAACCGTTTTATTGAGTCAGCTTTTCTATTCCCCCCTACCAGTTGTTTTACAAGATAGAGGAAAAAGTACTGGACAAACTTACGTTAAATGATCCAATGATTACGAACATTTCAATCTTGTGGTACTATAACGGTACATTTAGTATAAAAAAAATGATGTTTTTGTGTTATTATTGTGAACTACGTCCTCTAGCGATGGAGTAGTAAACTTGAATATAATTTCCAGTGAATTCTACCTCTCTTAATCAGACACCCGGTAAAACAATTTTAGTATATATATTTTTTCAGTATAATTTTACTAAATTCGAAACAAAGGACTATGCTTCCATCTTATGGAAAATAAAAGACCACTCAAATGCGGATATTTTGATACCAACTTATTCGTCTTGAAAAATAGAACATTTGATAACATTGCGCCAATGTTGTAATTTAATTAATAAACCCACAAAATCATTTCATTTGTCAGAAATTTTCGATTCGATTACAAAATCTAACCATTCAATAGGACTCCACCTGCTGCGGTGAAACAGAGTCGGACTTGTGAATATAGTTGTACATACGATGAATACCAGTTTCGTTGAAACAAAATAATAGGATTATATTTTTCAGTTGTATTAAGATATGATAGATTGCAATCAAATTATGTAAAAAAGGTACATCTCTCAATTGACAATCTAACATCTTTACATAAGTTTGTCATTTTGTAATAGCAGTTTATTATAACGTTTTCTATATTATAATAGTAAAATTATAATAGGTACATTTAATAACACTGACCGACACGTATTTCGTAAACAATTCCGGTACAAACGAATTCCCGTCAGGATTCTTAATGACTATAAAATACACATGAGTTCCCGTCCGACACTTGCAGGTATCTTAATCCCGCACTTGAATTGCCGTCCAGTTTCTTTAATCCGCTTACAGGTAAAATAAATAGTTTTGAAAATTCCTGTAAATCGTAATACCTATTCGTAATCCTGAATTCTAATGAAAAAGTTGAATAACCTATTGGGGTGGCTAGGGGGTCTGTCAGAACTAATTGCTAGGAATATATTTTTCTATTATATTTTCAATTATATTAAGTTGTCATTTTCGAAACGGCAGTTTATTAATATACTGTAACAGAATGTATCTACAACCTAAATTTTAAATAAGTAACTGATGGAATTGGATTGTAAAAGTATGATTGTACTTAGTACAACAGTTAAATTTATTCACCAAGTTTATAACATCCTGTAGATAGCATTCTGTCACAAGTAACAATTTTTTTTTAAATTAATTTTATAATAAAACATGAAATTTTGAGGGTTCTATTGAAATCTGTGGAAGGGCAGAAAATAAACATTGAGAGTGAAAAACTTACCAATTAAAATTGTTGTAATCCAATCCAGAACTTTTTAGTGTTGTTACCATGGAGAAAATAAAAAAAGAGGGTTGTTGAATTTTGCGAAAAGCAAAAAACTGGTGAGGTTGGTGAATCTTGAAAAGAAAAGATTCCACAGCGAGTTTTCCTTGGTATTATCAAGGAAATGTAGCAGAGTTCGTGATAAAAAAATTCTACGAGTTTGAACAAACTTGTGTTTGGTAAATATACCTCTCATTATTATATTTTTGGTCATTTGTATCCATTTCAAAAGAAGTGCCGTCGTCTGCAGTTGGTTGTTCCAGTTAAGAAAAAATAACATTGGATTATCTACTTGATGCCAAAGTAGATATAAGGCTCGTCTTCTTATTGTGAGGCTTGAAGGTCTTTTCACAATTTTCCCTGTACTTCGTGTACTGTTGCTGGTGAAGTTTTTCTCACTAAGCCCTTGGAAGGTTTGAATAGTGCTCCGTGGGTACATTTCGTCGGTGATTGTATTTAATTTTTTAAAAAAAGGTATTTGTTGTGTTTCTAACCACAGAATTTAATTGACATATGACATAAACCATAGAACCAATATTAGTGTTATTGAGAAGCACCATAGATATAAAAAAATACTGATTCTATGTTTTAAGATATTTTTATTAATTATTTCATATTTGTTTCACGAGTATAAAGTATGTCTTATTTAAATTAAGATATAGTAGTATTTAGTTCTGTTTATATATTACGTTTATTGTTCAATTTTACTTTTAATTTGTTTACGTCACGTCTGACGTCATTATATTCATTTAGAGAGCAACTAAAAGAATAAATTGTCATTTGAAGGTTTGTTGGTATTTTATTTATGCTGGAGATCCTATTACCATAAATAGTATAAAGGATTTTTAAGAAAAATTGCTCGAATTTGAAGATTATAATCATATTATAATATTACCACCTGTTCACCCTGATAGAAATATAATTCTCATATTCTTTTTACTATTGTGTATCTGAGCTAGACCGAAACAAAAATTAATAATTTCATTTAAAGTAAAAACATTAAACTCTTCAATAACTGAACTAATAGCAACCCTGATTTAATTTTTTTTTAATTCAAAATATTGTTACAATTGTCACCATAACTCTTTCTAAAATTAAAATTACTAAATATTGTAATAATACATATTTCCGAACGTTTGTTGTCGTACGCTATAGTGATACACAAAATGCTTGAAGTAATACTAAGTGAAAAGGGTAAACCCTTTCTGGTTAGGTTATATGATAGGTTAGGTTAGCTTCTTTACATGTATGTATTTATGACTCAGTTCAGTAGTAGTACGCAATAATATTGTAGAATTAAAATTCCGTATTTTATTCCAATAATGATATCATATGAAATAATATCGTGTAATAGTGCCAAACATAAGACATTTATAACTATTTCTTATTTCATACATCTGAAAACGGACCTCCCTTAAAACTTTTACTGTTCACTTATTACAATTTGCAATAAATACATAGCTAGATATCAGATGATTCAGAGAATTTACCGTAATTACCATAAACACCTTTTAGACAGGTCAGTTTTCACCCTGACGGGAACTCGGGTGACGGCTTAACGTATCCTAATTATGGAACAGGTAGACTGGTTGACTGTAGTTGACGCTGCTGATCGAACTATACCTAATCATGAAGAAATATAATGATGCAAATTAGATTTCAGTTAACAGTGCTTTTTATGTCACGCAAGGAAAACACTCATCGCCATCAAAATATATATAACACAAAAACCGGCTTCGGCTATCAAAAAAATACAAAAATTAAACAAAACCCGGCTTCGGCTATCAAAAAAATACAAAAATTAAACAAAACCCGGCTTCGGCCATCAAAAAAATTTAATAAAGCAAAAAGGCGACTTTAGCTACCAAAAAAATATAAAAACCGGCTTAGGCCAATAAAAATTTTTTTTTCAGCTACACTTCGCGGATAGAAGGTAATGAGGTCCTCAGGAACTGCCTGTGGGGGGAAGGTGGAGCGCGTAAAAGGGGATACTCTAAGAATTATACATTATCTTTTAGTATCACCCTTTACGTCGGGTTCATTACCTACACACATTTCACACGCATTTTTGTATTAACAGTTAATAGACATTTAACATCTTCCATATAAAAAAATCTTTTCCGCATCCCTATCCTATTGTTTTTTAAAGAGTTACCGATGCCAACAAATACACTACAAAATACTACAAAGAAAAAACAACATATAAAAATTAACTGATAAAATTAGGTCAGTTCAACCCTGTCTGGTTTTATTTATTCATTTCTTATCACCGCTGATATCCTTACTTCGTGGAATCTGTAACACATGTCTATTTACGTATTTTCTCTCTGTCCTACTCATACAATCTCCGTAAGCGATTTTAAAAATAATATCATTAATTGTGGGTTTATTAATTAAATTACAACATTGGCGCAATGTTATCAAATGTTCTATTTTTCAAGACGAATAAGTTGGTATCAAAATATCCGCATTTGAGTGGTCTTTTATTTTTCATAAGATGGAAGCATAGTCCTTTGCCATGTACTAGTATGTAATCTAAGAATCTAAATGTTAGGTGCTAATCTGTAAACATCGATAATATTAAATTATTCCAGTATTTCAAATGAAGCGACATCCGGCGTAGTTATTGTTATCAGTTTGTAAAGGGTGTCGGTAAATGATGAGTTTATTGGGTTTTATCTGAAGCACAAAATCTCAATATGTAACAAATAACTAACGGTGACAAAACAAGAGCACACCAGAACATGAATTTTACAAGCGCAAACAATACGATATGTGTCCCGCAATCTACATCTGGGCAAAATCATACTGAACGTCGTTAGCCTGTTTGGCGTATTTTGGGGGTCGATTGGATTGAATGACGGATTATTGTTCATTCATGTGCCGAGATAGTACCAAGATTCATTAATTCCTCAATACCTATTTATATATATTACATCGATCGTAATGTCAATTTTGATAGTTTTATTTTTAATTTAATTTCTTGGAAAAGAAAATTATATCTTATACCATGTTTTTTCTCCATATTATACATATTATATATAGATATTGTGATTAACCTCGCTTAGTTTTCTTTGATAATGGTGATAATAAATTACCGAAAGCTCAGAACAAACTAAAAAGAGTTCACTTATTCACATTGCCGCATCCCCCACAATAATAGTTAGACATATATATATATATATATATATAATAGGTTTTATATATCTTAGGGATTCCGTCGTAAGGAGGGCTTAATGAAACTCTTATCTACTACCCAACGTTTCGAAAAATTTTATTTTCTTTTTCAAGGCTGAAATATGAACATTTTTTTGGTAGGTATATATATATATATATATATATATATATGTGGTAGGTTCATTATTTTTGAAGTGAAAACTTCTTCAGGCGCGTTGAGCACTTTTTTTGGAAAAAAAAACATAGATTTTTCATCATTGTCACGCTTTTATGCAACTCACAATACTTTTGGCCATTCGTCACGCTTTTATGCAACACACAATACTTTTGGTTATGCAACACAATGCAGTGTTACAATACAGTGTTGCATAAATCTTCGTCAGGCTTTCCATGAGCTATGTGTATACTGTGTATATATGTGTACTTTTTTTTGACATTAGGAGTGTACTTAATAATTTATTTGTAAAATTTTACTTCTACCATAGGCGTACAAATTTTTTTTTTCAAATGGATTAATTTATTTGTAAAAATTTACATCTACCCTGGGCGTACGATATAATATTTGAAGAGGGTTAATTTATTTGTAAAAAATTCCATTTACGATGGGCTTACGATAAAATTTTTAAAAAGGATTCATTTCATTTCTGTCGGCCCTCCCATGACTGGACTCTACGTTTTTTTATTGTACACTAATTATACAATTTTCATATACAATAATAGAGTTAACGCAAAACGAGAACAGTACAGGCCGTCATCACCAAAAACGTCCGGTTTCTTGGCAACCGATCATATGTTCAGTCTCAAAGGTGTCCAGTAAACATCGTTTCTAGACTAAAGCCCAATCTTGTTTCGTTTGACATTGAGTGACGGGTTGTTCCTATGTGAATGAAGGGCTTTTAAGTATTATTATACGTTAAAAAATTTTATGATGAGATAGTTATAGTTCGACTTTAACTTTTAGGTGGATATTTTAAGAGTTTAAATAGTATTTACTAGGTATTTTTGAGAAGTTTAAATGAGGTGCGACACTGAAACGAGAATCACTTGGAAACTAATTCATAGATTGATAACGTGCCTCTACCGCTCGCTATCCGCGTTAACTCTACAGTACTTTATAAAACTTATCACATAACTAAACATATTTGGTGAACTTGTATATTTTAAAGGGTGTCATTGAGCTTGTGACGATGACGAACAACACTATATTGACCACAATTAATTAAAACGTATTCCACAGGTAGTTGCTTAAAGGTGGAGTTTCTGCGGCCCTGAGATAGTCGTGGGATGATCGAGTGTGTTCTATTCTTAACCTTCTTATAATGATTTGGTCTTTTCTATTTATCTTTGGCATGATAGTAGAATGTACGTCATTAATTTTATTTCGTATTGAATATATTGGTATACCTAGCTGTGAATATTGATTAATTTCGATGGAGAAGCATTGTTTCTTGGCTGCCTTGACAGCACTCTCATTTCCGATAATACCAACATGGGATGGTACCCAAATTATTGTTATTTTAATGCCACTACCACTACTGCTGAGTTTGTGACTGATGTTTTGAATGTTTCGGATATTTGGTGTAGATGTGTTTGATGGTGTGTACCGATGATAGGGAGTATGTACAGATGGCTATGCTCGAGCTATTTTCTGTTGTGATATTCACAGCTTGGTATATTGCGTATAACTCTGTAGTGTGTATGCTGCAGATGGTGGATAATCGAGTGGTTGTTGTAGTTGAAATGTAGACGGCACATCCTGAGGACTAATATTAATACTAATATTATTTTCTGTTTATCCCTTGCTGAGGCCCCAATGAACCTGCCATTTGCAAAATATCTATTTTTCTCCATAAGTTGGAGGAGAATTTCCCAGTGGCAATATTGAATGACATTATTAAGGTATTTTAGCTATTATAAAAATCAAATCTTCAATAATGTAAAAAGAATTTTTTTAATCTGCCAAATATCATATGAATACTGTCGACAATGTCAAAAAACATTTTCGACTAGCTTCATTTTGAAAGACTCGTATCAAAGTTGCTGTCCAAATCCGAGAACATCCGATTTTACTTCGATCGTAAAATAGAATGAGATGATCCGATACGATCGAATCGAAGATCGTACTCGATATCGATATCGAACGACTCGATAAAAATCGTGTCGTGAAATGGAATCCCGCAGCTGAATTGCTACTGGACGATGATAACAATTAAACTAATTAATCAGAACTCATTTTTATTTGAATGAATTGGATATAGCAAAGAACGAGCTTGACACACTTTTTAGCTAATATTGGGGCGAGGAAACCGGCGGGCGTAATTTCGGCCGGTAATCCCTTGGCCTACCTGCATAAATCAAGGGGTACCATTTATGACAGGGGTAATTTCGGCCGGCGTTTCCCAACTCTTATTTATTATAATTAAATATTCAAGACCTACATATACAGTTGTCATTTATTTGAAATAACGCAACCATTTTCCAATATCACTTGATTTCGTAATTCGGTCCGCTGTCGAATCTAACTGGGGTTGGGGTTAGGTTTTGTTAGGTTGGTTACCTAAGTTATAGAAATAAAATGATGTAATAATTTTATTGAAATAAAGAAATATTTTAATATGAAGCATTCTGTTATTTTATTTGATTTGCGGCCGAAAATACCTATGAGATAAGGAAGCAACTTAAAACCTCCGGCCGAATTTACCTACCGGCTTTTAGTACCTGCCCTTTTTCCGGCCGAAATTACATCCGCCCCGAGGAAACCACTCAACAGGCCTCCGAGGTCGCCTTAATTGAGAAAGAAGGTCTCTTTAGTTTAACAGGCTGTTAAAACGTTGAAGATGTATTATGAAAACAACATTTTATGTTAACAGGACCTCAAGTGCTAAGGTCCTGTTAGGATCAATTATGAAAACGGGCGTTGGTACAATAGAATTACAAATGCTTTGTAGTGAGAGTTATAACAGAAGTAAATAATAAATGTCTTGCAAGATAAATTAGATGATAGCCGAGGCGGCTAAGTAGAATTATATAGAAAAGCTTGCAGATGCACATTACTATCGGGAGAGTTCATTGTTAAGACCCTGCTTTTTATGTGCCCATCAATTATACGAAACCTTGACAAAAACAGAAAGGTAGATAGTAGATAGTGCTACTTAATATTTATTGTTTATAAAATTGCGACAACAATACAAAAAAACAAAAATACTGATTGTGTTTTAAAAGCTCATTAACGAGTACAACGAAATCACTAATCTTGGTTGTACTTTTATTCACAGTATCCACGGGCAAGCCCAATATCCGGATAAAGACAAACACAGTATATTACAGGAAAAAAATTTAATACAATGTTCAATGAGGGAAAAAGAGCCAATCATAACTATAACTATACAGTTTATAAATACATTCATGGACCGAATTCAAGGCATCAGTTATTGCTACAGATTACCCCCTTTTCTAATTTGTGAGACAGGTGTGCAAAAAATATCAAAATTTTACTCAATCTAGGAGTAATCAGTGATTATCTGATTCATTGGTGAAAATTTATGTATGTTTTGTTTACCCTATGTGATAATTCATAAAAAGACTGCTGTTTCTAGAATTCGGTCTGGGAATCCTTAAATTTAGTGATGGTACAAAATTCTCACATTGAAATTGAGAATTTTATATAAAAATATAACAGAATGCATTTATCGGCGACGTATCAAATAACACCTGTAGGAACGAGTATAGAAATGCTCTGATAGGATAAAGACCGCCTAAATTATAAGAACCTACTAATAGTATCTTCTAAGCACTGGATATCATAATTCGGGCTCCAAACAATACAAGCATATTCTAAATGCGATCTTACAAATGTCAAAAATAAAATGTTCAATCTAATAATGTTACTGATATATCTCGCATTTCTAACAATAAGCCCAAGAGACCGATATGTTGATGATACTGTTTTTTGAATGAAAAGTATCTGGTCTGTTGAGAGGAATATTGCAAATGGTGTAATCAAATTGAATGATTGATTCTTTTCGACAATAAGACATAAGACTTTTAATGGCAAGCTGTACTGAAGGCACTTTTTTTTGGACCTGGCAAATTTGTTTCAAGTACAACTTTCCCTTATGTCGTATTATTTACATTTTACCAAAACAATGCCAATGAAAAGCTGCTTACTCTGTATGTCTCAATTTTTGATGCATCAATGAAAGCAACATTATGCTTGGAGAAGGCATTTAAAGTATAAGTAGAAAAACCATACCTCAATTTATTATATTTAATTTGTGACAAAATATAAATAGTATTCTAGTCACATATAATGGAAATTATTTCCTTGGATGAATTATTTCGCTTCACTTTGGCTCGTGACATTAACACATTCACGTATAAATTATATACTTGTTGAATATTATGTTATAAAAAAATACTTGAAATAATTCTTATAATGACGAATATATACAAATTTGTAGTTATGTATGAACATACGTAAATAAATAAAACTCATCAACATAGACTTTGTCATACTCACGTGTGGCTGTGGATATTCGCAGATAATTTAACCATAAAAACTCAATTATGAGGAAAATTATCGAGTCTCAGTATTTTAACAAAAATTTTAATTTGCCATTTTCACTTTAACCTTACTTTAAGCCTTGTCTATTGCTATATGGAATAATGAAATAAAGAGAGGGAAGTAATAGTTATTTACGTACCAAGGACGAAAAATTGTCTATTATAGTCGAGTCTGCAAATTGATAGTCGAAGCGTAGCCGGGACTAGCAAGAATTATTATTATTTGATGTCGCCATTTCAGCATGACTTTTTTTCCTATTATTGGGTACTTAAACTTCTTTCTCCGTACCGCTACCTCACCTAGCAAGAAGGCAAGACAATAGACAGTTATTCGCCGAGGTGCATATTACATTTTTTCGTCGATCATTACTGAAAATTACTAATTTCCGAGTGAACATTCACTCAACGGTCTTATTCACTCGTGAAATCTAGCAGATTTCATAAATAATTAATTTGACAACAGCTAATGACATTTATTGTTACAGCCATTCTAGCACCGTGCTGTATCATAGCGACCACAGCGGACGAAAAGTGTTTGCTGACGAAAAGTAGAGTGATTGCGGACGGAAAGTACTTGACGTCAAAAATAGACATATGTATGTGTATATATGTATTTTGAGGTGACATTTACTGATACCTTAATCCTTCTAATTAGTTCATGAGGAAAGTCTCGGAGACTACTGGTTCTTTTAGTCATATTTCATAGAGGAGTTTTGAGATATCCGAAGGCTTCAGTTTAGGTGAGTGTCCCTCTCCTATTCCGTAGTCTTCCGGATGTTGTGCCCCAAAATTAAGTAGTGCTATTAATTCTGCAAGTATATGAATGGAGATTTCTTCTCCCATTCCACATAATCTATATTTTTCTTGCTCGACTTATTGGAGCTTTTTGAGGTGATCATTCAGGAGGTAGTGTCCTCTTAGGACACCTGTCAAAACTCCTAGTGCAGTCTTACCCTAACTAAAGCGTTCATTTATTCCCTCCTAGTTGTAGTTTCCCAGTAGTGTTTGAGCCAAACTAGATCTTTCCGGTGGTCAGATCTCCTCTTTTTTTTTCGGCGTTGACTATTTCTTCCGATATTACATTGGTGCTGATTCCGGTTCCTAAAAGGGTGTTTAAGCCCCTCTCTTTGCTAGTTCATCTGCTATTCACGTTTCTTCTATTCTAGTATGATCTGTGACCCACTGTAAGGTAATGATGTTGTTCTTGTCTAATAAATTGGAATTTTGAGCTATTCCCATAACATTTTCGAACTGATTACACAGGAATGCAGGACTTGACTATTCGATAGGCCCTTGCCTTTATCCATATTAAACTAGGCACACTATCCTATGGCGTGAATGTTCGCTTGAAAGATGTTTGGGGTTTGTTTAAAGCTTCCAGAGCGTTTGGTTCCAAGCTCGTACATTCCCATCCCAGTTCCTTCTATTGCTTCTGAGACATCTGTATAGCATTGAATGGTTCTTGTTCTTTCTGTAACACTTTTCACCACCATATGTAGTGACGTGAAGTTAAAAAACATCACCATAGCCTCCGTTCAGCATTGCTTCTGTAATTCATATACAGTCTAGCCTTACAATATTTGGAGAGATTGTCTCTCTTCGTCAAAAGGCTAGTCCTACTACTCCACGATTTGGCTCCATCAGTGAATATTGGTCTTCAAACAAAACATCTTCGATTAAGAGCTATTAAAGGTTTTGGACATGAAAAGGGAATTTAAGTAGTCTAGAATATTGAAAATGCTGCTAACAATATTTATATTTATGAAAATACATAAGATCCAGAGAAGAAGACAGCAGAACAACAACTCATTCACTCCCACTCATCCCTAGCAATCTCAGAAACAATCAAACAACTTTGTTGTTTTCCTAATATTCTGGTAGCTTAGGCGGCTTATTATTGTTCAAGGCCCATCTCAAGAATGCAAATTTATGCGAAAACCACAGATTTAGTTATTAATTATCTATAACCTTTGTTTAATAATATAGAGATAGTTAGTCAAGTCAAGTTTGCAACAATTCATCATTACACATTAACTTTACAGATTTCAAACTCTGAATGATCACGATATGGCAATCATAGATAAGCTACTTAATGGCAATAACAAATAGCACGCGAAGGTTGTTTTATTTAAGACAGTAGCAAGTAGCAATTTTCGTATTTCATTGGACTTGCCTTATTGATTTTAAATTGTTTAATTTTTATTTTATTGAATGTAGTGCATGTATTTACTACACAGAATTCTTCTAGTTTGATAGGGTTGGAGTATATAGGTTCAGATTGGGGGAAAACATTTTTACGGGGATTTATTTGGGACTGATTATCTTTGATTCACTTTATCTTTGGTTTAACTTTGTGAAATAATCAATTTTCAAATTTGGCATCATATTCTATCTAGTTTTTTACGTATATACCTAAAATTTGATCTGATTTTAAAAAGTTATAAAGAAAAAATTTTATCAAAAAATTAATTATTCAATGAATATAAATATCTCTACGGATAAAAGAAAATTTATTATCAACATGTATATATTAACTTTGAACTGAAAAAATTTTCATATGCAAAACTCATACCATGGGATAAAGGTAGGGGGACACTTTGTGGAGAAATTGTAAAAATCAATTTTTAACTTTGGCATATTTCACATTATCTTTTATATTTATACCTACAATCTCATTTTGATAACTTGGAAAGTTCAGAAAAATATATCAAAAAATTAATTATTTAATGAATATAACAATCGCCATTGTGGCTTTACGGACAGGAATAAAAATTTATAATTTGGCAAGTGTACATTGTACAATATAACATTTGAATTAAAAAATAAATTTCAAGCTCACCTCATATTATAAGGGTTGAGGAAAGGGTGAGTTTGTGATATATTGGGGCTGGAGTGATTTTCAGTACGTCATAAATATGTCTGTTTATCGGTTTTCACATTTTTTCTTAATTATTGCCAAAGATACGCCAAATAAATTTTGGACAACCTCCAAAGCATGTAACATCATTTCAATATGTTGTGATCCATATTGTTTAGGGCAAACTTTTACCACAAAAAAATCTTTTTTATTGAGAATGTTTAGTTAAGGTCAACATATTGTTGCCGTTTTCAAGTTAAATAGAATTGTGGTAATAATGTGTATAAATTATGGATCAGATATTTCGCAATCCATATTCACCTTTTTAATATTCAACAATATTTTTACTCTTCACATTTTTAATTACCCACGTAATGTAGCTTGTTTGTTTATTTTTTCCTGTCACCGTATTTCGATTCATGATGGCAAATTTGAAGATCTGCGAACTTCGTTTAGTTTCCGCTAAACACCACCACTTCCTTAAACACTTTACTGTTAGTGAGGAAAGGAGGGACGTAAAATGAGAATTCTATGGTGTTTGAACAACTATCTCTATATCATTAAACAATGCTATAACTATACATTCCAGTACAAGTCTTTGTGAATTCTAGGTTGAATTATTTTATTAAAAATTTCAATTTTCTCATCGTAGATAACAATATAGGTCACATAGTATCCACATTTCATTAAATGGAAATTAATTGAAAATACCTTATATCTAATTCAAGGTGATAGCCATTTTAATGAAAGTCGATAAGCTGATTAGCGCAGGTACGTTTTGTATTTTACATTGTCTGTTATCACGAAAACGTTCCTCTGATATTGATAAAATAGATAAATGAAAATTTGGAAATTGAATTGTTATGCATAAAGACAACTTATTAGTTATCACCAGAAATGTCTTTCAGACCAGAATTTCAAAATATACCCTGACACATTTCTGTCATGTCTTATAAAATTACTCAAATACAAAGACTTATCATTACTCTGAACACAAAACTACCAGCATGTGATGGCGTCATAGTGTTTTTGATTTTGTTATGACAGCCAGCACAAGCGGATTGGGAAACATTTTCGAGACTAATGGACGACTATCTAGAACGAAGGAGCAATCCTCCGATTAGAAATATTTTCGACAATGTAGAAAATCGGAAGAACTACAGAATTACAGAAAATAACAATTTTTTTGAAAAATCTGAAGAGATTAATTAAATAACTTGTGCTACCCAGTTAAACTTACTGTCACCATCATTTTCTAACTGAATTAGCCGTAGGATATCTGTCCTTGCTCATACAAAGGAGTTTCACCAGGAAATTTATGCAGTGCTTTAATATCAAATAAGACATATGACTCACATCGGTTTCTGTTCGTACCACATAATCTGGTGTGTTATTGGGAGCAGCAACAAGCGATTAAAAAACGCAACTTGTACTCTTTCGACAATATCCATGTACCTTATTCCCCAGGTTGGGATGCAATAAGAAGCAGTATTTGAAGCAATAGAATTATATGGGTTTATGCAAGATTGCCAGGAGGTTGCCTTTGAGTTAGATAAAATGAATTTAGCGCTGCCCAAAGCTTGTTGGCTCTTTTTTACAAGGTGTCCCGTTGCTTCTCTGAAAACACCAGAACAATGAAAACTATGCCGAGGTATTCAAATCTATAAACTACATCTGTCTGTGTATTATAATAATAGAAGTCGTAGATTGCTGTTAAAGCCACCCTTGGAAAAACTAAAAATTTTGGTTTTCACAACATTGACTAATACATTTTTAAGTTCACAATATTTTTCTATAATTTTTAGTTTCCTTTTAAAATCAATTTCGCTATTAGCAAGAATCACTAAATCGTCAGCTTACATTAAAAGAAGAATATCAGTCGAGTTATCTTTATTTAGACCCACATGACCGCTGTCCCTGAAAAAGAACTCTATGTCTGATACGTATATATACAATCATATACCCTTATACTCTTAGGTGTCGGGTTTGCATTTAATTCTCGTATATAAATTTTTTCCATTCTTTCCTGTTTCTTGTCAATGTTCTCGCCTCTTCCCATGATTTATCTCTTTCTCTTAGTATATTACCCACTATTGTATTCCATGTTTGTCTTGGTCTTCCTTTTTTTCTTTTTATTTGTATTTTTGCCTCATATGTCCTTTTAACTTGTCTATTGTTATTAATTCTCTGAATATGTCCCCGCCAGCTGAGTTGTCTTTGTTCTATAAATTTTAGTACGGGTTGGACACCTAATTCATCTCTTATTTTTGTGTTTCTGATTTTGTCCTTTCTTGTTGCTCCAAATGTTCTTCTCAAATATTTCATTTCTGCTGCCTGTATTTTGCTTTTTTGTTTACTTGTAAGAGTCCAAGATTCGCATCCAGAAGTTAAAATTGGTCGATATATTGTATTATACACTTTTACTTTTGTCTCTTTGGTGATTTCTTTTTTGTTTATAAATTTTTGGTTCATGGCATAGTATAGCTTAATTGTTTTCTCTATTCTTACATTTATCTCTGCATCTTGTTTTCCTGTTTCGTCAAAAGTTATTCCTAAGTATTTGAATTCTTTTACTTGTTCTATTTGTACATTATCTATTTTAATTTCTGTGTTGATCTTCTGTTTTCCTATTACAAGTATTTTGGTTTTATTTTTGTTGATTTTCATGCCTTCTTCTTCCATAACATCTTTCCATATGTTCAGGTTTTCTTGTAATCGGTTTTCACTTCCTGCCATTAGCACCACATCATCTGCAAAGACTCCTTCGGCTATCTCTACTCTTTCTAAATTTTTATACCCAACGAACATTTTCTTCACCTTCTGTTCGCTTTTTTTAATAATACTGTCAATATGTATATTAAATAGTGTTGGGCTCAGTCCCCCTCCTTGTCTTAATCCTATGTTGGTTCTAAATCCTGCTGATTTCATGTTGTTTTTTATGATAAAATTTATGTTTGTTTCATATATATCTTGAACAATTCCGATTATTTTTTTGTGTATTCCCTTTTCTTTCAGTCCCATCCATACTTTTTCCCTAGGTACAGTATCAAATGCTTTTTCGAGATCTATGAACGCTAGATATGTGTTTCTATTTTCTACGTACTTCTTCCTGGTCTGAATCCACTTTGTGCTTCTGAAAGTTGATTTTCTAGAGTTGGTTTAATTCTGTTGTTTATAAGCTGTTCATATATCTTTATAATGTTATTTAGCAAGGTTATTCCTCTATAGTTTTGACATTATTTCTGGTCTCCTTTCTTGTGTATAGGTGTGATTAAGGCTACTCCCCATTCTTCTGGGATTTTTCCATCACAACAAGCTTTGTTGATAATTTCTAATAGCACTTTCAGTCCTATATTTCCTAGATTCTTAATCATTTCCGCTGTAATTCTATCGTTACCCGGCGCTTTCCCATTTTTCAATTTTATAACAACTCTTTTTAGCTCTTCAAATTTTATACTCTGTTTTTCGGCTTCTTCGTTTTGATTTGTTCATTCGACTTCTTCGTTTTGGTTTTCCTTTTCTTGTTCGTTATTTGGGTTTCTTTGAGTTTGTTCGTCTAACATCTCTTGAAAATACTCTCTCGATCTTTCTATAATGTCTGCTTCATTTGTTAGTATCTCTTGATTTTTATCTTTTATGTACTGTTCTTTTCCCTGCCTTTTCTGTTCTTAGCGATTTTAGAACTTTATAAAATAGTTTTTGATTCCCCGTACCATCTTTTTCCATTTTGTTCCCAAAATCTACCCAGGCATTTTGTTTTGCTTTTATTACTAGAACTTTGACTTTCTCTCTTTGGTTTTTGTATATTTCATATTGTTCTTGTGTGTTGTTTTTTAAATATTTTTTCCATTCTTCCTTCTTCTTTCTAACCTCTTCTTTAATTTCATTGTTCCACCACTTTTTTCTTGGATATTCTTTGGATAATCTTCATCAATCCATATTTCGGTACCTCTAAGATATTTGGCATTTTTCAAAATTTGAATTTTCGTACTTTCTTTCAATAATTTTATCATTATCGGTCTAGTTCTGTTTTCTGCATATTTTCCTAGTCTTCGAATTTCGTCAACCTCTGTTACCATATCAATATTTAATCCAATTTTCTGCATCACTACTTCTATTTTTCCTTTTGTTTCGGTTTCTTCTTCCTTCTCTACGACAGTAACTCCTTTTATTATAATATTTTTATGTCTGACCGTGCGTTCTAATTTTTCTATTCTGTCTTCCTGGTTTTTCTTTTTTCTTTTAGATTATTGTTTTTTGTTTTACTTCTTGCAATTCTAGCACGATGTTATCCAATTTCTGGGTCATTTCTTTCATATTTGTCTCGATTTGTATGAACATTTGTTCTATTCTAGCCATATCTCCCATTTTTACTTCTTATCGCGGAAAAAGTAGACCCCGGTCAACCCGTCGGAAGTCTAACTTTTATCGATCTGAAGTTTATTTCAAATAATATTTCTTTGCCTCACTGATAGTTTTGAAGGTCTGGCAACATCGCTTTTTATCGATTCAGGTTCTATTGTAGATAATGTTCCAAGTTAATTATTTATGTCAATATCTTTTCACATTCACTATATTGTTTTTTGGGTAAATACATAAAATACGTGTTTTTACGTCGGGATTTTTTTTGGTCAGCTGAGCCCAACACTTCAACTACACTTAACAACTTTTCTTGTGATTGATTTCCTCTACACCACTCGAATTTTCTGGTTTAATGGAGGAGTAAAATTCAACCAATGTTTCTACACTCAGCGCCACGTTGCCACCTATGTCTGATACAAAAAAAAGGAAAATAATAGGGGACTAAACGATTCCTCTTGTAAAACTCCTTCAGTAACTTCAAAACTACGTGAAAGATCATGGTCAACCCGAACTTTAAAAACTGCTGTATCATATATTTTTTTAAGTACTCGTATGATTAGTGCACTAACACCTAAAACCATAGCAATGAGTGGTTTATCAGAGTTGGTCATCTCAGATCTAGGTGACAACTCTTACAAAAAGTAAACCGTCAGAGACTCCTCACTAGGAGAAGTGAGTCAAATCTCCGCTATTACGATTAATTATTGCAATCAACGAGATCCTTCCAACTATAAGGAAAAAGAGAATCAAGATTGCTGCATTCGCAGACGACGTGGTCATACTGATAACAGGTATCAAAGTTAGATGTTAAGAGAATCCTGCCTGTAGAAACCAGCCAACTAAGAACGAAGATATTGGTAAACATCGAGAATATTGGTAAGTTCAAAGACAAATTGCTCGTACAGCAAATAATAGACAATTTGATCACAATGAGTGGGAAAAAGATAACTAGTCACTTCCCAAAAAGAGAAAAGTGGGATTAGGATATAATACAGGAAGAAGACGAAATCTTAGTATTTACAGATGTCTCTCGTATAGGACCAGAAATATACTCCGAGAAATTGGACATCTAGAAGTCTTTTATACTCATGAAAGGATGCGATCGGTTTTACAAGTAGGAAGTTTTGCGATAGAAAAAACTGCGAAACAAATAGAGATTAGCGGAACCATATTTGAAGTTATCAAAGCAAAGAACGGAAATAGACATCGCAACGGCAGTAACAACAAATCTATCACCGGTTAAATAACTCAAAAATGTCACGGATAAAATATTCTTGAACGAACAAGAAGGGCGACAATCAAGACGATTGCTACATAGTCCGAACCCTGTAGCCCAGAATAGCTAAAGACAAATGAAATCATGGACAAATGTAGTAAGCCGGTATATTTACGGGAAATTGTACGTAGAAGTGAATTTCCGGAAATGAGAAATTTCAATTGATGACTTCTGCAGAATGTGATGAAAAAGAAGAAACAATTTATATATAACTATCAGGCACTAAAAGAAATCCACTTCGAAATTTTGGGACAAGATTTCAAAGAGAGGCTTGAGAAATTGGCACACTTAGGGATCGGTGGAATAACGAGCTCCGCAAGATACTGGAATTGTCTCTACGCGGGACGATGAGGATTGGTTCAGAGCAAATTCAGGGTATCACAATCGGTCTCAGGCTTCCGCCCTTATAACCTAACCTAACCTTAAACCAGATTGAGATTTGGTGTCTTCCAAGCGTTTAATGGTCGTTACTCCTAACAATTTAATGCTGGTAGGCTTTAGCTCTAGATCTTTCCAAAATACTGCTAGATTTGAAAAATACGATTCAATAATTCTGTGAGCAATAATTAAGGTATTTTTAGGATGCGCAAGCATTCCTTGCGTGTAATAATCTACGTTTGTCCTCATCTTCAAGTAAATCCAAAGTCATAAACTTCAGCAGAAGGTCCCCCACATCTACACCACTAATATTATTTAATAATTCACCCGTTACCCATTATTGTACACTGCAAAATTCTCGTCCTTCTCGCCCTAGCTAGAAACTTCATGAGAATAGTCTCGAAGGCATTTGTCTACAAATACCTAACATTAATAAAGCTCTCTATCAGTATCACTGGGATTGCGACGTGAATGTGTTGTTAAGAGTTTGTAGAGCCTTTCGATATCGATTCACTAAAGTCTGTTCACAATACCGCTCTTCGACTCTCCATCAGTGCCTTCCATCTCCAAGACGACAATCCCTCCTCATGCGCTGTGTTGACGTCTTCTAGCCCATCTAACTCTGCTTACCCTCCACTTACTTTGATGTCTCATCCTCCTCCTCCGTACAATTTTCCTTAGTGGAGCAAGAATTCTGTCGCTCAACTTCTTTCTCCTTTACTCCAGATTACGATCTTCATTGATTACTCAGCTTTTTCAACCTCTCACCCCTCCATGGACTCAACAACTTCCTCTGCTGATGTAGTTCTCTATACGAATGCAAAAAAATGCAATGCTGCCCAATCAACAGAGGAAAAACATTTATAATAAGTTTCTTGTAAAAATTGTCATATTTTAGTAAAGCGTTTTATCAATAGATGTCAAAGATAATAGTCCATGAAGTAGTTGTTGCTTCTTAGTGACCGGTATCTGTTCTTTGAAAAATATTTTTCAAAAACTTTGTGGTGCGTCAAAATAGTATTAAACTATTATCTTTGACATCTATAATAATTTTGTTCCTTATGTTCAAAACTTCAATTCTCATTCATTTTTGTACCTGCTTTAGGTTACTTATGGTGTGGTATGAGAATATCAATTTAGTTAAAATGAAAATGGGTGCGTTTAGACGGGCTCAACGGTTGATCCGGTAGCTGAGCGGTTGCGTTCCGGCGGGATGCTGCCATTTTGCTGACTCTCAACTGTCGAGCATCAAAGGCAGCAGCAATTATTTACGCTTTGTATACTCAGCGCTGTCAAAGATGACAGAATATTTGCGACCTATCAAATGAAATTCGATTTGGCGTCCAGGGAAAAACAAAAATATGGTTTTGGTTTTTTGGTATACACAAGAGTGTTTATTTTGGAGAGAGGTAATTTTATTTGGCTTTGAGGCTTATTTTGTGTCTTGGATTTTGGACCAACTTTTGGTTAAGTTGTGCCTTCATAAAAACATCCATTTTTCATTACTATATCTCTTTGTATTCAAATAAGCTAGAGCGAGATGAATATGCTATCATGAATTACTATAATTTTATGAACAAAGTGAACCAACAACTGAAACAATAAAATTAGAACATGAAATAAAATAGTTCAAACTCATGTTCGAATGGGTCCAGGACCCAAACAGTGTTGGACTAATCCCCAAGGGGATGCCTACCAACCAAACCTACCTCAAACTCGCCGTTACCCCCGCCTCGGAATCACTACCCTAACATACTTCGAGACGGGCGGCGGTCCCTCGCACACTCTCCGCTCACACCGTCGTCTTCTCCCTAACTTCCACCCCTACCTCTCATGCCATATCGAGTCCTTCTCTCCCCCTAACCATGCTATCTACTACGCCACTTACCTCCATCTATTCTCCCTCTCTCCTCAACATTATCTCCACCATGTTCTCCCAATACACCGCCTCCATCCATTCCTGTACTTCCTCTCTGGTCTCACCCCTCCATCTAACTCTAGCCATCACGTCCAATGGGTAGGTCCTTGCCAGCACCGCTGCTGCCAGTCCACCCACTGTCCTGTACCCCTGTACCACCCTCAGCAATATCCCTCTCTGCACCCGCAGGAGTGGCCTAACCCTCGCATTCACTCCCGCTCTTTCACCCCACACCTCCGCACCGTACAAAGCATACTCTGCTCTACCGTCTTACCAATTATCCTCCTCTTCCACTCTCCCGGCCCTTTACCCTGCTCAGCGCCGAGATACATGATCTTCCCTTCGCAAACCCGTGCTGGTTTACTCCAAAACCCCCATTCCTACCAACTTCCTCCTCAATCCTATCCTATCCTATCCTCAATCCTATCCTTTATTATACTATAATATTATTATATCTAATTACATCTTAAATCACACATATTCAAAAATTATTTCCATTCATTTGAATTGCATTCCCAAAAAAATTAAACTTCTTCAAAACACACTGACATACCATAAGTCGTGGTGAACAGTTTTTGAATGGACGCAATCAAAATGGAATAATTTCATCATTCACTTGATTACACAATATCATCGGTCTACCACCAACAACATCATTACAAAAAAGAGCTTCTCTAGCTTGTCAAAGTTTTGCATGGGATGAGGATATGCTTGCAATAAAGTTTGGAACTATCTCTTGACCAAGCTATTCTGATTCATCTATGGAAACTTACTCTACATGCTGTAGGGTTTCACAGGTACTTTTTTCCATATACACTGTGTCCGTAAAGTATGGAACAAATTCATTTTTAGCTAAACAGACCATTTTAATAAATAATCCTGAAACACGTCGATTTTTGATTTTAATTTACCGTATTTTAAAATAATAATCTTATATACAGGGTGAATTACTTTCGAGTAATGACGTCACCGTTATTTTTTTTAAATGGAACACCCCCATTTTGTCTCAATTTTCGGATTACTCTAGCTGAGCTGATTCCAAAAATGTATCACATGTTGATTCCAATTGGTACAGGGTGGACAAAAATACAATAGTTTTGTGTGTGCTCATAAAGTAACGCGTAACATTCTTTATTAGTTAAATTAACAATATTATCAAAAATACTTACTGTCTAGCGGCAATTGGTTTAAATGTAACACCCTGTAGTTTGTTACATTTTTAGATTAATAAAAATGAGCTGTTTCCAAACATGTTTGGTACTTGTGGTCTAGCAGACAGAATATGAAAGAAATTATTTCTTATCAATTTAAAAAAAACATAGTCGTCTAATTTTTTGTGAAATGTCATTATTTGTTTAGTAATTTATTGATGTTCAGTGACAGTTAAGTACTACAATATTTTTGGTATTCGTGAATGTTTCAATTATTGCTTAGATTTAATTAGAAGTAGAAATGGAGTTAAGTGTAAAACAAAAAATTGAAATACTTATGATGATTGGGTATGGAGACAGATCGCGAACTCAGATGGAAGTGTGCAATTTGTTTAATGGTAAATATCCAGAAAGACCTATAACGCGTTCAACAGTCAGTAAGATTGGAAAGAAATTTCGAGAAACTGGTACGGTTGAAAATGTACGCAAATCAGGTCGTCCCTCTGCAAATGCTGATACAGCATTAGAAGTTTTACTTAGTTTTGAAGAAGATGCACACACTTCTGTGCGTAAAGTTAGTCGCGATATCGGTGTTAGCAAAACAACGGTACACAAACTATTAAAGCTTGAAAAACGGCATCCTTATAAAATCAAACTTGTGCAGGTATTAAACGAAGATGATCCCGATAGAAGAATCCAATTTTGAGAAAAAATGATGGATAAATGTCACCGAGACCCTCTCTTGATACAAAACATTATTTTTTCTGATGAGGCCACTTTCACGTTAAATGGCGAGGTTAACCGTCAGAATTGTAGATACTGGGCAAAAGAAAACCTCCAATGGATGCGTGAGCATCATAGACAATACCCGCAAAAGGTAAATGTATGGGCTGGAATTGTAAGAAATCGAATCATCGGACCCTACTTTATCGAAGGTAATTTAAACGGGGCAACGTACCTTGAGTTTTTAAGGGGGTATTCGTACCTACTTTACGTAATTTGTTTCCCAGCAGACGTAATCCTGGGGGTTTTGATGAAAGTTTATGGTTTCAACAGGATGGTGCACCTCCACATTATGCTGTAGATGTTAGAAGGTACCTAGATGAAATTTTTCCGAACAGGTGGATTGGTAGACGTGGACCTATTGAATGGCCAGCGAGGTCACCAGATTTCAATCCTTTGGATTATTTTATGTGGGGCCATCTGAAGAATGTTGTGTATCAAACGAAACCAGCAAATATTCAAGAATTAAAAGAGAGAATTCGGGCAGCAATAAACAATATTTCTCAAGACAATAAACAAGGTTCAACAAGAATTTGTACACCGTTTGGGTTACAGTCAAATACAGCAAGGGCTGCAGTTCGAACATTTATAAAGTCATGTATTTCATAAGTATTTTTGATAATATTGTTAATTTAACTAATAAAGAATGTTACGCGTTACTTTATGAGCACACACAAAACTATTGTATTTTTGTTCACCCTGTACCAATTGGAATCAACATGTGATACATTTTTGGAATCAGCTCAGCTAGAGTAATCCGAAAATTGAAACAAAATGGGGGTGTTCCATTTAAAAAAATGACGGTGACGTCATTACTCGAAAGTAATTCACCCTGTATATTAGATTATTATTTTAAAATACGGTAAATTAAAATCAAAAATCGACGTGTTTCAGGATTATTTCTTAAAATGGTCTGTTTAGCTAAAAATGAATTTGTTCCATACTTTACGGACACAGTGTATAGTATTTCCTTGTCTACTAAAACATAAACTCCATTGACTAAAGTAGATCCTATTTCCAACACAAAGCGAAATTCAAAATATGTGTAGGCATCTAAACTTTTGGAAGCCTCCATCTGCAAAAACTGTGGGAAAATACCAAATAACTTTTTATATCCATATCTGAAATGTTGTTAAAATCCAATCAAGGTTTTCAAATAAACACAAAGTCAAAACACAGCGTTTACATATTATATAAACACGATAATAAAATCGACGAAAAAATTATTGAACACTATTTACAATTGAATAGACAATACAAAGCTGACCAGCTGTCCAAATTGTTTGCCCTGGACGGCCATATAGGTTACGTAATCTGGATTGCTCAATTTTGTAATTTATGATGCTGTAAATGTGATGGGTTAGGTTACGTTGTGGTAATAAACAATAATAATGGAAATTAAATGGAATGCTTATAGATTAGTAATAGATAATGAACTGATTGTATCCAATGAGACTGGAAGAATAATATTAGAAAATTAGGTTAAGTTCCACCGCTAACTTAGCAATGCGTTCAGACGAAGCTAAGCCGCTAGCTACCAGAATATTCAACATGTTTTGTGCTTAGTTTCAACCATTGAGCCCAGCTGAACATGACCAATTTCAATTGAAAAACGTTTTATTTCTGGAGCGTCAAAAAATAATCAATAAAATGGTCTTTTCTTTGTCAAATTAGACGGTACAGAAATAATTTCAAAAATCTTCCATTGAGGTATACTTTTTGAAGCCTTCTGATTATAATTCGAATGGTCGAAGCAGAATAATATTCGTTGTGTGGCGGAGAAAAAAAATATGAAACAAATATTAGTGACTTTGAGGACGCTAATCACACATGCAAATTAGTTTTACACATCAACGAGCCGCCACAGGAATGTAATACAAGAGTATCGGTTAACGATATAGATTGCATATATAATTTGTTATTCACCGATAAATATTCTTATTTCACTTGTTATTTAAACAATAACTGTTTGTCTTCACTTGAGGTAGTACCAAAATGTGGTGCACTATATCGTTTATTATTTTGTATTTGTCTGCTGTTACCGAAGGATACAAAATATTGGGTATATTTCCAAATTGCGGTCAAAGTCATTTTAGAATGGGGTTTAGATTAATGAAGGAATTAGCCGATCGAGGTCATGAAGTAAGCTTTGTTAATTGTTTTCCTCAAAAGACACCAATTAAAAACTTCAAAGATATATCTGTAGAAAGTATGAAGAGTGATATGCTTGGTAAGTTATATATCGATTTAAATAAAAGGACATTATGTCAGGAATTAATAATGATTGCTCTAATTAACGAGTGAATAATGAACATTTTCGGAGGTGAAATACTATATTTTGTTCACGATTTAGATAGAGATTTTTGCAACAACAATATATTTCAAAATATACAAATGAAACGAAATAACAGTTGTTAGGATCAGGGACCTAAATTTTGGAATTTATTGCGTACCAATTATTTTCAGAGATAACTAATTCATTAAATAATCAATATAGTGCCACCTTCCAGTTTTTTCAAAAATTTCAGTTGCATCATTGAAAATACATATTTTCTATGTCAACTAGTATTGTGGATACTGTTAATGTGATAAATATTCGATTTCTTCTTGATAACGTCTGTCTTTCATGAAATAATTTTGGTATAGTTTGTAAGAAATCAGCACGCGTACTCTATAACTTGATAGAAATAGAAAAGAAATAGCAAAGAAAAGAAATTTCTTCCTATCGACAAATGCTACCCTCTATGACTTTTTCCTGAAAACTTCGGGAGAGCTCGGGTAGAAAGAAACGAATACTACCTAACTTGAAAACATTTTCAGAATTTTTATATCTTGTGATGTTTTTGACATTTTGTTGTCAGTAATATCAATTATTTCCATTTATAAGTTACTAATACTTCTGTTTATTACTTCTCTCATTGCCATATGCACCGTTTACACTTAAATTAGTTAAAGCATTAAACTAGTTTATAATTTCGAGTTGGTATGCTCCATCGATTTCATGGAACTTAAACCAGTTTAAACTTAAACGCCCAATATTGGAGGTTCAACTTTGAACTGTTCTTTTTGACACTTGGTAACTTATGCCAATGTCTCATGAGCGGTTAATTAGATTTGATGAGGTGACAGTCAAGACAAAGTTGTTGACTCTAATTATTTAAACTGTTGCCCGTTTTATCAATTTTATCACTTATAATTACACGAGAGCTTTTTTTTTGTCGAAGTAAACTTGACATGTATCAATAAGAATTTTGTTGCCTGGCAATTTAACGAAAAAAACTGCCTCTGAAAAGTCCGTAGGACGAGTAATTTTTTCTGGCAGTTTTTTGAGTCGATTTACCTAATGGCAACAGAATTCGAATTATAAATGTCAAGTTTACTTCGACTCAAAAAAAAGCTAGAGTGTAATTCGGTAAGACAATTTAATGAATATGTAAATCAATAAATTGAAAAATAAGATATAAATCAGTTTATTCAATTTAACGGAAAAGTACAATTGTTAAAAACACAATCATTAAAAATAGCTTGATTTTCAGAACTTTCCACAAATGAAAACTTTTCTGACAACGCAAGTTTGAGAAAAATTGACATAACGTCATCAAAAATTTGTTTACAATGCTGGTTGTCATGCTTTCAAAAGTTAGGTTCCGTTATTGTCGCTGGAAAAGTTAGGGCAAACTTTTTTCGCTCTCATAATGACAAAATCACGCGGCTTATGGGATTTTTTATACATGAATCAAATTGTCAATGAAATACATATAGTGAGGACGTTTAGGTTGGAATAAGTTCAATATTTTTCTGTCTAAAGTTATTGTAACAAAACGCTTGCACAGGTAAATTTTTGTTTTCAATTGCGCATCGTACTCTATCATTGAATGTACGAATGACATCACCACTTTCGCGTACATGACATCATCGTTATTTTTTTTAAATAGAACAACATATTTTTCTCTATATTTTTGACTTCCACAACGATAGACGATTACAAAAATGTATAATACTTATAGTTCAAAGCATTGGTTTGTGAATTAGAGACAAACGTTGTATCGAAATTTTTAAATATAAAATTTTATTGAAATGACAACTAATTTCTTCTTCTTCTTCTTCTTTTTGTTCCTTGACCGGTTTCACGAACATAAGTTCGCATCATCAGAAGGATGACAGTGATGGAGTATCAATATGTAAAAATGAAAAATACAACATTAACTGGTTTTACTTAATTTAATGCAGTTCCACATTGTAAGGGTTGTGTTGTATATTCGGCTTACAATTGCCATTTTTATTTTTATCTCAGATTTTTAATATTATTATTTTTATCCAAGACAGCTGGCGTCAGACGTTTTTTGACATTCTGTGGTTTTTTTGAGTTGTTGTCATTGAAAATCGTTCGAAGTGCGTTAAATAACCTCGAAGCAGTGCAGATGCACACGTGTTCCATTACGTTTTGTACACACGTTGATTTTTGATTAAAAGATATTTCTTTCTCTGAACTTGTACTATTTTATTTACGAACCGTGATCTCAACGTAAAGTAATTCGTTTGACATCCTCACGTAACATTGTGGCGACCGTGACAGGACTAGTTTGGAGAAGAAGTCTTTTTCTTGTGGTAAATAACGTGGTTGTGTGGTGATTTCGTAGTTTTTCGATACAAACTCATTCTCGACGCGATAAGTGGTATTCAGCGGGTGGACATTAATCGTGTAGTCGGTACCTAGAGTTTTGTGAAAATGTCTTCGGATAAAAAACGTCGAATGGTGCTTCGCGGACTTTTTACAAAAAAGGCTAACCTTTTAGACGATTTGTTGGCTGTGCCGGGCGACGATCGCGACATGCAACAAATTGACATTGAATGGGAATTAATATAAGAAAAGTTTTCCGATCTGTCTGTTGTGGAAGGTAACATTTTTGAAGTGCTGGTTGAGGAGGCTACGGAGGCCGAGCTGACCAAAGAAATGGAGGACTTCGATTGCTATCGCAAGCGTCTTGCAGAATTAAAGCGTAAGTGTTTGGTGACGGGTCCAGGGTCAGTTACATCGGCTTCTATGTCTGCTAGTCCTAGAGGTAAGAGAAAATTTAAATCACCTGTTGTAGAATTGAAAAAGTTTAATGGCGACTTGAAACAGTGGTTACCGTTTTGGTCACAATTTAGAAAAATACACGATGATCCAGATATTGATTTAGATGACAAGATCGGGTATTTAACACAAGCCACTGTTCCAGGTAGTAAAGCCCGTCAAATAGTTGAAAGTTTCCCCGCGGTAGCAGACAATTACAGTAAAATTATAGAAAGTTTGCAATCGAGATTTGGCAGGGAAGACTTACAAATCGAAGTTTATGTGAGAGAGTTGTTGAGACTCGTTTTAAATAAGACCTCAAACTCTCAGTCGAATATTTCAGAACTGTATGATAACATCGAAAGTCAATTACGTTCTTTGGAGACTTTCGGTATTACGTCTGAAAAATATGCCGCTATTTTATTCCCTCTTATAGAATCTTGTTTGCCAGAAGATATGATTAGTCTTTGGCATAGATCTTCGGAATTTTTGCGACCTTTACACGAAGATTCATATGAAGCTTCTGAAGATTTTTCGTTAGAAATACGTTTACGAAGTTTGAAGTTTTTACAAAACTAGGTTGAACACGAACAGAAGGTGAGCTTAGCAACCCAGGGATTCGGCCTAAATGTTTCTAGCGCTAGCGTGGTAAGCAATGAGCGGCGGGAAGAGAAAAATAAATATAACAATGTTCGCAAAATCGCGTCAGCTGATCCGAAATCAGCAACAGCGGCGGGTCTGATTAATTGCGAGGTTGCCAAGTGTATTTTTTGTAATGGGCAGCATGACAATGCTAATTGTTTTAAGGCACAAAACTTAAGTTTAGAACGGAAAAGAAATTTGTTATCAGAGTAAAATGCCTGCTTTAAATGTTTGAGAATAGGACATATCGCGCGAAGGTGTAAACTCCGTTTAAGATGCGTCATTTGTGGTAAATCTCACGTCATCCTAGTTTATCCAGAGTTGCCATCTCATAAAAGCAGCTCTGATCGTGAGGAAAAGGTTAAAGAGACTGATAGTGCTCTCGCGAATCCGACTAATACGCACGTGTTCTTACAAACTCTACGCATACCTGTTAAAGGTGTGAACGGTATCAGGAAAGTTGGGGCGCTCATGGATACGGGATCGCAACGGAGTTATATTTTACAAAATACGGCTCGGACGATGGGTTTGGACGCGAAACGGACAGAAAAAATAGTTCATGCTTTATTCGGCGGTAGTAACACTTCCGAGCAAGTGCATCAGGTTTACGAAATAGCAGTGGGCGACGGTGTTCACTCCTGTCATTTTGATGCACTCGATCAACCCGTTATATGTAATGACATTTCGCCTATTTTTAAAGGTCCTTGGTTAGACGAATTAAAAGACTTGAATATATCCCTTAGTGATGTAGGGGATCCAGCACCAATGGAACTTTTACTCGGCGCGGACGTCATAGGGAAGTTGTATACAGGGCAAAAATATCAACTTCCGTGTAGTCTTGTAGCTGTGGAGACAACTTTAGGTTGGACGTTGATGGGAAAGGTTCCCTTTTGTTCGTCTGAGGTCAATACGTCTATGTTAGTTTTTTCTTTATTTGTGAAAAATCGTACTGTTTCGAATTTATGGGACTTGGATGTTATTGGTATAACCGATCCTATAGAAAAGGGTACAAAACAGGAGATCGTGGAGGAAACCAAAGCATATTTTGATTAAACCACTCGACTTGACGACAATAATAGATACGAGGTTAGGTTGCCCTGGCTCGCGAATCATCCACCTATCTCCAATAATTATGCTGTTGCTAAACAGAGGCTAGGTCGCACTATAGCCAAGTTGCAAGCTTCTGAGATGTATGAATCCTACAATTCAGTTTTTCAAGAGTGGCTTTCTGAGGATATAATTGAGGTGGTGCCAGAGTCTGACGATAATAAGGTGGTCTACTATCTCCCCCATAGGCCAGTTATTAAAGACAGTAGTGAGACGACCAAAATTAGACCTGTCTTTGATGCTTCATCACACGAGAAAAATTGTCCGTCTTCGAATCAGTGTTTAGAAATAGGCCCTAATATGATAGAATTGATTCCTGATGTGTTACTCCGCTTTAGACAACAGAGAATTGCCGTCGTCTCAGATATTCGCAAGGCTTTCTAACAAATTAGTGTTGCTTCTGTAGATAGGGATTTTCTAAGATTTCTATGGATAGGTAAGGAGGGTCAAACAATAATTTATCGCCATAAAAGAGTCGTCTTTGGGGTAAGCAGTAGTCCTTTTCTTCTTGGAGCTACTATCGATTTTCATTTAAAACAGGCCAAGGAAAAATGTTGTCACCCAGATTCTTTAGATGTCATTGAAAAGTTGTCGAATAGTTTTTATGTTGATAATTGCATAACTAGTGTTCCTGATCAAGTGACTTTGCGAAAATTCGTGTCTGAAGCAACCCAATTGATGGGGAATGTCCAGATGGATTTAAGAGGGTGGGAGTCTTCGGGTAACAGCCACATTACTATTCCCGTCCTAGGTCTTCTTTGGGACACTAATGGAGACTGTCTGTCTATCAATACGGAATCTTTAAGTGGGATTACGAAAATTAAAAATGAAGTTGTGACGAAACGATTGATACTTTCTTTGGCCCAACGCCTGTTCGATGTTATTGGTTTTACATCTCCCGTATCTCTAATACCAAAGTTGTTGATTCAGGGTCTTTGGGAGAAGCGCCAAGGGTGGGACGTTCCAGTGACTGATGACATTGCTAAAGTCTTTTACAAGTGGGTGGAGGAGCTTCAACAGCTGTCAAAAATTAGCATTCGAAGGTGGATACAAGCAGGCCCTAATGAGGCTGAATGTTGGAGTTTACATACCTTTTCGGACGCTAGTAAAAAGGCCTATGCCGCCGCGGTATTTCTAAGGGTTGAAATCAACTCAGTTGTTAGCGTTCATTTGATCGCCGCCAGAGCCCGGGTAGCTCCATTAAAAAAGGTTTCTATCCCACGTCTTGAACTCCTGGCCGCTACAATTGCCGCACGTCTGTATTCTTCTATAAAGAAAGAATTTCCTCAAAATCTGAATTCATATTTTTGGAGTGACTCAACCTCTGTGATATCCTGGATTCGACGTACTGAAGAGTGGTCGGTGTTTGTGTCTAATCGAGTACGGGAAATTCGCCAATTAACTAATGCTGATCAGTGGTTCCATGTTCCGGGTACGCAGAATCCCGCCGATTTACCCTCTAGAGGTTGTTCCAGCAAACAGTTGGTTTGAATCCAAATGGTGGAAGGGACCAAAGTGGTTGTTACATACTGACACATGGCCTCAACAAGAGTTACGATTTAATCAGGAGGAAGTCAATAAAGAGAGAAGAAAACGAATTGTCTGTGCTCTGCTGAATAACACATCTGATAATTGGCGTTTTTATTATTTTTCAAAGTACGAAAAACTTGTTAGGATGATGGCTTGGATTTTCCGTTTTGTACACAATGCGCGTTGCTTTCGAACGGAATTGGACCGTCGTCACGGGAAACTAACTGCGGAGGAGGTCGATGAAGCCGAGATATTTGTACTCCGGGTAGTACAGAGTGAATCGTTTGACGTAAACTCTAAACAAATTTTCCGCCAAACCCGTTTCATGACATATCTGGACTTATTCGTATTAAAACGCGCATCGCGGAAAGGCCGGATAGTATGAACTTTCGTATGCCTGCAGTATTGCCCGGTAATCATAACGTGGTTCGCAAAATTATTTTTGACCTTCATCGAAGATCGTGTCATGTCGGTATACAAGGACTTTTAAGTTTACTGCGCGAAAAATATTGGATTCTTGGCGGCAGGCGCGTAGTACGGTCGGTCCTATCTCAGTGCACGGTATGCAAAAGCCAAAATTCGAAACCTCTCGTCGTCAGCACCCCTTCTCTGCCTCTTGATCGAGTTCGCGACGCGAAAGTGTTCGAAGTTACCGGCGTGGACTTAGCGGGACCTCTGTTTTAGAGGGACGGTGAGAAGGCTTGGGTTTGCCTTTTTACGTGCGCAGTTTACCGCGCTGTCCATTTAGAACTGACTACTTCCTTGACCACGAACTGTTTCGTTCAAGGTTTTCGTCGATTTATCGCGAGACGTGGTCGTCCGAGAGTCGTATACAGTGACAATGGAACGAATTTTGTAGGACTGGATAAGACTTTTACGGAAAACGCTAGGTCACGCGTCGCTAAATTATGAGGACTTATTGACTGTTTTGTGCGAGTGCGAGAACATTATTAATTCGCGGCCGTTGACTTACGTTTCCAACGAGCCGGAGGAATTTGCCGCGATAACGCCTGCAATGTTTCTGAAAGATCAACCCGAGTCAGGTACAGCAGATCTCGATGTTCTGGAGAAGACCTCCGTTTGTCGTAAGTTACGACATCGACAGCAGTTGCGAGATCATTTGCAAAAGCGATTCCGCAATGAATACCTCGCGCAACTTAGTTTTCATTGCAAAAAGAAATCTTCCAGCCCAATATCAGTGGGAGATGTCGTTTTAATGGGTAGTGACAACAGCAAGCGAATAGACTGGCCCCTTGGAAGGGTCGTCGAACTTCTACCTGGAAAAGACGACACGTGTGGTTCGTCTACGGACCGCTAGTGGTCAACTCCTTAGGCCACTTCAACGTCTTTATCCTTTGAAGTCAGTAGGGTCCGTTGCTGTATCCGAAGTCGAGCCTACTGAAAACGCTGAAGAAGATAGTGCGGGAGTGATTCAAAGCAGAGCACCCGTTGTTAGTGAAAGTGCGGGAGTGACCCAAAGCAGAGTACCCGTCGTTGGTGAAATTTCGGGAGTGCCTACCCAAGCAACTCGACGCGGTCGTTTAGTTAAGTTACCCGCTAGGTTTAAGTAATTTTATATTGTATTTGAGAAACCTCTGTATCGTTCCTCAAAGGTGGGAGAATGTTGTATATTCGGCTTACAATTGCCATTTTTATTTTTATCTCAGATTTTTTATTATTATTATTTTTATCCAAGGCAGCTGGCGCCAGACGTTTTTTGACATTCGGTGGTTTTTTTGAGTTGTTGTCATTGAAAATCGTTCGAAGTGCGTTAAATAACCTCGAAGCAGTGCAGGTGCACACGTGTTCCATTACGTTTTGTACACACGTTGATTTTTTATTAAAATATATTTCTTTCTCTGAACTTGTACTATTTTATTTACGAACCGTGATCTCAACGTAAAGTAATTCGTTTGACATCCTCACGTAACAGGTTGAAACAATTGAATACAAAGTTCCTTCATTATGCTATTTACAACGGCTGTTTGGGAAAATTAATACCGTGTAGGACAACCTTGTTCTCGCCTTAGTGCTGTTACTCGATTTGGGAGACTATCTATTAAATTATTGATGAAATGCTGTGGAATGCCTGCCCAGATGAATTGCAATGCGTTAGCTAATTGGCGAGGAGTTTGTTCAAGTCGATTTAATTGCCTGGAGATTTCAGCCCAAACATGCTCAATGCAATTCATATCTGGGCAGGCATTCCACGGCATTTCATCAATAATTTAATAGATAGACTCCCAAATCGAGTAACAGCACTAAGGCGAGCCAAAGGTGGTCCTAGACGGTATTAATTCTCACAAACATCCGTTGGAAATAGCATAATGAAGGAACTTTGTATTCAATTGTTTCAGCCCTTACAATGTGGAACTGCATTAAATTAAGTAAAACCAGTTACTGTTATATTTTTCATTTTTACATATTGATATTCCATCACTGTCATCCTTCTGAAGATGCGAACTTATGTTCGTGAAACCGGTCAAGGACAAAAAGAAGAAGAAGAAGAAGAAATTAGTCCAGTCAATTCAATAAAATTTTATAATTAAAAATTTCTGATAAAACATTTGTCTCTAATTCACAAACCAATGCTTTGAACTATAAGTATTATACATTTTTGTAATCGTCTATTGTTGTGGAATTCAAAAATATAGAGAAAAATATGTTGTTCTATTTAAAAAAGTAACGATGATGTCATGTACGCGAAAGTGGTGACGTCATTCGTACATCCAATGTTAGAGTACGATGCGCAATTAAAAACAAAAATTTACCTGTGCAAGCGTTTTGTTACAATAACTTTAGACAGAAAAATATTGAATTTATTCCAACCTAAACGTCCTCACTGTATAATTCGGAATTCAAATAACAACCGTCACGTCCGTAATTGTTAACGAGTACTCAAATAACGTCAAGCATTGTCACCAACGAACTTTTTTCACACACAAAAAGTCCCTAAGTATTTCAACGTTGTCAAACTTCTTTCAGGTTTAACTAAACTTCGTTCGGTGCATACCAAGGCAACATTTAAGGCGTTTAACTATTTAAACCCGTTTAGATAAATGTGTTCAGTACTATAAACGGTGCATACGGCCATATCATATTTATTCAAGTAACATTTTTTTCAGCATGGTACGATATGTCAGCCATAACACAACAGCCACAATTTTCATACTACCGCTGGTATCAAGAAATGAACCACTATGGTCATCGGATAGCAAATAACTTATTAACAAACGAAAATTTTTTAGGATTATTCAAATCAAATGAAACATTTGATCTGGTAATTCATGACAATTTTTATATAGAATTCATGACGTTTTTTGCCTACAAATTCGGTGCTCCTTTGATAATGGTTTCACCAGGTCCAATAACGATCTTCACTAACTACATGTTCTCAAACCCTGCACCTACTTCTTACATCACCAATCTATTCGCATTTAATAGCAATTCTAAAATGAGCATCTGGAAAAGATTGGAAAATATTTATCCAGAAGTGTTGGGGGAATTATATATTCAGTTAGTAAGGATTCCTGAACAAAACGCATTCTTGAAGAAATTCGACCCTGACGCTCCAGATTTAAGACAGATTTTGTTTAATGCCAGCTTAACGTTAGTAGCCTCTCATGCTGCTGCATTTGGACCAGTACCTTTACAGCCAAATGTGAAAGAGATTGGAGGCTACACAATTCCGCCCCCAAAACAGCTACCTGAGGAAATCAAAGTGTTTTTGGATAGTGCCACTGAAGGTGTGATAGTTTTTTCTATGGGATCGATGATAAAAAGCTCCAACTTTGCATCTGATAAAAAAAATATTATATTGAACGCATTTTCTAAAATAAAACAAAAAGTATTATGGAAATTTGAAGAAGATCTCAGAGAGAAACCAGATAATGTTAAAATGTTTAAATGGATTCCACAATCTGATGTGCTAAGTAAGTAATGAGCGAAAAATAAGTATTGAAATTTGATACAAGAGAATTGAGGAAGAGAAGAAGAAAGTGAGTTCGAAGGCTTTTATTTTCAAATAATGTTACAATACAAGTGTCTAGCTATAGCAGGCATGACCTACTATGGTCATGGGAATGAGCGCAGTTTTTGCAGGATTAACCCTTAGGCATTCCCTCCTACACCATTCCCAGAGCTTGTTGCATCAGCATCGATATAATGTTAGGGTGTTTCCCCAGTACAAGTATTGTCAGATCGTCTGCATACCCCTGCGCGTATAGCCCCTTTCTGTTCAATTCCTCCAGGAGCTCGACTATGACAAGGTCCTACAGCAAAGGTGATAAAAGGTATAGTCGAACGCTCTTTATATGTCAAGAAATGCTCCGAGAACTATTTCTTGATTTCCTAGGGCAGTCTCAATTTTTACACCAGTTGGTGTAAGGCTGTTTCTTTGAATTTACCTCAATGATAGGCATGTTGGTTATATTGTAGTGGCCTTTCAATAGGGAAGTTTTCCATAATTTTTCCTCACATGCCTATCAATGAGTTTCTCCATTATCTTCAACATACAAGAAGATAGAGCTATTGGCCTGAATTATTTTGACTGGGAATAAACCTTTCTAGATTTGGAAATAAAGACGATTAGGGCTCTTTTCCAAGCAGTTGGAATGTATCCTGTTGCCAGTGATGCTCTGAAGAGTTGATAAAGTACTGGAGATAGATGTATTTGCCCCCACTGCAGTTTCGCTGTAAATATACCATCTGGTCCAGGAGATTTATATGGCTCAGTTCAATTTGCTATGGGTTATAACTTTATTAGCAGCACTCCAATTCTCTTTTCTCACATGAGCTAGGTGAGTTGAAGGTGTAACGGATAGCTCCGTTCCTGTCTCTACGGAATCCGGCAGATGTGCCTGCAGTAGAATCTGCAGGGTCTCGCTCCCGCTTTCCGTGTATGACCCATTGGGTTTTAAAATATTAGGATGGACAAGATATTTGCCCTGTACCTTCGAGTAGACGATATAGGTCCACTGGATGTGTGCCATATGTTTCAGATGGCACATTGGCTTCTCCGAAAATTGTGTGTCTCCTCGAGTCCAGTGCTTCACAGTCAGGCAAGATATGGGTTACGGTCTCCATGACACAAAGTCTGCAGCTGAGATTCCCGTTATATAGCCCTATTTTATGCAGGTGATATTTTACTGGTGCATGACCCGTTAGATAACCTGTAATGATTTTCAGCTCACTACTGATATTCAGTAGTTCTTCGGCACGTTTAACAAATGTGTCACATATAAAAGTCTTACAGTGTACCTGCTTTGGAGTGTTTCTCCACTGTAGTCTATGTTGGCTTTGTACCCATTTTTGTATTTGTCCTCGGACCACATTCTTTGTGGTCCCAAGAACTGGTTCTGGACCAACGTATGTCGTTGCTGAACCTCTTCTCGCGAGTTCATCAGCTTGTTTCCAGAAATATCGTTATGTCCCGGCACCCACACTAATCTTACTTTAATGTGATCTGCCAATTCATTTAGTTCTATCTGGCATTCCTCTACCAGTCTGGATGTTACCTTGCGGCTATTTAAGGCGGCATTTGCTCTGACACATTGTAGGATAGCATAAATCTCCGCCTGAAATACAGAGGTATGTTTTCCCAGTGAGAAGGAACATCTTGTGTTCCTCATTTCACGATACACCTCTGCTCCTGTCCCTTCCCCAGTCTTTGACACGTCTGTATACCACGAATCACCTCGGGGAAACTTTAGTCTGCTTAGGTGCTTGGTCTTGTCCTTGCTGTGAGGTATCTCTACCTTATAGTTAGAGCCGGGGAGAAGTTTAGTGGCCATATAGTCTGTTTTCATACCTAAAATGGCCTCACTTACCATGACATCAATAGATATGCGTCCTGATCTAACTGTATTGTTTCTCAGGTTATATTTCAGCCTAAATAACCCCATCCTTGCTTCTCCCATTATCACGAGGTGTAATGGAGGAAGGCCACATAAGGTTGACGTGCTTCTCATGCACCCTGCAAGACAAGCAAGTCTTCCCCAGTCTCATCATTGCATTCTTTTGTGTCGTCTTTGTCCACCAGACCAAAGACGCATATGTTATTATGGGTTTAACCACTACACTGTATATCCAGTGTATCATGCGCGGACTTAACCCCCATGTTTTCCCACAAGTTCGCCTTGCCATCATTAATGTCGTCTCCGATCTTGTTGCTACATCTTCCATGCTAATATCGAGTCAATAATCACCCCGAGATATTCACCATCCATCACCATTGAAATCTCCGTGCCTTGAAGTGATAGTGATCCCAATCCCACGAGGTCCCTTCTTTTGGTATAAGGCACTATGATTAATTTGGTGGGACTTATATTTAAACTCACTTCTTCCGTCCATTTTGTTACTATGTTCAGAGCCTTTTTCATGCGTTCTCTGACTGTAGTGTTGAATTTGCCTTGTGATATGATGATCAGATGATCCGCATATCCTAAGACAGTATGGTGTTCCTCTTTGAGTCTCCTTATCAGTCCTTCCATTGCAAGTTTCCATAGTAGAGGAAGATAGGACTCTTTGAGAACATATCCTTGAAACCCGGGCTGATAATGTTTCACCCATCAATGCTGAAAAGATCATGCAGTCTATCCATCTGCAGCTTGTTTCTTCAATTTGTTTTCGACTAATTGCCCTAGTGATCACTTCGTGAGAGGTGTTGTCAAAGGCACCCTCTATATCAAGGAAGGCTGCTAATAATACTTCCTTATTTTCGAGAGCATATTATATCTCTTTTACTACGTGATGGAGTGCTGTCTCTGTGGATACTCCCGGTCTGTATGCATATTGATCCAAGTCGATCAGTCTTTCCACCAACGATCTTCCTCTAATGTGCATGTCTACCAGTTTTTCCAATGTCTTCAGTATAAATGACATCAGACTTATGGGTCCTAGAGACTTCGCTTTATTGTCACCTGTTTTCCCAGGCTTAGGAATAAAGGGCACCCTTACTTTTCTCCAGACCTTCGGTATGTACCATGCTTGCTCTAAGGATCGTACACAGTCTACTGAGTATAATGCAGTTTGGCTTTTGCAACATAATAAGATAAATCTCGTCTGGTCCCGGTGATTTATATGGTTCAAATTATTCTATTGCCCATTTTATTTTACTTTGATTCACCACTTCTCTATATACTTCTAGAAAAGTTGCCTTCGAAAATACTGACAACTTTTCACAAAGAATGGAAGCCCCCATTGTTTTTTATAATTTAATTCTAATTTTAACCCCCCAACAAAAGTGAATTTCTTTCCTCCAATGACTGTATTATATCTGGTAAAAAAGAAAAATGAACTTTTATGAACATAAGAGCTTCAGCAATTTGAACAGTACTTAAAAGTTCTTGACTCTGATTTACACATTGTGAATCATTTTAAATGTCTAAGACAACTTTTTTTATGACATCAAAATGATTGGCTTAGAAAATTGCTGCTTTAATCCAGGTTCCCTACCTTGTAATTATTGGCTCTGGAGGCAAGCTTACTCCTGGCAATTTTTCCTTGTAGAATTGCACCCGTAACGGTGCTTTGAAAACTACATTTTTCACGTTTGAAATTAATTGATTGACTAGTTCAAATTCACTTCTAACAACTTCTACCACTCTGTTTATGCCATGTAGAATACACGTAACATGGACCAAATTTGGATAAAATATTTTCAAATTTTGTCCTACTTTCACCATATAGATATGGTGCGGCATCTGATAGAAACTTTTCGCTGTTAACTTTATTCGCCAAAAAGAAGGCTGAAAGTGTTTGCTGAATGAAACGGCTGACAGTTATTTCATTGGTTTTCTCTAGCTGTTTTGAAGCTATTAAATAAGGCTTTCCTGGTTTATCTTCTTTTAAAACGCCAATTATATGCATCTGTACTTTCATCAACAATCACGTAAAAGTTGTTATCACTTGAAGAAACTTCAATTTCCTCAATCACCCTGCCATACACTCTGCCATAAATTGCCTTTTCTTAGTGTTACCTCGTTAGGAATATTGAAGTTACAATTCCCTAAAATGTGTATTTTGAATTTTTTTTAATGGAATGTTTGCTGATATCAGAGCTTTGCACAGATCTTGATTAAACTTACATTTTTCTTTTTTTGATTCGTCTTGAACATCTTGAAAAGATGTATGAAGCGACTGCTGAACGGCTCCTAATGCCATTTTTTCCAGCTTCAACTTATGACTCGCATTTTTTACATGCTGGTCGACTTGAAACTTTTTCTCACAGAAAACCTGTAATCGAAAAAAAAGTACAAGCACCAAAAAATAAATTTTTATGCAAGATTATATCCAGAAAGATCAGCATTAGCTGAACATGTTTTTTCTACAAATCATATAATAGATTATAAAAACTTTGAAATTTTACATAAAGAAAACAACTACTCTAAAAGGATTTTCCTGGAAATGGCATTCATATCTCAAGAAGATAATTGCTTAAATGAAAGAACTGATATTCAAAAACTTAGTACAATTTATAGCTATTTATTATCTTTTGACAAAAAAACAAAAAATTCAAATATTGAAGATGAGAATTCTGTTCCTTTATATTAACTTACCAACTATTATTTCACTTGCTAATATACTAAACATATTTAAAGACATTTCTATGACTACTAAAAATTAACATCGATGTCGTAATGTCAATTTTGATAGTTTTATTTTTAATTTAATTTCTTGAAAAAGAAAATTATATCTTATACCATGTTTTTTCTCCATATTGTACATATTATATATAGATATTGTGATTAACCTCGCTTAGTTGTAAGTAATTAATGTTTTACTTTTAAACTGAATTTATTTATACCTGTTTGAAATATCTATAAATGTATCTTTTGTAGTTCTTTGATAATGATAATGGTGATAATAAATTACCGAAAGCTCAGAACAAACTAAAAAGAGTTCACTTATTCACATTGCCGCATCCCCCACAATAATAGTTAGTCCTAACTAGTATCGGCAACGAACTATTTCCTATATATATATATATATATATATATATATAAACAAAAGGGAATTCTTGACGGTAGATAATTCAATAGGTTTTATATATCTTAGGGATTCCGTCGTAAGGAGGGCTGAATTAAACTCTTATTTACTACCCAACGTTTCGAAAATTTTTATTTTCTTTTTCAAGGCTGAAATATGAACATTTTTTTGGTAGGTATATCTTTTGTAGAATAATTTTTTAAAAACTTACGTGTAAAGTGAGTCAATAATTTACAAAACTAAACTTCTTATTCAGCAAGTAAAACATTCTTTGTATGTAAGAAATTTCATATAATACATTGAAGGCACTATTTTGATGTGGAATGTCAAAACTCAAGTGACATTTTTTAATATTTTTTAAGATTGAGTAATAACAGAGTTGTTGTGACTAACTTAATAACTTAGAAGACAGTCTTGATTAATAGTACCATGACTTGTCACTTAATCATGATCCTATTAAAGAAGGAAGTCATATATATATTATCTATTCGCAATTGTTAAAAAGACACAGTTGTGAGACAATTTACTCTCACTAATGACCTCACTAAAACATCAAGATAACAATAGCAAATGTAGTATGTACAAAACAAGCCTGTTATAACTTATTAGGTTATATATATATATATATATATTTCAGATTTATAACGATAAACATCTACCTAATAAGTTATAACAGGCTTGTTTTGTACATACTACATTTGCTATTGTTATCTTGATGTTTTAGTGAGGTAATTAGTGAGAGTAAATTGTCTCACAACTGTGTCTTTTTAACAATTGCGAATAGATAATATATATATGACTTCCTTCTTTAATAGGATCATGATTAAGTGACAAGTCATGGTACTATTAATCAAGACTGTCTTCTAAGTTATTAAGTTAGTCACAACAACTCTGTTATTACTCAATCTTAAAAAATATTAAAAAATGTCACTTGAGTTTTGACATTCCACATCAAAATAGTGCCTTCAATGTATTATATGAAATTTCTTACATACAAAGAATGTTTTACTTGCTGAATAAGAAGTTTAGTTTTGTAAATTATTGACTCACTTTACACGTAAGTTTTTAAAAAATTATTCTACAAAATATATACCTACCAAAAAAATGTTCATATTTCAGCCTTGAAAAAGAAAATAAAAATTTTCGAAACGTTGGGTAGTAAATAAGAGTTTAATTCAGCCCTCCTTACGACGGAATCCCTAAGATATATAAAACCTATTTATATATATATATATATATATATATATATATATATATAAATTAGATAGGTAGTTCCTTAGTAATTTATCTTTTCATGAAATTGTAATGGTGGAAATTAATAGTTTACGGTAAATTTTCACAATCATATTTTAATAAATTAATCCACTTGCGCATGCGTCTTTGCCTTGGTACCAACACCTTGACTACGGTGTCGCCTTGTATGGAATTTCTTTTATAAACTTCACATTACTTTTCAGGTTCGTTTATAGAACATAATAATTAATACGTTCGTATTTAATCGCTACTGGTTCAACCATATTAATTTCACACTACGTAGGTCGATTAACTTTGGTATAGATGTTTTGGAATTTTATTGTTAATTATTTGACTTTTGATGTGTAACAGATGTTCACGCTATTTTTTTAAGTGGGGGGCATTTACTAGGGTTTTTCAGGTAGTTATTGATTGTAACATACCCCCTTAAGGGTATTAAATGTTTTCATTGAAGAATTATAAGGAACATAGGCTGAGGTTTGCCTTTTATTTTTATCCCTTGTGTCACTGAGTTATCGGGGAAATTAGCCGTGCTAGGCCAAAGTGGAAAACTCAGTTGGAGCCCTTACAAGTTGTCTACTTTTTTTGTTCGGAAGATCAAGAAGAGGGATACACCCCTTACTCCGTTCTGAGCGACGTCGAAGGCCTAAGGTTGTTACCGGAGCAACCCAAACTTATGTGACCGGGTAGTCAAAGTAATTAATAATCTTGCACTTGTTTTTTATTAGCATTTAAATTTATAAATAAATTCATATTTGGGCTCGAGCTCAATTGTTAAGGTTACAGTAGGTACGCCACACAAAAATTCTAATGTTGCCAAAAATTGTCCCCCTCTAATTAAAAATCGACCTGTCCGAGAATTTTTCCAAAAGCCTACGTACTATATTTAAAAAAAAATGTGATGGACTTCAACTTTATTTCTGAAAATGCTCCAATGGTAAAAGGCATATTATTTAGAATTCACATAAGTAAATTTTACGATAATGATATTTAAAAAAAACTTACGATTTTGGAACAGGCCTTTCCTTCCTTTTTCTCCACTTAGTTTTAACTCGGGAAAACACATTATCCAAGCACTTCTTTGAATCGAAGACATATTTAAATACAAAATATACAAACTATTACAACACTTACAACACCACTACACTACTTTTGCTACAAACGAATGTTTTCGGGAAACTGGCAACATAATATTAGTCCCTCAAACGCAGGTAACCTACCGAAGATTATTTTCATATAATGTTTCTAGGTGAAGAATGTTTATACTTATTTCCCAATGGCCTTTAAGCTGATAGTCTTTCTTGGAAACCCCCTCAATTTCTTAAATACATTTAATGACACTGTAATTTTATTGTCGCATTGTTATTCAGGTAGAAATGGTTTGAATATATGCAAAATAAATCTTTTTTAGCTTAAATGCAATGTTGTGTGAAAAAAGTAAAAATAAGCAATTTATGCATATATTCCGCCCTCTAGTGATTAGATAAAAATTTCCATAATAATTGTATAATGCAGTTTAAAAAAATCCCTCAAAAATGTTTTCCTATAAGGGTCATTACGCGTCCCCTGCCTTCGGTTGAAATTTCTTGGAAAGGCATTTTAAATCAAAAACACAATGGTGAAAGGTCAATCAAAGTACGCTTCTGACAAAACAATATTTTCATACGACCGGAAAGCATTCCAACAAAGAACTTGTCAGTATTTTGTGTACTTTTTTAACAATAGTTTGGATAAAGAATATATGCAAAATATATCGTTCTGAACTGAAATATATGGGATAATGTGTGATAAGTTGATGTGTGCACTTCATTAGAAAGATTAAATAGGTATCTGATATGCTATCATTTATTTCGTAATTTTTAGGTCATCCAAACGTTGTTGCATTTATTTCACATGGTGGATTATTAGGAACCACCGAAAGCGTTTATCATGGTGTGCCAATATTAGGAATTCCTGTATTTTTCGATCAAGGAAGAAATATTGAAATGGCTGCAGAACAGGGTTACGCATTAAAACTTAATTATATTGATTTAGATGAAAATTCTTTCGAATGGGCATTGAATGAAATACTGAATAACACCAAGTAAGTCATCCAACTGAGAGATATTTAGAGACAAAGTCTGTTTATTCAAACCACCCATCGATTTTTATCAAAAAATTACACAAATACTGTTATACTAATAGACCCAATGTTTTCTCCTATAGAAATTTTCCACAGTTACTTTTAGTCTGTATTATGTTGTCCATTCTTTGTAAATGTCCCCACCATCCCAGTTGTCTTCATTCTATAAAGTCTAGTAACGATTGTATTTCTAGATCTTTTCTTATATCCGGGTTCCTAGTTTTTTTTTGTAACGCCACGGACTTTCTCACCTCTCACATCTATGAGTGAATATTGGCTAATATATTGCTTTGAATATTTTTAGCTTTGTTTTCCCTGTTAGGAATTGTTCCTTCGTTTGACTGTTTTTTGAGCTAATATGCCTGGCCTGTAATAGGCAAGTGAAAGTTTATCAGTAGGTTCGGATAATTTTGCCAAATAATGAGAATATAAAAAAATAAATTCAATTCAATATTATATTATTTAATAAATATGTGAAAATGTTTTTAGATACAGAACGGTGGCCAAACAACGTTCAGCTATAATGCATGATCAGCCAGTGAAAGCATTGGACGAAGCAGTTTTCTGGTGTGAATACGTAGTTCGTCATAGAGGAGCATTCCATTTAAGATCGCCTGCTATGGATCTTAAATGGTACCAACTATATCATTTGGATATAATTTTATCCATCATTATTTTCATTGCAACGATTTTTATACTTTTACAATTCCTATTGAAATGTTTTCCAACAAAAATTTCAAACGCGGATATTGATAAAAAGTGTGAATAAATTTTTATTATCTTACATTTTCAAGTTTTTCATCGAGAAACTAGCTAAATCCCGGCACGTGTTGCTGTGGCCCAGTTGTATATGACATATTATGCAATATTGACGTTGGATTTTATTCGCGGAAAATTTTCTACGGAGCGATTAATACGCCTTTCGATTTAGTAAATATATAGAAAAATTACTGTATGAATTCGAAGATTTCTATTATACAGGGTGACCGAAAAATCGCTTTACTGAAAATAAAACAACTGAGGTATGTAAGAATTCGTTTTGAAGAGCATGTAGCTCACATAAAATATGGGCGTACAGAGAAGTCGAAGTTGTTAAAAAATGGACAATAAAATGTGTAGATGCATTTGGAACTATAGAAATAGTTAAATGTAATAATAGTTCAAATGAAGTCAAAGGACCTATACCTTATATTTCATTGTATAGTTTATTAGTTTATTGTGACAGTACATGTGACTGTCCACTATTTTGTTCAATACATGTGTACGCTTCAAAACTGGATTATATATTGCTGAACATAGTTATTTCAGCGTGGACACGCAAGAAACGAGCTTTCGATGCCTTCTTTTAACTCCTCTAAGGTATTTGGATTATGCTTAAAAACTTCATTTTTGATTATACCCCACATGGAAAAATTACACAGTGTGAACCTGGAGGTCATTCAACTGTACCACGGCGGTCGATCCATTGGTCATAATTTAAAAACCGTCTTACCTCGACACTGTAGTGTGGTGGTACTCCATTTAGCTGTCAGAAGAAAATCACGTTTTCATACAACGGATTATTTTTTAGCTGTGGTAGTACCACGTCTCATAAAATCTCAACGTATTTGTCACCTGTACCGTACTCTCAAAAAATATAGTCCCACGTGTTATCTTTTTACTTAAGTTCAGTGTTCCGTATTTAAAGTTACTGACATGAAATAAAGATTTTTAATGACAAGACTGACATAAGTAATTATAATCTAAATTACATAGAGAACACAACAAATCCTCCCAGATAAATTTACATACACCTTACTCTTGTACTTCTTCGCAAAGGTATAGTTAAATCTCTGAATTCTGAATTTATGACCCGTTGCCATTATTCCTTCTTCATTACTTGATGAAGTAGAAGCTTCTGAGTTGACAGTATCCTAAATCCTCACAGAAGCACGACCAGTTCCAGAATTGCTCTCACCACTTCCAAAATTGGTGATTGAAACTCTAGAGGAATTAGCTTGAGTGGTTTGTAGATTCGTTTCAATATCATTAGTATTTTTGTTAGAATTTAGGATGTAAAGTATTTGGAACCACGACTTTTGTTGAAGCTATTTGATTTACGTGCCTCCTGATCACCCGTCCTTCGATTTCAATTGAATAAATCAAATTACTTTCTTGTTTATGAATTCTAAATTCCCACAAGCAATTTTTTCTTTTATCGTAATTGCTTACACGAAAAGATTCCCCCACAGTGAAATTTGGAACTCCCTGAATTTTATGAGAGCTTCACACAGGTTCTTGAAATCTAATTAAATCAAGTTCTGTTCTGATTTATCTCCCAAACATTAGTTGTGCTGGTGATTTATTGGTAGATGAGTGGGGTGTTTTCCGGTATTGTATGAGAAAGTTTTGAAGTTCCAGTTCCAAATTTCCAGGATCCATAATCATTTTCTTTAACATATTTTTCATAGTACCTACATATCTTTCGACTTGACCGTTCGATGCTGGGTGATACGGGGCCGTAAGTTTGTGTATAATTCCATTGCATTTTAGAAAAATGTTGAATTCTTGTGATACTTCTAGCCATTTGGAAAATGCATCGCAAATAACTAGGAAGAAGGTTCCTTGAAAAGGCCCTGCAAAATCAATATGTACTCTTTGCCACGGCTCCTTTGGTGATTCCCAACAATGAGGTGGAATTTTACCTTTGTCGTGTAACATAGACTGACAACTTTGACATCTCTTTGCCATTTCTTCGATATCTACGTCTATTCTTGGCCACCAAACAAATGAACGAGCAAGTGCTTTCATTCTCACTATTCCAGTATGAGCTTCATGTAGTTCGTTCAAAACTCTTAGTCGCAATGTTTCAGGTATAATAATGCGTGACTCCATCATAACCGTACCTTCGTTTAAAGAAAATTCCATATCTTTTCCTTTGAATCCCTCTTCTTCAATTTTGACGCCAGTTTGTAGGCATATGTAGACATTTTTTAGAATTGGATCTTCTTGTGTCGCTTTTACAATTTCTCTGTGTGTAACTGGTAAAGGAAGAATTTTTTGTAACTGATGTATTGTTACCCCATCCATTGTTTGCTTGAACGTTTCTGAAATGTTCATGGGTAACCTAGATAATGCGTCCGCATTTGAATGTTTGTCAGTGGCTCTGTAAAAAATATCGTAGTCAAAACTTCGCAAAAATTGTGCATAATGCAACATCCTGGTAGCTACCATACTTGTTAGGGTGAAATATCGAAACTAGTGGTTGATGATCAGTAATCAATTTGAATTTACGTCCATAGCAATATTGAAAGAATTACATCCCCAAAAAATTTAAGTCGCTTCTTTATCTATTTGACTATAATTCTGTTCAGCCCTCGTCAAACTTCTCGAAGCAAAAGCAATTGGATGTTCACTGCCATCTGGAAAAATATGTGATAATACTGCTTTAGGACTAGCATCGGTGGCTAAAACCAATGGTAATTTAGGATCGTATGCGCGAAGAATCTGATCAGATGTGATTTCTCTTTTTATCAAATTAAAAGCATTTCCACAAGCTGACGTCCATCTGAAGGGTGTATTCTTTTGTAGAAGGGTATATAGAGAATGTAATTTCGAGGATAGATTTTTAAAAAATCTTCCATAGTATGTAACTAAACCTAACCAACTTTTCAATACAGTAACATTTGCTGGTACTGGAGTATTTTTGATCGCTTCCATTTTCTCTTCAGTTTTTTCTAAGCCTCTGCTTGTAATTTTGTACCCCAAATAGGTGATGGATTATTCAAAGAATTTGCACTTTTCTTGTTTTATGTGTAATCCAGCTTTCTGTAGACGTTGCAGAACTATCCTTAATCGATCAACATTTTCCTAACGTAGCTCCTTGTATTTTGATATCATCCAAAAATACACAAACTCCAGGTATCTTACTCAATAAATTTGTAATATATCGTTGCCATATAGCTGGAGCAACTTTGGTACCAAACATTAATCTATTTATTTCATAGTCTCCTTTTTCAGTAGATATAGCCTGAATCTTTGCACTTTCTTCATTCATTGGCAAATGTAAGTAAGCTTCTCGTATGTCTAACGTAGTGAAGATTTTTCCTCCATGCATCGTCGTAGCAAAAATGTCTTCTATGTTTGGAATTGGAAATTTATCATTTATTAGAACTTTGTTTAATGTAACTTTAAAATCTGCGCAAAGCCTAATAGAACCAGGTATCTTACTCAATAAATTTGTAATATATCGTTGCCATATAGCTGGAGCAACTTTGGTACCAAACATTAATCTATTTATTTCATAGTCTCCTTTTTCAGTAGATATAGCCTGAATCTTTGCACTTTCTTCATTCATTGGCAAATGTAAGTAAGCTTCTCGTATGTCTAACGTAGTGAAGATTTTTCCTCCATGCATCGTCGTAGCAAAAATGTCTTCTATGTTTGGAATTGGAAATTTATCATTTATTAGAACTTTGTTTAATGTAACTTTAAAATCTGCGCAAAGCCTAATAGAACCATCACTTTTCATAACGGGAACTACCGGCGTACCCCATTCACTGTATTGCATTTTAGACAACACTCCTATTTTTTCCAATCTGTCAATTTCATTTTCAACCTTTTCTCTCAATGCATGAGGGACTCTTCTCGCAGGTACATAAATTGGTTCTGTGTTTTCGGGTATGAACAGTTTTGCTTCTTGATTTAGGATTTTTCCAAGTCTGAGTTCGAACACTTCCGGAAAATCCGCTTTCAGCTTCGTTAAAATCTGTAATTTTAGATTTTCTGGAATATTTTCTCTCTGTAACTGACATAACTCAGGTAAACCGATTTTAATCTTATGCATCCATTCTCTACCAAAAATTGGTTCAACTTTCCCTGGCAGCACGTATAAATTTAATGATTCGATTTGATCTTCAAACTTAACTTGGGAAGTTGAATAACCTACTGGTCTAATGACTTCTCCAGTATACGTTCTTAAAGGTAAGGTTGTTTGTTGAAGTGATTTTGTAGGAAATTTGTCGATGAATAGATCATGTGAAATTGAAGAAACTGCTGACCCTGTGTCGTACTCAAATTTGATTATTTTTCCGTCAAGTTCCATATTAACCAAAATCTTGTCTGGTTTCCTTAGCGATTCAGGTAGAGTCTCACTGTGAACTATGTTCATGAAACATAAATCTTCGTATTGAACGTTATTTTCTGTTTCTTCTAGTTCTTCTTGTACTTGATGAATGTTCCTTTTTGAAATTTCTTCATACAAACATGACTCAAATGTCCAAATTTGAAACAGGCTGTACATTTGGAATTCTTATGTCTACAGGTATTGGCTAAATGTGTTTTGTCTCCACAAAGATAACACTGTCTTACCGAATTTCTATTCAAGACATCTGATCTTTGTTCATTTTTCTGAGATGGTTTGATTTGATTTTGAAATGTACTAGTGCTGGCTTGTAACAACTGAATTTCTTTTGAGTCTTCATGAGCCAACTCCAAAGCAAGTGCTGTATCAACACAATTTTTAAATTTATTGTCAGGTTCTTTGAGTTGTATCAATCTTTCGATAAGATTTGACTTTCTCAAATCACTTATTAACTTCAGTCGCAAATGCGCATCGGATGTTGAAACCTTGCAAGAGTTACAAATAAACTTACAATTTGCAGAGAGCTTTTTCAATTCAGTTGCGTAATTTGCAATAGTTTCTTCTTCATGTTGGACACGTTTTGTGAATCGATTTTGTTCGGCAATAGTACTTGAAGTAGGACTGAGATGATTTTGTATTATATCTACCAATGTGCTGTACGATTTAGTTTTAGGATCCTCTGGACAAGTTAAAGAATATAGAAGTTGTAGAGTTTTAGTACCTATTGTATGCAATAACCATTCTTTCTTTTTGTTCACAACATATTCTGGAGTACCCTTAAATTCTTTCATTGAGAAAAAATTATCTAACCTTTTTGTAAATATTTCCCAGCTTTCATTCTCTTCAATAAAAGGTTCCAAGACAATATTTGCATGCAGGTTTCCATTGGTGCTTTGGTTACCTTGTAATACGTTTGTGGGGGTTGTAATTAATGAACTGAATTGTTCAGCATTCATTGTAGAGGGTCTCTTCCGAATCCTCGTCGCCAATTGTTATGTATTTATTTTAGTTCAGTGTTTAATATTTAAAGCTACTGACATGAAATAAAGATGTTTAATGACAAGACTGACATAAGTAATAATAATAATCTAAATTATATAGTGAACACAACACCACAATCCCTCCACTCCAAATTTCTGCCCACACCGTATCTCCTGGAAGATTCAACTCCTCTTCAATAATGACGTGAGGGTAAGAAATCCAATACTGTCTCCAATAATGACCTGTAATGCCCCTTGTATAATAAAATAGATCATCAGTTATTTAGCATTGAAATGTTGTTTATTAAGTAACAGTATAGTCAGCGACTAGTTATAAAATAATTTTAACATTATTGATTATATTGATATGTTTATCAACAAAATAGAAGAAGTGATTTGTAAGTGAAAACAATGTTTGGATAAGGATGATATATGGCAGTCAGTTAGTATCAAGTTAATCATAATAAGACCCGATGAAGGCCGCTTGGTGCGGACCAGATTTCATTGTAATATATGGATCATGCATTGAGTTGAAATATAAAGTAAGGTGACATCTAATAAGAGTTTATATTTACGACCAAACCTTCTACCGCCACACTTTCATGAAGTTTAATCTATCCATGATATCCGATCAGCAAAGTTGGGTTCCGCAGCACACCGAATTGAAAACCATTCCACAAATTCCTCTATTCGGACAAAATCATCTTCATGTGTAGCATGCAGAAGTTTTGAGCGGTAGCATCGTAATATCAACTGTTTTAAAATGTCTTGAAGACTCGACCGTGGTATCACCAGTGCTAAAGCTCGTCATCTGGTATATAATGTGATGGTTTCAACAACACTTTCTGCACGTAAAACGTAAAAAATCAAACTCCGTGCACCGTTGCACTTAACCACAATTACGTTAGCGACCTATCAATGAAAATAGGTCGAACTTATGGCCACAAAAAAATGCTACTGACAAAAGAAGTTACCAGCTAATCGGTTGGCCGATCTTCGCCACAAGGTATTTTCCCCACAAGACTCTAGTCGAAGAAGGAAGGTTCGTATGCTGGTAACAAACAAAATAATATAAGCTATATAAGATATCTGAAGCAACAACTAGTAGTAGTATAGTCGTGTCAAAATGTGCTCTCTGAAATTTACAGAATAAACCAGGTAAAAAGTCATTGATAAGTTTGAAAATTGAGAAACTGATAGTTAAATAGTATATGAGTATTGGTGTGTTTTCACAAATGTAATCGGTTCTGGAAAAGTGCATAATCCACATCAAATATAGAAATATTTCCTGCAAACTGTAAGTAGATAGACATTAAGTAAATAAAAAAGTGGTCATTAGTGAACTGATAAATGTAACAAGTACTTGGAATCGTTCGGAATTATAAATATAAATGGATCCAATTGAAAATACTGACCCAAATAATGCAACTATAGCAGATATTTTTAAATTTCTCATTGAAATAAAAAAATATATTGTAAAAAATTCTGCAGTTACAACAAACAAAAGTCAGAAAACAAAAACTTGAAAAATCGTTTAATTTATATTGAGAGATTGGTTAAAACAAACTCTATCTTCATCTACGGCCTCAAAATCAAAACAGACAATACAGTAAATGAAGCACTGGAATTTATAAATAACGTTTTGCGAGTGGAAACCAAAAAATTCGATATAAATAAGTGCTACATCAACAACAAAATAAAAGGGCAGCCAATATTTCTGAGCTTCGTATCACACTTAAAAAAGAGAGAGATATATTCGAATTTATCACTACTAAAGGGAACCAAAATTAACATTACCGATGATCTAGGTTATGAAGACAGAATCGAAAAAAAACAACTTGTAGAATATATGAAAAACGCAAAAAAGCAAGGACTGAAAACTAAAATAAAAGGGAATAAATTAAGTGTAAATGATAAAATATTTACAATACAACAACCAAACTTATTAAATACCACAAATACCAATTCACAAGAAGGAACTCGAACAACGCAAGGAAGTGATAAAAATCGAAAGAGGGATTTTGATAATATTGCAGAAGAGCAGGGAAGCGATTCAGAAACCAATTCTCAAATAGACCAGGATAGAAGTTATAAACAAAGCGGAACAAAGAAAACTAAAATGAGTGAACAAAAATCATCCAACATACGAACAAGAAGTCAGTCATCCTTGGACTTTTCTTGAATTACTGAAATAAATTCTCTTCTAACGTTTGTACCAAATGAAATTTTTTTAAAATTTTTTTTCTTTTTATATGTATTGTATTTTAGATTTAGCCATTGTTTTATATACTATTTTGAAGATATTGTACGTTTAGTGTTAGGTTTTATCCAATTTAATTTCACTGTGTTTTACATTATTTATATGTAGAATTAAGAATATAAAGTTTATAATGATGATTATTTACGTGACTTTAAAATAACTTCACTTGATACTTTTCCATTAAAATACTCCCTTGAATTGAATGAGGTTCTTGAAATAAATAAACACTCAGAAAATTTTGTTATTTTGAACAATAACATCCGTAGCATACGACATAACTTCGATGAATTTAAAATATTTTTAAATAAAATAGATACCTCAGTTCACTGTATAGTTTTAACTGAAACAAGAATAGTTGATGATATAACAGTATTTAATATACCGGGATACATAACACTGTACAATCATGGATCATACAATCAATGTGATGGTGTGATAGTATTTATTAAAAAAGATCTTTACATTTCGCATGAAACTATTAAATTTGATAATAGCCACATAATTAAACTAAGATGTAACTTTCATAGTAAGCTCTTAGGAATTAATGCATTGTATAGGTCGCCATCGGATCCAGATATATATTAATGTTATAAATGAAACTAACTGTTTCTAATTAATTCCACACTATTAATTAGAAACAGTTTGTTTCATTTATAACATTAATATGAGTAGATTCCACAAAGTAAGGGTCCAAACAGTAAATTCCAGATATATATGGTTTTATAAATAATTTAACCACGAGGCTAGAGCAGGATGTAACAAATCCTGATATTTCTTTATACACTGGTGATATTAACATAGATCTTCTTTCCGATGCAGACCCAACACAAATGTACATTGATGCTTTTAGTGAGTGCGGATATGTTTCGGCAATGAATACTCCAACCAGAGTACAGAAAAACTCAAAAAGTTGTATAGACCACATATTTATTAAATGTAAAAATTTTCGATATGATACAATATTACCATTTACGATAGACACAATTATAACTGATCATTACACAACATCTGCACAGATAGTTTTTCCTTTCTCAAACAACAAAACTGTAAATGAACTTGAAAATAATTTTTTTATGAAACTAGATTCTAAAAAATTGATTGATAAGATAAAATCACAAAACTGGGACATAATTTACACTTCCAATGACCTGGAATCTACAACAAATGAATTTGTAAATACTTTAACATACGCAATTAAAATATGTACTACCAAAATTAAGTTGAAGATCAAAAATAGGAAAAGATCAAAATGGATTACACCGTCCATAATAAAATTTGTAGATAAAAAAAACCTTATGTATAACAAACTTGGAAAAAATCCGAATAATAATCAGTTAAAACTGGAATACGGAGAATATAAAAAAAAGTTGAAAAACTCATTAAGATAACAAAAAATAAATATTATCAAAATAAAATTGAGCATAACAAAAATAACAGCAAATGTATGTGGAATGCAATAAATGAAGTTTTAACAAAGCCAGATCAAATTAAAATAAATAAAATAAAAAATAAACAAGGTGACCTTATAAATTCAGAATTTGAAATATCGGAACATTTTAATGAGTTTTTTGTTAATATCGGCAAATACTTATCAGGTAAAATAAAGAAAAATTCGAAATTTTTAGGTTCTAAGCCGGTTAATCCTCATTCGATCTTTCTATCTCCTACTGATCCTATAGAAATAATAAAAATCATTGCTCAGCTGGAGAATAATAAATCCTCAGGATTTGATGGTATTAAAGCTGAAACTCTAAAATTAATATCAAAATACATAGCAGAACCTTTATCTTATATAAATAATAAAATTTTTCAATGTGGGAATATTCCCTCAGCACTGAAACTCTCTATTGTAACGCCCATATTTAAAAATGGGGACAGAACTGAGATGAACAATTATGGGCCAATAGCATTAATTACCAGTCTTGCAAAAGTTACTGAGATGCTCATAAAAATAAGATTAATAAAATTTATTGAAAAACATAACATCTTATCTAAACAACAATTCGGTTTTAGGCAGAATATGTCAACACAAGATGCTATTTTAGATTTAATTAAAAATATATATGAAGCCATAGATAAAGGAAAACCATCCATAGGAGTATTTATGGACCTAACTAAGGCATTTGACACTGTAGATCACCCTCTGTTATTAGGAACAATGGAAAATATGGGCGTACGAGGTACTGCACATGATTTGTTTGCAACCTATTTACAAAATCGGAAACAAAAAGTAAGAATAAACAAATATGAAAGTGATGAGCGAACAGTTATTTGTGGAGTTCCTGAAGGAACAGTGTTAGGGCCTTTGCTGTTCATCATCTACCTAAATAACCTGTTTTCATTACAAGAAAATAATAAACTAATAAGTTTTGCTGACGACACTGTCATATTTTATAGCGAAGATAACTGGTTTAAATTAAAAACTAAGGTAGAAAAAAATTTAGAAAAACTTAAGGAATGGTTTGACGACAGACATTTTACATACCTTTTAGCTCCCAAGAAATTTCTCTCCCAAATTTCGACCTAATTATCCAAAATAACATAAAAATTAAATCAGCGAGGGAAATTAAATATTTAGGGATAATTATTGATAGTAGTCTGAAATGGAATGCTCATATTGATTATTTATTGAAAGAACAATATTATATAGATTTAGACAGTTTTCAGTTATCCTTAATTTAAAGCAAAAGATCATAGTTTATAAAAGTTTGGTAGAGTCTCACCTAAGATATGGAATCATAGGATGGGGTGGCGTATGTAGAACTTACTTAAACTCCCTTGAGGTTCTTCAACGAAGGTTTTTAAGAATAATTCTTAGGAGAAACAGAATGTATTCTAGTGACCAGTTATACAAAAAGGAGAAGTTTTTGATTGTCGTCAACTATTCTTCTTTCAGGTTTGTAACTACCAATTTGCAAACCGATCATTACTTTCAACTGGCAATCATTCATATAGTACAAGACAGCGGGATATCTATGTTTTACCTTTAATGTTAAAATCTGTGGGACAAAGAGGGTTTGCTTACCTTGGACCGAAAATATTAAATTCCTTTTTGCAGCTACAAAGCAGTGAAATAAATGACAGAAATATCAAAAAAGAACTGGAAAAGTTACTAACAAGATTATCAAGGCAAAAAATACAAAATTTGCTAGGTTAATATATGTACATATATTGGAAAAGTCTCGGGCAATTGTATTAGATGTAGCCAAAAAAAAAATTATAATAATAATAAAAATTTTTTAAAAAAATAACTAAGATGTTCTACTACTTAGTCAGTGATAAGAATATTTTAGAAATTCCCTTCACCCTATATCTGTATATTTTTAATTGTGGTGTCCGAAAATAATATTTATGTAGTTATATTTCCTTATTAACATTTTATTGTACTTACATACAGGTAATTTTACCTCGTAAGTTATTCCTTTATTCACTAGGTACATCGATGCATCATTTTCTGATTGTATTTTATTTTATATGGTGAATAAAATTATTATTGTTATTATATAAAACCCAAGGCACCAGGTAAACCGTACCCGAGAAAATACCACAGATCTTATTCCTAACCATAGTTTACCCCCAGTTAGAAATATCTTGAATAAATCAAACACAATAACTCACTAACAAAAATATAATTTATTAGATCGTGGTGGTTAGGTTTGAAATAATTTTGGAAAGGACATTAAGCTGGAAATAGCTTCCTGGAGCTGTGGACATTCACATAAATCCACTAATCTAGAAATTTAAAAAACCCTCTACCCCGAAAATAATATTACATTAGTCATGAGGATCTGAACCAGAGACTAGTTCTGAGTAAAGTTCTTAAAATCTATTACTAAATAAAACATGAAAATATTAAGGGCTACCCATACCGTGGATTATTGATATGCACTATGAAATTAATAGAGAACTTACCAAAATAATAAATATTTAATAATGAATCGCTAAGGACACGATCTGTTTGAGCTTAGACGTATGCGTAATTCCTCCTCCGAAAGTAATTAACGACTGTAAAATTAGTAACCAATACAAGTCACTTGTATATTCACAAATGGTCTAGCGTAAATAACTTAAATGAACTATCTGTTTGACAGTGTAACTATATTATCTCCATATAAAGTATGAAGTTAACAAAACCCTTGAGGTATCCACCCCTTACTAAAATGTACTCCTATCAGAATAATATACACAAGCTATGCTTGAACATAGAATGAGAAAGTGTCACCTTCTTCGCAAAACTATACTGAATCTTGCTAGTTACACCGAATGCAAATAAAATTATGTCTCATCTGTTTGGCTAAGACAGGGCTCTCCTTTTTGTTTCAATTAGGTGATTACAAGCTGTTAAATGATCTACAAACAATAATATCATGTCACTAACGTACATAATGCACAAGTCATTAGGTTGGAATATGTCTCAACACGGCTCAATCAAGGCCAGATGTCTCAAATCATCAATAAAAGTCAATGATCTACCTTAAGAAAAATGGCGTTGCAGGTGGTTGGGATTAGAAATCCATCTGTATATCTCAGAAGAGATTTGGAGAGAAAATACTACTTCCATGATCCTCTATAACACTCCCAAAATTCTTCCAAACCAAACTACTCCCCTAAAAGCATAGCTCCCTGCAGTGTGAGCATGGAATCTTCATATTTTTGATAAGAGGGCTTCCAGCACCACTTTCTTGCACGCCAACACAAAATGGACAAGGCAGATTCCAATTTGACAATTAAGACCCTTCCGTTAGAAGGTCACTCTCCATCGAGTCACCCGGAGCACATATGTTCCTTGATCTTGGAATGAATTACTCAATTTATTCATAAAGCATAAAATTTACTTATTTACCTCTAGACAACACTATTGTTTATTCAACATTAAACTCTATATTACTGTTGCGAGGTCACCAACTCAAAGCCGGCCCTGTCTCTCGACTGTAAAATTTGGTGGCTGCACCCCCTCTTTCAAGAACATTGTGGAAGACGCTTTATTTACGCATGGGACGGTCAAGAATTTTCGAGAGTTGATAAAGACTATAAAGACTATATATACGCGGGTTTTTGAGTGCTATAAAAATTAGTGAAACGAGCAGTAAAGAGTTAGTTCACAGACAGTTTACAGAAGTTCTCAGTGATCGGACAGTGAATAAAATAGTAAAGATAAATACTGTAATATTCAAGTGGTAAAAATAAATTAGAACTATTATACCGAGGGTAAATAAATTAGTAGACATTAAGTAAAGTGTGTATATAAATTAAGTTTAAAACAGTGTGTGTTTCTTTAAATAAATAAATAGTAATTAGCCATAGTAGTGTATATAATTTTATCCCACAAGTAAAAACTATTTTAATAAATAACAAAAACATTACATTGGTGTCAGAAGTGGGATAATATAAATAAATAATTACGTAAGAGACTAAGTGAGCTGGAAGTGACGGAACTAAAAGCAGAATTGGAAAATCGCGAGTTGGAAACGACCGGAAAAAAGTGTCAGTTAGTCGAAAGATTGAAAATAGCATTAGCATTGACGGCTTGGATCCGGAAACATTTTTATTCAACGACGAGGCTTCCACCTTAATCTCGTCAATTTTCGTCATGAAGGACGAGATTTCTACTATGAAGAACGATATTTCTGCTAACATTACCGCTATGGACGAGGAGATTTCTGCTAATTCTACTATTTCTACTATTTCTACTATTTCTACTATTTCTACTATTTCTACTATTTCTACTATTTCTACTATTTCTACTATTTCTACTATTTCTACTATTTCTACTATTTCTACTATTTCTACTATTTCTACTATTTCTACTATTTCTACTATTTCTACTATTTCTACTATTTCTACTATTTCTACTATTTCTACTATTTCTACTATTTCTACTATTTCTACTATTTCTACTATTTCTACTATTTCTACTATTTCTACTATTTCTACTATTTCTACTATTTCTACTATTTCTACTATTTCTACTATTTCTACTATTTCTACTATTTCTACTATTTCTACTATTTCTACTATTTCTACTATTTCTACTATTTCTACTATTTCTACTATTTCTACTATTTCTACTATTTCTACTATTTCTACTATTTCTACTATTTCTACTATTTCTACTATTTCTACTATTTCTACTATTTCTACTATTTCTACTATTTCTACTATTTCTACTATTTCTACTATTTCTACTATTTCTACTATTTCTACTATTTCTACTATTTCTACTATTTCTACTATTTCTACTATTTCTACTATTTCTACTATTTCTACTATTTCTACTATTTCTACTATTTCTACTATTTCTACTATTTCTACTATTTCTACTATTTCTACTATTTCTACTATTTCTACTATTTCTACTATTTCTACTATTTCTACTATTTCTACTATTTCTACTATTTCTACTATTTCTACTATTTCTACTATTTCTACTATTTCTACTATTTCTACTATTTCTACTATTTCTACTATTTCTACTATTTCTACTATTTCTACTATTTCTGATATGGACGAGATGATTTATAATATGGACGAGCAGATTTCTACTATGGACAAGAAGATTTCTGCTAATATGAAAAACGAGATTTCTGCTATGGAGAACGATATTTCTGCCATCTTATCAATGAAAAATGGTAATGCCGCTGAAGTCGAAAATCAAATTTCGCCTCTAAAAGCAGATATTGAGAAAATGTAGAATAAGATAACAACAATGGACGATAAGATTGAGAATAAGATCACAACTATGGACGAGAAAATGAAGAATACGATAACAACAATAGACGGGAAAATCCAGGAGTTAGAGAGAAAAATGGCAGATTTAAGAACACATGACATGCCAGCAGAAGAAAAGAAGATCGAACAAATGAAACCATGCAAGCCAGGAGCACACCCCAAGACAGAGGATATTGGCAGTTTTGCCCGAGTCAAGGCACCAACGTTCGACGGAAAGATGTCGTGGACCAATTATGTTAAACAGTTTGAAGCAGCCGAATAATTGGTCCGAAAAGGTGACGGCAGTGAACTTAACCATTGTGCTTCGGGGAGATGCCTTATATGTGCTTCAGATGATACCCCTTGAAGGAACGGATGACTTCGAACGGCTGAAGTTGAGGCTGGACATGCGACATGGACACGAACATCTAGAACACTTGTACCAATCTCAGATGAAGAACCGAAGGCAGAAACGGGAGGAAACTCTTCAAGAGTATGAAGTGCATATCGCCCGACTAGTTCGATTTGCTTATCTATCAGCCACGGAGAACATGATGGAATGTCTGGGCATCCAGGCATTCATTGATGTCTTGCGTGAATCTGATATGCAGAGGACGCTTCGTTTGGCGCATCCCAAAACATTAGTCGATGCATTAACTGCTGCTCTTGAATATGAAGCAGCCACGAAGGCTTCGGGGTACAACAAAGTCAGGACCATTCAAGAAGAAGGTGACGAAGATAGACTTGACCGGATCGTCAACTTGATAAAAAGCATGGTAGACAAAAGGCCAAAGAAGATTAGATGCTGGAATTGTGGCGAGCTAGGGAATGTACGCAGTTCGTGTAAGCGCCCTAGGACTTCAGCAAACCAAGAGCCCAGAACCAGGAAAACTAGAACGGGTCGGCCATAAGGGGGCAGCACTAACACAGGATCGTTCCAAAGACCCTCTCAGATGCCGTAACGACAGTGTCTATGTGGATGGCGAGGTGAATGGCAAGAAATATACTCTGCTGGTAGACAATGGAGCAACTAGAACCATTATACGGCCGGAGATGATAAAATCCAAGAAGAAGCTTCTGCCAACGAGGCTGCGACTCCGTATTGTAACAGGTGAGAGTGCCAATGTTCACGGAGAGACACAAACCCAATTGGTAATCGGTGGAGAAAAGTTCACGCGTACGGTAATCGTAGCTGACATCGAAGAAGACGTGATTCTGGGAATGGACGTAATGAATCTACATGGTTTCCAGTTAGACTTTAGAAACAGAACCATTAAAGTGGGTTCCGAAGAAGTATTCCTCCATCCATATGAAGTGTTAACAGCTAAACAGGAAGATACATGCACGAAGCGAAACCATGATAGTAGCGCGGCTACAGGGAATCATGGAAGAAGGTACACCGGTTATGATGGAACCATGGAACCACGACGAAGAGGTTGGTAGAGGAGTACTGATTGGAAAAGGATTGGTTACGTCAGCGAAGGAGATCCCAGTAAGTGTCATAAACGTGAACGATCACCCAATTACCATCAAGAAGGCAACCAGAATTGGATCCTGCGTACCAGTGACATCCTTAGTTCGTCAAACAACGGCAACTCACAATTCTAATAACAGATTCGAACAGATGTTGTCAATAACCGGTCAATCATTGAATCAAGCTGAGAAAAGGAAAATAAGAGAATTCCTCTTGAAGTATCGAGGCCTATTCGTACCAAAAGGAGGGAAGACTGGTAGAACATCAGCCATGACACACAAAATCGATACAGGTGATGCCAAGCCAATCGGACAATCAGCTCGAAGACTACCACGAGCGAAGAGAGAGGAAGCTGAAAGAATAATTCAAGAGAGTCCAAAGGTCCAATGGTCAAACACCTGCGAAAATCCTATTTGGACGCGTAATGGGGCTTCCTTGTGACCTCGAATTTGGTTGTCGACCTGGAAAAGATCTAGCTGGAGAAGATTACGTAATCCAGATGAGAAAAAGGATGGACGATGTGCACGAATTGGTCCGAACGAATCTTCAAGTTGCCAGCGACAGAATGAAAATACGGTACGACATCCAGTCTACCGAAGGCAGTTTCAAAGGAGGGGACAAAGTATGGTTACGCAACCCGAATAGGAGAAAAGGATTTTCTCCAAAATTACAAAAATCTTGGGAGGGTCCGAACATGATCAAGAAGAGAATCAATGACGACATCTATCGCTTAAGCAGGATCCCCACTGGAAAACCGAAAGTAGTCCACCAAAACCGACCAGCGCCATTCGAAGGAGACCATGACGGAGAGGAAGGAGTGAACCATATCCGGGAAGATCCTGACCCTGCCTTCGAAGAATTTATGGGCGCATATGGAGGTACCAGTAAAGCTAGATTTGGAGTCACCTAAAAAGCAACGACAAGATTTGTTCACGCTGCCGGAAGACTATTCACTGGAACACAACATCCCCGCCAGTATCAAAAACGCAAAGAAGTTTGGGCAACTAGAAAAAATTGAAAAACATATTCCAACCCCTGGCAAGACACTGAGACTCAAACACAATTCACGGTATAACTTCTACCTGGTAACAAAGAACGAATTTCAAGATCGATCCACCTACCGGAATGTGTGGAAAGCGCTACGTAGCCTTCGAGACCATTTGCTGAAATCCAACGTGAAGAAACTAGCTGTGCCTAAGATAGAGAGCAACCAGTTGGATTGGCGAGTCATCAGGAATATGATGGTAGTGATCTTCGAAGATTCCGGTGTCCACATATCAATCTGCTGCTGTACCCCCAGTTATCAGTGTACACTGAAGACAGTGCCCTGTTATTTCCATACGACCGGAAAGTGTAGGAATGGATTCAGTTTTTTAAATCACATAATGAAATCATGTTAACATTCGAATGATCTTCAATAATACCTTCAACATAACTTATTCCTTTTAAGTGTATAACAAAATTACTGCAAATATTCTACTGAGTGTAAGTATTATCTTAACGTAAACAATATTATTCAGTTGGTGATAAACAAATTGATGATGTGTCTGATATTGAATATAGGAATCAATGAATTAAACAGAAAAAACTGAAAATTGTTGAAGAACTAAGATATTCTGACTTGATATTAAGATATGAATGTTTGTTTATTATTACCAAGACTGCATTACTGTCGTCTATTTTATGATGTATGTTTAGGTTAACGGAAAAACAGTAACAACCTGGAGATTTACATGTGAACGAGACGTGTGTGGACGACCACTTTGGTGTAAATCAGCTACAGTACCAATCGTCTCAAATATTTCATTTAAATTATAAATCGCTTGTCGTGTTAACGATCGAGAACTCGGAGATTTTTCTAAGAATATTCTTCTGACGAAAGTACTTTTTTTATGACGCCATCACATCTGCTGCAACGCATAAACATGATTGCTTGTTGTACAGGGATATTCACTATATTTTGACCCACTGTATCTCTGTTATTATTGAATATAAAATAAAACTTTTTTATACAAGTTATGGGATTTTACTTATGTTTTATTAATACTTTATGAAAAATGAGTTCCATAGATAGGTCATGTGATACGAAATGAATATTTGTTTGTTTCAAATGAAACACCCCATATATTATTACATTTTTGAGAAGCCATCTTTCTCCTGATTCCAAATATATATCATTGTATAGGTCTATCACTATTACTTTTTGTTTTATTTTACATTAAAAATGCCAAAAAGTGTTTTAATGGTAGGTTATGCTTGTCAAAACGAAAGGAGATCAGAACGAACAAAGTAAGCTGCGGAAATTGATCGGTTTTTTTGACATTTCATACCGTCAATATTAACTCTATAGTAACAAACTATAATCACGTCGTATAAATAATTATGGATATAAGATTAGAATTTAATCCATATTTAACAGATTTAGCAAGATAGAAATCTTTATTATAAAATGATACAAAACAACTAGTAAATTAACCAAGTTGCTCCAAGTGTATTTTCAATGCAAAGTTCATATCGCTTTTTTAAGTTTTGTTAAACATTTGAAATAGCGATATAATGGTTTTTGTTTAAATTATCAATTTCTTCTTGAATTTTCACTTTAACGACTTGAAGATTGAGGTTATTGTTGATGGTATCTCTTAAAAATCCACATAAAAAGGCATCTAATAGCAACAAATCAGGGCTGTTTGGTGGACATCGAATGGTCCCAGCATTGCCAATCCAAATTTGGAAATTGGTTATATAAATGTTCTCGAGGTCGCTCCGTCCTGATACCAAATCATTCCATTGAAAACTCTTCTCAAACTTCTGTGACTTTGGGAATTACTTTTTCCCATTCCACGAGAAGCAGTAAAGAAGCTATTTTCCGAATTTTCTGAAACAAATATCAAAATTAATTGTTTAATTTTGACAATTATTATAAGAATTGACTTAATTTACCTTCAAAATATAATAATATATCTAGATCTTGTTCCTAATTTGCTTTAACGCTACGTGTCCTTCTTAAAAAACTATAGGTCCTATGACAATAAACAATTAAATACGTTTTGACGATAGGAATCGCTCGATTTGGATACAAACTCATGTATTCTCTTCTTACGGCACATTTATTTTTGTTATTCCTCAAGTAAATATTTCGACCTTTTCTGCCTCACTATATAAAATTTTGTTTGAAGAAATGTCAGTAATTCTTATGAGAAATGTCAATAATAATTATTTCCCCAGCTTACCTTGTTTGTTCCGATCCCCTTTCGTTTTGACAAGAATAGCCTACTCCCCATCTATCATAGCAAATTTTTGCATTTTTAATGTCGAATATATATTAAAAAATATCTTCTGTATGTTTCTCGTCGTGTATTCATTATTCTTTTTGTTAATTATTTTGGGAAATTAAACCACAACCTCTTTTCATATTAAAAAAAAATTCTCATATTTTTTAAAAATATAAAAAATGTTGTGGTGTAATTTCCCAAAATAATTAACAAAAAGTATTGTTAAAAGACCTATATAATGTTATATATTCGGAATCAGGAGAAAATAATATATGGGTCTCATTTAAAACAAACATATATTTATTTCGTATCACGTGACCTATCTACGGAACTGATTTTTTATCAGGTTTTAATAAAATATAGGTAAAGCCCCACAACTGGTAAATTTTTTTTTATTTTATTTCCAATAAAAACATAGCTACATGGGGGTCAATATGTAGTTAATAATTGTGAATTTTCGATAAATTTTTACGCGGGAATGTGTTCTCTGTGCGGTTCAGTGTCTACATTTTCTAATACTTGTGAGCGAGTAATTGACTGTTACGTTTACAGTTTATTAACATGATATTTCGCTTACATGACAGTGAATGCATCATTGATCGGTAGTGTAGCGTATTTTAATTCTGATGAAAAAACCCCAAAACTACCCCTACCCCAAAAAAGTCTAACGATGTCTAACTAACGAATTTCTGGTCTGAATCGACCAAAGGATAGCGACCTTTCAAATAAGATTCATGGTGTCCTAGTGCCAACTAAAATATGGTTTTGGTCTTTTGGTGGTGGTGAATTATTGAATAATTGCCAATGCATTTTCCATTAAAATGATTAATGGTTTGTTAATGGTTCATCAACAGATAATTATTGTTCGTGCAACCCAAATTGTAGATAATAGTGCATTAATTGTTCATAATTGCAGGTATCCGTTATATTCTGATGAGTAAATGATGGTTGATTAATGAACAATTAACGAGTTATTATTTCATTGATGGGCCATTTGTTAGCCGTTAACCATTTATTATTTTTGATAAGCGTTCTTGCAACCGGGCATAAGACTTCATTCTGCATATTTTAGAGCAAATGTCAAATGCTTTTGACGTTAGCGTTTAGCGTACGGCCGCCATCTTGAATTTTTTGAAATAGCAACCTAGGTCGAGTGACGTATTACAAAGAAGCTTAGTTTTTTCTCTTCCCAAAAATAATAGCAGTGTCTCACTTGAATACAAAATGTCTTATAGAATATCAGTTTTATTTTTCTGAATTGAATTGTACTGTACTAATGATATGACCTTGAAGGATTCTAAAATTGAATAAAAAACAATAGTAGGCATCAAAAACATCAACCACATAATTATGTATATACAAATTGTCAAAATTGATACTAATTTCGAATAAGCACAAAGTTTAAAAGTAAATTGGGAATAATGGCATATTTATCGGTAAAACAACTAATCGAAATCCTAATGTTAGCTGGATATGGTGATCGCAAATGTTCCCATGACGAAGCAGCTCCTCTTATCAACGATTCACATCCTGAATGCCCTCCTATAAGTAAATCTACAGTAACGAGATAAACAAATTAAATAGAACTGGTAGTGTAGAGGATATTCCAAGATCTGGTAAAAAAAGTGCAACAAATGAAGATAAAACTTTAGATCTTCTATTAGATCTTCAGAAAAACCCTAAGACTTCTACAAGTGCATTGGCAAGACACAATGATATTTCTCGAGATACAGAGAAAATTAGGATGCAAAATAATTTCTTAGATTTTTTGGTATTCAGTGATGAAGCAACATTTGAACGGTTCTATTAACAGACATAATTGCCGGTACTACTTCTCCACCCTCATCAGCATGCTTACCGGGCAGGCAGATGTACGGAGACTGCATTGGTACAACTGACGGAGGATATGCGTGGTGCTCTAGACAACCAAGAAATCGTAGTATACGCATTTTAGAAATATAGGAAGAGCTTTTGACAATACTGAGGACTGAGGACTGTTAAAAGAGCATTAATTAGAAGAGGTGTAGACAGTACAACATCCAAATGTATGTCGGAACTACTCACAACTGGAGTAGCAGAGACGAGGGCGAGCAAAGACATTGTCTCCATCTGTACAGCCAGAGGATGTCCACAGGGAGGAATAGCAACCCCATTATTGTGGAGCCTGGCGGTTGACGAACTCCTATGTGATTTGACTGACCTTGGAATATCCTGCAAATGATATGCCGATGATATTGTCATAACAGCCAGAAAAAAATTCAAAAACACCCTTTGTGACATCGTACAAATGGGTCTGAACTATACAAACAGCTGGTGTAGGCAAGTGGGACCATTCAATGGTACACAGACGGCTCAAAAACAAAAGAAAAAAACTGGGATAGGAGTGTACGGGCTAGGAACCAAACACTCTGAAAGCTTGGGAAAAACGTCAAGTAGGTATCTTTCAAGCGGAAATTTACGCCATAAGAAAGTGTGCCCAGTTCAATAATGGTGGAGTATATTGAAGGCAAAGGATTATCATAATGTCGGATTGTGAAGCACCCATTAAAAAACTGTGCTCTTCTGTAATCAGTTTTAAAATGGTGTGGGAATGCCTAGGCATCATCTGACCGTTGGAAAGTTCTGGAAGGGCTTAGATAATCAGAGATTCTTCTGGGTGACTACAACCTGTTGAGATCAAATGAATGCATAAGTCAAAGTGCACTAAGAGTTTTAACAGGGATCCTAACGGGACATTGTCGCCTGAATGGGCACCTGAAAAAGCTCAAAATAGTGGAGAAAGAAGATTATAAATTATGTGGCATAAGAGAAGAAACCTCCAGCCACATACTTGCAAATTGCACAGCAATTAGGAATCCTAGGGCACGACACCTAGGAGATCACTGGATAGAAGAGGGACATTAACCTAAGATAAAGCCTGCAGATATCCTGAAATTCCTCCGGGAAATAGGACGAAAGGAGCTACTAGTCTCTGAGACCTTCCCCAGGAGCTGAGTAGAAGTAAGGGGGCACAATAGATCTTTTAGGTCTCAGTGAATGTCACCCCAACATACATACATACATTGCCGGTACTGGTCAAATTGTAATCTGCACTGGTTTAAGGAGGTTTGTACACAGCGTCCACAAAAAGTTAATGTGTGGGGGGGTTTGGTGAAAAACCAATTTGATTTGACCTTTTTTTATTGAAGGTACGCTTACCGGTGCTAAATATCTTGATTCACTCCAAAATGAAATTATACCTGAAACAAATCGATTTTTTCCTAATATGAACAAGATGGTGATGATTCAACAAGATGGCGCACCTCCACATCATCAGAGAGACGTTGGGCAATATTTAAATACAATTTTTCCTCAGAGATGGATTGGTAGAAGAGGTGCAATTGAGTGGCCGGCAAGATCTCCCGACTTGCACCACTTGATTTTTCCTCTAGGGCTACCTGAAAGACCACATTCATGTTAACAGACCAACTAAGTTGAACGATTAAAAGGTTCGCATGCGTCCCAAAATGCAGGGAATTACTCCACAAATGATCAACCATTCTATTCGTAGCTTCGAAGAGAGATTGTCTCATTGTCAACAAATAAATGGCCAGCATTTTGAGCACTTAGTGTGATTTGCAGCTTAAATGAATATTTAGTTTATAAATTTATGTAACATTTAGTTTTGTTTAAAATTACAATTTTTATATTTTTGTTAAATTTTTATTATAATTTCCGAGTATTGTGATACTCCAAGTCTTCCAATTTCTGGTCATGGCAGAATGCACCAGTTTAAATTCAATTAGGCAATCCAGCGACCTGTCAAATAAAATTCAATATGACGAGCCAGGACAAACAAAAATATGGTTTTGGTCATTTGGTATAAACAAGAGTGATTATTTTGTATCTTGATAATAATAAATAACAATAAAAAGTTTGGTTTTATAAAAAATTTGTGTTGTATACCTATGTGGATTTTTGACCAACTTTGTTGTGCCTACATAAAAACATCAAGAAAAATTGCTATATTTTTATGAACAAAGTCTAAACACAATATGATGAGAATATGAAATAAAATAATTCCAACGTTATTATTACACGAGTAACTCAAATAGGCAATTATCATAACATCTCCTAGATCACACAAATTTAAAAATCATATTCATTCATTTGAACTACATTCCTAGAAAAATTTTTCAAACACACTGCAATACCATGAGTCGTAGACAACAGTTTTTGGATTTACGCAATCAAAATGGAATATTTTTATCATTTACTTGATCACACAATATCGTTGGTTTACCATCATTAACATCATTACAAAAAAGAGCTTTTCTCTCTCGTCAAACTTCTGCATGGGATGACTTATGCTTGCAATAAAATTTTGAACGTCAACTTTCTCTTGATCTAGCTATTTTTATTCATCTATGGAAACTTCCTCTTCATGTTGTAGGGTTTCTCGGGTCCTCTTTTTCATATATAGGATATTGCTAATATACCATTGAAAATAATAAACTCAAGTATTGCCTACTAAAACAAAAACTCCATTGTCTAAAGTATATCCTACTTCCAGCACAAAGCCAAATTTAAAATATTTGTAGGCATGTAAACTTTTGGAAGCCTCCATCTGCTTTTTGGTTAAAAAACTCTGAAAATACCAAATAACTATTTATAACCATATCTAGGAGTTCATCCATTTCTCAAATGTGGTTAAAATCCAATGAAGGTTTTCAAAGAAACACAACGCATACCCTGCCCATATTTAATTTTCAACAATTTTAATATTTCCAGTTCTTACTTTGAGTTTTTATTATTCACTAAAATACGTAATGCTTACAATTTGACCACTGTCATTTATGTCATTTAACTAAGGTTACTCTTTGTGAATGGTATAGACCATTCCAGAACACCTGACTTTGAGAAGTCGGCCATATTATTCTGGAGGACAACCGCTGGCTTATTCTGTAAAAACAGCAATTATTTTGCAACTAGCAACCATTGCACGACGGTCGCGCAATCAGTCGCAAAATTTGGTATTCTGTAAGCTAGTCGCATCGCAATTGCTGGTTGCTGTCAAGATGCACTTTTACGTCATAAAACTAGCGCCACTTGCAATTGGGTAGCAATCAACGTAACTAAATTGTCTGTAAAATCAGCTGAGGAACAAAACAAATTTGAAAAATATTTAATATGCATAAAAAACCAAAGAACCGTCGAAAAATTATAGCTGACCGATCATTAGAATTGAACACAAAATTTAAATAAATTATTTTGTACAAAACAATTCCTTACATAACTAAAAGCTTTAAAAAAAAAGATTTGAAGTCAATTTATTTTTTCATCTATGTGTAATGTTCCCATTCCCGGCAGCATATTCGTATCGGACGTATCTTACTGCACATCGAATTCAACCGAATCAAACCGAAGCTACTTACATTATCGATCGAGCGATACTGCACAGAATTGTGCAATATCAGTCGTCCGTTAAAGAGCGGCTACAGTTCCTAGGAATACCAACGTTGCCAATACCTTCTTCAATTATTTTCCTTGCCCTTATCGATAAATTAACCAATGATCTGTTTTAAAACGTAATAATAATCCCATTAAACCCATGATAAAACAGATCATTGGTTAATTTATCGATAAGGGCAAGGAAAATAGGCATTTGTTTACTCATACGAATTTCAACAGCGTATTAGACCGTATCGACCAACTGATATTGCACAGTATTGTGCAATAAGGCGCGTCCGATATAAACATAGTTCGTGCATTTCCATTGTGTAATAAGCTACGTCCGATACGAATGGAAGCATATTCGTATCGGACGGCACACTACATATGTAAGAATTTATTTCTTTTTCAAGAACAAACATGCTTAGAAATAAAATTGAATAGATATTTTATTCTTAAAGGGCATATAAATCACTCCATAACCCAAACAAAAATTAACTCTTGGTGATTGTTTATGTTAACGTAATAAAGATAAGTGGGTACCTACCTATCTGTGGCATCTGCCTTCAGAAAGAATTTTTATTTCCTTCTCTCTTTTTAAATAGTGAATATATCAGTTTTAAATTATTGTGTCGTTTGTGGTTGTACTTACCCTTTTATTAATTAGGTGAGTAAAATACTTTGAGAATGTGTACTGCTACTATTAATTGTTATATTTCATATACTAGCCTATTATATTTATGAGACAAGACTCATTAACAAACATGTCACCTTACTTTATTAGACAAGGCAATTAACAAATCACTTTCTTATGAACCAAGTATTGGTTATAGTTATCACGTCTCTGGTAACACAAGCTGGCGGTCAGGATTAGAAGGGCAGAGGGAACAGGTTAGGGGTTCTGAAAAGTGAAGTGGTCTGTTTGGAAATGGGATGATTGGAAATCAGTCTAGGCATAAACCGTGAGATTGAAGAGAATAAATCCAGAGAGTTATATGATTATCAAGTTTTATTTAATTGAATCCTCTTTGAATCTTACACGTACATACAGAAACTGGGAGAACACAGAGTTTCCAATAGCCAGTTGGAAGAGTTGCTGGACTATTTAACTAGTCACCCTAATCTGGCCAGAGGGGTAGGTCTTGGGGCAAGATCTAAGGAGACCATTGAAAAAGAATGGAATGATCTTGCCAAGAAATTAAATGCGCATGGATCGGGCGCTAGTAAAAATGGTCAGAGATGGAAACGTGTAAGTATTTTTATTGTAATCCAAAACATTAAGTAGCTTCATTTTACTGACAAATAGGTACATTATACATTTTTTTCATAGTATTGGATTGATCTGAAATATAAAGTCAAGACCAGGGCTGCTGCCAGGAGAAGAGAAGCCTCAGGAACAGGTGGTGGTCCTGCAGTAGAAACAGCCTTGTCAGAAGCTAATTAACAAATTCTGCAGATCATTGGAGAAGGTGCTGTTTATGGGGATACACAACAGCGTATTCCTGTATTCCCCCCAGTAAGTTTTTAATAAATACTTTTTAACTAGTTTGTATCATATTATGCAAAGTACCTACCTATATTTTTGCACACTTATTTTTTAATAACTCATACAAAATTTGTTTACAGGATCATGAAAGTGCTAGCTGCAGTAAAGGTAATATTGTAGAAAAAAAGTAGGTAATTACATAACTGTTTTGAATATTAATTTAACATAAAAAAGTAATTATTACATATTTTTATTTTAAATTCGGAATATTTGCCAATGAACTTGTCAGAAAACGATAACGAAGGTATGTAAAAAATACTTTGAAAATATTATCAGGTCTTTATTTAATTTAGCATAACTATGTTGCTTCATGTATTATTGTTTTTAGATTTTGACCAAGATCAACCGGAAATTATTCAAATTTGTAAGCATTATTTTGTACCATCAGATAAGAAAGATTTTCAACATATTCTTTTCATTACTTTTAGACACAATAGATGAAGAAAATCCAGGAGAATTACTGCCTGTACATGATGCTACAGAAGAAAATATTAACCAACGTAAGTGTGTACTACAAATTGTTATATAACTTTGTCTTTATCTTCTTTTATTTCCAGCAACCAAAAAACGTAAATCGCAGCAGATGTATCAAACTCAGACTCCCAAAAAATCAAAAATTGAGCCAAATTGGGTGATCGAGTTGGAAAGAAAGAGAGTGGAGGCAGAAGAAAAATTGTCTAATGCTGCGATGATAATGGCTGAAGCTTCACGTACTCAGGCCGAAGCATCACTCATTCAAGCAAATGCTGCTAAAATGCATGCTGAAGCTGCTAGGTTTCAAGCCGAAGCCACGAATAAACAAAGTGACTGTTTGTTGAAAGTTTTGGAGGAGTTGAAGAAAAAAATTTAAATTTCAATGAACCTACTCATTTATTATTTTTCCAAATTATTATAAGTTTAAAAGTATTATTTAAGAATAATTGTTTATTTACTTTAAATAGGAAATCCTAATGTACACTTTCAATAATAATAATTATTAAGTTTGAAATAATTATAGGTATAGGTATTGATTTAGTTAATACATTTTTTTACAAATAGAATATTTTTAATGAACGGAATTCACTTCCACTTGAAATTGTGAGTTACATCTGTGAAAATACAATGTAGTAATAATAACTATAAGTTAGTTGAGTTTCAATTTTTTTTGTTCTCTATTTTGTTTTTGTAACTACATTTTTCCTATGTTCAGTGATTATGTATTTAGTTTTTATACTGTGTATAATCAATTTGTTTATGTACATTACTCGTTATTGCATCTGGAGTTTTTTTATTTATTTATTATATACGATAACACCCATTTTAAATACATTAGAATAAGTTGAAAATTTCTGTATAAAATAATAACATTATCATTAAAAAAAATTATAAAAAAATTAGGTATAAATAACAAATGAGTGTGAATAAAATATATAAGTATTATACTACTACTATAGTTTTCTTAACCTATTCCTACACATTATTTCTATTTAATAATAATAATAATAATGATATAGCAGAATTGTATACTATTACTAATAGGTCTGCTGTTGCACTAAGCATAATCATTTTTTATCAATATTGTACTGGGCACATTTCTTTATTGCATGAATTTCTACTTGAAAAATGCATCAAGATCACTCACATCATCGGTTCCTCCACAATCCACAATAATATCCCTCTGTCGCCTGCCACTTTCCAGTTACTCACCGTCGTCAGCGCCACGCTGTCCAGGGACCTGGAGGTTTTGTTCCATCTCAATTTCTGCAGCTGGCATTTCAGGTACTGGGAGCCTGTTTCTGTTACATATATTATGTAGAACAGCACAGGCATTGATAATTTGTGCAACCATATTATGGTTATAATGCAAGACCCTGTGAACAAGCAAACAACGCCAACGTGCTTTGAGCAATCCAATTGTTCGTTCTACACAATTCCTGACTTGACAATGGGCTTTTGTGTAGAACTCTTCTGGACTTTCAGGTTCTGCATTTGTTATTGGCGTTAATAACCATGGACGTAACAGATATCCAGAGTCACCTGCAATTTTTAGTTATTGTTACTACATCCTTAATTACTACTGTAAATGACATTGCATTGTTTGATCGGTTGCTCTCAAAAATTTTATTGATAATAACAAGAAATTAGTACATGAAATTTATTTAAAATTGTCTTACCAAGAAACCAAACACATTCACCTGTTTGATGTAGTTGTTGTATGTGGGCATTGATCTCACAATTTCTCCATATGTACGCATCATGACTAGCTCCACCATAAGTAGCATCTACATTCATTATATTCAGATCACTATCACAAATCTACAAAGTTTTATTTAATTATATTTTAATTATGAGAGATAGTTCTATATTGTATATAGTATTAAGTGCTTAAAGTATAAATATTTCACTTACAATCTGAACATTCCTAGAATGGTAATGTTTCCTATTAAAAAATCTTTCTTTATGGTCACTTGGTCGTACCAGTGCCACATGTGTACCATCAATACAACCCAAGATACCAGGAAACCCAAATTTATCAGAAAATCTGAAATGAAGTGCAATTCAATAAATTTTTCTATATAGGTATATTTTCATTTATAAAAAATTATTGAGAATGAATTTCTTTACCCATTGACTACTGCTCGTCTTTCTTCCCGCCTTTGTGAAAATCTAATGTACCTTCTAAGGATGTCTTCATTATTTAGTGCTACAGTGATCTCCTGGACTACCCTAGATACACTAGTTTGACTAAGACCATGTAAGTAGCTCATGCCAACGGGTTTCTGATATGAACCAGTAGCATAGAATGAAAGGGCTGTTAACAGCTAAAATAATAAAATAATTTTCATTAGTATCAAGTAAAAGTACTATGTAATAATACTCACTTTACATTCGATATCGATATCTATCTTTGTCCTTCTATGAGCACCAGGGAGTAAAGGTGCAAGTTCATTAAGCAATTCTTGAAAAACATCTTTACTCAATCTATAATGTGCCATGAACTCTGCATCAGATAGGTCTAAAGGTCTCGCCTGAGACCGTAGATTGTATCTCATATGTCTCATGCGAATATTCTCAGCCCTTCTATTTTCAGCTTCTGCGGCCTCAATAATCATAAATGCACGAGCCATTACTAAATACTTAAAACAAATAATGACTATTATTTCTTTTATTACGGTGGTAATTGTTATGAAATATTAGGTAGGTAGGCATGTCCACTTCTTCTGAGGGCAGTAAGCCCATTAAATTACTATTTGTACAAATGAAACATGTTTATTATTAACAAAATGTTATAATTTATTACTTACCTTCTATTTCTATTAACAAAACTCGATTTAATTTAACAATTCAACTACAACTACTATAATTGTGGTCGCTATTTGACAGTTGCAATCGCGTTGTAAATTGCTAAAAAATTGCTTACAGAATAGAACAACTGAAAAATGCAATTTTTTAGTTAACCAGTTGCTCACTAGAGGCAGTTAACAAATAAATTGCGATCGCGGTCGCAGTTGCTTCTTCGAGAATACGAAACCTGCGTCTGAAAGCGACAATTGCGCAATTATCGGTAGTCGCAAGTTACAGAATAGGCCGGCCGATCAGTTGGAGTTGAAGCTTGTGTGTTTTGACATGTGCTGTAATATATATTTCATACATAATAAAAACTTCACAAATAACACATGGCGCAGTCGGTAAACTGTCTCTGAATTGACCTTTCCAAGTACGTCATCGTGACGAATTTCTGTCACCGAAAACCTTCACACTAAATTATAATATAACCTCAAGGCGAATAATACAACACGATAAAACTCATAACAATTGTTACTTTTTTAAATGAAACTAACTGTTTCTAATCAATTCCACTATTTAATGAAAAAATTATGAAAATTCTAAGATATTGATAATTACTTCGTTATTGACATATCATCGTCAGAATGATATGATATTCGATAAAATGTTGAGAACACACACGCCAAGTTTTAAGTGGTGATCCACTGAGGGGGCCCCGTTTGAAAGCACTGATTACATTCCACAGTTCGGTGTTCGGTAATTCCGGTCAAGGGTTATGCCCTGATGTTTCTCCAATTGAAATAAAACTCGAATTCTTGCACATAATGTATATTGACTGGACATTTAACATAGAGGCTACCAGCCAGCGAACTGAGCAGATTCACTAGCATTTTACTCGCAATAAAAAACCAAAAAGACAGATCAATTGCACCACAACCACTGTTAGACGTATATTGCCTTTTCTATTTTCGTGGCATTACCTGTTAGAGGTCCAATTCATATCAGCCAATCAGGACTAGAATTCGGATAAATCTCCTTATATGGCACATAAATCCTTTGCGGTCTCACACTACCCGTACCCAGAGCGGGGGGTCGTTATTTTTCACTTTCGCACACTACAAGGAGTAACAGAGCCGCCTTTCGACTACATTTTTCCTATGTTCAGTGATTATGTATTTAGTTTTTATACTGTGTATAATCAATTTGTTTATGTACATTACTCGTTATTGCATCTGGAGTTTTTTTATTTATTTATTATATACGATAACACCCATTTTAAATACATTAGAATAAGTTGAAAATTTCTGTATAAAATAATAACATTATCATTAAAAAAAATTATAAAAAAATTAGGTATAAATAACAAATGAGTGTGAATAAAATATATAAGTATTATACTACTACTATAGTTTTCTTAACCTATTCCTACACATTATTTCTATTTAATAATAATAATAATAATGATATAGCAGAATTGTATACTATTACTAATAGGTCTGCTGTTGCACTAAGCATAATCATTTTTTATCAATATTGTACTGGGCACATTTCTTTATTGCATGAATTTCTACTTGAAAAATGCATCAAGATCACTCACATCATCGGTTCCTCCACAATCCACAATAATATCCCTCTGTCGCCTGCCACTTTCCAGTTACTCACCGTCGTCAGCGCCACGCTGTCCAGGGACCTGGAGGTTTTGTTCCATCTCAATTTCTGCAGCTGGCATTTCAGGTACTGGGAGCCTGTGTCTGTTACATATATTATGTAGAACAGCACAGGCATTGATAATTTGTGCAACCATATTATGGTTATAATGCAAGACCCTGTGAACAAGCAAACAACGCCAACGTGCTTTGAGCAATCCAATTGTTCGTTCTACACAATTCCTGACTTGACAATGGGCTTTTGTGTAGAACTCTTCTGGACTTTCAGGTTCTGCATTTGTTATTGGCGTTAATAACCATGGACGTAACAGATATCCAGAGTCACCTGCAATTTTTAGTTATTGTTACTACATCCTTAATTACTACTGTAAATGACATTGCATTGTTTGATCGGTTGCTCTCAAAAATTTTATTGATAATAACAAGAAATTAGTACATGAAATTTATTTAAAATTGTCTTACCAAGAAACCAAACACATTCACCTGTTTGATGTAGTTGTTGTATGTGGGCATTGATCTCACAATTTCTCCATATGTACGCATCATGACTAGCTCCACCATAAGTAGCATCTACATTCATTATATTCAGATCACTATCACAAATCTACAAAGTTTTATTTAATTATATTTTAATTATGAGAGATAGTTCTATATTGTATATAGTATTAAGTGCTTAAAGTATAAATATTTCACTTACAATCTGAACATTCCTAGAATGGTAATGTTTCCTATTAAAAAATCTTTCTTTATGGTCACTTGGTCGTACCAGTGCCACATGTGTACCATCAATACAACCCAAGATACCAGGAAACCCAAATTTATCAGAAAATCTGAAATGAAGTGCAATTCAATAAATTTTTCTATATAGGTATATTTTCATTTATAAAAAATTATTGAGAATGAATTTCTTTACCCATTGACTACTGCTCGTCTTTCTTCCCGCCTTTGTGAAAATCTAATGTACCTTCTAAGGATGTCTTCATTATTTAGTGCTACAGTGATCTCCTGGACTACCCTAGATACACTAGTTTGACTAAGACCATGTAAGTAGCTCATGCCAACGGGTTTCTGATATGAACCAGTAGCATAGAATGAAAGGGCTGTTAACAGCTAAAATAATAAAATAATTTTCATTAGTATCAAGTAAAAGTACTATGTAATAATACTCACTTTACATTCGATATCGATATCTATCTTTGTCCTTCTATGAGCACCAGGGAGTAAAGGTGCAAGTTCATTAAGCAATTCTTGAAAAACATCTTTACTCAATCTATAATGTGCCATGAACTCTGCATCAGATAGGTCTAAAGGTCTCGCCTGAGACCGTAGATTGTATCTCATATGTCTCATGCGAATATTCTCAGCCCTTCTATTTTCAGCTTCTGCGGCCTCAATAATCATAAATGCACGAGCCATTACTAAATACTTAAAACAAATAATGACTATTATTTCTTTTATTACGGTGGTAATTGTTATGAAATATTAGGTAGGTAGGCATGTCCACTTCTTCTGAGGGCAGTAAGCCCATTAAATTACTATTTGTACAAATGAAACATGTTTATTATTAACAAAATGTTATAATTTATTACTTACCTTCTATTTCTATTAACAAAACTCGATTTAATTTAACAATTCAACTACAACTACTATAATTGTGGTCGCTATTTGACAGTTGCAATCGCGTTGTAAATTGCTAAAAAATTGCTTACAGAATAGAACAACTGAAAAATGCAATTTTTTAGTTAACCAGTTGCTCACTAGAGGCAGTTAACAAATAAATTGCGATCGCGGTCGCAGTTGCTTCTTCGAGAATACGAAACCTGCGTCTGAAAGCGACAATTGCGCAATTATCGGTAGTCGCAAGTTACAGAATAGGCCGGCCGATCAGTTGGAGTTGAAGCTTGTGTGTTTTGACATGTGCTGTAATATATATTTCATACATAATAAAAACTTCACAAATAACACATGGCGCAGTCGGTAAACTGTCTCTGAATTGACCTTTCCAAGTACGTCATCGTGACGAATTTCTGTCACCGAAAACCTTCACACTAAATTATAATATAACCTCAAGGCGAATAATACAACACGATAAAACTCATAACAATTGTTACTTTTTTAAATGAAACTAACTGTTTCTAATCAATTCCACTATTTAATGAAAAAATTATGAAAATTCTAAGATATTGATAATTACTTCGTTATTGACATATCATCGTCAGAATGATATGATATTCGATAAAATGTTGAGAACACACACGCCAAGTTTTAAGTGGTGATCCACTGAGGGGGCCCCGTTTGAAAGCACTGATTACATTCCACAGTTCGGTGTTCGGTAATTCCGGTCAAGGGTTATGCCCTGATGTTTCTCCAATTGAAATAAAACTCGAATTCTTGCACATAATGTATATTGACTGGACATTTAACATAGAGGCTACCAGCCAGCGAACTGAGCAGATTCACTAGCATTTTACTCGCAATAAAAAACCAAAAAGACAGATCAATTGCACCACAACCACTGTTAGACGTATATTGCCTTTTCTATTTTCGTGGCATTACCTGTTAGAGGTCCAATTCATATCAGCCAATCAGGACTAGAATTCGGATAAATCTCCTTATATGGCACATAAATCCTTTGCGGTCTCACACTACCCGTACCCAGAGCGGGGGGTCGTTATTTTTCACTTTCGCACACTACAAGGAGTAACAGAGCCGCCTTTCGGCGCCAAAGTACCGGCAAACAAAAAATATCGAGGGACTGTGCGGGTAGCGGAGGATTTGTTTTATTTTCTCCATGCACTCTTCGACAAGTTTACGTTCCTTTCGCCATGAGCAGCATTAATAATAATAATAATAAATAATAATGATAAGTTTATTGCTTATAGAAAACAATGTTTACAGCAAGGTTAGTGTGTGATAATATACAAAAAAAAATTCTTAAGTTTACAAGATAGTTGGTAACAAAAAAAATAAATACATTATTCATCTGACCTTGATTTGAGTATATTCCAAAGGTAGCAGCATATAGTTTTTCCCTCAGATAGATTTAAATTTTGTAGAGCATTTACTAATGTTTCCAAATTTTGCAGACAGGATGTATTTTGTCTCATGACTGTATATATCGGACACTCATACAAAATATGAAAAATAGTTTCCTTCTCGTCCATATTACAAACAGTACATTTTAAAGTAGGATCTATAGTGTAGGCTATGCCGTTTGATGTTAAATTGATTAACCATACGGAGTTGAGCCAAAGTACGAGTGATCCGGATTGGTGATTTCTACAATAGATAATTGCTTGGTTCACGTGTTGTGGTGAAAGCATTAGATAGAGCCATGAAAGGGGACGCTGACGATTTAGCAGTATCGGTTTGGTGCAAGAAGGTATAACACTTAGGAGATTTTTACTGATTTAATTGCCGCTAGCATTGTTTAATATGGTTTTTATGGTCGTTCTTGTAGAATGACATCAGTTCGATTTAATATTAATTGAACAAGCACTACTTCTAGCATCGCGCCGTTGCACAGAGATCAATTAAATAGTCAGCTCGCTTGGATGAAACAGCCAAAAATCGGAAAAAATATACCTTATCTCTTGCACCTTGCATTCTACACTTATCAACACTATGAAGCGATGGTATTTCAGATAATTTTAAAAACTTATCACTAATTTAAGTCTAACTATTATCCGCTGTTTACCTGTAAAAAATGAAAACTAAATTCGAGTATATCGAAACAGTTAACACGTTTATAATAATTGCTCCATAGTTTTGTGTTGATTTTACTACTAATAATTTATTAAAATTAGTGACTTTTTGCAAGAATACAAAGTAAGCAATTGTTTTTCCAAATTTCTATATAAATTTTATGATTATCTAATAGAAACTCAGATATTTGAATAATTTTCGTGCATTCTGTAACTGTATAAATATCGACCAACACCTACATACAACAAAAGCAACTAGTTCTTATTACCGATAGGACTAATTACCATGAATACATTTGATATGAATGTATCACCCAGTGGCGGGCCTTCGGGAGAAGAACATTTTAAGCATTTAATATCACAATTTGCCGTATTGAACTCTGGAATGAATGATTTGCGATATTTAATAACTGAGCAAAGTAGAAATATTGATGACTGTGTAACCAACATTTCAAATTTGAAAACTGAAAATGAAATACTGAAAAATAAAGTCATGGAACTAGAAAAACAAGTTGAAAACACATCGATATCACATATTTGTGCAGAATTAACTTCGAGAACGTAAAGAGAAAAAAATGTGATCTTTCATAGGATTGCTGAAACTGCTAATGTCTCCAAAGTAGACATTTTGAGTGAGTTAGACCTAACGAGATCAATTCAATTTAATAAATTTACTCGCCTTGGGAAACTGAATGAAGGTAAGAATCGGCCACTAAAGGAAGAGTTTCCTTCGCGTCAAGATGCTCTCACAATTTTGAAAAATAAGAATAAGCCGGCTTTAAAGAATAAATTCAATGGGATACAAACTGAAAATGATTATTTTTTTCGTATAATTCTGAACCAATTAGAACGATCAATTTAGTTAAGTTACCTTGTATAATTTAGATAATCAACTCTATTCTGTATCAGGTTATGTTATTTAACGACCATCGTTAAGCGTGAATTTCTGTAATATAACGATATGACCAAAAATGCAAATTCTGTATAATCATAAGCATTGTTATTTGAACGAGAATCGTTATTTTATAATAGTTATTTTTAAAAAGCCTGTTGTTAAGTGTACCTGATGGGGAGCTTGTTATATCTTAACGATCTTGCTAAGTGAAATAAATGAGGAGAATCTAAACTAATTTTGATATATATTCGTGGTAGTGGTGATTTGTCATTTTTAGCAACCCAACATAATTAACATATTTGTGAAACAGTGCTTCTTTAATTAATTTTGAATGGCTGCTTTGAGAAATGCTGAAAATTTCTTGAATTTCGTTCTATTGAACGAAGTGGTAAACTTAAATCAAAGGTAATTCATTGAAAGTATATTTTTGTGTCTGATTTATCGTCTTAAAATGATTGTTATTTCAGGCATCATTTGAGAATCGAAAGGCGACGATTGAGAGATCATAGTGATCCATTTCAAATGGCCAGAGTGGAATTCATCAAGTTTTTTAGAGTTCCAAAAGATTTGGCCAGGTATTTAATAAATCTCTATAGACCCTTTAGTTTATCACAGCGATCAACAGCTGTTCCAGTAGAGCTGAAGGTACTTTCAATCTTAAACTTATTTGAATGCAATAACACAAATTTTTTTGATGGTAGGTATTGGCATTTACTGAGTAGCTTCACTGATTTTATGACTAATCAGCTACTGGACGAATGGATTATATTTCCTAGAACAGAGGCTGAAAAAATTGTCATATAAGGGTTATACTCTAACGGGACCGAATCCATCTCTTTTTACATTCGTTGAAGGTGTATCACTCCATCTCGTTTCATAACAATCAAAACTTACTCCCTTTTTAACATAGAATTTTAACAATTTCGTTAAGGAAGCTCGATACGTTATCATAGAAGGGTTAACAATATAGTTAAATACGATCGTTATTTTAACATAACAGACTATCGTTAAAAATAACATACATGTTACGGAATACGGTTGAATACCTGATTATACATAGAGTATTTTACAATAATTTCATTTCCATAGTAACCACATCGACGTCAATATACAACAATACACAAACTAACAGGACCGTCAAATTTTGACGTTTATCAATAACTGTTCAAAAATGAGTCGATTCGGAGATTTATCATTAAATTCAATAGACGGAATTTCCACTGAAATGATAGAATCCATTTTTAAAGATTGGGCTTTCAATATGAGAAAAGGTAATGGAGAAAATTATAAAGAAAATGTGGTTAAAACGATGTGGAACATTACGGCAAAACAAGTACAAGAAAAATATATGAAGGAGTTTAAAAGAGTAATTCATCCATTCTCTAGTCCCATATTTTTAGCGGCAAGAAACGCAAGAAAATAAGGGAACTTCAAATGTTACCAGACAAGAGAAAGGTTAGTGCATCAGCATTTAAAGAAACCGAGTACATAGCAATGATAGAAGCTTGGGATGAAAATACACCAGAAGGATTACAAATAAAATTCTTCTTAATTGCTTCTGTAGAACTTGCGTGGAGGGGAAATGAAGGAGCGTCATGCTTGACTCATTATTTTTAAAAGGAAACTGGAAATGATGATACTCCAACTGGTAGAACACAATATAATCCTCACCAAAACCACACAGGGAGGAGCAAAACCGTGTGCTAATAATAAAAAATGGCTTGTACCCAACCATAATGAAGTAAGTCGTTGTCAAGTGGGAATTCTAGATAAACTAATGATAAAAAGAAGCGAAAAAATCAATATTAAAACAGATAGGTTATTTCTGACCGTAAATCCTAACTGGAGAAAACCGAAAACCCTTGACTGGTACAAAAATATGCCAATTGGAGTGCATTAAATTAGTAAATGTACCAAAAAGTCTGCAGAATTGGCAAATTTGAATATGACAAACAGAACATTTTCAAATCATTCTCACCTAGCCACTGCTGTTTCACAATTGGTAGGTGTATCGGAACAAGAACTTATTAAAATAACAGGACATGGCAATAGCAATTCTATCAAACTTTACCTACAGTTAGATGAACAACATCACCAAAACATAATAAATAAGATGAGATCCAATTTTAAAAACTTTACAAGTTCAAGTAATAACACCTTCAGTACTTCCAGCACTTCAATGAGCAGTAGCCATGTTTCCAGCGCAAAAAATACCAACTCAGTTTAAAAAAAACGTAGTATATAATAATTGTAATTTCCATTTGTACCAATTTGTATTTAAATTAATAAATTGTTCATATTTACTTAATTTACTCAATAAATAATCGTACCAAATACAATACATACTTCAAAATAAATACGGTTATACACATGTAGTATCCCTATGGTTATACATCTCAAACTTCATTCGTAATTACAAAGAGTGTCAGTTTGACAAAATAATCCGACCGCGAAGCGGGAGGATTATTCTGCCAAACTGACACGATTTGTAATTATGCAACAAGTTATCGATGCATAACCTGATTATTTTGAAGTACTCATAGTATTACTACTGACTACACTCCCAAACAAGGAGATGAGTTATCCAAGTTTTATCAAGAAATTAATCAACGGGAGGCAGATGGTGAGAATGTGAAGTTGAAGTTTATCTTTGGTTAACCCACTATCATCCCTGGTTCAACCAATTCGAAAAGACCGCGTGAAGAAGATCAATCACCCAATAACATCTGTAACGATAAGTGGCTGTAACCTTACAGGGCGCCAATTTGTAACGGTAAGAGACGCCAGCTTGAAGGGCTCCGGCTAGAGACTCCCCTCAAGGGTGATTCGACCCCAAGTTTATGCTGCACAAGTGTTACAGGAAGGTTGTAAAAGTTGAGGGCACCACTACCTTTTTGACGTTGATAAGAAGTACTAAAAAACTAAGGCGGAAAAGGTAGAAACGCCTTGTAGAATTTAGATAAAACTTAATAATAAAAAAAAAGTGACTGAAAATTACTCCGGGCGATATCTCCCTCAACTTTTATAGTTGAGGATTTATAATAAAATAAAAGAATTTAAAAAATTTATATATTTATACTGCCACAGGAAATGAACAGTGAGGAAAAATTTGTACTTAGGTACTTAGCTTATGAAATGGTTGTTTCCTGAAGACGGTCTTGCCTCTACGATGTTTTAAGAAGATCTCGAAGAAGATAGGTAGATAGTCTTGATCTGAACTGCTGTGTCCTGGTCTAGGGCGGTATTTTGGAGTTATATCTTTGTTATATCTTTGCCTAGGGCTTATATTATAGCCTAGGTCTTGGGGTTATATCCTTGCCTAGGGTTGTATCCTTGCCTAGGGGCTGTGCTTACCTAGAAGTACAGGTGGATCAGGGATATGTAGGAACTTGAATGTAATGGCACATTATTTGGTCAGCTTTTCTGGTTAAAAAAAGGAAGGCAGTTATTTGAAAGTAAAAAAATTGATTTAATTTACTGAAAGCTTTCCGACATTATATGTCCCATGTTAAAACAGTAAAAATAGCAATTATGGGCTAAATTAAAAAAATATAATAATGATCCGAAAGAGAATAATCATAGCAAAAAGTTATTTAGTTATATGAAAAAATATCGTGCTTAGGAAATATATAAAACCGGCACTGGCGTTACGAAAGAATATTTTACAGGTTAACAGAATATAAAAATGTTATTTTATAATTAAAAGAGTTATTTCGCAACTGAAAAAGCTTGAAAATGTTTGTATAAAAGTAAAACAGTAAATCATAAAAGAATATTTGGTTTAAAACTACCATATTAGTATAAAAGAACAGTTTATGACCACGTGTTGAATTTAATTTCGTCTATCTCTGTAAAAAAATAAAGAATGCATACAAAAAGTATATCAGACAGTACTTTAGAAGAAGCTTATTAATTATAAATTATGATTTTCATCTTACCACAGCAAAATTCATAAGATACTTAAAAAATATGAAAGGTGGTCTTTCCCCGTAGAGGGTCGGTAACGGAAAAGGGTGTCCCTCGTGGCGTTGGAAAAAATGGAAGCGTCCGTTGGCAGACGTCAATTGTCTTATGGTCAGGGTTGAAGAATTTGGGATCACAGAACTATAATTGGAAGTGGCTAGTGACGACGAGCGGTAATTAAAAGGATTTATTCTGTAAAATCGAAACAGGTCGATAGACATGTTACACAGCAAAAAACTGAAATTTACCTTCTGGAACTGTCATGGCTATGATAATATAAATAACTTAGTTGAATTAGAGTGCCAATACGATATCCTTTGTCTGAGCGAAACGTGGCTTACTAGCGACATATCTGACATATCTGCATTTTTAGCAAGTTTCAACTGCATTACTGTACCAGCAATTAGAGAGAAGTCGCTAGGAAGGCCCAGTGGTGGTGTTTTATAGAAATCATTTCTCTGTTAGTGTTTTATTTAGAAGTAACTTTATTCTCTGCTGTTTGGTTTCTACTTGTCAGTTCAAATTTATTATATGTAATGTTTTTATTAAACCTTCGTTAGAATTGAGACATGCACTTGATGAGTTACAGGCATTATTATCTGATCTTTCTGAGACACATATGGATACTTTAATTATTGTAGGTGGAGATTTCAATTGTCGAATATCAGACACTAGTACCATACCGCCGGAAATGATTGAAAATACAAATTTGTTTCAGAGTATACTAAGTCTTGATAATACGCTTAATAGTAGAGGTAGACAGTTAATTGATTTTATGTATAACAATGCATCTTCAGATTTGAATGGCAGATCTCTGTCAGATAGACCAGGTAAATTTACCTATGTTAGCAAGTTGGATAAGAGTGTGGTAGACTTGTTTGTGTGAGTGAGAGAGAAAAATGGCACGGAAATTACTCCATTTGCCACAGAATTTTGGAAATTGCTTTGTTCAATAAAGATAGTAACGTTGGACTCCTTTAAGAAATTTATTAATAAAACATAAATAATTCTATTAGCATTATTTAGGATGTGGCTAATATTTAGCGGAAGGTTATAATTCATCTTAATAAGCGACTCAACTAAACATTTGGATCTCACGACGTTATTAAAGCAACCAAAAAAGATGTGATTCGAATCACAATAAGAATATTCGGTACAACTACAGGATGATGATCTAATAATACCAAGTTTTGCAAGATGTGCAGGAAATCTCCCGTGATTGGTTTTAACTCTAAATATAGTTAATCAATAAAATTTGGGTGTTGTATAATTGAATATATATTCGGGAGGAAGGGGTAATGTAGAATGAATTTGAAAGTACTGGTTTGTAGAGGATCTAGATATATTTGTCCACTCCTGTTTCCATTTATTAGCAATTCTTTGACTTATCGTGCTGTCTATATCTGCTGATGCGAAAATATTGCAGACTTGTCCATTTATAACTGCATCCTTCGCAAACAGGTCGGCCCTTTCGTTCCCAGTTATATTGCTATGACCCTTAACCCAAATAAACGTAACATTTAACTCCAAAAGCATAGATTTGATACTACATAGTATAGGACATCCAATACCTCTGATATGAGTAGATTTTATTGAATCGATAGCAGATTTAGAATCAGAAAGAATTACAGCATTACTTGATTGTTTTGTAATCAACCAATTGAGGCTTTTCTGTATAGATACGAGTTCTGCTGTATATATGCTACATACCTATATCGGGTAATTTGTAACCATATGATAAGTTCAAATTCCCAATAAAAATCCCACATCCTACCCCATCTTTCGTTTTAGATCCATCTGTATATATGAATATTTATTATTAACAATATTTGACAATATTGATTTCAGAAGGACTGCATTGATTTTATTGGATTTTATTGTTTGAATAGAAGTTTAGCCTTTGCCTGAACATGTTTAAAGCTCAAATAGTCACGTAAGTTTGATTGAATTTTATCTGCATGAAAGGCATTTTTGCGCTCTACAACAATTTGATTGAATTCATTATCCCACCAAATAGAATTTGATATTTTTCTATTACCCCCTTTGCGTGATTTCATAGATCTATCAGCTACATTATTTATGATGTTTAAAAGTGATTCAAAAGAATCAACTTTTACCTGGGTATTATCGTTATCAATAAAATATTGGAAAAGCTCCCAGTCTGCAGTGGACTCTATCCACTTTCTTGAAGGGGTAGTATTTGATGGAACATAATTACAGGTTATTGTTATGTGGAGAGGTAAATGATTAGATCCTAAGGTATCTTCTAATACATTCCATTCTGCTAGACTTAAGAAGTTTGATGTAAAAAAAGTGAGGTCAATTGCTGAGGGTCTTTTATTCGGTCTGCTTATCTTAGTTGGCCATCCATCATTTAAAACTAATAGTTTTAGTTTCATCAATAGCGTCTGCTAATCTGTTACCTTGACTATTATCGATTGTAGAGCCACAGCAACTATGATGGGAATGGAAATCCCCACAGACGAGAATATCACCCTGAATCTGAGCGAAAATATTGGACCAGTCAGTTGTTATAGCTTGTACGTTAGGCGGTTTGTAAATGCAAATAACATGTATTTTGAGATACAAAAGTTTAATTGAGCAGATTTCTATTTTATTCTCAAAATTATTCCTAAATTTAAATTCAAAGAAACATAAGTTGTTTTTGTATCCATCTAATCTATCAACGTGAACAAAATTATATCCAACTAAATTGAACGTTTTTCTTGGAGAAAGCCAAGTTTCATTTAATGTAATTATATCAAATGTATATTTAGAGTTTTTTAAGAAATTTTTAAGGTTAGACATATTTTTAATAGTTACAATTCCATTGCAAAACATGAATATTCATTCTATCAATTTTGGTTGAATGCAATTCTACCAACTTCCATAAACGAATCTAAAATTATTTCAGCTCGTTTTGTGTTTCTGCTACAACGGATCCGTCTGGAATAGCTAAATTAAATTTTTTAAGAATGTGCATGAAAAGAGTAGGTATTTTATGTAAAATTTCGATTTCTAATTTTTCTTTATAAATTTGGAAATCTTCTCTGTCAGTTTTTGGTAGAATACTTTTGGGAATTGTTATATTTGATTGAAAAGTGGGTTGTTTTTTAATGCTGACCGGAGATATTGTTTTACGTTTTTTATAATGTTGGAGATACCCAGTTGTGACTGGTTAACACCTTCACTGCTCACATTATAATCGTTGCGTATCCTGGTGGCTACAAATTCATAAACTATGCATGATATAGTTGGAAGCAGGGATCCGCGCACAGAGCTGGTTTGCTAGGTCATGCAGCCTAGTGAAACACTGACATAAAATCTGGATCATTTTCATCATTAAAATCATCATCTGACTCATACATGCATTGTTCCAATTCCACTAGTGTCAACGAACGTTTATCATTACAGTTTCTACGTTTTTTGGGCACGGACGGCCCTGCCTCACCCTCCGCCATAATGAACAAAAACGGATGATATTTTTCCAAGAACTAATACTTTAACTGTCCGCTCATGTAAATGTAAAGCCGTCATGCGCTAATGGCTAATATCCCTCAGTACGCCTTTAGGCGTCATGCGCAGTTAACGCGTTAAAGGGGACTCTGAAGGAATATCCTCATTATCATGACTTAGCAATTTGGGGAAATTTTCTAAATTGTTCAATATGTCGAATCTGTTATTACTAACTATTTTAGATTAGCTGGGATTTTGTTCTACATGTTCAGCTTCTTTGAATGAGAGATTTTGTTCAGTCATAAGTCAGTAAATGCAGTAAATGCAGTAATCATCTTCTTTACATTCGACATGTTCGAGGTCGACATGCAGTTGACCGCATTTTTTACACTTATTAGTAGTGCTTTTACAATATTTTGCGGTGTGTCCATACCGTAGGCACTTGAAACACTGTTCTACAAGATATACACTGTGTTCATTTGGAAAAGATCCACCCTTAATATTTCAAAAATGGGACACATTAGAAGGAAATGCCGAAGCACGTCAACTTTTAACTTGAGGGGGACACTTTTTGGCGCTAATGGCATGAACGTTAGATTCACCCCCTCTCTTCTGGAGACACCCCTTACATTTTTTCAAATGGCATTAGGTATCAAGTCACACCTCATTTAAAAGGTCTGGTAAATCTCTATTCAATCATTTTGTTTTGTCCAAAAAGTGTCCCCTCAAGTTAAAAGTTGACGTGTTTCGGCATTTCCTTATAATATGTCCCATTTTTGAAATATTAAGGGTGGGTCCTTTTCTATTGAACACAGTATATATAGGGTTCCACTGTAAACCTAACTGAATTAATTTTAACCCATTGTGGCAAAGAAACACCTGAAAAAGTAACAACAAGCATTTGTCGTGGTACTTCATTATCTGAATCAATGATTTTACGTTTCATTCTTTGTATATTCACTACCTTTTTATCGCTTTCAATATTGTTAAATAAGTATTTTTCGTTTAAGAATGTATCGACTATCGACCTCTCTAATCATACCTTTTTGTGATTAAAAAAAGTTGGAATGTGGGCGACCAATTTATTTTCTACCATTAAGTTCTGACCTACCATGGAATTCGCAATTTTATAACTTTTGAAAATTATTTTCACTTTATTTCTTCCTATGTTTAATATCAATAATGTCCTTTTTGAAAGTGTGATTATTGGAAATGTAATGACCTACCTTAACAGCAGAAATTCGAGTATCTTTATCGGATGGTTCAACAATGACATAGTACGGTCCGTTATCCGAGCTAGAATATAAATTATTTAAGTCGCATTGTCTTCCATCGATTTCCATTCGATTTTCATATCTATCTGATGGATTTTTCTCAGGAGGGTTCTCCCACCCTCCGAATTACTATTCATTTTTGAGATTTTAACAGTTAGCGGTTTGCAAAGATGTATGATGTTTTAGTAAACTGACAATATAAATAATAAATTGACTTACAATCGCTTTGACTATTATACACACTACACGAACCACGATACGTACCTGTCGAAGTGTCGAGTAGAACTGTAGTAGACTTTTTTTTTATTATCAATACGCATCGACCATGGAGGTCATAAGCGTCATTAAGGTAGACATAAAAATTACAAAAAAGAATAAAATTATTATATTAGTTTCAGAATATCTGTTGATTTAAGAAACGCCTTCAAGTTTTGCACATTACATGAGGGCCCCAAAATGTCTGCTAATTCACAAGAAGGAAGCTGCGTATGTTGTCTCTTCGCCACTAATTGTGGACATTGGATGAGAAGGTGCTTAACGGTTAGCGTTACATTACAAAGGTCACACTTTGGTTGAGGATCGTTGCTGAACAGATGACTGTGTGTTAGCCTAAACGTAGTCTAGTTAGTAGCACTTGATCACGGCGATTTTTGGGTAATATAGGCCATGGTTTTGTGGACTTTTTCACTTCGTTTAATTTGGTTTTTGCACTTTTCCACCGGTTTTCCCACGCACTGTTTATTTGAGCATTAACTATACTTTTTACATCCGCACTCACTGATAAACTGGTTGTTTCCGTATTGCCATTTTCTGCAGCTTGTTTGGCATATTTGTCTGCTTCTTCGTTGCCATTGATTCCTATGTGGGATGGTATCCAGGTGAAAACAACGTTCTTGCGGTTTTGTTGGGCGATGTAAAGTTCCTGTTTTATTTTATTTACGAGAGGATGGTTTGAGTAAATGGTTTTTATGATTTTCAAAGCGCTGAGGCAATCTGAGAGAATAAGATGGCTGTGAGTGTCAGATGCATTTATGAGGATTAAGGCTTGATATAATGCATAAAGTTCTGCCGAGTAAATAGAGTAAGTTGATGGGAGCTTGAACATATGGACTGAAGTTGTAGTCACTACCGCTGCTCCAACCTTATCTGAAAACTTTGAAGCATCAGTGTAGACCTGAAGGTAATTGGGGAACTGTGCTAGTATGCTCCTGAGACTAGCTTGGATCGTGTTGCTGTTCATAGAATATTTATCAAGGGATGAAAGGCTTGTGATACAGATTGGAGTTTCGATTTGCCAAGGAGGAGTGGAAGTAGATTCGTTGGAGTAGCATTCTGGAAGTGTGTAGTTGAGCTTTGTTTGGTAACTTTTGATTCGCGCATAGAAAGGTTTGGAGGTTCTCGGTTTTTGGAACAAACTGGAAAATTTTTCTGTAACGCAATTGTGACGTGTGGGGTTGGAGATGCTCTGCCTTATTCTGGCCGCGTACGCTAAACTTAGGTACATTCTTCTGTCTTCAAGCGATGGTTCATTTATTTCGCTGTATAGGCTCTCAATTGGTGTTGAACGGAATGCGCCTGTTACAATTCGTAAAGCTGTGTTATGAACGCTGTTTAACCGGTTCAGGAGTGTTTTACTCGCTGACGAGTAGGCAATTGAACCGTATTCTAGTTTGGACCTGATAAGTGTGCGGTATAGCGTTAGTAGAGTTTCTCGATCAGCACCCCAATTTTTGTTAGCCAACATTTTTAAAAGGTTAAGTCGCTTTTGACATGTTGAGAGAAGGTTATTTATGTGGGATTTCCAATTGAGAGTCTCATCAAAGGTCATCCCTAAAATGGTAACAGATGTGTCGGCTTGTAAATGACTTCCATATAAACGTAGATTCACACGCCCTAGAATTTTGTTTTTTGAAAAAATTATGAATTTGGTTTTCTCTGTTGAAAACGTGAAACCTGTTTGCTCCTTCCAGTGTTCTAAGCGGGATAAAAATTCTTGTGCGATATTTTGACTATTTTTGAGGTTTTTACTTTTGCAGTATACGATCAGGTAGGTCATCGGCATATATTCGAGCTTTGAGTGGAAGTTTCAATCCTTGTAGAACATCGTTCATTGCTATTGTGAATAGGGTCGGGCTTAGTACGGAACCTTGCGGAATACCAGTTTTTTGAAATCTTATATCGGAGGTAATGTTGTTTGCTTTGACTCTAAAAGATCTGTCTTGTAGGAAGTTTTTGATAAATAATAGGCAATGTCCCTGTATATTCCAACTGTGTAATTTTTTGATGATATAGTTATGCCAAGCGGTATCAAAAGCCCTAGTGATGTCAAAGAACATAGTTAAACATTTACTTTTCAATGCGAAGGCTTCATTTATTTCGCTTTCAAGATCAATGATGTTGTCTAATGTTGATCTTTCTGATCTGAAACCACTCTGTTCTGGAATTATTAGGTTGCGTTTTTCCAGTGTCCATAGTAATCTTTTATTAATTATTTTCTCAATTAGTTTGCTCATTACGCATGTGAGCGAAATAGGTCGGTAAGACTGAGGATTTAATTTGGAAGTTCGAGATTTTTGAATGGGGATTATCAGCGATTCTCGCCAGCTTTTGGGAATTTATGCTGTAGCCAAATAATATTAAATATCCGGAGGAGATGTTGATGAGCTTTTTCGGGAAAATGCATGAGGAAAATGAAGGGGATATGGTCGGGGCCAGGAGAAGTGTCTTTACAATTTGACAATGCTTCATGGTATTCCGCTATTGTTAATGGTAAATTTAATGGATCGTTAGTGACTGCTTCAATTTCATTTTTGTTTCGATTTTCAGAGTAAATGATATGTTTTGGTTTGTATCATTGGAACGCTGCTCGTAAACATTAGCGAGGGCATTTGCTATGTCGATGTTGCTACTTAAGTTTTTTCCTTCGACCTCAAGTCTGTTTATTTTATTATTTCCTTTTTTACCGGATATTCTTCTTACCTTTTGCCAAATTTCGGTCATTGGTGTATCTGAGTTTAATGATGATACGTAGTCGGTCCATGAATTGCGTTTTGCGTTTTTTATTATATATCTGGCTTTTGCGCGCAGTCTCGAAAACTCTACTTTGCATTCTACTGTTTTCAATCGTTTGTATTTGTTGAATGCATGTTTGCTAGCTTCGATAGCAGTTTTGCATTCGTTGTTCCACCATGGGACGGGTTGTTTTTTATGATGATAGTTGGCTTTACCTATCGATATAGTTGCCGAATGGGTGATGATATTTGTGAAATGCTCGAGTGATTGGTCTATATTAGTAGAAACTGTGTTCGATATCTTCTTCAATCAGGGAGGAGAAAAGATTCCAGTTTGCATTTTTCAGATTCCATGTAGGAGAGATGAGATCACCACTATTGCAGCTGGTGTTATTGTATATAATGATGGGATAGTGATCGCTGTTGTAGGTGTAGTCTAATCTATCCCATGTTAGTGATGGTAATAAAACTGGATCGCAGATTGATAGATCAATACATGAGGAAAAACCAGTTTGAATGTTGAATCGGGTAGCTCTTCCGTCGTTTAATATAGCAAGGTTGTAATGATCAACTGTTTGTTCTATGATTTTTCCCTTATGGTTTAAATTAGATGATCCCCAATTAGAGTTGTGTGCATTAAGATTCCCAACGATTATTCTCGGTTGGGGTATCTGCTCTAGCAGGTTTTTGAAATCTTGTTCGTTAAGTTGAAGTGCAGGTGGGAGATATACATTGCAGATGTGGATAGTGTTTGTGTCATGAATTTTGATAGCAATCGCTTCCAAGTTTGTTTGTAGATGGATTTCCTGAGCGTCAATGTTATTTTGTGTTAAAATCGCTACTCCGCCGCTTGCTTTCTGAGAGCCGTTACGGTTTTTTAAAAATTTTGTATACTTGCTTAAGGCTTGAACATTATCGTTTTTTAAATTCGTTTCCTGTAGACAAATTATTTCTGATTTTGATTGGTCTAATATAAGTTGCAGCTCGGGAAGTTTGTCGATGAAACCATTAAGGTTCCATTGTAAAATTGAAGTGAACGTATTGAAGGGGATGGAGAAGTTAGTAATTGGATAGTCGCGAAGAATCACTTTCGGCTTCTGATGCCTCCGTGTCTGAGATAGTCATCTGAAGGTGCATTAGAAGTTTCTTTTTTAATTTTGTACATCTGGTTTTTATACGTCTGTCTTTGAAATAAGGGTGAATCTTTGTTAACATGGTTATTAGAGCAGTGAGGTCTGTCGTATAATTCTTAATTAAACTTATGGGATCTGGCGATCCGTAGATGTTCTCCAAGAGATCCGATAATTGAATGAAGTCCAGAACAAATGGGGGGTTCTGTTCAGCAATCGCCTGTCTCACAGGTTCCATAAGAACTGCGGTACAAGTGGCGTCTTTCTATTCTTTTGATTTTTTGGAGGCAGTTGCAGTTGGCTTGCTAAAAGGATCTGTTTGCGACTTATTTTCTTCATCATCAGGTTGTGGAGACGGTGTGATTATTTCATCGAATGAACGTTTTGGCATATTCTGAGAGACATTTTCTGCTTCCATAGATAAATGTTCTTGAGAGGATTGTGGTTTTTCTGTGTTATTGAGGCTAAGCGATGTATGTTGTGCGGTGGTTGGAAGAATAGTGGAAGATTTGGGGTCGTTGTTAGACAGTGTGTTGAGCTTATTTTCTGCTCTAGAGGATTGCGTATTTTCATTGAGAGTGAGTGTTTCAGATTCTGTATTAGGGGAGCGGATAGGGTTGATGTGATTGTCTGATGGGGTGACAGGATTGTAGTTGGACAGTTGGCTGCGATGTGACCTGATTTCTTGCAAGAGTAACATGTTAAAGTATCGAAAGCAAGGAAAATTATATAAGATGTGTCGACATGTGTAACTAATATTGATTCTGGGATTGAGTTTATTGATGGGTTAATGAATACTTGTCGTCTGAAACTATAGATGTGGCTGAATTCGGTAAGATCTGAACTAATTCTCATAAAAGACATTGTAGAGAGTGTTTCGATGCCCAATTTATTTAGTTCGTTCAATATTAGAGTATGAGGGATTGTGGGGCTCACGTTTGAGAGTATAAGCCGGACTGCCGGTGTTACGAGTTTTCGAGCTTGTATGATTTCGTTGTTTATTTTGATTTCACCGCCATGTTCAATCATAAATTTGTCAACTATACTTGTACTGGTTAAATATACGCACATCCGGTTTTGAGATAACTTTGAAGAGAACAGAATATTTTTTGGATCGATAATTTTTCCTAATGGTATTAAGTAATCTTGAATTTTTTCGTCTTTTCCTGCAGGAAAGATAATTGCTTGGTCTTTTTTTGGAAACTGTTGTTGGGTAAGTATTGAAGAGTAAGAATTCATGTTTTGAGAACTCCTGTGGTCAGAAGTCTCGCCTGGTATGACTTCCATATTTGTTGTTAGGAACCTGATTGCGGACCTGTCTTCCAATTGATATTTATCATATCGTACTTAATAAACTACGGTATATGACCGGTTTTCGTAGCGATAAAGAATAAAATCATGCAGGTTAGGAATAAAATAAGCAAGTTTTTCCACAAGTTTATCTTGTATTAGTCAAAAACTGACTCACGTGAAAGATGAAGAACACTGATATTCACAATACTGTTTATAATCGGGCTTTCTTTAATCACAAAATACTGTTATATTAGAAAAATTGTTAGGAGCTGATACAAATGCTGTTTTCACATTAGTTGCCAGAACCGAACTCCTGTAGTAGACTTGATATGGGTAAATAACATCTTTCTTTCAAAGGTAATGTTAATGTTAATAACGATGATTTTATGTCTGATCATTTCCCTATTAATTTATCTATTAATTTTCACGTACCAACGATGCTCACTGGGAAATCGGCCTCTATAGTTGAAATTAAAAGTAAACGTTTCATTTGGAATGATACTCTCACAGTAAGCTACAAACAAAAAGTGTGTAAATCAAACAGGGCTTACTATATCCGTAACCCCGAAGAATCGTTTATGAATATTATTTCGGCTATAAGTGAAATAGCCACTGAATTAGCGTTAGTCCGCACTAATAAAACCTCTCACTCTCTTTTCATGAACCAAAACAAAAAACCATGGTTTGATGCTGAGTGTACTTATACTAAAAGACGTTTGAAGGAAGTATTAAAAGTGTGCAAAGAACAAAGTTCTCCCGATAACCTCAAAAACTCTTATGTTGATCTGAAAGTAGAGTACAAAAAACTCATTAAATACAAGAAAAAACAATATAAAAACATTTTATAATTTGAGGAATCCAAAGAAATTTTGGGCATCGGTGGAAAAGTTTCGTAATAATCCTAACCAGAAAACATTGCCAGTACAAATATGGGAACAATTTTATGAAAACTTATACCCCCCAGACAAAATTCAATCTACAATTTTTTTGATGCTAGACACCCCTTCCCCGATACTCCTTTCATAACCGAAGAACTGTATGTAGTATTGAACAAGTGTAAAAATGGCAAAGCACCTGGATCCGATGGAATTCCTTATGAATTTTACAAGAACCTACCACACAATTTGATTTTATATTTAATATCATTATTTAATCATATATTTGAGTGCGCTTCAGTTCCAGCTTTTTGGTGCAATATTTTACTAACTATGTTACATACAGGAATAGCACAAGACAACCCACAAAATTTCAGAGGACGAGCCTTATTTAACTGTTGTGCTAAAATATTTACTGGCTTTTCACTTAATAGATTAGTCTCATGGGCAGATAATTATAACAATTTACAGGAGCGCCAAGCTGGCTTTCGTTCTGGGCGAGGATGTTTGGACGGCGTTTACACTCTGAGCTCAATTATCAACTTCTATATTAGGCTGAAAAAACGTAAAATTTTTGGTATATTTAACGATTTTAAAAGGGCGTTTGACTTGGTGAATATTTTTTTGTTGTGGTCAAAATTATTTAACTTGGGCGTATCTACTAAAATTCTCCGGGTTCTAACTTCACTGTATTCACAAGCAACTATACAGATTAATAGATCTGACGGTTTGTCCAAACTTTTCAATGTAACTACTGGGGTACTCCAGGGTGAACCGCTGAGCCCTCTACTATTCGCCATCTTCATTTCAGATTTGGAAAAATTATTCCTTGAAAATGGTCTCAAGGTGTAAACATTGACGAAAAAAACGATATTTTGGCGATACTGTATGCTGACGATCTTGATATCCTGGCACAATCCGAAATCGATGCTGTTAGAAAGCTGAAAATTTTAGAAAAATATGGTTGTTAACTTAGAGAAGACAAAAATTATGTAGATTTCGAAAGGCGGTTTTCAGAAACCTAAGTTTGACTTTAATTATAATAACCAAAAGCTAACGGTAACTAATCGATATAGATACTTAGGAGTAACGCTTACACCATCAGGACTCTTTCATGAGATGGCCACTATAACGGCTAACGAAGGAAAGCAAGCTGTGGGATCCTTAACCTTTCAGTGGTCGCGACGGGTTGGTCAGACCCAGTGTGATAGATTTCTAGCAATATAAAAACTTTGGCAACTCTGCGAAATTTCCCACTCCCAGTACCTTCCTAGAATTTCGCATCGTTGTTGAATGTGTGTTCAGTTGTTCGTTTAGCATTGGTCAGTAGCAGTTATAAATAAAGTTTAATATACAGACCCGGCGCGAGTAAGAACACGGAAACATAATTTGATTATGTACTTGCCTGGAGTAAAAGAAGCTGCAAAAATTGCTAAACCATCACTGCAATGCTGGCAGCTTTGTATTACAGACGAAATGTTATCTGCGATAGTCAAAAATACAAACAAATATATCGATACTATTTCCGGTGAATATAAGCGCGAACGGAATGCCAAACAAACCAACTTAGCAGAAACAAAAGCACTTATAGGATTAGTTATTTTTTTTGTCGAAAATTATATAATCATCTATTTTTGACAAAACTCTCAGCGTGAATATAGTTTTTTTATGAGTACAGTAGTTTTCTTACATTGAATTACTAATTTTGTTACAATTAAAGGCGCGACCACTGAAAGGTTAATACCTATTTTGTCTAAAGCAAAAATTGATACTTGGCAGCCACGAATTAAATTATTTGATTCATTAGCGCTTAGTGTTTTATTTCATTGCATTCCTGTATGGGGACTTAGGTACAAGGAAATTCTAGAACGTGTACAGGTCCATTTTTTGAAAAGAGTACTTTTAGTTCCCATTAATTCGCCAGATATCATTATCCGCCTAGAAACAGGGAGGGTCAAATTTTCCTACAACATATTTAGAATGATTCTTCATTGGACCTATAAAATATTGTGAATGGAAAATAACCCGTATCCAAAGCTATGCTTGCTCCAACAACTACGGTAAGCTAACAGTGGTGAGTCCAAGTACAATTGGTTGCTACAAGTGAAACAGTTTTTTACTAACTTAGATAGCCTTGATGATTGGAATAATACAGACAAGATCAACATAAACGGTATAAAACAATTGTTGGCCAAATATAAAATATATTTACATAACGCAGATGTTGCTATGGCTTCTCGTCTCAATTTATTATGTTTATATAACGAACTAAAGGTGTCAAATACACCAAGTACTTATCTGCTATTAAAATTGCCTATTAGGATCACCCGCACTCTTGCACAATTGCGCATGTCGAACAAATATATGTTAAAATTTACATTCAATGGAATTGTCTATAAAATGGACCCAAACTTAATATGCACCATATGTAATATGAACCAAAAAGAAACACTTATTCATATTCTCTTTGAGTATCCTATTTACACCGCCATGGAACAAAATATTGCATGTCTTCATAATGTTGACTCATTAATTGCTACCCTAAAAAACATCATTATTTTTGAAGCTAAAACCATTTGTGCTTATATATGGAACATTCTTAAACTCCGTTCATTCATCTTAAATAAGTAACTAAGGTATTTATATGTTTGGTTAATGTAATAAAAATTGTTTCAATATATACATACAAAAATGCTAATTTCGGAAAAGGTGAATATTTCTCGCTTGTATTCATTGCTATAAACCCTGTTTTAGAAGCAATAAACATTATTATTATTTATTATTAAATAGAATATGTGAATGTCACCCCAGTAACATAGATACAACGGTTTTCCAGAAAGCTATCAGTTAGTAACCGCAGCCATAGACATTTTTCACAATCACAATCCGACAAAAGTCACATTTTATTTAATTAAAAACAAATTTTAGTTGAAGAAACTCGTCAAACGCAAACAAGACGGTAAGCAGACTTTTCCCAAACTTATGCACATAATGAAAATAAAATATGGGAACCTGTAAAGAAGGAGACATGTGGAAATCATAGATTCTAGATAAGTATTTTTTGAAAAATAATAAAAAGGACAGAAGATTAACCTTCCGATGGCCACGTCAGAAATAATACACAGAAGGCCAGGTGGAGTCACTTACTGAGCCCATCACATAAGTGATTTTTATAATAAATAAATAAAGTAAACCCCATTGTATGAATAAATAAACGTTTATTATAGATTATTATAGGATATTACATTATTATAAATTAAATGTTGATTGTTATTAACGAAAAAGTAACAATAAAAAGAAGATGCACCTATTTAGTTTTATTCCTGCATGTTTCGCATACCATTGATTGTATTGCAGTAATGTGTTTTTTACATATAAACTTATGACAGTTGTCACATCTTTCATGGTTTTTGTGTACAGATTTCTGGGACAAGCCACACAACGACCACGTTTTTTTCCAGCAGGTGCACCTGCTTCAGCTTGTTCTTCCTCATTCTCTTCAGTTTCCATAATCGCAGTAATAGCATATTTTTATATATTTAGGTAGCCGTTCTTGAGGGCGTGCAGCTATTAGTCGTTTTACCAGTTCCATTCTTAATTTTTCCAAAAATAATCTCCTTTAGAAGGTTTTGCCCTCTTCATATCTTTCGTACTTTGTGGTAAACAAAACAAATGCATTGACTGCTGCCAAATTCAACATTTGAAAAAATAAAACTAATAGCCAACGCTTTGTATTACGGGAGCATGTATATTCTCCTACCATACGATCCAACGCATCTACGGACCCCTTACATTTGTTATAGTCGAGAATCATTTGGGGTTTGAATTTAATTTCTTCACCCGAAATATCCAAATCAAAATGCTAGGTTGACAGTAGGACAACACTTCTATTTTTTTAGGATATCATCATGGTATCTTGAGTAAATAAAGCTTCAGTTGAGCATTCCGTTCGGATTCTGTTTGGACGAAATTGTTGAGGAACTTCTTTTCGATTTTGTCTAATAGTTCCAGTTAGTGTTTGTCCTTATTTTAGCAATTCTTTTGCAAGGACAAGAGATGTGAAAAAGTTATCGGTTGTAACGACAACACCCGTCCCCAAACCTTCAACCAAATATAGCACTACTCTTTTGCCTTGTTCTTTCTCTGGTGCATTATTCCAGCAACATGCATTCTTCACATCGCGCAGTGTCCATATTTTTATGCCATACCTAGCAGGCTTGGACTTCATATAAACCCTAAATGGACATCTACCACGGAAGGGAACTAGCTACTCATCAATACATAAATTGCCTTCAGCAATGTATGCTTTCTTACAATTGGAAATAAAAACATGAAATATATCTTCAATCGCAGCTAATTTATTTGCTTCTCGTCGTTCTGGGCGCGTCTCAATATTATCGAATCTTTTAAATCTTATAATATCTTTCATTCTATTACGAGACATTGTTGCAGGAAATATGGTTCTTTTGCAATGCAGGATTTCTATGACTCCATAGTTCTAGAATTGGTTCTTGGTATGCTTTTACGGAAACAGAAATAATCAAAAGACCTATAAATGCTTTTATTTCCATACGACTTACTTTTATCCATTCATCACCTTCCAGGAGTATAGTTTTGCGATTGGTTTCATGAATTATTATATCCAAAATTTCGTCACTTATAAATAAATCCATTGCTTCAGAAGGAGTCGTAATGTTCGCACTATAACTTGTCAATCCAGGTTTTTTAGTCAATATATTCCTTGCTGGCCGTTTTATAAGCACTGGTTCAGTTTTTGACCAGAATGTACCATCTTTAGTCAAAATGGTATCAATTTCTTCGTCAGACGATTTACTGTCAGAATGCAGAGAATTATCACTACTTTCTTCAGAATCCGGAGAGGAATTTTGTTGTGCCTGATTAGTTTCTGAATCGTCTTCTAATACCTCATCTTCAACTTCCGACAGTTCTAATTCGTCAGGTAAACAAAAATATGAAATCGTTCAGTAGGACAAAAATTTTTTCATTTATCTGTTTTATTTTTTGTCGGGAGTCTCCATGACTACATATTCCTGTTTGATTTACATTTATACATACCCACATTCAATATTCTAGCATATTATTAGTAATTCACGCCAAAATTTAAAAATACACTATTAATTCATGGCGCAGCGATAATGTATTGAATTGGAAATCTTTGAATATCTCCAAAACGGTTGATAATGCGAAATTTACCTTTTCTCACAAGAAATTCTGGGCTTTCCTAATTGTATAATATTTGACTTCAAATTTTCAAGTGAAAAAAAATTATAGATGATTTACTTTATTCAATAAGGTGCGAGTGGCGACATCTACAAGTGACCCTAAATCTACAATGATATTCTTATTCTCCGTTAGAAAAAATAGCCTCCCACCAGAATTTTCATGTCTGTATCTAAGAACATGGCTGGATAATTAAGGAAAATATATTTAATAGTAGGCTTTCATGATCGGAGTTATGAGTAGTAATGAATTTTGGGTGTTCAGACGTTTGAGTTGCAACTACGGCAACCATTGTCAATAGAACCGGGAGCGGGATCTGAGTACTCTTCCCTTTCAATGAATTTTGATTTTGAGATGACACTGACGTATTGTGATAACAAGCGGTTACTCAGGTCTTGCTCCCGCTTCCATGACAATGGTTGGCGTTGTTCGCAACCGAAATGTCTGGGTCCAATCCCAACAGACCATAGTCTTTAAACCCAACATTCATTATAGTTAATTTTTTCAACTTTAACTTCTGGTGTTTCATGAAAGAGCGACCTTAAACCCATGATTACTATGACAAATATCATTATTTTTATCCATACAGCCACAATATGGCCCATTACTTACCTTGTATAAAAATATAAATTATAAAGTAATTGTGCCAAACTTTCGAGACATACGTTATCTCAACGAACCACCACTGTATTTAATAATCTACAGGTTGATTATACAGTCTGCATATTTAAAGTGTTATTATCCGATTATTAGTCTTATTCCATTTATTACTTTTTTACAACTGTCTGTCTCCATTCAAAGTTTTACAAAAATGCCGAGAACCTTGTCGTGCATCATAATTTTGTATTTAACTACCGTTACTGAAGGATACAAAATATTAGGATTATTCCCGAATTGCGGCCAAAGTCATTTTAGAATGGGTTTTATATTAATGAAGGAATTAGCCGATCGAGGTCATGAAGTGAGTTTTGTCAATTGTTTTCCTCAAAAAAATCCAATTAAAAACTTCAAAGATATATCCGTTGAAAGTATGAAGAGTGGCATGATTGGTAAGTAAAAACATTTGACACTGTTTCAGTTTTTAAAGGTGAAATTAGTATTAAGTATGGATAACGATAAGGATGGTTTACCGATCGAAGTCGACCCCAACTATTGTCTGAGGTCGGTACCTCCTAACGTTTGACTTGCATGAAACATTTTTTGAACGATCGGGATCAATGATAATCAATAACAGGAATACTACTTTTTCATTCAAATTCTCAATTCATCATTTCTCGAGTAATAGCACATGCATTGTTGCTGAGGTGATTGTTATGACGCAACGTTTAGTAAACAATTAGCTCTGCTCTTACTTTAAATACAAAATTCTTAGTACGTAATGAATAATTGTTAAATCTCAAAATGTATACGTAACCGTTTACCCAACGTACAGCGAATAGTGGGTTATTAACTGTTTAATGCTTAATGCACAAAGTTCGCAATATTCAGCTTTATGCCTTTTTTCGGATCGAGATGGAAAACTTATGTTCGAACGGGTCCAGGATCCAAACAGTGTTGGATTCATCCCCCAAGGAGATGCCTACCATCTAAACCCACCTCAACCTCTCCGTTACCCCCGCCTCGGAATCACTACCCTAGCATACTTCGAGACAGGCGGCGGTCCCACGCACACTCTCCGCTCACACCGTCGTCTTCTCCCTAACTATCACTCCTACCACTCATGCCAAATCGATTATCTCCCCCTAATTCTGCTCTCCACTACGCCACTCACCTCCATCCATTCCTCCTCCCCCCTCAACATTATCTTCACCATGTTCTCCCAGTACAACGCCTCCCTAATTTCCTCTCCAACTTCTTCAGCACATCCTCGTTCCTCCAGCATCTAATCACATCATCCTCCACTTCACACCTCTCGCTCACTCCAGTCTCTCTTTTCCCAATCTTGTGGACGTACCCTACTCTCGACCCATTCCTCCATCCATTCCTGTACTTCCTCTCTGGTCGCACCCCTCCAGCGTTTATTCCTGGCTCTAGCCATCTCGTCCAATGGGTAGGTCCTTGCCAGCACCGCTGCTGCCAGTCCACCCACTGTCCTATTCCCCTGCACCACTCTCTGCACCGCAGGAGTGGCCTAACCCTTGCATTCACCCCGCTCTTTCACCCCACAATTCTGCACCGTACAGCATACTCTGCTCTACCATCCTACCAATTACCCTCCTCTTCCACTCTCCCGGCCCTTTCACATTACACATCAATCTTCCCAACTACGCTGCCCTCACTTTCCCCTTCTCTGCCGCCTTTAACATGTGTGTTCTGAAGGATAATTGACTATCCTACCACACCCCTAGGTATTTCACAGACTTTTCCATACGAATTCTCCTTCCCTTCACCATCACTCCCACTTCCCTCGTCCTGCTCCGTCCCTTCACTAGCACCCCACCATGTTATCTTCCGATTGGCACCTTGGCAAATATATATTCACCCATTTATAATTATACATAAAAATTAGTTTTTGATCACGTACTCGATTCATGTAGAAATCTGGCAGCCGGATCTTAGACTATAGAGTCTGTTACAAATAGGTATGTATTATCAATAAATAAATTTTATTTGAAAGTTATAGTTATAGTGAAGTTCCAAATTGTCAATCAGTAGAAAATGGACATTGAGGACCTGAGGGTTAGAACTGCATTGAAAATTCTTGTTTTAAATTTTATCTCCGGCAAAACTAAAACAGTAGTTCATTAGTATCAAATTCGTTGATACCAACCTTTCAAAATAATTGATTAACAAAACTGCACTAAAACACCACTGGGCCCGTATTCTCGAATCTCGATCGGTGAATGTCGCAAGCGAGATTCCAAAATTGTCGCACGAAACGTAAAACTGCAATTCTTGGATGTCGAAATCGACAATTTTCATGCGAAAAAATCTCACTAGGGTTCAAGCAAGTGACAAATTCTCACATATGCGAGATTTTAATTTGTTGAGGTTAGATTAAGTGTAGAAAAGGTAAAAAAATTTTTAATTGAAAATGGATGACTACGAAGATGATGCTATCGCTATTCAACAAGAGATATTACAAGAGATATATCCTGGGGAAGGGTTTGGACGTAGAAGTTATGTATTTCAAAATGCATTTAATATGCCTGATAAAATGTTTAAAAGACATTTTCGGTTGACGAAAGATTTAACGACTAGCTTATTTAGTAAGACCATTTATGGAAGAGCGTACTAGGACATCAGCGCTTCGTGTAGAATCAAAGGTGAGTTGAGAATGTTAAGTAACTTCAGTAAATAGAATGAAGCTTAAATTCTCTCTAGTTTAGGTATTTATGGCCCTTAATTTTTTTGCACCAGATTCCAGTAGGGAGTAATGCTGCAATTTCTGCTAGTCAATCTTCTGTTAGTAGAAGCATTGGTGAAATAGTGAACATTTTAAATAGACCTGAAATATTGAATCAGTTTGTAAGTACTTAATATAATCATAATTTATCCACAACTACCTTACTTTCAAAAGATTGTAATGTAAGGAGATTGCTCATCAGTATAGCTTTCTGACGAAAACCTCTTTTTCTTTTACAGACATGTGACGTAAATATGAAAATTATACATATAAATGCTCGTTACACTGGCAGTTCTAGTGATAAATTTATTTGGAAAAATTCAAATGTTCAGCCTTTCCTTAGGGACCTACATGACAGAGGAAACGAAAGATATTTGCTTCTAGGTAATGTGATAATTTTACTTTACAAAGTATTAGGAACAAAATTTTAGTCTTGAATACTTATGTACTGTATTTAATCAACTCAATCAAAGTATTTCTCTCGCTTCTTTTAATAACGGATTATCTTGTTTTCTTAAGTAAATATACTGTATTTTGGGTGATTCAGGTTATGTTTTAAGACCATGGCTCCTAATACCATTGGAAAATGCAGTATAGTGAAACCAAAGTCAGTGTAACGACAATAAAATAAAGCAATGTTGTCAGATATATTTTCTAGAATTTTTAGGCTCACTATACAAATATTCTCCTCACTTCAGTAAACTGTTAGTTCGTGAAGTTCTTAGAAAACTAGTTTGGAAATATTTAAAAAAATATACATAATTTAAATTTATTAGTAGGCAATAAAATAAGTCGCTTAAAATTGCTGGAAAAAGAATAATTAATTAAAAACAACTTTAGGTATGTTACTATATTTAAGAATACTTTGAATAGCTGGCAACGTAGCAGCCTTTAGATGAAAACTTAATACATCCAGTCAGGTATTTGGCATAATATAACGATGTAACTGGTCAGTTTTAACTCGGCCAACTGGGACATAAAAACCGTTCGAACATCTAGCCTGACCTGAGTTAGAACATCCAGGTGTGCGCGTGAATTGTGTTGTAGATTAATATCATCACTAGTAATACCACTAGAGGTCAAAAAATTTCCGGATTTAATTTGACATCGTGTGGTATTCGGTAAGAAAATTCCACACCAAATTGTGTGTGAAATAATGAAGAAAATTTATTTTTCGATTTCCAACAACGTCACAAACTTTCTACTGATTTTAGTACCTCAAAAAAGCCATTTTAGGACCTAAAATATTATATTTTTTCATTTTATAGTTACTTGGGCTCATTACAAGTGGTAGAAAATCATAATTTAAAAGGTTTTTCGGAACGTTGCATGAACAGATTTACAGCGCGTCGGAGTTTTGACAGAAATTTAGACCTTTAAATTATTGATTTCTACTCGTTGTAGTTGCACGAAAATACCATCTCAAGACACAAAACAGTATATTCTTTAATTTTACATAAGTTTTGAGTAACTACCAGTGGTACCCTCGAAGAAAAAATTTCCACTAAAATTCATCCGTTTCCATGGTGATCTGTGATGTTATTTACAGAAAACTATATTACAGTTTCAGTCACATTATTTCACAAAATTCGAATTTATAAAAAATTTATATGCTCGCCATTGGGCGGCACTTGCCTTCAAAGGGATTAAAAATATGGGTCATTACATTAAGCCTAGAAGAACTAAACAGAAGCAGAAACAAGATATAATGTAGAACAACGTAGAATACGCTCATTAATTGAACGATGCATTGGCCTTTTAAAAATGAGGTTCAGGTGTTTGTTAAGACATATATATGAGGTACACTGCGCGTCATATAAAAATGGTACAACTATTATAATCAAAAATAGTGTTTTTGTAGTTGTGTAAATTGATCTTTTAAAAAGTGTCAATGCTAAACCAGCTGTTATGGTATAATTTCTAGGGCAGTGATGCCAGCTCAACAAAAATGTTAGTAGATGTAATGATGAAATTAAATTTTGTAAAGCAATAAAACAAATTGGAAAAAATAAAAATCTATTATATCATTTATACACACACAGAAACTAGCTTAAATTTAGAAATAGTGTGATATTGTAATAAATACAAAAGTATTACATTGTTACAGGTTCGAATATTTTTTTAAATAAAATTTGGTTGGTTTATTAGATGACTGACTTAAAAAAAGGTAAGGTAACTGTTGTAGGAAAAATAGGAAATGGAAGACCAGTTTTAACTAGAATAGAGCTAGACAAAGCTTTAACTGATTATTTATAGGAAAATCTCTTTAATACGGCAAGACATGCAATAGATGCAGAAAACTAATGCTTCAGTAACAACAGCATTGAGAAAAATTAGAAAACCTGATTTAAAGAATTGTGCATTTGCAGCCATAAAATTTCAAAAATAACAACAAAATTGCATTAGAAAAGTATACAGTTTTAGATTTGGACACGAGATCCACGTTATTCAGAATTGAAACGTTCCAAATAAATGAACTAACAAATAGATTATAGACCATGGTAGCATGGAAGCCATGAAAGTTTACATTCAATAATTAATAACGTGTCATAGCACCATTATTATTAATAACTTCTTGTAATCTTGTAGGCATTGAGTCAATTAAATTTGATGTTAGATTTTCATATTCCGTCAAGCTTTCCCAGGTTTCTTCTATTAGTGTACATAAGTGTTCTTTGTTTCGTGGAATTGTATTTAAATTTTTCAATTTTTTTACCATAAGACCCCAAGCATTCCCTATTGGATTAAGGTCTGGACTTTGAGCGACCCATGGAAGCGTTTCAATGTTATTCTCAGCAATATAATTGCGTACGCTGCGAGCAGTATGCACTGAGCAATTGTCATGCTGAAAAATAAAATTATTATTGGGGAAGATTTCCCTAACCGATGGTTACATTACCCCATCTAAAATATCCAAATAGTTCCTCGCATTTAATCTTCCTTCTATTCTCCAGCACATTCCTAAACCTCCTCTAAACATCCAAGCCCAGACATTTACAGAAAATCGTCCAGACTTATCATTAGAAGAAATATAATTTTCATTAAACCTACTTCGAGGCGGTCTATAAACTCTAATATGGCCGTCACTATGTGATTGGAATACTTTTTCATCGGAAAAAATTACCCTGCCCCAAAAATTTAATGTATCGTTTAAAACATAATTTAAGGCAAATATTAATCTACCTTGTTTATGTCCTTCATTTAGTTTGTATTTCCGGGCGGCTGCACAATTCTTTAAATTCGTTTTTCTAATTCTTCTTAATGCGGTTGTTATTGAAGCATTAAAGTTTACTGCAACTTTTGCATGTCTTGCCGTATGAAATGGATTTTCCCTTAAGTAATCAGTTAATGCTTCGTCTTGCTCCGCTGTAGTTATAAATGGTCTTTTAGTTCCTCTTTTTCTGCTAACAGTTTGATCGTTATCCCACCTTTTTTTAATGTTTTGAATCGTGGTTTTGCTTCTATTAAACTCTTGGGCAAGTCGTCTAATGGACCAACCATCCTCTATTTTGGAAATTATTCGCATGTTATCAAATTCACTTAAATGGGCTGGCATCGTGGATAATGCGCTTCGACAAATTTTACACATGTGACTGTTTGTCATTTTGATTATAGTTAAGTTTGGTTTACATAGGGAAAATAAAGGTGTACCAGTTTTATATGACGCGGAGTGTACAACGTATCTGATGTAAATTTGAAATAACTTTGCAATCGCTATAGCTTGCCGATCAAGTAGAACTAACTTTCTCTCCCAATATTCTCGTTGTAAATCCAGCCTATCTTTTGATGTTACTGCTAACAAACTTGTGGCGGATGTACTCTTTGCCAAGTATGTTTTTGTTGTAACAGTTTTTCTTATCATTCATCACTTTCATTATTGTTTCTTTTACGTCCGTTACTTGTGGTAGCTTCAACCTATTAATAAATAATAGATATTATATATCTTTATTTTTAAAAAATCCTAAGTTTACTTCTAGAATACATATATCCTTGAAAAAACTGTAATTAACTTGATGACACAGAAACATTTTGGAACCTACGACTACTTTATGATCTTATACAAATAACATTCAATGCACACCTCTATAACAGGAGTTATAGGAGAGTTGTCCGGTAGTCCATCATCAAATACAAACTCCTTTGATTCTTGAATGGTAATATCACCGTCAATAGCCAGTGGTTCAATAGCTCCAATAATCTTTTCTTCTATAGGTGTTACCAAATCTACTATTGGGGGACCTCCACCTGTTCCTCTTGCATATTTATTCTTTGTGGCTTGTTGAGCTTTCTTTTGGTTTTTTATATCTTGCCAAGTCTATAACGAATGTTTGCTACTAATAAAACTTTCAATATATCTACTAACTGACCTTTTCCCATTGCTTCCACGTTTTCTGCCCTCCTGGTACGGCGTTTATATTTCTGGCAATCTCTTGCCACTGTAACTGAGCATCTTTATGAGTGAACTCATTTGTGAATTTCCCGTTAATCAGGCGTGGTTGGTTTGTTACCAGTTCTATTAATAACTCTTTATGTGCTTTACTGCAATACTGCGTTTTTTACACTCTGTATTCATGATTAAAAATAAATAAATAGTGACAAAAATAACGACAAACACATAAAAAATATCTATCAAAACCGTTATTAAAACTCTTCTTTTTGATTTGTGTTTGACTTCATTTGGGAATACCAACCAAGCTTTTATAAATTTACAGCATTGCCACAGGTACATAGGCGACAAAATGTCGAACAGTGACATTAATGTCGAAGGTGGTTCGAGAATACGATCCCAAATTTTCGAGCGACATTTTTGTTCGACAAATGTCAATTGCGACATTTTCGATCGAGATTCGAGAATAAGGGAGAATAAGGGACCACGTTAACTAGTATATTGGTGCTGCGAGCCCTTCAGATTATAAACCTGGATTAATTGAACCTCGTTTAGTATGTTAGTGCAACAACCCCCAAAAACTAACTTGAAAGAAATTATGACGGTATGACAATTACATCTAAACTTTTTTCAATACTTTGAATGTATTCGTCTCCAATTTAACGTCATTGCTATAGTAGAAAAATATATTTGGATGACATTAAGTGAAATCTTTTTTTACAGAATTTTACAACATATCAACAATATCACAACAGCCAACATATTCATACTACCGCTGGTATCACGAATTAATCAATTATGGACGTCTGGTAGCAGACAATTTATTAAAAAACGAAAATTTACTAGGACTATTTAAATCGAATGAAAAATTCGACCTGGTGATATGTGACAATTTTTTTATTGAATATTTGACGTTCTTTGCTTATAAATTTGGTGCTCCTTTGATAATAGTTTCACCAGGTCCAACAGGCATGTTGACTAACTATATATTTTCAAACCACGCACCTAGTTCTTATATCACCAACTCATTCGCATTCAACACCAATCCAAAAATGAACTTCTGGAAAAGATTGGAAAATATCTATGCGGAAGTGTTGGGAGAACTGTTTATTCATTATAGTATGCTTCCAGAACAAAATAAATTATTGAAGAAATTTGTTCCTGATGCTCCGGATATAAGACAAATTTTGTTTAACGCCAGCTTAATGCTAGTGGCTTCTAACGCAGCTGCATTTGGACCAGTACCTCTACAGCAAAATATTAAAGAAATTGGAGGTTACACGATTCCCCATCCGAAACCGTTACCTAAGGAAATGAAAGAATTTTTGGATAGTGCCACTGAAGGTGTGGTGGTTGTTTCTATGGGGTCGATGATAAAAAGCTCAAACTTTCCGCCTGATAAAAAAAATATTGTTTTGAAGACACTATCGAAAATAAAACAAAAAGTATTATGGAAATTTGAAGAAGATCTTAAAGTAAAACCTGATAATATTAAAATTTTCAACTGGATACCACAGTCTGATGTATTAAGTGAGTAATGATGAAAAATTATTTCAAAAATAGAATAATATTTGTGGGCTAAAATAATGTTCAATCATGTAAGTGTGATTAAATCAATTTTTTCTCCTCTCTATATTGTAAACAGCGCGTTTTGACACTGTTTTTCAGATATCTGTTAGAGCTGTTGAAAGGTAAACTGCCAAAACATAAATAAAAAAACAGGGAATGACAACTGAAACATTTTTGGCGCATGCGATTTCATGGTTTTCACTAAAATGATAATGTAATTATAATTTATATTTGAATTTGCAAAAATGTAATTGAAATTCAATAATGTGGTTGCATGAACATCATATAGGAAACTATAGTAATTAACTTTTTCTAATGTAAATGTAATTATAATATAATGAAAACGTATTGATAATGAATCCTCCTTTAATGTTACTTACATCCCTTATAGCATAAATAACTATTTTCGTCGACCTTTACAAAAAATGACATTTTAGGTACCAATTTCCCGATGAAAAATCGACTATTTTTGACGTTAAGTACTTTTCGTTCGCAAACTCTTTACTTTTCGTCCGCTGTGGTTACCATGATACGGCTCGGCGCGAGAATGACTGTGACAATAACTGTCATTTGCTGTTGTCAAATTAATTATGTTAAGTGACCAATGTAATTATTAAAACTCGCCTTACTATTATTTGGTGAAACTGATATGTGTCATCATCTGTCAGTCAGTTGTCTTTTAGTACTTATGTTTCGATATCAGCAATTATAGTATGGAGGCTATACAAGGAGATCGAACTCCATGTATTCCAATCTCTGGTCATTATAGAGGGCACCACATAAGCTGCGATACCAAAAAATCTGACGGCAGCCAATCATAAAACTCGAGTTCATGGTGTTTTATTGGTTGCTAGCTTCTTTGACAGTTCGCTGTTCACGTGTGAGGTAAGTGAGGTTAGGTCACAGAAATGGAAAATATTGTGAATAAGAAATCCGTCTTTTGTCCTCGTTTTCAAAAATATCGAAAACTGTAATCGTTTGGTGGTAAAATAATTAGCTGAATGTATTTATATTTTTACTAAGGATTATAATTTAAGTCTACCACAATAAATAATCTTTCCTACTTCATGTATCTTTGAATATTTTCAATTTCCTTTGGTTCTTTAAGAAATCGTGGATTTTTTAAATTCAGCTGACGTCTTCGTCTTACATCATCGGCACTACCAGTAATGCAATTTTTAACAACGCATTTTTATTATAACAATTTTCTAGTTTTTAAAGAAATGTTTACTATTTACTTATAAAATGGTATCTTAGCTACAATGCGCGACGCCGCGGTGAAAAAACAAACTGCTTAGATAGACGATTTTGAAGACAGGTTTTGTCAATTTTCCCGTATGAGTTCGATCTCCTTGTATAGCCTCCATGAATTATAGTTTGGCAATTCTATCTGAAGCTACTGGGCATCGGTAAAGGGCGAGGAAACATGGCCGATATCTGTCATAAACGTACCAATAGCGTACGGTACCTATTTTATAAAAGTATTAAAAATAATAATTATTATTATATAATAATTATATATGTATAGAAACTGATTTATGCTTTCCTTTAAAGGTAAGGTATTTTTCAAAACACGGTACCTATTTGTTAAAAACAAATAATGTTAAAAATCGTACTTGAATTCAATATGGATCCGAAATAATAAGATACCAAGTAAAACTGAAAATACGAAGGTAAATATTGACATTATAAACGCCACTGGATAATCAATGTCAATCAATTGTCGAAGTGAGAAGGAAGAACACACGCACGCGCTTGTCAATAGGAAGTCAGGTGGTTACCTAGCAACGGAGGTTCGATAAATATTCACCAATTGAGTTAGTAGGAGGGCGTGGTAATTATGATTTTCGCACGACGTTGTCGGCTTGAAGGAAACCCATGACATATTTGGAAAACTGTTCATCTTTTAATATTCAGAAATTGAAAAAATAATGTTAATAGACAAAATCCAATGAAACAAGCACATTAAAGGACTAACGTTTAATCATTATTGACATATTGTTAATAATAAAAAGTCCATTTTCTAATTATTAACACTACATACTTAGCACTTTAGCTTTTTCATAGTTAAACGTGGCAATATCGAATGTTATCGACCGCATTCCTTTCACAGCTTCAGTTATTTTTGCCAAACTTTGAGTTCTGTTCCGTTGTATTTTTGTGGTCAATAATAAATTTATATAAACACTGATCCAGTGAATTCAATAATAAAGCGACCCCAACAACAGGTTATGGGCCCAGGTTCGCCATAAACGGTGGCTTTGTTGAGAAAGAAAATTAAATTATTAATATCCCAGCCTGTAAAATCAGGCAGGAGACGATATTGAAAAAAATCTTGAATCAAGGAAAAATGGATCAGGAGAAACAAAATTCAACCTCTTTAAAGGTCACGGGCGACAATTGGACCACTTGGAAGTTCCAGACTAAAATAATATTAAAATCCAAAGGTCTATTTGACATAGTAACCGGTACGACTCCAAGACAACAAACGAATAGTGAAGACTGGGATAGAAAGAACGCTAGGGCTCAAGAGATCATAGCGGTTCGTATGGAAGAAAAACCCTTGACGCATATCTTGTCATGTCAGACATCAATTCAAATGTGGGACAAACTGAAATCAATTTATGAACAAAAAAGCCAAGTAAGCATTCACCTATTACAACAAAGATCCTAGAGCTTAAAGGTAATGTGGCTCAGTTTATATCTCAGCTAGAGGGAATTAAAGGAAATCTCAAGCAACTGGGGGAGGAAATTAGTGAGAAAATGGTGATAACGAAAATCTTAATGTCACTGCCGGATAATCTGAAACATTTTGTTAGCGCATGGGAATCTTAAGGAACTAACCTCTCATCTTTTAATAGAAGAAGAACGTATAAAAAGTAGTGAACAGGCAGTCGCACTAGCATCAAACTCTCAAACAAATACAAACTCCTCACACAATTATGAAATTAACAAACATAAAAATAAGACTCGAAACAAAAGATGCAATTACTGCAAAAAAACAGGTTATTTAATTTCAGAGTGTTGGTTCAAAAAGAAATGAGATACTGCAAAAGTGAATCCAAAATCATCGAATGCTTTTATAAACAGTGTAGCTCTCACAGAAGAATCAACATTCATCCTAACAGACTGGTGTATGGATACAGGAGCGAATGATCATATGTGTTATAATCGAAACCTATTTTCAAATATTGATTGTACTGTTAAGAAATTAGTGAAAATGGGAGAAGGATTAACAGTGACTGTAGCAGGTATGAGACAGATAGAAATAGAAGAATGGAATGGAGAAGAATTGGTACATACAGAATTAAATGAAGATCTTTACATTGCTGAATTCAAAATAATCTTCTCTGTGGTAAAAGCCTTAGACAAAGGGTATAAGCTGTACTCTAACAAAAATACCACTGAAATTAGATATACAACAGGAAGAATATGTGCAACAGCAGTAAGAGAGGGTAAGTTTTTGAAAATGAATTTTAAACTTAAACATGTCTCACATTGTAATGTTGCTGAAAGTTCACTGGACTGGCACAATAAATTAGTACACATGAATTTTGGAACTGTTAAAAGGTCCCTGAAAGAAAATAATGTCATTTTCAAAGAAAACGAAAATAATTTTTGTAAAAATTGCCTAGTTGGCAAGCAGCATCGATTACCTTTCAATACTAGTATTTCACAGACTACAAAAATTTATCAGTTAATTCATGCCAATTTATGTGGCCCCTTTGAAACCAAATCAATAGGCTGGGCAAACTATTTTCTACTCCTCAAAGATGATTTCTCAAATTATAGAGTTACATATTTCATAAAAAACAAATCTGGAACAAGACAGAAAATAGAGTTATTTATCAAACTCTTTGAAAATCAATCTGGCAATAAAATGAAAACTCTAAGAACGGACAACGGGCTCGAATTTTTTAATGGAGGTTTAAATAATTTACATGTACTTATACCCTTCCACAAAATGGGCGTGCCGAGAGGGAGAATCGAACTCTTGTAGAGGCAGCAAGAACCTTAATACACAGTAAAAATCTGGGTAAAAAGTTTTGGGCTGAAGCAATTAATACCACTGTTTTTGTTCTGAATAGAGTTGGACTTGCACGCAACTCAAATAAAACATCTTTTCAATTATTATATGGGAAAGATTTCAATATAAATTTTCTAAAAACATTTGGGGTAACAGTAGCTGCACATATACCTAAAGAAAAGAGATGGAAGTTAGGTAGGATATGATGAACAAGTGAAAGGTTATCGAATATACTTCCAAGAGACAAATAAAGTGGAAATACATAGGGATATTGTTGAAGTATAATTATTTTGTGTAGACTATCTGCCTTAAGGCCAAATGCTTTCGGCCAACTTAATTTGTTATAAAAATCATGTGTCAATGCTATACTTTGAATAAATGTCAGAGAAGATAATCATTGCACAAGATTCTTTTGATCTGTCTGGTCTGAACTATTAAATAGAAGAATTGGTCAGTTATAAGCATTTATATAGTCTGTCGGTATTGCTTATACTATGAAAGGCGCTTTTCTTTAATACTTCAAGTTTACAAGTTTGTATATATGTTTAATGTTGCAATATATTACATTAGATTGAATCTAGTTCTGTTTACTTACTTGCATCCAACCTACAGGGTATTAAAAATTACAAGAGATATAATAATAATAATACCTGAAAATGACAAGAAAATGAATACACTTGAGGAAATAGGAATGTAGTAAACAAAGACACCACTAATGATCAAAATTCTGAAAATGATCAAAATCCCGAAAATAACCAACCTCCCGAAAATGATCAAAATCCTGAAAACAATCAAAATCACGATATTGTACAAATTGTAGAAACAAACGAAAATATTGAACGAAATGACGAGGTGGAAGAACTTTTATAAAGGAGAGGAAGAAAAATAAAGTAACCTGCTTGGTATGAAGACTATGAAACAAGTTATTTCTCAGCAGCTGAAGAACCACTCTGTCCGAAGAAGCACTAACCAGTGAAAATGCAAGTAAATGGGAAGAAACAGTGGAAAAAGAGATGTGTGTGTTAAAGAAAAATAATACGTGGAGTGAAGTGGAGTGGCCCATTAATAAAAAGGTAATTCAAAGTAAGTGGGTGTTCAAAATAAAAACCGATGGTACATTTAACCCTAGAGTGCTTACAGGGGTGACCAGTAACCCCAGCGAACTTTTAATTGATAGTTATTAAAAAACCGTAACACTGGCAACCGTGTGTGTTCTGCTATGTATCTATGTCCCGGTGTACCATTTATAAAGCGTGTGGCAGTGCTGTTTGTTTTTTTGTAGCTGTGAGTTCTGTTGCGGCCGGGGTGACGTGTAACCCCAGTAAGCGTTAAGTGTTATTTAAAATAAATATAAAAAAGAACTTTCAATGGCTGTTCGACCAGGTGATCCAAAATTCGAGGAAACTGTGCTAAGGTGGAATGAGGAACTAGAAAGTCAATACGATTCTGACAATGGGGGTACAGATTTTGAAGATAATGTGTCAGTACAATCAGATTCAGATAGCATTGTATCGATCGAAGAAGAGGAACATGACAGAGGAGATATTATAGATAACAATAGAGAGAATGAAGCTGGAAAAATAGATAGTGAAAGTGAAAGAGATCTGCCTCAACCAAAAAAGTTCAGAGGAAAAAATGGCTATAGCTGGTCTGCTGAACCACCAAGTCGCACTCGTACTCCGCTGCGAAATATTGTATCTCGACTACCAGGCCCAAAAAATGATGCTAGGAATATAACAACTATATTGGATTCCTGGAAACTGTTCTTCAGTGATGAAATTATTATTTGTATCGCTTTATACACTAATCAAGAAATAAAAATTCAAAGTCAGAAATATTCTCGAGATTGTCGTTTTGTAAATGAAACTGATACCATTGAAATCATGGCATTATTTGGTTTACTGTATATTGCAGGCCAAAAAAAAGACAATCATCAGAACTTAAAAGAAATGTGGTCGAAGTTTGGGCCGGAAATTTATCGCTGTATAATGAGCGAAACTAGGTTTAGGTTTTTGATATCTTGTATAAGATTTGACGATAAACGAATCAGAGATCGTCAAGATAAATTTGCCCCCATACGTACTATATGGGAACGATTTATTTCAAACTGTACTAAAAATTATACACCCCATAGTTATTGTACCATTGATGAGCAGCTATTAGGCTTTAGGGGAAACTGTCCATTTAGAGTATATATTGCTTCAAAACCTGATAAGTATGGGCTCAAAATAATGACAATGTGTGACGCACGCACTTTCTATATGGTAAGTGCTATTCCTTATATTGGAAAAATAAAAAGACCGGATAAAGAACCTGTGCCAGATTATTATGTGAGAACACTGACCGAGAGCATTCATGGAACAGGGAGGAATATTACAATGGATAATTGGTTTACGTCAATCCCTTTGACCGACAAAATGTTAACTGAATTCGATTTGACTATTGTAGGTACACTTAGAAAAAACAAACGAGAAATTCCTCCATCTTTCCTCCCAAATAAGGAGAAAAAAGAAGGTACTTCTCAGTTCGCATTTAGCAATAAAAAAACATTGGTTTCTTACACACCCAAAAAAATGAAGTCAGTATTGTTATTATCCAGCATGCACAGCGGAGAGGTAATTGACGAAAATAGCAAACCTGAAATCATAAACTCAACAAAAGGAGGGGTGGATTCATTGGACCAGATGATGCACTCCTCCTCTGTCTCCAGAAAAACGCGTAGATGGCCACTACGGTTTTTTTATGGAATGCTGGATCAAGCAGGAATAAACTGCGACGTGATATACCAAATTGTGAGAGGTAACAGAAAAAAGAGTACTCGCCGAACATTTTTATTTGAGCTTGGGTTTGCTCTGGCTAAACCTCACATGGAAAGACGTTTAACCAAAAATCTGCCCGGTGATTTAGCATCATCCATTAGAAACATACTTGATGTGAAAGATGAGACTGCACCTGAAAGACAACCTCCAAGAAAACTTTTAAAACAGAAGCGGTGTTTTTTGTGTGCAAGAACAAATGACCGAAAAACCAAAACTGCCTGTGGAAAATGTTCAAAACCAATTTGTAACAACCATAGAGTAGAAATATGTTTAGAATGTATGAAATAAAAGTTTTTTGTTCGAAAACTGCAATTTTTTTTTATTTATAATGTCAATTACGATTTTTTTTGTAAGGGGGTTACCGGTAACCCCATGTAAGCATATAAAGGTGCATATTTTATGTAAGCACTCTAGGGTTAAATTAAGGTTAGTCGCGCGTGGGTTTCAACAACATTGTGATGATATGTAAGACAATAAAGTTATATAAACACTGATCTTCAATAATAAAGCCATACCAACAACAAATTATTTACGAAATCCGCTAGATTTTACATGAGAATAAGACCGTGGTATGAATATGAGTATTCATAATATTCAAGAATGGATAGTGATAGATGAAACCTACCTTTTGCACAGCAGACGAAAAGTGTCTGCGGATGAAAAATACTTGCTCCCAAAAATAGTCTATTTTTCATTCGGAAATTATGTAGTGACTAGTCATAAGTTGTTTAGTATTAGTAGTAAGTAGGAAATATAGTTCTGTCAACCTGTCAGTCAATATTAGTGTATGTAGATATCCGAGTCAATTCTTCTTTAACATATAAACCAGTTTACGCCCATCAATATCATTTATACTGCCTCGGTCACAATAGTTTTGGCGACGAGTATAAAACATCGAAAATTTGCGAGGTAAGACGATCATTATCAAGCGCTAAAGAACCTCTTCAACATCAATTCAACAGTTACCACTTGACGGTGTCTCACCAGGAAGAATTCTTAAATATTCGAAGCATTTCAATCGTACTCCGGGCGTTTTTATCAACAATCTCTGTTCAAATTGAAGACTAAATTGGTAAAATCAAGTAATTACCTATCAACCTTTATTCAAATAATCGATAATAGCAGATCGATATTTAAATCGATTATCAAATAGATTGACTTATCTAGCTTGTAAACAATATTCTCTCCGATCTTTAATCGTGTTTAGTGTTTTACATGCTAATTCGCAACTGTCATCAATATTGATCCTGATCAACTCCAACGTTTCATGGAGCTTCAACTAAGCATGATTACACAGCTTGTTTCCCATATTCACTCTCAGCAGCCTAGATCACCTTCCCCTCCACTACGAAGGGTGAGTGATGGATCAAATGAATTCATACCAGTTGTAAACACAGCTCTGCTTCCTAATTTCGACTCTTATGATTCATAAAGATAATCTTTTCGCAATTACAAACAACAATTTGAAAATTATCTTGAGATGAGATATGATGCACTCATTAGGTTGTTAGATATCCATCTTTCACCTAAGAAAACTGTTCTTGTTGCCCAACATCAATATCTATCAATTTATCAAGGCGACCAACTATCTGTTCCTGACTTTGTAGCAGTGCTTCGGGGTGAGTTGACAGATTGTGACTTCGTTTCACCATGCGAGTGCAAGACGTCCATCGCTGATATCTTCCTTAGGGCTCAATTCATTGGAGGGTTATCGGACAAGAGCATCCAAGAACAACTTCTACAGTCCAGTTCCTTAAACTTCAACAGCCTTGTTGAGAAAGCCATTGCCCTGGAAACATCTGAAATTGATTCAAAAGTTCTTGCTCAGAAACCAGCAGCTACGGTGGACATCAACAAAATTGAATCAAGCCAAAGAAACCGTTCGAAATTTCGCAGCCGCTCACAAACCCATATCAAATCAAGACATCATAGCCGATAACGATCTCAATCCCAATCAAGTAACAGACGAGCAAAGAAACTTAAAATCAATTTTAAAGAATTGGGTATTGATGGCATGTGCCTTCGATGCGGCAAGATAATCATTTATCAAGGGAATGCTATGCTTCCAACCTCAAATGTTCTGAATGCACATTTCTGTGCATTCAAACAATCCTCCAGAATAAAAGTGTTCAGGCAATCAAATAAACTATGACCACACTTTACATGACTATGGTATTCAAAAAGTAGAAGAGAGGTTATCTCAAACAATCAACCACATTAAAGATAAATACAAAGTAACCATCAAAATTGAAGGTCATCCAACTGAATTTGAGGTAGACTCTGGTTCACCGATAACCTGCCTTCTAAGAGATAAATTTCTTACAATGGAAGGACAAATGAGGATGAACTCTTCATTGTACCAGAGCACTACGATGCATTCATAGGGATATCATGGATACGACAGATGAAAATTGAACTGCATGAAATAGATCAAAATACCGGAAATACTGCAGTAAATTCTCTGCACATCACCGACCCTGAAGAGATATGTTCCTCATTCTCAGACCTGTTTGAAGAGAAGATAGGTTGTGCCCCCAATTTTGAAATAACTCTACCCTTGCGTGAAGGAGTTGAGCCAGTGTTCTACAGAGAACGTGATGTTCCCTACTCATTGCGGAATTCGGTTGAAAAGGAGCTTGACCTCCTTGAAGCGACAAATATCATCACTAAAACTGGCACTAGCGACTGGGGATCTCCTCTGGTAGTGTTTCCAAAAGCTGACGGTGGAGTTCGTCTTTGCGATGACTACAAAATCGGAGTCAATGAGCGTTTGGCGAATGCACACTACCCAATAAGCAAGATAGAAGACATACTGAATAGTTTGCGAGGATCAAGATACTTCTGTCGTCTCGATTTATTTAAAGCATATTTGCACATCAAAGTTGATCAACAATCGAGTGAAATTTAAACTATTCCGACCCATCGAGGTATCTACCGGATGAATCGATTATCTTTCGGAATCAAGAACGCACCAGCAGAATTCAATCGAATTATTGATCAAATTTTACGATCCAAACCCAAGACCTAATATTACCCCTATGATATAGCGGTGCACGGAACAACTGGTGACGAATGCAAGACTAATCTGATTGCCTGTCTCCAGCAGTTCCGAAAATATGATCTTCACCTGAACCGGCGGAAGTGCAGTGTATTTCAAACACGCATCGAGATCCTGGGCCATGTAGTCCTATTCAACAGCTTTTTTGCATTTGCATTTGCATCTTTGCAATTCGCGAACGCGAATTGCGATGCAGGAAAATGTATGGAAAAACCTGAACTCCCAACCCAAAAATGACCCTTTGGCTATACACAAGAGCTGTTAGATCAATGATAGCCTACGGATAAGTAATGTGGTGGACAAAGACAAGGGTGGCAAGTGGGAGCTGTAAGGTGGATGACTTAATGGGGCTGCCGAATGACGCAACGGCCCCATAACATACCAGGTAAGGTAGCCTGGGAGAAAGGTGTACCCATACTGGCTGTTGCAACCTGATATTCGGACGGCTCCAAAGCAGAGGTAGAGTTGTAGGAATGGGATTGTAAGGCTTAAACAAAGAATAGCTATTCCAATAAGTCTATCTAAGGACGTCACCCGGCTTACGAGGGTCATAAGGGCAACGAAAAGATGGATGACATGACCAGACGAGAGTCATCAATACCATTCATCGTACCGGAACCCTCCATCGGCATCGTAAAATCAGAGCACTGTAAGCGAAGCTAATGGAATTGACTGACGAGGCCATATGCAGATTCTCACCTGCCTGGTGAATGTGCGGTTTCTTGTACTGGCCGATGAGAAACCACTGGCTGAAAACTACATGAAAGAATCAGTCTCGAGGCTGAGTGACTACATAGAAAGAGTCGGGCAAAAGAATGAGGATCACAATAAATCTGAAAATGGCCATTAGTCACCTCATCAAATTTAATCCACTCTAATCCAGTTTAGTTATAAAGTGACCCCATTTTTTCACTAACTTTCGCCAATGCTGGTGTCTCACTTGGCGGCAATGCACTTCTATTGTCTATTACAGAGTGCTCAATAATATAAAGTAATAGGACTGACACAAATTATATTGACAGTTTATTCAATGTTCAAAAAATTTAATACGTCTTCCTAAATAAAAATCAAACTTATAAATAAATGATTGGTAGATATCTAGGACAGGTTCCTACCTGTTCACATTAACAAACTATCTCCGTTTAGTTTTATCTCCCGATATCAATAGATACCCAGTTCAAGTGAAATTATTTAACATATATGGGGTGATTGGATGACAATAACACTTTTGTCTGTATATTTTGTATTTTTCAGGTCATCCCAATGTTGTTGCATTCATTTCACATGGTGGCTTATTAGGAACCACTGAAAGTGTGTATCACGGTGTACCAATAACACTTTTGTCTGTATATTTTGTATTTTTCAGGTCATCCCAATGTTGTTGCATTCATTTCACATGGTGGCTTATTAGGAACCACTGAAAGTGTGTATCACGGTGTACCAATATTAGGAATCGCTGTTTTTTATGATCAAGGAAGAAACATTGAAATGGCTACAGAACAGGGTTACGCCTTAAAAATCAATTATAATGATTTAGAACAAAAGTCATTTGAATGGGCTTTGAATGAAATATTAAATAACCCTAAGTAAGTTATGAATAATAATAATTTTTTGGTATGTATTGAGATACGGCGCAAAAATGAAACATTTCTGGCATTTGTAGCTGTACCGCTTACACTTAAACTGGCTTAAGCAAAAACTAGCTTATAATTTTGAGTTGGTATGCGCCGTCGATTATATGGAGGTTAAACCAGCTTCAACCTAAACGCTCAATTTTGGGGGCATGGAGGGCTAGATAAAGAGATCGAACTCATACGGAAAATCTAGATTCAGAGAACTACAATAGATCTGAAAAGGTCGCAGTTAAATAGACCGATTAGCCACCTTATCAAATCTAATCTAATCATACGGAAAAATTGTCAAAACCTGTCCTCAAAATCGTCTATCTAAGCACTCTATTTTTTCACCGCCTGTCGTCAGTGCTAATCCAATGCCATCCAAAAACAGTAACCTTAGTTTTCATAAATGACAGTAGTCAAATTCTAAACATTACTTATAACTGTGAAAATTTAAACTCAAAGTAAGAACTAGAAATATTAAAATTGTTAAAAATTAAAAATGGCCTTGTCAAAAATTATTGCAATAGTGGTTGGTAGTGTTTGAGTGTAGTTAAAAGTGTAAGGTTGTGTTCGAGAACGCACTCTATGATTGGACATTTAGAAGAGAAGAAGAGTTGACGGACGTCGTGGTCGCACACTTGTCGTTTGTACTTATACACGTGTTTTGTATTTTTTTATTTTAATATATATTAATATATGATTATATTCATTTTAAACATGGCACAGTCAGAGATGACATACGCGGCTTTAGGTTAAAAGCGCAAACAACCAACCATACGCAAAGTTTATTGCACAATCCATCCTAGTTTAAAGCTAAACGGTAAGGTTTAAGATGGCAAATTTAATGCATGGACCATATGGACCGGTGAAGCTACCACCAGATTTCGACCTACAAGGCCAAAATGCAGCAACAGAATGGAAGTTTTGGCACACATCCTTTCAAGATTATTTAGTATCAACTGGGCAAGACCAGTCCAGTGCAAACATTAAACTATCCATCCTTAGGAATATTAGGGAATGATGCCGCCCCGCGTCATGGCGACTTTTACTATACCGGTTACATTAACCGATGTTTACGAAGGTATGTTGGCAGAAATTGAAAAATATGTTAACCCTAGAAAGAATGAATGTTTTGAAAGATACATGTTTACTCGAAGGTGTCAAAAAGAACATGAGAGTTTTGATCATTGCTTGACAGATTGAAGGCACCTAATTAAAACTTGCAATTATAACACAGTTAACCCAAATCAAACTGCTGAAGAAAAGGCTCTGAGAGACAGAATAGTCATGGGAATTGGAGACCCAACAATAAGAGAGGCCTTGCTAAGGATTGATGATTTGTCTCTGACAAAGGCAATCAACTTTTGCAGGACATCTGAACAAAGCAAGACACAAAGTTTACAGTTCCAAGAGGATTGTTCTGCGGATGTAAATAGCATAAGCAAAAAGAAACAATTTAGAAATAGGAATAATAAAGTAAAACGAGAGTATAAAAAAATGTTTTTGCATGTAAAAGGTGTCAGACAAAACATGGACCTCGGGAATACCCCGCATTTGGTAAAAAATGTGGCAAATGCGGTATTGAAAACCATTTTGCTGTCTCATGCCAAGTAAAAAACGTCAGAAATGTGGAACATAATGAAGAGGAGACAAGTAGTGAAAGTAGTAATGCATTTTTTGTAAATGCTGCATCTGAAGAAAATTATGGGAAGAACTCGGTAAGTGCTTTTCAAGAACTTTTAAAATTGGAAGACAAGAAATTTAATGTAAGACTGGACACTGTAATAAATATACATATTTTCAAGAAAGTTGATAAACAGCTCAATGCTAGGCCTACACAGTATTTTTTAAAAGGTTTTGAAGGTTCCCAAGCAAAACCAATAGATGTTGTTAACTTGCATTGTTGCTTTAAGGATAAAGAAATTTATGAAGATTTTGTTATTGTTAATGGGGCAAGCCAAATTTCACTGGGTGGTCAGGCATGCCTGAAACTAAATTTAGTTAAAAGGGTTGACAATGTAAATATAAAGTGTGAAAATCTTGAGGAAAAAGAAAAGTTTATTTTTGAAAATATTTAGAGGATTTGGTGAATTTCCTGGCAAACATAATATTCCAGTTACAAAAAATTTTGAAAATGTATGTCACCCACCCAGTAAAATTCCGTTTGCTATCCGTGATCAATTTAAAAATGAATTAGACCACGTAGTAGAACGAAAAGCAATTTTAAAAGTTGATGAGATTAAACCAGAAGCAAGTATCAATCGAAATGTGATTGTGGTGAAAGCTGATGGAAATATAAGGTTGTGTATAGATCCCTCAGATCTTAACTCTCAAATTATACGTGAACCATCACTTGGTCTGAATATGGAAGAGGTTGCCTCACAACTTCGGGACAAAAAATATTTCACTTTGTTTGATCTTGCTGAAGGTTATCACCATTTGAGATTAAATGAAGAATCGTCACGGAAATGTTTTTTTGCCACTCCTTTTGTGGTGTATAGGTTTAGAGTTTTAACCTACGGCCTGTCAAATTTGCAAGATTTATTTCAGGGCGAAGTTGAAAAACATTTTTCGGGTTATATGCCAAGACGACATGATTGTTTCAGGGAAAACAAGACAAGTGCATGATGAGGCTGTAAGTGAAGTTGTACAAAAAGCTATTCATGTAAATGCTAAATTAATAGCTTGTTCCTCAAGGTCTATGAATGACCATGAACTAAATTACAGTCAAACTGAGAAATAACCCCTTGCAATTTATTTCGGAACTCAAAAGTTTCATGACTTCATTTATAGACAAAGTGTTGGTGTACAGTCGGATCATAAACCCATTATAGCAATAATGAAAAAGCCTATTCAAAAAATAGGATCAGTAAGGTTACAAAGATTATGTCTCAAACTTTTAAAGTATTCGTTAAATGTTTATTATGACCCTGGAAAAAATGTGCAGTTTGCAGATATGCTATCCAGATCTAGTTTACAAAACAACAAATCATTTGACTCGGAAATGTTTGAAATGGCTCATTCAGTGTCTCAACATCTGCCTATGAGTCAAGAAAAAAATGATCAGTTCAGGCAAGAAACTAGTAAAGATCCAAGTTTGATGAAAATTTGTGAATATTATTATAATTGATGGCCAAAAATAAATAACCCAACCTTTTTTGCCGATATACTTCCAGCAGTTCCCTAACAAATCAAGGATTTGTGGTAGAAATGCTGTCAGTAAATCGCCATCATTGGAGGGGGGGGGGGGGTTAAAATGCATTCACGCACATTTAGTGGAAGCAAACACCCGAAGCTGATTGCAGCCACTACATAGTGTGGGACTCTCCTAAAAAACGGAAACTACCCACTAAAAACTCCTCCCCCTCGCGCCAAATGCGTGTTCGGTAACGAATGAAACTCCAGATACATTGTCGCAGTCCAGAGCATCTGATTACTTGATAGAATGTTAAAATATTATGTACAATGTACATGCTTATAACTTGACAGTTAATATTTAAATTAGATATGCACCGCTCTCAAAATTTAGGGAGCAGGTGGAAATTTTTAAAAATCTAAAATTTTATACAGTGCTATTATTTTCTTTGGGGACGCTCTATTCTTTTTCCAGTCTCCTCTCTATGTCCTCCTTTGCTTTCATGATTTTGGTTATTACAGACATAAACACATTATATATACTAGCCGAGCTCATGGCTTTCGATATTATGTTATCGGGTGTAACATGTCCCAGCAATGCATAGAGTTGTTGCCTTTCTTTATTGAATATTTGACAATGAAATACACAGTGTTGTGCATCATCTAACTCTTTGCATACATGCCATAAATAATCCTGAGTTTTCTGGATTTTAAATGTATACGACCGAAACGACCCGTGTCCAGTCAGAAATTGTGTCAAGTGGTAGTTTGTCTTTCTATGTTCACATTTATGCCATTTCTTTACATTGGGAATTAGCCTTTTCGTCCATTGAGCTTTCACGTTCTCGGCTTCCCATTCCATTTGCTATGACTCAAGCATTTCGTCCAAATACACACCAAGATATTTAACGGAGTCTTTGGGAATCAGTCGCATGAAATTCATGTTGCTTCTGTCCCTAGGTCCCTTCAGCACAACCAATTCCGTCTTGTTTTAAGCTAATTGAAGGTCGTTCTTTCCCATCCACTTATACACTTTTGTGCAGACTTTGTTTACCTTGTTGACTATATCCCATTTAGTATTGCTTTCCGCTATGACCGCCAAATCATCCGCATAAGCAGCTGAGGTAACGTCCTTACCGAGGTTGATTTCTAATACCTCATTGTATAATACATTCCAGAGCGTAGGTCCCAAAACTGATCCCTGTGGGACTCCCGAGGAAAGTCTGTTCTTCATACCTCTCTCTATTTTTAAGTGTCTGTTTGTTGGATAGCTCTGAAGGATATTAATTAGGTAAGGTAATATAACTATATCTATGAACTTTCTGATAATAAGCCCCCAGTTCGTGCTATTAAAGGTGTTTTTCACATCGAAGAAAGTGAGTATCACTCATTTCTTCCAAACTACCTAGTGGAGATTGCATTTTTGGCCTGCAGCTCTTCCTCATTTCTGTTTTTTACTAAGACTTCGTAAAGTTTGCCCAAGCAGTCCAATATACACAAAGGTCTGTAAGAATTGACTTCACCAACAGGTTTTCCTGGTTTCAATAACATCACATAACACACCTTGACTTCATCTGGGAACGATTAGGATATTAGAAGTTCATTAAAAACATTCCGCTGAAGCTCTGGTTTCTCCTTCGAAAAGATCTTCACCGCTTCTGGTGGAACTCCGTCAGGTCCTGGTGATTTGCCCATTTTAATTTCTATTACTGCATTATCCAGCTCACCTGAGGTAAACTCAACAGGTGTGATGCATACTGGTCTCTTTTCAAAGTTGATTTCCGGCTTAATAGGAAACAGGGTGTCGACTATTTCTCTCTTTAGTGCTGGACCAATTTCGTATGGTGTTTCTATCCTCAGGGTCTTAGTTACCATTTTATACGCCTCTCCCCATATGTCTGTTTCAAGTGCATTACCCAAATTACGCCAGCATAAGTGTTTAGCGATTATAATGGCCTTACTGAGCCTCTTCTTTTCCTCTTTATATCTTGTTACAAGTTCCTGGTTTCCTCGTTCCAAGTTCTTCTTAGTCTTAGGCTTTCCTTCCTTTTTTTGCTGGATTGAGTCGTTCCACCAGTATGGGACGGTGTATCTAGCATAATTCCTACTGCTACATTTCCTGTACATATCTATTAAACTATTCCCAAATTTACTAAAATTCGGAATGTTCACATTAAAGTTCATAGTTTCTTCCATGAATTTAGTTTCATCAAAGATAACTGTTTTCCTCCCTTGTCTTACAGTTTTCACACCTACTTCATACACGATAAACTTATGAAAAGTGAACAAGTTATCATCCATAACGTCCCAGTGAGCTACCTTACTCGCGTATTTTTCGCTTACCATGGTTACGTCTATATGAGTTGCTGACTTTCCTCTAACAAACGTAGGTTTTCCATTGTTAAGCACAACTATCCTCGCCGACGCCATTATGTCGTTCCATATATCTCCACGATAATCGTTTTGCGGTAATCCCAACATAACCGACTTAGCGTTGATGTCCCCAGCTATGATGAAATTTTTAGACAAGCGGGTAGTATCAACAATACTATCCACCAGGCGCGCGTATTTTTCTTTAGTAATGTTGGGCGATATATAGCATGCTATTATAGTCGTGTCATCTAGGTGTATGGCTACATGCCCTTCCTTCTTAGTGATCTTGCATATCTCGATTTTTTTGTTTTTAAGAAAAATTGCGACATTGGTCTCAGTGTCGCAAATCCAGCCGTATTGTTTTATAATTTTTTGGTTTGGTTCTGATACAATGATCATGTCGGCTTCAATTTCTAATGTCTTTTTGACAACAAGATCATGTGCGACCTTGGCCCTTCCTACGTTGATTTGTAAGACTTTTATTTATCTATTTTTAAGAGTTTGTGGCATTTTACTGAAGCTGGGGTGAGAGCCTTGCCACCTCACTCTGTCCACCTCCTTTAGCAAACACTTCTTGGTATATCTCATCCGGTTGCGTCATTCTCCTATCTTTTAGTGGTTTGGGTGTATACTCTTCCGGGGCTTCCTTCATGAATCTATTAACTTCTTATCTTGTCAGAACTTTTGATTTGTTTGCCTGACGACCAACTGCTTGCCTTTTTAAGAAAGCCGTTAATTTTGGATATTTTGAAATATCAACTCCTTCTGATGATAAAATCAGCATAGACTTGAGCATCGAATATTTTGCCCACATTGTCGCAGGATTCGTCTTTTTGGAGATATCCAAGAAGTACGCCAAAAAGATATTCTCATTCATGCCGTTTTCCACCTTATACCGAGCACCAATTTACTGGTTGCTTCAGCACATTTTAGCTCGATTTCTTCAATTTTTTACGAAAATTATCACAAAATACGCACGGGATGACAAACTGTCAAATTTGTTATCTTTGTTTTTACATCACGTTTTTGCATCACTGAGCAACTAAATCAAAAGCTATGCATTAAAACACGAATCGAAACCACGCTAACACCTACATACAGTTAGGTAATCTAAAATAAAACATTAAGATTTCATTTTTATTACAACACAGTATGAAATAAAACATTGTACGATACACGACCGTGAACTGTCATTAAAGTACTCGTCTAGAAATTTTAGACTCGGCTCCTTCGTCGCCTCGTCCGTAAACATTTAGACTTGTACTTTAATAAGCCATTTCCCGGACTTGTAACGTAAATTACTATTACAGCATATTAACCTCAATAACTTTATTCTTAGATTTAAACCCATTTCTTCAGCTGTTTTTTAGCGGCTGAATCGTAGATACACATGACTTTCTCAAGCTTTCGATATGGTGGTTCCAGATTAATTGTTGGTGAAATGTCAACCCTAAATATTTTATTTCTGTGCAAACCAGTCAACTTTAATTCGGACGTTAACAAAAGACAATGGAGATTTAATCAACTACTTTTATCTTTGTCCAATAGGCGAGAAAAATGTGTGGCGTTTAGATAACCGACCAGAATTTTTTTGCAAAAAAACCTAGTATTGTAGGAATGGTTGACTAGTCACAAAATAACTTTCGACAGTAATATGATGGAAAAGGAATAAAGAAATATATTATGGAATAAATTGTGAAAAAGCATGGACATAACGTTTTTAGATTACACCCAAATAATTGTCAGTAGAATCATATTGAATTGACATGAATACTATGTAAGAACTATTACAATAAGAACATAAGGAAGAAATTAAAAATACTGCCTCCCATTCTCAAAGAGTTGATGTACTTAGGATTCATCCTTGACAGAATACTCCTAGGAATGCACACCTCGCACATATTACCTCAAAAGCAACAAGGGTACTCTGTATGTGAAAACCGAAAACGATCTACTGGTCATATCTAACGGTTGTCAATCATTACCTATGCTGCATTGGTTTGGTGGAATAAAACAACGCTGCAAAGGGCAAAAACAGAGTTGGAAAACGCGCAACGACTCGCCTACATGGGAATTACGAGTGCAATGGGATCGTGCCAAAGCGCAGCCTTAGAGATAATGCTAGACCTTCATCCACTACATCTACGTGTACGGAGGATCGCTCTGGAAATTGCCTACATGCTAAGTCTTTGGAGACTGGCGATCTTACTGGGCATTTTGAGATACTAAGGGCTGGAGCAAATAAATCCATGAACATTCCCACGGAGTGCGAAGCAAGGTTTTGAACTCTCGTTATATGTTGTTATCAACGAACGTGAGCTTGGTATATTGTTGCAATGTTTCACAGGACTGCTGATATGCTAGTATTAAGACCTGCAACGCCAATTCATTTAAATTTCCTCTTATTAGATCTTAAAATTAAATGATCCGGAATTCCCGGTCCTACGCTAATTTAATAATAAATTGTATAAATTTCAAATTTTAGGTATAGAAAGGTGGCCAAACAACGTTCAGCTATTATGCATGATCAGCCTGTGAAAGCATTAGATGAGGCAGTTTTTTGGTGTGAGTACGTGGTACGACATCGAGGAGCTTTTCATTTAAGATCGCCTGCAATGGATCTCAAATGGTACCAACTGTATTATTTGGATGTATTTCTATTTATCATTAGTGTAATAGTAACCATTTTAATATTTTCAAGTTTCTTGTTTAAATCGTTTTTTAAGAAAATTGTAATATTGAAAAACGATAAGAAATATAAATAGAAATTCGCTTAATTCATTAGGCATAAACTGTTGTATTATTAAAGGTAAACTAATAATAATTAAAATTAAAATCAAATTTAAACTAAGAATATTTAGCAAACAAACCGGACATGCGCATTTTTCTCAATCATTTGTTAAAATTTGCAATAGTAACCGAGCTGTAGGATAACTGAAGATAATTATTAAACGAAAACCACCTGTTTACGAAAAATAAGGTTGTAAAGTACAAAAATGTTTAAATATGTAACACAAGCTCATGTGAGCGATAACTTAACAGAAATGGTGGCTGTTCGGCAAGTTCAGAACCAGTAGGTGATCTGTGGTCAGAAAGTTGGCCATGTACCTTAGTTTTAATTTCAATCTCAATTTCTTAGTTTATGTTCGTATTTATAGTGTTAAATAAATTTGAGTTGTAATTTTTGCTTGAAATATGACCTAAAAACTTTATTGTTCCCTAAAAAAGTGTGTAAGCAAAAAATAAATGTTTTATGAAACAGATGAATACTTATTTGTCGTTTCGTTTAATGATATTAATGATATATTATAGTTTAACTAAAGTCAGTGTAATGACATTAAAATAAAGCAATGTTGTCAGATACATTTTCTAAAATTGTTAGGCTCACTATACAAATGTTCTCGTTACTTCAGTAAACTGTTGGTTCGTGATGTTTTTAGAAAGCTGGTTTGTAAATATTGAAAAAACTACATAATATAAATTTATTAGTAAGCATTAAAATAAGTCGCTTGAGATTGCTGGAAAAAGGAAAATTAATTAAAACCAATTTATGTATGTTACTATATTTAAGAAAATTTTGAATAGCTGGCAACGTTGCAGCAGTTCAGTGGAAATCTAATACATCCAGTCCAGTATTTGGCATAATATAACGATGTAACCGGACACTTTTCATGCAGTTCACTGTGACATAAAAAATTTTAACGACTTCACGGAACTTTTGACAGTCTAACCAGGGGTGTGTGTGAATTGTTTTATAGAGAAATATTATTAATATAATATCTATTTGTTGGTTTAGTAAGGTTAGTTGATTAAGTGGCGTGAGTGAATTGTTATTAATATAATATTTATTTGTTCGTGGACGTTAGGGTAAGTTTTATGAAGTAATTGAACTAGGTACTGTTATGGAACATTCTTTAAAGCGAAAACGACCAAATAAAAAATTTAATAAAAGTTGACAATGCTATGAAAAATGTTATTCAACGGATTGTTTACGGGTCTTACAAGGACAATATAGTACCAACTTCAGAACTGATTCAGAACTGCGTGCGGTTTTGTTAAATTGTGGATTTAAATATAATAGGAAGTTAGATAATCGAATTCAGATTGTCTGGCTAAATGAGCATTATTTACAGAAAATTTTATTACAAATTTTATGAGTTTTGTATGCAGGTTAATTTTAATCTACTATATTAATTTGAATAAAAAACATTATTTCACAATACTCGAATTTATGAAAAATGGGTCATTACATTAAGCGTAGAAGAACTATAAGAAACTATTAATTGTTTACTATGTAATTATCAATTGTTTTAAATTTTTTGAGTCGGTGCCAAGTTCGTGTCGCGTACTCATTACGCCTCCCTTCCAGCACATTATTCACATTTCACATTATTCCGTTGACTCGGTATCTGGAGGTAAATAATTAAAGTTTATAAATCCCTCATTGTACAGTTAAGAGAAACAGATCCGTAGTTGGTAAAATTTGTATACTAGAACTGAATATTATTTTACCATCCAAACATGTCAGTTGTAAAAAAATCATACTATTAGGCATTATCTTTTCGAAGAAACGAGTACGATACGATACTGTGCTAGTGTTATCGAATTAACGACTATCTGCTGTGGGTTTCTGCTCTTGAATCATCATCATGTTGGTATAAGTTAAAACGAAATATCTTGGAATGGAGTATAAGTGTGGCGCGAAAAGTTTCGATAAAAAGTAATGGCGGATACAGTTATGTTAAAAATCTGAAATTACGAAGTGTGGCAAAATTAAACAAACTAAATAAGATATTTAGCTTTAATTAGCTTCAATCCGACTTAATATAAAATACACATGACACGACTTGTCAATCAATGTAAAGAATATTCATAGACATTAATAGTCGGTGACAAGGAGGTTTATACGTCATTCTCCCCGTCTATGTTTTCTCCTCCTACCACAAAGTCGTGTAGATGAGAAGGTAGCCGGCGATTCCTCTTGGGTCTTTCGTTGGCAGGTGTTTCTCCCCTAACTTCTTGTGAAGTGCCCGGAAGATTCACGTCTTGAGGATCTGGAGTGGGGCCGTCTGCGTTCACTGAATGAAAGGATTCATCAAAGGAATCATCTTCAAATGACTCTTCAATTGAAGAGCGAGAATCGTTCGGAAGCGGGGCTAAATGCCTATTAGACACTGTACTCTCCGTGCCGTTCGACCTTCGAATTACGGAATAGTGTGGATTATAGTCAAGCAGTTCAGCTTCTTCTACCAAGGGATCGTTTTTTGAGCGAACGTGATTTTTAACGAGAACCGGTCCTGGCGCTAGCCATGTAGGCATTGATTCTCCATTGGGCGACCTCCGCGGATGTTTGAAAAGTCTCTCGTGAGGCGTCTCATTGGTAGATGTGCAGAGAAGTGATCGAATGGAGTGAAGAGCGTTCTTCAAGACTCGTTCCCAGTGTTCTACTGTTATGTTGTTGGAACGCAAGATGAGTTGTACTGCACGCCACAGAGTACCATTAAGGCGTTCTACTTGGCCATTTCCTCGTGGATTGTACGGGGTAGTTCGGGAAGAGGCAACACTGTTAGCTCTCAAGAAAGTTTTAAGTTCTTCTGACATAAAGGAGCTTCCTCTGTCGCTATGGATGTACAGCGGATGTCCAAACGTACTAAAAAGGTCTTGTAAGCATTTGATGATCGCTGCAGTTGACATGTCTTTGCAAGGGTAAGCCCATGGAAATCGGCTATACTCGTCAATTATGGTGAGTAAATATTTATTCTCCGATTTTGATGGAAGAGGCCCTTTGAAGTCCAAATTCAGCCTTTCAAAGGGAGCCAACGCTTTTATTAGTTGTCCTTTTGTTGTCATGAAGCGTGGCTTAAGTTCAGCACATACTCTACAAGAGGTCGTCATAGTCTTTATGTCATTGATCGAGTACGGGAGGTTCTTTGAGCGTACCCAGTGGTACATCCTCGTTATGCCAGGGTAACATAGTAGAGCATGTAACTCATATAATTTATTATTATCCATGAGTGCGCAGACTCTGGATAGTGCATCTGCTGCAGTGTTTTGGGAGCCAGGTCGATAGATGATATCGTATTTAAAACAGGAGTGCTCAAGACGCCAGCGTTGAATTTTTTCATTTTTAATTTTACTAGTGTGGTTTTGGTTGAACATGAAACACACGGATTGTTGATCCGTTATCAACATGAAGTATTTCCCCATCAGGAAATGCCGCCACTTTCTTAGGCTTTCCACAATAGCGTATGCTTCTTTTTCAACCGATGGGTGTCTACGTTCAGCATTCGATAGTGTCCTGGAGAAGAATGCGACTGGTCCGCCTTTTTGAGAGAGCGTGGCAGCTATCGCATACTCTGACGCGTCAGTTTCAACAGTCAGTATCTCATCTCCATCAATTGCTACCAGTGAAGCTTTACAAATATCTGACTTTAATTGCTCAAACTGGATAACGACACTTTCAGGTAACGGGAAACTGCTTACGTTCGTTAAAGGCTGTAGTTTAGTCGAAAAATCTTTCACCCATTTTGCGTAATGGGCAAACAGCCCTAGAGCGCGTTTCAGCTCAGCAGTGTTCGTGGGGACTGGTAGCTGTAGTAGTGGTTGGAGACGCTCTTTGTTCAATGGTATTATTTTTGATCGTGTAGCCCAACAAACTTATGGTCAGCTGACGAAATTTACATTTTTGATCATTCAAAGTTAGGTTGTACCTTTTTGCAGCAGCTTGAAAGTTCAGTAGGTTCTGATCGTGATCGCTGTCATCTTTTCCGCATACGGTGACATCGTCGAGGTAAGTAAAAGTCCCTTTAGGCTTTTCCTTTTCTATTATATATTCGAGCGTACGCTGAAATGCTGCGACACCGTTGGTGACTCCGAATGGGATTCTCGTAAATTGATAGAGTTTCCCTGCAGCTTCAAATGCCGTGTACGGTTTTTCACTCTCTTTAATAGGCACTTGGTGATAGGCGCTCTTTAAGTCTATCTGACTGAAGACACTGAATTTCGAAACCTTCGACACAATGGTCTCGATATGAGGTAACGGGTATGCGTCCAATTCTGTAAACTTGTTTACGGTCAAGGAGTAGTCGATCACGAGCCTTTTTCGGTATGCCCCTCCTCCTGCTACTAAGACCTGCGCACGCCAAGGAGATATGCTCGGTTCTATTACGCCGTCTTCCAGTAGCTTCGAGACTTCTTCCGTGATGAATTTTTCGTCTTGTTCACTATAATGTCTGGATTTCACGGCTATAGGTTTGATATCCGGAGAGAGGTTAGTAAATATTGAGGCGGGGGGCACTGAAGCTTGCATTACATTGCAGACCAAAGGTTCTTTAGATCCTCCAAAGTTGAATTGGAGACTGGAGTGTTCTTTAAGTATATCATGGCCTATGATAACATCAGCACAAAGGTTGCTGACGACGAGAAATGGCCTGTGTTTGTGTGAGCATTCGTTCATAGTTACAGTTGCAAAGCAAACACTTCTTACGAAAGATACGTTATTTTGAGAGGCTAATGTGACAGTCTGTTTGTGAGGTTTCAGTTTCAGCTGCATTAGTCTTGCTATCTTCTCGTCTATAAAGCTCACTGAACTTCCCGTGTCAATTAACGCGTCGGCGTGATAGTTGTTGAGAGTTACGGGGATAGTAGCCTTTGAAAGACTCGATGGAGATGCAGCTGAGACAGCATTAGCAACCACTTCAGACTCATCCGAGTCCGAGACACATTCTTCAACGGTAACGGCGTTATTAGTAACCTTCATAGCTCTACATACATTAGCAAAATGTCCCTTCTTGGAGCATAGTTGGCACTGGGCGCTGAAAGCTGGACATTTGAGTCTTCGGTGTGATGTAGTTCCTCCGCAATAGAAACAGGTCCATTTACTTGGCTCTTCCAAAGTAGCTCGGGGATTCTGGGAGTTTCTAGTCGTACGTCTTGATAATGACGGCACTGGTAAAGCATTAAGATTTATTTCATTCACTCCGCTGGTCATGGCCCGGGAATCCCTTTCCACAGTTTCCAAGGAGAAAGCTTGATCGAGAGCTTTATCTAAGGTGAGAGAGTTTTCTTGAAGTAATTTTTCCTGGATTTTCAGTGATAGTATTCCAGATATAAATGCACCTCTTATAGCTTTTTCTTCATGCGTTGTAGCAGAGACAGCTTCGAAGCTACAATCGCGGGCTAAGAGTCTGAGTGACCTTCCGTAGTCGGATATAGATTCGTCAGGCTTCTGCTTACGCGTGGCTAGTAAGTGACGAGCCAGTATAACATTCTTTGGTTTGAGGTATATTTTATCAAGTACCTTCATGGCATTAACATAGGTGAAAGAATCACGTACGTGCGGAAAGATATGCGCTGATAAATGATTCATCAAAAGAATAAGCTTTATGGAGTCGGTACCTTTAGGAATCTCTTCGAGTATAAAATTGTCAAAAGTATATTTCCAATGGGTCCACTTTAGGTCCGCTTCTGTTGCGGTGGGATCCACATCGAACTTCTCGGGTCGTAGGTACCTTGCCACATTGGGCGGGAGTTTCGTATCAGTGTCGGTCATATTAAGCTAATTGAATGGTGGCAAAATTAAACAAACTAAATAAGATATTTAGCTTTAATTAGCTTCAATCCGACTTAATATAAAATACACATGACACGACTTGTCAATCAATGTAAAGAATAATCATAGACATTAATAGTCAGTGACAAGGAGGTTTATACGTCACGAAGCTGTGTTTTGGACGACGCTGAGTTCAAATTTAATGTTGTCCTGAATGTGGCACTTCCGGGGAAGTAGACGTCAACTTTGTTATTTCAAATAGAACCTGATATTTTTTATTTTATTTTCGAATTCTACATGAAATTTTAGATAAAATTTGTGCACAATGTCCTATACCAAAATTGAAGTATTTTCGAGATATTTCGATTTTTTTCAAAATTTTGAAAAATCCTAGTCCACATTGAATATCGATATCTCCAATTAATAACAAAGCTAGTGACGTGAGATTGTAACCAATAAACGACAAGCGCTTGCCCGTTAACTCCACATGTCCAGCTCATTGATATTTCATACAGGGTGTTTTAAACTTAGCCGCCAACATGCACAATTTAAATCATTTATAAGTTACTTACTTTAATACCCTGATTTTTATTACATTTTCCGCTGTATTTTTTCAAGTCAATTCGTTTGGTATTGGTATTTCCTATACGTAAATTCAACCACTTTCGAGATATTTCATTATCTAATGGCGTATTCGACTATCTGACGCTAGCCCGGTGCGAACTCGAAACTTTAAAATGCAATTGCGGTTGCAAAAAGAACTGGCGCCGTGTCAGTTCAGTTATGAACGGGGAAAATGCGAAATAAAAAATATGTGAAATATCATGGTGCCCGCTCTTATTTTTTTGTTCGAATCATGCAATATGCTTGACGTTTCACTGAGTACATAACCTTAATGTTATTTCGTGGTTCATTTACGTTTGTGTTCTTATTAATCATTGAAATATGTCGTCCCTCTATGAAATTGTAGAAATCGTTTTAGATGAAAATAATGAGCCAGTAGTCATGGCAGATGGCAATATTTTGTGCCATGTCCTGGACAACAATGGTAAGATGGTTTAAAACCAATTAGAAAGTGTTCAGGTCTTTTTGATATATTTAACATTTTAGGCGAACGTGATACTTTGGCAATCGAACCAATCGTGGTTAATAGCCTAGCCATGCTAAGGAGTCCCACTGAATCAGAAGTAGAAGAAAAAAAAGATGAATGGACAGAGGATCAAACAAGATATATCTTGAATAGATATTACGAGTATTTGGCAGAAGTAGGACCAATGAAAAGATTTAGGTTGAAAAAATATATGTGGGCACACATTGCCAGTGACATAAACAAAAAATATAAGAGCGATAAAACAGCTATTCAAGTGGAAAATAGGTATAAAACTATAATGAAACGAAAAAAGAAAGCAGTAGATAATAACCAAGCCTCAGGGTCGAAAAGAGTCAAGGTAGACTTTGAAGAGGAGTTGAAAAAAATATCATCCATAGATGATAGCATTGAACCTGAGGTTTGTTAGGATCAAAGTAATGTACAAATAAAAGGAGCTCCAAAGTGCTATGTAGAAAAATCAAAGAAAAGTGAAACTGTAGTTACACTATTAAAAAATATGAATGAAGAAAGAAGGATTCAAAGAGAAAGGCACCACCGAGAAAAAGAGTAAAATAAAGAGAAGAGACATCGAGAAACATTAGAACTTCTAAAGGAACTTTATAGGAATCCATAATTAATACATCTTAAACATTTTTATAAACCATAATTAAGTTGATTAAACATTTTTTCAGTAAACTCATGTTATTTTTTAAGTTATAAACAAATATGATATCTTCAAATCTTAATAAAAAATAATTATAGGTACAAGAAAGCACATAGTGTATTCCGTTTTTCTTCACCTTTCTTCTTTTCATTTGGTTCTGATGAACTCTCTATATTTATTGTGTCCTCATTGTTTGGCACATTTTTATTTTCTGTCTCCAAAAAATCAGTCCAATTATCTGCATTTAAAATACAAAAATTGTGAAGCACACAACATGAAATAACGAATTTGGATGTTCTTTTAATGGAGGTAAACTCTGTTCTAATCAACTGCCTAAATCTATTTTTTAGTAAACCAAAGGCATTTTCAATTTTCACTCGTGTTTGGCAAAAATTTTTATTATAGTTTTTTTGCTGAGGAGTAAGATTTCCATAATCCCGAAATGGTGTTAATAGCCACGGTTTTAAAGGGTATGCTGAATCTCCAATGATATGCCATTTTCCCTCACATGTTTCTGCCAACTTTTTTGATATAAATGATAGTTTAAATACTCTTGCATCGTGAATTTTGCTTGGGATTCCTGTGAAAACATCCATAAACATTTTTCTATTGTCACATATTGCTTGTAATGTTATGGATGGCATGTCATGTCTATTAGTGTAAGTGGACTTTATTTCATTCCAAGGCATTCTAATAGGGATATATGTACTATCTATGCACCCAAGTACATCTGGGAATCCGCTGATCTAAAGCCAACAAATACTTTAACACAAAGTTGATAATATTTCAATAGCGTACCTTTTGAAATTCATTAGATAACCTTGTTTTGTCCTCTATATTGTCAGGAAATTTAATAATATTTGGTGCTATAGTAATTAGAAAGTCCATCACATTTGTTGCTATAAAATGAAAAGTTGATTCTGCAAAACCAAATCTACTGGCCACATCTCGAATGCAACAATTATTTCCAGCATACCTACAAAATAAAGATTGAACTCAAATTATTGTTGTTTTGTTTAAAAGTACTTGTAACTTGTTTCAAACACTTACCACAAAAATGAGAGAATACACATGGAAGCTGGTGTTCCATCCCATCTTTCATGTGTTACTTCTTTATGATAAAATTGGGAATTTTCAAATTCATTTTTTATTATTTCATAGGTTCTTCTGTTCAATCGAAAGTTTTGTTTGAACTAAAAATACAAATGCGTATAACAAACTGACACCAAAATACCTACTGTCACATTTGTTTAAATTACAGGTAAAATTAAAACCAAATGCACTTAACAAGTACCTACTATTAGCTTACCTCTTTGTCTGAATAATTATTCACAATATTTTCATAATTTTTTATTTTCCTTCGTTTTTGAGGATAATTTATCAATAGAAAATTATCGTCTTCATCACTACTCTCCGAAGAGCTGCTACTACTAGCTAATATCTTCATAGCTATTATAATTTTTTTTCCATTTGATTTAATCAAAAAATAATGTACTTAAATATCATGTAAATATTTCAAATAACCAAACCAGATATTCTTAAAATATTAGGTTATGTTCAAGTGCACTGCTAAAAATTTCAGTTCCAAAAAGTTCCAACTATCTCCGAGCGGTGACAACCAGCCGAACAAAAATAATTGCTCTGCACTAGTGCCATGTACATAGCCGAACACGCAGATTTTTATGCATGACATTGGAGTGAGTAATCCGAACATGGAAAGCTGCACTGCACTGTCAAAAGTCGAGCTGGGTGCGCACCAGTGCACATAGTCGAATATGCCATTAGTTACAACACTTTTTGTTCAAAATTAGCACCATCTATTTCTAAACATTTATGAATCCTTATAAGTTATGTCTTGTAATTCTGGAAATGTGGTAGGGAGAATCAAATGCAAGTAATATTCGGGAAGTCCAGGATACTAGGAGACTGGCGAAAATGAAGGGGATAAGGCCAGTAGAGAAGTGGGAAGTAGAGGAGGAGGGGGAAAACATTAAAGTAAGCCCCAGGAATAGATGGCCTGAGAATTGATATGTTGAAGAGGCGGTTGGATGACAATGGGGAGAACTTCTGGGAACTATTCAACAGGGTGCTGAGGGAGGAAGAGTTCCCGGAAGGATGGAAGGTGGCCAGGGTGATACTGATGAAGAAGGCGGGTAGAGAGGGGAAGCGGCCGGGGGACTATAGGCCCATCAGCCTTCTGTGTGGTATGGGTAAATTGATGGAGGGAATAATAAAGGATAAGATTGAGGAGGAAGTTGGTAGGAATGGAGGTTTTAGGGTAAACCAGCACGAGTTTGCGAAGGGTAAATCATGCATCTTGGCGCTGGGTGGAGTGATGGGCTTGGTGGAAAGGGCTAGGGAGGGCAACTGGAGGAACAAGAAATTAGCCCTACTTATGTTCTTCGACGTCGGAAACGCGTTCAACAGAGTCAGCAAACGGGCGGTGTTGAGCGCGTTGCTGAGGCTTGGAGTGGGAAAGGGGTTGATAAACTTAGTAGAGGACTACCTGACGTGCGAGGTCGTGCCTTCAATTTTAATGAAAGCTTGGGTACGAATTCTTATTTCAAAATTAACGATTTCATTTCTAATTTGCTTTTCTAAATCAGATCTTAAATTTTTTTGTTGCTTTTCAAAATTAGATTTTAAATTTTCTTGTTGTTGTTCTAAATGGTCTACTCTATTACTAAGCTGTCCTATCTCTAGTTTTAATGTCTCCTGAATTTGTGTTAGGCCATTCATAATTTCTACATCTGCTTGTCTACGCCTCTCCTCCTCACATCTTTCCTTCTCTTCTTCGTCCTCATTTCTGCGTCTTTCCTTCTCTTCTTCGTCCTCCTTTCTGCGTTTTTCCTTTTCTTCTTCCTCCTTTCTGCGTATTTCCTTCCCTTCTTCTTCCTCCTTTCTGTGTCTTTCCTTCTCCTCCTCACGTCTTTCCTTCTTCTCTTCTTCCTCCTTTCTGGGTCTTTCCTTCTCTTCTTCCATCTTCAAAAACCATGCTGGGGGTCCGAAAGTATCCAAGTCTTTGTCGTATATGCTGAATCTAGTATTTACCATAAACAGATACTTTTTATATCCCACCGCTGTCACCAATGTTACTCCTTCAACTTTCTTTATTTCTACATCTTTAACAATTAAATACTAATAACGTCTCACTATCAGAACACAGAACTCAACTCTCTAATACTTCAAAAACTAAACACACTAATGTCAATTGTCCCGTTTTTTATACTTCATCTGTTCCAGACAGTTATCGACTTTTCGATGACATTTCTAAACATTTCTAGACATTTCGATGACATTTCTAGACTTTTCGATAGCAGTTCTAGATGATTCCAGATGTATGTCTCCTTCTTTTTCTTTATGGACCTCTACATATCCTCAGTGCAGGTCCGACGTAACAATACATTACATAAGTTAAATCCAAACATCCCTTTTTCTGTTTAACATCATGTTCCGCTGACTAATCACATATCTGTTAGTTAAATAAAATTTATAAAAGGGCTGGTTTCACAATATTCGGTTGACTCGGCGCTGACCAAGATTAACCAGGGAATTTTTGTATTATAAATTTCAACCAAAGGTCGAGTTGAGGTTGAAATCTCACCGGACGCTACTAGCGTAGTATTGGAATAGAATTAGTAGGATAAGTCAGGGCGGCTCCTGTAAACCAAAATCAGAGACTGGCGTTTGTTTGACGCTAACCGGACAAAATCGGGCTGAAATTATTTCTAAACTTTTGTGAATTGGGAAATCATTGACATCATAAATTGTTACTAGATTTTAAAATACTTAAGAAATAGTTAATGTGATTGAACGCAATTTGTTGTGGTGCATTGAGAGAGCTCTAAATTAGTGATGTTTTAGTTGTGTTTCCCACATTGAAACCGAATATAAAATTATTGCAACATATGAGTATAAATGAGGAAGTATAGTTTGGCTAAGCGGTGTCGGTGAGGGGTGATGAAACAAGGCCGTTAATCAATATCAGTCAATAGTCGAAGTGAGAAGGAAGAGCACACGCACGCTCTTGCCAATAACAAGTGGGGTGGTTGCATAGCAGCAGGCCAATCTTCACCAATTGAGTTCGCACGGCGTTGCCGGTTTGAAGGAAACCCATAACATTATTGGAAAAATGTTTACCTCTTAACATTTAATATGCGGAAAAAAATATTAATAGGCAAAATCCAATGACAGAAGCACATAAAAGCACTAACGTATAATCATTATTATCATATTGTTGATAACCAAGAGTCTATTTTTAAATAATTATCACTACATACTCAGGAGCCGCATTCCTTTCACAGCTTCAGATAAGTTTGCCAAACTATATAATAGCTCACAGACCTTGCATATGAATCTTGAAACAACTAAACATAGTTGTCTCTTCAAATACACCATGCGTCATTTGAGATTGTAGGTTACAGGGTGGTCTATTGGCCCAGTCAACCTTACCACACTGATATCTATATTTTAAGTCCAGAAGATCTAGGCTTCTAAGAAAGCCTATTACCCTTTTTAAAGCTAGGCCTGCAATCTGATCAGGCTCTAAGGTATTTAAGGCGTTGGCAAACAAGTACCCTGTTATTACAGATAATGTGTTCCGCCATCTCATCTGCATTATTGTAGAATATACGAGTACATGTATCACTGTCCACTTTGCTCATCTCACAGAGATGGTATCTGAGTGAGCAGTGAAAATTACTGTGATTAATCTGAGATAAGATTTCTGAAGCTCCAAGAGCAATTTAGCGTAGTGAGCAGAAGGTCGTAACAACTTTTTGGCTTGGAGTATTTTCCAGTAGGCTGCACTAAGTTAGATTCCCATTGGCGGACTTCTTCCACGATACGACTTTTTGGAATGCCACAAAATGGTTCGGAACCTATAGACAAGATGGTACAAACTTCTTTTGCGAGACCATCAGCTCTTCCTTTATGCACTAGTATCCATAACAAAGTTACTTTATTTTATTCAGTTGCTAAAGGGATTTTCTGCAGTTCTAGACTGTTTAAGACCCTTAGGTTGTAGACTTAGGAGCCTTCAAAGCCTTATTCAAGCTGAGTTGAGGCGTTTTTTGAGACACTCTTGCGATAGATGGGTAGGTATCCTGAATTTATTGATCAGCTGTCGTTAATATTTTGTTTTTTATAAAATCCAGTTCAAATCAGTTGTATAGAACGTTTTTAAATAGACAAGAGGAGAATTTATATAAGCATGCTGAAATTTTAGATCAAAAAGTTGAATTAATTTTTGCAGAATACCTCATTCACACGATAGTGAATTAAACAATTGCCATGCTTTTGCTTCAACAAAACTATCATTAGGTATATACAAATTATTGAACACATTTAAGTTAGAATGTTTATAAGCTGTAAAATAAAAATACAATGTTGTATCATTAACATACATTTATCGCATTTTCATTGCAGTGATATGTCCTAAACGTACACTCCACTAATCTCGCTTAACTGTGGACATAAAACGGCTACCTATGCGCGGTCCAGCTGAATTTCCGGAAGTTATCCTACTAGTTCCATTTCTATACTATGTTACAAGTGTATCCTAACCTTTTATTTGTGTTTACATTTTGAATTTTGATTCTCATTAGATCTCTTCTCTAGACTTATATCAAACTAAAATTATTTATTCTTAAAAATGTCTTCAACGTCCTCGTCGCCTGAAATAAAAGTAACTTTTACAGACCTCTTAGTGTACCAAGCATATAACAATCATTGCGGGCCAGGAACCAAATACTCCGATAGCTTGGGAAAGACTCCAAGGACCTAATTCTTTAAAACCGGTGAGTAGAACATCCGAGAGAAAGGAGGCGTGGTTCTGTCGAAAATGGATAAATGGTATTCTTCAACGTTATTCCATCGAACGTCGATAGAAGGATGACTCCCTCATGCTTCTACTGGGAAAATTGAAGGGATCAGCCAGGGAATACGGAATAATTTGATAGTTTTGTGAATTTATTTGACGTTGTGGACGATTATCCTCACTTTTTTATAGTCTCCGCTGCTCAATTCATATATATATTCAATGGAATAATAATAAATAACTATCTTCAAATATTTTTGTTGTGAGAATAAATTATGGAAGAAGTTCGACGATCGGTATCATAATTATTATTATCACTTCAGCTCTGGGTTGAAATTTTTTATTATAATATAACAATAATTGTATTTGTAAATGATTAAAAATTTCAAATTAAAAACTGATGAAAATTCACATGACAGATTTAGATACGCGCATTGTGTCTATCAAAAAATTCGGTTTTATGATTGGTCAAGAAATTTGGCATGGCTGGGCTTTGTTTCTTGTTTCATGCTCCGTCCTTGATGTTCAAGAATACGTAATTATGATATTAAGAGGAATGATTAAATTAACAATAAATCAAAGTCCAACCAATCAAGTACAAAATAATGCTTTAAAATCAAAAGCCCAGTTACCAAATATTTAATTACCTAAATGCAAAGGAGTCGTCTCCGAATGGTCTTCATTTATTAAAGTTTTCGAAAAACTGATTATTTCAAACAGTGATCTGGATGACACTGAAAAATTATTATACTCAAAATTATGCTTAGAAAATGAACCATTGCAATTGATCGACAGCCTTGATTTATCAGGTGATAACTTCGAAATAGCTGTAAATACCCTTAAACGAAGATACGATGACCAATCAATAATACTTCATAATCTTATTTCAGATTTAAAACCTGTAAGCAAAACCTGCCCCGTAGCACTGCCTGCTCACGTTTTTAAAACTGTTCAATCGCTTTACAAATTAAATTTAGAGCCTCAAATATTATTAGAATCCATCATCTTATTTTTAATTGACAAGAAACTAGATATTTCAACTAGAAAACTTTTTGAACAAAATCTGAAAAAGAATGAAACTATAGGGCCCCATACACGGTCAATATTATTGTACAATATATTGTGCAATGTTATTGAAGGAGCGACCATACACGGTCAATATTATTGTACGACCCACAGTTCAATAAATTTGCGCAAACCACAGTTGAGTAGTCGTGCATCTTGGTTTGAGTGAAAAGATTTAGTTATCATGTGTGATTTGGATGCTGCAGCGTGTGTGGTAGTTGCATTGCTAACCAAGCCGAAGAAGAGGAAGAAGCGGATATGGATGAAGGTATTGGTTGAAAAAAAGGAGTGAATTTACGCATCAAAGACTTCTGAATGAGCTTCGAATAAGTGAGCCAAATGACTTTAAGAACTTTGTCAGAGTAGACGCAGAATCGTTTGATGAGTTATTACGATTGGTTGAGACTCATATTAAAAAAGTCGATACTACTATGAGAGATGCTATTCCCGTGAGTCAACGTTTGACAATAACTGTTATATATCTGGATGAAAATATTAATTTGAATATAATCACCAACTACAAATAAAACAACGTTTAATGTGAAACGTCTTTATTCATATACTGAACTCTCTAAACTGGTCAATATACCGATAAGGTATATGTATGCTATAAAAACATATAATGGAATAAAAATAAATAGATATAAATATATATATACAGGATGATACCAATTAGTATCTTACACTTTCTCCCCCTACAAAAAAATAAAATATACCAGTTGAACTAATAAAATAAAAAAGAAATAACAATTTCAGTTAAATTAATAAACTAGTCGGTTTGGCTTGTTTATTAAGTTTCGCCGTCTTAACTGACGCGAAGTATCAACACTAGGTGAAACCGACACTTCCGGATTCGAATTATTCTGAACTAACTTATCTCTATCACTTGTTTCCGAACTATCATTACATACTAAAAAAGATACTCTATTCTGGGCAACGGAAAATGTTGAATTAATAAATTTGGATTTAACGTAACTTTAAAATATCCGCATATTCTTATACTTCCATTATTTTTCAAAACTGGAACAATAGGAGTAGCCCATTTTGAAAACCCTGTTGGTACTAAAACATTCATTTTTACTAAACTTTCAATCTCCTGTTCAACTTTGGGTTTTAAAGCAAACGGTACTGGTCTAGGCTTACAAAATTTCTCCACAGCACCTTCCTTCAGCTTTAATGAAATTTTAAATTTATTAAATGTTCCCAACTTGTTCTCAAATATGGAACCATATTTTTTATTCAAAGAAGTAACCTGTGTAGGAGCATCTATATTTTTACAGTTTTCTAATAAATTTGTATCAGATATATCATTCAAAATTTCGGCTTCCTGATGCAGATGCCCAATTTAAGCATATTTAAACCATTCCTACCAATTAGTGGCGGACCTCCGTCTTTTATTACATAAGTTTTTAACACATAATTTTTATTTTCAAAAACCAAATTTAAATTAACAAATGGTTTGAAAGTAACACCAACATAATCTTTCAACGATAAATCATTCTTTTCTAATTTTGTATTTGAAAAATGTTTTTGGTATAATTTTTGAGATATTGCAGCATGAGCAAAACCAGAATCATCCTCAAAACTCATTGGTATATTTTCAACAAGCATATTTACAAAAATACGTTTAATATTTCCATTCTTATCAACATTGTCGCTTAAATTACCAAAATCTAACTCAGAATTATCAAATTCTTCAAAACTTTCCGCAACCGGTTTATTTAAATCTGATAAATTGAAAATTGACTGCTCATTATCTACTTCCAAATCGCTTAAATATCTAAGTAAAACTTTTTTGCACTGAGTAGCTAAATGGCCTCTCACACCACATTTATGACAATTACAATTTTTATACGCACAATCATTAGCTATGTGTGTTGGAGAACGAGTAGCTCCAACATTGTAAAAATTATATTTTTTTGTTGTAAAGTATAAATAGTATCACTCCATCCTATAGCTAACTGTTATCATGAAAAGTCAATAATCTAACCTCATTTAAATATTGGTTTTGGCATCTGTCAAATTAAGTTGGGAATTCTGGAACCGTTGGCGATACTTGACACTGAACACTGTTTACACTACCACTACACCAACACTAACACTTAACACTATCTTACGCGCGTTTCGATAATCAAGTTATCTTCTTCAGAGACTGAAGGTAAACTAACACTAGGGTGCTTCGTCATCCATATATACTAATCTTTTATCGCGCCAAACTAGTTAATCCGCGGGAACAAACCATTCTGGCGCAAAAAAAATTTTTACAATTGTTTTTTTCCTAATAAACTATACAACGGACTATAAGGTATAGGTCCTTTGTCTTTATTCAAACTATTATTACATTTTACTATTTCTATACTTTCAAATGCATCCAACATTCTATTGTTAGATACATTTTTTAACAATTTTACACTATCTAAACTTATTGAATGATTATAATCTAAAACATGTTCAGCAACACTGGATTTCTCCCTTTTGTAAGTATGTTAATTTCTTTAATGTATTTAAAAAGATTTTGATAATTTGATTTTTCGCCAAGTACTAGTTTGTCACTTGAGTTATTGACTCTCGTCTTGAATGTTCATACTTTGGGCATTCGATTAGTAAATGTTTGACAGTGAGCTGTGTGTTGCATACTTCGCACTGAGGGGGTTCACTTTTACTAAATAGATAGCTATGGGTAAGTTTAGTGTGTCCTATTCGTAGCCTAGTTAAAATAACTTGTAGTGATCTGTTGTTTATCGATAGTAACCAAGGTTTTATTTCCGGTTTCACATCGCGTAGTTTCGATTGAGACATTTGCCACTCGTTTTGCCACAATTGTTGCACTTTTTCTTTAAGTAGCGGTTTTATATCGTCGTTCACTACCGTTTGCACTTCACTCGCGGTATCACTAATTATTGCTTGTCGCGCATTACGATCGGCCTTGTCATTTCCTTTTATTCCGATATGGGAAGGAATCCAAAGTATTTCTACGATGCTATTTGATTGTTGTATGTGTGAGATAGTTCGGCTTTAATTTGGAGTGCTATTGGATGTGTGGGATAAAGTTGTTTTATTGTGTGGATTGAGCTAAGCGAGTCAGTTAATATGAGAGATCTTGGAATATTTTTCATTTTTATATGGATAAGTGCTAGTAGAATGGCGTATAGTTCTCCAGTGTATACGCTGCTTGTTTCAGGTAACTTAAATTGTAGTGTGCTGTTTTGTATGTTTACTGCTGCACCTACTCCTTCCGTGGTTTTTGATGCGTCTGTATATGCGAGGCAAAATTGTGGATATTTAGCAAGTTGAGAAGCAAATGCTTTTCTAATCAGGATATGGGGTGTTTCTAATTTGTTATATATTCACAGAGATGTATCAGTGTAAGGAATCTTGATCGACCAATGGGGAGGGCATTTAATTTTGTTGGAGAGGATGGGTAGTTTGATTTGGAGTTCAGTGAGAATTTGACTAGCTCTTACATAGAAAGGTGGATCTGCTTTCTTATTTGTCGAATATAGGGTTTTGTAGCGATTTGTGATCACTTTATTGTACGTTGGATTCGGATTTGGCTTGATGCATAGTGCGTAGGACGCAGTAAGATATTTTCTCCGGAGTTGTAGAGGGGGTTCTCCAGTTTCGCACTGTAGACTTTTTACTGCGCTTGTACGGAATGCTCCTGTTGCTATTCTCAGTGCGGTGTTTTGTATTTTTTCGAGCTGATTTAGAACTGTCTTTTTAGCTGACGCGTACACTATAGAGCCGTAATCTATCTGCGAGCGTATAAGAGCTTTATATATATGTATTAGGCAGGTATAGTCGGATCCCCAGGTTTTGCTTGAAATTGTTTTCATAAGGTTTAGACCATTTTGGCATGATTTTTTAACATGTAATATGTGTTGTTTCCAGCTGAGTTTTCTGTCGAAAGTCATTCCGAGAAATCTGATGTTATTAACATAGTTTAGAGAAATGTTGTTAAGCTTCAATTCTGGAGAGATGGGGTTATGTTTTTTGGAAAAATGTATGCATTTGGTCTTCTCTATTGAAAATTGTAGGCCTGTGAGTTTAGACCAGTTTTGTAGTTGGTTCAGAGTTTCTTGGATGTGCTTCTGAATTGAGTGGATGTTCTTACCTTTGGAGAATATTACCAGGTCATCAGCGTACAATCTACCTTTAACTAGTTTGGAGTGCTGGCTTAGAATATTGTTGATGGCAATTAGGAAAAGTGTTGAGCTAATGACTGATCCTTGGGGAATACCGTTGGTTTGTTGTTTTAGGGATGAAGTGGTGTTATTGGTTCGGACTCGGAAGAAACGATTTTCCATGAAATTATGCGTAAATTTTAGGATGTTTCCTCTGATACCCCATTAATGGAGACTTTTGATAATGCCATGACGCCATGTTGTATCGAACGCTTTTGTTATATCGATAAAAACCGCAACGCAATCTTGCTTATTTGCAAGAGATTCGTGGATCTCGGATTCTAAATCGATAACATTATCTATTGTTGATCTGTTTTGGCGGAAACCGCTTTGTTCTGCTATTAATAGGTTTCTGTCTTCTAATGTCCACTTCTATGATTTTGCAGAGTGCGTTGGTAAGAGATATTGGTCGGTAAGAAGTTATCTCAGTACTTGAGCAGTTTGGCTTTGGTATGGGTATGACGATTGCTTGCCACCATGTGGATGGGAAAATATTTTTTGTCCAGATCAGGTTGTATATTTGAAGCAGGTATAACTTGGCGTTATGTGGAAGTTTTTGGATAAAGATTAATGGAATGTTATCGGGACCTGGAGCAGAATTTTTGGTAGTTTCTAAGGAGAAGTTCAATTCGTCCAAAGTTAAAGGGATATTGAGTATGTCGTTGTTATGGTCATCATAATCTATGTATTCGGCTTCAGTTGAGGTTTTAAATTCGAGAAATTCTTGTGTGTAGTGTGAGTTACTCGAATTATGTTCGAAATGTGTGGCGAATATCTCGGTTAGGTCTTTGTTATTGTGCTGTTGTTATGGGCTAAAAAAGGTATTTTCCAAAATTTGTTTTTTCCTGATATTTTCCTCAGATTTTGCCACACGGTGCTTAAAGGTGTGGAGCTGTTTATGTTGGATGCAAAAGCTTTCCAGGAATATTTTCTTGCATTTTTTGTAATGTATCTTACCTGAGCTCTATTTCTCTTGTAATCCAATATGTTTCCAATCGATTTATTCCGCTTTAGTTTATTAAATGATGCTTTGTATTGCTTAATAGCATTTTCGCATTCAGCGTTCCACCACGTTAATGGTTTGTGTTTTTTGAGTGTTTTTGTTTTTCCTATATGCTTTTCTGCTGCATCAATAATAATTTTTGTGAATGATTTTAGAATACTATCTATGTTACTGTTTTCTAGGTTGATATCTAGCGAAGCGACATTTTCTTCAATGTATATGCCAATTGGCGTGTTTTATGTTCCATTTTGGAACAATAGGATATGTTTCAGCGGAGCTTTGATCTGAAATCGAAACTTTAATTGGATAATGGTCGCTTCCATATAGATATGGTATAGTGTCCCAGGAGATAAGAGGTGATATAGCTGGATGACATATTGTTAAATCAATTGCTGATTGGGTGCCTGTATGAACGTTGACTCTTGTGGGTCTACCATCGTTTAATATATTCAGATTATATGTGTCTATAATATTTTCGAGTATTTTGCCTTTTTCGTTAAGTCCAGTTGATCCCCATATAGGATTATGGCTGTTAAAATCACCTAGTAAAATTAGGGGTGACGGAACTTGCGACAAAATGTTAGCGATATCTTGTGGGGTGATTGCTTGATTAGGGGGGGTATAAATATTGCAGATGTTAATTGTTTTAGGAATTTTAATAGAAACTGCTACAGCTTCTAAGTTTGTATTAAGTGGTATATATATTCTGTGCGTCATTTGAATTATTGACATAGATAGCTACGCCTCCACTCGCCTTTTCTACGTTGTTTCTTTTTTTATAAAAACATGAGTAGTTGCTTAAGTTGTAATTGAGTTGATCTTTAAAGTTGGTTTCTTGAAGACAAATAATTGATGGTCAGGCTTCGTTTATAATTTTTTTGAGCATTTCGTAATGGGTATATAACCCATTTATGTTCCATTGCAATAGATTGAAAGTTATATTATGTAAGTTCATTAAGTGATTCTTGGGATGTTGTAAAAGAAATGTCGGATTCGACATCATTATAATCTGATTTCAAGAGCCTGAGTTGTTTCATAATTTTTTTCTTCGTTTTAGTACATTTGGTCTTTATTTGGCGGTCGGAGGTGAATGCGTGTATTTTATTTAGGAGTTGCAATAGTTCTAGTGTATCAGTCGTATAATCTCTTGCAATGTTGAGAGGGTCGGGTGATCCTTGTACGTTTTCAAAGAAGTCAACAGTTTGTTCGAAGGATATTATTTGTGTTTCGTTGTCAAATAATTGTTTGATAGGTGCCATTTGGTTTTCGAGTATAGTGGTTGATTTAGAGGTGGACTTTGATTTTTTTGTTTTTGCTTCTGGTTTACTGAAGCTTGTATACGATGTACTATCTGAAGGAGGTGTTATAATTTCGGTTTCGCTGTTCCTTTATTTGTTGGGTATTCGACATCAGTACTTGTCGAGGCTGACGTTTGTGAATTTTTTGATGTTTGTTCAATGGATCTTTCGTTATTGTGTGTTTTAACAGACATGGTGTTCTTTGAATTTTGGATCGAGACCGGTTGTTGAGGAGTGTAAGTTATTGGATTCATTTTTGTTGTGGTTTTTGAAATTGCCGTTTCTATGGGTAGATGTGGAGTAGTTGTTGAACTGGGAGTGGTAATTGAGATTGGTGTATTTGCTGGTGGCTCAAGGTTTTGTTCACTTTCTAAGTTTAGAATAGATTGAGTGGACGGAGGTGTTATGTTTGATGAGAGAGTGTTGTTTGTGGGTTGAGATGGTGAAATTGATGTGCAGGCGTTAGATAAATGTCCATGTTGCTTACAATTATAACACATGTTATCTGTAGCGAGAAAAATACGATTTGAGGTATCTTCAAAAGTTATCAAAATTGAGTCTGGTACTGGTGTTAAGGGAGGTGCAATATATACTTGCCTCCTGAAACTGTATATATGTTTATAATCTGGATTGGTTGTGCCTATTCTTAAAAAAGATATCGTAGAAGACAGCTTATAGCCTAGATGTTCAAGTTCCTTCTGTAATACGTCATGTGGGATGGTGAGACATACATTAGATAAAAGAAGTCTTTCGCTTGGAGTGATAGGTCTGCGTGCTTGTATTACTTCGTTATTATTCTTTATACGACCTTTATGTTTTATGATAAAATCGTCTACAATTTCTTTGCTTGAGAGATACGCACAGATTCGATTGTTTGAGATTCTAGATGTGAACAGTATATTTCTCGGATTTACTATGGAGCCGATAGCTAGAAGGTATTCTTCTAGCTTAACATTGTTAAGGGAACTAAATACAATAGCTTGCAGTTTAGATGGGAAAGTAGGTATGATAGGTTGTTGTGGTTTGCTGGCTATTTTAGAGTATGATGCTTGAGATGAAGGTGGAAATTGAGGTAAGACTTGTTGTTGAGATATAATTGAATGTTGAGTTGATGTTGATTGTAGATTTGAAGGTGTGTGTTGAGACAAAAGTGATTATATGATATAATATAAGTGATATAATATTATCGAATTCCATATTTCGTCAGGGTTTGGTTAGCCTGAGTACAGCACTGTGCCGCATCAGACTCGACTGATAAGGCTGGTAAAAGTGAATGCTACCGGTTTTAGATTGTAATTGGATGAATATTTACGTTGTAATGTAGAGAAATAAGACAAAATTTAGCTTACTTTGTTAGTCGGTGTTATTCACTATTCGATTATGAGCACTTGTGTATTGTTTTTGTGAAATATATTTGCGTTGAACTGCTGCAGTTTACGAGTTTGTCGGAGCTGATTTTAAAGCACTTTTGTAGTTCTCGATCAGAGCCGGACCATTGTAATTAATTGTATACTTGCATAATACAGTTTGAAAATAAAAATATATTACTTACAAGAGATGTGTTTATTTAATTTTCTTCGCTCTCTTCCTCTACTGACATGGTACTAATAGACTCTATAGTCTCTTCTAAATCACTCAAGAATTTCATTTCTTCAAAATACCACAACGTGGGCTCAACAATTTCATCAGTACCAGCACCACTTCTTTCAGAGTTTTTTATTCGTCTCAACTCTTTCCGAAAATTAGTTCGAAGATAATTAATTTTCTTTACCAATGCCTTCCTGTCAGCATCAGGATATCTTTCATTGTACTTCTGCAGTAGTTGGTCGTACTGCTCGTTCTTCTTTGTTCTGTTGCTGTAATCCTTGGACTTATTGCCCCACAAAGCCGGTAACGAACGGTACACTTCTATTACCTCTAATAAAAACTTCCTTTCATCAACATTCGAGATGTTTACTAACAATTATACTTCACACAGTACAGTAAACCGTTACACTATATAAGAAGCAACACAATTTATAAGACACACAATTTCAAACAACACTAGCATGAGCAGGTGGGCAGAGAACTGGCAGACTGACATTATATTGCGCAATACTACCCATACACGACACAATATTTTGAAGATTGCACAATATATTTCTAAACTTTTTGAATTCACTCAATACATTGCGCAATCTGTTTTTCGCCTTCAATCTTGCTCATACATGTTCAATAATATTGTGCAATATAAAATATTGCACAATAATTTTAGATGAAAGATGTGGCATTCTTGAACGAACACAAGCTATACCCCAGTGCAAATGAAACAAAAACAAAATCTGCAGCTAAATATAGCAGATCTTCATTACATGTAAATTCTAATAATCATGATAGACCGAGAGCCGAGAGGGTTTTTGCATGTATCATAGGCCCCACGCCGAGGCTTTGGGGGCTGATAGACAACGTTATTCCCCACTTCGAATTCCCGGTATGGCACTCCCAAAGTGAAGCTTTTAGAGGGGGGGTGAATTTTCAAACGTGTAATTAATATCCATGCTCCTGGATCATAGGCCCCACTTTGATTCTTGTTTTATGTCGTCAAGGAGGTCGCCAAAGTCCGCGAACTCAATGTACCATACCAATATGTCGTCACTTAATCCGCCATACTAACCGAAACGTGTAATTTTTCCACTGTGGAAATGGATCATGGGCCCCGCGATGTTGTTTCGTGATCTTTGTTGTAGAACAAAGATTTCAAAACGCCATACCTCTGGGGCGTCGCCAAGTGGCCGCCATCATGGGGCAAACATGTTATTTTTAGCAATGAACATGTACAACAGGCCCCACCATGGAAATGTGTCTAATTTGTCTTTTTTGATGTCCTGAACAAAATTCTAAAAGCGCCATACCGATGCGATGTCGCCAACGTCAGATATTGGCTTCCAAAGTTGTCACATTTTCATAGGTTAAGTGTATTAAAGGCCCCTCTACCATACCGGCATTTCTTTGTGTATTTTGAAATATAAAGCACGAATATATCACTGCCATACCCATGGCATGTCGCTAACCTGTACAATTATTCGTATATATAATTTATTTTTTATTTATGTTTACCTATATGATAATATTGTGTAAAATATTTTGCAACATACAACAGTGGTTATTCTCAAGTGAAATTATTGTCGAAGTGAGTGTTAATATTGTATATACTGTGTTCATTTAATATTTCAGAAATGCGACATAGAAAGAAATGCCAAAACACGTCAACTTTTAACTTGAGGGGGGCACTTTTTAGCGCTAATGTCATAAACGTCAGATTCACCCCCTCCCTACTGGAGATATACCTTAAATTTTCTCAAATAGCGTTGGGTATCAAATCACACCTCATTTAAAAGGTCTGGTATATCTCTATTCAATAATTTTGTTTTTTTTGAATTGACAACATAGTACAGGGGCATGGGGGCATAAGGAAAATTGAGTGCCATTATCAGATCTGACTGTTTCTGGAACTTCTTGTATAGCAAATACGGATTTCAATTGAGTAATAACTGATTTGGAGGTTAAGTTTTCAAGCTACGAAATTTGTATATTTCTAGAATAATAATCAGCTACTCTAACATACCATTGTCCCTTCAGCTTCAATAATTCGGGGCCTACCACTTTCCATGGTCTTTCGGGGCATGATGGGATAAGAGTTTCTGTCCTATCGTCTTGATGCTGAATTCGAGCTACACAATTTTTTACAATTTGCTCTGAGTGGATAAGCCAGGCAACCAGAATGCTTGATTTGCTAGTGCTCGGCCTTTGGTAATCCCTTGGTGTTCTTCATGTATGTGATTAAGGACATCTACGCTCTAAATGCTAGGAATAATTCTACTTTCACACATCAGAATACCTTCTTGCAATTTGATTGAATGTCTATGAGACCAATATGGTGTACTACACTCTTGTGATATGTTGTGCCGCGATTGCCAACCATTGACATTATGTCAGCTCACAATAAACTGGATCTTGGTGCTGACCTTCAATTATCTCAGTTGATGGAAAATTTGTGATGATAGATTGCACATATTATGCTGTTACCTCTTCTGAAAATTCTTCATCTTCACTATATTCTATTGGGGCTCTCGAGCCAACACCAAATGTTTACCTGGAGTATACTGGATATTGTAACCATGTCTCATTAGTCTCAACTTTATACGTTGTAGTCTGGGAGTTAAAGAATCTAATTCTTTTTTATTGAGAATTGAAACCAACGGTTTGTAATCCGTCTCTACATAGTAATGTCTTTTCCAATTATGGAATTTGAAAATTTGTCACAGCCCCAGGATATTGCCAGAGCTTCTCTATCTGGAGATAACTTTTTTCTGAAGAATTTAGGGAGCCGACAGAGAGCATTGTGTCATACAATGCTAAAGCAGGAACACTAACAAGGGCTTCATTTACTTGTTTATACGCAGATTCTTGATCTTCTTCCCAAAACCATTCAACATCTGAACTCAGTAACTGGTAAAGTGGATGAGCCACTCCACTTAGGTTGAGAATGAACTTAGCAACAAAGTTTATCATACCTAACAGTCTTTTTGAGTTCTGTAACACTCTCAGGATATGGAAGGTCATTGATTGCCACCATGTAGCATTTGATCATGCCAGGAAGGATAATAAAATACAATTACTTATTATTAATTTAGACGTGCTCTTCATTCAAGATACAATTACAACTGTCTGCGTCAACATGAAGTTAGTTTAGTATATCATTTGACAGTTACATGACATCGCAAAATATTTCCATACCTACCCCTTTGTTCTAAATTTTCGACAAAAAAATTATAAAAAATGCTAAAAATTCGTAAAGAGGGGTTTTTTGGGCCGAAAAATCGACTGGCACAATCAGTTTTGTGATAAAATCATTATTTCGTCTTCAAATAGAGTCATGAAATTTTCGAAAATCCACTTTTCAAAACAAAAAATACTCATAACTCGACTAATAGGAAAGATAGAACGTTCTAGTCTTCACCAATCGATAGAGGGGACAATTTCACATATTTTAGTGAATTTTGAGTCCATATTTCTAAGGATTAAGGGACTTAGAAAAAATCAATTTGTATCGCAAAACATTTCCATACATACCCCTTTGTTCTAAATTTTCGACAAAAAAATTAGAAAAAATGCTAAAAATTCGTAAAGGGGGGTTTTTTGGGCCGAAAAATCGACTGGCACAATCAGCTTTGTGATAAATTGATTATTTCGCCTTCCAATAGAGTCATGAAATTTTCGAAAATCCACTTTTCAAAACAAAAAATACACATAACTCGACTAATAGGAAAGATAGAACGTTCTAGTCTTCACCAATCGATAGAGGGGACAATTTCACATATTTTAGTGAATTTTGAGTCCATATTTCCAAGGATTAAGGGACTTAGAAAAAATCAATTTGTATCGCAAAACATTTCCATACATACCCCTTTGTTCTAAATTTTCGACAAAAAAATTAGAAAAAATGCTAAAAATTCGTAAAGGGGGGTTTTTTGGGCCGAAAAATCGACTGGCACAATCAGCTTTGTGATAAATTCATTATTTCGCCTTCAAATAGAGTCATGAAATTTTCGAAAATCCACTTTTCAAAACAAAAAATACTCATAACTCGACTAATAGGAAAGATAGAACGTTCTAGTCTTCACCAATCGATAGAGGGGACAATTTTACATATTTTAGTGAATTTTGAGTCCATATCTCCGCGGATCAAGGGAGTTAGAAAAAATCAATTTGCATCGCAAAATATTTCCATACCTACCCCTTTGTTCTAAATTTTCGACAAAAAAATTATAAAAAATGCTAAAAATTCGTAAAGAGGGGTTTTTTGGGCCGAAAAATCGACTGGCACAATCAGTTTTGTGATAAAATCATTATTTCGCTTTCAAATAGAGTCATGAAATTTTCGAAAATCCACTTTTCAAAACAAAAAATACTCATAACTCGACAAATAGGAAAGATAGAAGGTTCTAGTCTTCACCAATCGATAGAGCGGACAATTTTACACTATTCCAACAGATTTTGAATATTCATTGCTGTCACTCACTTTTGTTAATCCCTATCGATATCAGAATCTAAACCGCCACAAGTCTCAACAATCTGAGACCGCTTTTTGGATTAATAATTAATGAAAAACAATATTTATGGCAATATTTATGTTTTATTCATAAAAGTTATATCTTTATGGTACATGATTATTAACAAAAATGCTTCACATACTTCAACAAAAAAAGGACAGAAAAGTGGTACATATCTTCAAAAACAAAATCCGAACTTCTGAATATTTAACTTTGCATTTTCGGAAATTCAATTGGCAGCCTACCCAAACAGCACTGTACGTGCAGAGAACGAACATTTTATATCCGTATTTTGGACATACAATGTACACCCCATGTACTTACATTTTAGTACGTTATATGTAGGTACGTACATTACTATGTTTTTTTTTATATCCATTATACGTACAATAGACACTCCCAACGGTTTTCACCATGGATGTATAATATAATACGTCCATGGTTTTCACCAACAAATCCTAAATAAATGCATGCTGGTATCTAGCCCTAACCTTATTTTTCTGTTTTGGTGGTTTTGTTGGCGTCTCTTTACGGATTACGGATTGTGGTCGGTTTTAGTAGAGTTTTCATAACATTTAGTGTTTTTAATCTATATATAATTGAACTATAATATACCAGTGCAGCGCATACAAGGAAGATCCAAATATATAAGGTAAGTTGAATAATCAATTCGTCTAAAATAAGTAAACATCACAAAAAGACCACTAAAAATATTCAAGCTTTCCAAATGTTTTCCAGTCATTTTCCTAATTCAATAGACCGTTTAATTATGTCTACGATTGCATGTAATTCTCGACCTAAATCTAATATTAATCAGGTGCTATCAGAGTTTGAAATTGGGGTTGATGAAAGTCCAGCAGATATTCAAAAATATTTTAGTAATATGAGGCCTTCACTCCCTCCAGAGAAAATAACCAATGCTATAAGGTCCCAGATGATGAACACTTGCTGGCCGATGTACAAGGTGTCTGTCTTCAAAAATTCAACATATGGTAAGCAAATCTCTAATTTTCTTCGATATATTTAGCCTAGATGAAGTAGAATGCATTGAACTAAAATATTTGTTAATATCTATATAGAAGGAAGTTTTTTTAGATGACTATAACGTTGCCAGGACAAAGGCTCGAAGGGCTGAGGAGACGAGTGACCTAACATCAGATGATGAGTTGATGAGCAAGAGAAGAAGAATTATTAGACGGCAGTTTTCTTCTGACGAGGAGGATGAGTAAGAAACTATATTTTATAAACCTCCACCAAAACTGGAAAAGGGTGAAGAGAAAGGTATTGATTTTTTATAATTATAAATTTAAATGATACCTAGTCAAGCTAATAAAACTATATGATATCTGTTTAATTCTTATAGCTCAAGAGTCGAGATAACAGAGATAAGGGAGATAACAAGACAAATAACAACCTCGAAGGAGATATTTACTCCTTAGCAATCAATCTACTGGATAACAATGACCCAGGGTCATCACAGACACCACATGGTTCTTTGCAGAGACCAAGTATGTTTTTGTTTTATTTAAAAAAATAACAAAGGAAAAATTTTATGGTTTTAAAAAGATTTAAGTTATAAAACCAATTTAACTTTTCAGGAAGTGAGACCATTAGAGAATCTTTACCACCATCAGGTACTAGAGGAATATGTGGATATTCCTGCACCTAACACTTGACAAGGGCATTGATGAGTGATATAAACCAGAAATTAGACCAAAAAGAGAAGGAACCGCAGGAGAATAAATCATCAATATTCAGAGGTTTTGATTTACCAGTGAAGAGCAAGGAAGAATTCACTCAATTTAATGATTATTTGAAAAATGAAACACATTTTTCAGAAGCTGTAAGTATAAAATAACATGTTTTTTAACATTTATGATTTTGTCAAGAGGGTCCTGACATTCTTCATCATAAATGATTTAGAGGTGGAATACAGTTGGTGGAATACAGTAATTTAACAGTAAAAATATTATTTTTCAATTACATACTTAGAACTATTATTATTCATTGAGTTTGTACTAGAGAATGTATTTTTTACCTAGAGAGACAAAATTGAAGCTCAAAAAAATGTATATTTTCAGCTGCCGCTGACAAATCAAGTAAAGCCTCTGACAAGAAAGCGACGGAAGAAGCCATAAGCAAATGGCTTAGGCGAGCAGGAGATCGCGAAAAGACTTAATAGAGTAAAATACCTACTTTAAGTGTTATGTTTAATTTTATATTAATAAATAAATGCTATTTATCTATTATCTATTTTATGATTTATTTTTAAATAATACTTTATTTAAGAGCTTTGACACTAATTTTTCAAATTATAGTCTTAAAATTAAGACTGAAGATAACCTTTTACGTTGTAAGCCAGTTTCAGCCACAGTCGAATTTTTGTTCCAGATAGAACAAAGTTAGTGTAATATCGGACATATTATAAGGTTGGCAACGGTGTCAAGCCAAGGAGCACAGGCTCATTGAAACGTAGTGGCAGTCTACTCTCAACCTCCGCCCTCTATGTCTCGGTGATTCGATATATATATATATATATATATATATATATATATATATATATATATATATAGGGCAGGCGTCAAGTTCGGCGTCCAGTATATCGTATACTAGTATATACTTATACTGGTATATACCGGTATATGTTTTGTGTAAAGTGGTGAGTTTGACTTCACTTTTTTTCAGCATATACTGTCAAGTTTGGCTACGTAGAACGTACGAACATTTAATTTCCTAAGGGGATAATATAATCGAAATTTGTATGATAAAACTATGGTAACAGAAGTTGCTTTATCGAGAGTTGACATTCCTATTGGTAGTTTGTAATATACCTTCGTAAAAAGGGTATATGTGGTATATTATTAGTTAATTATTAACAATAACCGCGGTAACTGATAATCACATTTTTTAGTGTTGCCTGCATGATAGGTAAAGACAATCTTGAACTCGTGAACTTTAAAAGAGAAGAAGAAGAACACTGGAAAACTAAAATTAAATTGCATAGTTTTTCGAGTATATTATATAAACAATAGAATTGAAAAATATTATCGTTAATAATTAAACGATATATGAGACAAGCAAAGGAAATCTATAATCTGAAAAATTCTAAGAAATGTACAAGGTAACTGAAAAATATCGTTTATGGATAAACCAAATAATATAAATGACTATATGGAGAAGAAAAATGAATAGAATGAACAGAGTGAAAAATGGATGAAGCATGTATACAAAAGGAGTAGATGCAGTTGCCATAGGAAATATTGGGCTAGTATTAAAAACATTAAATAGTGGTAGAAAATGAGTTAATGAAAGTGATGGGATCTAGGACAAACAACTTTTAAGACATATTAATTGATATTTTAACTGACATACCTCTCACGGATGGATATTTGCATTTAACAATAAAAAAGTACTAACAAATATAAATCAAGTTTAACTAGTGAAATTTCATAAGCGTTCTTAATTAGACCGCTGCAATGGTCATTACACATATTTACCAAAAGTTCAAGAGTTTCATTTTATTTACAATCTGTTAGGGTCAGTAATGGGTTAATTGCTAGTAAACTATCTGGATGTTTTTCAATACCTAGTGAATGTAACTATAATATAATAAACCATTTGAATTATCAAAAAAATTCTTTTGAAAGGTGAATGCGATTATGAAAAAATAAATTTGAAAGAGTAGTAAGTAGGTAAGTATATACTAAAGGTATAAACATATATTATAGGTTGCTAATAATTTAGGTATTATTTTATCTGTTTTAGATTAACTTTACCTTATCAAAACATTATAATTTATAATAATAACTAATAATTAAAAAGCTAATTATTATTTAGCTTTTTTTTAATAATTCCTGCAATGTGCAAATAAGTGTCCAATTTCAGACTTGGTACTTGCTACTTATCTATAGTAGAAGTTAAAAATATTCCTTTCAGTTTCGAAATAACACAACGAGTAATATCCTTCACTAGTGTATATTTAATTGTGTGATGTTCTGTGCAACCAATTCATCCTTCCTGGTACATAAATGAAATTTAATTTTTGTTTTATTTATTATATGGTAACAGTTAATATAGTGTAGTCATAAAAATAAGTAAATTACAATAAAACACAAAATATATAATGTCAACAACATCTAAAATAGAGTTTAAAGTCATTCTGGATCAGACAATTTATATATTTTAAATAAAAGTATTACTTGCTTTCATATAAGTAGGTACATGTAATAACATTTCATTGAGGTCCAAATATGGATATGTCTAATAATATAAATATTTACAGTTCTTTATTCATGATTTTTATCGTAGATAGTGAATAGGTACCCAATTGTTTGATATGTTGGGGGTATTAAAATATATATTTCATTATACAACAGCTACTTTACTAAAATGTAATCGCATTAAATACCTTTTCATTGATTTTGGTCAAAATGTAATAAAAAATCTTTACAATACAAAAGTTTTCAAACCAATTCTTCTAACCTATTACAGAGTGAATGTTGAAAGTATCCGATAGAGGAAAAAATTCTTATCTAGTTTTTAAATAGAAATAGGAACATCATATGTTTTAGCTTGTTCTTCTATAACATGAACTAAGTATTCATTTAATCCTCTTAGATTTACACTCAACTTTAACTATACAAATTGTAACTTTTGGGATACATTTTTAAAATGAATCATGCATCCCTTGGGACGAGATCTAATTTTTGGGAATAAATGAATTTATCATCAGCTAAAATACTGCCAGTTTCCCACTGTTGATTAGTTTTCATTTGCAATCAGCTAACTTTCATTTTGGTACCTACTGATGCTAATTGGTTTTTGTTGTAATTACGATACTTTTGGAATCAATCCTATCCTACATTTTCAATTATATTTAAAAAATTAAATATCTATTCTTAAGCATTATTTTCTTCGTTATTATTGACTTTCCATGAACAAAACATATCATTTCAGAGACGATACAATAATGGGAATGGGAGTAATAGTAGGTTGGTTTGGTGTACTTCGTCTAATATATGAAGATATTTCTTGTGTAAGTAAATAATACTTGATATAAATATAATTGTAACCTTAATTGATGATGTTTCATATGTAGCTATTTCACATGTGATTGGTAGATTAGTGCTAAATTGGATAACACCATGTAGGTACTTAAATAAATAAGAAAGTTTAAACAAACTGGAAGGCACTTTGCCACATTCAATTTTAATATGTAAATTGATAAAAAGTAAGTGGGTACTTATTATAAACTTTAAAATTATATAATAGGCCCTTTTTAATTGGAATACTTGAGGTATATTATATTATATAAAAATGCTTATTCCCAAAAAATTGTATTATCATACCTGTATATCTTTTTACCACAAAAACAAAACTGACATTTAATAAATAACAAAAACATGCATCAGTTTAGAAATATATGTTACCAAAGAATATACTGTACGCCCTTGAATAAATAGTCGTTTCGAGTATTTTGTGAGTTTTATTGAGGATGAAACCCCATATTAGTTAACATGTATGTGACTTGATTAGATTAACTATTTTGCAATAGAGTAAATGTTCCGAATAGGTGAATAAAATAAAAAGTTCACTGGACATACAATTTTATTTGTTGCTTACAAATATAGGAATATAAATATTTCAATTACAATTTTGAAAAACTTTATTATTTATTGTCTAACACTAATTAAAAGTCTGCTGTTTATTAGGTACTTACATTAATAGAACGTTGGTGATTACTGAAAACAAAGTTTAAATTATATTATCAAACATACAAAAAATAACTTCAAATTCCACTATGCCTCTTCTGTCATGTCCATCCTGATGGAGACTGGCTCTATAAAACAATTATTGATTGAAGTTTAAATGTAGTGGAATGTACATTTTATTCTAATTATCATGGACATAGGTACATACTTCACTTATAAGGTTTGAGAAACAATCACCATTAATTTACCCAGATTTAAAAATCTGAGAAAAATTTTTAATGTTTGTGTAAGTTATTGTAAATTTTCAAACCTGTTAGTATTATAAAATAATCAAGATTTGGATTATAATATACTAAATGCCCACCATCTAAATATTGTAATTTCCATTTTATTAGACTTTTCACCTACCAACGAAATGTTATAAACTATATGAACCTTCCATAGCATAAATGAAGAGATAAAATACTTTCTGGATTCTTATGATAGTATCTTTACCCTTCATAGTTCTTGTTTAATGATATAAATAAGCAGCTTTTGGTTTTTTTATTGTTTTTATTTTTGATAGAAATAAAAATAAAAGCAAGACAATTGACAATTGACCAGTTTCTTCTTCTTGATTGCGATTATGACATCTAGTCAGTTTGAAAACTAATTTTTATTTTGATCCTTGATTGAATTTTATATTTTTATAAAATTGATTGTTTATTGTTTAAGGCTCGGCATTGTAAACATATTTAGAAGTTAATTTTAACAGTCAAGTCAACTTTAGCATTAAAATATCTATCAGTTTATAAAAGTTCCATTTCTAAAATAAAAAAATAAAAAGAAGGCTAAAAGGATTAGACCAATAAAGTCTAAGCTAAAAGGTAACCTAGAATTTCTATTTTTTACAAACCATTAAACCAAGTTGGTGGTGTTTTGACTCCCCATTTCCCTAAACGACGTGAGTCCACTAACAAAATCTAGCAAAGAAAAGAAGACTACCTCATGTGTTTGATAACTAATAACAATAACAAACAAAACAACAAACAACCCATAGATAAAGGATATTTTCAACAACCCTACATATAAAAAGCGAGGTACTTTTCAGGTTAGTTGTAACGAAAATGAAATACTCTCATGCAATTTGGAAGTTTTCTAAATATTTGCCATATAAAAAGTTTTTAAACCTGCTTATAGGCCGAGTCAGAATCTGAAGAAAATGGAAATCTGTAGAACAAGATATATTTATCTACCAAAAATGTACTGGGAGATGCTACAGATTCTTTAAGGACCTCATACACTGATGATGTGTATATTTTGTAGGGACTGTCTATTCGTCCGGGCGCTCGGACGAATAGTAAATTGCGCTATACGTCCGGGCGTAAATATACGCCCGGACGAACAGTGTGGGAGGCTATTAATCCGTGCATTCTTAAAAAAATAATAATGTTGTATTATCAAGTATAGTTCCGTAATGTGCAAAATAAAATGTGAATACTGCCTAAAAATGTAAAAAAATTGTAAATGATTCATTTAGTAAATAAGTTTACCTACTCTTCTTAACACATAATGCAATATTATGTTCTAAAGTGATTGCAAAAGTGTTCTAAAAGAGACTACAATATAATATGAGAAGGGAAAAGTTTACCTCCCTATAGAAGAAATCGGGATCACCGAGTTGTACCACAAGATATCAGGTATGTATAATCCTTCCGTCGGGTTGTACCAGCGAGTTTCTTGGGGGGGGGCAAGGAAAATCATTGAGGAAGCTATACAGAGTTACAAAAATGGCTTCATCAATGATTTTCCTTGCCCTTCTCGATAAATTAATCAATGATCTGTTTTAATCAAGACAGAAATTCTAAATAGTGGGGCATAGAATAATCCCCAATAAAGGCGGAAATGGATTAACTCAGGTAATCGTGGTACAACTCGGTAATCCCCGAAGAAGTAGCAGATTGTGCTGGATACCAGATGCCTGTAAACATGTTACATTAAGTATACGTAAGTTCTTTAAAGCAATAATATGATCTCTCTAAATGGTAAACCTATACTGAAGGAGAAAATTCATACTAATTAAAAAAAACAACATTTTATTTTAAAACTAAAATACAAAAATAGTAACTCTTAAGCTAAAAAACAAAAATAAATTCTCACATAGGTATCACATAAACTGGATAAATTGCATGGTAAAACGAAAAAATAATTCTAAGGCATTTGTACTTAGGTTTGTGGTGAGTGGGTCTACTAAGTAATAAGGTATTATGAAGTAAGGGGTTTAAAAATAATAAAAAATTTAAACGAATATTTGTAAAAATTTAAATATTTGGTTGTTTTTAATTTTATTTACAGCCACTACAAAACCACTTTTGTGTTTGTTTAGGTACTTTGGTCAAACTAGTACATTTAATGTCTACCCACTGTAAACATGAATCACATCTAATTGAATCATTGCTAAGAAATTTACCTTTGATAAAAATTTTAATGCTTTTAAATGTGTTTTTCACAACCAAAATTACTTTTTGTTAGTTCTAACCTATAAACATATAAACTAACTTTATTTTTTTAAGAATGCACGGATTAATAGCCTCCCACACTGTTCGTCCGGGCGTATATTTACGCCCGGACGTATAGCGCAATTTACTATTCGTCCGAGCGCCCGGACGAATAGACAGTCCCTATTTTGTAAGTAAAATTTGTCAAATAGGAACAAGTACAGAATTCATAAATATTACTTGTTTTTAGATTGATTTTTAAAACAAACTTTAAATATTTATAGTTAATTTTTCAATTATATCATTTTTTATATATACACAAAATTGGCTGCTGAAATGAGAAGAATAAAGGATACAAGGAAAATAAATATAAAGCTTGAGAGATAATTTATTAATGTGGTCTCCAAAATAATTGACGAAGAGGAGGTAAATGAATATTACACGAGATGTTTATGTAATGCTTTATCTAAATTCATGTATGTTAATTATATAAATATATAGAATAATGATTTTTTTTAAAATTTTGTACAAAGTGAGAATAAAAAATTATATCCCTAGTAATAGTTTGTAAGACAAAATTTATTTAATAAATTAGGTAATACCTACAAGAGCAGTATGGTCAAAAATTATAAAATTTTCATAATACTTCACAAAAGTTGGAAACAGAAACGAAAGAAACAAACTATTTCAAGTATAATAAATAGTTAAACAATACATTTAATACAGGAGTAAAAGTGACATTACGTAAGTGTAGCAGAAGATTCTTAGTTTATTGAACATTTGAGTTCATAATGCAAATTATTAAAGTTAACAAGCATTTGTGGTAGATATTTGTTCCAACTAGATATAAGAACACAATGCAATGTTTATTTTTATAATTGTGGAATGCTGGACCATATTTTCTGGAAGGCAGTATGCTTTCCATCAATTATGCCCCCAATGCATTGAGAAAATTCCATTCTTTTTTTTATCTTTTGAAATATTTAACCAATCTGCAGCAGTAAGTATGTGGAACCTAAAAGTTATATAATTTAAATATACTCAAAGGAGTCCTTCACTCTACAATTTACAAAATTTTTATAATCTTATGGTTTTTTGTTTATAAAAATATGTCAGTATTTATAGCATCAAATTAATCTGAGTATAAAAATCTTTAATAATAGTACTAAATAATAAATAAATTATATAGTGAAATAAATTTAACACACATACCTACTTTTTAAATTTATTTCTCAAAAAACCCTTTTTCGATGCCTGTTAAAACTATCTGCCTTTATTACGATCAACTATATTGTAAACTTAATAAACATATAACCTGTAATGGACTGTAAAATTATTTTATTCTTACTTTTAAGTAGGTACTCTTCTTGAAGTACATTGTATAGGTATTACGTGGCAGATTCTAGGCACAAAAAGCAAAATTGTTGATTCATGCACATGAATTGTAAACATAAGGCTTCTAATATACTTTCCTTCTATTTCAGTGTCTCCTGGAATCCACAAAGTCATTTATAGCAAAATATCTTAGGGCAATTGTCAGCTTTACTACGGGGAGATATTGACAATTGCGTATTAGTGATCTGTGTTTTTTATCTGATGAGTTACTAGGTTTAAGAGCTTATCAAATACCTTTTTACTCATTCTCAGAAACGTTTTAAATTGTTCAGGATCCTGTGCTGGAAATTCTTCTTGCACTAAATGTAGATTAGGTACCCCTTTTTTTCGAGCCGTTTAAAATCAAAGTAAAGTAATAACGATAGCTTTTAATGCAGTTCGTTTTGTTTTTTATATTGGGCATAGAACGGGCAAGTGAGTTTACCTCTAACATTTCAAAACAATTATTCATAATTTAAACAAAATTTCCTTTAGTATACTATTGGAGATATCTATATTTGAACACTCCATGACATTTTATTATGATCTAAAATTAATATCTTGTGTAGTTCCACTTCAACAATAGATTTACTCATTGTAATAACTACAACATAACTACATTTAACTGTTATATACTCTAGTAAATGAAACAAATATTAAATTTAATTTATGTACTAGCAAAAATTGGTTATACACATTACACAAAACGTAATTTCACACAATTACCTAGATTTTACTTAAGTGTAAATGTATATTGTGAAACTGAAAGGAATATTTTTAATTTGTAACAAAAAGTAGCAAATACAATCTGAAATTGGACCAATATTTTCACGCAGCAGAAAGAACCTTAATAAAGCTCAAGAAATAAACACAAATTGTCATAGGTACATAAAATAATCAGATACTTGGTTGCCAGTTATTTTTAAAATAATAATAATAAATTGTCTTGAGAATGTTTTTAGATGTTAGTTTTGATTGTAATGTTTTATTTATACATTACAGTTATACTAAAAGGATAAATTAGTACATTATTATCATGCTTTATATTGTTATACCTTTAGAATCTACCTACCCTTCCGTCTTTCAAATTTATTTGTTTCGTACACATATATACTCCTTTCCAGAAATATCTTGTAATAATTAAAATTGTTTATTACGTATAACTAGCACTACGTACCTAAGTACCTACCTATTGAAAAATATCCATACTTTACTAACCGCTAACTCATTGCTATCCACATGGCATATTTTTACAAAATTGTTACACTTTTGGTAAATATATAATTAAGAATAAAACACTATCTTAGTTTAATTAGGAATGATTTTTAAAATAAAATTTCAAAATTTGTACTTTTTTTGTTTAATACAAATGTCCAACAATCTCAGTTAATATATTAGGCACTTTATCATTATTTAATATTTAGTTAAGTATAGAAAAATGTTCTAGTTCACAACGCAAAAACCTCATTTTCCAACCATTTTCCCTTCTACTGCTTTTTTCCACCAGCCCAATATTTTCTATAACTAAATCCATCTATTTATACTTTGCCTGTTCTATTTTTACTCATTCCATCCATCATAGCTCCTTTTGTAAATTTAAAATGCACAATACCTATAATAATATGCACCATTTGTTTCTTGATAAAGGTGGTCCCCAGGGTAATTTAACATATTCTAATTCCTTATCAATTCTTCTCCATATCCCTATTATTATTTAGTTCATTTCTCAAATTTTTTTGGGTACCTATAGTTTTTACGAAGATTGTTTATGTTATATTATATTTTCAAAAAACTAATCAATTTACTTTTGATTCTCAAATTATAAAAGTTTATATGCGGGCAGAAAAACCCGACTGGTCATCTGGTAAAACAAAAATTATAAATAAAATCATAGATAACCTTGATTAAAACTTGACAAAAACGTCATTCTTCTTTCTTAGTAAATCCTTCATAACCAAATAATTTACTGAAATCCGCGTCATCACTATGAAATGTTGATCCTTGGTTGAATTTTATATTTTTATAAGAATGATTGTTTATTGTTTAAGGGTCGGCATTATAATGGTTATTTGTGTATTTAGAGCATAAAATAACAGATTGCCGCTTGAGAAAGAATGTTGCCGCGCGACGCGGAGCGCGGTGATCTTTCGAAAGCGGCAATTTTACTTTACGCTCGAAAAACACACATACTTTTTTCTACAGTCGCACTTTTAATAATTAAAACAGTATTTTTTTCACTACTAGCCTCTAAACCTAACTTTATTGACTTTTGTTGAGGTAGTGAAGTTGTTCATTATTAACAAAGGTAGAAAAATACAGAGCCTACTTGATTATAACTAAATCTCAATCCATTTAATAGAATGTGAGGTTAACTTGTGCACAGATGTCATGTCATGTGAAACGGGAGTCGACAAACTAATGTTTTAAAAAATAAAATGCCAGTAGTGAAGTAGTGAAAAAAATGCTATATGAGCCACGGTAGAAAAGTGTATTAATGTCTCGGATCCATTAAAGACCACGAAGCTTCGCTTCTCGGTCTTTAATGGACCTCGACAATAATACCTCACTTTTCTACCTTGGCCCATAATTACTATTTCGCTATTCATCATGAATAATCTTAAAAAGATCTACTGACTTGTCAGAATCCGATTCATATCAGTCAAAGTCGAAGTGAGAGGGAAGAACACATTCACGCGCTTGCCGATAGGAAGTTAGCAATGGCGGTTACATAAATATTCACCATTTGAGTTGATTCGGAGGGCGTGGTTTGAGATTCCTTTTTTGCGCTAGAGCGTAAAGTAACTCAATCCTCGGCATTTGTCGACATTACGATTTCATTTGAATATAATAGTAATTAGTCATTTTACGCACGACTGTAAAAAACATCTTTAGAAGTTAATTTTAAGAGTCAAGTCAACTTTAGCATTAAAATAAAAAAAAGGCGAAAAGGTAACCTAGAATTTTTATTTTTTACAACCCATTAAACCAAGTTGGTGGGGTTTTGACTCCCTATTTCCCTAATCGACGTGAGTCCACTATAACAATCTAACAAAGAGAAGAAGAACTACCTTATGTTTTTGATAACTGAAACTGATATATGATAAACAAAACAACCCTACATTTGTCTATGACCCTACCTACCTAGTGAGGGTACTTTTCAGGTTAGTTGAAACGAAAATGAAATACTCTCATGCAATTTGGAAGTTATATATTTAATGTATGGTTTCTAAATATTTGCAATATCAAAAGTTTTTAAACCTACTCATAGGCCGAGTCAGAATCTGAACTGAAATTTGGTGGCCTCTTAAGACAAACTGAGCCAAAGTAATTTTTTAATGAACAGCTCTAGTTTTCCCCTGTCGTACCCCAACAAACCCTGGACCAAGATCATCTAGATAATATAATTCTCCCTTACCGTTAGCCTCTATACAGTCAGTTGATAGTAAGAAAAGAAAATGGAAATCTGGAGAACTAGATATATTTATCTACCAAAAATGTACTGGGAGACGCTACAGATTCTTTAAGGACCTCATTCACTGATGAAGTGTATATTTTGTAAGTAAAATTTGTCAAATAGGAACAAGTACAGAATTCATAAATATTATTTGTTTTTAGATTGATTTTTAAAACAAACTTTAAATATTTATAGTTAATTTTTCCAATATATCATTTTTATATATACACAAAATTGGTTGCAGAAATGAGAAGAATAAAAGATACAAGAAAAGTAAATAAGCTTAAGAAATAATTTATTAATGTGGTCTCCAAAATAATTGACGAAGAGGAGGTAAATGAATATTACACGAATGTTTATGTAATGCTTTATCTACATTCATGTATGTTAATTATATAAATATATAGAATAATGAATTTTTTTAAATTTTGTACAAAGTGAGAATAAAAAATTATATCCCTAGTAATAGTTTGTAAGACAAAATTTATTTAATAAATTAGGTAATACCTACAAGAGCAATATGGTCAAAAATTATAAAATTTTCATAATACTTCACAAAAGTTTAAAACAGAAACAAAAGAAACAAACGATTTCAAGTATAATAAATAGTTAAACAATACATTTAATACAAGAGTAAAAGTGACATTACGTAAGTGTAGCAGAAGATTCTTAGTTTATTGAACATTTGAGTTCATAATGCAAATTATTAAAGTTAACAAGCATTTGTGGTAGATATTTGTTCCAACTAGATATAAGAACACAATGCAATGTTTATTTTTATAATTGTGAAATGCTGGACCATATTTTCTGAAGGCAATATGCTTTCCATCAATTGCTCCCAATGCATAGGGAAAATTCCATTCTTTTTTTTTAAATCTTTTGAAATATTTAACCAATCTGCAGCAGTAAGTATGTGGAACCTAAAAGTTATATAATTTAAATATACTCAAAGGAATCCTTCACTCTACAATTTACAAAAATTTTATAATCTTATGGTTTTTTGTTTATAAAAATATGTCAGTATCTATGCAGTCAGTATTCTAGGCACAAAAAGCAAAATTGTTGATTCATGCACATGAAATGTAAACATAAGGCTTTTAATATAATTTCCTTCTATTACAGTGTCTCCTGGAATCCACAAAGTCGTTTATAGCAAAATATCTTAGGGCAATTGTCAGCTTTACTACGGGGAGATATTGACAATTGCGTATTAGTGATCTGTGTTTTTTATCTGATGAGTTACTAGGTTTAAGAGCTTATCAAATACCTTTTTACTCATTCTCAGAAACGTTTTAAATTGTTCAGGATCCTGTGCTGGAAATTCTTCTTGCACTAAATGTAGATTAGGTACCCCTTTTTTTAGAGCCTTTTAAAATCAAAGCAAAGTAATAACGATAGATTTTAATGCAGTCCGTTTTTTTTATTAGGTATGGAACGGGCAAGTGAGTTTATCTACGAATATTAAAAATTTCCAAAAAAAAAATAATAGAAATTCGTACACATGTACTTACACCTAACCTCAAAATGCAACAGTTGGTAGTACAAAAAAAACGAAATGTAAATAGTAACCAAATTATCCCTAATATTTATGAACAAATTGTATAATAAATTCACGATACATTTGGCACTTTACACGTTAAAAATGTAGGTAGGTAGATGAGCTGGTGTACCTAGATGAAATATGCCGAAAAAATCTACTGTAACTATAGCACAAAATGTCCATTGGACATTCAATGGATATCCTGTCTCCGTTAGTCCATTGGATATACCATTTTGGATGTCCATTGGAAACTCGTCAAATGTCCATGATTCATTTTGGATAAAAATTAACACAAATGTAACCTAAAACGTAAGTGGAACTATTTCCACATTTAGTGAAAAAACATTTTAGATTTTTCCGATCATGGGAAATTGTTAGGGTATTATGCAAACTCTCTGTGTTATATCTTACAGCAGCAGCATGCATATAGACATTTTGCGAATTCGCAGGGTTTGCATACGTGAATTACTCATTCATTATAATATTTATTGTATAATCCTTCGTTTAATTTATAGTGCAGTGTAAAGTTATATGGAAATGTCGCTGAATAAAAAACTAGTACAAGGCCCCAAGTATTAGAAAGAAAAAGAAGAGAGAACTTTTCAAAATGTCTTCTGTTTGTTTTTAGATAACTCTGTAAATAATTTTATACAAACTCAAAAGCATTGCTGTTGTGCAGAGATAAAAAAAAATGATTGGTAAGTATATATATAACATAAAAATTCGTTATTATTCAACTATTTTCAGTCACTTATAATTAATCGCAAATTTTTGTGCTGATAGCCTAGAATTTTTTAGTGTAATTTTGTGAGGGTTTTGCAACTTACTCTGACTTAAATTCCCTAGTCTTAATAATAGTTGTTTCGATTTTGTACCTGTTAATATATTTATGCTTTTTGTTGTTAGTTTATTACTATTATGACATATTATTTAGGTTGACTCTCTATTTTGAGGTTTTTAATTTTATTTGTACTGTACTAAAAGTGGGCAAGGCCCGTGAATAAATAAATAAATGGATGTGGCACTTAAATTTATATAAGGGTAATGTGAATGTTTTTTTAGGAATGTCCAATGGCATAATGAAAAAACCGAGCTCTATAAAAGCTGGTATTTTTCAATTGATAGAAGATGTAAGCAATCAAATTTCTGTGACATCTACAACTGCTGAGGAAACAGCTGAAAATTTCCACCTAAAATTTAATTGTCCTATTGAAAATGAGGCAACCTTTATCTAAAGGACCAAAATAATTTTAAACAAGCTGTAAGTTATATTTCCTTTTCTTTGGAGTAAGCATAATAAGGGACAATGTATTTCTTCTCTAGTTTTCGTCAGTAAGGTATTTATCTTTAGACAAAGCATACATTAGTAGAACATGTTATTTGTGTTACCAGAATAACCAAATTTTTTAGAATTGTTAATTTTTATATTGGTAATACTGTAGGGCACATTATTAAATTGTATTGTACTGAATAATTGTAACGATCATTCAACTGATACCTTGTTTTTAAACTAAGAGGAGCGATTTGAATTTAAGTTGGCATTTCTGCTGCCTAGTGATTGGTCAGATTGCAGCCCGTTTCACACAGCTCTTTTGATTCAACTGTCAACGACATTTGTCAGTTTTGTGTTTTTTGATAAGAAAATATTCATTACTTCAATCTAACTGTACATATTTTTTGCATTTGTTGTTTATTGTTTTATTTTTAACAAAGTATTATATTCCAACCAAGTAAAGTACTATTTTTATTATTTATTCAGTTTGATAAACAAAATCCACGCTTGTTTTATCTTGTTAATAATACAAGTTCTCAAGTAAAATCTTATTTTTCTAAATATTTTTATATCAAGTTTTACATCATTACAGTACAATATTATCGCATTTGTGCTATACCTTGAGCGTCAAACGTAAATTAATAATAATTTAAACATACAATTGCATTTTCTACACAATTATTTATCCTCAAATTATTAACAAATTTTACATAAACTACTTATTATAACCATACATTTTTTCCCAATTTTGCGACATTTGCGCCATGGCTTGTGGCCAATGATGATTTGATATTTAGACATACCTTGATCCCTTATTGGCCACGACAACTACCAGCAGTACAATACATATTTCACGTAATTGTCAATTAGTTCAAAAAGTCTGAACACGACCCTTTCGGAACACACTCCCAATCTAGTTACTTTTAGTGGTGTGTTTGAGGTTTCCTAAAATGCTCCTCCTAGTTTAAAAACAAGGTATAGTACACTATGACTGATATCTCATAATAGGAAAGGATACACTGCGCAGAGGTCTCACTGGCTCATTCGCAGAAGTTCAACGGCTTCTCTTTTCAAATTTTTCTATGGTGCACTGACCTCGCCCTGTCATGAGATATGAGTTGTACTGTATCTACAAGATTATCAAAATAATGTCACATGAATTTTTATAGGTTCATCAGATAAGAAAATTGGGTGGCAAAGATGCCTACATTATCAAAAGGTACTTCATCTCCACAATATCTGACAAAATTTCTAAGGAATTTACCTTTGATGGAACAAAACAAAAACAAGCATTCAAAGAATGTAACATCTGTGCTTTATTTATAGGTAAGTTGGCTGCTTGTATTACTTTTGATTAAAGGAATTCATTATTAATGAGGAATATGATTTCAACTATAATGATATTACTTGGGATTTGAAAATTTTATGTTTAAATGTCAACTTAAATTTAAAAATAAAAAAGAAGCGTTCTATTTAACACTTAAGTTTTTATGAAAAATGTGCTTTGTGTATACAGTACATAAGAATTTTTTAGTCCCATGGAATTGAACTAATGTGATAAAAAATAAGTTGTAAGTGAAACAATATATGTACTTGATGAACTTACACAGGTATTGTAATGTTGGTGGCCTGTATATACTGGAATAATTATTATACTAGTTATTACATTCTAATGTATTGTAACGCCCACATTATTTTCATCCTCATAGGACCAAATTATTCTCCTCGAGAAAGAAAAAAAATTAAATTGCATTGATCACACATCAAATATTTTGCATGAAATATGTGATCCAAGTCCAATTTTACACAAGATCGTTTACTACTAGAAGAAAATGAAATTTTTTTTTACAGCTGCTTCCAATTTGGATAACAAATCTGTAGGAAGGGCTATTAGAAAATGGTTGCGGCGAAGTTCGGAAAGGGATGCTTACAAAAGTAGAAATATAAATAAAACTGTTTAAAGATTTTTTAAATAAATACTTTTATTTTTAAAAAATTTGTTTTAATTTTGGGCATTGTACTTGGTGATATTAATATAATATAAAAAGTGTACATTCATAACCAAAAATTCATGTCCATAAGTAGTCCACGGGAAGTCCATGAAATGTCTATATATGGATGTTTCATGGTGTCCAAATGGACATCCATAATTGTATTTTTTGTGTAGTCCAAAGTACGTCCATAGGATGTCTAATGTACAAATGACGGACGTCCGTTGTGTCCATCAATGGATGTCCAATGGATATTCCATAGATTGCCTAGTGTTATCTGGGATTTATTATTATCCCGCAACCCTGAACCTCCATTGTTGTTGAATGTTGAATATGAAATGAAAATGTTTTTGTTTATGAAGTCAATAAAAATCGACGAAAACAAATTTTATATTTTAAAGAATATATACCTACTTATGTATAAATATTTTATTTTTTGAAGAATATATTCAAATATGTAGGATTTATTTGGATTATATTGTTTTGCAATAAAAAACAATCGGCCCCATTAACAAAATGAAAGTTGGATAATTGCAAACAAACACCAACCAACAGTGGGGCACTCTAGCATGTTCTACTGAATTAGGTAGTCATATTTATGTATAGGGTAATCTTTAATTCTTAAGACAGCAGCAGGTGGTGAAGGGTAACACTTTTCACAATGAAATCTCGTCTTGAATACCCCCAACATTTCAAAACAATTATTCATCATTTAAACAAATTTTCCATCAGTACTATTGGAGATATCTATATTTGAACACTCCATTACATTTTATTATGATCTAAAATTAATATCTTGTGAAGTTCCACTTTAACAATAGATTTACTCATTGTAATAACTAGGTACATAACTACATTTACGGCCCTATTCTGTGTCGCAAAGTTGTTACTGAGCAAGTGGTTTAGAACAAGGTCAGTGGTTAGGTTGCCACTTGTCTTCAATTGGTATTCTGTAGAGGCAACCAGTGGTTACGAAAGTTAATTTATAGTTGTTTCTGAGCAACCACAATATTTGTGGTTGTTAACGTTAGCGACTGTCAGAGAAAGGTAGAAGTGTGCTGGTAGGAAGATGGATCCGTGGATTATGAAGATTTTGTTAGGTCAAGAAAATAAATAAAATACACAATGAGTATGTATAAAAATATACTAAAAATTGTAAATATAGTATAAAATCTTTTATCTTCCTAGTGATCGAGTCAGAATTATTCAAAGAAATTTAAGGGATCGGAGCAATCCATTTCACATGGCTGAAGATCAATTTATTTTCAAGAGACTGGAGAGGCTGAGAAGTTTCTGTTTCTAGTTCTAATAAGCCTCCTTCTGGAATATCACTATCACCTAAAACTGATACCTTTCCACATACTCCTATAAGTCTCAATTCCATATCTGTTAGCTCTGGAAGCCCTCCTGGTCCTCCTCCAGTTTTGGTCTGCGAAATGGAAATGTCTCTTGCCTTTTTTTGTTTTCGATTTCCATTCTATGAACGACTGCAAAAGAAAACCTCACTTCTCAGACTTGTTAGTGGAAAAGTAAGGTCGATTTACACTATAAAAGTGAATAATCATCATTCTTAACCACTAGTAGTCTCCAGAATAGCAATTTTATTGAAAGTGGTTAAAAAGTTACTATCTAGAGTTGCTTGTCAGTCAGTTGCTATAAAGTTGCTCGACTGCCACTTAGATACAGAATAGGCCCGTTAAATGTTACTGTAGTAAGTGAAACAAAAATATTAAATTTAATTTATGTACTAGCAAAAATTGGTTATACATTACACAAAACATAATTTCACACAATTACTTAGATTTTACTAAAGTGTGTTGTTCAAATGTATATTGTGAAACTGAAAAGAATTTTTTTAATTTGTAATAAAAAGTAGAAAATACAATCTGAAATTGGACCAATATTTTCACGCAGCGGAAAGAACCTTAATAAAGCTTAAGAAATAAACACAAATTATCATAGGTACATAAAATAATCAGATCCTTGGTTGCCAGTTATTTTTGAGATGATAATAATTGTCTTGAGAATGTTTTTAGATGTTAGTTTTGATTGTAATGTTTTATTTATACATTACAGTTATACTAAAACCGATAAATTGGTACATTATTATCATGCTTTATATGTTTATACCTTTAGAATCTACCTACCCTACCTTCTTTCAAATGTATTTGTTTCATACACATATACTCCTTTCCAGAGATATCTTGTAATAATTAGAATTGTTTATTACATATATAACTAGCACTACGTACCTAAGTACCTACCTATTGAAAAATATCCATATACTTTACTAACCGCTAACTCATTGCTATCCACATGGCATATTTTTACAAAATGGTTACACTTTTGGTAAATATAATTAAGAATAAAACACTATATTAGTTTAATTAAGAATGATTTTTAAAATAAACTTTCAAAATTTGTACTTTTTTGTTTAATACAAATGTCCAACAATCTCAGTTAATATATTATGTCTTAAAAGTTTACACAATTCTCACCAACATTTGCACAAAATGTCTAACTTGAGCATAATGTACGTACCTATTTATATCATTATTTAATACTTAGTTAAGAATAGAAAAATGTTCTAGTTCACAACACAAAAAACTCATTTTCCAACCATTCTATCTTCTACTGCTTTTTTTTCCACCTGCCCAATATTTTTTATAACTTAATCCATCTATGTATCCTTTGCCTGTTCTATTTTTTCTCATTCCAATCCATCATAGCTCCTTTTGTAAATTTAAAATGCACAATACCTAATAATATGCACTATTTGTCTCTTGATAAACGTGGCCCCTAGGGTAATTTAACATATTCTAATTCCTTATCAATTCTTCTCCATATCGCTATATATTATTTGGTTCATTTCTCAATTTTTTTTAGATACCTACCCACATTATAGGTACCTACATTCCTTTCAATTTTTTAGTTTTTATGAAGGTTATAATTCATTTAATAACGTTATGTATATATACCAGAAATCCCGACTGATCACTGATTATTGATTATAACTTGACAAAAACGTCATTCTTCTTTTTTAAAGTGTTAATCCTTCATAATCAAATAACTTACTGAAATCCGCGTCATCGCCATGAAATGAGAAGATTTCAAAAATGTTGACCCCTATTTTTTTCTTAATTACTCCCTCTGATATATTTTCTATACATCTTTTACCCCACAACCCATATTTTGAATTGTAAAAATATTGGGCTAGTTTTACAATCTTACTAATTTAAAATCAGTTTAAAAAATACGCTCTGCAATCTGAACTCTATTTATCTTAATTCAATACCTCACAGCTATTTTTAGGTCTTAAAATTTTGGGGTTGTAGCACCCCCAATTTAAAAAGCTAGAAATTTCCACTTAAATTTCAACAACTCACCAAAGTTTCAAAGCAATCGCGCGTATCAATGGTATGCTTCACAACCTATATTTTCACTGTTTAAGATAATAAAATATAAGGGTTGATTCAACCCCTTTGTAAACAAACCAGAAACCTTCCCTAAGGTGTCAGCAACAACTTACAAAAGTCTCCTAGCAATCGTATCAACGGTATACATATAAACAAACATTCATTTTTATAGATACCCCATTACCCACCCACACCTCCGTCCTAAAACTGTAACTTCGGCGTCAGTAAATATATAAATTTTATATGCCAGTGTAGTCAAACTTGCGTAGCCGAACTTCACACTTTATTGAGTGAATATATGTGTAACTTCGGCTACGTAGCCAAACTTGACGTTCGGATCCCGAACTTTACGTCTTATAAAAAAATTTGAGGCCGAACTTGACGCCTGCCCTATATATATATATATATATATATATATATATATATATATATATATATATATATATATATATATATATATATATCGATGTCGTAATGTCAATTTTGATAGTTTTATTTTTAATTTAATTTCTTGAAAAAGAAAATTATATTTTATACCATGTTTTTTCTCCATATTATACATATTATATATAGATATTGTGATTAACCTCGCTTAGTTTTCTTTGATGATGGTGATAATAAATTACCGAAAGCTCAGAACAAACTAAAAAGAGTTCACTTATTCACATTGCCGCATCCCCCACAATAATAGTTAGACCTAAGTAGTATCGGCAACGAACTATTTCCTATAGTTAGGTCTAACTATTATTGTGGGGGATGCGGCAATGTGAATAAGTGAACTCTTTTTAGTTTGTTCTGAGCTTTCGGTAATTTATTATCACCATTATCAAAGAACTACAAAAGATACATTTATAGATATTTCAAACAGGTATAAATAAATTCAGTTTAAAAGTAAAACATTAATTACTTACAACTAAGCGAGGTTAATCACAATATCTATATATAATATGTATAATATGGAGAAAAAACATGGTATAAGATATAATTTTCTTTTTCAAGAAATTAAATTAAAAATAAAACTATCAAAATTGACATTACGACATCGATGTTAATTTTTAGTAGTCATAGAAATGTCTTTAAATATGTTTAGTATATTAGCAAGTGAAATAATAGTTGGTAAGTTAATATAAAGGAACAGAATTCTCATCTTCAATATTTGAATTTTTTTGTTTTTTTGTCAAAAGATAATAATATTCACATTGCCGCATCCCCCACAATAATAGTTAGACATATATATATATATATATATATATATTACGAGGAACTGTACATACTTCTACCATGAGTAGAGGCAAGTTACGGGATTATCAAATGACCATTAAAAAATGTCTTCTTGTTTTGATTATTAATATACAGTCATATCTTTTCAATGATTGAGTCGATTTGTCTCATTTTTTGGTGAAAGTGTGTATTGGTGTCTGGCAACTAACTGACATATTCAGAATTAAAAAAATACAGGACCGGAATTAAAAATTTGGCATATCTAGTCCATCTCAATAATTCACCCTGTATGTAACTTTTTTCACCCGTAAAAGACAAAAAACAGATACAAAATGTTTGCAATAACCTAATTTTCTTATTTGTTTGAGGAAAAATAATGTCCAATTATTTTAATCGGAATGAAATGAACAAGCCCAGGAAATGTTTATTCATAAATTAAAAAATAAAATAAATAAAAATAACCAAATAAGAAAACAGTTTCAACAATGTGGTTTTCAAATGCTAAATACGCTGATATTATTTTTGTTTATGGCTTTTGGAATGGCAATGGTAGGGCTACCGCAAGGGACTATGAAAGGCGATTCCCTCAAGGCCGAATACCCAATCATCAAACGTTCGGATCAGTTTTTAATTTCTTGAAAAACAATGGTACTTTTCCCAAAACAAAATCAGAACGAATTGTAGATCCTGTTTTAGAAAACAATATACTGGATACTGTGGACTTAAATCCAAAAATAAGTACCAGAAAAGTAGGAGTACAATAAGGTGTTTCCCAATTCAAAGTGAGTAGAGTGTTGCGAAAAAATAACTTCCTGGATAACATCCTGGAGATGAAATCCATCGCCTAGCATTTTCAAGGTGGGTTGCAAATCAACGACTTGTATTGTACAGAACTTTATTCACCGATGAAGCACAATTTACCAGAGATGGAATAAGTAATACGCGAAGTTCGCACGTATGGGCCGAAGAAAATCCACATGCGATTCGAGAATATCGCTCGCAACAAAGATTCTCTGTAAATGTCTGGATCGGAGTAATCAACACTCATTTAATAGGACCCCGTTTTTTTGATGGTCCACTAACAGGACATGTTTTTTCAAATTTTCTGCAGAATATCTTACCCAATCTACAATGTGGGCCTACGAGGGATCTACTTTCAGCATGATGGTGCATCACCTCATTTTGCCGATGCTGTACGCCAGCATTTAGATACTATTCATGGAAACCGATGGATAGGACGCGGGGGTCCTATTCCATGGGCACCAAGATCCCCTGACTATAACCCTGTTGATTATTACATTTGGGGTCCATTAAAAAAACTGGTCTACGAAGAAAATATAAATACGCGGCAACCGCTCGTTTACAGAATTATTCACTGTTGCAATATTATCAGAAATGACCAACTGACAATCAGAAAGTCCATTACACATTTAAACATTCGTCAAAAAAAGTGTATTGAGGCAGATGGATTGCATTTTGAACATCTTTTATAATGTTTATTAAGTTGTTTTTTACTTTGTTCCGCATTGTTCAAACTGTTTTATTGTTTGGTTATTGTTATTTATTTTATTTTTAATTTATGAATAAACATTTCCTGGGCTTGTTCATTTCATTCCGATTAAAATTATTAGACATGATTTTTCCTCAAACAAATAAGAAAACTAGGTTATTACAAACATTTTTTATCTGTTTTTTGTCTATTACGGGTGAAAAAAGTTACATACAGGGTGAATTATTGAGATGAACCAGATATGCCAGATTTTTAAATCCGGCCCTGTAAATCAATTCAAATTATGGTATTTACGATACTGGACCACAGTGTCTGTCGTTTCTAATTCTTTTAAATATTTCCTTTCAATAACTAAACATTATTATCCAGTAAGATATTTCATTATTGCTAATTTTCAATTTGACTCTAAAATGAATCTTTAATTGGAAATGTGAGGTAAGTGTAACAAAAAATTCAATTACCCAGGTCTAACTGTCTATTTATGCCCTCTGAAAAAATTATATTAGATTTTATAAAAATCATATACAGGGTGAAGTGTTGAATATGAAGCAGTCTCACAAATTTTCACGAAGACGGTCCTGGATTTTTTTAATTCTGAATATGTCAGTTAGTTGCCAGACACCAATACACACTTTCACCAAAAAATTAGACAAATCGACTTAATCATTGAAAAGATATGACGAAACATTGTTTTGGTGAAGATCCATAATTCACCCTGTATATTAATAATCAAAACAATAAGACATTTTTTAATGGTCATTTGATAATCTTCTAGCGTGCCTCTACTTATGGGAGAAGTATGTACAGTTCCTCGTAACCCACATAAATCGTCTCCTATATATATATATATATATATATATATATATATATATATATATATATATATATATATATATAGTTATAGTAGATATTTGCCGAATAATAATGTACAAGGACAGGAATATTGGGGAAGCGGCAAAATTGTAAAATGAGTACTCTTTACACTATTTTCCAAGCTTTCGGAATATCTTTATTTCCATTCTCAAGGACAGCATTCGAGATTGTATTACAAGTTGTTTTAAATGGTAAATACATCTAATAATAATTTTGATTTGAATTTAAAAAAAAAAATAAATGTCAAAATAATGTCAAACAAAATCGTTTGCTTATAGAATAAGAAATAGTATACAATTATAACTAACCTATATCTAAAAATATCAAGATTGGCTAGGTTCGTCTTCTTTTTTTTTTAATTTGTTGTTATTTTAACCTCAAATGTTTGAAATAGACGAATTTGAAATTTGATGACACTCATGCTCCCCATCAATAGCCAAAAGGTAGTAATAAATATCACTCAAATTTTTATGATCACTCTTTCTATTGAGGATATTTTGTTCTTGAGATATGTGAGCCATTTCCAAGAAAAGTCTTTTTTTTGGTATTTGATTGTATATCTAAAATACTGACAGAATCAAAATATATTGGTCACACTAGCCAAAAATTAAAAAACCGAATTTCTCTCCATAAAAGTGATTCCAGATTATATCCCGATAGATGTTCTTTGGCCAAACATATCGATAAAGACCATATTATGGATATATATATATATATATATATATATATAAATTACTAGAAATATTTGCCAACTCAGTAACGGAGACGATTTATTTGGGGATGTGGCAATAAAATACCAGAGAGTACTCTTTTTAAAATATATTCCAAGCTTTCGAATATAACATATTCATTCTCAAGGACTGAAAATTATTAGGATGGTCAAATTATAAAATAAATTAATGTTAAAATTTACTTACATTATTTAAACGAGGATGTCGGTATAATTGTGAAAATAGATAAAAATTAAATTTTATAATTGACATAAACGTTCATTACATATTAAACTCAAAAAACAATATGACATTCAATATGACATTAAACAAAAATTTTAATCTATAAAGGTCTGTTCGAATAAAGTTAATTTTGATTGGAATTTGAATTTTGTAAAGATTGTTTTTCAAAATCTAAGAGATAGGCATACATCACACTAAGGTTATTCAGGTCTGTTTTTTTATTAATGCAATTATTTTCTTGTGAAATAAATGCGGTTTCTAAAAATAGACGTTTTTTATAATTTTTTTCTGTGATTAATACTTTGGCTGATTGATAATCAATTGAATGGTCTTCATAAAATGCGTGTTCAGCGAGGGCACATCTATCAGGATACAATTTACTATCGCTTTTGTGAGAGGAAATTCGATTGGTTAATGTCCTTTTAGTATGACCAATGTATTTTTTATCACAGTTCAAGCAAGGAATTTCATAAACTATGTTAGTTAATTTATTTATCGGTGTTTTATCTTTGATTTTACTGAAAATTGATTTGATTGTGAGGTGTTGTTTGTTTGCAATTTTGATATTATGTTTCTTAAAGATTCCTGAAAGTTTAGGTGTGACTGTTTTTATATATGGTAAAGACAAATAAATTGGTGGGTTAATATTGTCAGTTCTAATATTTTGTGATATATTATCAGTAATGTCAGAATTTTTGTCAAATGTATTATATAATATTCGTTTCAGAAGATATGGAGGATATGAGTTTTCTTCTGAAACGAATATTATATAATACATTTGACAAAAATTCTGACATTACTGATAATATATCACAAAATATTAGAACTGACAATATTAACCCACCAATTTATTTGTCTTTACCATATATAAAAACAGTCACACCTAAACTTTCAGGAATCTTTAAGAAACATAATATCAAAATTGCAAACAAACAACACCTCACAATCAAATCAATTTTCAGTAAAATCAAAGATAAAACACCGATAAATAAATTAACTAACATAGTTTATGAAATTCCTTGCTTGAACTGTGATAAAAAATACATTGGTCATACTAAAAGGACATTAACCAATCGAATTTCCTCTCACAAAAGCGATAGTAAATTGTATCCTGATAGATGTGCCCTCGCTGAACACGCATTTTATGAAGACCATTCAATTGATTATCAATCAGCCAAAGTATTAATCACAGAAAAAAATTATAAAAAACGTCTATTTTTAGAAACCGCATTTATTTCACAAGAAAATAATTGCATTAATAAAAAAACAGACCTGAATAACCTTAGTGTGATGTATGCCTATCTCTTAGATTTTGAAAAACAATCTTTACAAAATTCAAATTCCAATCAAAATTAACTTTATTCGAACAGACCTTTATAGATTAAAATTTTTGTTTAATGTCATATTGAATGTCATATTGTTTTTTGAGTTTAATATGTAATGAACGTTTATGTCAATTATAAAATTTAATTTTTATCTATTTTCACAATTATACCGACATCCTCGTTTAAATAATGTAAGTAAATTTTAACATTAATTTATTTTATAATTTGACCATCCTAATAATTTTCAGTCCTTGATAATGAATATGTTATATTCGAAAGCTTGGAATATATTTTAAAAAGAGTACTCTCTGGTATTTTATTGCCACATCCCCAAATAAATCGTCTCCGTTACTGAGTTGGCAAATATTTCTAGTAATTTATATATATATATATATATATGTTATATTCACAAAACTACGTTTGGCTTTTTAAAAAAGGTTTTTATTTAATAAACTACTTGAGATACGAAAAATGATAAAAAATTGAATTTAAGTAAATCAGAATAAAATTGTAACTAACGACATTGTATTAGACCAATTTAATTTATATGATTTTTTATAAAACGTCAGCGTTAATTTTTTATGTAAAATGATAACCGAAGCATTCCGAATATAATTGTAAAATAGAGTTTTTATTTATAGTAAATGTTTCCGTTTTCGAGTTCGGACAGTAAATAGTCACACGTACCGGTTCGGCAATTAACACATGTTTTCCTCAAGTTTTTGCACATTGTAACCTTGTCCGTTAACTACCCCACTTTTACAGTTTTCTGGAAATGTCTTATATTGTTTTAGCAAATGGGCTTCGCACATTGCGTTATCGTCTATAGGGTAAGCGTAAATATCGCGGCACAACTTTTGATCTGTCGATAATTGCTTGCATCCCTGTAGATTTTCGACGGGTATATAAGTTAAAGAATCATCGTCTCGCGCTAAATATTTTTGCGAGAATGACAAAATATGGTGAAGTCCAGTTCTATTATCATATATTGGAATTGGATATAAGTGGAATAGGGTAAATACTTGCAGTTCAATAAGTGGAATTTTGAGAATGAAAACAAGGTCTGAATTAGTTTGATAAGCTTCGAGATTAATTATTTCTAGATATTGTGAAACTGTTGAATATTTTATTGGTAATGGTAAACTTTTTCTTACGGTATTCTCAGATATTTGTTTAAGAGCAGTAATCAAATTTTCGGGTTCAATAATAGGAGTATGAATGATTTGAAGCTGTGCAAATGTGATTGAATTTAGAATATCGTTAATACTACTTTCAAGATACGCATAACTCTCCATTAGTTTTTCACAAATTTCAAAGAATTGCAGTTTTGTTTCAATTAACGTTATATCATTAGTTGATTGTTGAATAGTGGTTTCAATTTTGATTATATCTGAATTGAATGTTTTTTCGTTTATTTTTAATTGTTCTATTGTGCTATTAAAGTTTGTTATTACTGAACTTGTTACTGATAATTGATTTTTTAATAGGTTTTCTAACTGATTTTGGTCTGTTTTTAATTTATTGATGCATTCTGTGAAATATTCACCGTCAGACGCATCGAGGTTACCGGTAATCGATTTAAATATATTACCGATACCATTAATTAATCCTCGTTTTTGTCTTTTTACATCAAAAGATATTTCATTAAACTTTTCTCTAGTGGATTCCGAAATTTGTTGTAATAATGCCAAATGGGATTTTACTTCTGACCGAAAGGACTTTATAATGTGAGAATTTGAATCGAAGGTATTTTGAATTGTTTCTAGGATTCTATTGTTTTTTTCAAAGGTTTGTTTAAAGGCTGATATGTTTTGTGTACTAATAATGTCCATTCGACAATTGAGACAATTAGTTTGGTTTCGTCGTGATAGTAGATTTCAATTGTATTATTGATAGGTTCAATTTTATATTCCGATCAGCAGCAGGAATCTGAAAATAAATTAATTTTCAGCATAAGGCTTCATAAGATCAAAATTTATTTTAGATTGGTAATTTGTTTCCAAATTTAATACTGTTGCAGAATTTTTATGTATTTCTAATATTTCGAAAGGACCTTTAAACTATTTCCTAATTTGTTTTTAATTTGAGTTTCTTTCACGTAAACTTTGTCACCTATTTTATATTCTGGTTTGTTTTTAGGGTCATGTCTAACAAATCGAATTTTAGCCTTTTCTTTTTGCTTCAAAGTGTTTTCTCTTGCGATTTTGTAGTAATAAGATATACGGTTGTTCAAATCTCTAACATACTTGGTAATCAATTCTTGCTCGTTGTACAACTTTTCAGGGGGTCTAGAGGATGTGTGTCCGAATACAAGTTCGTACGGCGTGAACCCGTGCGTTTTGTTTACTGAATTATTGTAAGCGACAATTGCATAAGGTAAAATACTAAAGGGGTGTTCATTGGGGTGATCTGCTAGATGCACACGGATCATTTCCAACAAGGTAGCATGTAGTCTTTCCAAAGACCTATTACTTTGTGGGTGACCGACACTTGAATATGTCAACTTAATATCGAACATATTACAAAGGTCTTTCATCAAACTAATATTAAATTCGTTGCCAACGTCACAATGAATGCGAAGTGGTGCGCCAAAATGTTGGAAATAAACTAATAGTCCATTAACAACTGATTTGGCAGTTTTATCCTCAAGGGGATATGCTTGAGAAAATTTTGTTAGTTCGTCTCTTATCGTGAGGGCGTAATTTCTTTGAGGTACTTCTATAATATCAACGTTAATTCGTTCAAAGGATGTTTTAGGTGTTTCGGTTATAACGAGGGGACTGTCTAAGTTTTTACGACAAACTTTTGCCTCTTGACATGCGCGACAAGACTTAATATAATTTTATACATCTCTAGTAAGACCTGCCCAATTATATTTTTGTCGTATCCGTCTAATGGTTTCATTAATTCCACGGTGAAGGTGGCTTTTGCCATTGTGGAAATGGTCTAGAATAGGTGGTATTTGATTTGTCTCTGGCTCTTTAGTTATATTTTGACAAATTGTGAATTTTACGTCAATTTCCGAAAGTAAAAACGATAGTGTCTCTAATATTGGTAATTCGGGATTATTTTCAATAGCATATTTTTCGGAAGGTCTAAATAAATTTCGATTTCTATAAATTGCTACGAATAAGTGTTCAGAACTACTGGTTGGTTCTAATGGTAAAGGTATAATTAAATATTTCCTATTTTTGACAGTTTTACTACTCAATACATTAATTTGCCCATAAGAAAAATTAGGGTTTTCTTCGAATATATCCTCTATTATTTTTTCATGAAATTCTTGTAAATTATCTTTTTGAAAGAAAGTTAAAATGTTTTTATTTTGCTTGTCTAGTAACTGAATATTGGAATATTCTATTTTAGAATAATCAATCAATGATTTTGTTTTATATAGTTCGACGAAGGAAAGAAATTCCTGTTCGGCAACGTTCCAGTCAATTTCTGTTTCATTTTCGTCTAATTCTTTAGATGACCCTGCATGCTCGAGAGAAGGATAGATTGGGTAAGGTACATGTTTAAAATTTTCTAATTTTGATTTAAACGAAACAAAATCTTTTATGTAATTGATTTTTATACGAGAAAGGGCGTCGGCGTTCTTATTAGATTTTCCAGATTTGAATTCAATTTGGTAGTCGTATTCTTCTAATTTGAGGCGCCATCGTGCCAGACGGCTGCCAGGGTCTTTTATCGAAAATAGCCACGTGAGTGGTCGGCGATCGGTTATCAACGTAAATTTTCGGCCATATAAATATGGTCTAAAGTGTTTGACCGCCCACACAATTGCCAGAAGTTCTCTCTCTATAGTAGAGTACTTCGTTTCTGCTTTGCACAAGGTCCTTGATGCATAGGCTATTGGTAAATCTTTGCCTATAGGTCATTGTGATAAAACCGCGCCGATTGGGAATGCACTAGCATCGGTAGTTAGAAGAAATGGTTCTTCAAAGTTTGGATATATTAAAATCGGAATAGAAGTCAGGGCATTTTTCAATTCTTGAAATGATTTTTGACATTCAGAGTCAAAATTGAAAGGGACGTCTTTTTGTAAAAGGACTGTCATTGGTTTTGAAATCTTTCACAAAACTACGTTTGGCTTTTTAAAAAAGGTTTTTATTTAATAAACTACTTGAGATACAAAAAATGATGAAAAAATTGAATTTAAGTAAATCAGAATAAAATTGTAACTAACGACATTGCATTAGACCAATTTAATTTATATGATTTTTTTTAAACGTCAGCGTTAATTTTTTATGTAAAATGCAATCTAGCGTCGTTCCCATGAAAATAGAGAAGTTGTTATCATCCTGTAATATGATATCGGTGTAACTCAAACCTAAGTGATTTTTCGTATATAACATATATATATATATATATATATATATAGGAAATAGTTCGTTGCCGATACTAGTTAGGTCAAACTTTTCATATGTATTATGATGGAAATACCCTTTGAAGAATAAAAAATTCACAAATAGTAAAAAGACAACTGTTAACAAGTAAAATCTGCTGTTTAATCATGTGTCAAAGTGACCACCGTTAACATTCAGGCAATAAAAGTTGAAAAAGAGCAAATTTTCAACAACGATTAAATAACAATGGAAGGTTGGTATCGAAGGCAAAACAAAATGATTGAATAGAGATTTACCAGACCTTTTAAATGAGGTGTGACTTGATACCTGATGCCATATATATATATATATAGGAAATAGTTCGTTGCCGATACTAGTTAGGTCAAACTTTTCATATGTATTATGATGGAAATACCCTTTGAAGAATAAAAAATTCACAAATAGTAAAAAGACAACTGTTAACAAGTAAAATCTGCTGTTTAATCATGTGTCAAAGTGACCACCGTTAACATTCAGGCAATAAAAGTTGAAAAAGAGCAAATTTTCAACAACGATTAAATAACAATGGAAGGTTGGTATCGAAGGCAAAACAAAATGATTGAATAGAGATTTACCAGACCTTTTAAATGAGGTGTGACTTGATACCTGATGCCATTTGAAAAAATGTACGGGGTGTCCCCAGTAGGGAGGGGATGAATCTGACGTTTATAACATTAGTGCCAAAAAGTGTCCCCCTCAAGTTAAAAGTTGACGTGTTTCGGCATTTCTTTCTAATATGTCCCATTTTTGAAATATTAAGGGTGGGTCCTTTTCAAATGAACACAGTGTATATATAAAGCGAAGGTATAGAAAAATATTGACAAATACTTGACAGTTTTTTTTTAAATTAAATTACGTTGTTAATACGAAATTATCCAACGGCTTCTTTATGGGCTCACCAAGTATAATCAAAATTGGTTGAGTTGCTTCGGAGATTACCTCTTATATACTGACAGACACTCCAATTCCATATATTATTAGTACCTACTTACAGATATAAGGAATTTGTGAACATTCAGACCTTTAATCATCAATAAGTTTTGAATTAAATGTAAATGAAAAAAAGGTTTTTATTGAATGTTTGAATATTATAATCGCCATATTTAAATTTCGAAGCATTTGTGAAAGATGTAATGATCTCAAGTTGTGTTTTGAATGGAATCAATCGAATACTTTTTGCAGTAAAATTCTTACAACTTCATCCATTTCAAAAATTGAATAGATGAGGCTTTTACTTGATGAAGATCCATTCATATCGCTCGATGTAACTAATCTATTTCCTAGTATACCTCCTAAAGAAACTTTAACTCTTGTTGATAACTTGCTCACGTATAATAATGTTAACCCTATAATTCATTCTGACATAATAAATTTATTAAAAGTGTGCTTAAATCAAAATTATTTTCATTTCAATGGAGAGATTTATAGCAGTAAAGATGGTTTGATTATGGGCAACCCCCTCAGTCCCCTATTAGCAGAAATTTTCATGGATAATATAGAAAAAATAATTCATAAACACCCCCTTAGTAAAAAGTTTATGTACTGGCACCGTTATGTAGATGACATTTTAGCGAGCTTCACTGGCACTACTAGACAACTAGACAGCTTCATTACTTATATTAACTCAATTCATAGCAATATAAAATTCACCGTAGAACATGAAGAAAATAAGTCTATAAAATTTTTAGACCTTACAATTTCAAATATAAACAATAAACATGATTTTTCTATATTTCGCAAACCATCACATACAGACATTACAATTCATAATAGTTCGGTCCACCCATTCAGTCATAAATTAGCAGCTTTCAATAGTATGATACGCAGACTTTGAACAGTCCCATTAAACACTAATAATTTCAACAAAGAACTAAATATCATTAAACAAATAGCAGTTAATAATAATTACGATCCAAACTTAATTGACAATATCATAAATGAAAAGATAAAGAAACGCACTTTAGAACAAGTATATCCTTCAGGTAAAAATAAAAATAATCAATTTAAAAGCTCAACATACTTTGGAACACCATCCTTAAAAATCAAATCATTTTTAGAATCTTTAAATATGAATATTTGCTTTAAAACCGACTACAATCTATCTAAATTCATCAAAAATAACAAATCTAAATCCTCAAAATTAAACAAATGAGGTGTTTATAAATTAAAATGTGGCAACGACAACTGTGACAAAATTTATATCGGTAGAACTTTTAGGAACTTTAAAACTAGAATTTCAGAACACAAACGCAGCTATGACAACAACAACTTAGATTCCAGCTATTTAAATCATCTATTAACAAACCAATACACTCTCGACTAAAATTTTGAAATTTTGCATGTAGAACCCAAATCCTTTAAATTAAATCTTTTAGACACCCTCGAGATTAACAAAAACAAATATTCAGGTAATCTGCTTAACGACCAAATAGATATCAATCATTCTCCCTTATTAAACCTTTTTACCTAGAAGATGTGATGGTTGTGGAATAAATTTTCCAGGTACTCTTTTTCAATACCTTTGTAACATTCTTAGAATTCCGTATTTAGACACTTTTTGTACTTATCCCTATTTAAATATATTATAATACTTTTGTCAATATCTTAGAATTCCATATTAAGGCACTATATAAATTAAAAGTTTTTCATTGTATCTTCACTAGTTTGAAAAAGCTACTGTGTAGCGAAACGCGTCACTAATTTTAATTTGAACGTTAGTTCAAAATGAAAAATAAAGATTTAAACAAATTAAATTGTTTTATTTCATCATCATCCATTTCAGTATATCATAAGAACCTATGTTTGTATTTTAACGTAGATGAATTATTCTCCAATTAAGTTTAATCGAATTTAATTTATTCTTTTCAGATTACATGTCAGAAATAGTTGACTTTGGACAACTTTCATATTTGAGACAACTGGAGTGGGTAGCCAATTTAGGGAAACACAAATCTAGGTTAATCCTACAAAACAAAAATGTTCAAAACCTCATACATTCAAACGAAACATTCGATCTCGTCATTACAAATCATTTTTTCAGCGATGCATTGACATATTTTGCATACAGATTCAAGTGCCCTTTAGTAATACTCACGCCTGGTTCCACAAACTTATTTAGTAATTATCTATTAGCCAATCCTTCACCACCGTCATATGTTACTAATCTGTTAGCAGACCATGATACAAACATGAACTTCTGGCAAAGACTAATAAATACCTTTCGCGAAATATCTGGCGAGATATTTATTCACAATATGATGATACCTGCACAAAACAATGTACTAAAAGAAGTAATTCCAGATGCTCCAGAATTAACTTCAATAATTTTTAATGCTAGCTTAATACTGGCTGCGTCTCATTCTAGTCTATATGATCCCGTGCCTCTGCAGCCAAATATTAAAGAAATCGGTGGGTACCATGTCATACCACCAAAACCATTACCTGCAGAATTACAAGAGTTCATGGATAATTCGCCTGAAGGTGTGATTATCTTCTCGATGGGATCTAATTTAAAAAGTGCAAATTTCGAACCTGAGAAGAGAAAGGCTATTTTAAATGCATTTTCTAAACTAAAACAGAAAGTTTTGTGGAAATTTGAAGCGGACTTACCAGAGAAACCAGAAAACGTGAAAATATTGAAATGGTTACCTCAGGCAGATATTTTAGGTGAGTAAAACCACATTCTTTTCTAAAGACCATTTTCAAACTGAGAGAAAACATAGAATTGGATAATTTTTTCTTGAATTGAATATTTCCTGTGCTTAGAAGACGGTTTCATTCTAGGAATCACTTATATGCCAAAAGGACTGGAACCTATTCCAATCTATTAGCCTTTATGTTAGCTCGGTATCAGATTGGCAACTTTTCTACGAGCAGCTAGAAAAAGCTGTGCCTATCCAGCTCACAGACGTGAGATGAAACGTTGACTTTAACATTTCTCCTCATATTTGGAACTTGTTTTCACTTCCATTTTGTTGTTCACCATTCGCCAGACGAGATCAAACCAAAAATTTGTGAAAAACATTAAATATGTTTGGAAAATCATTCACGAGGGATCGTGAAAATTTTATAAATTGTTTGTCAAGATATTTGAATTGTGTTTTAAATGAAAGTCATGCTTACATTTTGGGTATACACATTGAACATTTAACTAAAATTTATCCTGTCGCTTTCTTCATTAAACCCCTACTCAGGTTCAGTATTTCATTGGTCAGCGACTCCAGGAGTTTTTTAACCAGGAGTCTGCTGTGTCCCTGCTTGGGCACGTGGCTTCAGTACATCTGATGTTTTGGTTTTACCCACAAAGATATACACCCCCGTACTGTAGCTGTTAATATACCAAATAATGGGGACCAGTGAATTCCATTTCAGATCTTTCGTTTGGTAGGAAATCTGCCATTTTCCTGCCTATTATACTTTTGTGACCCAGAAACCACTTGAGCGTTATCTTATTGTGTTTTCCAGTGTTTAGAGTTTTTGTCGGCAGTTCCATACCAATCTGAATCTATTCTGGTGACATGCTGAAGATTTAAGTGCTGTTTGACTGTCGGCGATCTTGAGGATCTTTTGGCCTTCACATCTTTTTCTATGTTCATTTGCAGACACATGTCGATAGCGTAGATTTGCGCCTGGAGTACATATGCGAGATCCCGAAAGATTCGTAAGCATTGCACTTTGGACATTAGCTCATGATTTTTTGTCAGTTTTGGAATCATCGGTGTACCATCCTCACCACCAGTTAATTTCCCAATCCAGTTCAGCTGGATGTTGAATGGTTGTTTCTCATTTCTTCTGGTCAGAATATTCTCACGTCTCATTTCAAGAAGCGAGTTTGTGATTACATCCGTTATTCTGTAATGAACATGGGTGCTGACGCCTTCGTTCCAGTTCACATTGTTGTATTCCAACCTATATGCAGCCACTCTCGCTTCCGCCTTGACATGCAGAGCAAGAGATGGAAAATTGAGTATGGCTAATACCGCGGTCGGGCTGCTTTTCATCGCGTCGTAGATAAGGTCTCACCTAGGTTATATACAGCCAGTGTAGGTTCCGTGAACTGAGTCTCCATGTGTTACCCATCCCCGTGTAACTGCCATTAAGGCGACTTCCCCTCATTTGATTTGTCGAGAAAATGTGAATTCCAGGCTAGTCTTACATCCGGAATTATTCCCAGATACTTGACCTTCTGACTTAGACCCACTTACACGTTGAAGAGGCATGGCAAGACAACGACTACAAGCAAATACAAGGCTAGCTGTCATATTAAGTTTTTCAGGACTTGAAGCAGAACATTGGAGCTCATAAATTAAAGTAAACATACTAAATGTGTTGCTTGAATGAATTGGGAATGAAAATACCTTTAATATGAGCTGTCACACGACATCCTCCTTACATTTAATATCTAATATTGACATGACGTTATAGCTGAGCAAATGACGTCACTGACATTCTGAGAGATTTGCCATATTGTCCATCCAATAGCTGCATATCAAGATTTATTAAATTATATTGAGCCGTCTTAGAACTATGGTTTGTCTAAAAAACTGTGGGACACTCTGTATAGTTGCTACTTTATATAGCCTTGTTGAAACCAGCTAAGGTTTGATGTTATCGAGAGATTCTTATGCTTTTTTGCGAGAGTATCTGCTCCTTCCTTTTCTTTAATATTCCTGTCTCTTATTGTATGTTTGCAATCAAAAGCGAGTTTTGATTCATGGTTGGAGGCTTGTGCCTTCACAAAAACCTTCGTCAGCTCACAAATTAGTTGTAAGCATTGAACATTTTTTCTGAGGCTTCCGAGTTCTAATGCAACTTGATGTTTATTATTGACCGATCGGTGTAACACACAGATGAGTTGTTTAGCAGTAATACGAGTACCTCTCTGTTTTCAAGCCAGTCGACTGTTGATGGAATTATGGTGTATTCATAATATCATAAGGAATATTATCCCTGATTTGCACATAACCGGGTCTTCCTTCTGCTTCACAATAAATTGCTTTCTGTTTGCTGAGAATTTATTTTAAGATATATGTAATTTACTGTCATTATGGTTATTAACTATTTTAGTTCCAGATTTTTATGAAATTTAACCAATTTTTATTGCAGCTCATCCAAATGTCGCAGCTTTCATTTCTCACGGTGGTTTGCTGGGAACAACGGAAGCTGTTTATCATGGGGTACCAATATTGGGTCTGCCAGTGTTTTGGGATCAAGTTAAAAATATCGATGTTGCAGCATCCAAAGGATTCGCAGTTAAGCTGGACTTTCATAGTATCGATGAAAAATCGTTTGGAAATGCTTTAAATGAAATTTTGAACAATGATGAGTGAGTAATATTTATCTAAAGACATAATAGCCATTGCTTTTATTCATCACAATCGAAAAGCAAGGGTTCCTATAAGAATAAATAACAATTCAATTATCCATATCCGTACGCCCTTTTTAAGAATTAATTTGTTACAATTCTTCTGTCTAAGCTCATTTCTTCCATCCTTTCCTGTTCCTAGCATTTGTCTCAATTTGTACTCCTCTTGACTGTTTTTCATTTTATACTGGGTATTATTTTTGTAGTAGTACCTAGTTTTCATTAGTATAATGTCATCTTTCCAGTTTTTCTTTGGGCACAATAACAATAGCCTAATCTTTTATTATCATCACCTTCTTTCAACTTCGGTTCATAGGGCTTGATCTTGTGACGTACAAAACATCTCCTGATTTTATCCTTACAAATATTCAGTTGAGACGATAAATCTCGAAGGCTCATGCATGGATCTGCTCGCCGCCAATATATCGTTATCCTCAAGATGCGGGAATATTCGACGAGTATGACCATTCCGATGAACTTTAATAACACTGCCAGTTTCGTTGAAAATAGCATTTACAGCAGCTGCCATTTCATGAGTAATGGAGCAACTCTGCAGCAACTTCACTGCTACTACGAGCATTATCACCAAATAACCGGATTATTTCGATTTTTTCTCTTATAGTCAATCGCATTTTATTTCTTTGGTCACTGACTAGAACTTAGCAGACATTCAAGAATACTTCAAAATATTACTTTCCATGTCACGCTAATGATCAAATTATACAATATCTTGTAATAATTTTGTGCGTGCGCCAAAAAACTGGAGAAATTAAAAATGCGAATTTTGTTATGAATTTCAGTATGTGGGGTTAAAACGATATTCTGAACAACCTTTTCGAATACTTTTTTTTCGATATTTCTAACGCGAAGCAAAATATAGAAAAGTGACCCCGTTTGTGAAATCGTAGTATGCTAAGATTTGAGTTCAGATTTCAGTTGATTAACTTGAAAGATGTGGAACATCAACATGTATGACTGCAAAAAATCAAACTGTAATCTTTCAAATAACGAAAATATGGGGGTGTCTTCATCTCAAATGCGACACAATGTATAAAATGATTACTTAAGGATATGATAAAATGGAAACATTGGTCTGGTATTTTTTTAACATTTCTGTTCACGAACCATTTCTTTCTATTTCATGGGAAACGTCAGGGTAAGGAAAATACTTTACATCTTTTAAGTAAATTGAACCAATATGTATCTCAAACCAAAAACCTTCCATCTCACCTCCTCGTCTACCAAAGAATGCCTCCTCCCATGAGTACACCCTTTTCAATTGTAGCTGAGATCAATAAAGTGTATTTACAAATGAAAATCTGAGAAACATTTTCTGTTTTCAGATATAGGAAGACAGCGAAGGAACGTTCAGCTATAATGCATGATCAGCCCATAAAACAACTCGACGAAGCGGTATTTTGGTGTGAGTACGTAATTCGACACAAGGGAGCGCCACATTTACGTTCTGCAGCTTTAAATCTCCGTTGGTATCAATTGTATTATCTTGATATTATCTTATTTGTTTGTCTTTTATTTACTGTAGTTTATACAATTTTAAAATGTTCATTAAAACTAATATTTAGGAAATTATTTAGATATGGAAATAAAGAAAAGAAAAATAAATGATTAGAGCCTTAGATATTTCTTAAGATTTTTATTTATGTCTGGGGGCACTAACGCCAAGTCGACCAGATGCAAACGCACAGAGGAGTCGATAGAAGAAATAGCACACAGGAAGAAAAAAATGGAAGACTAATTATAATATTTTATTAGTCAACTAATCAGGTAACAATATATGAAAGTTGTTGGATAGGTGCTCCAATAGATTAACACAGAATTAATTAACCTATTCGGTCTCGCAATAGATCTCTCAAACATTTTACATGTTATATTTGTGATAGGATCTCCTCACTCAAGTAATGTTTGAAATAAAGAGACTCTGAAACTTTAAAGATATATTTTCATGCTACCGAAATATGGAAAATAAAATATGAAAAAGATTGTCGTTTACTGAAAATAACCAAAAGAATGATGAATATACCACAAGAAACATACAGGAGCTATATTTTCACTGCTCAAAACTATACATACTTTCTCTTATTGAATACTATAAAACTCATATTTTTGACATGTTTTGACGTTCCCTAAAATTTATAGCGCAAATATTTCTTTAATTCCTGCTTGATTTCTCATTAGCCACTTCCAACCCAACATTCACTATAAGGCAATTGTCAACTATCTCCTCAATTCCGTCACGCTAACGCCAAACGCCCCCTTTTTGTTACCGACTGTTTTACAGATCAGACGTATTACCGCATTAACTCAATTTCTATGCTTCATTCATTCATTCGTTTGTACCTTTGTACCATTTCCCATGTTATCTACTTCCATTCCAGAAGCTTCGTGTCTTCTATAAAGGATACTAGTTTGACTGCAGGGATTTTCAGAAGTTGTAATGTTTGTATTATTTCCTCTCCAAAGTGCTTTTGTCTGAGTTTTTGATATTTCAAATACTGTATAGAAACTATTGTGTATATTGGAATGAAAGAGCCTTTTCTCAGTATATTCAATGACAAATTGTGACAAATTCTATATCTAAAATCTGACAAATATATATGTATTCTAAAAAACAAAATCATCAAAACTTCACAATATGTAAGTAACCATGAAAACTCATTTCCAACATCCTTCCACATTGTGCGAAGAGGTAACTTCGCAAAACTTCTTATTTTCATGGATCATCATAACGTGAAGGTTTTCTAACTAATCGTCCATATCTAGTTCTTAATGAATTTCCTTCTTCTTGATCAACTCTCCAACTGGCTAATCCTTGCTATTTATCATTTTCTTCTTGTGTTTTCTTCTTTTTGTTAAGTTTACTGTAATCACGAATTTCTAATGGATAGAACTTTTGAACAGGTCTAATTAATTCGTGAGGTGATAATTTAATCCTTGCGACTCTTGATACATTGTCTTTTCCTGAGTAAATTTCTAGAACTTTGGCTATCGGCCAATTTAATCTTTTTACACTATATACTCATAAAATTACAATGTCTTCTACTTGAAGATTAAAACTACTTTTCCTAAAACCATAGTTGATTAAATTTGACGAGTATTCTTTTCTAAATCTAGTTCGCATATCTTGTCTATATCTCTCCATTAAATGCTGTCTGTCGATAACAACTAGATCTTGTTCCTCATTGCTTGTATCACTCTGTATGAAATGTGCTGGACTAAGTGGAATTCTTGATTTTCTTCATATTCCGAAACGTAAGTCAATTGATAATAGATTGGCAGTCACACAAAATAGTAGTAAGTTCTTCATAATTTAAATTTGATTTTCCTAACAGTTCTCCAATAGTTCTTATCATGCGCTCCCACCATCCTCCTCACCAGGATGCAGTTGGAGTATTGAAATACCATTCTATTTTCTTGACTGAAGAATAATTTACTATTTCCTTCCAATCAGTCTTCTTTAAATGATTATTAGCGCCGATAAAATTGGTACCATTATCGGAATAAATAATTGAAACCCTTCCTCGTCGAGCTATATATCTTCTTAAAACTAATAAGAAAGTATCCGTAGACAGCGAAGTTACTAGTTCTAAGTGCCCTATAAACAGCACACGTAAATATAATAAACCAGGCTTTGTTTTCTTTCTTCAAATATAGTGGACCAGCATAATCTATCCCTGTTACTTCAAATGGTGCAGTGTCTTTTATCCGATCTTCCGGTAATGACGCAAAAGGTGTTTCTATCGATTTCTGACTATGTTTCTTACAGTATCCAATAATTTTCCCTTAATATTCCGAGCAGCGTAATTACTCCTGCATGATAGTCTAATATATGATGTTCATAAATCAGTTTATTATTATATCTCTGCGTTGGTGTGGTACCTGAAAATTACGTGCAAGGTGTGGTGGGGTGTGACATACCCTGGATCAGTAAATGTATTGGAACAATCAACTTTCAATGAAAAGCATAAAAAATGTATAAAATCATTTAAAAATAGTGGGTATAATAGTGCAAATCAAAAAAACAAGACCCATTTTCAGGATTTATCACACATTTAAGCTATAATAGAAATCGGCACATCAAAAAGTTACTACATCTATCTACAATAAAAAGGTACTCTAAAAACATATCAATTTTTTTATAACTAGATATAACAAATGATAATATTATGATTACTAGCAATTGTAAAGGTTATTTTTTGACTATCCTCATCAACGCAACGCATTTGAAAATTGCGTGTTCCAAACAAACAAAATGTCTACAAGTAAAACACACATAATGACTCTTCCTATCTCTTGTTCTGGAGCACGTCACACATCGTCCTTGTATTTTATGGCGTTTAGGCATTGGTTCATCACAATCAGCAGGATTATGGCCCGGTCTCGTACGCAATCTTTTGGGTAATCGAGGATTGTTTTCTCTCTCCTCCTTATATTCTGCTATCGAAGCGAAACCAAGTTTTTTCAAATAATGTCGACGCTCTAACTTGTTGTCATTATTGTTAATCTTATACATAATTTGGGAATTGATTCCACAAATATTCAATAGAGCATAGAACACTGTCAACGGTCACCTTCTGCTATTACGGGAGACATCGTACAAACCTGACAACTGGTCAACCGTGTCCTTTAGTAATATTATAGAAGCTTATCACTTCTGGTTTTCTAGCGTCCCCTGTTGATGGATCTATTGCGTAATCGTGGTGTAGTGTTGAAAACAACAGGACATTTTTATTTTTCTTCAGAACATGTGATAATAAAGTGGTATTTTTTTGAAACGCAAATAATGTAGAACGTTGTCATTTTTACTGTTGATTCGTGCTTCGAACTTCCCTCTTATTCTTTCGGACAGTGCTCACAGATGGTAACATTAGTGCATAATTTGTAAACCAATTATCGAACGTGATATTCCTCTTGCTGTCAGAAAAAGGTGAAATCAATCGCAAAACCACATCTGTAGCTGTTGTACTTAGTTTGAAAGGACCATCTGGTTGAGAACCGCATTAAATTTCTAAGTTCACCGTATAATAACTCCGTGAATCCACTACGGCGAAAATTTTAATACCATAACGGGCAGGTTTCTTTTGGCATATATTGCCGAAAAGAACTCCTGCCACGAAATGCCTCCAATTTTCCATCAATCATGAGATACGCGCCAGGTGTGTAAGTGTTTTGGAAATTGTCGACAATCCTTTCAAAAACAGCTCTAATTGGAGCTAACTTGTCGATTTTGATTCGCTCTTCGCGCGTATCTGGATTATCAAAACGCAAGCATTTCAACAGTAATTGGAAGCGTTTCAGGGACATGGTTTATTCAAGTATTGGCATTTCAGTTGTGATATACCTTTGCACAGTATTTAATTTTTTTCTCAGTCGATATAGAAGGTTTTACCGAAGTAACAGTTCAGGATGCGAGAATTATGTTAGTGTGTCAGCTACTGAGTGAAAGAGGGAGCGCCGATGTCTTTTTCGTAAAAATTTTTATTGCATTTTATGTATGGGGTATACCATACCCCAGCACACAAACGCAGGGATATAGGAAACTCAAATTGTTTAGAATTATCTAGGTAAAACAATCTTGTTTTTTCTCGTAATAAATCTTGTTTATCGATAAATACTTGTAAATTGTGTAAGACTTCAAGTTTCAATTTTCCAAAACTTTCGCTCTGTATCATTTTTGATAAAAAAGTTTCTAGTCTAGTCGAGAAGTGAGTTTCCTGCGAAAAATAGTTCGCATTATCTTATAAATATGGGGTTTGGTTTATTGGATTCAGAATTAAATTTTGAGAAAGGGGTATTTTTGAATTTTTCTGCCATTAAAACATTAACAAAAAACGAAGAGAACAAAAGATGGTCTCCGTTTTTTAGCAATAACTATGAAACTATTGAAGATAGCGTCAATATTAAAAAAGATCCTAAAAGAGGAGAAAATTTCACAAAAAAAAGTCTAGATCCCCGGAGTTGTAGCTCCATTATTTATAATTTTAATTTTACGTTGAAAATAGGGTTCCGCGCGGCCATTCTGGAGCCGTCGCGTCGCCACCGAGCAAAGTAAGACGTAAGAAAATAATTTTTTTATAATATTTAATATAAATTTAAAAATCTGAAAAAATTAGTCTCATCTAGACACTTGAAGGAATATAACCCCGATATAAGAAACATTTCAAGTTGATTTTTGTTAAAGTTATTCAAATGTTAACTAACTAATCATTTATGTACTTTAGCTAACATAAAACATGTTATTAAAGTTTAAATAATATACCTAAAAATTTTTTTCCTCTGGTAGCCTATTCTTATTTACACAATCAACAAGATTCCGCAGTAAAAATTTACTAAAGTTGTTTTATTTGTTTATTTCAACAACAAGTAAGTATCTTCATTTTTTATACATAAGCTAGTTTCGAAAAATGTTAAAATATAAAAATTACCGACGTTAGGTAAAAAAGATAAAAAATGCAGAAAAAGTACGCCTAATCTTGCAATAATTTAAACAATTACAAATAACAGTTATACAAATGAAATGAAAAATTTCAAAACACTATTTTTGAATAGTCTACCTTTTGAATAGTTAATACCTTAACAAAACTGTCTTGAATAACAAAAGCCGTAACTTCGATAATAAAAAAGATATAAGCATTTAAAGTTGCAAAGAATTTATTTTTTTATAAACAAATGCTTATAAAAATAGAACCGTTCTAGATAATGAGACGGTAAAAAGTAAATCAAATAGAATAATTAATTATCTGAAAGATCGACCTAAATGTCTAAGACCGTATCATCAATAGTTAAGAAGTTATAGAATTGCTATAAGTTAATAAAATCGGTGACCGCTTGAACTTTGAAGTGGTGAAATATTAAAAAATGCAATAAAAAATAGAAACATTTTTTTCATTACTTTGATGCACATTGCTGTATTTATAATTTTTCAAAGTAACGGAAAAAAAATAATATGGAAGTCAGAATTTGTTTATAACAAATTGTTTATAAAATAAACAATGAAAATGTTAATAAAATTTTTTTTTTATATATAATTCTGTTTAAAATAACAAATTATGATTTAAAAAAAAAACGATTCCTTAATTAATAATTCAAAGGTCGGATAAATGAAAAAAGATATTATAAACAACTAAAACATTATTTTGAGAAAAATTAATCATTATTTCACCGCGACAATATAATGGCAACAACATTTTTTGAAAAATATTGAAGTTGCCTATTTGTTTATAAAAAATTTATAAACAAATGACATAAAAAAATTTCCAGCTAAGCTGCTAAATACAATTAATAGATATAAAAACAGTTAAATACATAGATTTTGTGAAAAAAAATTTTTTTTAAACATTTTCCGAATTTTTCATTTTTTGTTAACTTAGAAAAATCATTATAAACAAATAAAAAAACTTTAGTAAATTTTTACTGCGGAATCTTGTTGATTGTGTAAATAAGAATATGCTACCAGAGGAAAAAAATTTTTAGGTACATTATTTAAACTTTAATAACATATTTTATGTTAGCAAAAGTACATAAAAAATTAGTTAGTTAACAATTGAATAACTTTAACAAAAATCAACTTAAAATTTTTTTCTTATATCGGGGTTATATTCCTTCAAGTGTCTAGATGAGACTATGATTTTTTCAGATTTTTAAATTTATATTAAATATTATAAAAAAACTATTTTCTTACGTCTTACTTTGCTCGGTGGCGACGCGACAGCTCCAAATTGGCCGCGCGGAACCCTATTTTCAACGTGAAATTAAAACTATAAATAATGGAGCTAAAACTCCGTGGATCAAGACTTTTTTTTGTAAAATTTTCTCCTCTTTTAGGATCTTTTTTAATATTGACGCTATCTTCAATAGTTTCATAGTTATTGCTAAAAAACGGAGACCATCTTTTTTTCTCTTCGTTTTTTGTTAATAACAATTGAAATTTTTAATGGCAGAAAAATTCAAAAATACCCCTTTCTCAGAATTTAATTCTGAATCCAATAAACCAAATCCCATATTTTTAAGATTATGCGAACTATTTTTCGCAGGAAACTCACTTCTCGACTAGACTATTCGGCTTTTTTCTCTCATTAAATGTCAGTTCGTTTTTCAATCTACCTTTTTCATTACTTTTTAAATTGAAGTGAAATCTTAGAATCCATCCTATCATTCTAAAAATTTTTGTAAACTTTGAGAAGTAATTAAAATTTTAGTTTTACATACTAAAGTTGTAGTATGTTTCTTTCGTTGTTTTTCAATTTCGTATTCAGGATATATCATTTGACTTCGGCCAACACTCAGGTTCCTTTTTTAGCCAGTCCGGACCCTCCCACCATTTACTTTCCATAACATATTTTGCATCACAACCTCTAGATGGAAGATCCGCAATATTTATTTCACCGGGTGTATGTTCCAATGTTTTGAGTCGGTAAAAATACATATTTATTTTACTCTATTCCCTACAAAGGTATTCCAATCTCCCTTTGTTTTTATCCAAGCCAATACAACTGTTGAATGAGATCAATAAAATGTCTTAGAAATTTTTCGCCTGTTTTATGGAAGTAGATAATCTTGAACCAATTAATGCTGCCATTCATTTCAAAGGTAATGGTAATGTAATGTAATGGCTTTCATTGGTGCAATTCTTGACTTAGCTTGAAGAAACTGGACCGATACTTGTTCCTCAAATTCCATTCTTATAAAAACACATGTTGCATATGCCGTTCTACTTGCATCACAAAAGACATGTAAAGTATTGTTGGAATTATTTAAAGAATCTTAGCGCTCTAGGAATTACACAAAAGTTTAACCAAGAAATTTGTTTGAGCCATTTTTTGAATTGCATTATAATCTCTTCAGGTAATTCTTTATCCAATCCTAATTTTAATTTCCACGTATTTTGTAGAAAAGTTTTTGGAATGAGCATTACAGGGCATGTGAAACTAATTGGATGAAATACTTCCTGACCAATGGATAGTAACCCTCTTCTGGTTAATGGAATATCATTTATACTGTGAATATCGCAAGAAAGCGTGTCATTTTTTAGATTCCATGACAAACCCAATCTATATAGATGGGGAAAAGGAAAAGGAGGGTAGGAATGGGGCGATAATCCTGAAGGATATCGGGGAAGTCAATCAGGAGGGGATCGAGAGGATTAAGAAGGGGTTGAGGTAGATGAAAGAGGAGTGGGTGGATAGACTCAGAGTCTCAAAAAAAAGGGAGGTGGTTATAGAGGCAAAGAAGGGGGTTGAGGTGAGGGGAATTCTGGGGGAAGTGGAAAGGGTGACAGGAGCTAGGGTGGTGGAAGCGGGGGAGGGAAACAAAAACCATAAAATGGTAGGGATAGAACCGTGGATGGAAGATGAAAAGGTGAGGGGGAAAATAGAGAATTTGATTGGGAAAGGGACAACGGTGATTAAAGTGGTTAGGGAGAGGAACGGGATGGAAATGGCGGTGGTTAGGGCGGATTGGGAAACAGCGGTAGCCTTATTGGAAAAAAAAATGAGATTATATTGGGGTGAAACAGGGTAAGTATTATAGAGGGTGGAGAGGATGGCAGATGCTTTGGATGTGGGAAAAAGGCAGGGTGTAAGGTGAAGGGAGTCAAGGAGAGGAGTAAGTGCTGGCTATGTAATAGCGAGGATCACATGGCCAGAGACTGTCGGCAGGCCTTCCTTTGTAGGGTATGTGGGGAAAGGGGACACAAGCCAGGGGAGATAGAATGTAGGAGGGTGAGGAAGGGACTAGATGAAGACGATGGAAAACAGGAAGGGAAAAATGGGAGGGACCCCTCAGAGGGGATGAGTCTGGTCAAATAGAAGAAAGGAAGGGAGGAAGAAAACGGACAAGAGAGGGAAGATCCTGGAGGAAGTGTTGACATCCAACGGGCTGGCGGTGCTGAATGATGGACTACTGCCCACCTTCGTGAGGGGTGACGAGGGTTCGTCATTCATTGATATAACAGCATGTGATGAATGGCTGGGGTATGAGTGAGTAGTTGGAGGGTGCTTTAGGATGAGGAAAGCTTGAGCTTACATAGGTATGTGGAGACGGATATAAGGAAAGGGAGAAAGGATTTATCGGGAGAGTGGGGATAGAGGTGGACGAAGGCCGAGGCAGGGAGTATGAGAAAGAAAGTAAGAGAGTTGATAGTAAGGGGACTTGGACATGATGTAGATGAATTGTACAATGTGATACAGGGCTATAAAAGAGAGGGGCAATAGGCGTGAGCGGAGGGCTAGTTACTGGTGGAATGAGGAAATAGAGAAGCTGTGGAGGGAGTGTAAGAAAGAACGAAGACAAATGCTGAGAGCAAGAGGAAGGATAGAGGGAAAAAGGGGATACAAAGAGAAGAAGAAACTGGAGCGTAGGGTGGAGAGGGAAAAAAGAGGGAAGTGGTAAGAGTTAATGGGGAAACTGGAACAATCCATGGGGAAAGGCATTTGAGATAGCGGTGAAGAGGATGGGTGGAAATAGGAATTAAGTGCTAGAGGAAGATTGGGATAGGAGGTTATAGGCAAATTGTTCACAGGGGGAAAAGGAGGAGTTGAAGGCAGGATTTGAGAAGTCCAGGTTACTAGGGGGATCGGAAAAATGAGGGAGATGAGGCCGGTAGAGAAGTGGGAAGTACAGGAGGGGCCGAGGAACATTAAAGAAAGGAAAGCCCCAGGGATAGATGGCCTGAGGGTTGATATGATGAAGAGGCTGTTGGATGACAATGGGGAGTACTTCTGCGAGCTTTCCAACAGGGTGCTAAGGGAGGAGGAGTTTCTTGAAGGATGGAAGGTGGCTAGGGTGATACTGCTTAAGAAGGCGGGTAGAGAGGGGAAGCGGGCGGGGGACTACATGCCCATCAGCCTACTGTGTGGTATGGGTAAGTTGATGGAGGGGGTAAGAAAGTTTTAGGGTAAACCAGCACGGGTTTGCGAAAGGAAAATCATGTATCTCGGCGCTGGGCAGGGTAATGGGCTTGGTGGAAAGGGCTTGGGAGGGCAGCTGGAGGGACAAGAAATTGGCCCTACTCGTGTTATTCGACGTCGGGAACGCGTTCAACAGTGTCAGCAAACGGGTAGTTTTGAGCGCGTTGCTGGTGCTTGGAGTGGGGGAGGGTTTGGTTAACCTAGTGGAGGACTACCTGACGGGACGTGTGATAGTTGACACTAGAGGGGTAGTGATGGGCAAAACCAGTACAATTGGTGCTAGTGTGCTAGTACAGCACACTCCGTACAGTACACCAAATTGTGCCGTACAGTGCGTGCCGTACAATTGTACGATGAGACCAAGCGCGACTTACGTAAACATTATCGGAGTAGTTAGTAGTGAAGTAGTAGTAGGATGAGGAAGAATGACCCGTAGTACATACAAGTACGATACGTACAGTACTTACTTACTCTTACTGGTTATTTATTGATGTAGTAGTAGAATCTATTAAATAATGATACCTTTAAATTGATATTGTTTCACTGTGATCATTATTTTTATAATAATGAGAGTAAAATACCGAAGACTAAAATATTTTGAATTTAAATTGCAAAGCATGAAATGGATAATTTGAATAGGGATATTACCTATATGTAATATGTATAAGATAAAAAAGGATCGCTTTTAACATTTTTGTGAACTATGGTTCCAGCGCGCGACTCAATGGTGGAAAGTGTCCCTGCACCTGCAGAAAAATATAATTTATGATAGTCATATTTTGAAATTCTTTAGTTCATAATATTTGGTATTTTATGATATGCGGTCGGTTTGGGAAAAAAAATGAAGGATTGTTTTTCATTCTCCCCCCTCTCGAGGGGAGCGGGCCGCTATAGGCTTTCCGGAGCCTCTTCAGTCAACATTGGAAGGAATAAGGATTGTTTGGTTCAGGGGATGGGAGTGGAGGGAACGGTGGTAGGTGCCTGAGAGGTGTGTACTGACCCAGCATTCGCCTATTGCTACGAGAAAACCTCTGAAAAACTCATAGCAGGTCAGGCGGACCTGGGATTTGAACCCCGGTCCTTCCGAATGCAAGGGGGACAACAGAACCTTTTTATTTTGATTAGCTTGAAAGAAGATAATGATAAATAACAAGGGTGAAGTGTGGGCTGCCTTTGTTTATTTTTGGGTAGTTATGCCATGCCAATGTGATGAAAACTCGATAATAAATATTACTTTGTCTTTTTTTCTTTTAATGCACTCATTTTCTCATTCAGTCATCATTTAATATGAATATATCGATATTCAATAGTAGTAGGTAATGTACGCAGATAAATTTTCGTGTTTCGTTGCGTAAATTGTCTGTGTTAATTTGAGTATTGTAATTGATAAATTACTTTTATAGTTTTGTACGAGTGCCAAAATGATTGGTATACAACATAACGCAAAACGAAAAAGGTAGTAGGTAGTTGCAAAAAAATCTGCAAAAAGTAATTTTTGTTCTAAAATTTTGTCAATCAATGGTGGTTCTACTCATACGCTTTCAAGGCATCTCAAAAGTGAGCACATTCATACCTATGACGCAGAAAGTTCTACAAGAAATGTATCTGAAAGAAACGATGCCCAACCAACTCCAGACCACTACAAGAGTTTCATTTGAAATAAATGAAGGTGCATCAACATCATCAGCTACAATCATACAAAATCCATCAAGTTGAAATAATAAAAAAAGATAATTCAACAATAACACAATATTTTCACAAGCCAATATCCTAAGAAATAAATTTAAGCGACCGGCGAACCAGCAACTAAAACTAACGTACTAATGGCGGATTGAACTATTAGTACAATAAAAGTACCGTACCGTACCGTACATTAAAGTGTGCCGTACTTTTTGTACGTCACGGAGGTATGAGACGGAGACAGGAGTGCCCCAGGGCTCGGTTCTTGGACCGACGCTATGGTGTTTGATTATGTATGTGGTATTGTATGTGAAGAGGGATGTGAGATCACGGTGTATGCGGACGATGTGTGTCTAGTTTGTACGGCAAAGGGAGAGGCGGAGATAGAAAGAAAGGCGGAGAGAATGTGTAGGAAGATTGTGGAAAAAATAGAGCGGTGCGGACTAGAAGTGGCGGAAGATAAGACGGTGGGGTTGCTAGTGAAGGGATGGAGCAAGACGAGGGAAGTGGGGGTGATGGTGAAGGGAAGGAGAATTCGTATGGAGGAGTCTGTAAAATACCTAGGGGTGTGGTTGGATAGTCAATTATCCTTCCGAACACACATGTTGAAGGCGGGAGAGAAGGGGAAAGTGAAGGCAGCATGGCTGGGGAGGTTGATGTGTAATGTGAAGGGACCGGGAGAGTTGAAGAGGAGGATCATTGGTAGGACGGTAGAGCAGAGTATGTTGTACGGTGCAGAGGTGTGGGGTGAAAGAGCGGGAGTGAATGCGAGGGTTAGGCCACTCCTGTGGTGCAGAGAGGGATATTGCTGAGGGTGGTGCAGGACAGCGCGTGGTGAACCGTGAATTGCATTTGGGAATTCATAAATCCGATTAAGGTATTACCATTGTATAAGTAGACCTAGTAGGTCAATCCAATGCTTTAATTTGTTTTATACAAATTGGGACCACCACTAGATGTCGGTAAAGACTTGGTCCCAATTTTAAATTGAAGTGCTGTTTTTACTATTATCTAATAGATGGCAGACGTCAGAAATTGTTCCAGCTCTGTTATTCTATAAGGGTAATCGCAATAGTTCTTTTCCTGTTGTAGGGTATGTTATACCACTGCGTGTATCATCTGTTTTCGACATTTTTCATATTATTTTATTTGTTTAGTGCGTTGTTGTTTGAGTAGTATTGGTTCGTTGTTGTTTAGGTAGTATTAGTTCGTTGTTATTTTAGTAGTATTATAGTACTAATTCCGTTAATTGGTATTAAAAAACGATTTAATCAACCTGTTAGTGATAAAATAAAACATTGAATTGTGTCCTTTCGCCTCCGATTTTTTCAAGGTAAGTAATCTACTATTTTTTAATTAGGTATACCTAGTATTATATTACTTTGGTTGGTAATTATAAAAATGTATGTACTCATTTTGTACAGATGGGGTTCAGAAGAAAAAAAATATATTATTGTTATTCGTAATTACTTTATATCCATAATCTCATAAATTAAAAAAAAAACGGTTTCATCCGTTATGTCTCATTTTATACTCAATTTTTTGTGAAACTCTATGAACTTTTGCACCAAGTTCAAAACTTAAAGAATAATATAGTTGGCGATATTCATTGTCTAAGCAATAATATTTCTAATGGTCGTTCTGTTAATTCTTCCAGAAAGAGTTGATCTTGTGTGCTACAGTATTGAGGATGTTTCGTTAACTATATAATATCTGCATTCACTATTGAAAATCCCAGGTGGAGTTCACGAGAAAGAGCAGCGAACGTCGCTTTTAGCAAGACCCTCTCTCAGGATATTCAAAGAAAACTAAATTTTTCTCGATCTATAAAACAATACTGTTGCATGACAATTAAAAAATATTGATGATGTAAATGTCAACCATCAGATTATTGTTAATTTTTGGAGCTCAGTGTAGAAGCAAAAAAAATGTTTTTCCTCTTGCGAACCCCATCCGTATATTCAATAATTCCTTTAAACAATAAAATTGCCTGGTAAATGACACAAACAATATTTTCAGAAGATGTCTGGACATAAATGTGTGTATTACCGTTGAATCAATCAACGGTATTACCAATGTGATAATTCAACGTACAGGGACCCAAGTATTAGGATGTTCGGATTTCCCATCAAAAATCCGGCAGTATGTCAAGAATGGATTTTAAACTCTGGTAAGACTATGTATAGAAATAAATATGTATATAAAGTTTGTCCAAAATCAATTGCAGAAGCTAAAACACTTGTGTGACGACTTTTTCCTTTGATCGGCATATGATCCCAACGAAATTTTTTGGTTTAAACCCTTTGAAAAATATTTTATTCGTTTTAAACATTTTAATTTGATGATTTGGTCAAAATGAATTTATTTATTTGTTACTAAAAAAATTTATAAATATAATATGCTTACTCAATCGCCAAATATTCGTGGCGGTTTTTAATTACCTCAAACCATTGAGTAATAAACAAGGACCGGAAAAAATGCACTTCCCATTTTTTGCAATAATTTTCATAAATTAAGAAATGTTGCATTAATTTTCTTCTTTTAATCTCAATGCTTCCAAGTATAAGATCAGTCGTAAACTCAGTGGGTGGTTATAATCCAATTCTTGATAAAACTATTTAAATGGGGTAATTTATTTTTATTAGCTGTGGTTTTAGTTTAATCTCTTATCTAACCTGGTCGATTCGTCATTTCATAGAAGACATGAATAACATTACGGATTATTTAACAATTTGGTTGGAAACACCTGTAAGCTCTGTGTAGGAGAGGATAAGTAGAATCGTTGAGTGATAAATATATAGGTATTATGATTGTTTAAGTTGTAGTATACAATGGCATTATTATATTTATCACTTAACGGTAGAATTTAATTTTCAAGATGTTGAAAAGATCATTTCGGGTCTTGTTCCGTCTTGTGTTGTTCTGTATTATTTTATCAGTTATTGCATTTCATATCCTATTTCTTGTAAAGGCTTTTACATAATTTTCGCAAATCAATTGCATTTAAAAGCGCATTTTTGTTATATTTTTTGGTATATTTTTTCCGGACTTTGGTAATAAAGATTAAGAGACGAAACATACGCCTTACCATTGTTTAAGACGATGTTCCTAGACGAAAGGCGTAAAAAGTAATAAATGTTTTAGAATGTATACGGGGTATGCCCAAAAGTTTAGTAACGATTACAAATATAATATATGAAAAACAATTCCAATTAAGAAGATTTATAAATTATATTATGATAAAACCACATATTTCATCGGTAGAGCAATATTAACAAAAACTTTATTTTAGTAAACTATGATAAAAAGTTTTAATGCTTAAAATAAAGCTAAAATGAATAAATACAGACGTTGACCTTTTTCCAATAAAATTTAAATTTGTACATTTGTTTTTAAAAAACCGCAACTTTATAAGATTTGAATGGATGGTCTTAAATAAATTCTACATTCCAAAAACGTCTATGGAAGTTTTTTCAGTTTTTTTCGAATGGAGCACCCTGTATAAGTATTCGCCAATGGATACTGAATTTTATCCCCTTCAACTTTGCTATTTACTCTCTGTACCTTACTATTTTTCGTCGTTTGAAAGTTATTAAAAAAAACACATTTTTGGTAAAAATCTAGATAGGCTGTTCTCGCTTAATGAAATGTCAGAATGTTTATTGTTTCTATAGTGACAGTTTGGATTCACTTTTGCTGGTTTATTGTGTTTTTTAAGCTTTGTGCGTTAAGTAACAATGGATTTTACTAAAAATTAATTAATTGACATGATTTTTTTTTGGGAGAATCCGACAGAAACTGTGTATTAGCAAAAAGAATTGATAATCAACGATATCCTGAGCGACGCGTTCCAGATAAAAAGGGTTTTGAAAAATTGCTTACCCGATTTAACTAACTTAGATTTTAACCAAAAATGTGTTTTTTAAATAACTTTTAAACGACGAAAAATAGGTACACAGAGTAAATAGCAAAGTTGAAGGGGATAAAATTCAGTATCCATTGACAAATACTTATACAGGGTATTCCATTTGAAAAAACTTCCATACAAGTTTTTGGAATGTAAAATTTATTTAAGACCATCCTATACAAAATAAAAATTTAAATTCATTAAATTGACAAACATCCGTTTTTATCATGCCTTACAACTATCAAACTATCCCATTTATATTTTTTAGTAAGCGTATGTCCCAAATATCCAGCATTATAAATATTTATTTGGTTTAAGATTGATATAATAATTATGTCTTCGTACAAGGATCTTGTTTCTGTCGAGGTTGCGCACGGTCGATCTGTATAATCACCCAAATAGTACTTACTTAAATATTTCGCATTGCTAATTGGGTACGATCATAGTAATTATATTTGAATTATATTGATACTGATTATTTATATTGCAGCAAACGTTTCCTTAGCGAGTCTGAGCTCAAGCATATTGAGGGGAAAATTTTCATGCAGCAAGCATTTCAATAAAAATGTTTTAACTTCTAAACGATTACCAAATTTTGCTGTTCCCGAAAAATATAACGAAAATGAAATGCCATCGCTAGAATTGCATTCAGTACCCAGTTTGCGACAGTACACTCTCGAAAGACCTTCAACGAGCAGGACTGCATGGTATTGATTACGAAAGCGACAGTAGTGTAGATATCATTGATCCGTTTATCCATGAGCTAATCAATATGCCTTCGTCCCCTTCTATTCCCCCCCAAAAAAGTAGACAGTTAATGACTCTTAAGATGAGATTGAAGGAAGCACAGAAAAAAAATAATAATCTCCTGACAAGGATTAGGAATTTAAAAAAGGCTCTTTTCAATGCAAGAAATCAAAGTTCATCTGTTTTGACTAAGACTCGCACACAATTTTGTACTTCGTTGATAAATATGCAGTTTCGTAATAAAAAGAAGTGGTTGCCGTTGGAGAGAAAATTAGCTTTAGAAATTTTTTATAAAGGGCCCAATACTTATAAGTTTTTACGTAGAAGAGGTGTAAGTCTTCCAGCTATTTCCACAATAAAAAGCTGGATTTCTAATTTCACGTGTAATCCTGGTTTGAGTAAAAAAATTTCCGAGAACATTACTATTAAAACCAGAGTCATGTCAAATCAAGAGAAAAAATGCATACTTCTTTTCGATGAAATGGCCATTAAAAAACTATCGAGTACAATACAAAATTAGATTTAATCGGAGGATTTCAAGACATAGGAGGCAACTTAAGAAAAAAAGTTTTGGCTGGACAAGCTTTAGTCTTGATGGTGAGGGGTGTCTTTTCCCAATGGAAGATTCCAATAGCATTCTATTTAACAGAAAATGGTATAAGCGCTGAATCTTTGCAAGAAATAGTTACAAATACATTGGAAAAAATATCTGACTCCGGTTTGGATCCCATAGGAGTTGTTTGTGATTTGTCCACAACAAACCAAAAACTATTTAAAAATTTGGTGGTGACTGTGGACAATCCCCACTTTGTATTTAAGCAAAAGAAATATTTTGGCTTCTATGACGTACCACATTTGATAAAATGTATACGAAATAACTTTTTATCAAGCGACTTAATTCTCAATATTCATCGGGAGTATATTTTAAAACTATTAATAAAGACCCAACTTTTCAAATTCTGCAAAAATTTTTCAAGAAATGTAGCCACAAAACAAAAAAGAAAACCATTGTCCCAAGAGTCACCAGCCAGTCAAAATCCCCCCAAAAAAAGGAAACCCTCCAGAGATGTAAAGAGAAATACTAAATTGGCTATCTTACAAAATAAATGAGTAGGTATTTTGTATACCTACTATATAATAACAGTTGTTAGTTTTTGTAGCATTTAGTTTGAATAGTCGTTTTATATATTTTTTCCACTTTGTCCTAATACTAATTAATATTTAATTGTTTATTTTTCGCAAATAAATCTTAAAGAATTTGATGCTTTTTCAATGTTTTACCTATCTATAATGAGTATCGACATTATTTACTTATGCAATAATTAATTGTTTCATCCATTACTACCTGGAATCTTTCCATAATTATTGAATGAAATCAATAAATAACAAATTCCACAACAGAAATATAACATCTCTACCGGTTTCACAAATAGCATTTGACCATGCAAATGTTATTTATGAAACCGGTAGGGTAATATATGTTATATTTTTGTTGTGGGATTTGTTATTTATTGATTTTATTTAATAATTATGCAATAATTGTAGCAGTTTTCATTTAAAATAAACGAAATTCTTTTTATCAGTATATTGTAATAAAAACAAACCAACCAATATTAATTACAATTATATAAGCTGTTTCATTAATAATTGTCCACATAGTAACTGGAGGAACCTTAGCACAAAATATGAAGATTTAACTCCCTACCGAGATACAGGGTGTTTACTCTTTTTCTCCCCCTTCAATCTACGCCACTGACGTAGTAATCATTTCAGCATATTTTTTTTATCTTTCGTTACTTTTTATGTACATATCATCATAAAATGGAATATATAAATTTCAGTTAATTTTTTTTTCAAATGATCTTTTCATTTTGATGTTTATCAAAGTTTCACTTTCAAGTTAATACAAATTGAAGATTATAACTTTTAATATATCCCCCACCGCACGCCTTTGGTAATCGCGGAAAACTATATTTTACAGCTAAAAGTATGTGTGAACTATTTGCCAAATATGAACAAAAAATATTAGAAGGTGTCAAAACAACGAGCTTAAATCATTATATAATATTTATAATAAAATACCCTGTATCTTGGTAAATAGGAATATTTTATCCAAGTGTTTTAGGTTAAATTTTCATATTTTCTGCTAAGGTTCCTCCAGTTACTATATGGACAATTCTTATTGAAACATCCTGTATAACGCTCAAGTGTATAAAAATTCCATTCAACTATAAACTGCTGTTATTTTTCTGATAATCTACCAGCTGCAGGGTATATTCTAAATTTACAACTACCCAAATGCATATATTATACGAAATATGGCAATAAGCAAGAGAAACAAATGAAAAAAAGTATTATTATTGTATTACCATTAATACCTACAGTAGAAACGGTGAAGCTTTTCCATCACGTGACTATTACGTCAGCAATATTGTTCATATGAATTAAATCAAAACTTATATTATAATATGTTTTGCAGTGGGCCCAAATAAGCTCAATGGCATTAAATTCGCAATGGTAGGGCGGTAGCCTTAAGACTTCATGACCATGTTTTCGGAACAATTCATCAACAACATATACATTTTCTTTCCGGTTCATTTTATAAATTTGTAATAGTTCAGGTCTTGAGAGGTTTTCATTAAAGTCAACATTGTTGGCTTTTAACCAAGTGATAATTTCATCTTTTTTTGACGAAGTGGAAGGTTGCTTTTCTGCTAGTATACTATGATAAGGCGCATTGTCCATTACGACTAACGACGGTTCTTCTAAATTCGGAATTAACTGAGTCGTAACCCACTTTGTAAATATTTCACCGTGGTAATCTGACGACGATGATTTAGAGGAAAACACTAAGCTGGCATCTTCCACAAATCCTTTGGATGAACCAGCTTGAACAATAATAAAACGTTTACAGTCATAACCTCCTGGTTTACGTACACTTTTAACATTACTGTCCTGCCAAGAACTTAATTTGGTTCCTTTTGCATATATCCATGTTTCATCTAAAAATATAATTTGTCTTGAAAAAACACTATCACTATTTTCTCTATATTTTCGAAGGAAGCATGCTCTTTGGCTAGCAATATTTGTTCGTTCTATTAATGCTCTTCTGTTGTCTTCCTTTTCATATTTAAATCCCAAATGTTTCAATAATACCAATAAAGAGGTATTTCCAACAGAAAGAATTTCCTTATTCTTTAGTTCATCATTTATGGTTTTAACAGTAACATGTTTCCCTAAAAAAATAAAAAAATTGAAATTATCATTATCTCAAACAAAAAAAAAGATTTTTTTATATTTACTTCATACTAAACTTGAACACAAATTTTTGATATACAGATTTTTTTGATTATTTGTACCAAATAATGTATAGAACAACCCCGTATGTGACATCAAAAAATTCAAATTAGAAAACTAAATTGTGAAAAACACAATCTACACTCAGACCATTCAAATAATTGGTAAACATTTATGGACAGTACTCAACTTAGAAATCAGCACATGTAGAAGCTATATTTTATCACATTCAAATTAAAAATATGCACAACTTTCTGTATTCTAAAACTTTCATTACTCATAACTTCTATAATCGAACTTACGCTAAATTACCTACTAGTTTTCTAAGATTTTCATATACCACACTATAAGCTGCTGGTGAAAAATCTCACTGAATGGATAATACTACATGCACTATGATGTGTAATCTTAATTATTAAGGTACTATGATTTCACTTCTCTTTTATTTAAAGTGTAAGCTGACTGTAATGTAATGTTTCACATGTTTGTTTACTTACTTTGTTCATACATGTTATATAAGGTATTCCGTACTGCCATTTTGGTTCCCTCGGGTAAATCCTCTGTTTTTAGTTTCAATCGAGGTGTTTGACTGAGTGACGTTGGGAAAGTTGGAATATTTTCCTTACTTTTTTTAAGGGAACATACCGTTTTCACAGATATTTTCAATGCAGTTGCCACTCTCTGAAATATAATATTAAATAGAAATGTCCTTAAATAGATGTTAACTTTAGTATAATACCTCCTGAACAGATGAAATAGGTTGAAAGGGTCCGCCGTTGTTTTTTTCCATCTCAAAATATTCAATCAAGTTCATAACATACTCCTGTGCTCGTGAATTAAGCCACTTTCCAGGCATTTTCTGAAAATAACTGTTGGTTAATATACCGTTACAAGTACAATCAGACACTTGATTCATGCAAATTTGAAAATTCTGCAGAGATTTACAAATTGTAGAAAATTATAAATACTATTTACCACTAATAAGTAGTAAAATAAGCATTGTAATATTCCCGTCTCACGGCATTTTAGGTGTTATGAAATGTCAAAAGTTTACAAGTTGTTGATGTAATAAATTAGTACTTACCAATGTTAAATGGAATAAAAAGTTAGTTCTTACAAGAACTGATTTTAACAATTAATACACTTTGAATCCAAAAAATCGCTGAAAACAAGACAGTAAACTAACCTCAAATGCGGTAGTGTCAAATTCAACTTTTAGTACGATCAGTTATTCACGTTACGTCAATTATATCGTTGTCTCTTTTTACGATTACTAAGGCAAATTTAAAGAAACTATTACGTATGTCTTGTAGTTGGTCTTGTGTAGAAGACAATCGATCGAACGTTGTTATGTTTGATTTATATTATAAGAAGAAGATAGAATGTAGAAAATATGTGTTGCATAAATCGTAGATTGGATCACGCGATGGAAAAGCTTCACCGTTTCTACTGTACTTTTGTTGAATACCTATTGTTTTATATTAAAAAATGTAGACAAATTGTATTTATTTTACTAAAGTGGTATTAAATCTATTCAGTAGAGATTTATTATCTTTCCTGGTTGTATTTCTAGCAAATTTTTTTCTCAAGATTTTGGAAATCATTTTTTTACAACTACCCATTCTGAATTTTAGAACTAACCTTTTCCATTTACAACTAACCAACTTAGCTACAACTAACCCTTAGAATATACCCTGACCACTGATCCTCTTATCTACGAAAACTACAAATGTTCATGGGAATTAGATATTCTGCTATAAGACAAATCTTACTTTTTGTAAGCCCCCCATATCGATAACATTTCAATATATTGGCCGGTAGAATAGAAAAGTATAACAGAATTCGTTCATTTAGTCTACCCACCGCTAGGTACCACCACATTACGGACACACAATACTTCAAATGTTTAACCCATAAGAACTGACCTACTAGGTCTACTTATACAATGGTATTACCATTGTCTAAAAAAGAAATAGTCTGTCAACCTAATGAGTATAACAGAGACCCTGAAAAGAGAGATGCATATATACCGAGAGGTGGCGGTTTGAGTTAAATTGCGGTGAAATTTGGGACTTTCAAATACTTGCGTAGCCGAGACACTACTGACCGATAGGTGGCACCATGATAACCTAAAAATAAACAATAAAATAGATTTCAACTTATCTATGTACCTACCTAACCAACCAAACAAAATTTTACCTTTTTTATGTAAAACAGTGAGAGCATTATACCCAATTGTCTTCAAGTAATGTAACTTAATGGAATAGGGGAGAATATAAGAAAGCTGTCTTTGTGACAATAATGAAAATTCAAATACAATAATTATTTCTACAGTTACCAAAACTTTCATTAAAATCAATTAGGTATCTAACACTTTAAAAGAAATAGGCATTCGAAATTCGGATGAATGCTCTTTTAATATCTCTTTTGTTTGTTAGGTATTATATTATGTTTTTTCGTCATTTTTGAAATGAATATTCGATGTTTATTCACCGATTTAAATAAGCCTTACCAAAGTATATTTCACAATATTTGGTTCTGGTCGGATTAATAATAAAAGTTCATCAATCACTCATTGTAAAGTACCTAATTTATTTTGTGAAAAAAATCACTGAATTTCTTAAAAACATATTTAACTTTTATTTATTAATTGGAATTGAATAAATTAAACTGTTGAAACATACAGGGTGGCCCACCGTATACGCTTTAGTTTATTTCATCTATAATCCGGTAGATATGTTATCAAAAAATTTTTCAAATAAAAAATATATACGATACTGTGTTATTGTTATCGGATTAACGTCTACCTGCTGTGGGTTTTTCTCTTGAATCAATCATATTGGTGTTAAGTTAAACCTTAAACCGAAATATCTTGTAATGGAGTTTATATATATAGTGTGAACGTAATTTCGAATTTTAAATGAGATAAGAATTAAATTTATTTCTTTTAGTTAATCGAATTTTACATTCCGTTCGATACCTCTATATCTTTCCACAAATGATGTTAATGCATAAGTTTTTCATAAAAAAAATATTCAAAAGAAACTTTCTTTTGTTGGACAAATAGATGAACACATTTATATATAATCTTTATCACAGAGATGAATTCCTAATAGAATCGGTAAGAACTTCTTGTATAACAATCGGGTTTTGGGTGAAAGTATTGTTATGGATTTTGTAAAAAAAATTATTAACGCAATAACAATTTTTTATTAATTTTCCTTTTATTCCACTAAATTGAACATAAAATAACAATAAAATCAACAAAATTCAAAGATAGGTACATTAAACTTTGATTTAACTCAAGAGTGAGCTAACCTAGAAATATTTGAAATTGAAACGTAAAGTACATAAGAATCTAGAATATAGATGTACAACTGTCACTTATTTTGCAAAATTGTCAGTTTGTCAGATTTTTTTCAACTTTTTTTTGAAGCAGCAGCTTTCAACGATCTATATTTGCGATCCTTAAAAATTAAAGTTCTTATTAATAATTCTAATAAAAAAGATCTATGTACTTTACATTCATTTTCGACAAACCAATCAGAGTGCTTTCGCAATTTATTGGTAATTTGATTTTTCATCTTCTTAGATAATTTCGACTTTCCCATTAATCCAACAAAATATTTTGAAAAATAATGCATACTTATTTTTGTAAATTATTTTAAAATAGGTGAAGACACTTTCCAGTGTCAAATTGAAAAGTCTCCTATATTAAAATTCTTTAAAAATATAAGACATTCACTTTTATCCTGAGGTTGATTCAGATCATCTTCTAAAAATTATTTGCATAAATTACACTTGTATTTATCTAATACCTTTTTACCCAAATATCCTGCAAAGTAAACTTCTGAACTATTTTTAAGAGTAAATTCACAATCTCTTTCATATGAAGAACTTCAGAGGTTTTGGGCTCAAATTCGACAGTCCAGAGTTACCTAAAAATATAATTGTTTCTTGTTAAAATGTGCGGTTTATTGCATTAATAAAAAACAATGATTTTTCTCATCAATCTTAAGATACATATTTAAAGAACAGAAAACAGTTTGCTGTCATCTTCAGTACCTACAAATAATTTTACCAATACTTTTAAATCTATATAATGCATAGTTGGTGAAACTAAAGATTAATCAGCTCAATGAAATATTTTATGGTTACTTTCTTAAACAATGGTACTACATACAATCTTGCAAAGTGTTTAAAAAAAGCTACAATTTTATAAAAATTCAAAATGACAAATTCTTAGCACAATGTAAGTACCTATCAAGTAATAAGTCTAATAAATATGTCCACTATTTTACAGGTTGTCCCATTTACAAGAAATAGACAGATTTGCAAAACCTAATTGCTTTATGTAAAGCTACACTTTTGCGACTAAAGAACGGGGAAAATAAAATGTGAGCTACTATCAGGATTATTCTCATTTGATTAGTTAGGTATAGAAGTTAGCATTATGCAAATGATTCGAAGATTCTTAAATAATTATATTCTTGTTTTACTTCCTTTTCAATTAATAAAATACAAAGAAAAATGAATAACATTTATTATATTTGAAGACACAAAACCTGCCAATTACGGCCACCTTTATATAACGGCCAAAATTCCCTGTTTTTTTAGTGGCGCGTTTGGCGTTGGCAACTTAAAAGTAATCTGTTTATTCTCTGTACATACTTAATATAACCTGTAGTAATGTTTATTGTTCTTGTAATTTTTATAAATTCAGAAACACTAAATAAATGTAATAGTTTTCCCTTTGAATTGATGAATTGTAGAGCTCATTACTTCATGAATATTTCGATTTTCAAGTAAAGATTTTTCTATTTTTGATTAAGTAAATTACCTGAGTTGTGAATCCACTCAATGCATCTCTTTTCATCATGAATAGGAAATGTAAATTTTCTAAATCCAGGGTTATTTCTACTGGATTTTCCACAATGATAATAGGCACATTTGTTACCTGACATCTGTAACACAAAACGATAATTATTAATTAGGAATATGTTATACAATAACTAAATATATTACTAAAAAGTAGTGCTAATATTGTTATTAGGATCATAATATGCACATAATTGTATTCAACAAGTTCCTTATTCATCTGTTTGGTGTTCACATTTTTTTTATATATGTATGTATTATTTTTGGAATTTTCTGTTCATATCTTTTATTTTTACTAGTATTTTGGGTTTCTTTGATTTCTTACCTTAATAGGTCTTTCAAGACTAAATCGATGTTGAATTATCAAATGAAATAATAACAAATTCCAAAACAGAAATAAAACATTTATTACTCCACTGGTTTCACAAATTATATTTCTGTTGTGGAATTTGTTATTTTATTTGATAATTGACTTTTCATATAATATATTATAGTCGAGATTATGGTACTTTGTTTTAAGTTTTCATTTTTATATATTTATGTACAATATTGTTCCTGTACATTTCATTTAATATTATTGCCTATGGACTGAAGATACAGATGCCGTTAATTATTCACTCATAATCTTAAACATAGTGGTAGCATAATTGTGACATAATTTATGGTCCTTACTCACAGTGAAATATTGTTAGCGACCTTTATACCTTTAAAAGCTTTGTTTGGATACAAAGATAATATATGTAATAAGACCTCAACTTGGAGGATATGGAAGAATTGAACATCTAACTTGTAAGTGGAATTATTAACTTCAACAGATTTTTTAGTGGTTAAGATTAGAAGACGTAGAAACGAAGAAAAAACGTGAGTTTTATTTTTTTTGAAAGTAACATTTTTTTTATATTTGAGCATTTCATATGTCGCAATTATGCTACGACTATGTTTAAGAGTATGTGTGAGTGATTAACGGCATCTGTACAGGTGAAAAGATTAAATGAAATCTAAGAGTTATATGAAAAGTCACTCTGACAAGACAAAAACTATGTACATTCGCGTTGCTAACCAAAGTCAACGCATGTGATTATTTTAGTTAGATAGACAAGTCTATAATGCATAAATATTATTCATGTTAGGACAAACCACTCATTTCTTAGCATTAGCACAAAGCACAGGAACATTTGTACCCAGTTGAAGATTTTATTATCATGGAATTTCAACAATAATTATGGAAAAATTTCACTTTAGTAAGGATTGAAATAATTCATTTGTTAGGTAATTAATATGTTGCTTCATATTCCTTCAAAATCCATCACCAGGGTTAATGTTATGTATTTATCAAATTAAATAATTTATGCAAAATGTAGGCATCTATTATAATTATAAATATATATTATTATTTGTGTATGTACACTTACATTGAATAAACTCAAAACACTGGTTAATGGCACTTAGTGTCCTTGAACAAGAATAAATAAGTACAAACTCTCTGGTAAAAACAATATTTTCAACACGATGCTCGTTTTAAAACAACCACTATTTATAATAGGTATGTAGAATAACAGCAAAATTATCCAAAATTCAAGAAAGTTATAAAAACGATCAACGCAATTACGACAAGAAGTACATACTTTATAAATGCAAGCAAATTCAATTTATCTCTGAGTGCAATGCTATAACTTTTTCACCCTTCACCTACTATTTACATAGATAAATACTATATTTAGTAGTTATTACGGATGACCTTCAAAAACATTCTTGTGTTCTGCAGGTAGATTTATTTGGAAAATAGAATAGGGATACGAAGTCACATCTAGCGTTTACTAACATAATCACTCAAAAGATACAGATATCTTTTCTAATTCGAAGTGAATTATTCCATTCAGCGCCCTCTGAACGTTTAGTCCAGCTTTCACAATACGCCATCTATACGTTTAGTCCAAAATTACGAAATACTGTTAAATTATTAGTCCATATGGTTGTTAGACTATTTCTTTCTTAGACAATGGTATTACCTAACTTTAGTAACTGGTTGGTGAAATCGGGCATAAGAGACTTGATTTTTTTGTCCTTCATACAATTCTTCGTGATATTCCCAACGACAGTTAGTTCGGTCACTGATTTACTTTTCAAAAAATGCACGAAAATCAAAACACCTATAACCTCCAGTAGTGTGGCATCTGATGGATTATTATCAAATTTCTATAGGAAGCAGGCTAAAAAAGAATGTGATTAATTTTATCAGTTCTTGGATTATCAATATTAGTCTCATTGCCTACTTATACTAGATAAAGTACACGAAGTCAAAAGTTATAAATTTAAATGAAGTCGAGAAACCCGCTACAGGTCCGTTATCTTGTGATTAAAAATGGAAATTTTGTCAGACTGAATGACTTTTCCATAATTTTACTAGAATACACATCAAATGGCAAGAAACTTGTATTATCAATTTAAATTCAATGTTTGGCAGTTCAAGTTTGTATTATCCAAAACTTTATCTTTTGATTTATGGCATCCACTTACTTTTGTATGATATTCATTTTATCACTAATTAGTGTCTGAAGTGACTAATTGACTTGTAATTTAGTCCTAAAATTCCTAAAATCCTATAATGACATAGATAAAAGAAACAATGAGTGTAATTTCTGTTATGTTAAATTTGAAATTCTCACTAGTAATATCCCTAGTGCATAAAATATTGACAATTGCCATTAAAAGTGACATTTTTAATGCCTGTCAAACGTGTTAAAAGAAGACGTTTACAAAGTAGCGTGTTAAAAGTAAAATACTTTTAACACTGGTGTTAAAAGAGACATAATCATTATGAGAATTATTGTTGAAATGTCAAAAAAATCATTAACTGACAATAGACGTCAAAATGTGATTTTCTTGAAATACTTTTATTTTATTATCAAAATAGGAGTTGTACAAATAACTATGTATGATATTTGTGTTAAAAGTAACATTTTATTTTATGAGTGAAAAAGTCACGAACAACGTTTTAACAATAATTCTCATAATGATTATGTCTCTTTCTACACTACATTGTAAACGTCTTCTTTTAACACGTTTGACAGGCATTAAAAATATCACTTTTAATGGCAGTTGTACAAAAAATATTTTAACGTCCCCTGTTTAAAAAAAAATCCGTCAATATTTTATGCACTAGGGATATTACTAGTGAGAATTTCAAATTTGACATTACAGAAATCACACTGATTGTTTCCTTTATCTTTGTCATTATAGGATTTTTAAAAACTAAATTACAAGTCAATTAGTCACTTCAGACACTAATAGCTATTAATTTTTATTCCGTAGATTTCCCACGTCCATAAAAAAGTTATAATAAATATGCTGCTCCTCACAAATCACACTAACACTACAAATTTATATTTTTGTTATTTAAATAATTTTGCTCCCAGAATACGATTTATGTTTAAAATAGCTTGCTTGATTTGCTAATATGAAAAATGTATATTTTTCTTCATGAGGCTGAAAAATAAAATCTTGAAACATTCAGTTGTTTGAACAGAAGAAAAAAGTACTTGTGATTTCTTTACACTATGATTTAGGGTAGCTTAAATCGACTTACTTTCAACCCTTGACCTCCTGACCCTGTTTAATTTACTATACACTTGTTTATTTGTTTATTGTACTCTGTATAATTATAGTTATTTCGTATTGTGAGCAAATTGACATCCATAGTTGTTGGATTTTGTCATGACCCACCGTACAGAGCGCGACATAAAATTGGTAGGGGAAAGTGTGCTTATGACTTTGCGGAAAAAAATAAACTAGATCATAGATTTAACCGTGAAAAAGGAAACGCAGGAAAAGCGTGGCTCAGAGGATTTCGCAAAAGAAATACCGAAATACTAATATTTAGATACTATGTCATTTTGGACACCCCCAGTGTCTAAAATGACATAGTTCAACTAATAACATTTTAGGTCTCTGTTCCATTTATTTTTCATTATATTACGTTTTTCTTAAGGACATTTAAGGATTATTCATTTTTATTTGCCCTTCTGTGAAAATATTTTCAAAATAAAGCAATACAAAAAAATTATGATTTTTTTAATAAAAATTATGTCATTATAGGACACCTTCCCCTACAACTATGATAATCGAAAATAGTATTTTTCTAGATGTGTACATTGATCTTTTAAAATATGTCAATTTTAAACTAGTTGTTATGGTATGATTTCTAGGGCAGTGATGACTAAAGCTCGGATTTATAGGCAACAAAAACTGAAGAAAAAGGCGCATAGGTATATAGGCAAAAATTTTTATTGAAAAAGGCAGAAATCTTAACATATAGGCAACATATAGGCAATATAGGCATATGCTTTTAATTCCCTGACTATTAATAATAAGTTATTGAGAATTTCTTTTAATATACAAAGTGAATTAACTTAACATTAACTTAACACAAATATATTTGCACAACATAACTAAACAATTGTTAATTAAAAATTAAACATTGTAACCACTTAAAATTTTATCATTAATAGCTACAACTAAGTGCTTCTCTATATTTTCTGTTTTAAAACTCTGTCTTCTTTCACTTAAAATTAATTTGTACATAGAAAATGAACGCTCTACATCGACAGATGTAATGGGGTGTTAAACCGATATCCGGCATTTGGTATTTTATTGAAGTATATTAGTACTACTTTGCAAAAACTAATTTAAAAATTTTTTAAACCGAATATTTGAGGAAAAAACTGGAAATTAAGATTTCCTAAATGTTTGCAACTTTCACTATAGATACGTCACGCACTTAAAGATGAATCTAGCCACTTTCTGATTTAGATGTTTATGAACAAATAGCCATTTACAAAAAGGCCATTTGAAGTTTGAAGAACTGTCAAAGTCTATAATATATATGAGTGTTTTGGTTCTTATTTACAGTTTATACGAGCTTGACGTTTCAATATTAAAAAAAGCATTGTGTTAATATTTTTTTAGTTAGTTTTTCTCCACAATTTTTTGAGTTGGAATAATGTCAAAATCATATAAGTCTTGTATTATATCAAACTGCACAAACACAACAGTTACAACGCCTCGTAAAAAGTTTGTAACTAGGCCTGCAGTAGAAGTTAGACGAAAATTGTGGTTTGAGGTTGCTAGAAGCAAATATAAACAGAATATTCTATTGCTGTGAATATCATTTTGATGTAAATAATTATACACTGTGTTCATTTGAAAAGGACCCACCCTTAATATTTCAAAAACGCAACATATTAGAAAGAAATGCCGAAACACGTCAACTTTTAACTTGAGGGGGACACTTTTTGGCGCTAATGACATAAACGTCAGATTCACCCCCTCCCTACTGGAGACACCCCTTACATTTTTTCAAATGGCATTAGGTATCAAGTTACACCTCATTTAAAAGGTCTGGTGAAGCTCTATCCAATCATTTTGTTTTGCCTTTGAACCAGCCTTCCATTGTTGTTTAATCGTTGTTTAAAAATGGCTCATTTTCAACTTTCATTGCCTGAATGTTAACGGTGGTCACTTTGAACGCATGATTAAATAGCAGTTTTTCCTTGTTAACAGTTGTCTTTTTACTATTTGTAAATTTTTTATTCTTTAAAGAGTCTTTCGGTCATAACATAATAAGGGGGCATAAGAAAAGTTGAAAGAGAGCCAATTTTAAACAACGATTGAATAACAAGGGAAGGTTCGTATCCAAGGCAAAACAAAATGATTTAATAGAGATTTACCAGACCTTTTAAATGAGGTATGACTTGACACCTAATGCTATTTGAAAAAATTCACGGGGTATCTCCAGTAGGGAGAGGGTGAATCTGACGTTTATGGCATTAGCGCTAAAAAGTGTCCCCCTCAAGTTAAAAGTTGACGTGTTTCGGCATTTCCTTCCAATATGTCCCATTTCTGAAATATTAAGGGTGGGTCCTTTTCAAATGAACACAGTGTATATGTATGTGTGGAAAGTATCGATATATTAAAATGTTTGATTTTTAGTTTGAAAGTGACATGGAAAATTATGTTAAACACTCGTTGATGGGAGGGAAATGATTTTGAAACCATTAGTTATGCTTCACGTTTTTAATTGGCCAGAATCTTCTTCAATCAAAAGGCTAAAATTAGATGAGTTGGTAGTCCCAAATGAACCTGTTTTAACAGAAGATTCTAATGATTATGATGTTGGTACTCAAACCTCCTGGGGAATGATCAATCAATACCAACAAACAAGTCCCGTAGAGGTAAAAAGTGTTGCTGTTAGTTGTCGGTTAACTTCTCAGAATACTGTTAAATTGGATACTTTAGATCTGACTATTACAAAATAAGCAACTACCTCACTAATGAAAAAGAAATTTTTAAAGATAGACGATATCACATTAGCAGAGGCAACAACCGAAACTGTACCCTCAAGCAGTGACTTTTTTGTCACTAACTGACACAAGTGGATCAAAAGTCGAACAGTTGCAGAATACAATCACTCTCGTTGGGAAATATCCGAAGAGATATATCGGTGTTCCTAAAGTGTGGTATGACATTTTAATAAACTTACTTGGTAAAAATAATTTAAATAAAGAACATTTTATAATATGCCTAATGAAAATCAAATTAAATGATGCATTTGCAAGATTAGCAGATCAATTTTCATTATCAGTAAATGGTGTTTCAAAAATATTCAAAACTGACTTTTAGAAAATTGAGCGTTATATGAAAACAATAATATTTTGGCCTTCAGAAAGCCAAATAAAAAAGCATTTGTCTATTCCATTTCGAGCAAAATTTAATAATGTGCAATCCATTTGAAATAGAAATTCAGAAGCCTACTAATCCTGTGCACGACGCATTGACTTGGTCACAATACAAAAAATGTAACACAGTCAAATATCTCATATCTTGTAACCCTGATGGATTTGTAAATTTGTAAAAATACTCGACAGAGAGAAGTAAAAATAAAACTTTCATAAAAATGTTTACAGTTGGTAAATATATCTGTTATAAATGGTTCATCATAAGAAAGCCACTGACAGATTATTTCATTTGAAATTTCAAAATCTGGTTTTGCTACAACAAAAAGTCCCTTTTTTTATTTGTTGCCATCATTTGCAAATGAAGCTGAGCTTTCTACTTTTTAGTATTTTCCCCATTTTTATTATAAGTCTCTAGACTTTTTGCTGTTGCTGGATATTTGACTTCCACTTCATATTCATTTGTAATTACATCAGGAGAAGCTCCAAAAATCGGATTGTCAGCAATTATGAATAATCCAGCATCTTTAAATCGATAAGTAGTCAATTTTAAATGTTGACATCTACGTTATTAGGAGATTTATCAAAAAGTGTTCAAATATATTTTTACATAAATTGAAAGAGTAAGACGGTGGCGAGTTATACATTAGGTCTGTCCAAACCGCAATCAGAAACTGTCAGAAACGATCAGAGAATAACTAGTCATAGCAAACACAACGCGTAATTCTAGTCACTGATTGCAATGATCAACTACTCTCTGATCTGATATTTTAGGCTGATAATGGTGCCATCTATCGTTCAGTAGTATCTCGGTTACGCAAATATTTAAAATTCTCAAATTTCACCGCAATTTACTTAAACCGTTGAGTGAAAAACGCTTAAACCAACAGAAAATACCCAAGGCTTAAACCGCCACCTCTCAGTGGCTATGTAGCAGAATAGCGTCAGTCAAAAAGGCGCTGGATAAAATAGCGTCCGTCAAAATAGCGCCGCACAAAAATAACGCAGAACAAAAAGAGCGGCAGGCAAAATAGCTTATTCCCATCCCCTTCTCGAAAATATATCAAAGATTTTGTATTCCACATGAAGTTTTCCCAAAAGAGGAAGGAAATAAGCTATTTTGTCTGCCGCTGGTTTCGTGCTGCGCTATTTTGACTGACGCTATTTTAACCTAGCGCTATTTTGTCCAGTGCTATTTTGACTGACGCTATTTTGTTACAGAGCAGTATATACGCATCTCTCTTTTTGGGGTCTCTGTTCTTCTCATTAGGATGACAGGCTATTTATTTTTTTAGGCAATGCAAAAAGTATCCTGACAAATTTTCTTGAAAATTCTTCGAGCATCCTTAAAAGCAGAAATACAGTTTTATTCATATCCTTGTGTACCTTTTTACTTTTACTTTTCCATTAAAATACTCAAAAAGACTAATAAATAAAGTTTTCAAAATAATATACTTTTATATCCACTTTTAGGACGGCCGGTATATATAAATATATATTATTCGTAGATGTGACAAACAACTTCACTTGTTTAATGGGGTGACTAACTAATAAATTTTGTTGATTTATATTCAGTAGCGTGTTGACTTTCGAATACAAAATATCGGTATGCCGGTGTGCGTCGGTTCGAAATTAACGTGTAACGTGGAGTGTAGTGAATAGTGCCTATTTGGATCACTTGGATTACAATCTGATACATTTGCGGTAAGTTTTCATTTTATTTACTGGTAGTTATTGGTAATACTGTTTTTTAAATATTTTAAATCGCATACGAACAATTTTATTACTATAAACAATTGATTTTCAATATATAAACGAAGTATTTTACAATTGTTTATTAGATTTTATATTTGCTATAATCCATTTTTGCTCTTTCTTACTATTTTTTCATACCAAAATATTTAAAATACTGAAAAGGGAGCCTGTTTCTCAATATACAGAATTGATATATATTGTTTATTTTTAATCCATTTTTGCATGTTTTTAATGTTTTTTTATACCAAAATACTCAAAATTCTGAAAAGTCGGCCGGTATATATTCCTAGCTATGACAAATTGTTCTTATATAATAGGTTAGTCATGATAAACTGTATATACTTCTACCTCGTGTAGGGGCTCCTATGGGAAATATTAAATGACAATTAACATGTGTCTGCTTCTATTCTGTTTATTAACATACAGGGTCTCCAAAAATTAGTTCATTTTATTTATATAAAAGTTTAGCAAAATAGAATTAGAAAAATATCTTGATTTTTGTACAAATGTTCAATTTTTAATAACTAATAATCTTAATTCGTGTTATATTTTTAATAATACAACCGGTTTACTTAATTTTTAAAACCGATTTTCAAGAGAAACACGCTATTTTGTATAATATGAAAACATCGCTCTGTATAATAGGTATTTAGTAATTCAAGGTATTTACATGTTATCGAATTCTCATACGTGTCTTATACTTTTACTCAAAATAAAAACCTACAGTATCTACTACAGATACTTTTTTCAAATTTAATATAAGCTATATACTCAGTATTCTCAAATTTTCTTATTTTAAATAGACTAATTATTTTTTAATGTTTCTATTTCATTTTCTTTAATTTAAAAAAAGATCAAACTGTATTTTTTTGTCGAAAAAATATTCTGAGAACTCGATAAATTGACAATACTATGCAATTTGGAACATAAACTTTTGGAATTGTATAGTACCACCCGTCCAACCTTAATAACTGAGTTTTTATTTCTTTTTTCTCAAATTTAAGTAAAGATAAAAATTTCAAATTTTGTAAATTTCGTGCACTCGCAATTACTAACCACCGGTATTTTCTCAACATTCCTGTTAAATTATAAGGGAGTGAAATTATCAACCCTTACTTCATTTAATATAAAATTTTTTTTCGAGATTGAGTTTTGTGAAATAAAATTATTATTTAAAATCTCAGTTGTCTTGAAAAACTTTTTTCACTCTCGAAGTTTTTTCCTAGATTCAATAGATTCGGAGACAAAAAAATTTCTAAATCTATTGTATGTAGGAAAAATCTTCAAGAGTAAAAACAGTTTTTCAAGACAATAGAGATTTTGAATATATATTTATTTCACAAAACTCAATCTCGAAAAAAAATTTGATATTGAATAAAGTAAGGGTTGATAATTTCACTCCCTTATAATTTAACGGGAATGTTGAGAGAATACCGGTGGTTAGTAATTGCGAGTGCACGAAATTTACAAAATTTAAAGTTTCCATCTTTACTTAAATTTGAGAAAAAAAAAATAAAGACTCAATTTTATTCAGGGTGATATCTCTGAAGGGGGTGGGATTAGGAGATTTTGTCATAGGAAAGACTTATCATAATTTTATACGGGAAATCACCTGAATTTTTGCGACTGAATTTAGGAACACCATGTATACATAAAATATTTTTTAATGCTGATTTTAAACATAAGAACTTTTAATTTTACGAACTGCGTATTTTAATTTAATGCCCAAGATTCCTTTAGCTGAAGAACAAGCGAAAAAATTATTATACAGGATGATTGTTTATAAAATGACCCTATATTCCTTTGTTTTTTTAAACGTGAAAGCTTTTGTTCTTTAGAAAACATGACTTTTTAAAATTGTTAGTTTAGTTAAATTATCTAGTATCGTTCTTTAATAAATTCTTTTATTCTTTGTTTCAGGTTTCGTAAAGTATTGGTCTACTCCAAAGGAGTGTGAGTATACAGTAATTCTCAATTTCTATCAAATGACATCATATCCCAGTATCATCCTGCCATTCTTTTACAAATTTTCCTCATATTTTCTAAATACTATCCAGCCCTTTTTTTACAATTGGTACCTATGTCAATCCGAAAATTTTCTGAATACTATGCCTTTCGTTAATAAGTAGGTACTTTTCAAAAGACATAGTTAAGCTATGTCGTTCCTCATATTTTCTAAATACTATGTTTTTCGTTAATAAGTTGGTACTTTTCAAAAGACATAGGTAAGCTATGTCATTCCTCATATTTCCTAAATACTATGCCTTTCGTTAAAAAGTTGGTACTTTTCAAAATACATAGGTGACCTATGTCATTCCTCATATTTCCTAAATACTATGCTTTTCGTTAATAAGTTGGAACTTTTCAAAAGACTTAGGTAAGCTATGTCATTCCTCATATTTCCTAAATACTATGCTTTTCGTTAATAAGTTGGTACTTTCCAAAAGAAATAGGTAAGCTATGTCATTCCTCATATTTCCTAAATACTATGCCTTTCGTTAATAAGTTGGTACTTTTCAAAAGACATAGGTAAGCTATGTCATTCCTCATATTTCCTAAATACTATGCCTTTCGTTAATAAGTTGGTACTTTTCAAAAGACATAGGTAAGCTATGTCATTCCTCATATTTCCTAAATACTATGCCTTTCGTTAATAAGTTGGTACTTTTCTAAAGACATAGGTAAGCTATGTCATTTCTCTTATTTTCTAAATACTATGCCTTTCGTTAATAAGTTGGTACTTTTCAAAAGACATAGGTAAGCTATGTCAATCCGAACATTTTCTAAATACTATGTCTTTCGTTAATAAGTTGGTACTTTTCAAAAGACGTAGGTAAACTATGTAATTCCTCAAATTTTCTAAATACTATGCTTTTCGTTAATAAGTTGGTACTTTTCAAAAGATATAGGTAAGCTATGTAATTCCTCATATTTCCTAAATACTATGCTTTTCGTTAATAAGTTGGTACTTTTCAAAAGACATAGGTAAGCTATGTAATACCTCATATTTCCTAAATACTATGCTTTTCGTTAATAAGTTGGTACTTTTCAAAAGACATAGGTAAGCTATGTCATTCCTCATATTTCCTAGATACTATGCCTTCCGTTAATAAGTTGGTACTTTTCAAAAGACATAGGTAAGCTATGTCAATCCAAACATTTTCTAAATACTATGCCTTTCGTTAATAATTTGGTACTTTTCAAAAGACAAAGGTAAGCTATGTCAATCCGAACATTTTCTAAATACTATGCCTTTCGTTAATAAGTTGGTACTTTTCCAAAGACGTAGGTAAGCTATGTCATTCCTCATATTTCCTAAATACTATGCCTTTCGTTGATAAGTTGGTACTTTTCAAAAGACATAGGTAAGCTATGTCAATCCGAAGATTTTCTAAATACTATGCTTTTCGTTAGTAGGTTGGTACTTTTCAAAAGACATAGGTAAGCTATGTCATTCCTCATATTTCCTAAATACTATGACTTTCGTTAATGAGTTGGTTTGTTTCAAAAGACGTAAGTAAGCTATGTCATTCCTCATATTTTCTAAATAATATGCCTCTCTTTAATAAGTTGGTACTTTTAAAAAGACATAGGTAAGCTATGTCAATCCGAAAATTTTCTAAATACTATGCCTTTCGTTAATAAGTTGGTACTTTTGAAAAGACATAGGTGAGCTATGTCATTCCTCATATTTGCTAAATACTATGCCTTTCGTTAATAAGTTGGTACTTTTCAAAAGACATAGGTAAGCTATGTCAATCCGAGCATTTTCTAAATACTATGCCTTTCGTTAATAAGTTGGTACTTTTCTAAAGACATAGGTGAGCTATGTCAATCCGAACATTTTCTAAATACTATGCCTCTGGTTAATAAGTTGGTACTTTTCTAAAGACATAGGTAAGCTATGTCAATCCGAACATTTTCTTAATACTATGCCTTTCGTTAATAAGTTGGTACTGTTCAAAAGACACAGGTAAGCTATGTCATTCCTCATATTTTCTAAATACTATGCCTTTCGTTAATAAATTGGTACTTTTGAAAAGACATAGGTAAGCTATGTCAATCCGAAAATTTTCCAAATACTATGCTTTTCGTTAATAAGTTGGTACTTTTCAAAAGACTTAGGTAAGCTATGTCATTCCTCATATTTCCTAAATACTATGCCTTTCGTTGATAAGTTGGTACTTTTCAAAAGACATAGGTAAGCTATGTCAATCCGAAGATTTTCTAAATACTATGCTTTTCGTTAGTAGGTTGGTACTTTTCAAAAGACATAGGTAAGCTATGTCATTCCTCATATTTCCTAAATACTATGACTTTCGTTAATGAGTTGGTTTGTTTCAAAAGACGTAAGTAAGCTATGTCATTCCTCATATTTTCTAAATAATATGCCTCTCTTTAATAAGTTGGTACTTTTAAAAAGACATAGGTAAGCTATGTCAATCCGAAAATTTTCTAAATACTATGCCTTTCGTTAATAAGTTGGTACTTTTGAAAAGACATAGGTGAGCTATGTCATTCCTCATATTTGCTAAATACTATGCCTTTCGTTAATAAGTTGGTACTTTTCAAAAGACATAGGTAAGCTATGTCAATCCGAGCATTTTCTAAATACTATGCCTTTCGTTAATAAGTTGGTACTTTTCTAAAGACATAGGTGAGCTATGTCAATCCGAACATTTTCTAAATACTATGCCTCTGGTTAATAAGTTGGTACTTTTCTAAAGACATAGGTAAGCTATGTCAATCCGAACATTTTCTTAATACTATGCCTTTCGTTAATAAGTTGGTACTGTTCAAAAGACACAGGTAAGCTATGTCATTCCTCATATTTTCTAAATACTATGCCTTTCGTTAATAAATTGGTACTTTTGAAAAGACATAGGTAAGCTATGTCAATCCGAAAATTTTCCAAATACTATGCTTTTCGTTAATAAGTTGGTACTTTTCAAAAGACTTAGGTAAGCTATGTCATTCCTCGTATTTCCTAAATACTATGCTTTTCGTTAATAAGTTGGTACTTTCCAAAAGACATAGGTAAGCTATGTCATTCCTCATATTTCCTAAATACTATGCCTTTCGTTAATAAGTTGGTACTTTTCAAAAGACATAGGTAAGCTATGTCATTCCTCATATTTCCTAAATACTATGCCTTTCGTTAATAAGTTGGTACTTTTCAAAAGACATAGGTAAGCTATGTCATTCCTCATATTTCCTAAATACTATGCCTTTCGTTAATAAGTTGGTACTTTTCTAAAGACATAGGTAAGCTATGTCAATCCGAACATTCTCTAAATACTATGCCTTTCGTTAATAAGTTGGTACTTTTCTAAAGACAAAGGTAAGCTATGTCAATCCGAACATTTTCTAAATACTATGCCTTTGGTTAATAAGTTGGTACTTTTCAAAAGACGTAAGTAAGCTATGTCATTCCTCATATTTTCTAAATACTATGCCTTTCGTTAATAAGTTGGTACTTTTGAAAAGACATTCGTGAGCTATGTCATTCCTCATATTTGCTAAATACTATGCCTTTAGTTAATAAGATGGTACTTTTCAAAAGACATAGGTAAGCTATGTCAATCCGAGCATTTTCTAAATACTATGCCTTTCGTTAATAAGTTGGTACTTTTCAAAAGACATAGGTAAGCTATGTCATTCCTCATATTTCCTAAATACTATGCCTTTCGTTAATAAGTTGGTACTTTTCTGAAGACATAGGTAAGCTATGTCAATCCGAACATTTTCTAAATACTATGCCTTTGGTTAATAAGTTGGTACTTTTCAAAAAACATAGGTAAGCTATGTCAATCCGAGCATTTTCTAAATACTATGCCTTTCGTTAATAAGTTGGTACTGTTCAAAAGACATAGGTAAGCTATGTCATTCCTCATATTTTCTAAATACTATGCCTTTCGTTGATAAATTGGTACTTTTAAAAAGACATAGGTAAGCTATGTCAATCCGAAAATTTTCTAAATACTATGCCTTTCGTTAATAAGTTGGTACTTCTGGAAAGACATAGGTGAGCTATGTCATTCCTCTTATTTTCTAAATACTATGCCTTTCGTTAATAAGTTGGTACTTTTCAAAAGACATAGGTAAGCTATGTCAATCCGAACATTTTCTAAATACTATGCTTTTCGTTAATAAGTTGGTACTTTTCAAAAGACGTAGGTAAACTATGTAATTCCTCATATTTCCTAAATACTATGCTTTTCGTTAATAAGTTGGTACTTTTCAAAAGACATAGGTAAGCTATGTCATTCCTCATATTTTCTAAATACTATGCCTTTCGTTAATAAGTTGGTACTTTTAAAAAGACATAGGTAAGCTATGTCAATCCGAAAATTTTCTAAATACTATGCCTTTCGTTAATAAGTTAGTACTTTTGAAAAGACATAGGTGAGCTATGACATTCCTCATATTTGCTAAATACTATGCCTTTCGTTAATAAGTTGGTACTTTTTAAAAGACATAGGTAAGCTATGTCAATCCGAGCATTTTCTAAATACTATGCCTTTCGTTAATAAGTTGGTACTTTTCAAAAGACATAGGTAAGCTAGGTCATTCCTCATATTTCCTAAATACTATGCCTTTCGTTAATAAGTTGGTACTTTTCTTAAAACATAGGTAAGCTATGTCAATCCGAACATTTTTTAAATCCTATGCCTTTGGTTAATAGGTTGGTACTTTTCAAAAAACATAGGTAAGCTATGTCATTCCTCTTATTTTCTAAATACTATGCCTTCCGTTAATAAGTTGGTACTTTTCAAAAGACATAGGTAAGCTATGTCAATCCGAACATTTTCTAAATACTATGTCTTTCGTTAATAAGTTGGTACTTTTCAAAAGACGTAGGTAAACTATGTAATTCCTCAAATTTTCTAAATACTATGCTTTTCGTTAATAAGTTGGTACTTTTCAAAAGATATAGGTAAGCTATGTAATTCCTCATATTTCCTAAATACTATGCTTTTCGTTAATAAGTTGGTACTTTTCAAAAGACATAGGTAAGCTATGTAATACCTCATATTTCCTAAATACTATGCTTTTCGTTAATAAGTTGGTACTTTTCAAAAGACATAGGTAAGCTATGTCATTCCTCATATTTCCTAGATACTATGCCTTCCGTTAATAAGTTGGTACTTTTCAAAAGACATAGGTAAGCTATGTCAATCCAAACATTTTCTAAATACTATGCCTTTCGTTAATAATTTGGTACTTTTCAAAAGACAAAGGTAAGCTATGTCAATCCGAACATTTTCTAAATACTATGCCTTTCGTTAATAAGTTGGTACTTTTCCAAAGACGTAGGTAAGCTATGTCATTCCTCATATTTCCTAATTACTATGCGTTTCGTTGATAAGTTGGTACTTTTCAAAAGACATAGGTAAGCTATGTCATTCCTCATATTTCCTAAATACTATGACTTTCGTTAATGAGTTGGTTTGTTTCAAAAGACGTAAGTAAGCTATGTCATTCCTCATATTTTCTAAATAATATGCCTTTCTTTAATAAGTTGGTACTTTTAAAAAGACATAGGTAAGCTATGTCAATCCGAAAATTTTCTAAATACTATGCCTTTCGTTAATAAGTTGGTACTTTTGAAAAGACATAGGTGAGCTATGTCATTCCTCATATTTGCTAAATACTATGCCTTTGGTTAATAAGTTGGTACTTTTCAAAAAACATAGGTAAGCTATGTCAATCCGAGCATTTTCTAAATACTATGCCTTTCGTTAATAAGTTGGTACTTTTCAAAAGACATAGGTAAGCTATGTCATTCCTCATATTTCCTAAATACTATGCCTTTCGTTAATAAGTTGGTACTTTTCTAAAGACATAGGTGAGCTATGTCAATCCGAACATTTTCTAAATACTATGCCTTTGGTTAATAAGTTGGTATTTTCTAAAGACATAGGTAACCTATGTCAATCCGAACATTTTCTAAATACTATGCCTTTCGTTAATAAGTTGGTACTGTTCAAAAGACATAGGTAAGCTATGTCATTCCTCATATTTTCTAAATACTATGCCTTTCGTTAATAAGTTGGTACTTTTCAAAAGACATAGGTAAGCTATGTCAATCCGAGCATTTTCTAAATACTATGCCTTCCGTTAATAAGTTGGTACTTTTCTAAAGACATAGGTAAGCTATGTCAATCCGAACATTTTCTAAATACTATGCCTTCCGTTAATAAGTTGGTACTGTTCAAAAGACATAGGTAAGCTATGTCATTCCTCATATTTTCTAAATACTATGCCTTTCGTTAATAAATTGGTACTTTTAAAAAGACATAGGTAAGCTATGTCAATCCGAAAATTTTCCAAATACTATGCTTTTCGTTAATAAGTTGGTACTTTTCAAAAGACTTAGGTAAGCTATGTCATTCCTCGTATTTCCTAAATACTATGCTTTTCGTTAATAAGTTGGTACTCTCCAAAAAACATAGGTAAGCTATGTCATTCCTCATATTCCCTAAATACTATGCCTTTCGTTAATAAGTTGGTACTTTTCAAAAGACATAGGTAAGCTATGTCATTCCTCATATTTCCTAAATACTATGCCTTTCGTTAATAAGTTGGTACTTTTCAAAAGACATGGGTAAGCTATGTCATTCCTCATATTTCCTAAATACTATGCCTTTCGTTAATAAGTTGGTACTTTTCTAAAGACATAGGTAAGCTATGTCAATCCGAACATTCTCTAAATACCACGCCTTTGGTTAATAAGTTGGTACTTTTCAAAAAACATAGGTAAGCTATGTCATTTCTCTTATTTTCTGAATACCATGCCTTTCGTTAATAAGTTGGTACTTTTCTAAAGACATAGGTAAGCTATGTCGATCCGAACATTTTCTAAATACTATGCCTTTGGTTAATAAGTTGGTACTTTTCAAAAGACGTAAGCAAGCTATGTCATTCCTCATATTTTCTAAATACTATGCCTTTCGTTAATAAGTTGGTACTTTTGAAAAGACATTCGTGAGCTATGTCACTCCTCATATTTGCTAAATACTATGCCTTTCGTTAATAAGTTGGTACTTTTCAAAAGACATAGGTAAGCTATGTCAATCCGAGCATTTTCTAAAAACTATGCCTTTCGTTAATAAGTTGGTAATTTTCAAAAGACATAGGTAAGCTATGTCATTCCTCATATTTCCTAAATACTATGCCTTTCGTTAATAAGTTGGTACTTTTCTAAAGACATAGGTAAGCTATGTCAATCCGAACATTTTCTCAATACTATGCCTTTGGTTAATAAGTTGGTACTTTTCAAAAAACATAGGTAAGCTATGTCAATCCGAGCATTTTCTAAATACTATGCCTTTCGTTAATAAGTTGGTACTGTTCAAAAGACATAGGTAAGCTATGTCATTCCTCATATTTTCTAAATACTATGCCTTTCGTTAATAAATTGGTACTTTTAAAAAGACATAGGTAAGCTATATCAATCCGAAAATTTTCTAAATACTATGCCTTTCGTTAATAAGTTGGTACTTCTGAAAAGACATAGGTGAGCTATGTCATTCCTCTTATTTTCTAAATACTATGCCTTTCGTTAATAAGTTGGTACTTTTCAAAAGACATAGGTAAGCCATGTCAATCCGAACATTTTCTAAATACTATGCCTTTCGTTAATAAGTTGGTACTTTTCAAAAGACGTAGGTAAACTATGTAATTCCTCATATGTCCTAAATACTATGCTTTTCGTTAATAAGTTGGTACTTTTCAAAAGACATAGGTAAGCTATGTCATTCCTCATATTTTCTAAATACTATGCCTTTCGTTAATAAGCTGGTACTTTTAAAAAGACATAGGTAAGCTATGTCAATCCGAAAATTTTCTAAATACTATGCCTTCCGTTAATAAGTTGGTACTTTTGAAAAGACATAGGTGAGCTATGACATTCCTCATATTTGCTAAATACTATGCCTTTTGTTAATAAGTTGATACTTTTTAAAAGACATAGGTAAGCTATGTCAATCCGAGCATTTTCTAAAAACTATGCCTTTCGTTAATAAGTTGGTACTGTTCAAAAGACATAGGTAAGCTATGTCATTCCTCATATTTTCTAAATACTATGCCTTTCGTTAATAAATTGGTACTTTTAAAAAGACATAGGTAAGCTATATCAATCCGAAAATTTTCTAAATACTATGCCTTTCGTTAATAAGTTGGTACTTCTGAAAAGACATAGGTGAGCTATGTCATTCCTCTTATTTTCTAAATACTATGCCTTTCGTTAATAAGTTGGTACTTTTCAAAAGACATAGGTAAGCCATGTCAATCCGAACATTTTCTAAATACTATGCCTTTCGTTAATAAGTTGGTACTTTTCAAAAGACGTAGGTAAACTATGTAATTCCTCATATGTCCTAAATACTATGCTTTTCGTTAATAAGTTGGTACTTTTCAAAAGACATAGGTAAGCTATGTCATTCCTCATATTTTCTAAATACTATGCCTTTCGTTAATAAGCTGGTACTTTTAAAAAGACATAGGTAAGCTATGTCAATCCGAAAATTTTCTAAATACTATGCCTTCCGTTAATAAGTTGGTACTTTTGAAAAGACATAGGTGAGCTATGACATTCCTCATATTTGCTAAATACTATGCCTTTTGTTAATAAGTTGATACTTTTCTAAAGACATAGGTAAGCTATGTCAATCCGAACATTTTCTAAATACTATGCCTTTGGTTAATAAGTTGGTACTTTTCTAAAGACATAGGTAAGCTATGTCAATCCGAACATTTTCTAAATACTATGCCTTTCGTTAATAAGTTGGTACTGTTCAAAAGACATAGGTAAGCTATGTCATCCCTTATATTTTCTAAATACTATGCCTTTCGTTAATAAGTTGGTACTTTTGAAAAGACATAGGAGAGCTATGTCATTCCTCATATTTGCTAAATACTATGCCTTTCGTTAATAGGTCGGTACTTTTCAAAAGACATAGGTAAGCTATGTCAATCCGAGCATTTTCTAAATACTATGCTTTTCGTTAGTAGGTTGGTACTTTTCAAAAGACATAGGTAAGCTATGTCATTCCTCATATTTCCTAAATACTATGCCTTTCGTTAATAAGTTGGTTTGTTTCAAAAGACGCAAGTAAGCTATGTCATTCCTCATATTTTCTAAATACTATGCCTTTCTTTAATAAGTTGGTACTTTTAAAAAGACATAAGTAAGCTATGTCAATCCGAGCATTTTCTAAATACTATGCCTTTCGTTAATAAGTTGGTACTTTTCAAAAGACATAGGTAAGCTATGTCACTCCTCATATTTCCTAAATACTATGCCTTTCGTTAATAAGTTGGTACTTTTCTAAAGACATTGGTAAGGTATGTCAATCCGAACATTTTCTAAATACTATGCCTTTGGTTAATAAGTTGGTACTTTTCAAAAAACATAGGTAAGCTATGTCAATCCGAGCATGTTCTGAATACTATGCCTTTCGTTAATAAGTTGGTACTGTTCAAAAGACATAGGTAAGCTATGTCAATCCGAGCATTTTCTAAATACTATGCCTTTCGTTAATAAGTTGGTACTTTTCAAAAGACTTAGGTAAGCTATGTCATTCCTCATATTTCCTAAATACTATGCTTTTCGTTAATAAGTTGGTACTTTTCAAAAGACATAGGTAAGCTATGTAATTCCTCATATTTCCTAAATACTATGCTTTTCGTTAATAAGTTGGTACTTTTCAAAAGACATAGTTAAGCTATGTCAATCCGAACATTTTCTAAATACTATGCCTTTCGTTAATAAGTTGGTACTTTTCAAAAGACGTAGGTAAACTATGTAATTCCTCATATTTCCTAAATACTATGCCTTTCGTTAATAAGTTGGTACTTTTCTTAAAACATAGGTAAGCTATGTCAATCCGAACATTTTCTAAATACTATGCCTTTGGTTAATAAGTTGATACTTTTTAAAAGACATAGGTAAGCTATGTCAATCCGAGCATTTTCTAAATACTATGCCTTTCGTTAATAAGTTGGTACTTTTCAAAAGACATAGGAAAGCTATGTCATTCCTCATATTTCCTAAATACTATGCCTTTCGTTAATAAGTTGGTACTTTTCTTAAAACATAGGTAAGCTATGTCAATCCGAACATTTTCTAAATACTATGCCTTTGGTTAATAAGTTGGTACTTTCCAAAAACATAGGTAAGCTATGTCATTCCTCTTATTTTCTGAATACTATGCCTTTCGTTAATAAGTTGGTACTTTTCAAAAGACATAGGTAAGCTATGTCAATCCGAACATTTTCTAAATACTATGCCTTTCGTTAATAAGTTGGTACTTTTCAAAAGACATAGGTAAGCTATGTCAATCCGAACATTTTCTAAATACTATGCCTTTCGTTAATAAGTTGGTACTTTTCCAAAGACGTAGGTAAGCTATGTCATTCCTCATATTTCCTAAATACTATGCCTTTCGTTAATAAGTTGGTACTTTTCAAAAGACATAGGTAAGCTATGTCAATCCGAACATTTTCTAAATACTATGCCTTTCTTTAATAATTTGGTACTTTTCAAAAGACATAGGTAAGCTATGTCATTCCTCATATTTCCTAAATACTATGCCTTTCGTTAATAAGTTGGTACTTTTAAAAAGACATAGGTAAGCTATGTCATTCCTCATATTTTTTAAATACTATGCCTGTCGTTAATAAGTTGGTACTTTCAAAAAGACAGGTAAGCTATGTCAATCCGAAAATTTTCTAAATACTATGCCTTTCGTTAATAAGTTGGTATTTTTGAAAAGACATAGGTGAGCTATGTCATTCCTCATATTTGCTAAATACTATGCCTTTCGTTAATAAGTTGGTACTTTTCAAAAAACATAGGTAAGCTATGTCAATCCGAGCATTTTCTAAATACTATGCCTTTCGTTAATAAGTTGGTATGTTTCCAAAGACGTAAGTAAGCTGTCATTCCTCATATTTCCTAAATACTATGCCTTTCGTTAATAAGTTGGTACTTTTCAAAAGACATAGGTAAGCTATGTCAATCCAAACATTTTCTAAATACTATGCCTTTCGTTAATGAGTTGGTACTTTTCAAAAGACATAGGTAAGCTATGTCATTTCTAATATTTCCTAAATACTATTCCTTTCGTTAATAAGTTGGTACTTTTCATAGACATAGGTAAGCTATGTCATTCCTCATATTTTCTAAATACTATGCCTTTCGTTATTAAATTGGTACTTTCAAAAAGACATAGGTAAGCTATGTCAATCCGAAAATTTTCTAAATACTATGCCTTTCGTTAATAAGTTGGTACTTTTGAAAAGACATAGGAGAGCTATGTCATTCCTCATTTTTGCTAAATACTATGCCTTTCGTTGATAAGTTGGTACTGTTCAAAAGACATAGGTAAGCTATGTCATTCCTCATATTTTCTAAATACTATGCCTTCCGTTAATAAATTGGTTCTTTTAAAAAGACATAGGTAAGCTATGTCAATCCGAAAATTTTCTAAATAATATGCCTTTCGTTAATAAGTTGGTACTTCTGAAAAGACATAGGTGAGCTGTGTCATTCCTCTTATTTTCTTAATACTATGCCTTTCGTTAATAAGTTGGTACTTTTCAAAAGACATAGGTAAGCTATGTCAATCCGAACATTTTCTAAATACTATGCCTTTCGTTAATAAGTTGGTACTTTTCAAAAGACATAGGTAGGCTATGGCATTCCTCATATTTCCTAAATACTATGTCTTTCGTTAATAAGTTGGTACTTTTCTAAAGACATAGGTAAGCTATGTCAATCCGAACATTTTCTAAATACTATGCCTTTGGTTAATAAGTTGGTACTTGCCAAAAAACATAGGTAAGCTATGTCAATCCGAGCATTTTCTAAATACTATGCCTTTCGTTAATAAGTTGGTACTGTTCAAAAGACATAGGTAAGCTATGTCATTCCTCATATTTTCTAAATACTATGCCTTTCGTTAATAAATTGGTACTTTCAAAAAGACATAGGTAAGCTATGTCAATCCGAAAATTTTCTAAATACTATGCCTTTCGTTAATAAGTTGGTACTTCTGAAAAGACATAGGTGAGCTACGTCATTCCTCTTATTTTCTAAATACTATGCCTTTCGTTAATAAAAGGGTACTTTTCAAAAGACGTAGGTAAACTATGTAATTCCTCATATTTCCTAAATACTATGCTTTTCGTTAATAAGTTGGTACTTTTCAAAAGACATAGGTGAGCTATGTAATTCCTCACATTTTCTAAATACTATGCCTTTCGTTAATAAGTTGGTACTTTTAAAAAGACATAGGTAAGCTATGTCAATCCGAAAATTTTCTAAATACTATGCCTTTCGTTAATAAGTTGGTACTTTTGAAAAGACATAGGTGAGCTATGTCATTTCTCATATTTGCTAAATACTATGCCTTTTGTTAATAAGTTGATACTTTTTAAAATACGTAGGTAAGCTATGTCAATCCGAGCATTTTCTTAATACTATGCCTTTCGTTAATAAGTTGGTACTTTTCAAAAGACATAGGTGAGCTATGTCATTCCTCATATTTCCTAAATACTATGCCTTTCGTTAATAAGTTGGTACTTTTCTTGAGACATAGGTAAGCTATGTCAATCCGAACATTTTCTAAATACTATGCCTTTGGTTAATAAGTTGGTACTTTTCAAAAAACATAGGTAAGTTATGTCAATCCGAACATTTTCTAAATACTATGCCTTTCGTTAATAAGTTGGTACTTTTCAAAAGACGTTGGTAAACTATGTAATTCCTCATATTTCCTGAATACTATGCTTTTCGTTAATAGGTTGGTACTTTCCAAAAGACATAGGTAAGCTATGTCATTTCTCATATTTCCTAAATACTATGCCTTTCGTTTATAAGTTGGTACTTTTCAAAAGACATAGGTAAGCTATGTCAATCCAAACATTTTCTAAATACTATGCCTTTCGTTAATAAGTTGGTACTTTTCGAAAGACATAGGTAAGCTATGTCTATCCGAACATTTTCTAAATACTATGCCTTTCGTTAATAAGTTGGTACTTTTCCAAAGACGTAGGTAAGCTATGTCATTCCTCATATTTCCTAAATACTATGCCTTTCGTTAATAAGTTGGTACTTTTCATGAGACATAGGTAAGCTATGTCAATCCGAACATTTCCTGAATACTATGCTTTTCGTTAATAGGTTGGTACTTTCCAAAAGACATAGGTAAGCTATGTCATTTCTCATATTTCCTAAATACTATGCCTTTCGTTAATAAGTTGGTACTTTTCAAAAGACATAGGTAAGCTATGTCAATCCAAACATTTTCTAAATACTATGCCTTTAGTTAATAAGTTGGTACTTTTCAAAAGACATAGGTAAGCTATGTCAATCCGAGCATTTTCTAAATACTATGCCTTTCGTTAATAAGTTGGTATGTTTCAAAAGACGTAAGTAAGCTATGTCATTTCTCATATTTCCTGAATACTATGCCTTTCGTTAATAAGTTGGTACTTTTCAAAAGACATAGGTAAGCTATGTCAATCCAAACATTTTCTAAATACTATGCCTTTTGTTAATAAGTTGGTACTTTTCAAAAGACATAGGTAAGCTATGTCATTCCTCATATTTCCTAAATACTATGCCTTTCGTTAATAAGTTGGTACTTTTCATAGACATAGGTAAGCTATGTCATTCCTCATATTTCCTAAATACTATGCCTTTCGCTAATAAGTTGGTTTGTTTCAAAAGACGTAAGAAAGCTATGTCATTCCTCATATTTCCTAAATACTATGCTTTTCGTTAATAAGTTGGTACTTTTCAAAAGACATAGGTGAGCTATGTCAATCCGAACATTTTCTAAATACTATGCCTTTCGTTAATAAGTTGGTACTTTTCAAAAGACATAGGTAAGCTATGTCATTCCTCATATTTCCTAAATACTATGCCTTTCGTTAATAAGTTGGTACTTTTCAAAAGACATAGGTAAGCTATGTCATTCCTCATATTTTCTAAATACTATGCCTTTCGTTAATAAGTTGGTACTTTCAAAAAGACATAGGTAAGCTATGTCAATCCGAAAATTTTCTAAATACTATGCCTTTCGTTAATAAGTTGGTATTTTTGAAAAGACATAGGTGAGCTATGTCATTCCTCATATTTCATAAATACTATGCCTTTCGTTAATAAGTTGGTACTTTTCAAAAGACATAGGTAAGCTATGTCAATCCAAACATTTTCTAAATACTATGCCTTTCGTTAATAAGTTGGTACTTTTCGAAAGACATAGGTAAGCTTTGTCTATCCGAACATTTTCTAAATACTATGCCTTTCGTTAATAAGTTGGTACTTTTCCAAAGACGTAGGTAAGCTATGTCATTCCTCATATTTCCTAAATACTATGCCTTTCGTTAATAAGTTGGTACTTTTCATGAGACATAGGTAAGCTATGTCAATCCGAACATTTCCTGAATACTATGCTTTTCGTTAATAGGTTGGTACTTTCCAAAAGACATAGGTAAGCTATGTCATTTCTCATATTTCCTAAATACTATGCCTTTCGTTAATAAGTTGGTACTTTTCAAAAGACATAGGTAAGCTATGTCAATCCAAACATTTTCTAAATACTATGCCTTTAGTTAATAAGTTGGTACTTCTCAAAAGACATAGGTAAGCTATGTCAATCCGAGCATTTTCTAAATACTATGCCTTTCGTTAATAAGTTGGTATGTTTCAAAAGACGTAAGTAAGCTATGTCATTCCTCATATTTCCTGAATACTATGCCTTTCGTTAATAAGTTGGTACTTTTCAAAAGACATAGGTAAGCTATGTCAATCCGAACATTTTCTAAATACTATGCTTTTCGTTAATAGGTTGGTACTTTTCGAAAGACATAGGTAAGCTATGTCATTCCTCATATCTCCTAAATACTATGCCTTTCGTTAATAAGTTGGTACTTTTCAAAAGACATAGGTAAGCTATGTCATTCCTCATATTTTCTAAATACTATGCATTTCGTTAATAAGTTGGTACTTTCAAAAAGACATAGGTAAGCTATGTCAATCCGAAAATTTTCAAAATACTATGCCTTTCGTTAATAAGTTGGTATTTTTGAAAAGACATAGGTGAGCTATGTCATTCCTCATATTTGCTAAATACTCTGCCTTTCGTTAATAAGTTGGTACTTTTCAAAAAACATAGGTAAGCTATGTCAATCCGAGCATTTTCTAACTACCATGCCTTTCGTTAATCAGTTGGTATGTTTCAAAAGACGTAAGTAAGCTATGTCATTCCTCATATTTCCTAAATACTATGCCTTTCGTTAATAAGTTGGTACTTTTCAAAAGACATAGGTAAGCTATGTCAATCCAAACATTTTCTAAATACTATGCCTTTCGTTAATAAGTTGGTACTTTTCAAAAGACATAGGTAAGCTATGACATTCCTCATATTTCCTAAATACTATGCCTTTCGTTAATAAGTTGGTACTTTTCATAGACATAGGTAAGCTATGTCATTCCTCATATTTCCTAAATACTATGCCTTTCGCTAATAAGTTGGTTTGTTTCAAAAGACGTAAGAAAGCTATGTCATTCCTCATATTTCCTAAATACTATGCCTTTCGTTAATAAGTTGGTACTTTTCAAAAGACATAGGTAAGCTATGTCATTCCTCATATTTCATAAATACTATGCCTTTCGTTAATAAGTTGGTACTTTTCAAAAGACATAGGTAAGCTATGTCATTCCTCATACTTTCTAAATACTATGCCTTTCGTTAATAAGTTGGTACTTTCAAAAAGACATAGATAAGCTATGTCAATCCGAAAATTTCCTAAATACTATGCCTTTCGTTAATAAGTTGGTATTTTTGAAAAGACATAGGTGAGCTATGTCATTCCTCTTATTTCCTGAATACTATGCCTTTCGTTAATAAGTTGGTACTTTTCAAAAGACATAGGTAAGCTATGTCATTCCTCATATTCCCTAAATACTATGCCTTTCGTTAATAAGTTGGTACTTTTCAAAAGACATAGGTGAGCTATGTCATTCCTCATATTTGCTAAATACTATGCCTTTTGTTAATAAGTTGATACTTTTTAAGAGACATAGGTAAGCTATGTCAATCCGAGCATTTTCTAAATACTATGCCTTTCGTTAATAAGTTGGTACTTTTCAAAAGACATAGGTAAGCCTTGTCATTCCTCATATTTCCTAAATACTATGCCTTTCGTTAATAAGTTGGTACTTTTCTTAAAACATAGGTAAGCTATGTCAATCCGAACATTTTCTAAATACTATGCCTCCGGTTAATAAGTTGGTACTTTTCAAAAAACATAGGTGAGCTATGTCATTCCTCTTATTTGCTAAATACTATGCCTTTCGTTAATAAATTGGTACTTTTCAAAAGACATAGGTAAGCTATGTCAATCCGAACATTTTCTAAATACTATGCCTTTCGTTAATAAGTTGGTACTTTTCAAAAGACGTAGGTAAACTATGTAATTCCTCATATTTCCTAAATACTATGCTTTTCGTTAATAGGTTGTTACTTTTCAAAAGACATAGGTAAGCTATGTCATTCCTCATATTTCCTAAATACTATGCCCTTCGTTAATAAGTTGGTACTTTTCAAAAGACATAGGTAAGCTATGTCAATCCAAACATTTTCTAAATACTATGCCTTTCGTTAATAAATTGGTACTTTTAAAAAGACATAGGTAAGCTATGTCAATCCGAAATTTTTCTAAATACTATGCCTTTCGTTAATAAGTTGGTACTTCTGAAAAGACATAGGTGAGCTATGTCATTCCTCTTATATTCTAAATACCATGCCTTTCGTTAATAAGTTGGTACTTTTCAAAAGACATAGGTAAGCTATGTCAATCAGAACATTTTCTAAATACTATGCCTTTCGTTAATAAGTGGGTACTTTTCAAAAGACATAGGCAAGCTATGTCATTCCTCATATTTCCTAAATACTATGCCTTTTGTTAATAAGTTGGTACTTTTCTAAAGACATAGGTAAGCTATGTCAATCCGAACATTTTCTAAATACTATGCATTTGGTTAATAAGTTGGTACTTTTCAAAAAACATAGGTAAGCTATGTCAATCAGAGCATTTTCTAAATACTATGCCTTTCGTTAATAAATTGGTACTTTTAAAAAGACATAGGTAAGCTATGTCAATCCGAAAATTTTCTAAATACTATGCCTTTCGTTAATAAGTTGGTACTTCTGAAAAGACATAGGTGAGCTATGTCATTCCTCTTATTTCCTAAATACTATGCTTTTCGTTAATAAGTTGGTACTTTTCAAAAGACATGGGTAAGCTATGTAATTCCTCACATTTTCTAAATAATATGCCTTTCGTTAATAAGTTGGTACTTTTAAAAAGACATAGGTAAGCTATGTCAATCCGAAAATTTTCTAAATACTATGCCTTCCGTTAATAAGTTGGTACTTTTGAAAAGAAATAGGTGAGCTATGTCATTCCTCATATTTGCTAAATACTATGCCTTTTGTTAATAAGTTGATACTTTTTAAAAGACATAGGTAAGCTATGTCAATCCGAGCATTTTCTAAATACTATGCCTTTCTTTAATAAGTTGGTACTTTTCAAAAGACATAGGTAAGCTATGTCATTCCTCATATTTCCTAAATACTATGCCTTTCGTTAATAAGTTGGTACTTTTCTTGAGACATAGGTAAGCTATGTCAATCCGAACAATTTCTAAATACTATGCCTTTGGTTAATAAGTTGGTACTTTCCAAAAAACATAGGTAAGCTATGTCATTCCTCTTATTTTCTAAATACTATGCCTTTCGTTAATAAGTTGGTACTTTTCAAAAGACATAGGTAAGCTATGTTAATCCGAACCTTTTCTAAATACTATGCCTTTCGTTAATTAGTTGGTACTTTTCAAAAGACGTAGGTAAACTATGTAATTCCTCATATTTCCTAAATACTATGCTTTTCGTTAATAGGTTGGTACTTTTCAAAAGACAAAGGTAAGCTATGTCATTCCTCATATTTCCTAAATACTATGCCTTTCGTTGATAAGTTGGTACTTTTCAAAAGACATAGGTAAGCTATGTCAATCCAAACATTTTCTAAATACTATGCCCTTCGTTAATAAGTTGGTACTTTTCAAAAGACATAGGTAAGCTATGTCAATCCGAACATTTTCTAAATACTATGCCTTTCGTTAATAAGTTGGTACTTTTCCAAAGACGTAGGTAAGCTATGTCATTCCTCATATTTCCTAAATGCTATGCCTTTCGTTAATAAGTTGGTACTTTTCAAAAGACATAGGTAAGCTATGTCAATCCGAACATTTTCTAAATACTATGCTTTTCGTTAATAGGTTGGTACTTTTCGAAAGACATAGGTAAGCTATGTCATTCCTCATATCTACTAAATACTATGCCTTTCGTTAATAAGTTGGTACTTTTCAAAAGACATAGGTAAGCTATGTCATTCCTCATATTTTCTAAATACTATGCATTTCGTTAATAAGTTGGTACTTTCAAAAAGACATAGGTAAGCTATGTCAATCCGAAAATTTTCAAAATACTATGCCTTTCGTTAATAAGTTGGTATTTTTGAAAAGACATAGGTGAGCTATGTCATTCCTCATATTTGCTAAATACTCTGCCTTTCGTTAATAAGTTGGTACTTTTCAAAAAACATAGGTAAGCTATGTCAATCCGAGCATTTTCTAAATACCATGCCTTTCGTTAATCAGTTGGTATGTTTCAAAAGACGTAAGTAAGCTATGTCATTCCTCATATTTCCTAAATACTATGCCTTTCGTTAATAAGTTGGTACTTTTCAAAAGACATAGGTAAGCTATGTCAATCCAAACATTTTCTAAATACTATGCCTTTCGTTAATAAGTTGGTATTTTTGAAAAGACATAGGTGAGCTATGTCATTCCTCATATTTGCTAAATACTCTGCCTTTCGTTAATAAGTTGGTACTTTTCAAAAAACATAGGTAAGCTATGTCAATCCGAGCATTTTCTAAATACCATGCCTTTCGTTAATCAGTTGGTATGTTTCAAAAGACGTAAGTAAGCTATGACATTCCTCATATTTCCTAAATACTATGCCTTTCGTTAATAAGTTGGTACTTTTCATAGACATAGGTAAGCTATGTCATTCCTCATATTTCCTAAATACTATGCCTTTCGCTAATAAGTTGGTTTGTTTCAAAAGACGTAAGAAAGCTATGTCATTCCTCATATTTCCTAAATACTATGCCTTTCGTTAATAAGTTGGTACTTTTCAAAAGACATAGGTAAGCTATGTCATTCCTCATATTTCATAAATACTATGCCTTTCGTTAATAAGTTGGTACTTTTCAAAAGACATAGGTAAGCTATGTCATTCCTCATACTTTCTAAATACTATGCCTTTCGTTAATAAGTTGGTACTTTCAAAAAGACATAGGTAAGCTATGTCAATCCGAAAATTTCCTAAATACTATGCCTTTTGTTAATAAGTTGGTATTTTTGAAAAGACATAGGTGAGCTATGTCATTCCTCTTATTTCCTGAATACTATGCCTTTCGTTAATAAGTTGGTACTTTTCAAAAGACATAGGTAAGCTATGTCATTCCTCATATTCCCTAAATACTATGCCTTTCGTTAATAAGTTGGTACTTTTCAAAAGACATAGGTGAGCTATGTCATTCCTCATATTTGCTAAATACTATGCCTTTTGTTAATAAGTTGATACTTTTTAAAAGACATAGGTAAGCTATGTCAATCCGAGCATTTTCTAAATACTATGCCTTTCGTTAATAAGTTGGTACTTTTCAAAAGACATAGGTAAGCCTTGTCATTCCTCATATTTCCTAAATACTATGCCTTTCGTTAATAAGTTGGTACTTTTCTTAAAACATAGGTAAGCTATGTCAATCCGAACATTTTCTAAATACTATGCCTCCGGTTAATAAGTTGGTACTTTTCAAAAAACATAGGTGAGCTATGTCATTCCTCTTATTTGCTAAATACTATGCCTTTCGTTAATAAATTGGTACTTTTCAAAAGACATAGGTAAGCTATGTCAATCCGAACATTTTCTAAATACTATGCCTTTCGTTAATAAGTTGGTACTTTTCAAAAGACGTAGGTAAACTATGTAATTCCTCATATTTCCTAAATACTATGCTTTTCGTTAATAGGTTGTTACTTTTCAAAAGACATAGGTAAGCTATGTCATTCCTCATATTTCCTAAATACTATGCCCTTCGTTAATAAGTTGGTACTTTTCAAAAGACATAGGTAAGCTATGTCAATCCAAACATTTTCTAAATACTATGCCTTTCGTTAATAAGTTGGTACTTTTCAAAAGACATAGGTAAGCTATGTCAATCCGAACATTTTCTAAATACTATGCCTTTCGTTAATAAGTTGGTACTTTTCCAAAGACGTAGGTAAGCTATGTCATTCCTCATATTTCCTAAATACTATGCCTTTCGTTAATAAGTTGGTACTTTTCAAAAGACATAGGTAAGCTATGTCAATCCGAACATATCCTAAATACTACGCTTTTCGTTAATAGGTTGGTACTTTTCAAAAGACATAGGTAAGCTATGTCATTCCTCATATTTCCTAAATACTATGCCTTTCGTTAATAAGTTGGTACTTTTCAAAAGACATAGGTAAGCTATGTCATTCCTCATACTTTCTAAATACTATGCCTTTCGTTAATAAGTTGGTACTTTCAAAAAGACATAGGTAAGCTATGTCAATCCGAAAATTTTCTAAATACTATGCCTTTCGTTAATAAGTTGGTACTTTTCAAAAGACATAGGTAAGCTATGTCAATCCGAACATATCCTAAATACTACGCTTTTCGTTAATAGGTTGGTACTTTTCAAAAGACATAGGTAAGCTATGTCATTCCTCATACTTTCTAAATACTATGCCTTTCGTTAATAAGTTGGTACTTTCAAAAAGACATAGGTAAGCTATGTCAATCCGAAAATTTCCTAAATACTATGCCTTTCGTTAATAAGTTGGTATTTTTGAAAAGACATAGGTGAGCTATGTCATTCCTCTTATTTCCTGAATACTATGCCTTTCGTTAATAAGTTGGTACTTTTCAAAAGACATAGGTAAGCTATGTCATTCCTCATATTCCCTAAATACTATGCCTTTCGTTAATAAGTTGGTACTTTTCAAAAGACATAGGTGAGCTATGTCATTCCTCATATTTGCTAAATACTATGCCTTTTGTTAATAAGTTGATACTTTTTAAAAGACATAGGTAAGCTATGTCAATCCGAGCATTTTCTAAATACTATGCCTTTCGTTAATAAGTTGGTACTTTTCAAAAGACATAGGTAAGCCTTGTCATTCCTCATATTTCCTAAATACTATGCCTTTCGTTAATAAGTTGGTACTTTTCTTAAAACATAGGTAAGCTATGTCAATCCGAACATTTTCTAAATACTATGCCTCCGGTTAATAAGTTGGTACTTTTCAAAAAACATAGGTGAGCTATGTCATTCCTCTTATTTGCTAAATACTATGCCTTTCGTTAATAAATTGGTACTTTTCAAAAGACATAGGTAAGCTATGTCAATCCGAACATTTTCTAAATACTATGCCTTTCGTTAATAAGTTGGTACTTTTCAAAAGACGTAGGTAAACTATGTAATTCCTCATATTTCCTAAATACTATGCTTTTCGTTAATAGGTTGTTACTTTTCAAAAGACATAGGTAAGCTATGTCATTCCTCATATTTCCTAAATACTATGCCCTTCGTTAATAAGTTGGTACTTTTCAAAAGACATAGGTAAGCTATGTCAATCCAAACATTTTCTAAATACTATGCCTTTCGTTAATAAGTTGGTACTTTTCAAAAGACATAGGTAAGCTATGTCAATCCGAACATTTTCTAAATACTATGCCTTTCGTTAATAAGTTGGTACTTTTCCAAAGACGTAGGTAAGCTATGTCATTCCTCATATTTCCTAAATACTATGCCTTTCGTTAATAAGTTGGTACTTTTCAAAAGACATAGGTAAGCTATGTCAATCCGAACATATCCTAAATACTACGCTTTTCGTTAATAGGTTGGTACTTTTCAAAAGACATAGGTAAGCTATGTCATTCCTCATATTTCCTAAATACTATGCCTTTCGTTAATAAGTTGGTACTTTTCAAAAGACATAGGTAAGCTATGTCATTCCTCATACTTTCTAAATACTATGCCTTTCGTTAATAAGTTGGTACTTTCAAAAAGACATAGGTAAGCTATGTCAATCCGAAAATTTTCTAAATACTATGCCTTTCGTTAATAAGTTGGTACTTTTCAAAAGACATAGGTAAGCTATGTCAATCCGAACATATCCTAAATACTACGCTTTTCGTTAATAGGTTGGTACTTTTCAAAAGACATAGGTAAGCTATGTCATTCCTCATACTTTCTAAATACTATGCCTTTCGTTAATAAGTTGGTACTTTCAAAAAGACATAGGTAAGCTATGTCAATCCGAAAATTTCCTAAATACTATGCCTTTCGTTAATAAGTTGGTATTTTTGAAAAGACATAGGTGAGCTATGTCATTCCTCTTATTTCCTGAATACTATGCCTTTCGTTAATAAGTTGGTACTTTTCAAAAGACATAGGTAAGCTATGTCATTCCTCATATTCCCTAAATACTATGCCTTTCGTTAATAAGTTGGTACTTTTCAAAAGACATAGGTGAGCTATGTCATTCCTCTTATTTTCTAAATACTATGCCTTTCGTTAATAAAAGGGTACTTTTCAAAAGACGTAGGTAAACTATGTAATTCCTCATATTTCCTAAATACTATGCCTTTCGTTAATAAGTTGGTACTTTTCAAAAGACATAGGTAAGCTATGTCAATCCGAACATATCCTAAATACTACGCTTTTCGTTAATAGGTTGGTACTTTTCAAAAGACATAGGTAAGCTATGTCATTCCTCATACTTTCTAAATACTATGCCTTTCGTTAATAAGTTGGTACTTTCAAAAAGACATAGGTAAGCTATGTCATTCCTCATACTTTCTAAATACTATGCCTTTCGTTAATAAGTTGATACTTTTTAAAATACGTAGGTAAGCTATGTCAATCCGAGCATTTTCTTAATACTATGCCTTTCGTTAATAAGTTGGTACTTTTCAAAAGACATAGGTAAGCTATGTCATTCCTCATATTTCCTAAATACTATGCCTTTCGTTAATAAGTTGGTACTTTTCTTGAGACATAGGTAAGCTATGTCAATCCGAACATTTTCTAAATACTATGCCTTTGGTTAATAAGTTGGTACTTTTCAAAAAACATAGGTAAGCTATGTCAATCCGAACATTTTCTAAATACTATGCCTTTCGTTAATAAGTTGGTACTTTTCAAAAGACGTTGGTAAACTTTGTAATTCCTCATATTTCCTGAATACTATGCTTTTCGTTAATAGGTTGGTACTTTCCAAAAGACATAGGTAAGCTATGTCATTTCTCATATTTCCTAAATACTATGCCTTTCGTTAATAAGTTGGTACTTTTCAAAAGACATAGGTAAGCTATGTCAATCCAAACATTTTCTAAATACTATGCCTTTCGTTAATAAGTTGGTACTTTTCGAAAGACATAGGTAAGCTATGTCTATCCGAACATTTTCTAAATACTATGCCTTTCGTTAATAAGTTGGTACTTTTCCAAAGACGTAGGTAAGCTATGTCATTCCTCATATTTCCTAAATACTATGCCTTTCGTTAATAAGTTGGTACTTTTCATGAGACATAGGTAAGCTATGTCAATCCGAACATTTCCTGAATACTATGCTTTTCGTTAATAGGTTGGTACTTTCCAAAAGACATAGGTAAGCTATGTCATTTCTCATATTTCCTAAATACTATGCCTTTCGTTAATAAGTTGGTACTTTTCAAAAGACATAGGTAAGCTATGTCAATCCAAACATTTTCTAAATACTATGCCTTTAGTTAATAAGTTGGTACTTTTCAAAAGACATAGGTAAGCTATGTCAATCCGAGCATTTTCTAAATACTATGCCTTTCGTTAATAAGTTGGTATGTTTCAAAAGACGTAAGTAAGCTATGTCATTCCTCGTATTTCCTGAATACTATGCCTTTCGTTAATAAGTTGGTACTTTTCAAAAGACATAGGTAAGCTATGTCAATCCAAACATTTTCTAAATACTATGCCTTTTGTTAATAAGTTGGTACTTTTCAAAAGACATAGGTAAGCTATGTCATTCCTCATATTTCCTAAATACTATGCCTTTCGTTAATAAGTTGGTACTTTTCATAGACATAGGTAAGCTATGTCATTCCTCATATTTCCTAAATACTATGCCTTTCGCTAATAAGTTGGTTTGTTTCAAAAGACGTAAGAAAGCTATGTCATTCCTCATATTTCCTAAATACTATGCTTTTCGTTAATAAGTTGATACTTTTCAAAAGACATAGGTGAGCTATGTCAATCCGAACATTTTCTAAATACTATGCCTTTCGTTAATAAGTTGGTACTTTTCAAAAGACATAGGTAAGCTATGTCATTCCTCATATTTCCTAAATACTATGCCTTTCGTTAATAAGTTGGTACTTTTCAAAAGACATAGGTAAGCTATGTCATTCCTCATATTTTCTAAATACTATGCCTTTCGTTAATAAGTTGGTACTTTCAAAAAGACATAGGTAAGCTATGTCAATCCGAAAATTTTCTAAATACTATGCCCTTCGTTAATAAGTTGGTATTTTTGAAAAGACATAGGTGAGCTATGTCATTCCTCATATTTCATAAATACTATGCCTTTCGTTAATAAGTTGGTACTTTTCAAAAGACATAGGTAAGCTATGTCATTCCTCATATTTCCTAAATACTATGCCTTTCGTTAATAAGTTGGTACTTTTCATAGACATAGGTAAGCTATGTCAATCCTCATATTTTCTAAATACTATGCCTTTCGTTAATAGGTTGGTACTTTTCAAAAGACATAGGTAAGCTATGTCATTCCTCATATTTTCTGAATACTATGCCTTTCGTTAATAAGTTGGTACTTTTCAAAAGACATAGGTGAGCTACGTCATTACTCATATTTTCTAAATACTATGCCTTTCGTTAATAAGTTGGTAATTTTCAAAAGACATAGGTAAGCTATGTCAATCCGAGCATTTTCTAAATACTATGCCTTTCGTTATTAAGTTGGTACTTTTCAAGAGACATAGGTAAGCTATGTCAATCCGAGCATTTTCGAAACACCATGCCTTTCGTTAATAAGTTGGTACTTTTCATAAGACATAGGTAAGCTATGTCAATCCGAGCATTTTCTAAATACCATGCATTTCGTTAATAAGTTGGTACTTTTCAAAAGACATAGGTAAGCTATGTCAATCCAAGCATTTTCTAAATACCATGCCTTTCGTTAATAAGTTGGTACTTTTCAAAAGACATTGGTAAGCTATGTCATTCCTCATATTTACTAAAAACTATGCCTTTCGTTATTAAGTTGGTACTTTTCAAGAGACATAGGTAAGCTATGTCAATCCGAACATTTTCTAAATACTATGCCTTTCGTTAATAAGTTGGTACTTTTTAAAAGACATAGGTAAGCTATGTCATTCCTCATATTTACTAAAAACTATGCCTTTCGTTATTAAGTTGGTACTTTTCAAGAGACATAGGTAAGCTATGTCAATCCGAGCATTTTCGAAACACCATGCCTTTCGTTAATAAGTTGGTACTTTTCATAAGACATAGGTAAGCTATGTCATTCCTCATATTTTCTTAATACTATGCCTTTCGTTAAAAAGTTGGTACTTTTCAAAAGACATAGGTAAGCTATGTCAATCCGAGCATTTTCTAAATACCATGCCTTTCGTTAATAAGTTGGTACTTTTCAAAAGACATAGGTAAGCTATGTCATTCCTCATATTTCCTAAATACTATGCCTTTCGTTAATGAGTTGGTTTGTTTCAAAAGACGTAAGTAAGCTATGTCATTCCTCATATTTTCTAAATACTATGCCTTTCTTTAATAAGTTGGTACTTTTAAAAAGACAAAGGTAAGCTATGTCAATCCGAAAATTTTCTAAATACTATGCCTTTCGTTAATAAGTTGGTACTTCTGAAAAGACATAGGTGAGCTATGTCATTTCTCTTATTTTCTAAATACTATGCCTTTCGTTAATAAGTTGGTACTTTTCAAAAGACATAGGTAAGCTATGTCAATCCGAACATTTTCTAAATACTATGCCTCTCGTTAATAAGTTGGTACTTTTCAAAAGACGTAGGTAAACTATGTAATTCCTCATATTTCCTAAATACTATGCTTTTCGTAAATAAGTTGGTACTTTTCAAAAGACATAGGTAAGCTATGTCATTCCTCATATTTTCTAAATACTATGCCTTTCGTTAATAAGTTGGTACTTTTAAAAAGACATAGGTAAGCTATGTCAATCCGAAAATTTTCTAAATACTATGCCTTTCGTTAATAAGTTGGTACTTTTCAAAAGACATAGGTGAGCTATGTCATTCCTCATATTTGCTAAATACTATGCCTTTTGTTAATAAGTTGATACTTTTTAAAAGACATAGGTAAGCTATGTCAATCCGAGCATTTTCTAAATACTATGCCTTTCGTTAATAAGTTGGTACTTTTCAAAAGACATAGGTAAGCCTTGTCATTCCTCATATTTCCTAAATACTATGCCTTTCGTTAATAAGTTGGTACTTTTCTTAAAACATAGGTAAGCTATGTCAATCCGAACATTTTCTAAATACTATGCCTCCGGTTAATAAGTTGGTACTTTTCAAAAAACATAGGTGAGCTATGTCATTCCTCTTATTTGCTAAATACTATGCCTTTCGTTAATAAATTGGTACTTTTCAAAAGACATAGGTAAGCTATGTCAATCCGAACATTTTCTAAATACTATGCCTTTCGTTAATAAGTTGGTACTTTTCAAAAGACGTAGGTAAACTATGTAATTCCTCATATTTCCTAAATACTATGCTTTTCGTTAATAGGTTGTTACTTTTCAAAAGACATAGGTAAGCTATGTCATTCCTCATATTTCCTAAATACTATGCCCTTCGTTAATAAGTTGGTACTTTTCAAAAGACATAGGTAAGCTATGTCAATCCAAACATTTTCTAAATACTATGCCTTTCGTTAATAAGTTGGTACTTTTCAAAAGACATAGGTAAGCTATGTCAATCCGAACATTTTCTAAATACTATGCCTTTCGTTAATAAGTTGGTACTTTTCCAAAGACGTAGGTAAGCTATGTCATTCCTCATATTTCCTAAATACTATGCCTTTCGTTAATAAGTTGGTACTTTTCAAAAGACATAGGTAAGCTATGTCAATCCGAACATATCCTAAATACTACGCTTTTCGTTAATAGGTTGGTACTTTTCAAAAGACATAGGTAAGCTATGTCATTCCTCATATTTCCTAAATACTATGCCTTTCGTTAATAAGTTGGTACTTTTCAAAAGACATAGGTAAGCTATGTCAATCCGAACATTTTCTAAATACTATGCCTTTCGTTAATAAGTTGGTACTTTTCAAAAGACATAGGTAAGCTATGTCATTCCTCATATTTCCTAAATACTATGCCTTTCGTTAATAAGTTGGTACTTTCAAAAAGACATAGGTAAGCTGTGTCAATCCGAAAATTTTCTAAATACTATGCCTTTCGTTAATAAGTTGGTATTTTTGAAAAGACATAGGTGAGCTATGTCATTCCTCATATTTGCTAAATACTATGCCTTTCGTTAATAAGTTGGTACTTTTCAAAAAACATAGGTAAGCTATGTCAATCCGAGCATTTTCTAAATACTATGCCTTTCGTTAATAAGTTGGTATGTTTCAAAAGACGAAAGTAAGCTATGTCATTCCTCATATTTTCTAAATACTATGCCTTTCGTTATTAAATTGGTACTTTTAAAAAGACATAGGTAAGCTATGTCAATCCGAAAATTTTCTAAATACTATGCCTTCCGTTAATAAGTTGGTACTTTTGAAAAGACATAGGAGAGCTATGTCATTCCTCATATTTGCTAAATACTATGCCTTTCGTTAATAAGTTGGTACTGTTCAAAAGACATAGGTAAGCTATGTCATTCCTCATATTTTCTAAATACTATGCCTTTCGTTAATAAATTGGTACTTTCAAAAAGACATAGGTAAGCTATGTCAATCCGAAATTTTTCTAAATACTATGCCTTTCGTTAATAAGTTGGTACTTCTGAAAAGACATAGGTGAGCTATGTCATTCCTCATATTTGCTAAATACTATGCCTTTTGTTAATAAGTTGATACTTTTTAAAATACGTAGGTAAGCTATGTCAATCCGAGCATTTTCTTAATACTATGCCTTTCGTTAATAAGTTGGTACTTTTCAAAAGACATAGGTAAGCTATGTCATTCCTCATATTTCCTAAATACTATGCCTTTCATTAATAAGTTGGTACTTTTCTTGAGACATAGGTAAGCTATGTCAATCCGAACATTTTCTAAATACTATGCCTTTGGTTAATAAGTTGGTACTTTCAAAAAACATAGGTAAGCTATGTCAATCCGAACATTCTCTAAATACTATGCCTTTCGTTAATAAGTTGGTTCTTTTCAAAAGACGTTGGTAAACTATGTAATTCCTCATATTTCCTGAATACTATGCTTTTCGTTAATAGGTTGGTACTTTCCAAAAGACATAGGTAAGCTATGTCATTTCTCATATTTCCTAAATACTATGCCTTTCGTTAATAAGTTGGTACTTTTCAAAAGACATAGGTAAGCTATGTCAATCCAAACATTTTCTAAATACTATGCCTTTCGTTAATAAGTTGGTACTTTTCGAAAGACATAGGTAAGCTATGTCTATCCGAACATTTTCTAAATACTATGCCTTTCGTTAATAAGTTGGTACTTTTCCAAAGACGTAGGTAAGCTATGTCATTCCTCATATTTCCTAAATACTATGCCTTTCGTTAATAAGTTGGTACTTTTCATGAGACATAGGTAAGCTATGTCAATCCGAACATTTCCTGAATACTATGCTTTTCGTTAATAGGTTGGTACTTTCCAAAAGACATAGGTAAGCTATGTCATTTCTCATATTTCCTAAATACTATGCCTTTCGTTAATAAGTTGGTACTTTTCAAAAGACATAGGTAAGCTATGTCAATCCAAACATTTTCTAAATACTATGCCTTTCGTTAATAAGTTGGTATGTTTCAAAAGACGAAAGTAAGCTATGTCATTCCTCATATTTCCTAAATACTATGCCTTTCGTTAATAAGTTGGTACTTTTCATAGACATAGGTAAGCTATGTCATTCCTCATATTTTCTAAATACTATGCCTTTCGTTATTAAATTGGTACTTTTAAAAAGACATAGGTAAGCTATGTCAATCCGAAAATTTTCTAAATACTATGCCTTCCGTTAATAAGTTGGTACTTTTGAAAAGACATAGGAGAGCTATGTCATTCCTCATATTTGCTAAATACTATGCCTTTCGTTAATAAGTTGGTACTGTTCAAAAGACATAGGTAAGCTATGTCATTCCTCATATTTTCTAAATACTATGCCTTTCGTTAATAAGTTGGTTTGTTTCAAAAGACGTAAGAAAGCTATGTCATTCCTCATATTTCCTAAATACTATGCTTTTCGTTAATAAGTTGGTACTTTTCAAAAGACATAGGTGAGCTATGTCAATCCGAACATTTTCTAAATACTATGCCTTTCGTTAATAAGTTGGTACTTTTCAAAAGACATAGGTAAGCTATGTCATTCCTCATATTTCCTAAATACTATGCCTTTCGTTAATAAGTTGGTACTTTTCAAAAGACATAGGTAAGCTATGTCATTCCTCATATTTCCTAAATACTATGCCTTTCATTAATAAGTTGGTACTTTTCTTGAGACATAGGTAAGCTATGTCAATCCGAACATTTTCTAAATACTATGCCTTTGGTTAATAAGTTGGTACTTTCAAAAAACATAGGTAAGCTATGTCAATCCGAACATTCTCTAAATACTATGCCTTTCGTTAATAAGTTGGTTCTTTTCAAAAGACGTTGGTAAACTATGTAATTCCTCATATTTCCTGAATACTATGCTTTTCGTTAATAGGTTGGTACTTTCCAAAAGACATAGGTAAGCTATGTCATTTCTCATATTTCCTAAATACTATGCCTTTCGTTAATAAGTTGGTACTTTTCAAAAGACATAGGTAAGCTATGTCAATCCAAACATTTTCTAAATACTATGCCTTTCGTTAATAAGTTGGTACTTTTCGAAAGACATAGGTAAGCTATGTCTATCCGAACATTTTCTAAATACTATGCCTTTCGTTAATAAGTTGGTACTTTTCCAAAGACGTAGGTAAGCTATGTCATTCCTCATATTTCCTAAATACTATGCCTTTCGTTAATAAGTTGGTACTTTTCATGAGACATAGGTAAGCTATGTCAATCCGAACATTTCCTGAATACTATGCTTTTCGTTAATAGGTTGGTACTTTCCAAAAGACATAGGTAAGCTATGTCATTTCTCATATTTCCTAAATACTATGCCTTTCGTTAATAAGTTGGTACTTTTCAAAAGACATAGGTAAGCTATGTCAATCCAAACATTTTCTAAATACTATGCCTTTAGTTAATAAGTTGGTACTTTTCAAAAGACATAGGTAAGCTATGTCAATCCGAGCATTTTCTAAATACTATGCCTTTCGTTAATAAGTTGGTATGTTTCAAAAGACGTAAGTAAGCTATGTCATTCCTCATATTTCCTGAATACTATGCCTTTCGTTAATAAGTTGGTACTTTTCAAAAGACATAGGTAAGCTATGTCAATCCAAACATTTTCTAAATACTATGCCTTTTGTTAATAAGTTGGTACTTTTCAAAAGACATAGGTAAGCTATGTCATTCCTCATATTTCCTAAATACTATGCCTTTCGTTAATAAGTTGGTACTTTTCATAGACATAGGTAAGCTATGTCATTCCTCATATTTCCTAAATACTATGCCTTTCGCTAATAAGTTGGTTTGTTTCAAAAGACGTAAGAAAGCTTTGTCATTCCTCATATTTCCTAAATACTATGCTTTTCGTTAATAAGTTGGTACTTTTCAAAAGACATAGGTGAGCTATGTCAATCCGAACATTTTCTAAATACTATGCCTTTCGTTAATAAGTTGGTACTTTTCAAAAGACATAGGTAAGCTATGTCATTCCTCATATTTCCTAAATACTATGCCTTTCGTTAATAAGTTGGTACTTTTCAAAAGACATAGGTAAGCTATGTCATTCCTCATATTTTCTAAATACTATGCCTTTCGTTAATAAGTTGGTACTTTCAAAAAGACATAGGTAAGCTATGTCAATCCGAAAATGTTCTAAATACTATGCCTTTCGTTAATAAGTTGGTATTTTTGAAAAGACATAGGTGAGCTATGTCATTCCTCATATTTCATAAATACTATGCCTTTCGTTAATAAGTTGGTACTTTTCAAAAGACATAGGTAAGCTATGTCATTCCTCATATTTCCTAAATACTATGCCTTTCGTTAATAAGTTGGTACTTTTCATAGACATAGGTAAGCTATGTCAATCCTCATATTTTCTAAATACTATGCCTTCCGTTAATAAGTTGGTACTTTTCAAAAGACATAGGTAAGCTATGTCATTCCTCATATTTTCTGAATACTATGCCTTTCGTTAATAAGTTGGTACTTTTCAAAAGACATAGGTGAGCTACGTCATTACTCATATTTTCTAAATACTATGCCTTTCGTTAATAAGTTGGTAATTTTCAAAAGACATAGGTAAGCTATGTCAATCCGAGCATTTTCTAAATACTATGCCTTTCGTTATTAAGTTGGTACTTTTCAAGAGACATAGGTAAGCTATGTCAATCCGAGCATTTTCGAAACACCATGCCTTTCGTTAATAAGTTGGTACTTTTCATAAGACATAGGTAAGCTATGTCAATCCGAGCATTTTGTAAATACCATGCATTTCGTTAATAAGTTGGTACTTTTCAAAAGACATAGGTAAGCTATGTCAATCCAAGCATTTTCTAAATACCATGCCTTTCGTTAATAAGTTGGTACTTTTCAAAAGACATAGGTAAGCTATGTCATTCCTCATATTTACTAAAAACTATGCCTTTCGTTATTAAGTTGGTACTTTTCAAGAGACATAGGTAAGCTATGTCAATCCGAACATTTTCTAAATACTATGCCTTTCGTTAATAAGTTGGTACTTTTCAAAAGACATAGGTAAGCTATGTCATTCCTCATATTTACTAAAAACTATGCCTTCCGTTATTAAGTTGGTACTTTTCAAGAGACATAGGTAAGCTATGTCAATCCGAGCATTTTCGAAACACCATGCCTTTCGTTAATAAGTTGGTACTTTTCATAAGACATAGGTAAGCTATGTCATTCCTCATATTTCCTAAATACTATGCCTTTCGTTAATGAGTTGGTTTGTTTCAAAAGACGTAAGTAAGCTATGTCATTCCTCATATTTTCTAAATACTATGCCTTTCTTTAATAAGTTGGTACTTTTAAAAAGACATAGGTAAGCTATGTCAATCCGAAAATTTTCTAAATACTATGCCTTTCGTTAATAAGTTGGTACTTCTGAAAAGACATAGGTGAGCTATGTCATTTCTCTTATTTTCTAAATACTATGCCTTTCGTTAATAAGTTGGTACTTTTCAAAAGACATAGGTAAGCTATGTCAATCCGAACATTTTCTAAATACTATGCCTCTCGTTAATAAGTTGGTACTTTTCAAAAGACGTAGGTAAGCTATGTAATTCCTCATATTTCCTAAATACTATGCTTTTCGTAAATAAGTTGGTACTTTTCAAAAGACATAGGTAAGCTATGTCATTCCTCATATTTTCTAAATACTATGCCTTTCGTTAATAAGTTGGTACTTTTAAAAAGACATAGGTAAGCTATGTCAATCCGAAAATTTTCTAAATACTATGCCTTTCGTTAATAAGTTGGTACTTTTCAAAAGACATAGGTGAGCTATGTCATTCCTCATATTTGCTAAATACTATGCCTTTCGTTAATAAATTGGTACTTTTCAAAAGACATAGGTAAGCTATGTCAATCCGAACATTTTCTAAATACTATGCCTTTCGTTAATAAGTTGGTACTTTTCAAAAGACGTAGGTAAACTATGTAATTCCTCATATTTCCTAAATACTATGCTTTTCGTTAATAGGTTGTTACTTTTCAAAAGACGTAGGTAAGCTATGTAATTCCTCATATTTCCTAAATACTATGCTTTTCGTAAATAAGTTGGTACTTTTCAAAAGACATAGGTAAGCTATGTCATTCCTCATATTTTCTAAATACTATGCCTTTCGTTAATAAGTTGGTACTTTTAAAAAGACATAGGTAAGCTATGTCAATCCGAAAATTTTCTAAATACTATGCCTTTCGTTAATAAGTTGGTACTTTTGAAAAGACATAGGAGAGCTATGTCATTCCTCATTTTTGCTAAATACTATGCCTTTCGTTGATAAGTTGGTACTGTTCAAAAGACATAGGTAAGCTATGTCATTCCTCATATTTTCTAAATACTATGCCTTCCGTTAATAAATTGGTTCTTTTAAAAAGACATAGGTAAGCTATGTCAATCCGAAAATTTTCTAAATAATATGCTTTTCGTTAATAAGTTGGTACTTCTGAAAAGACATAGGTGAGCTGTGTCATTCCTCTTATTTTCTTAATACTATGCCTTTCGTTAATAAGTTGGTACTTTTCAAAAGACATAGGTAAGCTATGTCAATCCGAACATTTTCTAAATACTATGCCTTTCGTTAATAAATTGGTACTTTTCAAAAGACATAGGTGAGCTATGTCATTCCTCTTATTTCCTGAATACTATGCCTTTCGTTAATAAGTTGGTACTTTTCAAAAGACATAGGTAAGCTATGTCATTCCTCATATTCCCTAAATACTATGCCTTTCGTTAATAAGTTGGTACTTTTCAAAAGACATAGGTGAGCTATGTCATTCCTCTTATTTTCTAAATACTATGCCTTTCGTTAATAAAAGGGTACTTTTCAAAAGACGTAGGTAAACTATGTAATTCCTCATATTTCCTAAATACTATGCCTTTCGTTAATAAGTTGGTACTTTTCAAAAGACATAGGTAAGCTATGTCAATCCGAACATATCCTAAATACTACGCTTTTCGTTAATAGGTTGGTACTTTTCAAAAGACATAGGTAAGCTATGTCATTCCTCATACTTTCTAAATACTATGCCTTTCGTTAATAAGTTGGTACTTTCAAAAAGACATAGGTAAGCTATGTCATTCCTCATACTTTCTAAATACTATGCCTTTCGTTAATAAGTTGATACTTTTTAAAATACGTAGGTAAGCTATGTCAATCCGAGCATTTTCTTAATACTATGCCTTTCGTTAATAAGTTGGTACTTTTCAAAAGACATAGGTAAGCTATGTCATTCCTCATATTTCCTAAATACTATGCCTTTCGTTAATAAGTTGGTACTTTTCTTGAGACATAGGTAAGCTATGTCAATCCGAACATTTTCTAAATACTATGCCTTTGGTTAATAAGTTGGTACTTTTCAAAAAACATAGGTAAGCTATGTCAATCCGAACATTTTCTAAATACTATGCCTTTCGTTAATAAGTTGGTACTTTTCAAAAGACGTTGGTAAACTTTGTAATTCCTCATATTTCCTGAATACTATGCTTTTCGTTAATAGGTTGGTACTTTCCAAAAGACATAGGTAAGCTATGTCATTTCTCATATTTCCTAAATACTATGCCTTTCGTTAATAAGTTGGTACTTTTCAAAAGACATAGGTAAGCTATGTCAATCCAAACATTTTCTAAATACTATGCCTTTCGTTAATAAGTTGGTACTTTTCGAAAGACATAGGTAAGCTATGTCTATCCGAACATTTTCTAAATACTATGCCTTTCGTTAATAAGTTGGTACTTTTCCAAAGACGTAGGTAAGCTATGTCATTCCTCATATTTCCTAAATACTATGCCTTTCGTTAATAAGTTGGTACTTTTCATGAGACATAGGTAAGCTATGTCAATCCGAACATTTCCTGAATACTATGCTTTTCGTTAATAGGTTGGTACTTTCCAAAAGACATAGGTAAGCTATGTCATTTCTCATATTTCCTAAATACTATGCCTTTCGTTAATAAGTTGGTACTTTTCAAAAGACATAGGTAAGCTATGTCAATCCAAACATTTTCTAAATACTATGCCTTTAGTTAATAAGTTGGTACTTTTCAAAAGACATAGGTAAGCTATGTCAATCCGAGCATTTTCTAAATACTATGCCTTTCGTTAATAAGTTGGTATGTTTCAAAAGACGTAAGTAAGCTATGTCATTCCTCGTATTTCCTGAATACTATGCCTTTCGTTAATAAGTTGGTACTTTTCAAAAGACATAGGTAAGCTATGTCAATCCAAACATTTTCTAAATACTATGCCTTTTGTTAATAAGTTGGTACTTTTCAAAAGACATAGGTAAGCTATGTCATTCCTCATATTTCCTAAATACTATGCCTTTCGTTAATAAGTTGGTACTTTTCATAGACATAGGTAAGCTATGTCATTCCTCATATTTCCTAAATACTATGCCTTTCGCTAATAAGTTGGTTTGTTTCAAAAGACGTAAGAAAGCTATGTCATTCCTCATATTTCCTAAATACTATGCTTTTCGTTAATAAGTTGATACTTTTCAAAAGACATAGGTGAGCTATGTCAATCCGAACATTTTCTAAATACTATGCCTTTCGTTAATAAGTTGGTACTTTTCAAAAGACATAGGTAAGCTATGTCATTCCTCATATTTCCTAAATACTATGCCTTTCGTTAATAAGTTGGTACTTTTCAAAAGACATAGGTAAGCTATGTCATTCCTCATATTTTCTAAATACTATGCCTTTCGTTAATAAGTTGGTACTTTCAAAAAGACATAGGTAAGCTATGTCAATCCGAAAATTTTCTAAATACTATGCCCTTCGTTAATAAGTTGGTATTTTTGAAAAGACATAGGTGAGCTATGTCATTCCTCATATTTCATAAATACTATGCCTTTCGTTAATAAGTTGGTACTTTTCAAAAGACATAGGTAAGCTATGTCATTCCTCATATTTCCTAAATACTATGCCTTTCGTTAATAAGTTGGTACTTTTCATAGACATAGGTAAGCTATGTCAATCCTCATATTTTCTAAATACTATGCCTTTCGTTAATAGGTTGGTACTTTTCAAAAGACATAGGTAAGCTATGTCATTCCTCATATTTTCTGAATACTATGCCTTTCGTTAATAAGTTGGTACTTTTCAAAAGACATAGGTGAGCTACGTCATTACTCATATTTTCTAAATACTATGCCTTTCGTTAATAAGTTGGTAATTTTCAAAAGACATAGGTAAGCTATGTCAATCCGAGCATTTTCTAAATACTATGCCTTTCGTTATTAAGTTGGTACTTTTCAAGAGACATAGGTAAGCTATGTCAATCCGAGCATTTTCGAAACACCATGCCTTTCGTTAATAAGTTGGTACTTTTCATAAGACATAGGTAAGCTATGTCAATCCGAGCATTTTCTAAATACCATGCATTTCGTTAATAAGTTGGTACTTTTCAAAAGACATAGGTAAGCTATGTCAATCCAAGCATTTTCTAAATACCATGCCTTTCGTTAATAAGTTGGTACTTTTCAAAAGACATTGGTAAGCTATGTCATTCCTCATATTTACTAAAAACTATGCCTTTCGTTATTAAGTTGGTACTTTTCAAGAGACATAGGTAAGCTATGTCAATCCGAACATTTTCTAAATACTATGCCTTTCGTTAATAAGTTGGTACTTTTTAAAAGACATAGGTAAGCTATGTCATTCCTCATATTTACTAAAAACTATGCCTTTCGTTATTAAGTTGGTACTTTTCAAGAGACATAGGTAAGCTATGTCAATCCGAGCATTTTCGAAACACCATGCCTTTCGTTAATAAGTTGGTACTTTTCATAAGACATAGGTAAGCTATGTCATTCCTCATATTTTCTTAATACTATGCCTTTCGTTAAAAAGTTGGTACTTTTCAAAAGACATAGGTAAGCTATGTCAATCCGAGCATTTTCTAAATACCATGCCTTTCGTTAATAAGTTGGTACTTTTCAAAAGACATAGGTAAGCTATGTCATTCCTCATATTTCCTAAATACTATGCCTTTCGTTAATGAGTTGGTTTGTTTCAAAAGACGTAAGTAAGCTATGTCATTCCTCATATTTTCTAAATACTATGCCTTTCTTTAATAAGTTGGTACTTTTAAAAAGACATAGGTAAGCTATGTCAATCCGAAAATTTTCTAAATACTATGCCTTTCGTTAATAAGTTGGTACTTCTGAAAAGACATAGGTGAGCTATGTCATTTCTCTTATTTTCTAAATACTATGCCTTTCGTTAATAAGTTGGTACTTTTCAAAAGACATAGGTAAGCTATGTCAATCCGAACATTTTCTAAATACTATGCCTCTCGTTAATAAGTTGGTACTTTTCAAAAGACGTAGGTAAACTATGTAATTCCTCATATTTCCTAAATACTATGCTTTTCGTAAATAAGTTGGTACTTTTCAAAAGACATAGGTAAGCTATGTCATTCCTCATATTTTCTAAATACTATGCCTTTCGTTAATAAGTTGGTACTTTTAAAAAGACATAGGTAAGCTATGTCAATCCGAAAATTTTCTAAATACTATGCCTTTCGTTAATAAGTTGGTACTTTTCAAAAGACATAGGTGAGCTATGTCATTCCTCATATTTGCTAAATACTATGCCTTTTGTTAATAAGTTGATACTTTTTAAAAGACATAGGTAAGCTATGTCAATCCGAGCATTTTCTAAATACTATGCCTTTCGTTAATAAGTTGGTACTTTTCAAAAGACATAGGTAAGCCTTGTCATTCCTCATATTTCCTAAATACTATGCCTTTCGTTAATAAGTTGGTACTTTTCTTAAAACATAGGTAAGCTATGTCAATCCGAACATTTTCTAAATACTATGCCTCCGGTTAATAAGTTGGTACTTTTCAAAAAACATAGGTGAGCTATGTCATTCCTCTTATTTGCTAAATACTATGCCTTTCGTTAATAAATTGGTACTTTTCAAAAGACATAGGTAAGCTATGTCAATCCGAACATTTTCTAAATACTATGCCTTTCGTTAATAAGTTGGTACTTTTCAAAAGACGTAGGTAAACTATGTAATTCCTCATATTTCCTAAATACTATGCTTTTCGTTAATAGGTTGTTACTTTTCAAAAGACATAGGTAAGCTATGTCATTCCTCATATTTCCTAAATACTATGCCCTTCGTTAATAAGTTGGTACTTTTCAAAAGACATAGGTAAGCTATGTCAATCCAAACATTTTCTAAATACTATGCCTTTCGTTAATAAGTTGGTACTTTTCAAAAGACATAGGTAAGCTATGTCAATCCGAACATTTTCTAAATACTATGCCTTTCGTTAATAAGTTGGTACTTTTCCAAAGACGTAGGTAAGCTATGTCATTCCTCATATTTCCTAAATACTATGCCTTTCGTTAATAAGTTGGTACTTTTCAAAAGACATAGGTAAGCTATGTCAATCCGAACATATCCTAAATACTACGCTTTTCGTTAATAGGTTGGTACTTTTCAAAAGACATAGGTAAGCTATGTCATTCCTCATATTTCCTAAATACTATGCCTTTCGTTAATAAGTTGGTACTTTTCAAAAGACATAGGTAAGCTATGTCAATCCGAACATTTTCTAAATACTATGCCTTTCGTTAATAAGTTGGTACTTTTCAAAAGACATAGGTAAGCTATGTCATTCCTCATATTTCCTAAATACTATGCCTTTCGTTAATAAGTTGGTACTTTCAAAAAGACATAGGTAAGCTGTGTCAATCCGAAAATTTTCTAAATACTATGCCTTTCGTTAATAAGTTGGTATTTTTGAAAAGACATAGGTGAGCTATGTCATTCCTCATATTTGCTAAATACTATGCCTTTCGTTAATAAGTTGGTACTTTTCAAAAAACATAGGTAAGCTATGTCAATCCGAGCATTTTCTAAATACTATGCCTTTCGTTAATAAGTTGGTATGTTTCAAAAGACGAAAGTAAGCTATGTCATTCCTCATATTTTCTAAATACTATGCCTTTCGTTATTAAATTGGTACTTTTAAAAAGACATAGGTAAGCTATGTCAATCCGAAAATTTTCTAAATAATATGCCTTCCGTTAATAAGTTGGTACTTTTGAAAAGACATAGGAGAGCTATGTCATTCCTCATATTTGCTAAATACTATGCCTTTCGTTAATAAGTTGGTACTGTTCAAAAGACATAGGTAAGCTATGTCATTCCTCATATTTTCTAAATACTATGCCTTTCGTTAATAAATTGGTACTTTTAAAAAGACATAGGTAAGCTATGTCAATCCGAAATTTTTCTAAATACTATGCCTTTCGTTAATAAGTTGGTACTTCTGAAAAGACATAGGTGAGCTATGTCATTCCTCATATTTGCTAAATACTATGCCTTTTGTTAATAAGTTGATACTTTTTAAAATACGTAGGTAAGCTATGTCAATCCGAGCATTTTCTTAATACTATGCCTTTCGTTAATAAGTTGGTACTTTTCAAAAGACATAGGTAAGCTATGTCATTCCTCATATTTCCTAAATACTATGCCTTTCATTAATAAGTTGGTACTTTTCTTGAGACATAGGTAAGCTATGTCAATCCGAACATTTTCTAAATACTATGCCTTTGGTTAATAAGTTGGTACTTTCAAAAAACATAGGTAAGCTATGTCAATCCGAACATTCTCTAAATACTATGCCTTTCGTTAATAAGTTGGTTCTTTTCAAAAGACGTTGGTAAACTATGTAATTCCTCATATTTCCTGAATACTATGCTTTTCGTTAATAGGTTGGTACTTTCCAAAAGACATAGGTAAGCTATGTCATTTCTCATATTTCCTAAATACTATGCCTTTCGTTAATAAGTTGGTACTTTTCAAAAGACATAGGTAAGCTATGTCAATCCAAACATTTTCTAAATACTATGCCTTTCGTTAATAAGTTGGTACTTTTCGAAAGACATAGGTAAGCTATGTCTATCCGAACATTTTCTAAATACTATGCCTTTCGTTAATAAGTTGGTACTTTTCCAAAGACGTAGGTAAGCTATGTCATTCCTCATATTTCCTAAATACTATGCCTTTCGTTAATAAGTTGGTACTTTTCATGAGACATAGGTAAGCTATGTCAATCCGAACATTTCCTGAATACTATGCTTTTCGTTAATAGGTTGGTACTTTCCAAAAGACATAGGTAAGCTATGTCATTTCTCATATTTCCTAAATACTATGCCTTTCGTTAATAAGTTGGTACTTTTCAAAAGACATAGGTAAGCTATGTCAATCCAAACATTTTCTAAATACTATGCCTTTCGTTAATAAGTTGGTATGTTTCAAAAGACGAAAGTAAGCTATGTCATTCCTCATATTTCCTAAATACTATGCCTTTCGTTAATAAGTTGGTACTTTTCATAGACATAGGTAAGCTATGTCATTCCTCATATTTTCTAAATACTATGCCTTTCGTTATTAAATTGGTACTTTTAAAAAGACATAGGTAAGCTATGTCAATCCGAAAATTTTCTAAATACTATGCCTTCCGTTAATAAGTTGGTACTTTTGAAAAGACATAGGAGAGCTATGTCATTCCTCATATTTGCTAAATACTATGCCTTTCGTTAATAAGTTGGTACTGTTCAAAAGACATAGGTAAGCTATGTCATTCCTCATATTTTCTAAATACTATGCCTTTCGTTAATAAGTTGGTTTGTTTCAAAAGACGTAAGAAAGCTATGTCATTCCTCATATTTCCTAAATACTATGCTTTTCGTTAATAAGTTGGTACTTTTCAAAAGACATAGGTGAGCTATGTCAATCCGAACATTTTCTAAATACTATGCCTTTCGTTAATAAGTTGGTACTTTTCAAAAGACATAGGTAAGCTATGTCATTCCTCATATTTCCTAAATACTATGCCTTTCGTTAATAAGTTGGTACTTTTCAAAAGACATAGGTAAGCTATGTCATTCCTCATATTTCCTAAATACTATGCCTTTCATTAATAAGTTGGTACTTTTCTTGAGACATAGGTAAGCTATGTCAATCCGAACATTTTCTAAATACTATGCCTTTGGTTAATAAGTTGGTACTTTCAAAAAACATAGGTAAGCTATGTCAATCCGAACATTCTCTAAATACTATGCCTTTCGTTAATAAGTTGGTTCTTTTCAAAAGACGTTGGTAAACTATGTAATTCCTCATATTTCCTGAATACTATGCTTTTCGTTAATAGGTTGGTACTTTCCAAAAGACATAGGTAAGCTATGTCATTTCTCATATTTCCTAAATACTATGCCTTTCGTTAATAAGTTGGTACTTTTCAAAAGACATAGGTAAGCTATGTCAATCCAAACATTTTCTAAATACTATGCCTTTCGTTAATAAGTTGGTACTTTTCGAAAGACATAGGTAAGCTATGTCTATCCGAACATTTTCTAAATACTATGCCTTTCGTTAATAAGTTGGTACTTTTCCAAAGACGTAGGTAAGCTATGTCATTCCTCATATTTCCTAAATACTATGCCTTTCGTTAATAAGTTGGTACTTTTCATGAGACATAGGTAAGCTATGTCAATCCGAACATTTCCTGAATACTATGCTTTTCGTTAATAGGTTGGTACTTTCCAAAAGACATAGGTAAGCTATGTCATTTCTCATATTTCCTAAATACTATGCCTTTCGTTAATAAGTTGGTACTTTTCAAAAGACATAGGTAAGCTATGTCAATCCAAACATTTTCTAAATACTATGCCTTTAGTTAATAAGTTGGTACTTTTCAAAAGACATAGGTAAGCTATGTCAATCCGAGCATTTTCTAAATACTATGCCTTTCGTTAATAAGTTGGTATGTTTCAAAAGACGTAAGTAAGCTATGTCATTCCTCATATTTCCTGAATACTATGCCTTTCGTTAATAAGTTGGTACTTTTCAAAAGACATAGGTAAGCTATGTCAATCCAAACATTTTCTAAATACTATGCCTTTTGTTAATAAGTTGGTACTTTTCAAAAGACATAGGTAAGCTATGTCATTCCTCATATTTCCTAAATACTATGCCTTTCGTTAATAAGTTGGTACTTTTCATAGACATAGGTAAGCTATGTCATTCCTCATATTTCCTAAATACTATGCCTTTCGCTAATAAGTTGGTTTGTTTCAAAAGACGTAAGAAAGCTTTGTCATTCCTCATATTTCCTAAATACTATGCTTTTCGTTAATAAGTTGGTACTTTTCAAAAGACATAGGTGAGCTATGTCAATCCGAACATTTTCTAAATACTATGCCTTTCGTTAATAAGTTGGTACTTTTCAAAAGACATAGGTAAGCTATGTCATTCCTCATATTTCCTAAATACTATGCCTTTCGTTAATAAGTTGGTACTTTTCAAAAGACATAGGTAAGCTATGTCATTCCTCATATTTTCTAAATACTATGCCTTTCGTTAATAAGTTGGTACTTTCAAAAAGACATAGGTAAGCTATGTCAATCCGAAAATGTTCTAAATACTATGCCTTTCGTTAATAAGTTGGTATTTTTGAAAAGACATAGGTGAGCTATGTCATTCCTCATATTTCATAAATACTATGCCTTTCGTTAATAAGTTGGTACTTTTCAAAAGACATAGGTAAGCTATGTCATTCCTCATATTTCCTAAATACTATGCCTTTCGTTAATAAGTTGGTACTTTTCATAGACATAGGTAAGCTATGTCAATCCTCATATTTTCTAAATACTATGCCTTCCGTTAATAAGTTGGTACTTTTCAAAAGACATAGGTAAGCTATGTCATTCCTCATATTTTCTGAATACTATGCCTTTCGTTAATAAGTTGGTACTTTTCAAAAGACATAGGTGAGCTACGTCATTACTCATATTTTCTAAATACTATGCCTTTCGTTAATAAGTTGGTAATTTTCAAAAGACATAGGTAAGCTATGTCAATCCGAGCATTTTCTAAATACTATGCCTTTCGTTATTAAGTTGGTACTTTTCAAGAGACATAGGTAAGCTATGTCAATCCGAGCATTTTCGAAACACCATGCCTTTCGTTAATAAGTTGGTACTTTTCATAAGACATAGGTAAGCTATGTCAATCCGAGCATTTTGTAAATACCATGCATTTCGTTAATAAGTTGGTACTTTTCAAAAGACATAGGTAAGCTATGTCAATCCAAGCATTTTCTAAATACCATGCCTTTCGTTAATAAGTTGGTACTTTTCAAAAGACATAGGTAAGCTATGTCATTCCTCATATTTACTAAAAACTATGCCTTTCGTTATTAAGTTGGTACTTTTCAAGAGACATAGGTAAGCTATGTCAATCCGAACATTTTCTAAATACTATGCCTTTCGTTAATAAGTTGGTACTTTTCAAAAGACATAGGTAAGCTATGTCATTCCTCATATTTACTAAAAACTATGCCTTTCGTTATTAAGTTGGTACTTTTCAAGAGACATAGGTAAGCTATGTCAATCCGAGCATTTTCGAAACACCATGCCTTTCGTTAATAAGTTGGTACTTTTCATAAGACATAGGTAAGCTATGTCATTCCTCATATTTCCTAAATACTATGCCTTTCGTTAATGAGTTGGTTTGTTTCAAAAGACGTAAGTAAGCTATGTCATTCCTCATATTTTCTAAATACTATGCCTTTCTTTAATAAGTTGGTACTTTTAAAAAGACATAGGTAAGCTATGTCAATCCGAAAATTTTCTAAATACTATGCCTTTCGTTAATAAGTTGGTACTTCTGAAAAGACATAGGTGAGCTATGTCATTTCTCTTATTTTCTAAATACTATGCCTTTCGTTAATAAGTTGGTACTTTTCAAAAGACATAGGTAAGCTATGTCAATCCGAACATTTTCTAAATACTATGCCTCTCGTTAATAAGTTGGTACTTTTCAAAAGACGTAGGTAAGCTATGTAATTCCTCATATTTCCTAAATACTATGCTTTTCGTAAATAAGTTGGTACTTTTCAAAAGACATAGGTAAGCTATGTCATTCCTCATATTTTCTAAATACTATGCCTTTCGTTAATAAGTTGGTACTTTTAAAAAGACATAGGTAAGCTATGTCAATCCGAAAATTTTCTAAATACTATGCCTTTCGTTAATAAGTTGGTACTTTTCAAAAGACATAGGTGAGCTATGTCATTCCTCATATTTGCTAAATACTATGCCTTTCGTTAATAAATTGGTACTTTTCAAAAGACATAGGTAAGCTATGTCAATCCGAACATTTTCTAAATACTATGCCTTTCGTTAATAAGTTGGTACTTTTCAAAAGACGTAGGTAAACTATGTAATTCCTCATATTTCCTAAATACTATGCTTTTCGTTAATAGGTTGTTACTTTTCAAAAGACGTAGGTAAGCTATGTAATTCCTCATATTTCCTAAATACTATGCTTTTCGTAAATAAGTTGGTACTTTTCAAAAGACATAGGTAAGCTATGTCATTCCTCATATTTTCTAAATACTATGCCTTTCGTTAATAAGTTGGTACTTTTAAAAAGACATAGGTAAGCTATGTCAATCCGAAAATTTTCTAAATACTATGCCTTTCGTTAATAAGTTGGTACTTTTGAAAAGACATAGGAGAGCTATGTCATTCCTCATTTTTGCTAAATACTATGCCTTTCGTTGATAAGTTGGTACTGTTCAAAAGACATAGGTAAGCTATGTCATTCCTCATATTTTCTAAATACTATGCCTTCCGTTAATAAATTGGTTCTTTTAAAAAGACATAGGTAAGCTATGTCAATCCGAAAATTTTCTAAATAATATGCTTTTCGTTAATAAGTTGGTACTTCTGAAAAGACATAGGTGAGCTGTGTCATTCCTCTTATTTTCTTAATACTATGCCTTTCGTTAATAAGTTGGTACTTTTCAAAAGACATAGGTAAGCTATGTCAATCCGAACATTTTCTAAATACTATGCCTTTCGTTAATAAATTGGTACTTTTCAAAAGACATAGGTAGGCTATGGCATTCCTCATATTTCCTAAATACTATGTCTTTCGTTAATAAGTTGGTACTTTTCTAAAGACATAGGTAAGCTATGTCAATCCGAACATTTTCTAAATACTATGCCTTTGGTTAATAAGTTGGTACTTGCCAAAAAACATAGGTAAGCTATGTCAATCCGAGCATTTTCTAAATACTATGCCTTTCGTTAATAAGTTGGTACTGTTCAAAAGACATAGGTAAGCTATGTCATTCCTCATATTATCTAAATACTATGCCTTTCGTTAATAAATTGGTACTTTCAAAAAGACATAGGTAAGCTATGTCAATCCGAAAATTTTCTAAATACTATGCCTTTCGTTAATAAGTTGGTACTTCTGAAAAGACATAGGTGAGCTACGTCATTCCTCTTATTTTCTAAATACTATGCCTTTCGTTAATAAAAGGGTACTTTTCAAAAGACGTAGGTAAACTATGTAATTCCTCATATTTCCTAAATACTATGCTTTTCGTTAATAAGTTGGTACTTTTCAAAAGACATAGGTGAGCTATGTAATTCCTCACATTTTCTAAATACTATGCCTTTCGTTAATAAGTTGGTACTTTTAAAAAGACATAGGTAAGCTATGTCAATCCGAAAATTTTCTAAATACTATGCCTTTCGTTAATAAGTTGGTACTTTTGAAAAGACATAGGTGAGCTATGTCATTTCTCATATTTGCTAAATACTATGCCTTTTGTTAATAAGTTGATACTTTTTAAAATACGTAGGTAAGCTATGTCAATCCGAGCATTTTCTTAATACTATGCCTTTCGTTAATAAGTTGGTACTTTTCAAAAGACATAGGTGAGCTATGTCATTCCTCATATTTCCTAAATACTATGCCTTTCGTTAATAAGTTGGTACTTTTCTTGAGACATAGGTAAGCTATGTCAATCCGAACATTTTCTAAATACTATGCCTTTGGTTAATAAGTTGGTACTTTTCAAAAAACATAGGTAAGTTATGTCAATCCGAACATTTTCTAAATACTATGCCTTTCGTTAATAAGTTGGTACTTTTCAAAAGACGTTGGTAAACTATGTAATTCCTCATATTTCCTGAATACTATGCTTTTCGTTAATAGGTTGGTACTTTCCAAAAGACATAGGTAAGCTATGTCATTTCTCATATTTCCTAAATACTATGCCTTTCGTTTATAAGTTGGTACTTTTCAAAAGACATAGGTAAGCTATGTCAATCCAAACATTTTCTAAATACTATGCCTTTCGTTAATAAGTTGGTACTTTTCGAAAGACATAGGTAAGCTATGTCTATCCGAACATTTTCTAAATACTATGCCTTTCGTTAATAAGTTGGTACTTTTCCAAAGACGTAGGTAAGCTATGTCATTCCTCATATTTCCTAAATACTATGCCTTTCGTTAATAAGTTGGTACTTTTCATGAGACATAGGTAAGCTATGTCAATCCGAACATTTCCTGAATACTATGCTTTTCGTTAATAGGTTGGTACTTTCCAAAAGACATAGGTAAGCTATGTCATTTCTCATATTTCCTGAATACTATGCCTTTCGTTAATAAGTTGGTACTTTTCAAAAGACATAGGTAAGCTATGTCAATCCAAACATTTTCTAAATACTATGCCTTTAGTTAATAAGTTGGTACTTTTCAAAAGACATAGGTAAGCTATGTCAATCCGAGCATTTTCTAAATACTATGCCTTTCGTTAATAAGTTGGTATGTTTCAAAAGACGTAAGTAAGCTATGTCATTTCTCATATTTCCTGAATACTATGCCTTTCGTTAATAAGTTGGTACTTTTCAAAAGACATAGATAAGCTATGTCAATCCAAACATTTTCTAAATACTATGCCTTTTGTTAATAAGTTGGTACTTTTCAAAAGACATAGGTAAGCTATGTCATTCCTCATATTTCCTAAATACTATGCCTTTCGTTAATAAGTTGGTACTTTTCATAGACATAGGTAAGCTATGTCATTCCTCATATTTCCTAAATACTATGCCTTTCGCTAATAAGTTGGTTTGTTTCAAAAGACGTAAGAAAGCTATGTCATTCCTCATATTTCCTAAATACTATGCTTTTCGTTAATAAGTTGGTACTTTTCAAAAGACATAGGTGAGCTATGTCAATCCGAACATTTTCTAAATACTATGCCTTTCGTTAATAAGTTGGTACTTTTCAAAAGACATAGGTAAGCTATGTCATTCCTCATATTTCCTAAATACTATGCCTTTCGTTAATAAGTTGGTACTTTTCAAAAGACATAGGTAAGCTATGTCATTCCTCATATTTTCTAAATACTATGCCTTTCGTTAATAAGTTGGTACTTTCAAAAAGACATAGGTAAGCTATGTCAATCCGAAAATTTTCTAAATACTATGCCTTTCGTTAATAAGTTGGTATTTTTGAAAAGACATAGGTGAGCTATGTCATTCCTCATATTTCATAAATACTATGCCTTTCGTTAATAAGTTGGTACTTTTCAAAAGACATAGGTAAGCTATGTCAATCCAAACATTTTCTAAATACTATGCCTTTCGTTAATAAGTTGGTACTTTTCGAAAGACATAGGTAAGCTTTGTCTATCCGAACATTTTCTAAATACTATGCCTTTCGTTAATAAGTTGGTACTTTTCCAAAGACGTAGGTAAGCTATGTCATTCCTCATATTTCCTAAATACTATGCCTTTCGTTAATAAGTTGGTACTTTTCATGAGACATAGGTAAGCTATGTCAATCCGAACATTTCCTGAATACTATGCTTTTCGTTAATAGGTTGGTACTTTCCAAAAGACATAGGTAAGCTATGTCATTTCTCATATTTCCTAAATACTATGCCTTTCGTTAATAAGTTGGTACTTTTCAAAAGACATAGGTAAGCTATGTCAATCCAAACATTTTCTAAATACTATGCCTTTAGTTAATAAGTTGGTACTTCTCAAAAGACATAGGTAAGCTATGTCAATCCGAGCATTTTCTAAATACTATGCCTTTCGTTAATAAGTTGGTATGTTTCAAAAGACGTAAGTAAGCTATGTCATTCCTCATATTTCCTGAATACTATGCCTTTCGTTAATAAGTTGGTACTTTTCAAAAGACATAGGTAAGCTATGTCAATCCGAACATTTTCTAAATACTATGCTTTTCGTTAATAGGTTGGTACTTTTCGAAAGACATAGGTAAGCTATGTCATTCCTCATATCTCCTAAATACTATGCCTTTCGTTAATAAGTTGGTACTTTTCAAAAGACATAGGTAAGCTATGTCATTCCTCATATTTTCTAAATACTATGCATTTCGTTAATAAGTTGGTACTTTCAAAAAGACATAGGTAAGCTATGTCAATCCGAAAATTTTCAAAATACTATGCCTTTCGTTAATAAGTTGGTATTTTTGAAAAGACATAGGTGAGCTATGTCATTCCTCATATTTGCTAAATACTCTGCCTTTCGTTAATAAGTTGGTACTTTTCAAAAAACATAGGTAAGCTATGTCAATCCGAGCATTTTCTAAATACCATGCCTTTCGTTAATCAGTTGGTATGTTTCAAAAGACGTAAGTAAGCTATGTCATTCCTCATATTTCCTAAATACTATGTCTTTCGTTAATAAGTTGGTACTTTTCAAAAGACATAGGTAAGCTATGTCAATCCAAACATTTTCTAAATACTATGCCTTTCGTTAATAAGTTGGTACTTTTCAAAAGACATAGGTAAGCTATGACATTCCTCATATTTCCTAAATACTATGCCTTTCGTTAATAAGTTGGTACTTTTCATAGACATAGGTAAGCTATGTCATTCCTCATATTTCCTAAATACTATGCCTTTCGCTAATAAGTTGGTTTGTTTCAAAAGACGTAAGAAAGCTATGTCATTCCTCATATTTCCTAAATACTATGCCTTTCGTTAATAAGTTGGTACTTTTCAAAAGACATAGGTAAGCTATGTCATTCCTCATATTTCATAAATACTATGCCTTTCGTTAATAAGTTGGTACTTTTCAAAAGACATAGGTAAGCTATGTCATTCCTCATACTTTCTAAATACTATGCCTTTCGTTAATAAGTTGGTACTTTCAAAAAGACATAGATAAGCTATGTCAATCCGAAAATTTCCTAAATACTATGCCTTTCGTTAATAAGTTGGTATTTTTGAAAAGACATAGGTGAGCTATGTCATTCCTCTTATTTCCTGAATACTATGCCTTTCGTTAATAAGTTGGTACTTTTCAAAAGACATAGGTAAGCTATGTCATTCCTCATATTCCCTAAATACTATGCCTTTCGTTAATAAGTTGGTACTTTTCAAAAGACATAGGTGAGCTATGTCATTCCTCATATTTGCTAAATACTATGCCTTTTGTTAATAAGTTGATACTTTTTAAAAGACATAGGTAAGCTATGTCAATCCGAGCATTTTCTAAATACTATGCCTTTCGTTAATAAGTTGGTACTTTTCAAAAGACATAGGTAAGCCTTGTCATTCCTCATATTTCCTAAATACTATGCCTTTCGTTAATAAGTTGGTACTTTTCTTAAAACATAGGTAAGCTATGTCAATCCGAACATTTTCTAAATACTATGCCTCCGGTTAATAAGTTGGTACTTTTCAAAAAACATAGGTGAGCTATGTCATTCCTCTTATTTGCTAAATACTATGCCTTTCGTTAATAAATTGGTACTTTTCAAAAGACATAGGTAAGCTATGTCAATCCGAACATTTTCTAAATACTATGCCTTTCGTTAATAAGTTGGTACTTTTCAAAAGACGTAGGTAAACTATGTAATTCCTCATATTTCCTAAATACTATGCTTTTCGTTAATAGGTTGTTACTTTTCAAAAGACATAGGTAAGCTATGTCATTCCTCATATTTCCTAAATACTATGCCCTTCGTTAATAAGTTGGTACTTTTCAAAAGACATAGGTAAGCTATGTCAATCCAAACATTTTCTAAATACTATGCCTTTCGTTAATAAATTGGTACTTTTAAAAAGACATAGGTAAGCTATGTCAATCCGAAATTTTTCTAAATACTATGCCTTTCGTTAATAAGTTGGTACTTCTGAAAAGACATAGGTGAGCTATGTCATTCCTCTTATATTCTAAATACCATGCCTTTCGTTAATAAGTTGGTACTTTTCAAAAGACATAGGTAAGCTATGTCAATCAGAACATTTTCTAAATACTATGCCTTTCGTTAATAAGTGGGTACTTTTCAAAAGACATAGGCAAGCTATGTCATTCCTCATATTTCCTAAATACTATGCCTTTTGTTAATAAGTTGGTACTTTTCTAAAGACATAGGTAAGCTATGTCAATCCGAACATTTTCTAAATACTATGCATTTGGTTAATAAGTTGGTACTTTTCAAAAAACATAGGTAAGCTATGTCAATCAGAGCATTTTCTAAATACTATGCCTTTCGTTAATAAATTGGTACTTTTAAAAAGACATAGGTAAGCTATGTCAATCCGAAAATTTTCTAAATACTATGCCTTTCGTTAATAAGTTGGTACTTCTGAAAAGACATAGGTGAGCTATGTCATTCCTCTTATTTCCTAAATACTATGCTTTTCGTTAATAAGTTGGTACTTTTCAAAAGACATGGGTAAGCTATGTAATTCCTCACATTTTCTAAATAATATGCCTTTCGTTAATAAGTTGGTACTTTTAAAAAGACATAGGTAAGCTATGTCAATCCGAAAATTTTCTAAATACTATGCCTTCCGTTAATAAGTTGGTACTTTTGAAAAGAAATAGGTGAGCTATGTCATTCCTCATATTTGCTAAATACTATGCCTTTTGTTAATAAGTTGATACTTTTTAAAAGACATAGGTAAGCTATGTCAATCCGAGCATTTTCTAAATACTATGCCTTTCTTTAATAAGTTGGTACTTTTCAAAAGACATAGGTAAGCTATGTCATTCCTCATATTTCCTAAATACTATGCCTTTCGTTAATAAGTTGGTACTTTTCTTGAGACATAGGTAAGCTATGTCAATCCGAACAATTTCTAAATACTATGCCTTTGGTTAATAAGTTGGTACTTTCCAAAAAACATAGGTTAGCTATGTCATTCCTCTTATTTTCTAAATACTATGCCTTTCGTTAATAAGTTGGTACTTTTCAAAAGACATAGGTAAGCTATGTTAATCCGAACATTTTCTAAATACTATGCCTTTCGTTAATTAGTTGGTACTTTTCAAAAGACGTAGGTAAACTATGTAATTCCTCATATTTCCTAAATACTATGCTTTTCGTTAATAGGTTGGTACTTTTCAAAAGACAAAGGTAAGCTATGTCATTCCTCATATTTCCTAAATACTATGCCTTTCGTTGATAAGTTGGTACTTTTCAAAAGACATAGGTAAGCTATGTCAATCCAAACATTTTCTAAATACTATGCCCTTCGTTAATAAGTTGGTACTTTTCAAAAGACATAGGTAAGCTATGTCAATCCGAACATTTTCTAAATACTATGCCTTTCGTTAATAAGTTGGTACTTTTCCAAAGACGTAGGTAAGCTATGTCATTCCTCATATTTCCTAAATGCTATGCCTTTCGTTAATAAGTTGGTACTTTTCAAAAGACATAGGTAAGCTATGTCAATCCGAACATTTTCTAAATACTATGCTTTTCGTTAATAGGTTGGTACTTTTCGAAAGACATAGGTAAGCTATGTCATTCCTCATATCTACTAAATACTATGCCTTTCGTTAATAAGTTGGTACTTTTCAAAAGACATAGGTAAGCTATGTCATTCCTCATATTTTCTAAATACTATGCATTTCGTTAATAAGTTGGTACTTTCAAAAAGACATAGGTAAGCTATGTCAATCCGAAAATTTTCAAAATACTATGCCTTTCGTTAATAAGTTGGTATTTTTGAAAAGACATAGGTGAGCTATGTCATTCCTCATATTTGCTAAATACTCTGCCTTTCGTTAATAAGTTGGTACTTTTCAAAAAACATAGGTAAGCTATGTCAATCCGAGCATTTTCTAAATACCATGCCTTTCGTTAATCAGTTGGTATGTTTCAAAAGACGTAAGTAAGCTATGTCATTCCTCATATTTCCTAAATACTATGCCTTTCGTTAATAAGTTGGTACTTTTCAAAAGACATAGGTAAGCTATGTCAATCCAAACATTTTCTAAATACTATGCCTTTCGTTAATAAGTTGGTACTTTTCAAAAGACATGGGTAAGCTATGACATTCCTCATATTTCCTAAATACTATGCCTTTCGTTAATAAGTTGGTACTTTTCATAGACATAGGTAAGCTATGTCATTCCTCATATTTCCTAAATACTATGCCTTTCGCTAATAAGTTGGTTTGTTTCAAAAGACGTAAGAAAGCTATGTCATTCCTCATATTTCCTAAATACTATGCCTTTCGTTAATAAGTTGGTACTTTTCAAAAGACATAGGTAAGCTATGTCATTCCTCATATTTCATAAATACTATGCCTTTCGTTAATAAGTTGGTACTTTTCAAAAGACATAGGTAAGCTATGTCATTCCTCATACTTTCTAAATACTATGCCTTTCGTTAATAAGTTGGTACTTTCAAAAAGACATAGGTAAGCTATGTCAATCCGAAAATTTCCTAAATACTATGCCTTTTGTTAATAAGTTGGTATTTTTGAAAAGACATAGGTGAGCTATGTCATTCCTCTTATTTCCTGAATACTATGCCTTTCGTTAATAAGTTGGTACTTTTCAAAAGACATAGGTAAGCTATGTCATTCCTCATATTCCCTAAATACTATGCCTTTCGTTAATAAGTTGGTACTTTTCAAAAGACATAGGTGAGCTATGCCATTCCTCATATTTGCTAAATACTATGCCTTTTGTTAATAAGTTGATACTTTTTAAAAGACATAGGTAAGCTATGTCAATCCGAGCATTTTCTAAATACTATGCCTTTCGTTAATAAGTTGGTACTTTTCAAAAGACATAGGTAAGCCTTGTCATTCCTCATATTTCCTAAATACTATGCCTTTCGTTAATAAGTTGGTACTTTTCTTAAAACATAGGTAAGCTATGTCAATCCGAACATTTTCTAAATACTATGCCTCCGGTTAATAAGTTGGTACTTTTCAAAAAACATAGGTGAGCTATGTCATTCCTCTTATTTGCTAAATACTATGCCTTTCGTTAATAAATTGGTACTTTTCAAAAGACATAGGTAAGCTATGTCAATCCGAACATTTTCTAAATACTATGCCTTTCGTTAATAAGTTGGTACTTTTCAAAAGACGTAGGTAAACTATGTAATTCCTCATATTTCCTAAATACTATGCTTTTCGTTAATAGGTTGTTACTTTTCAAAAGACATAGGTAAGCTATGTCATTCCTCATATTTCCTAAATACTATGCCCTTCGTTAATAAGTTGGTACTTTTCAAAAGACATAGGTAAGCTATGTCAATCCAAACATTTTCTAAATACTATGCCTTTCGTTAATAAGTTGGTACTTTTCAAAAGACATAGGTAAGCTATGTCAATCCGAACATTTTCTAAATACTATGCCTTTCGTTAATAAGTTGGTACTTTTCCAAAGGCGTAGGTAAGCTATGTCATTCCTCATATTTCCTAAATACTATGCCTTTCGTTAATAAGTTGGTACTTTTCAAAAGACATAGGTAAGCTATGTCAATCCGAACATATCCTAAATACTACGCTTTTCGTTAATAGGTTGGTACTTTTCAAAAGACATAGGTAAGCTATGTCATTCCTCATATTTCCTAAATACTATGCCTTTCGTTAATAAGTTGGTACTTTTCAAAAGACATAGGTAAGCTATGTCATTCCTCATACTTTCTAAATACTATGCCTTTCGTTAATAAGTTGGTACTTTCAAAAAGACATAGGTAAGCTATGTCAATCCGAAAATTTTCTAAATACTATGCCTTTCGTTAATAAGTTGGTACTTTTCAAAAGACATAGGTAAGCTATGTCAATCCGAACATATCCTAAATACTACGCTTTTCGTTAATAGGTTGGTACTTTTCAAAAGACATAGGTAAGCTATGTCATTTCTCATACTTTCTAAATACTATGCCTTTCGTTAATAAGTTGGTACTTTCAAAAAGACATAGGTAAGCTATGTCAATCCGAAAATTTCCTAAATACTATGCCTTTCGTTAATAAGTTGGTATTTTTGAAAAGACATAGGTGAGCTATGTCATTCCTCTTATTTCCTGAATACTATGCCTTTCGTTAATAAGTTGGTACTTTTCAAAAGACATAGGTAAGCTATGTCATTCCTCATATTCCCTAAATACTATGCCTTTCGTTAATAAGTTGGTACTTTTCAAAAGACATAGGTGAGCTATGTCATTCCTCTTATTTTCTAAATACTATGCCTTTCGTTAATAAAAGGGTACTTTTCAAAAGACGTAGGTAAACTATGTAATTCCTCATATTTCCTAAATACTATGCCTTTCGTTAATAAGTTGGTACTTTTCAAAAGACATAGGTAAGCTATGTCAATCCGAACATATCCTAAATACTACGCTTTTCGTTAATAGGTTGGTACTTTTCAAAAGACATAGGTAAGCTATGTCATTCCTCATACTTTCTAAATACTATGCCTTTCGTTAATAAGTTGGTACTTTCAAAAAGACATAGGTAAGCTATGTCATTCCTCATACTTTCTAAATACTATGCCTTTCGTTAATAAGTTGATACTTTTTAAAATACGTAGGTAAGCTATGTCAATCCGAGCATTTTCTTAATACTATGCCTTTCGTTAATAAGTTGGTACTTTTCAAAAGACATAGGTAAGCTATGTCATTCCTCATATTCCCTAAATACTATGCCTTTCGTTAATAAGTTGGTACTTTTCAAAAGACATAGGTGAGCTATGTCATTCCTCTTATTTTCTAAATACTATGCCTTTCGTTAATAAAAGGGTACTTTTCAAAAGACGTAGGTAAACTATGTAATTCCTCATATTTCCTAAATACTATGCCTTTCGTTAATAAGTTGGTACTTTTCAAAAGACATAGGTAAGCTATGTCAATCCGAACATATCCTAAATACTACGCTTTTCGTTAATAGGTTGGTACTTTTCAAAAGACATAGGTAAGCTATGTCATTCCTCATACTTTCTAAATACTATGCCTTTCGTTAATAAGTTGGTACTTTCAAAAAGACATAGGTAAGCTATGTCATTCCTCATACTTTCTAAATACTATGCCTTTCGTTAATAAGTTGATACTTTTTAAAATACGTAGGTAAGCTATGTCAATCCGAGCATTTTCTTAATACTATGCCTTTCGTTAATAAGTTGGTACTTTTCAAAAGACATAGGTAAGCTATGTCATTCCTCATATTTCCTAAATACTATGCCTTTCGTTAATAAGTTGGTACTTTTCTTGAGACATAGGTAAGCTATGTCAATCCGAACATTTTCTAAATACTATGCCTTTGGTTAATAAGTTGGTACTTTTCAAAAAACATAGGTAAGCTATGTCAATCCGAACATTTTCTAAATACTATGCCTTTCGTTAATAAGTTGGTACTTTTCAAAAGACGTTGGTAAACTTTGTAATTCCTCATATTTCCTGAATACTATGCTTTTCGTTAATAGGTTGGTACTTTCCAAAAGACATAGGTAAGCTATGTCATTTCTCATATTTCCTAAATACTATGCCTTTCGTTAATAAGTTGGTACTTTTCAAAAGACATAGGTAAGCTATGTCAATCCAAACATTTTCTAAATACTATGCCTTTCGTTAATAAGTTGGTACTTTTCGAAAGACATAGGTAAGCTATGTCTATCCGAACATTTTCTAAATACTATGCCTTTCGTTAATAAGTTGGTACTTTTCCAAAGACGTAGGTAAGCTATGTCATTCCTCATATTTCCTAAATACTATGCCTTTCGTTAATAAGTTGGTACTTTTCATGAGACATAGGTAAGCTATGTCAATCCGAACATTTCCTGAATACTATGCTTTTCGTTAATAGGTTGGTACTTTCCAAAAGACATAGGTAAGCTATGTCATTTCTCATATTTCCTAAATGCTATGCCTTTCGTTAATAAGTTGGTACTTTTCAAAAGACATAGGTAAGCTATGTCAATCCAAACATTTTCTAAATACTATGCCTTTAGTTAATAAGTTGGTACTTTTCAAAAGACATAGGTAAGCTATGTCAATCCGAGCATTTTCTAAATACTATGCCTTTCGTTAATAAGTTGGTATGTTTCAAAAGACGTAAGTAAGCTATGTCATTCCTCGTATTTCCTGAATACTATGCCTTTCGTTAATAAGTTGGTACTTTTCAAAAGACATAGGTAAGCTATGTCAATCCAAACATTTTCTAAATACTATGCCTTTTGTTAATAAGTTGGTACTTTTCAAAAGACATAGGTAAGCTATGTCATTCCTCATATTTCCTAAATACTATGCCTTTCGTTAATAAGTTGGTACTTTTCATAGACATAGGTAAGCTATGTCATTCCTCATATTTCCTAAATACTATGCCTTTCGCTAATAAGTTGGTTTGTTTCAAAAGACGTAAGAAAGCTATGTCATTCCTCATATTTCCTAAATACTATGCTTTTCGTTAATAAGTTGATACTTTTCAAAAGACATAGGTGAGCTATGTCAATCCGAACATTTTCTAAATACTATGCCTTTCGTTAATAAGTTGGTACTTTTCAAAAGACATAGGTAAGCTATGTCATTCCTCATATTTCCTAAATACTATGCCTTTCGTTAATAAGTTGGTACTTTTCAAAAGACATAGGTAAGCTATGTCATTCCTCATATTTTCTAAATACTATGCCTTTCGTTAATAAGTTGGTACTTTCAAAAAGACATAGGTAAGCTATGTCAATCCGAAAATTTTCTAAATACTATGCCCTTCGTTAATAAGTTGGTATTTTTGAAAAGACATAGGTGAGCTATGTCATTCCTCATATTTCATAAATACTATGCCTTTCGTTAATAAGTTGGTACTTTTCAAAAGACATAGGTAAGCTATGTCATTCCTCATATTTCCTAAATACTATGCCTTTCGTTAATAAGTTGGTACTTTTCATAGACATAGGTAAGCTATGTCAATCCTCATATTTTCTAAATACTATGCCTTTCGTTAATAAGTTGGTACTTTTCAAAAGACATAGGTAAGCTATGTCATTCCTCATATTTTCTGAATACTATGCCTTTCGTTAATAAGTTGGTACTTTTCAAAAGACATAGGTGAGCTACGTCATTACTCATATTTTCTAAATACTATGCCTTTCGTTAATAAGTTGGTAATTTTCAAAAGACATAGGTAAGCTATGTCAATCCGAGCATTTTCTAAATACTATGCCTTTCGTTATTAAGTTGGTACTTTTCAAGAGACATAGGTAAGCTATGTCAATCCGAGCATTTTCGAAACACCATGCCTTTCGTTAATAAGTTGGTACTTTTCATAAGACATAGGTAAGCTATGTCAATCCGAGCATTTTCTAAATACCATGCATTTCGTTAATAAGTTGGTACTTTTCAAAAGACATAGGTAAGCTATGTCAATCCAAGCATTTTCTAAATACCATGCCTTTCGTTAATAAGTTGGTACTTTTCAAAAGACATAGGTAAGCTATGTCATTCCTCATATTTACTAAAAACTATGCCTTTCGTTATTAAGTTGGTACTTTTCAAGAGACATAGGTAAGCTATGTCAATCCGAACATTTTCTAAATACTATGCCTTTCGTTAATAAGTTGGTACTTTTTAAAAGACATAGGTAAGCTATGTCATTCCTCATATTTACTAAAAACTATGCCTTTCGTTATTAAGTTGGTACTTTTCAAGAGACATAGGTAAGCTATGTCAATCCGAGCATTTTCGAAACACCATGCCTTTCGTTAATAAGTTGGTACTTTTCATAAGACATAGGTAAGCTATGTCATTCCTCATATTTTCTTAATACTATGCCTTTCGTTAAAAAGTTGGTACTTTTCAAAAGACATAGGTAAGCTATGTCAATCCGAGCATTTTCTAAATACCATGCCTTTCGTTAATAAGTTGGTACTTTTCAAAAGACATAGGTAAGCTATGTCATTCCTCATATTTCCTAAATACTATGCCTTTCGTTAATGAGTTGGTTTGTTTCAAAAGACGTAAGTAAGCTATGTCATTCCTCATATTTTCTAAATACTATGCCTTTCTTTAATAAGTTGGTACTTTTAAAAAGACATAGGTAAGCTATGTCAATCCGAAAATTTTCTAAATACTATGCCTTTCGTTAATAAGTTGGTACTTCTGAAAAGACATAGGTGAGCTATGTCATTTCTCTTATTTTCTAAATACTATGCCTTTCGTTAATAAGTTGGTACTTTTCAAAAGACATAGGTAAGCTATGTCAATCCGAACATTTTCTAAATACTATGCCTCTCGTTAATAAGTTGGTACTTTTCAAAAGACGTAGGTAAACTATGTAATTCCTCATATTTCCTAAATACTATGCTTTTCGTAAATAAGTTGGTACTTTTCAAAAGACATAGGTAAGCTATGTCATTCCTCATATTTTCTAAATACTATGCCTTTCGTTAATAAGCTGGTACTTTTAAAAAGACATAGGTAAGCTATGTCAATCCGAAAATTTTCTAAATACTATGCCTTTCGTTAATAAGTTGGTACTTTTCAAAAGACATAGGTGAGCTATGTCATTCCTCATATTTGCTAAATACTATGCCTTTTGTTAATAAGTTGATACTTTTTAAAAGACATAGGTAAGCTATGTCAATCCGAGCATTTTCTAAATACTATGCCTTTCGTTAATAAGTTGGTACTTTTCAAAAGACATAGGTAAGCCTTGTCATTCCTCATATTTCCTAAATACTATGCCTTTCGTTAATAAGTTGGTACTTTTCTTAAAACATAGGTAAGCTATGTCAATCCGAACATTTTCTAAATACTATGCCTCCGGTTAATAAGTTGGTACTTTTCAAAAAACATAGGTGAGCTATGTCATTCCTCTTATTTGCTAAATACTATGCCTTTCGTTAATAAATTGGTACTTTTCAAAAGACATAGGTAAGCTATGTCAATCCGAACATTTTCTAAATACTATGCCTTTCGTTAATAAGTTGGTACTTTTCAAAAGACGTAGGTAAACTATGTAATTCCTCATATTTCCTAAATACTATGCTTTTCGTTAATAGGTTGTTACTTTTCAAAAGACATAGGTAAGCTATGTCATTCCTCATATTTCCTAAATACTATGCCCTTCGTTAATAAGTTGGTACTTTTCAAAAGACATAGGTAAGCTATGTCAATCCAAACATTTTCTAAATACTATGCCTTTCGTTAATAAGTTGGTACTTTTCAAAAGACATAGGTAAGCTATGTCAATCCGAACATTTTCTAAATACTATGCCTTTCGTTAATAAGTTGGTACTTTTCCAAAGACGTAGGTAAGCTATGTCATTCCTCATATTTCCTAAATACTATGCCTTTCGGTAATAAGTTGGTACTTTTCAAAAGACATAGGTAAGCTATGTCAATCCGAACATATCCTAAATACTACGCTTTTCGTTAATAGGTTGGTACTTTTCAAAAGACATAGGTAAGCTATGTCATTCCTCATATTTCCTAAATACTATGCCTTTCGTTAATAAGTTGGTACTTTTCAAAAGACATAGGTAAGCTATGTCAATCCGAACATTTTCTAAATACTATGCCTTTCGTTAATAAGTTGGTACTTTTCAAAAGACATAGGTGAGCTATGTCATTCCTCATATTTGCTAAATACTATGCCTTTTGTTAATAAGTTGATACTTTTTAAAAGACATAGGTAAGCTATGTCAATCCGAGCATTTTCTAAATACTATGCCTTTCGTTAATAAGTTGGTACTTTTCAAAAGACATAGGTAAGCCTTGTCATTCCTCATATTTCCTAAATACTATGCCTTTCGTTAATAAGTTGGTACTTTTCTTAAAACATAGGTAAGCTATGTCAATCCGAACATTTTCTAAATACTATGCCTCCGGTTAATAAGTTGGTACTTTTCAAAAAACATAGGTGAGCTATGTCATTCCTCTTATTTGCTAAATACTATGCCTTTCGTTAATAAATTGGTACTTTTCAAAAGACATAGGTAAGCTATGTCAATCCGAACATTTTCTAAATACTATGCCTTTCGTTAATAAGTTGGTACTTTTCAAAAGACGTAGGTAAACTATGTAATTCCTCATATTTCCTAAATACTATGCTTTTCGTTAATAGGTTGTTACTTTTCAAAAGACATAGGTAAGCTATGTCATTCCTCATATTTCCTAAATACTATGCCCTTCGTTAATAAGTTGGTACTTTTCAAAAGACATAGGTAAGCTATGTCAATCCAAACATTTTCTAAATACTATGCCTTTCGTTAATAAGTTGGTACTTTTCAAAAGACATAGGTAAGCTATGTCAATCCGAACATTTTCTAAATACTATGCCTTTCGTTAATAAGTTGGTACTTTTCCAAAGACGTAGGTAAGCTATGTCATTCCTCATATTTCCTAAATACTATGCCTTTCGGTAATAAGTTGGTACTTTTCAAAAGACATAGGTAAGCTATGTCAATCCGAACATATCCTAAATACTACGCTTTTCGTTAATAGGTTGGTACTTTTCAAAAGACATAGGTAAGCTATGTCATTCCTCATATTTCCTAAATACTATGCCTTTCGTTAATAAGTTGGTACTTTTCAAAAGACATAGGTAAGCTATGTCAATCCGAACATTTTCTAAATACTATGCCTTTCGTTAATAAGTTGGTACTTTTCAAAAGACATAGGTAAGCTATGTCATTCCTCATATTTCCTAAATACTATGCCTTTCGTTAATAAGTTGGTACTTTCAAAAAGACATAGGTAAGCTGTGTCAATCCAAAAATTTTCTAAATACTATGCCTTTCGTTAATAAGTTGGTATTTTTGAAAAGACATAGGTGAGCTATGTCATTCCTCATATTTGCTAAATACTATGCCTTTCGTTAATAAGTTGGTACTTTTCAAAAAACATAGGTAAGCTATGTCAATCCGAGCATTTTCTAAATACTATGCCTTTCGTTAATAAGTTGGTATGTTTCAAAAGACGAAAGTAAGCTATGTCATTCCTCATATTTCCTAAATACTATGCCTTTCGTTAATAAGTTGGTACTTTTCATAGACATAGGTAAGCTATGTCATTCCTCATATTTTCTAAATACTATGCCTTTCGTTATTAAATTGGTACTTTTAAAAAGACATAGGTAAGCTATGTCAATCCGAAAATTTTCTAAATACTATGCCTTCCGTTAATAAGTTGGTACTTTTGAAAAGACATAGGAGAGCTATGTCATTCCTCATATTTGCTAAATACTATGCCTTTCGTTAATAAGTTGGTACTGTTCAAAAGACATAGGTAAGCTATGTCATTCCTCATATTTTCTAAATACTATGCCTTTCGTTAATAAATTGGTACTTTTAAAAAGACATAGGTAAGCTATGTCAATCCAAAATTTTTCTAAATACTATGCCTTTCGTTAATAAGTTGGTACTTCTGAAAAGACATAGGTGAGCTATGTCATTCCTCATATTTGCTAAATACTATGCCTTTTGTTAATAAGTTGATACTTTTTAAAATACGTAGGTAAGCTATGTCAATCCGAGCATTTTCTTAATACTATGCCTTTCGTTAATAAGTTGGTACTTTTCAAAAGACATAGGTAAGCTATGTCATTCCTCATATTTCCTAAATACTATGCCTTTCGTTAATAAGTTGGTACTTTTCTTGAGACATAGGTAAGCTATGTCAATCCGAACATTTTCTAAATACTATGCCTTTGGTTAATAAGTTGGTACTTTCAAAAAACATAGGTAAGCTATGTCAATCCGAACATTCTCTAAATACTATGCCTTTCGTTAATAAGTTGGTTCTTTTCAAAAGACGTTGGTAAACTATGTAATTCCTCATATTTCCTGAATACTATGCTTTTCGTTAATAGGTTGGTACTTTCCAAAAGACATAGGTAAGCTATGTCATTTCTCATATTTCCTAAATACTATGCCTTTCGTTAATAAGTTGGTACTTTTCAAAAGACATAGGTAAGCTATGTCAATCCAAACATTTTCTAAATACTATGCCTTTCGTTAATAAGTTGGTACTTTTCGAAAGACATAGGTAAGCTATGTCTATCCGAACATTTTCTAAATACTATGCCTTTCGTTAATAAGTTGGTACTTTTCCAAAGACGTAGGTAAGCTATGTCATTCCTCATATTTCCTAAATACTATGCCTTTCGTTAATAAGTTGGTACTTTTCATGAGACATAGGTAAGCTATGTCAATCCGAACATTTCCTGAATACTATGCTTTTCGTTAATAGGTTGGTACTTCCCAAAAGACATAGGTAAGCTATGTCATTTCTCATATTTCCTAAATACTATGCCTTTCGTTAATAAGTTGGTACTTTTCAAAAGACATAGGTAAGCTATGTCAATCCAAACATTTTCTAAATACTATGCCTTTAGTTAATAAGTTGGTACTTTTCAAAAGACATAGGTAAGCTATGTCAATCCGAGCATTTTCTAAATACTATGCCTTTCGTTAATAAGTTGGTATGTTTCAAAAGACGTAAGTAAGCTATGTCATTCCTCATATTTCCTGAATACTATGCCTTTCGTTAATAAGTTGGTACTTTTCAAAAGACATAGGTAAGCTATGTCAATCCAAACATTTTCTAAATACTATGCCTTTTGTTAATAAGTTGGTACTTTTCAAAAGACATAGGTAAGCTATGTCATTCCTCATATTTCCTAAATACTATGCCTTTCGTTAATAAGTTGGTACTTTTCATAGACATAGGTAAGCTATGTCATTCCTCATATTTCCTAAATACTATGCCTTTCGCTAATAAGTTGGTTTGTTTCAAAAGACGTAAGAAAGCTATGTCATTCCTCATATTTCCTAAATACTATGCTTTTCGTTGATAAGTTGGTACTTTTCAAAAGACATAGGTGAGCTATGTCAATCCGAACATTTTCTAAATACTATGCCTTTCGTTAATAAGTTGGTACTTTTCAAAAGACATAGGTAAGCTATGTCATTCCTCATATTTCCTAAATACTATGCCTTTCGTTAATAAGTTGGTACTTTTCAAAAGACATAGGTAAGCTATGTCATTCCTCATATTTTCTAAATACTATGCCTTTCGTTAATAAGTTGGTACTTTCAAAAAGACATAGGTAAGCTATGTCAATCCGAAAATGTTCTAAATACTATGCCTTTCGTTAATAAGTTGGTATTTTTGAAAAGACATAGGTGAGCTATGTCATTCCTCATATTTCATAAATACTATGCCTTTCGTTAATAAGTTGGTACTTTTCAAAAGACATAGGTAAGCTATGTCATTCCTCATATTTCCTAAATACTATGCCTTTCGTTAATAAGTTGGTACTTTTCATAGACATAGGTAAGCTATGTCAATCCTCATATTTTCTAAATACTATGCCTTCCGTTAATAAGTTGGTACTTTTCAAAAGACATAGGTAAGCTATGTCATTCCTCATATTTTCTGAATACTATGCCTTTCGTTAATAAGTTGGTACTTTTCAAAAGACATAGGTGAGCTACGTCATTACTCATATTTTCTAAATACTATGCCTTTCGTTAATAAGTTGGTAATTTTCAAAAGACATAGGTAAGCTATGTCAATCCGAGCATTTTCTAAATACTATGCCTTTCGTTATTAAGTTGGTACTTTTCAAGAGACATAGGTAAGCTATGTCAATCCGAGCATTTTCGAAACACCATGCCTTTCGTTAATAAGTTGGTACTTTTCATAAGACATAGGTAAGCTATGTCAATCCGAGCATTTTGTAAATACCATGCATTTCGTTAATAAGTTGGTACTTTTCAAAAGACATAGGTAAGCTATGTCAATCCAAGCATTTTCTAAATACCATGCCTTTCGTTAATAAGTTGGTACTTTTCAAAAGACATAGGTAAGCTATGTCATTCCTCATATTTACTAAAAACTATGCCTTTCGTTATTAAGTTGGTACTTTTCAAGAGACATAGGTAAGCTATGTCAATCCGAACATTTTCTAAATACTATGCCTTTCGTTAATAAGTTGGTACTTTTCAAAAGACATAGGTAAGCTATGTCATTCCTCATATTTACTAAAAACTATGCCTTTCGTTATTAAGTTGGTACTTTTCAAGAGACATAGGTAAGCTATGTCAATCCGAGCATTTTCGAAACACCATGCCTTTCGTTAATAAGTTGGTACTTTTCATAAGACATAGGTAAGCTATGTCATTCCTCATATTTCCTAAATACTATGCCTTTCGTTAATGAGTTGGTTTGTTTCAAAAGACGTAAGTAAGCTATGTCATTCCTCATATTTTCTAAATACTATGCCTTTCTTTAATAAGTTGGTACTTTCAAAAAGACATAGGTAAGCTATGTCAATCCGAAAATTTTCTAAATACTATGCCTTTCGTTAATAAGTTGGTACTTCTGAAAAGACATAGGTGAGCTATGTCATTTCTCTTATTTTCTAAATACTATGCCTTTCGTTAATAAGTTGGTACTTTTCAAAAGACATAGGTAAGCTATGTCAATCCGAACATTTTCTAAATACTATGCCTCTCGTTAATAAGTTGGTACTTTTCAAAAGACGTAGGTAAACTATGTAATTCCTCATATTTCCTAAATACTATGCTTTTCGTAAATAAGTTGGTACTTTTCAAAAGACATAGGTAAGCTATGTCATTCCTCATATTTTCTAAATACTATGCCTTTCGTTAATAAGTTGGTACTTTTAAAAAGACATAGGTAAGCTATGTCAATCCGAAAATTTTCTAAATAATATGCCTTTCGTTAATAAGTTGGTACTTTTCAAAAGACATAGGTGAGCTATGTCATTCCTCATATTTGCTAAATACTATGCCTTTTGTTAATAAGTTGATACTTTTTAAAAGACATAGGTAAGCTATGTCAATCCGAGCATTTTCTAAATACTATGCCTTTCGTTAATAAGTTGGTACTTTTCAAAAGACATAGGTAAGCCTTGTCATTCCTCATATTTCCTAAATACTATGCCTTTCGTTAATAAGTTGGTACTTTTCTTAAAACATAGGTAAGCTATGTCAATCCGAACATTTTCTAAATACTATGCCTCCGGTTAATAAGTTGGTACTTTTCAAAAAACATAGGTGAGCTATGTCATTCCTCTTATTTGCTAAATACTATGCCTTTCGTTAATAAATTGGTACTTTTCAAAAGACATAGGTAAGCTATGTCAATCCGAACATTTTCTAAATACTATGCCTTTCGTTAATAAGTTGGTACTTTTCAAAAGACGTAGGTAAACTATGTAATTCCTCATATTTCCTAAATACTATGCTTTTCGTTAATAGGTTGTTACTTTTCAAAAGACATAGGTAAGCTATGTCATTCCTCATATTTCCTAAATACTATGCCCTTCGTTAATAAGTTGGTACTTTTCAAAAGACATAGGTAAGCTATGTCAATCCAAACATTTTCTAAATACTATGCCTTTCGTTGATAAGTTGGTACTTTTAAAAAGACATAAGTAAGCTATGTCAATCCGAGCATTTTCTAAATACTATGCCTTTCGTTAATAAGTTGGTACTTTTCCAAAGACGTAGGTAAGCTATGTCATTCCTCATATTTCCTAAATACTATGCCTTTCGTTAATAAGTTGGTACTTTTCAAAAGACATAGGTAAGCTATGTCAATCCGAACATATCCTAAATACTACGCTTTTCGTTAATAGGTTGGTACTTTTCAAAAGACATAGGTAAGCTATGTCATTCCTCATATTTCCTAAATACTATGCCTTTCGTTAATAAGTTGGTACTTTTCAAAAGACATAGGTAAGCTATGTCAATCCGAACATTTTCTAAATACTATGCCTTTCGTTAATAAGTTGGTACTTTTCAAAAGACATAGGTAAGCTATGTCATTCCTCATATTTCCTAAATACTATGCCTCTCGTTAATAAGTTGGTACTTTCAAAAAGACATAGGTAAGCTGTGTCAATCCGAAAATTTTTTAAATACTATGCCTTTCGTTAATAAGTTGGTATTTTTGAAAAGACATAGGTGAGCTATGTCATTCCTCATATTTGCTAAATACTATGCCTTTCGTTAATAAGTTGGTACTTTTCAAAAAACATAGGTAAGCTATGTCAATCCGAGCATTTTCTAAATACTATGCCTTTCGTTAATAAGTTGGTATGTTTCAAAAGACGAAAGTAAGCTATGTCATTCCTCATATTTCCTAAATACTATGCCTTTCGTTAATAAGTTGGTACTTTTCATAGACATAGGTAAGCTATGTCATTCCTCATATTTTCTAAATACTATGCCTTTCGTTATTAAATTGGTACTTTTAAAAAGACATAGGTAAGCTATGTCAATCCGAAAATTTACTAAATACTATGCCTTCCGTTAATAAGTTGGTACTTTTGAAAAGACATAGGAGAGCTATGTCATTCCTCATATTTGCTAAATACTATGCCTTTCGTTAATAAGTTGGTACTGTTCAAAAGACATAGGTAAGCTATGTAATTCCTCATATTTTCTAAATACTATGCCTTTCGTTAATAAATTGGTACTTTTAAAAAGACATAGGTAAGCTATGTCAATCCGAAATTTTTCTAAATACTATGCCTTTCGTTAATAAGTTGGTACTTCTGAAAAGACATAGGTGAGCTATGTCATTCCTCATATTTGCTAAATACTATGCCTTTTGTTAATAAGTTGATACTTTTTAAAATACGTAGGTAAGCTATGTCAATCCGAGCATTTTCTTAATACTATGTCTTTCGTTAATAAGTTGGTACTTTTCAAAAGACATAGGTAAGCTATGTCATTCCTCATATTTCCTAAATACTATGCCTTTCGGTAATAAGTTGGTACTTTTCTTGAGACATAGGTAAGCTATGTCAATCCGAACATTTTCTAAATACTATGCCTTTGGTTAATAAGTTGGTACTTTTCAAAAAACATAGGTAAGCTATGTCAATCCGAACATTTTCTAAATACTATGCCTTTCGTTAATAAGTTGGTACTTTTCAAAAGACGTTGGTAAACTATGTAATTCCTCATATTTCCTGAATACTATGCTTTTCGTTAATAGGTTGGTACTTTCCAAAAGACATAGGTAAGCTATGTCATTTCTCATATTTCCTAAATACTATGCCTTTCGTTAATAAGTTGGTACTTTTCAAAAGACATAGGTAAGCTATGTCAATCCAAACATTTTCTAAATACTATGCCTTTCGTTAATAAGTTGGTACTTTTCGAAAGACATAGGTAAGCTATGTCTATCCGAACATTTTCTAAATACTATGCCTTTCGTTAATAAGTTGGTACTTTTCCAAAGACGTAGGTAAGCTATGTCATTCCTCATATTTCCTAAATACTATGCCTTTCGTTAATAAGTTGGTACTTTCCATGAGACATAGGTAAGCTATGTCAATCCGAACATTTCCTGAATACTATGCTTTTCGTTAATAGGTTGGTACTTTCCAAAAGACATAGGTAAGCTATGTCATTTCTCATATTTCCTAAATACTATGCCTTTCGTTAATAAGTTGGTACTTTTCAAAAGACATAGGTAAGCTATGTCAATCCAAACATTTTCTAAATACTATGCCTTTAGTTAATAAGTTGGTACTTTTCAAAAGACATAGGTAAGCTATGTCAATCCGAGCATTTTCTAAATACTATGCCTTTCGTTAATAAGTTGGTATGTTTCAAAAGACGTAAGTAAGCTATGTCATTCCTCATATTTCCTGAATACTATGCCTTTCGTTAATAAGTTGGTACTTTTCAAAAGACATAGGTAAGCTATGTCAATCCAAACATTTTCTAAATACTATGCCTTTCGTTAATAAGTTGGTACTTTTCAAAAGACATAGGTAAGCTATGTCATTCCTCATATTTCCTAAATACTATGCCTTTCGTTAATAAGTTGGTACTTTTCATAGACATAGGTAAGCTATGTCATTCCTCATATTTCCTAAATACTATGCCTTTCGCTAATAAGTTGGTTTGTTTCAAAAGACGTAAGAAAGCTATGTCATTCCTCATATTTCCTAAATACTATGCTTTTCGTTAATAAGTTGGTACTTTTCAAAAGACATAGGTGAGCTATGTCAATCCGAACATTTTCTAAATACTATGCCTTTCGTTAATAAGTTGGTACTTTTCAAAAGACATAGGTAAGCTATGTCATTCCTCATATTTCCTAAATACTATGCCTTTCGTTAATAAGTTGGTACTTTTCAAAAGACATAGGTAAGCTATGTCATTCCTCATATTTTCTAAATACTATGCCTTTCGTTAATAAGTTGGTACTTTCAAAAAGACATAGGTAAGCTATGTCAATCCGAAAATTTTCTAAATACTATGCCTTTCGTTAATAAGTTGGTATTTTTGAAAAGACATAGGTGATCTATGTCATTCCTCATATTTCATAAATACTATGCCTTTCGTTAATAAGTTGGTACTTTTCAAAAGACATAGGTAAGCTATGTCATTCCTCATATTTCCTAAATACTATGCCTTTCGTTAATAAGTTGGTACTTTTCATAGACATAGGTAAGCTATGTCAATCCTCATATTTTCTAAATACTATGCCTTTCGTTAATAAGTTGGTACTTTTCAAAAGACATGGTAAGCTATGTCATTCCTCATATTTTCTGAATACTATGCCTTTCGTTAATAAGTTGGTACTTTTCAAAAGACATAGGTGAGCTACGTCATTACTCATATTTTCTAAATACTATGCCTTTCGTTAATAAGTTGGTAATTTTCAAAAGACATAGGTAAGCTATGTCAATCCGAGCATTTTCTAAATACTATGCCTTTCGTTATTAAGTTGGTACTTTTCAAGAGACATAGGTAAGCTATGTCAATCCGAGCATTTTCGAAACACCATGCCTTTCGTTAATAAGTTGGTACTTTTCATAAGACATAGGTAAGCTATGTCAATCCGAGCATTTTCTAAATACCATGCATTTCGTTAATAAGTTGGTACTTTTCAAAAGACATAGGTAAGCTATGTCAATCCAAGCATTTTCTAAATACCATGCCTTTCGTTAATAAGTTGGTACTTTTCAAAAGACATAGGTAAGCTATGTCATTCCTCATATTTACTAAAAACTATGCCTTTCGTTATTGAGTTGGTACTTTTCAAGAGACATAGGTAAGCTATGTCAATCCGAACATTTTCTAAATACTATGCCTTTCGTTAATAAGTTGGTACTTTTCAAAAGACATAGGTAAGCTATGTCATTCCTCATATTTACTAAAAACTATGCCTTTCGTTATTAAGTTGGTACTTTTCAAGAGACATAGGTAAGCTATGTCAATCCGAGCATTTTCGAAACACCATGCCTTTCGTTAATAAGTTGGTACTTTTCATAAGACATAGGTAAGCTATGTCATTCCTCATATTTTCTTAATACTATGCCTTTCGTTAAAAAGTTGGTACTTTTCAAAAGACATAGGTAAGCTATGTCAATCCGAGCATTTTCTAAATACCATGCCTTTCGTTAATAAGTTGGTACTTTTCAAAAGACATAGGTAAGCTATGTCATTCCTCATATTTCCTAAATACTATGCCTTTCGTTAATGAGTTGGTTTGTTTCAAAAGACGTAAGTAAGCTATGTCATTCCTCATATTTTCTAAATACTATGCCTTTCTTTAATAAGTTGGTACTTTTAAAAAGACATAGGTAAGCTATGTCAATCCGAAAATTTTCTAAATACTATGCCTTTCGTTAATAAGTTGGTACTTCTGAAAAGACATAGGTGAGCTATGTCATTTCTCTAATTTTCTAAATACTATGCCTTTCGTTAATAAGTTGGTACTTTTCAAAAGACATAGGTAAGCTATGTCAATCCGAACATTTTCTAAATACTATGCCTCTCGTTAATAAGTTGGTACTTTTCAAAAGACGTAAGTAAGCTATGTCATTCCTCATATTTCCTGAATACTATGCCTTTCGTTAATAAGTTGGTACTTTTCAAAAGACATAGGTAAGCTATGTCAATCCAAACATTTTCTAAATACTATGCCTTTCGTTAATAAGTTGGTACTTTTCAAAAGACATAGGTAAGCTATGTCATTCCTCATATTTCCTAAATACTATGCCTTTCGTTAATAAGTTGGTACTTTTCATAGACATAGGTAAGCTATGTCATTCCTCATATTTCCTAAATACTATGCCTTTCGCTAATAAGTTGGTTTGTTTCAAAAGACGTAAGAAAGCTATGTCATTCCTCATATTTCCTAAATACTATGCTTTTCGTTAATAAGTTGGTACTTTTCAAAAGACATAGGTGAGCTTTGTCAATCCGAACATTTTCTAAATACTATGCCTTTCGTTAATAAGTTGGTACTTTTCAAAAGACATAGGTAAGCTATGTCATTCCTCATATTTTCTAAATACTATGCCTTTCGTTAATAAGTTGGTACTTTCAAAAAGACATAGGTAAGCTATGTCAATCCGAAAATTTTCTAAATACTATGCCTTTCGTTAATAAGTTGGTATTTTTGAAAAGACATAGGTGATCTATGTCATTCCTCATATTTCATAAATACTATGCCTTTCGTTAATAAGTTGGTACTTTTCAAAAGACATAGGTAAGCTATGTCATTCCTCATATTTCCTAAATACTATGCCTTTCGTTAATAAGTTGGTACTTTTCATAGACATAGGTAAGCTATGTCAATCCTCATATTTTCTAAATACTATGCCTTTCGTTAATAAGTTGGTACTTTTCAAAAGACATGGTAAGCTATGTCATTCCTCATATTTTCTGAATACTATGCCTTTCGTTAATAAGTTGGTACTTTTCAAAAGACATAGGTGAGCTACGTCATTACTCATATTTTCTAAATACTATGCCTTTCGTTAATAAGTTGGTAATTTTCAAAAGACATAGGTAAGCTATGTCAATCCGAGCATTTTCTAAATACTATGCCTTTCGTTATTAAGTTGGTACTTTTCAAGAGACTTAGGTAAGCTATGTCAATCCGAGCATTTTCGAAACACCATGCCTTTCGTTAATAAGTTGGTACTTTTCATAAGACATAGGTAAGCTATGTCAATCCGAGCATTTTCTAAATACCATGCATTTCGTTAATAAGTTGGTACTTTTCAAAAGACATAGGTAAGCTATGTCAATCCAAGCATTTTCTAAATACCATGCCTTTCGTTAATAAGTTGGTACTTTTCAAAAGACATAGGTAAGCTATGTCATTCCTCATATTTACTAAAAACTATGCCTTTCGTTATTAAGTTGGTACTTTTCAAGAGACATAGGTAAGCTATGTCAATCCGAACATTTTCTAAATACTATGCCTTTCGTTAATAAGTTGGTACTTTTCAAAAGACATAGGTAAGCTATGTCATTCCTCATATTTACTAAAAACTATGCCTTTCGTTATTAAGTTGGTACTTTTCAAGAGACATAGGTAAGCTATGTCAATCCGAGCATTTTCGAAACACCATGCCTTTCGTTAATAAGTTGGTACTTTCCATAAGACATAGGTAAGCTATGTCATTCCTCATATTTTCCTAATACTATGCCTTTCGTTAAAAAGTTGGTACTTTTCAAAAGACATAGGTAAGCTATGTCAATCCGAGCATTTTCTAAATACCATGCCTTTCGTTAATAAGTTGGTACTTTTCAAAAGACATAGGTAAGCTATGTCATTCCTCATATTTCCTAAATACTATGCCTTTCGTTAATGAGTTGGTTTGTTTCAAAAGACGTAAGTAAGCTATGTCATTCCTCATATTTTCTAAATACTATGCCTTTCTTTAATAAGTTGGTACTTTTAAAAAGACATAGGTAAGCTATGTCAATCCGAAAATTTTCTAAATACTATGCCTTTCGTTAATAAGTTGGTACTTCTGAAAAGACATAGGTGAGCTATGTCATTTCTCTAATTTTCTAAATACTATGCCTTTCGTTAATAAGTTGGTACTTTTCAAAAGACATAGGTAAGCTATGTCAATCCGAACATTTTCTAAATACTATGCCTCTCGTTAATAAGTTGGTACTTTTCAAAAGACGTAGGTAAACTATGTAATTCCTCATATTTCCTAAATACTATGCTTTTCGTAAATAAGTTGGTACTTTTCAAAAGACATAGGTAAGCTATGTCATTCCTCATATTTTCTAAATACTATGCCTTTCGTTAATAAGTTGGTACTTTTAAAAAGACATAGGTAAGCTATGTCAATCCGAAAATTTGCTAAATACTATGCCTTTTGTTAATAAGTTGATACTTTTTAAAAGACATAGGTAAGCTATGTCAATCCGAGCATTTTCTAAATACTATGCCTTTCGTTAATAAGTTGGTACTTTTCAAAAGACATAGGTAAGCCTTGTCATTCCTCATATTTCCTAAATACTATGCCTTTCGTTAATAAGTTGGTACTTTTCTTAAAACATAGGTAAGCTATGTCAATCCGAACATTTTCTAAATACTATGCCTCCGGTTAATAAGTTGGTACTTTTCAAAAAACATAGGTGAGCTATGTCATTCCTCTTATTTGCTAAATACTATGCCTTTCGTTAATAAATTGGTACTTTTCAAAAGACATAGGTAAGCTATGTCAATCCGAACATTTTCTAAATACTATGCCTTTCGTTAATAAGTTGGTACTTTTCAAAAGACGTAGGTAAACTATGTAATTCCTCATATTTCCTAAATACTATGCTTTTCGTTAATAGGTTGTTACTTTTCAAAAGACATAGGTAAGCTATGTCATTCCTCATATTTCCTAAATACTATGCCCTTCGTTAATAAGTTGGTACTTTTCAAAAGACATAGGTAAGCTATGTCAATCCAAACATTTTCTAAATACTATGCCTTTCGTTAATAAGTTGGTACTTTTCAAAAGACATAGGTAAGCTATGTCAATCCGAACATTTTCTAAATACTATGCCTTTCGTTAATAAGTTGGTACTTTTCCAAAGACATAGGTAAGCTATGTCAATCCGAACATATCCTAAATACTACGCTTTTCGTTAATAGGTTGGTACTTTTCAAAAGACATAGGTAAGCTATGTCATTCCTCATATTTCCTAAATACTATGCCTTTCGTTAATAAGTTGGTACTTTTCAAAAGACATAGGTAAGCTATGTCAATCCGAACATATCCTAAATACTACGCTTTTCGTTAATAGGTTGGTACTTTTCAAAAGACATAGGTAAGCTATGTCATTCCTCATATTTCCTAAATACTATGCCTTTCGTTAATAAGTTGGTACTTTTCAAAAGACATAGGTAAGCTATGTCATTCCTCATATTTCCTAAATACTATGCCTTTCGTTAATAAGTTGGTACTTTCAAAAAGACATAGGTAAGCTGTGTCAATCCGAAAATTTTCTAAATACTATGCCTTTCGTTAATAAGTTGGTATTTTTGAAAAGACATAGGTGAGCTATGTCATTCCTCATATTTGCTAAATACTATGCCTTTCGTTAATAAGTTGGTACTTTTCAAAAAACATAGGTAAGCTATGTCAATCCGAGCATTTTCTAAATACTATGCCTTTCGTTAATAAGTTGGTATGTTTCAAAAGACGAAAGTAAGCTATGTCATTCCTCATATTTCCTAAATACTATGCCTTTCGTTAATAAGTTGGTACTTTTCATAGACATAGGTAAGCTATGTCATTCCTCATATTTTCTAAATACTATGCCTTTCGTTATTAAATTGGTACTTTTAAAAAGACATAGGTAAGCTATGTCAATCCGAAAATTTTCTAAATACTATGCCTTCCGTTAATAAGTTGGTACTTTTGAAAAGACATAGGAGAGCTATGTCACTCCTCATATTTGCTAAATACTATGCCTTTCGTTAATAAGTTGGTACTGTTCAAAAGACATAGGTAAGCTATGTCATTCCTCATATTTTCTAAATACTATGCCTTTCGTTAATAAATTGGTACTTTTAAAAAGACATAGGTAAGCTATGTCAATCCGAAATTTTTCTAAATACTATGCCTTTCGTTAATAAGTTGGTACTTCTGAAAAGACATAGGTGAGCTATGTCATTCCTCTTATATTCTAAATACCATGCCTTTCGTTAATAAGTTGGTACTTTTCAAAAGACATAGGTAAGCTATGTCAATCCGAACATTTTCTAAATACTATGCCTTTCGTTAATAAGTGGGTACTTTTCAAAAGACATAGGCAAGCTATGTCATTCCTCATATTTCCTAAATACTATGCCTTTTGTTAATAAGTTGGTACTTTTCTAAAGACATAGGTAAGCTATGTCAATCCGAACATTTTCTAAATACTATGCATTTGGTTAATAAGTTGGTACTTTTCAAAAAACATAGGTAAGCTATGTCAATCAGAGCATTTTCTAAATACTATGCCTTTCGTTAATAAATTGGTACTTTTAAAAAGACATAGGTAAGCTATGTCAATCCGAAAATTTTCTAAATACTATGCCTTTCGTTAATAAGTTGGTACTTCTGAAAAGACATAGGTGAGCTATGTCATTCCTCTTATTTTCTAAATACTATGCCTTTCGTTAATAAGTTGGTACTTTTCAAAAGACGTAGGTAAACTATATAATTCCTCATATTTCCTAAATACTATGCTTTTCGTTAATAAGTTGGTACTTTTCAAAAGACATGGGTAAGCTATGTAATTCCTCACATTTTCTAAATAATATGCCTTTCGTTAATAAGTTGGTACTTTTAAAAAGACATAGGTAAGCTATGTCAATCCGAAAATTTTCTAAATACTATGCCTTCCGTTAATAAGTTGGTACTTTTGAAAAGAAATAGGTGAGCTATGTCATTCCTCATATTTGCTAAATACTATGCCTTTTGTTAATAAGTTGATACTTTTTAAAAGACATAGGTAAGCTATGTCAATCCTCATATTTCCTAAATACTATGCCTTTCGTTAATAAGTTGGTACTTTTCTTGAGACATAGGTAAGCTATGTCAATCCGAACAATTTCTAAATTCTATGCCTTTGGTTAATAAGTTGGTTCTTTCCAAAAAACATAGGTAAGCTATGTCATTCCTCTTATTTTCTAAATACTATGCCTTTCGTTAATAAGTTGGTACTTTTCCAAAGACGTAGGTAAGCTATGTCATTCCTCATATTTCCTAAATACTATGCCTTTCGTTAATAAGTTGGTACTTTTCTTGAGACATAGGTAAGCTATGTCAATCCGAACAATTTCTAAATACTATGCCTTTGGTTAATAAGTTGGTTCTTTCCAAAAAACATAGGTAAGCTATGTCATTCCTCTTATTTTCTAAATACTATGCCTTTCGTTAATAAGTTGGTACTTTTCAAAAGACATAGGTAAGCTATGTCAATCCGAACATTTTCTAAATACTATGCCTTTCGTTAATTAGTTGGTACTTTTCAAAAGACGTAGGTAAACTATGTAATTCCTCATATTTCCTAAATACTATGCTTTTCGTTAATAGGTTGGTACTTTTCAAAAGACAAAGGTAAGCTATGTCATTCCTCATATTTCCTAAATACTATGCCTTTCGTTGATAAGTTGGTACTTTTCAAAAGACATAGGTAAGCTATGTCAATCCAAACATTTTCTAAATACTATGCCCTTCGTTAATAAGTTGGTACTTTTCAAAAGACATAGGTAAGCTATGTCAATCCGAACATTTTCTAAATACTATGCCTTTCGTTAATAAGTTGGTACTTTTCCAAAGACGTAGGTAAGCTATGTCATTCCTCATATTTCCTAAATGCTATGCCTTTCGTTAATAAGTTGGTACTTTTCAAAAGACATAGGTAAGCTATGTCAATCCGAACATTTTCTAAATACTATGCTTTTCGTTAATAGGTTGGTACTTTTCGAAAGACATAGGTAAGCTATGTCATTCCTCATATTTCCTAAATTCTATGCCTTTCGTTAATAAGTTGGTACTTTTCAAAAGACATAGGTAAGCTATGTCAATCCGAACATTTTCTAAATACTATGCCTTTCGTTAATAAGTTGGTACTTTTCAAAAGACATAGGTAAGCTATGTCATTCCTCATATCTCCTAAATACTATGCCTTTCGTTAATAAGTTGGTACTTTTCAAAAGACATAGGTAAGCTATGTCATTCCTCATATTTTCTAAATACTATGCATTTCGTTAATAAGTTGGTACTTTCAAAAAGACATAGGTAAGCTATGTCAATCCGAAAATTTTCAAAATACTATGCCTTTCGTTAATTAGTTGGTATTTTTGAAAAGACATAGGTGAGCTATGTCATTCCTCATATTTTCTAAATACTCTGCCTTTCGTTAATAAGTTGGTACTTTTCAAAAAACATAGGTAAGCTATGTCAATCCGAGCATTTTCTAAATACCATGCCTTTCGTTAATCAGTTGGTATGTTTCAAAAGACGTAAGTAAGCTATGTCATTCCTCATATTTCCTAAATACTATGCCTTTCGTTAATAAGTTGGTACTTTTCATAGACATAGGTAAGCTATGTCATTCCTCATATTTCCTAAATACTATGCCTTTCGCTAATAAGTTGGTTTGTTTCAAAAGACGTAAGAAAGCTATGTCATTCCTCATAATTCCTAAATACTATGCCTTTCGTTAATAAGTTGGTACTTTTCAAAAGACATAGGTAAGCTATGTCATTCCTCATATTTCATAAATACTATGCCTTTCGTTAATAAGTTGGTACTTTTCAAAAGACATAGGTAAGCTATGTCATTCCTCATACTTTCTAAATACTATGCCTTTCGTTAATAAGTTGGTACTTTCAAAAAGACATAGGTAAGCTATGTCAATCCGAAAATTTCCTAAATACTATGCCTTTCGTTAATAAGTTGGTATTTTTGAAAAGACATAGGTGAGCTATGTCATTCCTCTTATTTCCTGAATACTATGCCTTTCGTTAATAAGTTGGTACTTTTCAAAAGACATAGGTAAGCTATGTCATTCCTCATATTCCCTAAATACTATGCCTTTCGTTAATAAGTTGGTACTTTTCATAGACATAGGTAAGCTATGTCATTCCTCATATTTTCTAAATACTATGCCTTTCGTTAATAAGTTGGTACTTTTCAAAAGACATAGGTAAGCTATGTCATTCCTCATATTTTCTGAATACTATGCCTTTCGTTAATAAGTTGGTACTTTTCAAAAGACATAGGTGAGCTACGTCATTCCTCATATTTTCTAAATACTACGCCTTTCGTTAATAAGTTGGTACTTTTCAAAAGACATAGGTAAGCTATGTCAATCCGAGCATTTTCTAAATACTATGCCTTTCGTTAATAAGTTGGTACTTTTCAAAAGACATAGGTAAGCTATGTCATTCCTCATATTTACTAAAAACTATGCCTTTCGTTAATAAGTTGGTACTTTTCAAGAGACATAGGTAAGCTATGTCAATCCGGACATTTTCTAAATACCATGCCTTTCGTTAATAAGTTGGTACTTTTCAAGTAGCTATGTCATTCCTCATATTTTCTAAATACTATGCCTTTCGTTAATAAGTTGGTACTTTTCAAAAGACATAGGTAAGCTATGTCAATCCGAGCATTTTCGAAACACCATGCCTTTCGTTAATAAGTTGGTACTTTTCATAAGACATAGGTAAGCTATGTCAATGCGAGCATTTTCTAAATACTATGCATTTCGTTAATAAGTTGGTACTTTTCAAAAGACATAGGTAAGCTATGTCATTCCTCATATTTTCTTAATACTATGCCTTTCGTTAATAAGTTGGTACTTTTCAAAAGACATAGGTATGCTATGTCAATCCGAGCATTTTCCAAATACCATGCCTTTCGTTAATAAGTTGGTACTTTTCAAAAGACATAGGTAAGCTATGTCAATCCGAACATTTTCTAAGTACTATGCCTTTCGTTAATATGTTGGTACTTTTCAAAAGACATAGGTAAGCTATGTCATTCCTCATATTTTCTAAATACTATGCCTTTCGTTAATGAGTTGGTACTTTTCAAAAGACATAGGTAAGCTATGTCGTTCCTCGTATTTTCTGTTCTGCCCTTTTTCCTCTGTTGGTGTCGTTCGGTTTAGAATTGTGAATTACTTTTTTATTGCAATTGTTAAGTACGCCACATGTACCGACTTTTTTGTTTACAATTGACTATTTTCCGCACGGAGTATGACACTGTGAGAAAGTACTCGTTACCTAGGGTGTCGGTAAGCCTCGCTTGCAAAACGAGCAGTCGTTCAGTTGGGCGAGTACGCTTAAGTGTTTTCCGTTTGTCGAATGGGTATGGGTTGACAAGTAGGGGGAATAGTTGCCCAGCATGGGCCATCAAAATATCGTAGATTTTTAAGTTGGTACATGCAAAACGGCAATACTTGGCGATTTATTACTAACAATTTTTTTCAGCGCTTCGTTTTCAGCACACTAACACTCTCTTACACTCTCTTACAGATGTCATCAAATTTTTTCAACATTTTTAAATTTTGAAAACTTTTTTCATACAATTAATTAAGTCATTCACCAACGAAAACTGATTTCTTATTTCTTCCGCAATTCGATTTACACCGTGGGCGACACAAGTGCAATGGATTAAGTTGGGATAAAATACCCTTAAATTAGCAGCAGCTTTTAACATATATGCTGCAGAATCTGAAAGCATTAGAACTATTTTATTGGTTGGTATAGCATTGGGTAAGAAGAGGTTTGTTTAACTTTCTTGTATAAATCTACTTTTATTGTCTGAATGTTAACGGTGGTCACTTTGTCACACATGATTAAATAGCCATTTTTTCTTGTTAACAGTTGTGTTTTTTACCATTTGTAAATTTTTTATTCTTTAAAGAGTCTTTCTGTCATAATATAATACGGGGGCATACGAAAAGTTGAAAGAGAGCCAATTTTGAACAACGATTAAATAACAATGGAAGGCTGGTATCAAAGTCAAAACAAAATGTTTGAATAGAGATTTATCAGATCTTTTAAATGAGGTATGACTTGATACCTAATGCCATTTGAAATAATGAAAGGGGTATCTCCAGTAGGGAGGGGGTGAATCTGACGTTTATGACATTAGCGCCAAAAAGTGTTCCCCTCAAGTTAAAAGTTGACGTGTTTCGGCATTTCTTTCTAATATGTCCCATTTTTGAAATATTGGGGGTGGGTCCTTTTCAAATGAACACAGTGTATATCTGCCGCATACATCTGTCGTTTCATCCACGAAAATATATAAGAAATTGCCATCTAACTCTCGTTTGTTCATAGTTTGTTTTCTCAAAGTACTCTCCTCCGGTAAGGATTTATTAAAATGTTCTTAAAAAAATAACTTGAAACTAGGATGATTTACTTTATACAGAGGTATATTAGATGCAATCATCATCCGACATAAATCAAATTTGAATGTGTCCTCCTCCTTTTTTTTGAACTGCTTACACTATCCCGCAGAGATGTTTGGTCTAACTTAGAGGAATTAAATTTTTCCAAATTCCGTTTGTGAAGTGGAGTTCCACAATGATGGTCAATAAAGTACTTTTTTGTAGTTGAAATCTGAGAATTTTAAAAAATGAGAATAATTAAGTAGAATTTTAATACTATGTAGTTATGCGGTGACTGAGAGAAAGAAAAAATGAAACTTACTGATTGGCCACACGGTTCACAAAATGCTCCATCTCCTTCTAGAGATAGTTTCTAAATAAACTCACAAAACGTCTAAAACTTTTTAAAATGTGTGTTCTTTACTTTTCGGTATACGCAACAAAACTAAACTCTAATTCAGTACAACTGATATAAAAGTCAGAACATTAGGGATTTCCCATTTGTTAAGCCTCTTCTTAATCCGCAAATAGGTAGGTAAATTTTCCCAGAAGACCATTAACAAACAAACCATTAATATTTTATTACTAGCCCAAAATTTTATTACAGAAAGGTTTAGTAATAAAATGAAGTACCGAATATGAATAACATCATCAGTAGTAGCATGAAAGTTTAAAAAAGGCACAAAAAGGCGGACTTTACGAAAAAAGGCAAAATATACAAAAATCATCTAGAATAGGCAAAATAGGCAAAAAAGGCATTTTGTCTATTTTGGTAAAATTTTTTGAAAAATTGTCAAAAATGGTCAATAATTGTCAGAATCTTCCAAAAATTGTCAAAAACTGTCAAAAATTGTCAAGAATTGTTAAATATTTTAGAAAATGGTCAAAAATAGTCAATAGTCAAGGCTTTGCTTGAGGAGCCAAGTAATTTTTAAAAGTTAGATTTTTTCCATTTCTAAAAATTTCGTTGTTAACCTGATTCCCTCATTTATTTGTTTATCGAGTACAACAAGTGTGCTACCATTCGAATTTATTTCATAGTTAGATATTACATTTTTATAAGATTGTGATTTGAGAGGATCCCACTTAATTATTATTTTTTTATTACCGTAATGTTGTTGTAGTTGAGTATTATACATTTTAAAGAAATCAGCTTCAATTACGATAGTGCAGCTTAGGTGGTCTGAGATTAGATTGTTATCGATAAAAAACCTTGAAATTAAATCTACATCGTTAATTTTTGCCCACACTAGATCTATCACTCTTCGTCCTGATTGCCCAATGTATGTAAAGTTACCTTCATAGTCGTCGAACGGTTTTCCATTGCTTCCACAAGTAATGTGCCTCTTAAATTTACTATAATATCCCTTGATCCTCTTGGTTGTAAGAGAGAGTTAGTGTCTGTTAAGTTACCAGAATCAAAGTCATTCAGATGGCCCACCCTAGCATTGAAGTCACCATACAAGGTCATCTTGTCATTAGGAAACTTTATGATTATTTCTTGTACCGTATCTTCTAGCATTTCTATACAGGTGCGATCATCTTAATCTGGTGTTAAGTAAACTACTCCTAAAATATAAAATTGTTTGTTGATATTTATTCTTAAAAATATCCACATAAAACAGGTATCAATAATATCTACACTCCTAATTCCAGCAATGTGTTTTGATATAAGAACTAGAATACCTCCACTACCTCTACCCCTCTGCTTATCCTTAATAGCTTGACATGTATAAGCATCATAGTTATTTAAAATTTTGGGTAAGCTAGTGTGGGGAGAGGTAATCCAAGTTTCTACTAAGCCTATGATATGAGAACTACACAAATCATTGATTTCTGACATTTCTAAGTTATTTAAAGTGTTGATGCCTTGGCAGTTCCAGAATGTTATTTTGAAAGGCATATGCGCGTTTACATACTTTAAGTTGGTTCTAGCAGGGGTTAGTTTTTTGTTGGTACTTCGATATTTGTTCGTTTCGCCGATTCATCTTTTTTCTCTGGGGTTACTTCACTAAATTTTCTTCCTTTTGCTGTTGTATTATTATATGCGTAATGTGACACCTGCGTTGCTGCTTCTTTTTTATGTTCGTTGGCTTCTAACTCTGCTAAATTATATAATTTCCCGTCGATAGAGAGCTTATTGTAGACTAGTTTTACTCTGATTCCTTTATCTCTGGCATCTTTTTGATAGCTTAGTAGTTGCTTTCTTTGCTCGATAATTTCTTTGGGGTAGTCTTCGTTAATGTAGATATTTGTTCCTTTCAGTTTGCTTCTTTCTCTTAAAATGTCTACCTTTTTTTCCCATCCATTTTATTTCAGTAGCATTGGTCTGTTCTTGAGCTTGTTTCGATCACCTATTCTTCTTTTTTCGATTATGTCTGTATTAACATTTATTTTCGAGTTTATTTTTCTCATTACTCCATTCACTTATTCCTTTAGTTGCTCTGCATATTCTCCTGATTCTTCTTCAATGCCCATTATTATTAGATTTTCTTTTCTCAGATCTTTTCCAATCTGAACTAACTTTTCTTCTAATTTTTCAGTAATCTTTTTTAGAATAAGATTCTCTTTACGCAATTCCTGGTTTTCTATTTTTAGTCCCTCCATTTGAGAATGGACATCATCTATTTTTTGTTCAATTCTAGCATTACGTTGGTCCATAGATTCTAGCTTTTTCATAAGCTCATCCATTATGGCAAGATTTTGTATTTCGTATACAAATGAATTCCGAAAGAAAAAGTACAGTCTTAAAATTTTCCCAGGTCTTATAATTTATAAAATACTGGCCTGTTCTCCTGTAATAATATCACAAATTTGCTTGCTGCTTATCTCTATTTAATTAAATCTTATCAGAATACTTGGGTTTTTTGTTTGCGATAATTTGTTACTTTTGTGAATTCTAACCTATTTGGGCTTGAATTAGATATTCTGACCAAATTTACTGTTGTTTAAACTATTGCACATAATCACTGTATAATTAAAAACACATGGGTAACGATTAAAAGATTTTTAGTTGGCTTTTAACTCTACAATTATTGAATTTGCTGGATCGATTTAACCGTGCACTTTCTTTGGCAAGTCCAGGACCGTAACTGATATATGTACAAGTTACATAATCAGAAAATTTAAAAAGCGGTACCACCGGGGATCGAACCCGGGAACCCTCGAATACCATCCCATACGCTAAGCCTCGGCGCTACGTAGGTTCGTACCTAACGATGTTCGGATCGGTATTATATGTTACCATTAACCGCGACTGCGTCTTACAGTATAATGAAAAGTATCGTTCATTACACATCCATGAATGCTTTTCCAGTGCTTGTACGACTTACCGTGTTCGGCTACGCCTCACACGGGAACCCGTCGCGCGCACACGGTAGAAGCCTATTTTCTGGACTCGTAATATACAATATTATATTTCATTACAAGTCGGGAAGTACGGAAAGTCGTGCAAGCACGGGAAAAGCATTTATGGATGTGTAATGAACGATCCTTTTCACTATACCTTTCTTAATACAAAAACTAGTAAGTATTTACTATACTATACTATAATTCAAAACACTGACATCTAACTTTTTGTCTTCGTTTTACTAATTGTCAACTCACTCAAAAACCCGCGTATATATAGTCTTCATAAACTCTTGAATATTCTTGAACTATGCCTAAACAAAGCATCTTCCAGAATGTTCTCGAAAGGGGAGGCGCATTTGCCAATATGTATAGTCGAGAGACAGGGCCGGCTTTGAGTTGGTGACCTCGCAACACTGCCCCCTCCTTAATAGGAACTTCCTCCTGGAACTTCTGTGTAGCCGGGACTGGATGTTTAAATCGGCAACTGGACCCATTTCTACACTTTCCGGTCGTATGGAAATAAGAGGGCACTGTCTTCATTGGACACTGATAACGGGGGATATAGCTGCAGATTAACATGTTGACACCGGTATCATATTCCTGATGAATTGCCAATCCAACTGGCTGCTCTCTATCTTAGACATAGCTAGTTTCTTCACGTTGTATTCCAGCACACGATCTCGAAGGCTACGTAGCGCTTCCCACACATTCGGTCGATATTGAAATTCGTTTTTTGTACTGGTACTGTACAGGTACTGTAGAAGATGTACCTTGACTGGTGTTTGAGTCTCAGTGTCTTGCCAGGGATGGAATCTGTTCTTCAAGTTATTCTAGGCAGGGACAGGATCTTCCCGGATATGGTTCACTCCTTCCTCTCCGTCATAGTCTCCTTCGAATGGCGCTAGTCGGTTTTGGTCTGAAGCCTTTGAAAATGGTAAAAAGTGAAAAAAAAATTGTAGTAGTATGAAACCTATCGGAAAAGGAAGAGAATACAACAAAAATGAAAGGAAAAATAATTTACGGGCGATCTGAGGTCGGTGAGTGGTAGGGGGTGAGTTTTTAAGGGTAAAAAACGGCTTATCGAAAAACGTGCTATGGAAACAACTTTTGTGGATACACTTTTTTCACATAACCTCAAAATTCATGTGAAAAATTCAAAAAACTAGGTTAACTAAGATAAAAATAAAAAAACCAAAAACTTAGTTTTTTGAATTTTACACATGAATTTTGAGGTTATGTGAAAAAAGTGTAACCACAAAAGTTCTTTGCGCATACGATCCTAAATTACCATTGGTTTTAGCCACCGATGCTAGTTCTAAAGTTTTGGGAGCAGTATTATCACATATTTTTCCAGATAGCAGTGGACATCCAATTGCTTTTACTTCGAGAAGTTTGACGAGGGCTGAACAGAATTATAGTCAAATAGATAAAGAAGCGACTTAAATTTTTTTGGCATGTAATAAATTCTTTCAATATTGTTCTGGACGTAAATTCAAATTGATGACTGATTATAACCACTAGTTTCGATATTTTACCCTAACAAGAACCTTCCCAGTATGGTAACTACCAGGATGTTGCATTATGCACAATTTTTGAAGGTTTTGACTACGATATTGTTCACAGAGCCACTAACAAAGATTCAAATGCGCATTATCTAGATTACCCATAAACATTTCAGAAACGTTCAAGGAAACAATGGATGGGGTAACAATACATCAGTTACAACAAATTCTTCCTTTACCAGTTACACTCAGAGAAATTGCAAAAGCGACACAAGAAGATCCAATTCTAAAAAATGTCTACAAACTGGCGTCAAAATTGGAGAAGAGGGATTCAAAGGAAAATATATGGAGTTTTCTTTAAACGAAGGTACGGTTATGAAGGAGTCACGCATTATTATACCTGAAACATTGCGACTAAGACTTTTGAACGAATTACATGAAGCACATACTGAAATAGTCAGAATGAAAGCACTTGCTCATTCATTTGTTTGGTGGCCAAGAATAGACGTAGATATCGAAGAAATGGCAAAGAGATGTCGAAGTTGTCTATGTTACACGAAAAAGGTAAAACTCCACCTCATTGTTGGGAATCCCCAAAGGACCCGTGGCAAAGAGTACATATTGATTTTGCAGGGCCTTTTCATTGAACCTTTTTCTCATGACAAATTCTATGAACAGTACAAAAACAGTTTCAGTTTTACGATGTTTTGGGTTACCGGTTACACTGGTTAGTGATAATGGAGGAACATTCACATCACAAGAATTCGAAAATTTTCTAAAATGCGATGGAATTATACACAAACTTACGGCCCCTTATCACCCAGCATCGAACGGACAAGTCGAAAGATATGTATGTTCCATGAAAAATATGTTGAAGAAAATGATGATGGATCCTGGAAATTTGGAACCGAAACTTCAAAAGTTTCTCATACAATACCGGAAAACGCCCCTCTCATCTACCAATAAATCACCAGCACAACTAATGTTTAGGAGAGAAATCAGAACAAAACTTGATTTAATTAGATTTCATGAACCTGTGGGAAGCTCTAATCAAATTCAGGGAGTTCCAACTTTCACTGTTCGTGTAAGGAATTACGATAAAAGAAAAAATTGCTTGTGGGAATTTGGAAGAATTCATAAACAAGAAAGTAATTTGATTTATTTAATTGAAATTGAAGGACTGGTGATCAGAAGGCATGTAAATCAAATAGCTTCAACAAAAGTCATGGTTTCAAATACTTCATATCCTAAATTTTGTTTTGTGCCAGACATAAATTCTCACAAAGATACTAATGATATTGAAACGAATCCACAAACCGCTCAAGCTAATTCCTCTAGAGCTTCAATCACCAATTTTGGAAGTGGTGAGAGCAATTCTGCAACTGGTCGTGCTTCTGTAAGGAATTACGATACTGTCAACTCAGAAGCTTCTACTTCATGAAGTAATGAAGAAGGAATAATGGCAACAGGTCATAAAGTAGAACCTGAATTCAGGGATTTAACCAGCGAAGAAGTACAAGAGTAAGAAGGAAACCAGAAATATTAAACCTGTAAATTTATCTTGGAGGATTTGTTGTGTTCACTATATAATTTAGATTATTATTACTTATGTCACAGTCTTGTCATTAAAAAGTTTTTATTTCATGTCAGTAACTTTAAATACGAAACACTGAACTAAACTGAATATATAACAGTTATGTTTATCTTATAAAAACATATTGTTTGTTACATGTTATATTCTAAGTATTCAATTAATAATATGATTTTCTTAGCATGCTATAAGTACGCTCTTAGTAACCATTAGTTAGTATGCTGTTTTCGTGTTCATTATCAATAAGGCTGCAATTGTTTGTTTGATTCATAGTATATTATAGTTTGGCAAGTCTATCTGTAGCTACTTGGCATCGGTAAAGGGTGAGGAAACATGGCCGATATCTGTCATAAACGTACCAATGGCGTACGGTACCTATTTTATAAAAGTATTAAAAATAATAATTATTATTATATAATAATTATATATAGAAACTGATTTATGCTTTGCTTTAAAGTTAAGGTATTTTCCAAAGACGTACTCATTAAAAATCGTATTTGAATTCGATATGGATACGAAATAATAAGATACCAAGTAAAACTGAAAATACGAAGGAAAATATTGACAATTTAAACGCCACTGGATAATCAATATCAGTCAATTGTCGAAGTAACAGGGAAGAACATACGGACGCGCTTGCCAATAGGAAGTCAGGTGGTTACTTAGCAACGAAATTTCGATAAATATTCACCAATTGAGTTAGTTCGGAGGGCGTGGTAATTATGATTTTCGCACGACGTTGCAGGCTTGAAGGAAACCCATAACATATTTGGAAAAGTGTTGATATTTTAATATTCATAAATTGAAAAAATAATGTTAATAGACAAAATCCAATGAAACAAGCACATTGAAGAGCTAACGTTTAATCATTATTGACATATTGTTAATAATAAAAAGTCCATTTTCTAATTATTATCACTACATACTTAGCACTTTAGCTTTTTCATAGTTGAACGTGGAAATATCGAATGTTTCCGACCGCATTCCTTTCATAGCTTCAGTTATGTTTACCAAACTATACGCCACAAGGGCCGAAAGTTGAATGTTCGGCCCTGCGCCGAGATTTCAACTTTTGGCCCGTGTAGTGCATACGACTTTTCTTCATAGACGATCGAAAGTTCGTTATTAATTTTACTTTTTTTTAACTTTAACTCTGTTTTTGATGCCTGCCCCACGAACGAAGCGAGTGCTGCTGGTCGTTACGAGTATAAATACGCATGAGAAGTTCTTTCCTCCCGTCGTTATAGAGGGCGAGCGTGTACTTCTCACAGGAAGTAAATGTTAAACTTTCGTCCCTGCTACTAGGGAAGAAAGTACGTATTTTCGACCGAGGTATGAAGGAACATTATTTTAATAACAATAGAAAAATATCAATTTATGAAACGAAAAGCATGTGCACCACATATAGAATAAAGTTTAAGAAGTATATAAAACGTGATAGGAATGAAATTATTCTACGATGGGATAAAAATGATATTATTCATAAAAGAGTAAGTGCATATTTCAAAACATCGTAAAATAACCTATTAAATTATGTTGATGTACGGTGATAGAATAAAATTACTATTAAGTAAGTATTCAATACTTCAAGTGGTTTGTCACCTTTTTAACTTTTTAATTTTTTTGATTTTAATAAGTGTCAAAAAACATGTTGAGTCCCCTTTGGAACTTTTTCATGTGTTATTGGATTTTGAGGTTATGTTTAATAGATATTCAAGAAAAATTTGATAATGCTTTCGCTTCAAAGGATTAGGAGGTACTAAAATGACAATTCTTCGATTTCGATCAAAAGGATTCCAAAGATTTGGCGATTATGTCTTTGTCTTTGTCTTTAAATGTCATAATAAAATTATTAGAACTGTCAGATTAAATATATTTACAATTTGAGATATTTTGTTTATTTTAACTTATTACTAGAAACTATTAATGACTTATCTAATCTGAATAATCGCACTATAGTTTCCGATCGTTTTTGGGGCATTTTATATCACTTGTTTCAATTATTCACTCGCGCACTTTTTATGTCTTCGCTTCAAGAAAATAGTCATTATTGCCCGATCTGGAACTTTTTCCATTTTAAACTCAAATGATTACGATATTATTATTTTGTTTTAACACTCACAATATTTGGTTATACATAAATTGAGCTTATTAAACAGTATTGAATATGTTTTATAACATATTAGTTCATAAGTGTTTATTGGCAACTAAATGCTCACAAATATATACCAAATTTGTAGTAAATATATTTCTTTCTCTTACTGTTTTTTAAGTTTGCTCTTTATCTCGAACAGAAAATGTTGGTCGCACTGCTTGAGTGCAAAGCCAACTATTTTTGAATTGTTTTGTAGGTTATACAAACGTTTATAATTTACTAATTTTAATATGAACCCAAATAAGAGAGAAATCGCAGTAACATTTAATGAAGTGGCAGATATTTTCGATTGTGCGCCAAGTTGTTAAAAGAAAAAACATTATTTGGACCACTAAATTATAGGGATAGACTTTATATAGCCGCATATGGATATGCGAATGGAATAGATCCGGATTTACTAAGAACAGCTCTTCATATTAATAAAAATAACACAGCAAAGAAGATAAATAAACCGTTGGATCTGTATAAGTATTTTGATGGAGATAGACTTCTTGGTGATGATTATGAAAAATTAATATTTGAAAGACGAAGTAGGTATTACACTTTCTGTCTTTACAAAAGGAAATTTATTGATTTAAATGGAAATAATTATCTAGTAAGAAAATGACTTAGAAAAAATGTATATAGAAATAATTAAATAAATAAAAACTTTAAAATACATATTTTTTTGAAATTTGCGAAGTGGTGCTTCTAATTTTGATCTCAGCATTGCCACCATATTTTTTCCCACATAAACTGGTCCACATATTCTAATAGAAATGGGGACGACATAACCCCCAACCTTCTACAGTATCCTTTGAATACAGCCCAGAGACCCTCAACCCTATTTGTGCAGGTGCCAGTGGTAGGGTCTTTGAAGCATTTAGGGTGGTTCACTGTCTTATGGTTAAAGCCATAGTTCTTTAAATTCGAATATGCCCTCCACTGGTTTGTCCAAATTTCGGTGCCCTGTTTGACATATTTAGTAATTAAAGGGATGAGCATCTCCGCCTTCCTATTTTTCAAATATACTATCACATATTATTTGGTGAGGGTGTCTATCATCCCCAAAACTCATACTTCGGGAACAATCCTGCCTCTATTATCCTTCCTTTTGGAAACGGCACTCTCGTCTATTTGGTCTATGTGTCCTGGTCCCCCTAAAAGTTTATTAAACTGGACATATTTGAATTATTCAATAAAAAACATACATACCTAATGGAAGCTCTTCTTCATCCTCCAGCAGCATCCAACTGGCAATATCTCTAATAAATCTATTTACTTGTATGATAGAATTTTTAGAAATACCGCCAGTTCGGTAATAGACACTGGTCGTTTTCATCTCACACGACCAGTACCAAATTACTTCCAAAACTGCCCTCACTGGCAGATTCATCTGCTCAAAGAATAATACCGAATAACCGAATAATAAATTCGACATTTTTGGAACCTGAATGCATGGTTTAAAGAGTTACATCCATTTTTTTTCAACACACACATCTTGCGACAACTCTTATTTATGCATCTTAATGAGCGGCGAATCATATTATGCTGTTGCAAATATTCCACTAACCCTTCGTCGTCCTTATTTACTACAATAAATTCTTCCCTCGTACTTGTTATTTCCATTTTAACTATTCAAATTTGAATATTGGTATCTCAATTTGACAAGACTAATAAACTTGGTTTACATCTAGATATCTTTGCGCGCGAACACTATTACCAACATTCATTTTTTTATGGGCATAAAACAAGATTGAAATCTATAGAACAATCTGTTCATATATAGCATGGTTGCCAGTTGTAATCTATCACGTAAGTATCATGATATTCTTCCTTTCCTTCATCGAATATTAGGTAGATAACATTATTATCAATGGTTAAAAGAAAATTAAACATTATTGTATATATGTATAATTGTATTGTTTAACTCTTATCTCATGTATATGTTACAGTCAATATATGAAATTAGGCACTGTATATACTGTCTAGCCGGTATATAATATATTGCCTGAACTTCTCCGTTATATATAAAATAAGGCACAAATCATAATCTGACTAGGCATTACATAAAACGCGCATAAAAAGTTAGTCAGTTTATTTTGTTCTTTGTTTTTAACCTCCAGGAGATTTTGTAGTTGTAGTTTTTATCGAGAAGGGCAAGGAAAATCGTTGAAGAAGCTATACAGTGTTGAAAAAATGGCTTCTTCAATGATTTTCCTTGCCCTTCTCTCGATAGATTAATCAATGGTATGTTTTAACCAAGACAGAAATTCTAAATAGTGGGGTACAATAATTCTTTAATTTGCCATAGATCAATAATATTTGGGTATAGTTCAAAATTCTGTTACGGTCTTGTTTGTAGATGTGAATATTGAATTGTTTCACAAATTGCCTAAAATAAGTACGCAGTATAATACGGCCGACGCTGTTTATATAGTGACTAGTCGATTTATGAAATGGATATTTTTTATATAAACGGTCTGATATGGGCAGTCTGTATATAAACGGTCTGCGCGGTATATATACGGCATCTATTTACAAATTGACTGTAACATATATATATTGTAATGTTTTTGTTATTTGTTTAAATAGTTTCTTACTTGTGGGATAAAATTATACACACTACCATGGCTAATTACTATCTATTTATTCAAAGAAACACACACTGTATTAAATTTAATTTACATACACACTTTACTTAATGTCTACTAATTTATTTACACTCGGTATATTAGTTCTAATTTATTTTCACCGCTGGAATATTACACTACTCATCTGCACTATTCAATTCACTGTCCGATTACCAAGAACTTCAGCAAACTGTCTGTGAACTAACTCTTTAGTGTCCGTTTCACTAATTCCGAACTAACTGTTTCAATAATTGTTCACGCACTCAAAAACCCGCGTGTATATAGTCCTTATCGACTCTAGAAAATTCCAGTACATTCCGCGCAAGTCCTATGCACAAACAAAACGAATGTTCTCGAAAGAAGCGCAGCCACCAAAATTTACAGTCGAGGGACAGGACCGGCTTTGAGTTGGTGACCTCGCAACATTGCCCCCTCCTTGATAGGAAGTTCCTCATGGAACTTCTGTGTAGCCAGTGGACCCATTTCTACACTTTCCGGTCGTATGGAAATAACAGGGACACCGGTGTCTTTGAAGATCACTTCCATCATATTTCTGATAACTCGCCAATCCAACTGGTTGCTCTCTATCTTAGGCATAGCTAGTTTCTTCACGTTGGATTCCAGCACATTGTCTCGAAGGCTACGTATCGCTTCTCACACATTCCGGTAGGTGGATCGATCTTCTTGAAATTCGTTCTTTGTTACCAGGTAGACGCCGAACCATGAATTGTGTTTGAGTCTCAGTGTCTTGCCAGGGGTTGGAATCTGTTCTGCAAGTTTTTCTAAACGCCCAAACTGCTTTCGGAAGACGGTTACCAAGCCCCGTGCGTTTTTGATACTGGCTCCAAACCCAGCTTTACCGGTCCCTCCATATGCGCCCATAAATTTTTCGAAGGCAGGGTCAGAATCTTCCCGGATATCGTTCACTCCTTTCTCTCTGTCATGGTCTCCTTCGAATGGCGCTAGTCGGTTTTGGTGGACTACTTTCGGTTTTCCATTGGGGATCTAGCTTATGCGATAGATGACGTCATTGATCCACTCCTTGATCAAGTACGGACCCGCCCACGATTTTTGTTATTTTGGAGAGAAGCCTTTTCTCCTCGTCGGGTTGTGTAACCATCCTTTGTCCCCTTCTTTGAAACTGCCTTCTGTGGCCTGCGTGTCGTACCGTTTTTTCAACCTGTCGCTGGCAACTTAAAGATTCGTTCGGACCAACTCATGCACATCGTCCATCCTTTTTCTCAACTGGATCACGTAATCTTCTCCAGCTAGATCTTCTCCAGGTCGACAACCAAATTCCAGGTCACAAGGAAGCCGCATTTCGCGTCCAAATAGGATTTTCGCAGGTGTTTCACCTGTGGACTCATTGATGGCGGACCGATAAGCCAATGCAAATAGGGAAAAATATTGGTCCCAATCTCTCTGGTGGCTGGAAACTACTTTGGACAGGTATTTTCCAATAGTCCTGTGCATTCTCTCGACCATTCCATCTGACTGTGGATGCAACGCCGTTGTCCTGGTCTTCTTCATTCCCAGCCTGTCACAAATTTCCTGGAATACATGGCTTTCGAAATTTTTTTCTTGATCGCCGTGAACTTCCAAGGGAACTCCATACAGTTGTGGCTTGTTGATTCGGGATCGCGAAAACTTCTACCCACTTTGTGAAATAATCCATCACAACCAGGATGTATTTACCACCATTTTCGGTCGTTGGAAATGGCCCAGCGATGTCTAAAGCAATCCTTTCGAATGGGCTTCCAACATTATACTGTTTCATGGGTGCCTTTCTCTTGCGATGTGGTTCATTACTCGTAGCACAAGTCGTACACTTCTTACACCAGCCCTTCACATCTTCGGAGCTGTTCGTCCAATAAAACATTTCACGGACTTGCTGAAGGGTTTTATTCACTCCCAGATGACCTCCAGATGGAATGTCGTGTAACTTCCTCAATACCTCGGCTACTCTTGTTCTCGAGATAACTAACTGTCTTCTGTTTTCGGAACCATCATCGTTTTCAAGGATTCGTTTAAATAGGCCTTTCTTCAGGACAAGGGAGTCCCACTGAGCCCAATATGCCTGGAGTGTCGGAGAAAATCTTGACACTTCTTGCCAGGTGGGTCGCCGATTTTTTTCCTTCCATTGCTGGATCATCTTCAGGTGAGGATCATTCTCCTGATCTTCTCTGATCCTGGTGGGTGACCATTCTTCATTGACAACTGTAGTTCTTGAAACTGCAGCTTCCTTAAATTCTGCCTTGTTGCAGTAGGAACAGTCTGCTGGGCACGGTCGTCTAGACAGGGAGTCGGCATTTTGGTGGCTTACACCAGCTCGATGTTCGATGTTGAAATCGTAGTCTTGAAGGCGTTCAATCAATCTAGCGATCTAGCCCTCGGAATTCTATCAAGAATTTCCTTCCGTACAGATACTGGTAAAAGTGTTCCACAGACTTCACTACCCCCAAAAGTTCTCTCTTTGTGACGCAGTAGTTTCGTTCTAGTTTGGAGAGGACTTTACTAAAATATCCCAGCACTCTTTCCTGTCCTCCTTGGATCTGTGAAAGCACTCCTCCAGTCCCTACGTTGCTTGCATCAGTGTCAAGAATGCAGTCTCCCACTGGTAACGGATATCCTAGTATCGGCGCCGTGGTTAATCGTCTCTTCAGGGTTTCAAAAGCAGTTTGACATTCTTCATTCCAATGAAAAGTTCTGGTTTCTTCTGTGAGTCGAGTTAGTGGCTTGGCAAAATCCCCAAACTTCCTTATGAACCTTCGATAGTTTGTGCGCAGTCCAAAAAAGCTCCTAATTTGATGTTTGTCGGTAGGTTGCGGCCATTGCTTGATGGAAGCAATTTTCTCTGGATCCACCGCCACTCCTTCATTGTTCACAATATGACCCAAGTTGACTCGGTTTTTGATTAACTGTAATAAATACCAGGTTTGTCGGTAACTATTATTGTTCAATTCATTATCGTATCCGTCACACATGGAGTTGGTGAACGAAACAAGAGAATAGTAGAAGTGTACTGCGTTAGCGACAATAGATCTGTGATTCTGGATTGACAATGTCAAGTCAAGTGTCATACATTAAAAACAAATTATCAACGTTATTTATAAATGATTGTGAAAGACGAAATCAAATGAGGAAATTAACATTACCTACTCCCATTATAAATAATAATTATTACAGTTATAGCCCCAAGAGTATATCCTTTTGGTTTACAAGTTGGTATCAATGTTATACTAAATGTTCCAAATACTATGTATAGACGCACTGTGGTTTAATTCTGATATGTTAACCTTAACTCCGTCATATAAAGTCTGTTTGTAATGATGAGCCCCTAGAGTATCTAAATAGATGGATCCTACCTTGTTTACGATGTTACTGGGACAAACAGATGAGGCTCCAAAGCCGGAAAACAGCCCAGAGGTGTAGTACCCATCTCAGTGCAGGGTAGTCGACCAACCTTCCTGGCAAGTAAATGGTACTTAATAAATATCTGTAACCAGATAACTGAGTAGCATGCAGAGGACAAGCACCAGCTCATTTGTCCAAGGAAACAAAAAGAGAAGAGTAGAGTACAGCAGAGTACGGTAGATTAGAGGCTTAAAATAGAAATACCTAGTAGTGAACTTCGTCTACAGCTATAAATCGCTAGGTAAAATAGTATGTAAATGGTTTCGATATGTTATTTGAGCACCTACCTGTTGATGATGGTTCGGCCTCGTAGTATTGACTATTGGCAAGATCCACAATTGAATCCTTTTTCAAGAAATGACCAACTACTGGCCCATATGGAAATTATGGATCTCACAATCCTATTAGCACAAATCCTCAAATTGAGATTTTTAAAAGCACATGCTTCCAGTGTCAAGCTAATCAGGCAAGAAAAAGTGACAACATCGAGACCATTGATAGACAGGCATTTCCTGTGCGGATCAGGTAAGACACTTTCTATTGATTATCACTCAATTTTAAGCAAGTATTGTTGTTTTTTTAACCTTGACCTCAGTGGAGAGGTTGGTGAACCTGCTAGGTCAAGGATCAAGTTCATGGTTCCATGGCAATCAATTATTGACAAGCTGTCAACCATAACTGATAGGCCGTAAATATAACCAAGAATCAGTCTAACAAAATAAGAGTCTGATAATTAATACTATTTATTAGAGATTGGTTTCTTACTCCACTAATCGATATTCTATTTAAGGTAAGATACTATGGTCGCTATATAGAAGAAGGACTTCTCCCTTAATCATGAGAAACTGCAGTCAAGAAGAAATAGTGGTATTTTATTATATCGTTGGTTAGACCTTAAACCCGTAACAAAATGATAGCGGAAATATCGTTCTTCATAGTGAAAACCTTCTCGTCCATAGAGGAAATGTTAGCAGAAATCTTCTCGTCCATATCGGTAATTGACGAGATTAAGGCGGATGCCTCGACGTTGAATAAAAATGTATCCGGATCCAAGCCGTCAATTCCCAGTGCCATTTTCAATCTTTCGACTAACTCACTCTTCTTTCCGGACGTTTCCAACTCGCGATTTTCCAATTCTGCTTCAAGTTCCGTCACTTTCAGCTCACTTAGTCTGCTAGCCATTTTTACGTAATTATTTATTTATATTATCCCACTTCTCACACCAATGTAATGTTTTTGTTATTTATTTGAATAGTTTTTCACTTGTGGGATAACATTATACACACTACTATGGCTAATTACTATCTATCTATTCAAAGAAACACACACTATATCAAACTTAATTATTCATATACACACTTTACTTAATGTCTACTAATTTATTTACACTCGGTATATTAGTTCTAATTTATTTTCACCGCTTGAATATTACACTATTTATCTGAACTATTTATTTCACTGTCCGATTACTAAGAACTTCTGTAAACTGTCTGTGAACTAACTCTTCACTGTCCGTTTCTCTAACTCTAACTAACTGTTTCAATAATTGTTCACGCTCTCAAAAACCCGCGTATATATAGTCCTTCTCAACTCTAGAAAATTCCAGTACCTTCCGCGCACGTCCTATGCACAAAGCGAATGTTATCGAAAGGAGTGCAGCCACCAAAATTGAGAGTCGAGGGACAGGACCGGCTTTGAGTTGGTGACCTCGCAACAATATATATATATTTTTTTGAAAAACCTAAGGTTATGCATTGCATTCACCTTTCCCCTTAGAAAGTATTGGATATTTTTCAAAAAAAGGGGTGTATGCATACATGCCTTCTTGAAAAATATCCAATAATTTGTAACGCACATTAAGTTATTCAAGAAGGGGAAGGGTGAATCCAATGATTATATCCCCTTCTTCTTCTTGAATAACTTAATGTGCGTTATAAAGTATTGGATATTTTTCAAGAAGGAGAAGGGTGAATGCAATGATTATATTCCTTTAACCTTCTTCAAATACACAATCTAAGGATATCATCATATATAAATGTTTTTATAATTTCATTAATTTTTTTGGGTTTGGGTTAAATTAATTCAATAAAAATATATAGTTTAATGAAATATTTGATTTCGCATCTTAATATTGTAGATAAATACCATGATTCTCAAGTAGCAGATCACAGCTAGCAACCATGCTACAAAGTATTGTAGAATATTATTCTGTTTTATGTACAAACAATTTTATTTTTTATAATGACCTAAAAATTTAAAATTTTCTCATTTACATTGAAAAATGAAAAACAAATTTCAAAGAATGCGCTTATTTAGATTTATGGTTTTGTTTACGTTTTACGTTTCATGGAAAGATATCTGTCAATTCTGTCATTAAAATTATTTACATACAAATTTGTTTCCTTACAAATATATATTTATAATCGTCGTAATTTAAATGATGTTATGAGGAATCTAACTGAATTTTTTTCATAATTAGCGAGAATACATATTGTTGATTACTTTCCTGTACAACTCCATACATTTAAACTGTATTTTGTATAAAATATCTAGTCAAAAAGTGATGGTTCAAGTGGCAAAAAAAATCTTTTTTTTTTGTATTTTCCTCTGTAAATTCTGTATAACCCGCAAATTGTCGACGGATAATCTTCAAAATAGTAGTCCGGGAGCGATCTTCGAACCTTACTCTACAAATTGGTATACTTCGATATTAGTGCTGGTCCGGCGTTTGGACTTATCGCGATTGACAATTAAGCGCTTTCTCAACGTTGCAGCGCGTGGCGATCACCGCGCGCCGAACGCAGGCGGCTCTGTTCTGGCGCGCATGTTATGTCGTTAATTTACTATATAAAAAGAGATCCATTGAAATATTCCCAGATCATGGAAAAGAATATATTTTTCGAAATTTTTTCGAATAATTTATCTTATTGAATAAATATTTAATGTACATTATAATTGTACATCACAGTCAGTATTACATGTCTACTCACATGCTGTTGTCCAATGCTTCAGTATTGTATAATTTATTTTTACACGTTATTTTTGTTTTTATTATATGACAAGAACAGAGTGAACAACATTTAATGCCAGCTCTGACGCAACAGCAAGATTTTTCGGAAATGCAAGGTTTACATCGACAACTTGGTACGAATTCATCGATAGGAGGCAATAATATGTGCACTCTCTTTGGAATTAATAAATCATGCTTAACTTCATATGCATACAAAAGTGGATCCAACTTTGGTATGCTGTTATTTAAACAATTAACTTGTTGATATGTTACGTAGAAAGCTCTAAGTATATGTAACTTGATAGATGCTGAAGTAGGAGGTAATTCAGTGACACCACATTTTTTTGTCATGATAAACACAATAACGAAGTTGGTCAAAACTTTCACATACGGTATTTTTTTATAAACTTTAGTGAGGTACTGTTCAGCCAATTCTATACTACGATTTATACATTCCTCTGAGATACCTAAAATGAATTATTTAAAGCTTCAATAATATAGAGTATGAAATACAGAAACTGAGAATTATAAACATTTTACTTCGTCCAAAGTCAAGGAGATACTTTTCTGGTTTTGCACACTGGGAACTTAATTTCGTCCCTACTTCACTGGTGTAATCTGATCCAGTTTTGTTGTTGATCTTTTTTATAAGGCAGATAGTAAATTAGCGACATACAATGCGCGCCAGAACAGAGCCACCTGCGTTCGGCGCACTGCAACGTTGAGAAAGCTCTTAATTGTCAATCGCGATAAGTGCCAAACGCCGGATCTGCACTAGTATCGAAGTATACCAATTTGTAGAGTGAGGTTCAAAGAACAAGTACGATTTTTCAATTTCAAAAAATGTTCAGTTGGTCAAAAGTTATTAACATCGAAAGTTAGTAAAAATCGTCGATTTTTCGACTTTCAAAAATTTATAAATTTTTAAATATGCATTATACGGAAAAATGAAAAGAGACCTTATCTTCTTAAAATGGGCCATATTTGCATAAAAAAAATGTCCGAACCGAAGAAACCATTTGTTCATAATTTGTTTAAACAATTGCGATTTAAACAAATCGTACCAGTTTTTCGCAAAAACGCCGGGCATATTTGGATTCAGCGGCTCAAAATACATAAGAATACCACTGTTTTATCCTTGGCCCTATGATTGCACACGGCAGCATTGACCGCTCCCGGACTATAGGTGAGTACTATAGTTCAAATAATAGCCTTCTTGGTGTGCGTCATCGTTTGTGACGTATATCCGGGTTTTGGGTATGTCGATATTTTATTTGTTATTTTGACATATAGCTAACCTTTAATTTGATGAATAAAATCATCAGGATCGTATTCAGGCTAATTCGAAAAGGCTATGAAATTAATAATACTTGGGATATCAAAACTCTGCAGAATAAAACAAATTGTATATTCGATTTACATACTAAAATAATTTAATATTAGTTAAATAGTCCTGCAAAAGAATAAATAAAATGCTAACAATAAGATTAATATTCACTTTTCATAAATAATAATTGACCATAAACAACAAAGTACAGACCTGACGTGAACTGTCAGTTGGACGCTACGAAAGGAACGTCTTCATCGTATTTTGAACGATGTATTTTCGCCCGATGGATAGGTCGGGTTTGCGCGTAATCTAAACATTAACCAATCAAATTTTTGTAAGTCAAAGATTAGGGTTAACGTTTGTAATACGTTTAAACGGTTTATTATTGTGATATTTTGATAAGGACTAATCACAGACCTGCCTTTTTCCATTTCTTCCAACGTAATGTGTTAGAAGGGCATTAACAATCAATGACGCACACCAAGAAGGCTATTATATGAATTTTATCGATTTTTCGCAAAAATAATCAAAAACTCGTGTCTCCGTTTAGTTCACCGGACCCGTTCCAGTTTTTATGAAACCTATTTGGTTTGACCCAATTGATAAAATTCATAAAGTAAATAAAAAGTAGAATTTGACGGATTTTGACATTGATCATTGACAGACAAATAGTGCGAAATTATAAAAAAGTAACTGAATATAGAGTGATTAGAATTTGAAACACCCTCGGCGTTGTGCGTTAGTTAAAAAAAATTAATAATATCAATGAATAGCGTAGGTTCTTGCCAAACTGAATTTAAATTTTGGGGATCACAAAGCCAGTTCTCAGGGCTTTGTTACCTGAGGAATTTATAAAAGAATGGATACTAAAAGTTAACACAAAGGGCGCCAGTAATTTTATTTCTTAAAACAAAATTAGAAAAAAATCAAAATTTAAAAATCAGCGAACGTTTAACTGTTGTTTGCTTTTGAAGTTACACTACATAAAATGGTTATCAGATCTGTGTGTTAAATAAAACTTACTTGATAAAATATATATATATATATATATATATATATATATAATATTTATATAAAATATATATATAAAATAATATATATATATATATATATATATATATATATATATATATATATATATATATATATATATATATATATATATATAATGAAAAAACTCTAGAATTGACAATGTACAGTTTTGAAAAGATGTGTTAGTACTTAAAATAGCTAATTAAGCCGTCAAAAAGCTTTACAAATGAACTTTCCTTGACCTTAATCTGGGAGCTGAATTCAGGAACCTCACGTCTGGAAATTCTGTCTTGGACGTCAAGACGGGAAACTGTTCTTTGATCTCAATCCATTTTTCTTTCCTTAAGCAATGTATTTACCGACATGATTTATATTATAAGCTAGGAACTTTCGCTATTTGAAGCGGACTATGTGGGTTTCAGAGCTCAGGAGCGGTATGGGCACAGGAATGTACCTATGTGCACAGGAACGGTAATTTCAACTGGTCTGCCAGGAACTGTCTACAATTATTTTTATCTCCGGAATTATGCTAAAAATACAATCAAATAAAAGAAAGAGATACAACAAAAAAACTGTAGCATATAAGGATATCTGTCCAGGATAAATAAATAAAATTTTACAAGTTTACAACTAATAGCTTAATGATTCGTTCTGGACAAACATCTATTTTATTTAGAGAAAATTTATAAGCAAAAGAGAGAAATAAATATTGAAAATGTGAGTGAATAGAATAGAATAAAAAATATAAAAAAGGTAAAGCTATGTGATATCTCGAAAATTAGTAACAATTTTGTTCAACAAAATAATACTATAAATATGAAATTTTCGAACATCTACAACATCACGTCCTTCAAATTGTGAATTTATTACATACTAGTAATCCTAGTAGATTCGGCACAATCCAAACCCCATATTTTTATCAAAATCTACACATAGATATTAGAACTACTGCACAATTCCTTTATACTTTATTGCTCGAATGGCAGTGATCAACAACCCGCTGGATGTCTCCCTGTTCATATCTATATAAAACCCAAATATTCGAATTTCGCGGTGAAATTAACATCCGAAACTCTAATTATAGAATTTTGGTCCGAACAGACATATGGTTTATTCCACCAAAAGATAAATTTCACGAAATTCTTAACAATTTTTATTTTTAAAATATTTTCGGATATACTGGTTGTATATTCCACCAAAAATTACTTGTGAGATAAAATATTTTTGTACTTGAAATGTTATCGGCAAAGATAACGTTTCAAATTAATTAGTTAGTTAGTATAATATTTTAAAGAAGAATTTTCGTGATATCACAAAAATTTTATATATTTATGGTAATTGTGGTGATGATAATTGATATAGATTTATTTGTTTTGTATTATATTTGTTCAATTGAGTTGTTTATTCTAGGTTGTTTCCTAGACATATTGTTTCATTTTATAATATAAAAAATACAATAATTTTATTTCCTCCTCCCTACTGAAACACCCCCGAGATAAGAGATCGCTAGCTTGGTTGTTCAATTAATGAACTGGTTTATTAGTTACATTCACTGAGGTAGGTGAGTATCTTAGTGGTGACAACGAAAGCATAACAACATATTACCCTATACATTTCTAGTAAAATATCGGTTATCACTTTTTCTTTCATAGTTTGGTATGGTTTTTTGCCTTGTCCATGATTTCTCTTCATTTTTTCCTGGCCTGGCAGAGTTTATTTCAGTTTCTAATTTTAAGTATTTTAATATCTTAGATTATTTCATTGCTCCCTTTTTTCTTCGGTCTTCCGCTTGGTCTTAATGTTTGTGGGATCCGTGTGGCGATTTTTCTTATTAACTCCTCTGGTTGTCGACGATGAATGTGATCGTAGTCTTGGTGCCTTAACTACGTTTATGATATCCTCTCCTTCTAGAATATCTTCAATCTCTTCATTGCTTGGGCTCCTGAACTGATCGTTATTTATTCTCTAGGGACCGTTAATTATTCTTATGATTCAACTTTTTATATGTTTGTAGATCTTGTTTTTTTTTCAGCCAATTCAGTCTTGCTTGATTCTTTGTCCTAACTTCAGTATTGCATTCCTCATCATACCGTTCCTTCTTGCTTTTGTTGTAAATGACCTTAGTGATTAATTTGCGGCACTTATGATGCTTTCTTTTATATTTTTCCATAATACTTCGATATAATTACCATTGACATATTCTATTTTTCCATTTATTGTCTCCACATATTGTACCTTACTGGTTTGTGACTTTTATTTTTTTATGTTCGATCGTTTTCTTTTATTGTGCATGTTATTGGTTTTTATTATTTTCAACTTCACTTTGGCTATTACTAAAATATGGTCTGAATCTGCATTGGTTCCCCTATATGATCTGACATCTTGTATTATTTTATTCCATTTCTTGGATAACGACACATAGTCTATTTGGTTCCCTTCTGTCAGTCCTGGACTAATTCAGGTTATTATATATTATCTCTTGTGTTCATGTCTCGTGCTTACAATGAAAGTATTGGTTGATGTTGCCAATCCACAGAGTCTACTGCCGTTATTTTTGGTATATTCATGGATTGTTTCTTTTCCAGCCACTTCCTCACTATACTCTTTATTCCCGATATTTGCGTTGAAGTCACCAATTAGAATCAGTACATCATTTGCTGATACTCCAAGAGTGACTTCTTCTATCAGTTCTTAAAATTTTCCTATTCTGTTTCCGTGGGGGCGTAGGCGTTGATAATGGTTATGTTAGCTTGTTTATGTTCAATTCGAATTAGTGAAAGTCTTCCGTTGATTGCTTCAAACTCTATGATATGATCTCTGAGATTTTGAGCTACTAAAAATCTAGTGCCATTACGTCCTTGTTGTTTTTCTACTGAATAGGGAAATGTGTAGTTTTTTTTTTTTCATTATTGTACCATCTTGTTTCTTGTAGACCCAGTACATCTATATTATATCTTTCCATTTCTCCTGTCGTTCCATGTACCTTGATTTATGGTTGTCGCCTTTTGTTCCTTTTTCTGTTCTTATTTTTAGTATTGTTATTATTTCTATTAACCCTTTTCTTTGCCTGGTCGTCTCTATTTATTCCTACCATGCTCCCTGTTTCAATAAGTTTTTACCATTCGTTTTTATTATTTTTCTTGATTGTTCTCCTGAGTTCCCTTCTGGATATCGCATGCTAGCCTGAGTCTCGTTTTCTGCTTCCATACCCTGTTGTAGGTCTGTTAATTTATACCCTTTCCCATTTATATAGAGTATGCTTTAAACCAGTATTACTCTCTGTCCGCCGTCTCTTGCTTCTTTCTTGTATCTGATTAAATGTTTTCTCTGATGTAGTATTTCCTTTGGATAGTCTTCGTTGATGTATATTGTTGATCCTTTCAACTTATTTGCATCTTTTAGGATCTCCATTCTCTCATTCTAATCTTTCATTTCCACTAAAACATGTCTTTTTTATATTTTTTTCGCCGAATCTTCTAAATTCAAGTACATCAGTTTTTACATCAGTCGTGTTCTTCACTTTACTAATAATGTTTTTCAATTCATTTTCTAACTGTATTTTGCTCTCCTCTCCTTCCTCCATGTATTATAACATTTTTCTTCCTTAGATTCTTTTCAATCTGTATAATTTTTTCACTTAAATATTCCGATTTTCCTCTTAAGTCTACATTTTCTATTTTCAACTGCATATTTTCTTTCTTCAGTAGTTCAATTTGTTTGCGCATTCCATCAATTTTGTTTTTAATTCTATCATTCCTAGCGTCCATTTCTTCAAGTTTATTTAATAGTTGTTCCAGTTTTGAGTCTCGGGCCGGGCCTGTCTTTTTGCTAATTGAATTCAAATTCCCTTATAGCTATGCTAATTATTCGACTGATAAGTTTATTTAGTTTATGGATTTTAACAAAATTTTCATAGATAAATTGTAGTATTTCTTTGTTTTAGTCACCCTGAAATACTTAGCTGATATTATTATTTGTATAAATATTTTACTTTCACAATTTTTTATCGTAATTTCCCACAGTAAAACTCGAACTTCAACATTTAAGTAATTCTTGCCTGTTCCATTAATCGACCAGGACCGGACCAAACTGCAGCAGTAGGGGAGGCATAATTATCCAATATTTGAAAGAACTTCCAAGTTTTATTATAAACAGCTCACTATTTTATATTATTATGATTTATGAACCCTAACATAGTAAAGTTAAATTAAAAAAAAAGGGTACAAATATTATAGAAAAAAATTGACGTCATCCTATTTGCGTCAAACCGACTGGAATTTGAGGATATCAAATGTCATGGTTTGTCAAAATAGAGCCTACGTCTATTAGGCAATCACAGATCGACCTAATATGGCCGACCAGGGCAAACAATTTGGATAGCTGGTCAGTGTTGTATTGTCTATTCAATGGTGAATAGTGTCCAAGGATTTTATTAGTGTGTTTTTTATACAATGTATACGTTGTGGTTTTTTAAAAACCTCCTTTGGATTTTAACCACATTTGAGAAATGGAAGCACTCCTAGGTATGTATATTAATAGTTATTTGGTATATTTACAGCAGATGGAAGCTTTGAAAAGTTGACATGCCTATAAATAATTTGAATTTGGCTTTGTGCTCAAAGCAGGACCTACTTTAGTCAATAGAGTTTTTGTTTTAGTAGGCAAGGTCATACTTGAGTTTATTATTTTGAATGTCATATTAGCAAGATATATTTGAAAAAAAAGTCCATAGATGAATAAGAGTAGATGGTCAAGAGACAGTTCAAAATTGTATTGCAAGCATACCCTTATCCCATGCAGAAGTTTGAGGAGCTAGAAAAGCTCTTTTTGTAATGATGTTGATGATGGTAGACCTATGATATTGTGTAATCAAGTAAATGATAAAATGATTCCATTGTCATTGCGTAAGTTCAAAAACTGTTCCCTACGACTTATGGTATTGCGGTGTGTTTGAAAAAAGTTTAATTTTTTTTGGAATGTTATTCAAATGAATGGAAATTATTTCTAAATTTGTGTAATCTACAAGATGTTATAATATAATAATCTCCAATTTGATGGACCGATGGAATATTGACGTTGGATTTACTTTATTTTATGTACTTATTTTATTGTTTGAGTTTTTAGACCACTTTCTTAATAAAATTATAGCAATTTCTCTTGACAATAAAGCGTATTTATCCCTCTAGCTTATTTAAATACAAAGAAATATAGTAATGGTACTAAACTAACGGAAAATTAATGTTTTTATGTAGGCACAACTTAACCGAAACCTGGTCCAAAATCCACATATGCAACACAAAAGTTTTATAAAAGCAAACTTTCCATTGTTTATTATTATTATCAAAAAATAAAACAATCCTTGAAGCCAAATAAAATATCCTTTCTTCGAAAAAAATACTCTTGTCTATACCAAAAGACCAAAACCATATTTTTGTTTGACCTGGCACGCCATATTGAATGTTTTTTGACAGATCACTGGATTTCCTGATAGACCATTCCAGAATGACAGGTCGGCCATATTGTGCTGGAGGGCACACTATTTAGTTTTCATTGTTTACTGGTAAACAACGGATGACAGTTAGACTTCAATTAGTAATAAGTCTTGAAATTGTCTAAAATGCCATCGTTTTGTGTAGTGTTGTTAAGTGCGGAATGCGGGAAAAAAGAGATACGGAATCTTTCTTTCGATTTCGGGCTGTTTTAACCAAGCGATGTGACTTTTTAATTGATCTCTCTGTGCATCAGCGCGATGCTTAGATTAGTGCATCTGTTTAGTGGGGTTATCAACAATCACATTTTTTTATTCTAATAAATAGAAAACAACTAAATTGTGTTTATTCTTTTTGGTCTCCACTTTTAATATTTTTATAATATTTTGGTAAATTTAGTAAGTGATACTTTTTTGGCTATTTCCCTCGTCTTCATTTTCACCAATCACAAACGCGCAATTTTGAATTCCAAACGGTTTCTAGATGAAAAAACTGTATGACAGCACCTGTCAGCAGTTTGTTCGAGTTTACCCGCGGCCAAACTTTACTGCTGTTGTGTAGTAAATTACGAAGGATTACCTTCAAAATAAGGCTTTATTCTACAGAGAACAACCAACATTAAATTATTGACAACTTTGTAACATAACTGACAATGTCATGAATCCTATCAAAATGGTAATATCATGACATTCTTCCCGCCTTCTTATTTCTCGAGGAAGTCTTCTAAATATTGAGGACGCCTTCGTGTCCTAACTGGCCTATCGATATTCAGTACTGCGTCTTGATTGTGTTGGTCTTGAATGAGATGGTCTTGATTTTCTTTAATGCTTTGGTCTTGACTTTCTTGAATGCTTTGGTCTTGATTTTGACTGACAGAATTTTCATCGCAATAAATTAATAATATGCCTAGTGGAAACTGTCTTTTCTTCTCCATTTTCCAGTCGGATATGGGCGTATTCCGAGTTGGCTTCTAGGAGTTGGACTTCATCAACTAAAGGTTCGTATTTATTCAAGCGGACGAATCTCTTTAATAGCACTGGTCCTGGTGCAGCTAGCCATGTAGGAATCGATGATCCATAAGTTGAGCGCCTCACATAGTTAAACATGCGTTCACGTGGGGTCGAGTTGATAGCAGTGCATGAAAGAGATCTAATAGAGTGAAGAGAATCCACTAGAACCTGCTCCAACTGGTTGATTTTCAAATTTTGAGATTTTAAAGCCAACTGGATGGTTTGCCATATAATTCCATTAAATCGTTCGCACTGACCATTACCCTGAGGATTATAGGAAGTCGTGCGACTTGAAGCAATACCATGAGACTCTAAAAATGACTTAAGTTCACGAGACATAAAAGAGGTACCTTGGTCAGAATGAACATATGCCAGAGTGCCAAATATAGAAAATATTTGACGCAAACATTGGATAACTGTAGAGGATGATATGTCGCAACATGGAAATGCGAATGGGAATCTGGGAATCCAAATTAAGACGTTCAAATGGTGAGGTGGCTTTGATTAACGTTCCTTCATTTTTGTGAAATTTTGGTTTAATTTCAGCACAAACAGGACATGAGGAGGTAATTTGACGGACGTCTTCCACAGAATAAGGCAGATTTTTGCAGCGTATCCAATGAAAAAACCGGGTGATACCAGGGTGACACAAAGAAGAATGTAAATCAAATAACTTCTTTTGTTCAGCCGATGACATGGTTGCAGAAGTAATACGGGAAAATGCATCAGCTACCGTGTTTTGACTTCCTGGCCTGTAAACGATATCATATTTGTAGCATGACAATTCCAAACGCCAACGTTGAATTTTCTCATTTTTGATGAAGACTTGTTATTAAACATAAATGCTACTGACTTCTGATCCGTAATGAACTGAAAATGTCTGCCTATTAAAAAATGTCGCCACTTTTTCAGTGCTTCTACTATTGCGTACGTTTCTTTTTCAACTGACGAATGCTTTTGTTCCTGAGAGGACAAGGTTCTTGAGAAAAATGAGACTGGTCTTCCTGATTGGGATAATTGAGCAGCTATTGCAAACTCCGAGGCAACGGTTTCAACGGCTAATACAGCGTCGTCATCAATTGAAGAAATCGAAGAATTGGCTATGTCTTGTTTGAGCTGTCTAAATGCCAAAATTGCTTTCTCAGACAATGGAAAACTTGTGCTGTGTGCTAGCGGCTGAATTTTTTCGGAAAATTTAGGAAACCATTTAGAGTAATGTGCAAACATTCCTAGAATTCTTCGAAGAGAAGCTGTAGTATCAGGTACTGGTTAATTCAAGAGAGGCTTAAGTCGTTCTGGGTCCGGCTACATAGTTTTGTTGCATAATAAATACCCAAGAATGCAAATCGATTCGGGGGAAAATCTTGATTTTGTTTCATTAATTGTTAAACGGTACTTCTTAATGACATCTAAATATTTTTGTAAATTTTGATCATGTTCTTCTTGTGAGTTACCGCAAACAGTGACGTCATCCAGATAAGTATAGACGCTTTTAAGATTTTCTTTCTTGATGATGCTGTCGACGGTTCGTTGGAAACAAGCGACTCCATTGGTAACACCAAACGGAATTCGAGTAAATTGGTACAAGTTTCCACAAGCTTCAAATGCAGTGTAGATCTTTTCTTCATCTTTAATTGGAATTTGGTAATAGGCACTACGGAGATCAATTGTACTAAAAACGGAATATTTCGAAATTTGGTTTACAATGTCTTCTATCCGTGGCAATGGGTATGCATCCAATAATGTATATTTATTTATGGTTCGAGAATAGTCAATACACATACATTTCTTGAGGTTTTTACTTGAAGTTACCAGAGGTTGAGCTTGCCAGGGGGAGATACTGGGTTCTATGATCTTTTCTTTCAAAAGATGTTTGATTTCTTGTTCAATAAAGTTGAGGTCTGAAGTTGTAAATCGACGGGATTTTATTGCGATTGGTTTGCAATTAAACGTCAAATTTGAAAATAAACTGAATGGTTCAACATTTGCTACTGCTTAATTGCATATTGATAGGGTAGATTTGTCACCTCCAAAGAGAATTTCGAGTCGGGAATGTTGCTTCAGAATATCATTACTAATGATTGCTTCAGTGCAGAGTTCATCAAGGACTAAAAGCTTTACATTTGAACAAATGTTATCCAAAATTTGTAGGCCTACAATACAATATCCAAGAATTTGCGACGTGAGAGATGTTGAAGCCATTTCAACCTTAATTCTTGATGGAATGACACAAATATTCCTAGTGGCATCAATTTTACTTGAAATATAGCTATCAGAACTCCCTGTATCGACTAGTGCATCTGTGATTAGGTTTTTTATTTCAATTTGAATAATAGATTTGGATGAGCAACTAAGAGAAACAGCAGAAATCGTAGACAGAATAGTAGCAGATGTTTTCTGAGTTCTTCTGGTGTTACTTGATCTACACACAGTTGAAAAATTACCTCTTTTATTGCAGGAACTGCAAATTGCATTTTTAGCAGGACAGTGTTCGCGCAGGTCTATCTCTGCCACAGAAGAAACATTTCTGAAAAGATGCAGCAGCTGCTAACGGCCTGGTTGATGAATTTTCAGAATCTTGTGACGGTTCTGCGTTTTGTAAAACGGCAACACTTGAATCAAAAGTTGATGAATATGATTCAGCATGTTGTTTGGCTATTTCTAACGCTCTCGCAGTATTAAACGCTTGAGTTAAGCTCAAAGAAGAGTGCTCTAGAAGCCGCTGTCTAATTTGTAGTGAACTTAAACCACTGATAAACGAGCCTCGAATGAAATCATCTCTATTCTGTTCGGCCGTAACAGCTTTAAAGTTGCAGTCTTTGCTCATTTGCTTCAAAATTTGTAAGTATTGGTCAATTGACTCACTCTCTAACTGATTCAGCTTCTTCTGATTGTCCTTTGTATCTGCCGCTTCCAGAAAGTTCACGAACGATCTGTACCAATGGTTCCAAAGTTGACCTGCGTTTCCAAGTGTAACATCTATATCTAAACGATCGGGGCGAAGTAGCTTATCCATTTTATAGAATTCTCTGTAGAATAAAATGTAGTGAATTACGAAGGATTACCTTTAAAATAAGGCTTTATTCTACAGAAAACAACTAACATAAAATTATTGACAACTTTGTAACATAACCGACAATGTCATGAATCCTATCAAAATGGTAATATCATGACATGTTGTCACCAAAAATTACAATACCTTTGATAACAACTTTGTAGTATTTTGTGATTAAATGAATCACCTGTGTTTCAGTTTTCAAATACTTACATATTTATTGTGTATGCATAATAATGTGTTACTCATGAAATAGTCTTGTCAAATACCATTCGGGCATCTAATTTTTCCTGTGAAAAAATCGAAAAAACCCAATGCAAATAATATTTTTCTAATAAACTGTATTCGTGCAGGTGCAAAAATCCTCGTCTTCGACTCGGATTTTTGTTGCCACCAGCACTCACGCTTCTTGTTAAAATATTACTTAGCAACGTGTTTTTCGATTTTTCTCCGGATAATTAGTTGCCCTTATGATATTACTCACAGCAATACTTCATTTTTCTTTATTTTGGTGAGGTTTATAACTATACTGTTCAAAATAAAGTGGCGCTGAAGGGTAGACTATTTTTTTTATCCATACCTCTTCAATTGTATAATATTCCAAAAATAATCAACTGTTCCCATGACTCATGCTAACTGAAGAAAAGCTGCCGCTCAAAACAGACTAACCTATAGAAGTGAAAGTGTATAGAATGATCTCGAATAAAAAAATTAGGTTTCAAACCCATCCACCTGACGCGCTAGTTGCAATCGAGTTGTCGAAATAGGCCTGGCAGCTAAGGTGTAGGATTAAGTGATTTGTAGGTAACATAGCCACTGAGTTGGCAGTCGCAACTGTATCGTCTGTCCACAGATAGAGAGCACTCTCGAGAATGTCGTGGAATGTTCAATTGTAATGTATATTTTGGAGTACTGAATTAATAATTAAAAATACAATCAAGTGTTAATGTTTAATTAATAATTTACAAAAGACAAACATTAACGTAACATAAGGTATTTAACCCGAATAGAAAAAAAGATGTTAAAACTGTTCATCTTAGCTATTGTCATGTTACATGTCATTCGTCGTTGACATTTTTCTGGTTTTCAATTTCCATTTAAAATCGTCTTTTTTTATATTACCTGTTACTTTCTTCTTTTTGGCCTTCATGCATTAGTGCATTACCTATCACAGGACTTACTATCATAGGTAAGTTGAGAAAATCGATTTTTTTATTTTAAATATTTGAGGTTGGGTATTCATAATGAAAATATTGTTTGTTTTGCAGTTAAAAATGATGATTACCCAAAGATTTTCATTACATTAATACCCATACAATCCACATTAGGAGTTCACCTAGGAAACCTACGGAAAATCAAAAAATCTGGTCCTATGAGTTCTATTTGTGACTGTTCGAGCATTATTCACATTCGCCATTTGATTTTATTTTGTTATTTAGAAAAAAACTGCAATTTGTTCGACTATTTCACGCACTTGTCAAATGGACCATTCATTCATTCATTCATATATTTGGGTTGTGCTCATCAGCCCAGGCACTTGAACTGAATCTTTGTACCATTTCCCATGTTATCTACTTCCATTCCAGAAGCTTCGTGTCTTCTATAAAGGCCACTAGATTGACTAGAGGGATTTTCAGTAGTTGTGATGGTTGTATAAATTCCTCTCCAACGTGCTTCCGTCTAAGTTCTTGTAAGTCCTCACAGAAGCAGAGTATGTGGATAGGTGTTTCATCATCAAGTTCACATTTTCTGCATATAGGTTCACTAACTTTGCCCATATTGTACAGATGTTTCCTCAAGGTGCAGTGTCCAGTCACCAGGACGGTAACTGTCTTCAAATGTCTCTTACCCAGTTTCAGTAGCCTGGTTGAGAGTTCCTTGTCTACCTTGTTCAGTAAACTCTTGGTATGAAGGTGCCCTTGTGTCACCCTCCATTTGAATTGGTGTTCCCTATCTAGCTAGTTCCCGATTTCCCCTCTTATGCAATCTTTTGTGATTCCACAAAACGGTTCCGGACCTATGAAGTCTCCTTTAGAGCCTTCTTTAGCTAACTGGTCCGCCATTTCATTACCTGCAATCCCCTCATGTGCCGGCACCCATATTAGAGACACTTTGTTGTCTCTTGCCAGCCTGTTGAGGGATTCTTTGCAGTTTTTCACCAGTCTAGACTTAGTTGTTGGATTACTGATAGCCTTAAGCAGAGCCTGGCTGTCAGTGAGTATTTCAATTTTTTGTCCGGTATATCCTCTTCTGATGTTTTCATCAATACAGGCTATAGCGGCAATCGTCTCTGCTTGAAACACAGTCGTATATCGACCAAGGCTAAAGAACATTCTCTTTCTAGGTCCTTTTATAACAGCCCCAGTGCCATGGTTTGTTTTGGAGCCATCGGTGAACCAGATGATTTCTCCAGAATTACCTGGGTGCATCACCTGTTCCCTAGATGGGATGATGATATTCACTCGCTCAGTGAATATATTCTCTGGTGTCATGCTATCCAAACTCATGTGAAATATGGGTTCGTCCAGTGTGTCCTTCTCGAACATTGTTCGGGGACCATAAGTCTCCCGATTTCAGCCTAAGAATTGCCATCATTGCCTCCGCCCTATAAAAAGTTCTAGATGAGGAAGTCCAATAAGGGCTTCCATTGATGCCGTCCCCGTGCTGTTCATTGCCCCGGTAATACCAAGAAGAGCTTGGATTGCAGTTAACATATTAACTGCAGAGGTCACTTCTGTCCTCCTCCACCAGACTATTGTTCCATAGGTGATCGTTGGCCTTATCACAGTTGTGTAGAGCCAGTGAACCACCTCAGGTCGTATTCCCCAGGTTTTGCCCATAACTCTTCTGCATTGCCAGAAAAGCATAGTCGCCCTGGTAGTAATTTTTTCCAGGTGTGCCTTCCAATTCAGTTTGGAATCAAGGGTCACTCCTAGATATTTGACTTCTTTGAATATTTCTAGTTCTTCTCCGAACAACAGTACTCTACCCTGCGGGAGAGCTCTTCTATTCGTGAAAGCAACTAGTTTGGTTTCATTTGGATTAACTGAAAGGTCCTCTGTAAGGCACCATTCCTCCACAATTCGCAGTGCTTCCTGTAGGACATTCATAACCACCTCCGGGAATTTCCCATTGGTGACAATCACTATGTCGTCCGCAAAACCCTGCGTCCATATGCCTTGATCATTCAACCTACAGATCAAGTCATCCACAACTAGGTTCCACAAAAGTGGTGAAAGTACTCCACCTTGAGGACATCCTTTAGTTGTCCTAACGGTGTATGTTTTATCATGCATATGTGCTGTTATTCTCCTATGCTCAAGCATGGATCCTATCCATTTGCATGTGGTACTGTTAATCCCTCTGTTTTTAAGGGATCTGTTAATTGATGACATCGATGTGTTGTCAAAAGCACCTTCGATGTCTAGAAATGCTGCAAGGGCTACTTCCTTATGATTCAGGCTCCTTTCGAGACCTGAGACCAAATCATACAGGGCAGCTTCACCTGATTTCCCTGCTTGATAAGCCCATTGTAGTCTATGTAGAGGGATGCTCTTAAGCGCTCCTTGTAAATACATATGTAATACTTTTTCCATAGTTTTCACCATGAATGATGTCAGACTGATTGGTCGGTAGGATTTAGCCTGGGTGTACGTTTCTTTTCCTGGTTTAGGAATAAACACCACCTTAGACTCTCTCCATGCAATTGGTATATACCCTAGAGCATGGCTGCTTCGAAGTATCAGAACTAAAGGACCCATTATGATGTCTAGTCCCTCTTGCAGAAGCTTGGGGAATATGCCATCCGGTCCTGGAGTTTTGTAGGGGTCAAATGAGTTTACAGCCCATCTCATAAGATGGGGTCTGAGTATCTTATTCGTGAGTTCCCAGTCCTCTTTGGTTGCCTTTGTTTTGGCAAACGGCCTGTTGTCATAGCTTGACTCTATCTTTACCGAACCTGGAAAGTGCACACTGAGGAGATGCTCTAGAGCCTCTGCCTCAGTATTTGAAAACTTTCCGCTCGGTAACTGAATAGAACCAAGTTTGTTAGAAGTATTCCTTTTGAGGATCCTGTTGATTCTGACGCTGTCAGTCTCCAGGACTTCTCCTTGGATTCTTTTATTTGTGTATTGTATGTACCTAGTTTAGCTTTATACGCTTCCCAGTTACCCGTTTTTTTCGCTTTGTCAAATGGACCAATCAGGAGCTCTAGTCAAGTTCGGATTATTGATAACATCAAACTTGACTCTTGATCCTGATTGGCCTGTCAAGTTCGGTGTTTTCAGATTTGTGTATGTGACAGTTAAACGTCAAATATAAATAATCCCACCGTGCACGCATTTAAAAATGAGCACATTTGGGATAAATTCCATCGAATTATTCAATGAAAAAATTGATGAAAATGTGCCGAAAAATACGAAGATCGAGGGAGTACATTTGGAAGCAATTTACTAGATTTTGCGATGAACGAAAATACGTATTAGAAGAAGCAACGCCTATCGGGAGACTAGCTGTTATATTAAGGGACTGGGGCTTCAACATGAGAAAAATTGATGGTTCTGATTACAAGGAATGTGTAGTAAATACTATCTGGAATAGGAGTGCTAAATTATTGCAAGAAAAATATTATAATGAATATTCACGGAGTTTCGACCCATTCAATCGGCAAGAAATGCACGAGATACAAAACGTAAGTTGCTTCAAGGTAACGCACAGAAACGAAAAATTAGTTGACCCATGAAGAACATCAAGCGATATGTACACAATGGGATGAATATACACCCACAGGACTCCAAAAAAAATTTTTCCATATCGCAGCTGTAGAGCTTGCTTGGAGAGGATGTATATTGTTTTTTAAAATATTTTAAAGAAGAATTAGATGATAAGGGGGCGCCTACCGGTAGAATCGAATATAACACAGTTTTTTCAAAAACTTGCCAAGGAGGTGGTCAGTGACGAGCGAACAGCAAATAGTTGATTAAAAAAGTTCAAAATCCAGCAATGTGCCACGTGAGACTTTATAAAAAGTTAATTTCAAAACGAGGTAATAATGTAAAATCTAATAGGTTGTTTCTTACTGTGAATGGACACTGGAAGTCCGGTGATCACTGCCCTCCTTGGAACAATAATATGCCTCTAGGGATCAATACGATCAGTGAATGGACCCAATGTATGTATGTATGTAAATTGGGGTGACATTCACTGAGACCTAAAAGATCTATTGTGCCCCCTTACTTCTACTTAGTTCCTGAGGAAAGTCTCAGAGACTAGTAGCTCCTTTAGTCCTATTTCCCGGAGGAATTTTAGGATATCTGCAGGCTTTTACTTAGGTAAATGTCCCTCTTCTATCCAGTAATCTCTGCCCTAGGATTCTGAATTGCTGTGCAGTTCGCAAGTATGTGGATGGAGGTTTCTTCTTCCATGCCACAGAATATACATTCTTCTTCCTCCACTATTTTGAGCTTTTTCAGGTGCCCATTCAGGCGACAATGTCCCGTAAGGATGCCTTTTACAACTCTTAGTGCAGTTTTACTTTGACTTATGCATTCATTTGATCTCAACAGGTTGTAGTCACCCAGAAGAATCTTTGATTGTCTAAGTCCTACTAGACCTTTCCAATGGTCAGATCTTCTCTTTTCTTCGGCTTTGCCTATTTCTTCCAATATTACATTGGAGCTGATACCGCAAAAGGGTTCCGGCCCCTAAAAGCGAGTTCCAGTCCCCCTCTTTGCTAGTTCATCTGCTATTTCATTTCCTTCTATCCCTGTGTGTCCTGGAATCCACAGTAAGGTGATTATATTGTTCTCGCCTAGTTCATTTAGTTTGCCTAGGCATTCCCACACCATTTTGGAACTGATAACACAAGAGCTCAGTGCTTTAATGGCTGCTTGACTATCCGACATTATGATAATCCTGTGCCTTCTATATCCTCTATTAATATTGAACTGGGCACACTTTCTTATGGCGTGAATTTCCGCTTGAAAGATACTCGGGGTTTTTCCCAAGCTTTCAGAGTGTTTGGTTCCTGGCCCGTACACTCCTATCCCAGTTCCTTCTATTGCTCTTCAGCCATCTGTGTACCATTGAATGGCATTCTTTCCAAGTCTGGTAATGGTATTTGGATCCCATTTCTTCTTGTTGCTTAATTCCGAAACGAATTTCTTTGAAAAGTTATGCTTTTTCATCATACCATCTTGTGGCATGTCCCAGGTTTTCTGATTTCTAAGAAGTAAGGAGGTGTTTTTTTTAATGATTCCCTCTCTACTTAGTCTGTATCTTGTTCTTTCTGCAACACTTTCCACCACCATATTCAGTGGTGTGAGGTTGAGAATAACTTCCATGGCTGCCGTTGGGCATGTTCTCATTGCTCCTGTAATGCACATACAGGCTAGTCTTTGAATTTTTGAGAGGTTTTCTCTCGTTGTCAATAGGCTAGTTCTACTACTCCACGCAATGGCTCCATAAGTGATAATTGGTCTCACTATGGCAGGATTTTTGGGTTGCACCCCCAATTTCTCCCTGCCAGATTCCTGCACACCATTAGAGCCATTTTTGCTTTGTATATAATCTCCTTTTCGTGTTTATTCCACAGGAGTTTACTGTCTAGAGTCAAACCTAGATACTTGACTTCTTGTCACCATTCAACCTCGCTCCCATCAAGTTTAATGGTTTTGAGGTTGAGCTTTCTTTTCTTAGTGAAGGCTATTAAGATAGTTTTGGTGGGGTTGATGTTAAGTCCCACTTGCCTACACCAGCTATTTGTATAGTTCAGACCCTTTTGTACGATGTCACAAAGGGTATTTTCGAATTTTTCATCAGCATATCCTTGGCAGGATATTCCGAGGTCAGTCAAACCACACAGGAGTTCGTCAACCGTCTGGCTCCACATTAATGGGGATGCTACTCCTCCCTGTGGACATCCTCTGGTTGTACAGATGGAGACAATGTCTTTTCTCGTCCTCGTCACTGCTGCTTTAGTGGTGAGCAGTTCCGACATCCATTTCGCTGTTGTGCTGTCTACATCTCTTCTATTTAATGCTCTTTTAACAGCCTCATGAGGGGTATTGTCAAAAGCTCCTTCTATATCCAAAAAGGCGCATACTACGGTTTCTTGGTTGTCTAGAGCACCTCGGATATCCTCCGACAGTTTTACCAGTGCAGTCTCCGTAGATCTGCCTGCCCGGTAAGCATGCTGATGCGGGTGGGGAGGTAGTCTATCTAGGATTTCCGTTCTGATGTAATTGTCAATAGCTTTTTCCATCGTTTTAAGCACAAACGATGTTAGGCTAATTGGTCTGAAGGATTTGGGGTTTGTTGTGTCCCTTTTTCCAGCTTTTGGAATGAAGGTTACTATTGCCCTTCTCCATGCTTCTGGTATATAACCCAGTTCTAAGCTGCTTCGTCTGATCCTAACCAAATGTGTTATAATTTCGTCTTGTCCTTGCTGGAGCAATGCTGGGAAAATTCCATCAGCTCCCGGTGCCTTGAATGGTGAAAAGGTGTTCATAGCCCATTTTAAGCGTTCGTTACTACAAATGTGTTTCTAGTAAGAGTTTCACTCTTTCTTCCTCATTTTCGGTATATTTACCGTCTGGCTTCCTCAAAGCCATATCTGTGTTGACCCTACTTTTTGCCATGACTTTGTAACCCAAGCATCAGCTCAGAATAAAGGGCTTGATATAGGAAGGCAAAAAATAACCAACCACTCAAATCGAGCAACTGCAGTCAGTGAATTTTTATGTAGAGGAGTAGGTGAACAGGAAGCCATCAAAATCACAGGACGTTCGAGCCCTAATTTGCTGAAACCTTATATCCAACTTAGTAAACAGTATCACGAAAGACATATTGCAAATGTGAGAAATAATAGCCATCAAGATTTAAGAACTATTGCAAAAACAAGCGGGTGTTCAAATAATCAAGCTCAAAGCATTGTATATAACAACTGTACCATTTATAATTACAATTGAGAAATATGTTAAGTACGTTATGTTAATTCTGGTTTATTTAAATAAATATGTTTTTAATTCGATGTCAATGTTTTCTGTTTATTAAACTATTTCTCTAATCAACTTCGTAACTTTTTTGCTTATTTTCTCCAATTCTGCCGAATTTCAGATTTTTTACCTTTCACTTTGTTTGTGAAATAGTCTAATAAAATTCCACTCGTGACTGAATTTATTTTATAATTCTGTCTTTTATTTCACAACTCAACTGAGTTGCATGAAGAAAACACCACTCGTCCTGCGGACTCGTGGTGTTTTTAAGCAACTCAGTTTTGTTATAAAATAAATCGACAGACTTATCGCGAAAATTCAATCACTTGTGGTATTACTTCTGATTATTTGATTGGGACTGTTTGTTTGCTAATTGCTTAGATAAAATAAAACTTTTTTTTGTTCCTAGTTATTGAACCAGAAAAAAATTATTTGATTTCGTTTTAGTATTTACCATTTCTCCATTGGTTTTTAGTAGGTATGTTTTTGTAATAAGTTTTTTTTATATAGTATATGCTTTATAGAAGATTTAAAATCAATAAATTAGAATTAATTTCACTTGCGAAAGGTTTTTTATTTTATTTTATTTATCATTCCTTATAGAATACATTATTTGCAGCTGGACGATTTAACACAATACTGTTATTATGAAAGTGCAAATTCATTCAATTGCAGATATTGTACAATATTACGCGTATCCTTTAAGTTATCGATTAAAAAAATGGCCATAAACACCCAACCACTGCGATCGCTGAAATTCTCCTTTTATACCTTGACACAGGACTTTCTCTTCTATAGGTTTTTTTGCGAGCTACCGTTCGCACTTATGTAATAAACCTTTTAGTTGCTAACCAGCATCAATATTTATTTTTTTTAAATTGTTACATAAATAAGTGAGTCACAACTTTAAACTTGGCGTGTGTGTTCTCGAAATTTTATCGAAGGCTAGTTAGTTTTCCTATGTAATTATAATTATAATTTTTGTTTATAAATAAGTTAGTTTGGTGTTGGTTTGCATCTGAATCTGTTGACCTTGACGTTTGTTGGAATCACATAACTTCTGTGTTGATTGCTTTTTTCTTCGACTGACATTTTAATTATTATTTAATTCAATTCAGAGACAGTTTACTGACTGCGCAATGTGCTATTTGCAAAGTTTTTATGATTTAAATAAAATATATATTACATTAAAATTGTTCTGCAAAGTCTGTCTGACAACCAACTGACTTACAGCACATGCCAGAACACAAAAGGTTAAACTCTAACTGATCGGTTGCCTTCCAGAACAATGTGGACGACCTGTGTGTTCTGGAATGGTCTATTGGCTGCATTTTTGACAACCTATAACATTCAATAACCTCAACGTCTCTTTCTAATAGTTGTACGATTTTTCTTATATAACTGTACAATTCGGCGATGAAATTTCACTGCCCGAATAAGTTAATTCAACATAAACGACAACAAATCAGAAGGAAAGAATGCTAATCAAATACAAATGAATTGAGTCTCAAGGTCACATTTCTTCAGTTCTCAAATTTCAGGTTTCTATCGAAGGCAACAATCCAACCATGTTTATTTCACAGTAGATGACGTATCTGTTTTGCAGGCTGCATGAATTTTCAATATTCTTATTATATTTTTCTTAATATTACATTAAAAATAAAATATGATGAGTAATAGGTAAGTGATCAGAAACTATCATAGTTACATGAAAAGGAAGTTATTCTGGAGAGCTGAGTTGCCGATTCCATCAGCACTTAGCAGTATATTCTTGAAGTGAAGTGTAGGATACCCAACTATTAACATAATCGTTGGAGGATACCTACTTTTTGTAGCAATGGAAAAAGCAGTTAGATCATTCTTTCATCAAATGCCTTTTTATGAGGAATATATTGATTGTAGACTTCTATCAGCAGAGTTTTTTTATTTCCGTGATATCTACTCCTGAGTCTGCTAGCAAAGAAGCAGAAGACATTCTGAGATAGTAAACTGTGTAAAATTCCTCTTCGGTGGAAGTGAGATTACTCCACTCTCTTTGCTCATTTTACAAAACAAAACACTGATGTAATAATTTCCAAAAACATTTTGTTTGATTCACAGTTCAAAATCTAATTATCTTGCAAATAACTAAAATTGTCGAAGCAGAAAAATATTCAGTTGCGTTGACATTATTTAAAAAAATAAAATGGAGGGGACCTTCGAAAGCGCACTGAATATTGTATGATTGTCTAAAAAAGAAATTGTATTTTGGATTTGTTTAGTTCACATCGTGATGTCACACAATCCAAGGCTCGCTTAGAACACTAAAATATACTATTTAAAATCAGTCTTGACAAAGTTTCACTTTCGTAAGCATAAAAAAATGCGGTGCTATATTTTAAATGTTTTGTTGTTATTATCGAGTATAAGCACTTTAACGCAATGTTACAAGATCTTAGGAGTTGTGCCCGCTCCCCCTTACAGCCATTTCACATTAGGATTTCGATTAATGAAGGCGCTTGCTCATAAGGGACATGAAGTTACGTTTATTAACAGTCACCCCCAAAAAAATCCCATTAAAAATATTAGAGAGGTTTCTACGGAGGACATAAAAAAACCTTATAATGGTAAATATTTTTGTTTTTGTATATTTACTTGTTTATTTTAAATATATTTTGGAAATTATCTATTTATAAATAATATTCATATTAACACTAGCTTTCAATTCACTTTTAAGACTATGAACAGTATAAGTATAATGTAAAAAGGCATAGACGTCGCGGAGTTATGTTTTCTTTGTTTTTATTAATATTTTTCCTCTTTGCGGAGTTGCTACCTCATCATGAATTTACTGCGACCGTTATACAGTGTAGAAGAGAGCCAGCTGGAATAGATTCGCAATTTCCGTTATTGAACATTTTTATAGGAAATCCTTAAACTTGTCAATGTTATCCCTATATTCAACCCCCTTCAAGTGACGTGGAAAGTAGAGGCTTGTGAAATATCTTTCAAGAGGTCTTCCCATGATCTATTTATAAATGTTATTGTTTTTAAAATTATTGCAAAAATAAATAAAAATAAATCATCTGGTTGCCGGAGTTCGCTATAACACAATCCCGTTTATTTCTCGATAATGGGAAAGTGTTCAAACACTATATTAGCGTCCTTGTTAAAATTTAACATCATTTAATGATGCTAGAAGATATTTTTATTTGATATTAGGATGTTCGCAGAATTGTGAACATCCACTTCACTGACATTCATGGTTTTTTGTTTTCCACACACATATTTTGGGCGTTCAAACCACAATCTTTTTTATATTCTTGAATTCAACGTTTCGGTAGCGTTCCAGCTACCGTTATGAAGAACAATTACGTTTTTTAAAATTCTGATCCCAATCTGACACTTGCGAAAAAATTCGACAACTATTTATTTCCTTTCAATTTTTGCAATAAATTTCGAAACAATAACATTCTGGAATGACAAGGCATATAGGAAGCCTCTATTTCTAATTTAAAATTGTGGGTTGTAACTGTCACTCGAGGGGGTTCAATGAAGGGTTGAAATTTTTACATTGCATTCATCTAATCTAAACTCGACAAGCTTCAGGATTTTCTACAATTGAGTACAATAACGGAAATAATTATCTTATTCAATTTGACTTTTTTACATGTATACAGAGAGATTTTTATGTATGGAACTCCTCAATTATTACGGAAACGGCTAAAACGATTTTAATAAATTGGTGAGGGTTCTGTACTCGGTCGATCTAATTATTGTAGTCAGATCTTCCGTTTTCCTTGGTTATCAAATAAATCAATCTATACATTATCAAAATCCTTCCACCATAAAGTATGGTGTATATTTTCAGAATCCCTAAAAAATACTGAACATTTCACATGTAATGTACCCTATATCTAAATGTCAGAATTTCGGGGTTGTAGGTGAATTTACTTTGTATTGAAGTAAACTGATAACATTTTGAGCATTTCCTGTACCGTACTGTCATTTTGATGTAAAAATTTTTGACGTCGGCAAAGTAATTAGCTTTAAAAATTACAGTAAAAAATGGTAATAGTGCAGAGTTTATTTGGGAAAGGCTGTATAACTAATAGCTTCATTCCATAATATTTTACGTTAATTCCATTACTCATTATGGAATGACTATTAGCACTTTCATACAAATAATGAAACAAGTTGCCTGCTATACTGATGGATAGAGACGCAGAATTCACTCGAGTCTGCCGTAAATAACGAATTTTGCAAACGAAAGACGAAAACAAAATAATCATACAATCACATTTTCGCTAATTTTAATAAAAATGTAATCATTCGAGTACCGTCAAAATGTTGCCATCGTTCTTAAATATAGTAACAGGAAAATTAGTCACGAACATAACGTCAATTAAACATGTTAGTTTAAGGTTAAGAGTTAAGGAACACTCGACACGAACCATAATATAAAATTTTTAAAAGGTATTCATTTATTATCAAAAAACGTCCATCTACCATGGGTGTACGAAGAACTTTTTGTAAGGGGTTGATTTCTTTCTCTCATTGGCGTAGGATAAAAATTGTATGAGGCATCAATTTATTTGTAAAAATTTCATCATCAAAGTTGTACTATGAAATTTTTAAAGTGGGTTTTTTTGTAACAATTTCCATGTACCATGGCGTACGATGTTATTTTTAAAAATATAAAAACGTCTATTAACCTGGTAATCCGTCATATTTTTGTTACGAAAATTGTTGTAATAAATTTTGTAGTTGTTTTTGGAGTGAAAACTTCTTTTGGCGCACACAGATTTTTCCGTAGGTAGTAAGTTAGGCTGATCCGTCACGCTCTGAGGTGAAAGGCTCGATCGGGTGAACTCGGGACCGCCGAGTGTACCCGAGCGAGAAAGATACAGTCAGCTACCCTTCACTGTTGTGTCGCTGTTTAGTATATTCAATTTATACCTAACAATTGTCATTGTTAATTTAATAGTTATTATTGGTACGTAATAGTAATTATGCGCTAAGGTAGAAAAGTGAGTTATTATTGTCGAGGTCCATTAAAGACCGAGAAGCGAAGCTTCGAGGTCTTTAATGGATCCGAGACATTAATACACTTTTCTACCGTGGCTCATATAGCATTTTTTTCACTACTGGTATTTTATTTTTTTTAATATTATTTTTAAAACTAATAAAAATCAAATATGAATTTCAAAATTTTCTTAAAAATCAAATCATTCATGCTTCTGTCAAATGTAAAACACAAACGTCAGTTTATAATATTTTCATGTTATGATGGCCGTTCGGCAATGATACTCCATTAACTCAGTACACTCCTCCCTTCTTTAAACCGTTCGGTTATTACAGAACGAGTAAAAGGAGCAGTCTTTAAATCGTTCGTTTACTGTGGAGTGGTGTGAAAAGAGTTTGTACCACCTCGGCGAGGTGGGGTTTTAGTAGTGAATATGCGCATTTCGATTACCAGCCAAAAAATAAAATTCATATGCATTTTAGGTTACACAGTTTACAATTGCGAAGTAATAATTATTCATATTTTATAAAAATACTAAAATATAACCACAAAAATATTACACCGAATGACATTTGTTTGAGTTTGACGTTTGATAGATGTCCCTCGTTTGACAGTTTGAAGTTCGGTAACTAATGATCCTTTTACTCTACGAGAAATCTGCTTCCGCTCCACTCCTATCATTCTCCATTTCGGAGTTAATTGCCGAACGGCCCTTTTTTGTATTTGCATTAGTTAACCTCACATTCTGTCAAATGGATTGAGATTTAGATCTAATCAAGTAGCCTCTGTATTTTTCTACCTTGGTTAATAATGAACAGCTTTACTGCCTCAACAAAAGTCAATAAAGTTAGGTTTAGAGGCCAGTAGTGAGAAATAATTATTATTTTAACAATTATATGGTTTACATTGTGAGGGTAGTGTATGTAGTTAGCGGTTTATCGTGCTAATATTTTAAATTGAAAAAACATTAACATTGAAGATTATACATTAAAGATTATAAAAAACACAGTTATTGTTATTATGAAGAGTGATTCGATCGTATAGGTAAGTCACTCTATGAACGTCACTTTATGTATATATATTATTAGTAAAACTCCGGCTTTAAGTTTGCAAATACACAATTTATTTTCCACGTCCGAAAATACCAAAAATTTATTGACACATGATGACATTCGATATCATCCTATTCGAGGCAGCGGCGGAGAGTCAGGGGGTTGTCAGGGGGTCGCTAACATTCGGCTGTCCTGACATCTAGACGTCCTCGTCGTCGCTAAATCGATCCTCTAACATCCACTGGTTGCTCCGGCTCACCGGGCCGTCTTCAGTAACGCACAGGGTTATCTGCGCACACAGGGCTACATTCAGTAACACACAGGATTACTTGCGCACACAGGGCTACATTCAGTAACACACAGGATTACTTGCGCACACAGGGCGGAATACAGTAACACACAGGGTTACCAGAGCACACAGGGCTAATTACATTGGTAGCACACAGGGCTACTAGAGCACACAGGGCTCGGCAAACTAATTTAGACAAACTGTTAACAGCAATTAGGTACCACACAAGCACCTTGAAGAGTGCGTAAGAAAACAAATCAGCAAAAATAGCAGAATATTATTCAACAAAGAAAATCAATTTAATAAATCCAAACATCGCAACATCAAGAATAAATCATATATGAACTCAACAATGAACTAATTTATTCAAATATCATACTTCGAACTTAGTCTAGATCAACCAAATCTGACTTATATGGCTTTAATCGTTCACTTGCCACAACACCCTTAAATCTGCGCTTGTCTTTTGAACACGACACGACGCGGTAACAATCATTGCTCAATACATCAACTATCTTAACCGGTCCAATGTATTTCGGTACTAGCTTTCTACTGGTAAGTCCCATTACTAATAACGTTCGCTCAACAAGAACAGTATCTCCTTCTCGGAATTTCTGAGCTTTCAATTTGTTTCTGTCAAATCTCCGTTTCATTTCATCTTCCACTTTATCACATCGTTCCTTGGCCTTTTGTCGCATCTCTTTTAAATTAGTTTGACTAACATTAAGTCATATTTCGTTACTAACCTTGCAACGAATACCATACAATAACTCGCTGGGTGCGTAGCCAGTTGTAGAGTTCTTCGTACTATTAATTCCTCTCTGTACTTGAGACACATAATCATCCCAGCCAAAATGGTCGTCCTTAATGGTAGCAGTCAAGGATTCTAAGATTGTCCGATTCGACCTTTCGACTTGTCCGTTGTATCTAGGAGACGCTATAGCATTTTTCACATGTCGGATATTATAGGTTTTGAAAGTCTTGCAGTCAAATGCTTTTCCGCGGTCGGTGATAACTCTTTGAGGCGGATGTACAAATTTGATCAACCTTTCTAGCGTGTCACACACATGTTGACTGTGGGTACTCGGAGAAGGCTCTAACCACAGGAACTTGGTAAAAGCGTCGATTATAACGAGCAGTTGTGTATTTCCTTTGGGGCTTTTACAGAAGGGACCGACATGATCTAGGTGTAGCGTATGGTAAGGCTCTGCAACCTTTTCGATTGGATACAAGGATTGGCGTCGTTTACCAGTAGGTCTCTTGGCAGTCATACACTCAAGGCAGTTGTTCACATATCTCTTCACGTACGCCCGCATCTCTGCAAACCAATATATGTTCTTGATACCATCCAGCGTTCTCTCGGTGCCTGGATGCCCATTGTCGTCATGAAACATTTTTACGACTCTCCAGCGGACGCTTCGGGGAATAATTATTTTCGGTTCATCACTTACAAGGCGACACACCTTGTTGTCGTGTATCTCAAAGCACTTCTCAGCTTCACCATTTCGAATTTGCGTTTTTGATAGCTGAAGGTCTTCGTCTTGAAACTGCACAGCAAATACCCAATCGGAAGGTTTAAGTGAGTTCACAACAACTGGGCTACGACTCAGCGCATCTACGTGAACCATCTTGCTACCTGGCCGATGCTCGATGGAGAAATCATATTCTTGCATCGCCATCCACCACCTAGCAATACGGGGAGTGAGATCTCGCTTGGTCCATGTCAAGCGAACAGCATTGCAATCCGTAACTAGTACGAAACGGTGGCCATACAAAAAGTTTCGGAACTTCTTCACGGATTCTACCACCGCTAGGGTTTCGAGCTCGTAACTATGGTACCTGGCTTCACACGGATTGGTTTGTCGGCTCATATAAGCAACTGGCTTCCAGTTTCCATCTGCTTGCTTCTGTAGTAAAGCTCCAGCTAGACCAATCTGACTTGCGTCGCAATGCACTTGGCTTTCTAGTTTGCTATTGAATATTGTAAGAACCGGACCAGAAACTAATTCATTTTTCAAAAGTTCAAACGACTTTTGTTGCTCGTCTGTCCAAGACCAAGGTGTAGTATTCTTTAATAGACTCATCAAAGGTGTTGCTTTAATGGCGAAATCTTTGATGTATTTTCTAAAATACGAGGCTAAACCCACAAATAGTCGTACCTGGTGGACATTGCTAGGTACCGGAAAACATTTTACTGCGTCCAACTTCTTAGGAGATGTCTTAATAACACCGTTGCAAATCTATGTGCCCAAATATTCAATAGAGCTTTGAAGAAACTCACACTTGTTCAAGTTTAAGGTAAGCCGAGCATTATTAAATGCCTTTAACACCAATTCTAGACGTTCTCAACCCTCGTCTACAGTTTTTGACATGATCAGTACGTTGTCTAGGAAAACTAAAGCAAAATCGTGGCGAAAAGAACCTAGAACTGGATTTATTGCGCGTTGGAAGACAGACGGTGAATTCGACATTCCAAAGGGAACTCTAGTATACTGCCAATGATTGTCGGGAGTGATGAATGCAGTATATTTGCGGCTCTCATGATCAACCTCAATCTGGTGGTACCCCGATTTAAGATCAAGCGAACTAAACACCGTATTGTCAGCGATTCGTTCAAAGTTGGTCCTCGATTAGAGGTAGAGGATAACGGTCTTTTACAGTAATCGCGTTGAGCCTTCGATAATCGACAACCATACGTAACGTGCCGTCCTTTTTGGGTATTAAAAGAATCGGAATCGCATACGCAGACACGGTAGGCTCAATTATATTATTTTTGAATAGGTCGTCAGTTATTTATAAAACACGCTGACGTTCAAAAAGCGAAAGTCTGTAAGGTTTACAAGTTACCGGAACACTCGATGTAAGTTCAACATGCATTTTAATGTCCACGTTACTTAGCAAATTATTATTGTCTGTAAAACACTTGGGATATTTCGAAATAATGTTATTGAGTGCAGTTTTATGTTGAGAGCTAGCCTGGTCGCCTATTTGCGTGTTAGGGTCTTCAACCTTTGGCCCTCGCGCGACACAATAGTCTTTCTTAATTTGCACATCAATATTATTCAAGTTTATTATTATTATTTTTAAATTCGACAATTTGCCATCAACTCTAATTGCCGACAAAATTTTCACTCTCGTGGTTTTATATATGAAAAATCGGCTTTTTAGCTCCATCCCGAATTTTCTTTTCAAGTTTCTTAACTTTTTGCTTTAGTTTATAGTTTTCGTTGGAACTACTGGGAGTTGACGAACTAGAACTGGAACTTGATGAACTAAAGCTCGAACTCGAAGATCTCCTACGTTTTTTATTACTTCTACGCGGCATTTTTACCGATTTTTATTCGAAAGCGTTCTAGAAAAATCTTACGCAATAGTTGTAATCGCGGTAATTTTCCAACTAACACACACTATTTGCAATAGCAAGCACGTCGGTAAGAATCCCACTTCTGAAATATTAGTAAAACTCCGGCTTTAAGTTTGCAAATACACAATTTATTTTCCACGTCCGAAAATACCAAAAATTATTTGACACATGATGACATTCGATATCATCCTATTCGAGGCAGCGCCAGCGCCAGCGGCGGAGAGTTAGGGGGTCGCTAACAATATTATATACAGTGTGGAAACCACTTATGGAATGAAATTCTTTATGTCATTATATTAGAAAATTATAAAAAATGCCGAGACACGTCAACTTTTGAATTGAGGGGGACACTTTTTGGCGCTAATGTCATAAACGTCAGATTCACCCCCTCCCTACTGGAGACACCCCTTACATTTTTTCAAATGGCATTAGGTATCAAGTCACACCTCATTTAAAAGGTCTGGTAAATCTCTATTCAATTATTTTGTTTTGCCTTTGATACGAGCATTCCATTGTTATTTAATCGTTGTTTAAAATTGGCTCTTTTTCAACTTTTATTGCCTGAATGTTAACGGTGGTCACTTTGACGGCATGATTAAATAGCAGTTTTTCCTTGTTAACAGTTGTCTTTTTACTATTTGTAAATTTTTCATTCTTTAAAGAGTCTTTCTATCATAACAAAATGTGGGAGCATACGAAAAGCATTTTTGGAAAATTTGCCTAAATGGTCAATAATTGTTAAAAACTGTCAAAAATGGTCAATATTTGTAAAAATTTTGAAAAAATGGTCAATAATTTTGAAAAATGGTTAAAATTTTAGAAAAATTTTCAAAAATGGCCAATAATTGTCAAAGACGGTCAATAATTGTCAAAACCAATCAAAAATTGTCAAAAACTGTCAAAAATTGTCAAAATTTTGAAAAATGGTTAAAATTTTTGAAAAATGGTCAAAAACGGTCAATAATTGTCAAAGACGGTCAATAATTGTCAAAACCAATCAAAAATTGTTAAAATTTTGAAAAATGGTCAAAAAGTGTTTAGTATTTGAAAAAATGGTCAATGATTGCCAAAATTTTTGAAAAATTGTCAAAAATGGTCAATAATTGTTAAAATTTTGAAAAGTTGTTAAAAATTGTCAACATTTTGAAAAATGGTCAAAATTTTTGAAAAATTGTCAAAAATGGTCTGATAAGAGAAAAAAGTCCGAGGGTCGCGAACCTTACCGAATCCGTCTTAGATTCTGACAATTTAAAATAATGATTGTAATCACACGCAATACACTTTCTTTCTCTCTCTCCCATCTTTCTCTCCCATTTCCATTTCTCTTCCATATCTCACTTTTTTAATCTGTTCTTTTATGCATATAACTTATATAAAACAATACAAACTCGGGACCGCCGAGTGTACCCGAGCGAGAAAGATACAGTCAGCTGCTCTTCACTGATGTGTCGCTGTTTGGTATATTCAATTCATACCTAATAATTGTCTTTGTTAATTTAATAGTTATTATTGGTACGTAATAATAATTATTTTAACAAAAAACCGTGAAGAAGAAAATTGCGAAATAAACATTGATGACAATTCACCGCCACTACAAGTTCAAGCACATGCATCGGTTGCTCCCACTTCTCAATTCAACAGATCATCGACATACAGTTTTCACCTCTGCCGTGCGGTCTTAAGCACACACTCTATTTTTTTTTCATTCCTGTAGTTAAAATATAAGTCTTGAGATAACATAAAATTTTTCAATAAAGTACCATTAAATTATTTCCCAGTAACACTAGGCATCACCTCAAAATATTTAAATGACATTAGGGGTCGAGTAAGGTATCATTTCCAAGACCTTTAATTCTCTTTACCATATTCTTTAAATTTCAAAATTCGTCCTTACACTTTTCAATAAATTACATTTTGAAATTTAAATTATTTACTTGTTTAGTTTTTAATAAGAGTTTTTAAAATTGGAATTTTTTTAATTTATGTCAAAATGACACATGAGTCGTTGAGTACGTCAATGCTTTAAACATAGATTTTCTTGCTTTGCATTGTTTTTGTAATCGAAGCGAAGTTTTGTTTGATTGTATTTCTGAAAATTAAATACCATGGTTTATTCCATTGCGGATAGGGTAGATATCATTTCGCTTTATGCTGCAGAAATATGATTTTTATAAAGTATGAATACTACTGAATTTCATTTCATTCTGCTCCTGAATAAATTGAATAACAAATTCTACTGACTTTTTCTTCATTCGATATATTAAAAAAAAAACTTCCCCATCACAAATCTCGACAGGATTTTGTCGTTTCAAATAAAGGATGTTTCGCGACGAGCTTTGAGTAGTCTCCAATATATAGGTATAGGTATATATTGATATGAATTGTTAATTTATATTGTATTTTAATTTATGGTGTTAATATGTATTTTAATTTATTTGTTATAATATATTTATTTGGGCGCCAATAAATATGAATTTTAATTTAAATATTAGTGATATCATACATCACTCACCTTTTATGATGACTCTTCACCTCAGGTTGGGTTCATGGGTAAAATGCTCACTTAGTTTCTTTTCTTATTTTATTATTTAATATATTCTCAGGCCGGTCCTGTGTCCTTGCCATTGAATAATAGGAACTATCCAACTGTGAAGCAGATTTGCCAACTTAATAGGAAGAAAACTCTTTATATTCGAAATTTATGAAATATTATTTAATTTATTTTTTAATGAACGGCGTATTTATATAGAATTGATAAGTAAATACATAAGAAACAATTCAAAACACTTATCTAAATGATCTTTCGCTCAACGTTCACACTAAATGAAGTTCTTATATCTAATAAATATATGAAAATTATACAACTTTTTTAACATGTAACACTAATAACCAAAGACAAAATAGAACATCTGTTTCTAACAGATTTTATATACAAATTTGACGATATTGTAATCGTAACGAAGATCAATAAATATTAAGTTCTGGATTTGATCACACGCACGTAAGTTTAATAATGTAACTTATAGTTTATGAAATATCTTTTTATCTTGTATTATTTTCTAAGATTTTCTATGTTTTACACCTTTCTGGGCCTTGGAGTCTCTCGTAGAAGTGGCTTCAATATGGCTTCGGGGTCGGCTTGGGAAGATTTTCAGTTTTGTTTACCTCTCGGAACCTTCACTCATGGTTTGTTTAAGGAATTTTATATTAACAGAGATTATTCAACCTCTGTTTTCAACAGGAACTTGATAAGGAAAGGTTAGAAACACAAATCACTTTATAGTTTCACTTTTAATACAACGTAGTCTAATTTTTAAATAAATTTTTAAACATAAAAAAGCTTATACTTCTCAAATCTGTATATTTCTTGTAACTAACCGTTTTCTAATCAATAGCAACCAATATCAAATTTTTCTATCCTTTCAAAAATCCATATGTCTCTTTATTTTTAAGTTTTTCTATATTTGCTGGCCAATCAAATTCATTTAATAATTTTTTATTTCTGTTATTTGACATGATTGTTTTATAATTTGGTCTTTTTCTGATATGAAAGTTTATTTTTAATGTCTCCAAATAATTTATTATTATTTTTATCTTTTAGTTAAAAAATTTTAAAATTATTTAACATCTGTTTTTATTTCAGTTGTCATCTCCTTTCTTCCGTTCGAGTTGACAAATCTACTTTGTTAGATATGTTCATAAGTGCACTTCTTCTATTTTTACCAATGTCAGATTTTATAACCTAACTAATAATTTTTAATTTTCAGGTTCTTTCTTTTTAGATTTATGATGAGCCAAGAAACTTTTGCAAAGCTTTTGAAAATTCTGAAACTATGTGATAGGATTTCAATAAATTAGAGAGAAGTTATAAAGATTCCCGTTTAAAGTTTGGGTTGTAAATATTTGTCAGGTGATTTGTTTATATTTTATTTAGATTTTATACTGAAATAACCCTTGTTTGGTGTATGTGTTGTATGATTTCACTTTCCATATCAATATATTAGTCCACGTTCTTTCAGGATTTCCGCTACTGCATCATCCCAGGTTTTTCGTGGTCTGCCCCTTGGTCTCCTTCCACATGTTTTTGTTTGCCATATCACTTTTTCTTGTTGTTTATTTTTCATGCGTACTAAGTGTCCAAACCACCTTAACTGATTCCTTTCTATGCTTCTTCCTAAGGGTTCTACTTCTAGCTGTTCTAATTCCCAATACTGCTCTCAGATACTTCATCTCAACCGCTTGTAATTTTCTTTTTGTCTCTCTCGTAAGAACCCAGCTTTCGCTCCTATAAGTTAAAATAGGTTTAAAAACGGTTTTATAGACTGTCATTTTTGTTCTCTTTGACACTTCTTTCTTGCGAATGAAAGTATTACTTAATGCATAATATAGCTTGAGGGCACCCTCAATGCGTCCATTAATCTCAGCGTTATTTTTCCCTTCTTTATGTATTTTCACTCCCAAATATTTAAATGTATCCACTTGCTGTACTTGTTCTTCGTTTAGCTGTATTTCGAGATTCTTGTTTTCTTGCCCTATTACTATTACTTTTGTTTTCTCTACATTTATTTTTAGATTTCTACTTCGAAGAGCTCTTTTCCATACGTATAGATTTTTTTGAAGATCCTTTTCGTTTTTAGCATATACCACTAAATCGTCAGCAAAGGCGCATTCAGAAATCTGTATAAGTTCCATATTTCTATAACCCACCGTAAATTTCTTTACTTGATCTTTTACCTCTTTTATTATATCGTCCATTATCACATTGAACAGTGTAGGACTTAAGACTCCCCCCTGCCTTAAACCCTCTTGTGTAGTAAACTCTTCAGATTGTAGGTTTCCGGTTCTTACATAATTTCTCGTATTTTTGTATATACTTTTTATACCCTCGATTAAACTCTGGTTTACTCCTCTCTTCTTTAAACTAGCCCATATTTGCAGTCTGGGGACACTGTCAAACGCTTTCTGTATATCCAAAAAAGCAACATATATATTGTTTCTACCATTTTTTTCAATTAACTGTCTCACTGTAAAGATGTGATCCTGAACACCTCTGCCCTTACGAAAAGCACTCTGCGATTCTTCTAGTTGATGTTCTATTGTATTATTTAGTCTTCTTTCAAGAATCCTTTCATAAACTTTTAACACTGTACTTAATATCGTAATGCCTCTATAGTTTGAACAGTTTCTATTATCTCCTTTCTTATATAGAGGTAATAATATTCCCAATTCCCATTTATTCGGTATTTTTCTTTCGGTATAGATTTTATTCAGTAAAAGAGTTAATTTTTCTATTCCTCTTCTTCCTAGGTTTTTTGGCATTTCCAATGTAATTCCATCGTGTCCTGCAGCTTTTCCTCGTTTTAGTAAGTTTACTGCTGCTTCAACTTCTAGGTTAGTGATTTCTTCAATTTCATTCATTTCATATTGAATGTCTTCATCATGAATATCCTCCGGCTGTTGGGTCGCTATTTCCGGGTTCAGAATCTCCTCAAAATATTCTTTCCATCTTTTCATAATATTTTCTTCTTCGGCTATTATTATTCCATCTTTTGTTTTTATATGTTTAACGCTATATTGTTTTCCTTTTCTGAGTGTTTTGAGAACTCTATAAAACAATTTTTGATTTCCTAAACTGTCTTCTCCCAATTTTTCTCCGAATTCTGTCCAAGATTTTTCTTTTTCTTGTTTTACCATATCTTTCACTTTTGTTCTTTGTCTTTTATATTCTTCATAATTTGCTGTAGTTTTATTTCCTATATAGTTTTTCCATTTTTGTTTTTTAATTTTTACCTCATTTTTAATTTCTTGGCTCCACCACTTTGTTTGTTTTTTATTTTTTGTTACTCTTACTGTTCCGCATGTTTCTTTCGCAGCATTAATTATTGTATCCTCAAATACTTTCCATAGGTCATCAATATTATTGTTGTTTATGTCTTTAAAAATAGTATCCATCCCGGTTTCAACTGCCTCTTTATATAATTTTGCAGTCTCACTTTCGTTTAGTTTATATGATCTAATTTTATCTATCGTACTATATTTTTTATTTCCTTTTTTATTTTCTATTTCATTTTCTGAATTAATTACTAATTTTGAGACTACCAAATAATGGTCAGAATAAATTTCTGCTCCTCTTTTTACTCTTGTGTCTTTTATCTTCTTTCGGAATCTTTTATTTATTATTACATAGTCTATTATGGATTTTTCTCCTCTACTCTTTACCTCTCTGGTGTATTTGTGGATATCTTTATGTTCAAAAAGGGTGTTTGTGATCATTAGATTGTTTGTTATACAGAATTCTATTAACCTTTTTCCGCTGTTATTTCTGGTGACTTCTCCATGCATCCCTATTGTTTCTTCGGTTTCATCATCTTTCTTCCCTACTCTACTTTTTAGATCCCCTATTATTATTATTCTCCCCTCAGTATCATCTATTTCCTCAGCCATCTTATCCCAGAATTCATCTTTATTTTTTGCTGACTTGTCTTCATTTGGCGCATAGACTACTAATAATGTTGTGTTTACTCTTTCTTCCATTTCTAATTGAATTTTTAGTATTTTTTCATTGACAGCTGTCCATTGTCTAATATATTTTATATTCTTGTGATGTACGATACAACTTATTCCTTCTCTGGCTCTATCTTTCAGTTCCACTCCGCTATATAACATAATGTGTCCATTGTCCAATTCTACTTCACCCTTTCCTTCCTTTTTTGTTTCAGTTACATCTATGATATCCAAATCATTATTTTCAAACTCCTCAATTAATTCCTTTTCTGTTATGCTTCTAACACTCCATGTTGCTATTTTCCATAATTTTCCTTTGGTACTTCGTCTCTTCTCCTGTATCAATGTTTTTTGTCCATATTTGTGATTTGTTTTATTCACCATTATATCCAATTCCTTGAAATTTTGTCTCATATCCGTTTTCATAACCTGGTTTCTTTCTCCTGCCTTGTCATTATTACTTATAATTATGTCTGCTAGTTTTTTAATGCCGTATCTTTAATTTTTCTCAGCTTCTCCTCTTCGTTATCCCACCTCCATTCTTCCGTCCCTATATATAATTTTCTATACCCTATTTTAGTTAATTTTCCAATTTGATTTTCTTCTTTTGCTCTAAGCCTAATTTCTTTTTGTATTTCCCTATCCTTTTTTGACAGATCTTCTTGAATATATAATGGTTCCCCAGTTTTCATTTTTAGTTTATTTTTATTTTGCATTACTTTCTTTTTCTTCTCATAGTTTATGAAACGAATTAAGCAAGTCTTATCTCCAAGTTTTACAGCGCTATCAATACCTGTCTTTATACCCAGTTCCTGTATCATAAAATTATCCATTATTTTCTTTAGTTCTTCTGTATTGTGGGTGCTTACTTTTAGTCCTTGCAATACAACATTGTTCCTTCTTTTTTCGTTTTCCATGCGCTCTAATCTCCCATCGATATCAAATATAGCTCTCTTCATTTTTTGGTTCTCTACCTCAAGTTTCTTATTTTCAATTCTTAATTCATTGATTTCATCTCTATACACTTTCTGTTCTTCTCTCGTTTTCTTAATCTCCGTATCCATATCGTTTATCTTTTCCCCAATTGACTGCATCAAAATGGTCAAAAATTTCCAAAAATGGTCAATAATTGTCAAAAACTATCAAACATGGTCAAAAGTTGTCAAAAATGGACAATTTTTGACAAAATTGGTCAATAATTGTTAAAATTTTGAAAAATGGTGGATAATTGTCAAAAACTATCAAAAATGGTCAATAATTTTGAAAAATTGTCAAAAATGGCCAATAATTGACAAAAACTATCAAAAAATTGTCAAAAACTGTCAAAAATGGACAATTATTGTTAAAAATTGTCAAAATTTTGAAAAATATTTGATTATTGTCAAAAATTGTTAAAGTTTTTGAAAAATTGTCAAAAATTTTGAAATATGGTCAAAAATGGTTAATATTTGTCAAAAATGGTCAAAAATTTGAAAAATGTTCCATAATTGTCAACAATTGTCAATAATTATCAAAAATGGTCAATAATTTTGAAAAATGGTCTGAAATTTTGAAAAATTGTCAAAAGTGGTCAAAAACTGTCAAAAATGGTTAAAAATTTTCATCATTTTGTAAAATGGTCAATAATTGTTGAAATTTTGGAAAATGGTCAATAATTGTCAAAATTATACGAGCCGTTTCCGAAAATCGATTTAAACACGTAATTTATAAAATCAATTTACTAAAAATCGATTAATATTACTATAAAAATCGATTATAAGAATATAATAATCGATTTATATAAAAATCGATTATTTTTCAATGTCCCTAGACAGTAGAAGGTTAATCATGATGAATAGCGAAAATGACGATTATTCTATCACTCCTATTATAACCTAAGATAATATAAAAAACTGTTTTAATTATTAAAAGGGCGACTGTAGAAAAAATTATGTGTGTTTTTCGAGCGTAAAGTAAAATTCTGATACCCCACGCTCTAAATACACAAATAACTATTTTTTCTATTTTGTATACAGGGATCGTGAAAAAATGTTGAAAATTTCAAGTTGAAAAATGTTAAATAGCTTCAGAAATAGTATATTACTGACCAAGGCAATTAAAGTAAGAAATATCTCAGACCACTTGTAATTGTCGTCCGAAGCGAAGCTGAGATTGACAAACATGTGATCTGAGGCTTTCTTACTTACTGGCCGTGGTTTGTATACTATTTTTCTGTTCGACGGAGCCGGAAAGCGACAATTTTGTTTAGCGCGGAGCCCCGCCTCAGCCTCAGATCACATTTTGACAATAACATGTGATCTAAGACATTTTTTACTTTACTGGCCTTGGTCTGTAATATACTATAGATAATCTTCATTGTTTAATTCCAAGCGAGCCATTTCTATCACTGTACCATGGAGGCTAGCACTGTACGATGCGATTTACTTCAAATAATGACAATTAATACTATTTAATTATGACAGGTGAATACACAGCCTGCTAAAATAAAAGAATAAATAATACGGCCTACGCCCACGCAATAATAAGGCTGAAATTATTAATATTTTTAATGTTAGTATTTTAAAAACGCTCAAAATTGGGTATAGTTAAGTGAACATAAACTGCCCTTATTTTCGGCCTTAGAATTAGGTAAAATAATAAAAATGTGGTTATTTCATTCATAAAAAATTGAGATTTTTGACATTTGTAAGTTGTACTTTTCATCACTTTTTTACGAACCCTGTATACAAAAAAAAGTTTTCGACATGTCACTAATTACCTTGATCGTGTAAGCTCGTCGTGAAACGCTCGACGTAAACTTTATTAAAGTCTATCAAGTTTGGATATCTCATAGCAGCTAACAAGGTATACAAGAACCAAATAAACACGACAATTTCTAGGTTATGTTAATGAAAATAAAGTTTGTATACCATGTTGTTTTCGGATGAAAAGTAGTATCAAAGTAATGCATCCATAAGTTAATTGTTCTAGTTTCGTGAAAACTTTAAGAAATTCAATGTCCATTGTAGCGTCGATTATCCAGCTTGGGTCTTGAGAAAAGCCTTATTCTACTTATTTTTCACATGAAACTCGATGATAAAAACGACATCCATTCGAAATAATGAAGCCTATATGTGTCATGGGCTACCGATCTATGAATAAGGCTGTAAATGTTCTAGTAGTGGAAAAAATAGTAGCTATATAAACCACGGTACAATAGTATTTTGTGCAACAAGTGGGAAAAGTACTTTCCCCACATGTTGCACACTATACTTTTTCTAAAACTGCACAAATTTAAAGAATACAAGTAAAGTAACTTAATATTTATTTTTATGGTTAGTAAAACAAAAATAACACTAAAGTATCCTATCTCTAAATAATTTTATTTAAAATTATAGTTGATGGTGAAATTTGTACAATTTTGTATGGTCAAACCCGGAACGTCATTTCTTTTCACTAAATTCTCCGTTATATTAATTAATCTGACAGTTTTGTGACAACTAAGTAGGTATTTAAAGATAGCAGTTGTAGAAAAAATATATTCTCTACCTTGGTATATAATATGCTATTATCAATGTTCAAAATGTAATGTCTATTGGGCAAGTACCGGTAGAAATTATCATGTAATTTGTTTATCGGACGGTGAAAAAAAAAGTATTCCAATTTGAAATAATCAGATAAATAATCCAAATACATAGTAATGATCATTAAATATTTATTTTGTCGAATGTGTTAGATGAGAAAAAATTAAGTATGAATTGTTTTGATGTCAAATGAACGTTGGGTACTACAAATCAAAATATTTCTAGCTCTTTTATTTAAGGAATTAATAAGTGAACAGAGCGAGGATACATCATTTTGCTGGATTGGAAAAATTTTGATCAGGATACGTTCATATTGTTTTTTAAGAGCTCTTTGATGTTGAAAAATTATAAATATAGAAAAAAAGTAACTCTAAAAAGCAATTTCCTCTGTATGTTCCTTGTAGTATATTTATCATTCTTTTGGTTATTGTTGGACAATTAAACCACCATTTTTTTAAATATTTTTATTTCAACGTTTAGGCATCATTCCAGCTACCGTTGTAAAGAATATTCTTTTAAATATTTTCGTCCCTATCTCACAATTACAAACGATTTAATAGAATACTTTATCAATTATCAATACAAGCAGCAGTAAGGGTTTATGTAATAAAAACTGTGATTAAAAAAGGATGGAAATTATTTTCATGACATTTGATGATGTGATATTAGGTTTGTTCCAGCTGGCGATAGAACCGTTCTAGGTATCGCTCGCGCAAGTGCTGTATTTATTTTGCATTCCAACTGATTATGTATCATTCTTGGGACGGTACAAAAACTGTACCAGCTGAAAGGGGGTGATAATAGACGATTATTTGCTTGGCCCTAAAATTGGCGGAACTGACATGCACATATCGTCGAAAATGTTGATGTGGTAGTTCAAGATCCATCCTTAATTCGAGTTTACGTACTATAAAGTACTCGATACGATTCCAGAACGGTTCATACATGCCATCTGGATCAAACCTATAATGTTCACCTTTTTCAAAAAATTGGTTCCATTTTTGTAAATAAAGCTTATTTAACCAAGTTAAATAATTATTGGTGTAGATAAAACTAATGTTTTTATTTCGGTTTAAGATGGGAAACTCATGTTCGAATGGGTCCTGTAAAGGATCCAAACAGTGTTGGACTCATCTCCAAGAGGATGCCTACCAACCCACCTCAAACTCGCCGCTATCCCCGGCTCGGAATCACTACCCTTGAATAACGGGAATAACGGGAGGCGATCCCACGCACACTATCCGCCCACACCGTCGTCTTCTCCCTACCTATCATTCCTACCTCGCATGCCAAATCGAGTCCTTCTCTCCGCCTAATCATGCTCCCCACTACGCTTACTTACGCACTTACCTCCATCCATTCCTCCAAGACCCTCAACATTATCTCCACCATGTTCTCCCAATACACCACCTCCCGTAGTTTTCTCTCCAACTGCTTCAGCACTTCCTCGTTCTTTCAAACTTATGGGTTGGTGGCGTATCCGACACCTGTTACAGTGTAACCGACACTTGCCACTGTCATGATGTGGTGAAGTTGAGTTCTTAATTTTTCCAGGAAATAATTTTCCTAGCTGATGAATTGGTAGTTTTCTTGGGCGAAAATGTGAAAGGTAGAAATTTCAATTTGTATACAGGGTGATTCATTAGTGCGATAAAGCCCAATATCTTGTGAAACCTCAAAGATGTTCGAATAAAATTTTGACCCGTTGTAGCCAGTTGTGTCCATAAGAATATTTCAAATTATTTATTATTGTTTATAGCATAGCTTATCAGTATTTGTAAGTGGTTATAATAAAATAATCTTCATGCTGAAAAAGTAAATTTGTGCTTCGTAAATGCTCTTTATATTTACTCCACGATGATGACGGTTTTGTGTCCATAAAAATATTTCAAATTATTTATTATTGTTTATAGCATAGCTTGTCAGTATTTGTAAGTGGTTATAATAAAATAATCTTCATGCTGAAAAAGTAAATTTGTGCTTCGTAAATGCTCTTTATATTTACTCCACATGTGCTCAATCACAAGTAACGTGTTTAGTGCCTATAGGTGTGAAATAAACCACAAATATTTTTAGCTACTGCTAGTGATCCCACAAAAAAGTGCCCTATATTTATTGATCCCCATATCGGGGCCTTTTGGTTCCTCCGGGGACCTGTACAGAACCATAGACTTCATCAGCATACATACATCGGCCACCCGAGTTAGTGAGAAAAACTACATTTGTAATAGTAATAAATGCATTCTACTAATTGACCAAAATAGACATTTCGTATTCTATTTTATACTGTTGTAATCTTTTATTTTCGAAACACAGGAATAAAAATGTTATATATTTTTGATCTTCAATTTTTCCAGGTGATGTATCGAAATGTTATTATAAATACTTTTTGCAGTTTTCCTCCAGTTTGTAATGAACGGACATGCCTGTTTTTCCATTGACTCTTCTTAATCTTAATTATTCAAGTAAATTATACCAAAAATGTCTTCTTTTATTAAAAACAAAAACAAATCATTTAGGCAATCTTTTTTTTAATTGTAGTATTACAGAGTACAGTACAGAGTAAGTAGGCAGTTTTTATATTAATTATAATACAGAAAGAAATGCTAATTAATTAGGTAAACTATAAAAATGTTTATTATAGCAATAAACAGACATGTCTGCTTTTTCAATGATCCTTATTAATTATTCAAAAAAACTCACAGCAAAAATAGGTGTATGTATGTTTTTATTGAAAAGAAACAAATCAAAAATATTCTATAAAAATAAATAAAACTATTATTACATTATGTTTAATGTATTTGTCTTCATATTTATTAGTACATAGCAACTGAAGTTCATCTTCCATTTTTCTCTACCATTTCTCCTCAGAACAAAAAGAAAATAAAAATTTTATAGAATTATCCATTTTTTACGATTCTACACTCACAAAGGGGTGGTGACACCCATCGACATACTGAAGTCTTGATCCATTTAGTTATAAAGACTGAACAAAAATAAATATTTTTACTAACAAAATTATTTCAAACTCATTTCAGCAAAAGTTTTAAACAATCCATTTTATCAGAACTGTAAATGGAATAAAAAAATTAGATGTTTCTTCTAAATAGGTGTTGACATTTTTTTACTTACTGAATGGTTATAGCGAACACTGCTATATGGAATATTATTTGGACCTGTGTGGGCAGTTACATCAGGCTTCATTTTAATTACATAATCAGAACTGTAAATGAAATATAAAGATTAGATGCTTCTTCTAAGTAGGTGTTGACATTTTTCTACTTACTGAATAGTTATAGCGAACACTGCTATATGAAAATTATTTGGACCTGTCACTTGTCAGTTCTGAAAATGAAAAGGAATTAGATTTTTGTAAACAAGTCTTGTTGGTGTTTTTACTTAAGCATTAGTATCGGCATCCATATCTTTGCCCTAATTATAGGGATTCTGTCTTGTCAGACTTCTTTTTCTCATATTCTGATATTGCTTGCTTGATATAAGGGGAGTCAATGCATTTCTGTCCTTTTCCTATTTGATTTCTGATTATTTCAGGAGCTATACATTCTGTATAGAATTGCTTCAGTTTTGGAATAATTTTTTCGGCCCATATTTTTCTATCTATCTCAATTTCCTGTATATATAGATCTATATTATCGCAGACATACACAACAAAGTAACATCTGCTTCTATTAGCACAACACAACCCCGTTGTGTTGTGACTATTAGTTACTTTGGTGTATTCTTTGGTTATATTCTGGTTATATTCAATTGCCCGATTGCCAGCCGATTGCCCCTGGATCTAAAAACACTCGCTACCCCATAGAATAAGGTAAAGGTACCGCTACCCCTACCCAGTCGAATTTGTTCGTTTTTTGCACAATAAACATAAATGTTTAGAATTTACATAGTTGTCACAACTATAAAAATAATGTCGAATTTACTTACCTAGTTATTGTAACGAGAAAATAATAATGAAAAACCTAGAATTATCTGAAATGAAACAATAACAAAATATAAGCACATACTTACCTACCTGCCTTATGACTAATACACTAATACAAAAATTTTCTCCTTGTTTGAGGATTTTCGTATAACATGGCAACATCGGTTGTGAATGCAGCATTCTGTATTTTACGATTTACTTGGCTCTTTTGGATTCTAAAGTTTCGATGCCAAATGTAAAAATTATCCCTAGAAATCCTTACAATTTAATCATCCTCTCCATTATGACGATAAAAAGAGATAAGGATGGTTAACTAGTTTTTAGTTTGCCATAGGTAATAATAATTGTTGAATAAAATTAATGAATGAGGTAGGTAACATTACATTTTAAAAAATTTCGAAGCATAAATGTTTTGTAGTTAACTTTGTCTTGTCAATACACCTAGTCGAAATTACCATGCAAATTAATTGATTATATAAGCATTTAAAACAATGAAAGAAAATAAGAACCCAAATAATCATTATTAAAGGATGACTTAGTAATAGTGTTAGTTGTTGATTTGAAAAATATTATAAAACAAAGGAAGACCAAAAAATTAATTTCGTCTACCTACTCTAGAAATGGCAATAGCGCTTCTTCGTCATAGACTTGACATACCTATCTCAGCTTTATTTATTTTTTCCTTCAATCTGTTTTCTTATCTTATCAGTAGGTACCAGTTAGGTATGTGGCTTCAATTATTTTTGGAATGAGGGTAGGTCCGTAGAATGTGTAAAAAAACTGAAGTTTCTATAATGTTTTAGCGAAAAGCTCGGTCAAATTCAGTTCCTTTTTGTATAAACAAATTTTAAAATAAGCAATCTTTAAAAAACGAAAAGATGTTTAGAATTAAAAATAACTTTCAAATAGGTATTCAATATTGTTTATTTAAATGAAAACAATAATTTTTTCGACATTTTCTGTGAAATAAAAAAAATTTTGATGTAAAACAATGTGTTAAATATTTGGAAGTTATTTTTAATTCTAAACATCTTTTCTTTATAATTTTTGAAATTGTCCAACATAAATGTACCTACCTACCTACTTGAGACTCTCGAGCAAAAATCGCATCTAATTTAAATTTTGATATCTAATGTATATATTATACCTAGTTTAGTTCGTATTCAATAAATTATTTAAAAAAAATGAAAAATGGTCCGTAATAATTAATAATGGGTTGTAAGTTGTGTTGTATATATTATATCTATAGGTAACCTATCACGTGAAAATATTCACAAGATTAGCTTTTTGCAGTGTGTTTTCATTCAGATAATTCCAATGGATTTTTGTTAGGTCGGCTTGGTTTGCTTTGTATTTTATCACTAGGTAGGTACTTACCTACTTCTCAATAAATGGAAATTATAAATCTAGATATACAAAACTTGAAAATATAGAGAAACGACGATAATGATTGGAATATTATTTTAATTTCAAAATTAACCTATAAAAGTACAGAAAAAAATTAAAGAAGAAAAGAGAATACCTATAGGTAAAATAAACATACTAGCTGTTGAGTAAAAATAGCAAATAAATGAAATCATAATTTACCTATTGCGATTGAATTTAAAAATATTTGCTGGCAGAAATTGTGTTTGTTTGAAACCAAAACATCGAAACAGCTGATCCGGAGAGAAGTTTGTTTGAATAGTGAAGAGCATAGATAAATACAGAGATGATAAATACTTTATACCTATACGGTCAAGAGTGGAAAGACAAAAAGAGAGAGAGAAAATAAGTTGCATAAATAAAAGCCGATTCGGTACTACTAGCGACATCTATCGTAAATATTTTGAACCAAAAAATTACTAGATAAGTAACAAGTTTTGTGTAAGTTTTAAGGTTTATACACCTGCGCGGAGGGCCCTCTTAATGTCTCGGATCCATTAAAGACCTCGACAATAATAACTCACTTTTCTACCTTGGCGCATAATTACTATTTTTTTTATTTAATCATGAATAAAAATTATTCATATTGAATTGAATTACATACAGGGGTTACCATAATTAATAATTTAAATAAATGACATATAGGGTTTATCATAATAAATAATTTTAAATAAATTACATATAGGATTTGTCAAAATAAATAATTTTCAAATTATAATAAATTACATACAGGGTTATCTATAGAATTTAATTTAAAAAAATACTGTTTCATCTATAAATTTAAATTTTCAGATTTAAAATTCAAAACTGTTCAATAATAATATAATGACATGAATTATTTATCTGTATTATGTTTGTCTTTGAACCTGCTCCTTAATTTTGTAATAAAATGAATGAAAAATATAAAAGTATTATCATTTATATGTAGGGGTGAAATATTAATGATATTTAATCATTACAATATATTAATATTGTGGTTCGACTTGGTTATTCATTGAACTCTATTAATTACTAATTTTCAAAATATTCATGAGCTCTAAAAAATTTCCGGATTTAATTTGACCTCGTGTGGTATTCGGTAAGAAAATTCCACACCAAATTGTGTTTGAAAATCAAATAATTAAAATTTATTTTTCGATTTCCAACAACGTAAATTTTTGACGTTTGAGGTTTGTTTGACTTGATTATTTAGTTACCATGGCAACTAAGTGAAACCCTAACCTAAGAATTATTTCACTTTTGAAGCTGTCAAGGGGCACGACGTAAAAAAGACCTTTAAATTGTTGATTTCTACTCGTTGGGGTTGCACGAAAATACCATCTCAAGACAGAACACAGTATATTCTTCAATTTTACATAAGTTTTGAGTGACTACAGTTGTATAAAATTGCTTTTTGCAAATATAAACCAGAGTGTCAAAGAAATATTCTGACATTATAAACGTCAAAAAAAATTTCCAGCATAATTCTCTGGTGGGTGCCCACCATGAAAAAATTTCCGATAAAATTAATCCGTTGCCATGGTGATCTGTCAAAATAACACGTTTTGATTGGTTAAAAATTACAGGTGTGGAATTTTCAATAAAATCAATTATACATTCTGCAGCAGCACTATTACTTACAACTTCACCTATTTTGGTTCTCTATAAGTCTCTCTTCTAGTTCATAAATAATTATGCTTTGAGTTTAATCAGAATTATTTTTTTCTTTCTAGATTACACAAGAGGAATACATGACTTTCGACAACTGTCATATTTGAGGCAACTTAAGCGGGTAGCCAGTCTTGGAAAATTCAAATCTAAGTTAATTCTACAAAACAAGAATGTTCAAAACCTCATACATTCAAACGAAACATTTGATCTTGTCATCACAAATCACTTTTTCAGCGACGCATTGGCATATTTTGCATACAGATTCAAGTGTCCTTTAGTAATACTCGCTCCTGGCTCTACAAACTCATTTAGTAACTATTTATTAGCCAATCCATCACCACCTTCATACGTAACTAATTTGTTAGCAGACCATGATACTAACATGAACTTTTGGCAAAGACTGATAAATACCTATCGCGAAATATCTGCTGATATATTTATTCACAATATGATGATACCGGCACAAAACGCGGCACTAAAAGAAGTAATTCCTGATGCTCCAGAATTAACTTCAATACTTTTTAATGCTAGCTTAATACTAGCTGCGTCTCATTCTTGTTTATATGATCCAGCGCCTTTGCAACCAAATATTAAAGAAATCGGTGGGTACCATGTTATACCACCAAAACCATTACCTGTAGAATTGCAAGAGTTTATGGATAATTCGCCTGAAGGGGTGATTATTTTCTCGATGGGATCTCATTTGAAGAGTACAAATTTTGAACCCGAGAAAAGGAAGGCTATTTTGAATGCATTTTTAAAAATAAAACAAAAAATTTTGTGGAAATTTGAAGAGGATCTACCAGAAAAACCGGAAAACGTGAAAATATTAAAATGGTTACCTCAGGCAGATATTTTAGGTAAGTAGAACCCCACTTTTCTCTTCAGGCTATTTTCAAACTAATAGACAACATAATGTTTCCTTGAATTGAATATTTTCTGTGCCTAGCGGTCAATTTAATTCCAGCAGCCATCCACATGCAAGAAGAACTACAAATATAATCAGTATTCATGGTACCATGGTATTATTGGGTGGTACTTTTCCACGGGTAGCTATAATCTGACCAAATTTCATTCACCCCTCGTCGAAGCAATATCTCCACGTGACAACAGCTCTAGCTAGAGACGATTTGCGTTCGTATTGGTGGATTCGTTGCACTCGACACCCAACTATTTTTATCTACCAATACGAACGCAAAACGTCTGTCGGTGGAGTTGTTGTCAGGTGGGGATATTATTTTGACCGCGGCGCAAATAATATTTAAACGAAGTTTGAAGAAAACTGTTCCCATTCTGTTGACACCTGTACACTCCATAACATTTCTGAAGTACTTATCTATTTCTTCTCCTACAGAAGTAAAATGGGATTTCATTCTTTCATTTAATCATTCGTTTGCATTGTGCTCAACAACCCAGGCAATTGAATTGAATCCTTGTACCATTTCCCATGTTATCTACTTCCATTCCAGAAGCTTCGTGTCTTCTATAAGGGCCACTAGTTTGACTGGAGGGATTTTCAGTAGTTATAATGGTTGTAACAATTCCTCCCCAAAGAGCTTCCGTCCAACTGCTTGTAAGTTCTCGCAGTAGCAGAGTATGTGAGTAGGTGTTTCATTATTAAGTTCACATTTTCTGCCCATTTTGTGCAGATGTTTCCTCAGGGTGCAGTGTCCAGTCACCAGGACGGTAACTGTCTTCAAATATCTCGTACCCAGTTTCAATTGCCTGGTTGAGAGTTTTCTGTCTACCTTGCTCAGTAAACTCTTTGTATGGAGGTGACCTTGTGTCAACCTCCATTTGAGTTGGTAATCTCCTTCTAGCCAGTTCCCGATTCCCCTCTTATGCAATCTTTTGTGATTCCACAAAACGGTTCCGGACCTATGAAGTCTCCTTTAGAGCCTTTTTCAGCTAACTGGTTCGCCATTTGATTACCTGCAATACCCTCTTGTGTCGGCACCCATATTAGAGACACTTTGTTGCCTTTTGCTAGTCTGTTAAGGGTTTGCAGTTTTTCATCAGTCACGATCTAGATGTTGGATTACTGATAGCTTCAAGCAGAGCCTGGCCTTGTCCGGTATATCCTCTTCTGATGTTTTCATCAATACAGGCTATAGCGGCAATCGTCTCTGCTTGAAACACAGTCGTATATCGACCAAAGCTAAAGAACATTTACTTTCTAGGTCCTTTTATACCTTTTATACCATCCGCAGTGCCATTTTCTGTTCGCTAGATGGGATGATGATGTTCGGCTGTCATGCTATGAAAACTTATGTAAAATATGGGTTCATCTAGTATTGTCCAAAGTTGTATCAGTGTGTCCTTCTCGAACATTGTTCGGGGACTATAAGTCTGCCGATTTCAGCCTAAGAATTGCCATCATTGCTTCCGCCCTTATAAAAAGTTCCAACGGAGGCAGTCCAATGAGGGTCCCCGTGATGTTCATTGCCCCGGTAATAACAAGAAGGGCTTGTCTTTGGATTGCAGTTGATATATTAACTGCAGAGGTCACTTCTGGCCTCCTATTGTTCTATAGTTGATCGTTGGCCTTATCACAGTTGTGTGAAGCCAGTGAACCACCACAGGTCGTATTCCCCAGGTTTGGCCATAGCTCTTCTGCATTGCCAAAGTTGCACTATTAGTAATTCTTTCCAGGTGTGCCTTCCAATTCAGTTTGGAATCAAGGGTCACTCCCAGATATTTGACTTCTTTGGATATTTCTAGTTCTTCTCCGTACTCTACCCTGCGGGAGAATTCTTCTATTCGTAAAAGCATCTAGTTTTTCTTATTAACTGAAAGGTCCTCTTTAAGACACCATTCCTTCACAGTTCCTAGTAGTTCTTGTAGGACATTCATAACTACCTCTGGGAATTTCCCGTTGGTGACAACCACTATACCGTAAAGCCCTGCGTCCATATACCGTGATCATTTAGCCAGCAGATTGAGTCATCCACAATTAGGTTCCATGAAAGTGGTGAAAGTAAAATGGGATGCTACTCAGTTAACAATTGTAGCCTTATACCAAATTAGCCGGCAAAATAAAATGTTATATCGATAGTGTATTAACTTATTCAATAGAATAGTTTCACAGAACTTGATACCTTCTCTTGGAAGTAACTGCTTCTTCATTCTCTTCAATGTCCCTGTTTATTCCTTTGATATTTGTTTGTTCGTACACGATTGGGGGCGTGTGCTTGTGCTACAAAAACAGTCATTAGCCTGTAAATATTTCTAGTGCTAGGGAGTACTAGTGCAACCTGCTTTTTATCTTTGACCAATCGGTGTAGCACACAAAAGATTTATTTGACAGTAGTACCTTTCGGTTTCCAAGCTCATCCAATAATGATTGAATTCCGGTTTCCTCATAATCTCTTGAAAAATTATCCATGATTTTTACCTGACCAGATCTTCCACATTATCTTACTCACCTTTGTGTTTAATGCAGATTTTTTGAAAGATATATTTCCCTAATTTGTTCTGAAATGTTTGTCATGACTGTTAATAACAATTTTAGTTGCTCCAGACCTGCATAATGAACTTATTCATAATTTTTGTTGCAGCCCATCCAAATGTCGTTGCTTTCATTTCTCACGGTGGTTTGCTGGGAACAATGGAAGCTATTTATCACGGAGTACCAATATTGGGTCTGCCAGTGTTTTGGGATCAATTTAAAAATATTAATGTTGCGGTTTCCAAAGGATTCGCAGTTAAAGTGGAGTATAATGACATGGATGAAAAATCGTTTGAAGAAGCTTTAAATGAAATTTTAAGCAATGATGCGTAAGTTTTAAAAATGATATAAGTATATTGCTTTTATTCGTCACAATCAAAAAGACAAGGATTTTTATAAGAATAAATAACAATTATGCGCTTTTTGAAGAGTGAATTGTGGCCTTCCTTCTGTCCAAGCTAATATTTTTCATTCTTCACTGTTCCTAGCTAGTGTCGTCATATTTGTACTAAAGCACGACTATTTTCTTTTTTGTACTGATATTTTTTTGTTTTAGTACCCAATTTTTGCTTGCCTTCCTGTTGTAACGTGATATTCAACGTTATTAAAATATCGCATGGGCCATATAGGCCAGCACTCCTGTTGTCGGAGTATAGGCCGCTCTTTGTGAGCTATTTTGATCCCTTTTGTACGGGTGATCAATCCGTGTGTTTTCTTCTGCTTACTACACTGGCAACACAAGATCTAGAACATATAGTTGAAGATTGGAGAGCATCGGGCGAACAATTTCTTTCCGATCATAGTATCATAACATTCAAGTTATTACTAGGCAAACCTGAGGTGAGCTCCAAAAGAAAAACAGCTTGGGACAACTATAACACCTGTCTGAAAAAAACCTAGCACATATCCAAAGGATATCTCTATCTGGAAAATGAGTTTGAGGACCTGAACAGGACAATAATTAATACATTTGAATCGAGCTGCCCTATTCAAGAACAACAATGCAGCAGAGATGCACCCTGGTGAAATAAACATCCGTCAGAAATCATAGCTCATACCCGTGACCTTTTTAATAAAGCAAAACTCACCGGAGACTGGCAGAGATACTACGAGGTGAGAAACATCTATTACAAGGAAATAAGAAAAGCTCCAGAAAATTCTGTGAAGATATAAACACAACACCTGCTGCGGCAAGACTCTACATGTCATGGCGAAAAGTAGGGTCAACACAGATATTGCTTTAAGGAAGCCAGACGGTGAAAATATCGAAACTGAGGAGGAAAGAGTGTGACTCTCACTAGAATAGTAGCTTGTACAACAAAAGGGAAAAGTGCTTTGCGTACAAGTTGTACACAATATTTTTTCTACAACCACTTTTATTAATGAAAGAAAAACAGTAATTTTATTTAAACTTAATAGGTTAATTTTCTTATAATTAATAAATTGAAATAAATAATCAAATAAATAGTTTACTTACTGTTTAAATTCAAAATTTGTACTCCCAGAAATTCACTATAATAGATATGTTGAGTTGTCAAAAAAGTTGACAGGTCAAAGGTAATTGTGTTTGACATTTCGGTGCGGAAAAGTGCCGTAGCATGTACTTTTCGCACTATATACTTCTCCAACAGTTATCAAAGAAATTGAGAAAAGGCCAACTTTGCGTATAAAACTTTGTATAGAAAAGCGTGTTTTTCATAGTGGTTGTAAAAAAACTCATTTTCCTGTGAGGAGCCGAAATAGGGGAGATAATCCTCTCGAAGGTCATAAAAGACCTTCGAGAGAAAGTACTACAATAGCTAAGCACTTTTGTAGTAATGAAAAGTTAAAATAGGCTATGAACACCTTTTCACCTTTCAAGGCACCGGGAGCCGATGGGATTCTCCCAGCATTGCTCCAGCAAGGACAAGACGAAATTCTACCACATTTAGTTAGACTCAGTCGAAGCAGCTTAGAACTGGGTTATATATCAGAAGCATGGAGAAGGGCAATAATAACCTTAATTCCAAAAGCTGGAAAAAGCGACACAAAAAACCCAAATCCTTCAGACTAATTAGTCTAACATAGTTTGTGCTCAAAACGATGTAAAAAGTAATTGACAATTATATTAGAGCGGAGATGCTAGAGAGACTACCTCTCCACCCGCATCAACATGCTTACCGGGCAGGCAGATCTACGGAGACTGCACTGGTTCAACTGACGGAGGATATCCGAGGTGCTCTAGACAACCAAGAAGCCGTAGTATGCGAATTTTTGGATATAGAAGGAGCTTTTGACAACACTCCTCATGAGGCTGTCAAAAGAGCATTAAATAGAAGAGGTATAGACAGCACAACATCCAAATGGATGATGGAGCTAATCACCACTAGAGTAGCAGAGACGAGGATGAGCAACGACATTGTCTCCATCTGTACAACTAGAGGATGTTTACAGGGAGGAGCAGCATTCCTATTAATGTGGAGCCTAATGGTTGACTACCTCCTGTGTGGTTTGATTGACCTCTGAATATCCTGCCAAGGATATGCCGGTTATATTGTCATAAGTGCCAGGGGAAAATTCGAAAATACCCTTTGTGACATCGTTATGAACTATACAAATAGCTGGTGTGGGCAAGAAAAGGACTTAACATCAACCCCACCAAAACTATCTTAATAGCCTTCACTACGAAAAGGAAACTCAATGTCAAAACCATTAGACTTGTAACGAGTTATTTTTATTTTATTTTGTTCCGTAATATATTTTATTTTGCCACTAGGGTGTATATAACTCGTTACTTTACAACCCTTTCTACTACCGCATTGATTTATTTTTTTTTGTTATTACCGTTGTATATTTTAGTATAAGTCCGAGTTACGCAAATCCAAATTCTACCATACACAATTTATTCATTTCCGATATTTAAATTTTTCAACTGAAAGGACGCCCGGTATATACAACATTTTAATTTAAACGAAAGCCGTCTAGTATAGATACAAGTTTTTGTCGAAACTAGATAAATTTCACGTTTGATTCCCACACCACATTACGGCCGAAGAATGTAACTAAAAATTTTGGATATAAATTCTCAAACAATTCATTTTTCGGATGATTTTTATTCGCGCTCCGATTTTTATTCCGTCTCCGATTCATTCCGTCTAGCATTCATTTTCGCTCGATGGATTTTCATTCGCGCTCTGATTTATTCCGGCTCTACAATAATAATTCGTGACTTTTCGCTCGACTTTCTTCCGAAAAACCGATAAACCGTATTGTGAAAATTTAGTGTATTCCGTATTCCGATTGTGTGTTCAACTGTATTTTATAAGGTAAATCACTTTTACAATTAAACTGTGTATTCTAAACTTTCCGTATCGCCGCTTAGTATTAAATTGTTAAATGTATGGTTTTGAAAATTTTCCGACCGGCTATTTTTTTTTTCTTTTGTTGTTGAACTGAAATTTGTTTTTTTTTTATTTTGTTTCTCTCATCTGGAAATGAAGATTTGTCAACCGTAATTTGATTTCGAATTTTATTTACTGCGTTTATTATATATTAAATAACTGATATGAGTTATTAGTGGATTCTCGAATTATTTTATGCTTTTGCTTGTCAGTAGTTTTATATTAAATTGATATCCAAGTGGATTATAATATTTTAATTTTATGCTAGTACGAATATTTTTACTCTGTGTGTCGATAGTTGGGTACCGTTTAACTCGTGGGAAAATATTTTTTTTTTGAATAATTGTTACCGGCTTTAGTTAGATTCAAGGGTTAATCAGACTTGGAAGAGGCTTAGCCACAATTTGTTTGATTTCCCGGCAGGTCTATTTAGTTCTTAAATTTTTTTTTTTTTCGGAATAATAGTTACCGGTTTCCTTTAGATTCAAGGGTTAATCAGACTTGGAAGAGGCTTGGCCACAATTTGTTTGATTTCCCGGCAGATCTAATTAGTTCTTAAATTTTATTTTTTTCGGAATAATAGTTACCGGTTTCATTTGGATTCAAGGGTTAATCAGACTTGGAAGAGGCTTAGCCACAATTTGTTTGATTTCCCGGCAGATCTAAATCGTTCTTTTCCCGTTTCGTAGAATCATTATTTATATTTTGTTTCTTTCTTATTGTCGTAATAATAGTTGCCGGTTTCATTTGGATTCAAGGGTTAATCAGACTTGGAAGAGGCTTGGCCACAATTTGTCTGATTACCCGGCAGATCTAAATCGTGCATTAGGGACCCCGTTAAACCCGGTAGATTTAAACCGTATTTGATAACCTGACCGTTAAGTCCGTTAAAATCCCAGATATAGGTAATACATACCTCATTTTCTTTTCCCTGTTAATTTGTTTGTCACTAAAGAATTATTCGTAAAATAGACCACAGAGTATTAATAGATCAAAGTTTTGAATTCCTATTATTTTCATTATTAACCGCAATTTATTGATTGGAGAACCAAGATTTGGCTTTTCCGGATTTTCACTAGTTAGTTAAATTTTCCGTAACCTCCATCTGAGGCTATCTGGAACTCTTGACGCTGAGTGTCAAGGGGCCGTGGAGCAAACCACGTTAATAATCTGGCGCCCGAGATTTAAAAACCCGAATTTTGCATCAAGGGTGGCCATAGTGACGTGTTCTTGTGGCAGGAGCCACGTGTAAGAAGGTAGGCGCGTTACAGACTTGATGGAAGTGAGGTGGAATGGAGACAAGATGTCAAGTATCTAGGTTTGACTCTAGACAGAGAACTCCTTTGGAACAAACACGAAAAGGAGATTATATACAAAGCAAAAATCTGTCAGGAAGAATTTGGGGTTGTAACCCAAAAATTCTAAGTTGGATGTACACTGCCATAGTGAGGCCAATTATCACTTATGGAGCCATTGCGTGGAGTAGTAGAACTAGCCTATTGCCGACGAGAGGAAACCTCTCCAAAATTCGAGGACTAGTCTGTATGTGCATTACGGAAGCAATGAGAACATGCCCAACGGCAGCCATGGAAGTGATTCTCAACCTCACATGACTATATATGGTGGACAGAGTTGCAGAAAGAACAAGATACAGACTAAGTAGAGAGGGAATCATTAAAAAAACCACCTCTTCACTTCTCAGAAATCTGAAAACCTGGGTATGGTATGATGAAAAAGTATAACTTTTCAAAGAAATTCGTTAAGGATTTAAGCAAAAAGGAGGAACGGGATCCAAATACCATTATCAGACTTGGAAAAAATGCCATTCAATGGTACACAGATGGCACGGGCCAGGAACCAAACACTCTGGAAACTTGAGAAAAGCCCCAAGTATCTTTCAAGCGGAAATTCACGCCATAAGAAGGGAAAGGATTATCATAATGTCGGATAGTCATGCAGCCATTAAAGCACCAAACTCTTGTGTAATCAGTTCCAAAATGGTGTTGAAATGCGTAGGAAAACTCAATGAACTAGGCAAGAACAATTCAGTTACCTTACTGTGGATTCCAGGACACACTGGAATAAGGGGAAATGTAGCTGTGTTAACGTCGGATCTCAATAAACTGAAGAAAAATTAACCAATATATATTATTGTTAGTTTTAAAGTTCCAGTATCTGTGACAAATGAGCATTCAACAAAGTATTTAAACAAAATTGGTGAATTTATCAATTGTGACAGTGAGAAATTTCACGATACCGAAGAAGACATCACCTGTACTAGGGGTAATACATTATCGGAAACTACTAATTCATTGGAAAAGGACCTTCAAGCTGAGGGTAAATTAACTCTCATTTAGAGAAGAGATGTCAAGAACAAAAAGATATTATCCTTCTATTAAAACAAACTTAAAGCAAAGCAAGCAAGCTCCTTATCGATTTAGAAGCCACAATTCACCAGAAAACCGACTAATCTTCAGTAATCTACGAGCAGAGGCAAGTTACATTATGAAAAAAAGTAAAAGCGACTCATGGAGAAACTTTGGTTCAACAATAAATACTTCTAGTCCGACAACTGAAATCTGGAATAAGATGAGGAGAATTTCTGGCAAATACTCACATTCATTCATTCATTCATTCATTCATAAATTGGGTTGTGCTCATCAGCCCAGGCACTTGATCTGAATCTTTGTACCATATCCCATGTTATCTACTTCCATTCCAGTAGCTTCGTGTCTTCTATAAAGGTCACTAGTTTGACTGGAGGGATTTTCAGTAGTTGTGATGGTTGTATAACTTCCTCTCCAAAGTGCTTCCGTCTAAGTTCTTGTAAGTCCTCGCAGAAGCAGAGTATGTGAGTAGGTGTTTCATCATCAAGTTCACATTTTCTGCACATAGGTTCACTAACTTTGCCCATATTGTACAGATGTTTCCTCAAGGTGCAGTGTCCAGTCACCAGGTCGGTAACTGTCTTCAAATGTCTCTTACCCAGTTTCAGTAGCCTGGTTGAGAGTTCCTTGTCTACCTTGTTCAGTAAACTCTTTGTATGAAGGTGCCCTCGTGTCACCCTCCATTTGAATTGGTGTTCCCTATCTAGCCAGTTCCCGATTTCCCCTCTTATGCAATCTTTTGTGATTCCACAAAACGGTTCCGGACCTATGAAGTCTCCTTTAGAGCCTTCTTTAGCTAACTGGTCCGCCATTTCATTACCTGCAATACCCTCATGTGCCGGCACCCATATTAGAGACACTTTGTTGTCTCTTGCCAGCCTGTTGAGGGATTCTCACACTTCAATATCAATTCAATAACCAATCTGAGCGATAATGTTACCGATCCTACACAAATGGCAGAAATACTATCCGAAACATTCCAGAAATACTCAAGTGACTCTAGCTACAGCACGAGATTTATCCATCACTCATCTACAGAAGAAAATCAGCACTCAATGTATATAGCACAACTCCCTAATAACCCCTTAAATTCGTTAATATATCTCGAGGAACTTCGTAATGCACTTACCTCAATGAAATAATGTACCCCAGGTCCAGACAATATACCAATATCATTTATAAAAAACCTACCAGAACAAGTTCTTGTGCTGCTTCTCGAAATTTTTAATTTCTATTGGCTTAGCCAGCATTTACCAGCCAATCTCTCTAGTTCGTATAGACCTATTTCTCTTATGTCGTGTGACTCTAAACTTCTTGAGAAAATAATCAACAATCGACTTACGTGTTCGCAGCAGAGCCGATTCAGAAGGAATCGATCTGCAATGGACAATATTGTGGACCTTCAATCGGATATCCATGAAGCGTATCTAAGTGATCAGAAAGTTATTGCAGTATTTTTGGACATTAATCGCGCGTTCGATTCAGCTTGGCATTTTAATATCCTAAAAACTTCATCAGGTTGGGGAGTAAACGGTAATATGCTTGCATTCATCAAGAATTTTCTTAGTAATGGAAACTTCCGTGTAAGGGTGAACGGGATTTTCTCTACATCAAAAACTCTAAGCAAGCAACGGAACCCCTCAAGGGTTTAATTATTTTTTATTGCAATAAGCGTTGTAATTAAAAGTATGCTGAGCCCTCTAAAAGGGAAACTAGTCGCAGACGACTTGGTTATATACGTCAGAGGCAGGAACACCGAGTTTATGAGAAGTGCAATACAACAAGAAATACATTGCCTAGGATGTTGATCAGAAAACACATGATTTTGTTTCTCCTCCTCAAAAACCAAGTGCATGATGTTCATTAAATGCCCACTACTTATCTTTCCCAACTTAAAACTGCTCAACTCAACTGTCAACTTTGTTAATACGATATCGTTTCTTGGAATGACACTCGACTGTTAACTCTCCTGGGAGCCGCACATCCGTAACCTTATTTGCGAATCTACCAACAGACATAATATATTTTGATCTCTATCAAGCAGAACCTCGGGCTCGGATTCTACCTGCCTCATCCGCCTGTACCCAACTATAATCAGATCTCGATTGGACTACGGTTGTTCAGCCTACGCTTCAGCTAAGCAAGCAACACTGCAAAACTCTGCCATTAGAATTTGCCTAGGGGCTTTCCGTTCGAGTCCAATTGACAGACTACTTTGCGAAGCCTCCGAACTTCCTTTGAATCTGCGCAGACAGTTCCTGAGCCTCTCATTTGCAATATCTATTTCTGCAAATCCTTTCCATCCTACGCATTCAAACACTATATCTAACCGATTCCGAACCGACTATGATAGAAAGAAAAGATCCGCTCCTGCCTTTTACGGAAGAGTAAATAGATCTTTAGACACTTTTAGCGTCTTCATCCCTAATATATTTTCTGAAAACATCAAATCCTCACCACTATGGTAACAAAACATCTATACTGTGATACGTCTCTACTAAAACTCAGCAAAAATGAAACAAATGCAAGAGTAATAAAAAAACGCATTCTATGAAAAAATCCACCAATCACCAATACACCCCATTGTACACAGACGCTTCTAAGATGGAAAATGTAGTGAGTAGGCGCCTCCGTTATTGCACCTACCGAGTCTATTAGAATCAGATTACCACCCGCTGCGAGTGTCTTCACTGGGGAAATATATGCAATTTATCAAGCATGGCTCATAACTCATAACATGACTCTCTAGGTTCCATTGATAGTCTCCAGCGTATTTTTCCCACAAACTACTTGGTACAAATAATTAAGAATAAACTTCTTCAGCTACAAGGGACACACAAAACTGTCCAATTCATGTGGGTTCCCTTCCGTGCTGGAATTCCTGCGAACGAACAGGCAGATACAGAAGCAAGGGATGCAATCCAGGACCTCAATTCTCCCATAGTTTCCAAAGTTTCTGTTTCGGACGCAAAAAACTTCATAAACTATTCAGTCCATAAATACTGGCAAGATCGTTGGACTGAATCAAATTCTAAGCTTCACAGAATAAAGAAATACGTGAGCCCCTGGAGATCATTCCCGATGAATAGAAGAGAGCAAACGATCTTATCGCGCCTTAGAATCGGACATACAAGATTCTCTCATGACTATCTAATGGTCTATTTCCCGGCACCAGTGTGCGACTGCTGCAATCAGCCACTGCCAGTAAGCCATGTACCTACTGTTGGGATGTGTGAGGTTCCGGCAAACACATAGCATCCTCAATCAAATAGAAGAGGCACTTGGTGAAAACTGTGATATATCTCACTTAATAAACTTTCTTAAATCCATACCGATGTTAAATAAAATTTGACGTTCCATTCTAAAATGTTGGGGAGACCGGGGAAATACCACCACCCCGGGGAATACATACGATAATAGGAGCGTTTTGCATGCCACTCTCCTTTCCGTAACAGCAGACGCTGTGCGAACTGAACAAAACAAGACTCAGTTGAGTTTGGTACTTCAAGAACGTCGCGTTTCACTTGTAGACAACGTTGTATACATTTTTCGAAAAGTGATCTTATTTTTGTACTTGGCAATTTTGGCGGTAAGTTGTTACCAATTTTTTATATCACTTTTGTATTCGATTGTAAGTAAGTTGATAGGATGTTAGGTTTGTTTTAAAATTTAAGGTTTAAATACATTGTGGGGTAATGCCGTCATCATCCTACGGGTAAAATCGCCATGGTGGCGGTATTACCCTAGTCCCAACAGGCAGCAAACATTTATTTTATGTCATTTTTTCAGATGGTTAGAAGCCGTAGCTGAACAACCACTAGAGCCAAACTGGTCTGAAGAAGAACTTAAAACAAGCAATCCAGCTAATTGAGGATGGGATGTCTGTTAAAAAAGCAGCAGCAACTCCTAATATTCCCAGGTCAAAACTAAGAGACATGTTGAAAAATAAAAATAACAAAAAAGCCACATTGGGAAGTAAACCTACGTTTTCTCGTGAGAAAGAAGAATACATAACTAACCATATAATAATATTAGCAAAAATGTTTTACGGTATCACCAAAACAGAACTGGTTTATAATTTGGCAGAAAAAAAGCATATTCCATTAGCCTCAAAAGGCCTGAGGCAACAAGGAAAATATTAGGACCTAAGGGACACAAACAAGTTACAAGTTGGGAGAGGGGTAAGCATATAAGAGTGTGCCATATATATATGTTCATATATCCTCGGAAACGAATGACTCCTCTCCTACAAAAGGATGGCCCTTCTGGTGCAATATACAAGTGCTCAGATAATGGATGGTCAACAGAGCAGCTTTTATGGATTGGTTGGAACATTTTAAAATCCATACAAAACCATCTAAAAATGATCCTATTCTCTTAATTATTGATAATTATGGTTCACATATTTCTTTAGAGGCTTTCCTGATTTTTAAGAAAAATGTCATCCACGTTGTGACGAATCCCCCTCACACGTCTTACAGGCTACAGCCTTTGCATTTTCAAAAGAGTGTGACCTATTTTTAAGACACGCAGTAACTTTAGTTAGCAAAAATCCCAAAATTACTCCATATGACATAGCAAGCCTTTTTAATAAAGCATATATGAGGGTTGCAACCATTGAAAGAGTCGGGCTTCAAAGCAGCAAGAATTCTTCCTTTCCCCCGACCCTACAAGGTTTACTGATGATGATTTTGTGGGTGCACAAGAAGTTCTATCTGTAGGTGAATGACATTAGTGAAAAGCGTGGAACAAATGTTGATACTGAGCCCTCTAATTCAACCGAAGTCATTGAACCTCAAGCATCTACATCCAAATCTTTAGACACAGTCTGTAACAGATCCAATTTCACTGTTTCTATTTCGACATTATCGCCCCTCCCTGAAAGGAGAAAATTGGATGAGAAAATAGAGAACAGGAAGCAACATTCCATAATATTAACAGACAGACCAAATAAAAAACTTTTAGATTAAACACATACAAAAAAGCTAATCAAAAAAGAAAAAAAAGAACAGTCCGTTTAAAAAAATACAAGAAAGGAAAAAGACCGGTATCTTTTTTATTGAACAAAAAATCCAAAAGAAAGAGCAGTAATATTAAAAGATGCCGTTGCAACATATCATTCGATACTTCTTCAGAGCAAGAGATAGATAGTGATTGATTTCTTGGCTGCAGATCAAGAGGATGAAATTTGCCTAGTCTGCAATGAGTTTGGAACAAACGAAGTTTGGTACAGATGTGTGACCTGTGACCTCCTGCCCATGCAGCTTGTTCCGGATATGACTCGGCCGAGAACTTCATTTGCGATTTTTGCAAATTACTTTTTGATTTTTGATATGAATACCTTATTTTTCAAACGACTGTTTCTTGTTTTGAGACTAAATAAATGTTTATTTTTTACGTTGCAATTTTCAAAAGAACATTTACTTTTTGTTTCTCGTTTCAGAATACATCAATATTTACATGTCAAGAAAATAGCAACCAATTAATCTAGTGGCGTTATTGCCCCATAGCCATGGCAGTATAACCCTGGTACCCTGGGGCAATACCACCAATCACCCTTTTTGTTTAATTCAGAGAATGTTTTTCTAGGCAACAACTGCAAACTTTTAAAAAATACTTATTGAAAAAATACTCTTTGTAGAATGTATCAATACAATCTTTTATCGATTCTTCTTTTTCTAGTTCATTTTATGCCCTTTTTCCCTTAAGGGTGGCGGTATTTCCCAGGCCTCGTAAACTCACAAGTTTAATTTGATTTATCATGTTTTACTTTTGTAACTGATCTTATTTCTTGTATATTTTGTTGAGCGCTAATAATCCTAGGGATTGATGCGCATTATATAAATATAATAAAAATATAAAAAAAAATTTTGATGTGATAAAATTGAACACATTAATCAGGTATTTGATTGACTTATAATATATGTCTATAAAATAATTTTAAGTGGGAATTTTCGATTTTCACCATTGTATGAGCCGGAAAAACGTCAGGGTGGAGGGAATACCAAGGGAAGTCAACCAAAGCTTATCTCTGTATTTCGTCCCACTTTGCTTCTTGAGAATTAATTGAGGCATCGTCATGCGACATCTAAAATCATTAATATTTCCATATTTTATTGTATTGCACCAACTGTATAATCCTTTTTGCATTATTTAATAAAGGACTCGTTCTATAGGATCTGCTTTCTTTAATTACTTTTTGATATGTCATTAAATCGAGAACATATTTTATGTAAATTGAACCAATAGACACCTAAAGCTAGAAACCTTTTATCTTACCTCTTCGTCTATCAAGTCTACTAGAAGTACGCCCTTTTCAATCGGCCACGTGGACAATGAAGATAATTTACAAATGAAAAACTGATAAGCATTTTTTATTTTCAGGTATAGGAAGAAAGCGAAGGAACGTTCAGCTATAATGCATGATCAGCCAATTAAACAACTCGACGAAGCGGTATTTTGGTGTGAGTACGTAATACGACACAAGGGAGCGCTACATTTACGATCTGCAGCTTTGAATCTCAGATGGTATCAATTATATTTTCTTGATATTATTCTGTTTGTTTTTTTGATACTTATTATAGTTTATACAATTTTGAAATGCACATTAAGGCTAATATCTAGGAAATTGTATACATACGTAAACAAGGAAAATAAAAATAAATGATTAGAGACATTTGTTAGGATTTTCATTTCTATTTTATATCTAGGAGCACGGCAGTGCACCCGCCAAGCTGAGCGAAAACAAAAGCACTGGGGAGTCGATAGCACCCAAGAAGAAAAAAAGGGGAATACCTGTGAAATGTTTTAAGTTAACTAATTAGGAAACAATTTCTGACAAAGTTGTGGGATATGTGCCACAATATATTGGTTCTGATTAAACTAACCTACTTATGATTGTGAAGGGGTATCCTTAGACAAGTAATGTATTATGTATGGAAACTCTTAAACTTCATCGAAATATATAAAATTAACATTTTTCATGATTACAAACTATTTTTCAACCATCTCAAATTATTCGAATGATATTTTGAAGCTTGCTTCTTATTGCTCGACATAGGACTTTTGGGAAGGCTAGTAAACTCGTGAAATGTGTAATGTTACGAAAAAGCGTTCGTCACGCGATGACTCATTAGAAAGAGAGAGAGAGAGAGGCGCAGGCTATACTTGAATGCCAGGGATCATGTACGCCCACGCATATAGGAAGGTCAGTTGCTGTTTGCTATAGGATTACCTACTACCGCCGTCTGACGGCTACAAAATAAAACTTAGTAGAACGTACTGGGCCTAATGTAATTCCCAACATAGCATTCTATTGCGCGTATTTTTATTGATGGTTTTCCCAACCTCGCATTCTATTGTGCATAAAAAGCAAGCTTCTGTCGGCGGTCCGACGACCGCTCACATTTTTTTTTCAGAGATAACTATAAAAACCATGTTTTGAAATTTAAAATTATTATTAAATCGAATCAATAAATCACAAATTCCACAACAGAAATATACCATATATTACTCGACCATTTTCACAAATAACATATACATCGTCAGGAGTACTACTACTAGTTTAGACAGGCGAACCTAGGCCAAGAAAAGCTCAAGCCAAGGTTCCGGCATTGAGGCCACTGGCGGGCCCATTGTGCCATTCCTGCTACTTATGCATCCATGAAGTCGAGTCCCTCGATGAAGGACTCAATCCTCTTCAGTGGATGCCTGCTTATCTCCCCAGGGGCCATAGCAGGGACTCCGAAGATTCGTCTGCGTAGCACCGCCCAATGCCGCAACCCTTACATAGGGTACTTTCCTCTAACCTAGGTTACAGAGGTGTTTCCTCAGACAGCAGTACTCTGTTAGGAGTCCTGCTAACTTTTTTTAACCTACTCCTTGGTAGTTCTAGAGCAGCTCTAGCATGTCCATTAGTCCATCCCCCCAAGGTCGGGCCCGGACCGTTAAAAGGGGTAGCCGCCCTTTCCACAGCCAGCGCGTCCGCCCATTCATTGCCTTCAAAACCAGAGTGGGCCGGAATCCATTCTAGGCACACTGCTAGATCAGGAGTAAATTATAGAAATTGACATGAATAAATAAGTAACTAGTTACTTACCTCATTTTGATATGTAATCTAGGATGTCGTATTAAAAAATTACAATATCTAAGATATCAGACACTTATAGTAAGTATACATTTATATGCCATCTAAAAGACAATCTAATCATGGATAATATAGAGTATCTATCTGTTCATTTATAAGACATTTATGAACCGTTCTGAAATCGGTTCGAGTATTGTAAAGTGTGCAAACTCGAATTAGGGATGGACACATTAACTTTATCACCATTTCCAGAAGGTAGTTTTTGTACCGTTCCAAGAACGATACCTAGAACGGTTCTATCGCCAGTTGGAACGAATCTTATATTGAACATCTTTTTAGTTTCTAATAATTCTAAGAAATGAAGTCTGTGATATTTCACTACTCTATGTGTTTGCACTAATACATTACAACCGGTGAGAAAATGACAACCAAAAATTAGCAAACGAATTGACGGAAATCTCCGAAGGACCAGTGGCGTACCATGATAGGAATTAACAGAAAAAATTGTCAAATCTTGAAAGAAATAGTGCAGAGCCTTGTGAATAATTCAGAAAAATTGAAAATTTTACTAGAAGCACAACCCAATCGAAAGGGTCTGGGGACATCAAAATGGCCAAAACTAACCCCGAAATATTGAGAACATATAGAAAACGGAAACGTAGTATCACCTTGTGAGTAGGTTAAAAAATATCAAACAAAAATCGCTTCAACACAAACTAGAAGCACAACCCCTTCGTAATGACCAAAAACTACACCAAAAAATGATAAAAGTATGGAAAGCATGACGGACACAGGGAATCACCTTGTGAATAGTTTCAAAAAGTCAATAATAAATCACTCTAACACATACTGAAAGAACAACCCCTTCGAAAGGGTCTAAGGGTATCAAAATGGCCGAAGAATTCCCCAAAAAATTGAAAAAGTATAGAAAGCATGAGGGAAACGGGGAATCACCTTCTGAATAGTTTAAAAAAATCAAAAAATAAATTACTTCAACACAAACTAGGCGCACAACTCCTTCGAAACAGTATCAAAATGGCCAAAAACTACCCCAAAAAATTGAAAGCGTATAGAAGGTATGACGGAAATTGGGTATTACCATGTGAATAGTTTCAAAAAGTCAAAATTGAATCACTACAATACATACTGAAAGCACAATCCCTTCAAAAGGGTCTAAGGGTATTAAAGTGACCAAGAACGACCCCAAAAAAATTGAAAACGTATAGGAAGCATGACGGAAACGGAGTATCACCTGGTGAGTATGTTCACAAAATCAAAAAAGAATCACTTAAATACAAACTAGAAGCACAACCCATTCGAAAGGGTCTAAGAATATCAAATTGGCTGAAAACTACCCCAAAAAATGAAAAAAGTAAGTATATAAAGCATGACGGAAACGGAGTATCACCTTGTGATTAGTTTACAAAAATCAAAAATAAAACACTTCGGCACAAACTAGAAGCACAGTCCCTTCGAAAGGGTCTAAGGGTATCAAAATGGCCAAAAACTACCCCAAAAAATTGAAAACGTATAAGAAGCATGACGGAAACGAGGTATAACCTTGTGAATAGTTTCAAAAAATCAAAAATAAATCACTCCAACATACAGGGTGTCCAGAAACTCTCCTCCCAAACGGAAACTACAGTTACTAGAGGTGATGTTAAGTCGATTTAGCTCAAATTACCTTAATTCGAAAATGCTTCCTAAGGGAGCTAGAGCCCTTTGAAGAAGACGTCCTCATATGAGTTTTCTTCAGATTATTCAAAAATGCCGTTACTTAAAATATTCAAACTTGGTATAATCAATAAACAGTTACAAACCAGTCGTTCGCTGCAAATAAATTTGGAACCGAATTTGGAAAATTCAAGATAATTTTCATAAAAAATGTTCTCCTCTTTCAAATCGATAACATGAACCGTTTTCGAGAAAAATAAATTTAAACTTTTTGTGTCTCTTACATAAAATCATGTTGGATTATAAAATTGTATCTGTAATATCAAGTTGGCTTTGAAAAATCAACAAAATCTGACAATGTGTCAAATTATTTTGATTCTAAATAGTTATTATTGTTATTGTGTGTGAAAGGTAAAAAATAATAGTTAATTTGATCAAAATGGTTTATTTTTCGAATGCAGAATATGCTGATATGCATTTAGTTTATGGGGAAGTACAATGTAACGCTCGTGCAGCAGAGCGAAGATATGCGGAAAAGTTTCCAAACAGAAGGCATCCTGCTCGCGCAGCATTTGTAGCCGTACACCAAAGATTAAGAGAAAGTGGCTCAGTAGTACCTAAAAATACTGAAACTGGTAGACGACCTGATGTGGCAATGGAATACGAAGACGATATTTAGATTGAAATCGAAAATAATCCTGAGGCTAGCACCAGAAGACTCGCTGCTATGTATCCTGGCATTTCCAAGTCTTCCATATGGAATATTATTCATAAAGAAAACCTTCATCCTTTCCATTTTCAAAAAGTTCATGCCATGGTAGATGGTGATTTCCCTGCCCGCATAGATCATTCAAACTGGTTGCCGAACAAAAAAATCAGGATCCTAATTTCTTTTCCAATATTTAATTTTGCGATGAATCTACGCTTACCAGAGACGGAATTTTCAATTTACATAATGCACATCATTATGCCTACATTGGTGATAATCCTCATGCAACAGTAGAGAAAAAGCACCAGCAAAGAATTAGTATAAATGTTTGGATAGGTGTAATCGGTAATCAGCTTCTGGGACCCGTAGAGCTTCCTAGCCGTTTAACAGGACAAGAATATCTTAATTTCCTACAAAATGTTTTACCTGATTTAATAGATGAGGTTCCCCTGATGATTCGAAATAATTTATGGTTCATGCACGAAGACTGCCCAGCTCATTTCAGTAGAGAGGTTCGTCAATATCTCGACAATAAATATCACGATAAATGGATTGGAAGAGGTGGTCCAGTTAATTGGCCCCCAAGATCTCCAGATTTAAACCCCTGTCATTTTTGTATTTGGGGTTATTTAAAATCATTAGTCTATGCTGTTCCAATAGAAACTCGTAATCAGCTGTGGCGAAGAATACAAAACGCTTGTAATTAAATTGGAAATAATGCAGGAATTTTTGCAAAAATTAGACGATCTTTAGAGAAAAGAATAAATTCGTGTATTGAGACAAACGGTCGTCATGTAGAGCATCTGTTGTAAAATGAATTCTCTTATTTCTGTTGGTAATTATCTCTAACTTTGTTTTTTTTTAATGTTGATTGTTGTTTTATTCACTCACGAAATAAAATTAATTTAAAATTTCCAAAACAATGTAAGCAACTTAATACTTACGACTTTTGTTACCAGTATCTGTACAATTTGTTGATTTTTCAAAGCCAACTTGCTATTACAGATACAATTTTATAATTCAACATGATTTTATGTAAGAAACACAAAAAGTTTCAATTTATTTTTCTCGAAAACGGTTCATGATATCGATTTGAAAGCAGAGAACATTTTTCATGAAAATTATCTTGAATTTTCCAAATTCGGTGTCGGATACATAAAAAACTTGAAAATAAAATTTTTTTAATAAAAATACCTGTTTGTCCCCCCGACTGACACGCTTGTGATGGACCTGAAAAAAATTTATTTACAGCGAACGACTGGTTTGTAACTGTTTATTGATTATACCAAGTTTGAATATTTCAAGCAACGGTATTTTTGAATAATTTGAAGAAAACTCATATGAGGACGTCTTCTTCAAAGGGCTCTAGCTCCCTTAGGAAGCATTTTCGGATTAAGGTAATTTGAGCTAAATCGAAGAACACAACCCCTTCGATAGGATCTAAGGGTATCGAAATGGCCAAAAACTACCCAAAAAAATTTTAAACGTATAGGAAGCATGACTGAAACGGGGTATCATCTTGTGAATAGTTTCAAAAAATCAAAAATTAATCTCTTCAACTTATACTGGAAGCACAACTTTTTCGAAAGTGTTTAAGGGCATCAAAATTGACAAAAACAACCCTAAAAAGTTTGAAACGTATAGAAAGCATGAAGGAAACGGAGTATCACCTTGTGAATAGTGTCAAAAATTCGAAAATGAGTCACTCAAATATATACTGGAAGCAAAACCACTTCAAAAGGGTCTAAGGGTATCAAAATGAGTAAAAACTACCCCAAAAAATTGAAAACATTTAGAAAGCATGACGGAAACGGAGGTATCACCTTGTGAATAATCTCAAAAAATCGAAAATAAGTCACTTCTAGAAGCACAACTTCTTCGAACGGGTATTATAATGACCAAAAACTACCCCAACAAATTGCAAACATATAGAAAGCATAACGGCAACGGAATATCACCATGTCAATAATTTCAAAAATCGAAATAGATAAAAGTACTTCAACAAACTGAAAATTCAGAAAACGTAGTGTCAAATACCATAAAACAATTCAGTTCAGCTGAAGGCGGCTATCGGTGTCGAATCAGATGAGAACTACTTCCGCGAATTGAAATGAAAGAATGAAGATATGGAGTACCAATCTTCTTTCGAAGCAATTGATATTATAAAAAACTAAAGGAAACTACACCTGTGAGCATAAATACTAAATAAAGGGTGATTTGAAAGATCTTGACAAACTTCAGGAGGTGATTCCTCACAATATTCTTATATGAATTGTGCGCATAAATATATGTCCGAGATACAGGGTGTTTAAGTTTTATCTTTATTTTCGTTTTTTGAAATACTTTCGAAATACTGACCTTAAATGAACGAAAATTGGTATTGAGAGGTTTTTTGAGGTGTCTAATTCGAAGCTGATGCTATTATTGCTTCTACTTGAAAAAGTTATGAATCTTCAAAAAAGAAAATGACGTGTGGGTGGCGGCCCCGACGAGTAACAGCAATAGTAACGTCAGGTCCGTATTCGACACCTCAAATAACCTCTCAAAGTACTTTTGAATCACTCCGTATATCATTGATGTGAAGCTTACATAGGTCAGCTAGCTCTACAAAAGTCACACATATCAGTTATGATTTTTTCTTCTATCTTAATTTTCATTCTTATTCATTGTACGGTCAATAAGCATTTATAGTGAATGGAAACAAATCCTGCACTTAAAATAATTCTCATCATTCTCTTTTACTAGTTGAGAGCAGAATAAACATCGGAATCTCATGTCGGTACTATTCTCCAGAAGACTATACCTTAGCTTTTTTCTGTAATCATCAAAGTTCACATGATCTGTAAGGGCTTTTATTTTTAATGATTTTAGAAAAAAAATATATAACATAAACACCGCAAATATATCCATACATCTGTTTTAAATGATCTGGAATTTCGACAGAATTATTGATGACCTTCACATTCTTCAAATCCAAGAATTCTTTGAGCTTTCTTGAATAACTGTGTTTGAATGAATTCTCATTTCCCATCGGATCAATGGATATAATTTTTCTCATTTTCAAAAATACGATCAATAACACATAGTGCTAATGTTTATTGACAGGCATCACAATAATGTAAACTTTATATTCTCCAAAAATGCTTCAGTCAATTCATTATTACCGAATATGATGGAAGATTTTGCAGCGGGAATCATTTGGTACGAGTTATTATTGGTATTTACTATATTCAGACAATGATCTACAATGAAACTGTTCACCCAATTGTTATCGTTAAGTGTCAGATAGCCGTCGGACAAAATCTCTCAAATAAAAAAATCTACGTTGCAATCCGCGCTCACTACATAACCCTTTCTATTCGGCAATTCCTCATAATAGTTAATATATTTTACTGAACTTTAAAAAAAAATTCAAATCATCCATTGAAGTCCATTTTCTTTCCATTTCAGGAATATCAGGATTAGCACAAACAATACTTGGGAGCATGTGGAACAGATAAAAAGATTTCAAATGTTCGTACATTGTCCGCCAGAAGCGATCCGACTTGCTTATCCTTATTATTTTGATCCCTTTCAAGGTGAATATAACCAAATTACACCAATTTATTCCAGTTATTTCTAGGATACCTTAGATTTGATAGTAGTAATTATGGGTTTTGCCTATTGACCCATCCACGTTTAAAAAATCGAACTTGTATTTTTCTGGATCATGATTCCGAGAGTTGAATAGACATTTCACTTCTATTATACCATCGTCGTTGTATCCTCGTGTATTTCATGCCCACAGTAAGCACGCTGTGGAAAATCTTATCTTGTTATCTTGTTCAAATCAACTTTCTTTCCATCTCCTTTCAAATATCCAATTTTCTCCCTTCACGTGACCTATACTCTTGGGAACATTTCTCATATGCAGCATCTTGTTTTGTTAAACGGGTCTTTGATATTCTCAATCACTCTTAACTTTGAGGAACAAAACGTCTGTTCTTAATTTCCAGAAAAATTTTGAGCATTTCAGATTCTTTAGATAATTTAAAGTAATTTTTTTCATTTGTCTGGAGTAATTTTCAACCATTGAATTATTTGTAATGGGTTTGTTCTTTAGGGTCAGTCTACTCCAGAGAGAACAGTATGGTGTTCATCACACATGGCAAGTTGACACTTAGTGCATACTAATTTGGTTTGCCTATCATTTCCTCTAGGGCAAAATCCACATCTTACACATTTTTGCAATACCATGGCAGGTGCTTCCTCAGGAATATTCAAAATGTCTTTTATGTAGGTCTTTAGTGTTTTGCTCAATGTTGGAAGTTCCAATCGAACTCGAAGCATAGGATCTAACAATTGAAAATACAGTGTATTGAGAAACTGCAGCCGGTTAAGCTTTTTATTTTCGATTGCCAACTCATATAGTACGGCAGCATTAATTTCACATTAATCAAGCATCCCATAGAAGTACCTTATTGGCTATCGTCGTATTCCTCTGGCACTTGTATATGCATGGCAAAGTTTATCAAAGGTATCTGTTCCGCCCTTGGTACTATTGTAATCTAAGATTATTTCCGGTTTACCTGTTTTAGGATCAACAGAGTTTGAATAGTGCATTGTTGATAAGGCAAGAACAACTTTATTTTTTTAGGTACATAGGAAACCAAAGTTTTATTCTGATCAAAGGCAAATTTGAAAGTCCCTTCCACCCTGCCATCTAGAAATATAGAAGGTACCTCTCTTTTATTTTTCCTTAGGGCTCCAATCATAGTAATTTTATGGTTAGTAAGCATATTTAAAAAAAAAGGAATGGAAGAGGACCAATTGTCTACAGTAATCTTTCTATATGTTCCATGAATTGGTTTGGAAAGTTCTCTTACATAGTATGAAGGAACCGGCTCATTGTTTTTAGTACTTACTCTTCAAACGTATGGAATTGCATTAACCATATACCAGGTCCTAGCATCGCTCATCATCATTATTTCAATTCCGTACTTATCTGGCTTAGACGCTAGATAAATACGGAATGAACATTCACCTCTGTAACCCATGAGCTGCTCATCAATTGTGCAGTAAGAATGTGGCGTATAAAATTTCCTACAATTAGAAATGACTAGTTCCCAAATGCCCCTTATTGCGGCTAATTTATCTAGTATTCTTCTTTCAGCTCTGGTTTCCTTATTGTCAAAAGAAAGAACGTAAAAATTTAAACCGCTTCATTGACATGACTGACCTATATAAGGACATTCCATATTGCCTTGACCACAGTTCTTCGAGGTCTACATGACCTGATTTTTTGACGCCACACATAAGTAGCAATCCAATAAAGGAACGGAAAGGACTGCTTAAAATTAACGGGTATTAATTTTTCGTTCTATCTCTTCATTAGTATGAATGATAACTTTGTTAATTATATCCTCGTCAAATAGTAAGTCCCAAGCTTCTAATGGAGATGGTACATTGTGAGCCTCTGCTTTAGGTCATGGCATAGAGGAAACTATATTTCTTTGAGGAAGCCTCCCTCTCTTTTCCGGAACGTTTGAAGACAACTTATAATTAGATTTACCTAAAATTATTTCTTGTTGGCCGACATCATCTTGTTGGTCTTTCACGTCTAGCTCTTCAGCACTTTCTTCGCTTTCTGAAAGTTCTTGTTCCACCAAATAATCTGATTCTCTATCTGTTTCAGAATCACTATCACTTAGTCAAGTTTCGTCATCTTCCTCCAACATGAATTTATTTATCTAATCAGCCAGTTCTTTATCAGTCAATGCACGTTTGTTCTGGTAACTGCTTGAACTTTTTGCCATTTTGACTCTAGAATGAAGCCAGACCCAATATTATGTTTATTTGTTCACAAACTTATCTCTAATACTCACCAAAACTCTTACACTTTCAACAATGTACACAGAATATAAATATACGCGCCGTGGGGTCAAACAGACCCTTACACACTTTATTTCACTGCCGGTCGACTGTAAACTAATTTTGTATAGAATGCCGCTAGGCTCCGTTCAAGGATACCCTAACTTAAATTTACATGGATTGGGGAGCGCATATCGAGTTTGGTTTATAGAATATTACGATTGAAACAGTTGCTGGGGTCTCATAGACCCCAAGGTGCCCTTGGAAGGTTGAATATCATTACCATAGCAAAATAAAGTTGACTTTTTCCAATGTAGTTTTGTCTTCATAATGAAAATTTGCATAGTCCCCCTCGTAACTGGCGAATCTGATAACCGACGATGGACAGCTGAGCGGTGTTGCCATATCAATTTCGCTACGGAGCCAGGAACTAGCTTCTCATTTCACTGAAAAAGTTCATGTCAAACTTCAAACTATTTTCTAACGATATAGTAGTTTTTGTTGATAAGAAAAGAATCACTTAAAAATAAATTTCGACCTTGCCAACTCGTACTTACAAGCTAGAGATCCTAGCATATTGGTATAAAATAGAGCTAATTTTCTTCATAGTGTTAATGTGGATTCAGCCGATCTCTTGGAAAACAATAGTTCTGAAACTGAAGCGGAGGAAAATCGGTAAGTGGAAGTATGCCGCAGTGTCTGCATTTGAAATTGGTCATGCTGATGGCTTTTGAGCTTTGTTGAGATCAATTTATGTATCGTTCAACTACTAAATATGGATTGTTGCTTTTTTATGATTACTTTTATAATTTCAGTAGAGGATAATTTTTGAACAGGTTCTTTAAAATTATTTGGAGTTGCAATTACAATGATATATAAAAAAATAAGATAGTGAAGAAATAAAAAGAAGGAAATTGCATGAAGATTTTGATGCTCTGAATCTGTTCCCGGTGGCCAATTTTTTCTATCACGTCTAGATTTTTCAAAATGAATTTTTCTCCAAAATATCATATAGTCAGTTTTTTTTAATTCGTTTTATGCGTTAACATTATAAACAATGTTATACATACGAAATAAATTATTGCTAGTCGTATGATAAAGAAAGAAAGTGCCGAAAGTGATTTCTATGGTAGTACATGTGCTTTTTTCTGTTTATAAAGCTTTAGGATGCAGAATGTCACTCAAAATTCATTTCTTGCACTCGCATGTAGATTTCTTTCCGGAAAATCTCGGTGCCGTATCAGATGAGCATGGTGAAAGGTTTCATCGGGATATTATGCATATTGAAAGACGCTACAATGGAAAATGGTCAGCAGCAATGCTTGCTGATTTTTGTTGGTAGATTCGCCGAGAAACTTCGATGGAAACGATGAAAAGAAAAAAAACTACAAAATAGCTTGAATTGAATGACCATATTGAGATAAATATACTGATATTTCTAACTTGTGACTGTAAAATTCACTGTAAAACTTAGACCGTAGTCTTTTTTCACTTTTTTGTAATTGTTGTCACTTAGACAATATCATTTTATAATTAAATAAACATTACATTTGAAATCTATCTACTGCATATATTTGCATGTTAAATTCCGTGTTAAGAGCACCGAATATGATGTTATTATGCATGAAAACATAGAGGAGAAAAAGATATTTTTTTGCAGACACTTAACATAATAGTATAGATATAGACTGTTCTGTTTTTTGTTCAAATTATATTTATTAGTATCGGGTCCGATGAACTAAACGGACCGATTTTGCGAAAAATAAAAGATTATCCAACGAAAGATTTGCGGTAAATTCAGGATTTCCAGAGAAATAGTTATATCACTTTTGGACCCGATATTTTATACAAAATGTGTTGCACTGTATGGGAAACTATTCAAAAAGATATTTTCTTTTTCCTACGAGGAAAAATTCCCTTTTTCTTCAAGCGTATAATAATATCTTTATTATTTTCGGCAACACATATCGTAGAAATAACCAATTCTTTTACTAGTAAAATAATGAACGCTCATTATTGTACCTACTAGTAACAAAATATTGAGAAACGATAGCAACGTCTTATTATGGGCGTTGTAACCAAGTAGGCAGGAACTGTCAATTAATTTTTATTTAATTTGATGTTTGTCAGTTTTGGAAAGTGTATTGTAAAAATGTCTCAAGAAGAAGAATTTCCATGTACACCTCGGGAATTAGTCGAAATAGCTAGTTCCACTATTGAAACACTAATTCCGACGAAGTCACGAAAAGTTTATGATTTTGCTTATGAAAAATTTATTAAATGGTGCAAAGAAAATATTGTACGAAGATACACAGAAAATGTTATGCTTGCTTATTTTACGTATTTGTCAAGAAAATTTAAAAGTTCGTTAACTGTTTTTTTCATATTTGTATTAATAAATAGTTGAGATATAAACAATGTATTAAATTTTTTTCTACTTATAAATTGCATTATTTTTACGCTTGAAGAAAAAATGGTATATGTCACTCGGAGCAGAAGACCCATTATATATTTCGCCCAGTTTGCCCAGAATCTGGGCTCAACAATAATGATGCCTTCTACTCCTAGTAACATAATGTACTATTTTTTAAACGTATAATAATAACTATATTACATGCGGAAACACACTCCGTAAAAATAACTTATTATTTTACTAGTACAATAATGAGTTCTATTATTAAGGGCGTTGCAATCGAGTAGGTAAGAATTGTCATTTCAATACTTTTTATTTTGACGTCTGACAGTTTTGAAAATTTTTTTGCAAAAATGTCTAGTAACTTATTACAATATAACTTGAAATATCTTTCCGCTTGAGGGAATGATAGTATATATTACACGGAGAAGAAGGCTTCATTATTAATGTTTCCTTCAGATAACATAGAGTCAGTCGGCTGACGCCTAATAGGAGCAATTCTGTAAGCAACTATTAAATTTCAAAGCATGGTTAAGAATTAGACAATCTGCTAACTCCATTTTACTATTCTGGATTTATGATAAGCTTTAAAATATTAACGGAAAACTTAATTTGACACGGTACCTGTTAAAATTTAAATATATATATATATATTCTATAAATGATTATATATGGATTAAAACATTTCTAATATCGGAAACTTCGTCAAATATAACTGCGTGCTGTTAATTTTCAACCACTTTTTTAGAATTTACCCTATAGGCAATAAACTTCTGAGCTCAACGTATGATAAGCGCCTTCTACCTCTAGTAATATAATATACTATTATTTTCCTTCTAATATTGTTCTAAATATAATATTTCATAAGTTCTATTATCTCTTTTTTGTAAACCCATACTGTTATTTTGATTTAACGGTATTCAGATGACAATTGAAAAGTTAATGTTAACAGCCACCGTCCGTTAAGATTTTTTAACGGCCGGCCGGCGTCTGTTAACAAAACACTTCTGCACATGATTCTCCCAATATTTCTAAAGACATTTTATTTTGATCATCGGTTTCTTGAATTTCATCCATGGTCGATGTTAAAGCGAACTCGCGAACATAAAAAACTGACGTTTATAATATTGTTTTGATATTGTTAAGCTGAAACGATGTTGGGATTTTTCTGTAGAATTACGAGGTACGTGGTTTGTTCTTTCCTCGGAATCAAAATGTAATCTTTCAGCGAGATTACGAAAAGTCTTGAACGACACACGGCCGATACGCAAATAACGTATTCGGTTGATATAATCCTTGACTGCGCCTCGGATTACAATATTCAACCTCTTCCGTTATTTGCTACATATCGGCCTTATAACGTTAATAACTATTCTATTAATAAGTTATATAAAAATATCTAGCAGTTCGTCCATCTCTCAAATGTGGTCAAAATCCATTAAAGGTTTTCAAAGTAACACAAAGTCAAACCACATATAATAATTTCAAATCAGAAGGTAAGCAAATAGTTTCGGGTAATACCATCAGGTTATGAAGAAACAAAATTAATACAATTACTTGATCAGAAGATCCTACAATGGTGATAAAAGCATACATAGATTTCACAAATTCAAAGTATTTAACAAATTACAAAAATTGTGATTTAAAAAAAATCATACAAAATTCAAAACAAAATTATTAGTTATCCATGTGTATTTTTCGTTGTATAACGTCTCAAATTGGTTTAAATAATCTTATTTTGACTAATTCTCGTGATTAATACGTTGATTATTGTTTTTCTCGTTATTTAATTAATTGTATGGATTTTTGTACTATATTTTAGTTGTAATGAGCTTAGAATTTTTTTCCAAGTCGGCACAAAGTGCGTATATTTACGTCTAGTTCTTGATATTTCAGATACGTTTTCTCACATTTTTGGTTTTAATTCTCTCATGAAAAAATTTTGGTTTTAATTCCTTCATATTAAAAATTTCTGACCAATGATATTTCGTCAAATTGTATGGTATTTTAAGGGTAGGAGAAATTTTAACATTTGGATTGATACGTAATTTTATTTTATACTTAGCTTTCCTACAACCTAGATGTTCCATTCTTCAAGTATATTTATGATGACGACGGTGCCTTGGTGAGTATTTGAAATTCAATTAATTCAAAATTTTATATTTTTAAACTATTGATACTTGCTCAAAAATTTTGTATTAATTACATTATGTACATCTATTTGGCACCCAGGGCAATGCCATTGGTCAGATTCGAATTCAAAACCAATCACGGTTCGAGTGCGAAATGAGTATACAGGATGTAAATCGGTGCCAAACGCGCGTATGGAATGTCGTCATATTTTGCGCATGCAGATATGCTGATAGGCCACCTGAAATCGAGGAGGGCAAGGAAAATCATTGAAGAAGCTATATAGTGTTAAAAAAATGGCTTCATCAATGATTTTCCTTGCCCTACTCGATAAATTATTCAATGATCCACCTCGATGGTCAGTATAATCCCCAATGAAGTCGGAAATGGATTAACTCAGGTAGTCGTGATACAACTCGGTAGTCCCCGTCTAAATACCTGAATACTCACAAAAATAAACAGCAACGCCGCCGCGTCTGTGAAGACATTCCATACGCGCGTCTGGCACCGATTTACATTCTGTATACACATTTCGCACTCGAACCGTGATTGGTTTTGAATTCGAATCTGACCAATGGCATTGCCCTGGGCGCCAAATAGATGTACATAATGTCTAAATGCCCACGGGTAATGATTTATTTATTTATGAATATAAATTATTTAGGTATTTATGAATGAGAGAGAGAGAGAGAGAGAGAGAGAATTTCTGCTTCCCGACGTATTTAACTTATTTACTACACTTCAAGGAATCAAAATTTTGCACTTTTTCCACTTATATACTATAAAATATTTTTAGAAAACCATAACACGTGTATACTCATACATAGGCGTAGAGTATACATGCCTAAATTTACTTATGGTTGATAAACGTGAGCGCACAGAGACAAAACAGGCTGAAGCTTGTCGGCGCGTGTAGCAAGCCGCAGGCAATTTACCGGAATGAGTATTTAATTATAAGCGAGCCGATGATGGATACGGAAGCATTAATCTCTGCTGTTTTTAAACAAATCCCTGTATGGGACAAACATGAGAAGGCCCACAGTAACAGAAAAATGGTGGAATGGTGGATTCATTTGCATAATATAACGATAAAAGCGATCTCGACAATCTTTTAATTCTTTAAACAACTTATTTTGATTATTAGGATGTATATCGCTTTTCCGCCTATTTAATTTTAAAAACGGATTGTTTAACAAAATTTGTTCGTCCGTTTTGCACTACTTTTAACCTTCAACTAAGTGAAATAAATCTACGAAAACAAAGGCTGATTCCGATTACCCGTTTTCTTTCTGTGTGCAAGCCTGCCTCTATCGGCGCAGGTAACCAGCGAGCTGGTAACCCGCTTTCTTTCTGTCCTTTAAATTTTGTTATCAAATGCATGTATATTTTGTTTATTTATATACCTACATATTATGTCATGTAACAATGTTGAATATATTGTTTCAGTTTCCTGCATTATGTCTGAGTTACGATGCTGCTGCTGCTAAAATTTATGAAGTCGAAAAAAAAAGGATTTGGATTCAGTCATTTTTAAAAAATATAAAGATGTTTTAGAGGCCAATTTAAAGGCAGTTAGTCGGATTAGTGTTGATATAAGATTTCATATTTAGAAGATATTATCTTTGAACAATATTCATCAGTAAGTCGTATTTATAACGAGTAAGTCGTATTTATATCGTATAAAATTTATATTTATTTATAATATAGTACAAAGTGAGTTTCAAGTATGGAACGCCTCAATTATCTAGGAAGCGTATCTCACGATTTTCATAGATTTTGGTGTGCAAGGATCTTGTGATATGGCCGATATTATGGTGGTATTTCCACGGTTATTAGATCTTCCATTTTTTCCGGAATAATAATGAACTTTGTTATTTCAAATAAATCGCCCTGTATATTTTTGGCTTTTTGAAATCCTCAAGAAATACTGAATATTTTTCATGTAATGTTCCCTATACCCAAGTAAATGCCATAATTTCGGAGTTATAGCTACATTTACATTATCTTCGCCGAAGTTAAAATAATACATTTAGATTGCTATTTGAATGATCTTTAATAATTTATATCCTGATATAAATATCATAACAATGTGATTTATCATCACGTAAAATTTGCATTACGGATGCTTGCGAAATATCAAGTTCTCTAGATATTTGCCTATTACTCAAGTGTGGATCGTCTTCTAACAGGACACAAACATCTAAAGATTTGTTTTCAGTTGATGCAGTGATGTGAGAGGTGGTGTCTAAAAAAAATTTAATGTCCGAAAGTTGCACTTTCGTTCATTAATTTTTTTTTAACAAAGTAAAGAGGGTGTGTAACGAGTTATTTTTGTGGCAAGTTCATTTTTATTTTTCTCCGTAATGTATTTTATTTTACCACTAATACCATTACCATTAATAGACTAAAGGTTTTTTTTGCTTATTTTGTGGTATACCGACTTATTGTGCTGTCTTTTACACTAAACCGTAGGTAAAATAAACTCTGCCGAATCCCTGTTTCCTTCTTCATTGTAATTAGGTAAATGAAGTGAATTGAACAAGACCCCTTGAATTTTCCGTAACCTCCATCTGAGGCTATCTGGAACTCTTGATGCTAAGGGTTAAGGGGCCGTGGAGCAGACCACGTTAAAAATCTAGCTCCGGAAATTTGAACCGAAAATTTTGCATCAAGGGTGTCAATACTGTCCATAGTGACGTATTCGTGTGGTAGGAACCACGTTTAAGAAGAAAGCGCGTTACAACTTTATAGCGTCTTCAGAGACTCTGACTTGATTGAATGAATTTTTCAAATCAAAAGAAGAAAGTAATTTTTGTTTTCGTGTAAATCAATCAATGGAATTCGGTAATTATCCCAGACAATGAGCTTTTCATGACCTTTCCTGTAATCTACACATAAGCGTTATGTGCTATCCTGATTATTGACCAAAACAATAGTGTACAACATGGAGATTCACTTTCTCTGATAATTTTCTTTCAACTTAATCGAATAATTTTTTGTAATTTCATTTTTCCTGAAAAAAGACAATTTTCTGGGCCAGAAAGGAATGGGTTGGTCATTTCTTAAAAATATTTTTATTTTAAAATCAATTTCTGGTACACAAGGCTTTGGAACTTCTGGTGCACAAGGCTTTGAAACTTCCAAGCATTCATCTATAAATAGGGTTTCAAGTTTTTTAATAATCTGAGGATTTGAATTTGGATTGATATCTAAACTTCACAATTCCTTGGAATCAAAATTGAGATCATAGTGTATGAAAAGCATTTATTGTGGAAATATAATGGGCCGTATTTATGAAACTGAAGGATATCCTTGCAAGAACTAGTTAGAAGGATAAGGTTTTGAGTTGAAGAAAAAGGTAGGAGTATAAGCATTTCATTTTTTTTTTCGTATTCATAATGATTACCTTATACTCGCAAGAATATCCTCCAAGAATAAGTAAAAGGTTGTTGGCATGTTGGCTTGTGTGCCGCGTCAGGTTCCAACCTGTTTTCGATGGTTTGATTATTTACTGTATTTTATTCTTATCGGTTTTATTTGAGTACAGTACTCCGATCAGAGAAGATGAATTTGTCAAGCAGCGAAAAAAAATAGAACAGAAAAAGATAATGCTACAACCGAACTGCAGTTCATAGCAGATGAAATTGCCAATGCCCCCGTGATTTAGGAAAAATCTCATGCGCCAAAAATAAAATCTACAAAGGATGGGGCTATTAGAAATGTTACCAGAAGTGAGAAGTGACATTTGGTAACACACTGGATGCGAAAGGCTTTTCAAAGAATATAAACTATATGAAAGGAAGGTTGAAGAAAAAAACCGACATAAAACTGGAAATAATGCAATCAAACTGTTGGAATGAGAAAAAAGTTATTGAAGGCTATGGAAGGCGACAGTAATCCTACAATTGGAAGAATTGGAGGCGCACTGCCAATTGGTATTGAAGATTAATCTACTGAGCATAGAGTAAGTGAAGCTTCTACTACGCAAAAAGAGACTAAATCAGTCATTGAACCACAATCTAGTAGTGTTAAGACCGTCGAATCTCTTCTGCCAACAAAAAAAAACAACAGAAACAAAGTACGGAACAAATGAAACAAAAGGACTCACAACCAAAGAGCTTCAACGGCTAGTTCTTTTGGAACGGTATCGAGCAAGTAGAGTTCAAAGATAATATTATGAAAAAAAATTGGAGAGGATGAAGCGGGAGGAATCAGCAGCAAACATTGTTAGCGAGAGGGAGTTAGCATACTACAATACGTAAGCAATAATCCAAATTTTCTCGTACAACATATTATATTGACAATATTATATTATGTTTGGTACTCATTATTTAAATGTGGGTATATATCTTGTTTGTTTAAAAAATAAAATCCAGTAGGTATATGTTTGATTCATTATTAATATTATTGAAGAGTTTGTAATAAAATTAAAATAGCCTAGTTTGCGTTAGTAAATAAACTCATTGATTATTCGAATTTTGTTTCTTAAAAACCAAAATGATCTGATGTCGTAAATAATAAATCTAGATTAAATCCGAAATTTTATTTTATACAGTTTCATACCTACATTCAATTATCAAAGTTGTTTATTACAATGCTCAAATTCCTTCTCATTTCTTGTCCTTGCTGGCGAAGAGGTGGATCAGCTTCGCCATTATTATTATTGTCATCTTCTTCTGGCACTTCTTCTTCAGATGCTTCAAATTCGATTTCTTTCAATGTTTTTGCCTCGTTATGAAGCACAGTACAAGAAACAATTATTTTTGGCACATTCTCCAATTTCACTCAGCAAACATGTTTCAAAATAGGAAATCGACGTTTCAGTTGACCATAACAACGTTCAATTATCGTTCTCTGTTTTTTCAAAAGTTTAATATAATTTGGTTCAGCACCTGGAGCGGGATTTCTGAATGGAGCAATGAGCCACGGCTCTATACCATATCCATCAACAGCAAGTAGCACGACGTTGTTTTTATTTTGTAAATCAACCCTTATTTGTGAATTTCATCATACTGTACAAGGTACTGTAGCTTGACTTCCTGTTCTTGACCAATGCCTTTCTGATACACAGTGTAACTGAGATAGCGTGAAAATATCTGCATTTTAAGGACGGATGATAACGCACCTCCTCGAGTTTCAGCATTATTTATTCCCAAAAATCTGTTGGTAAGCCATTGCACATTTTTCTCTTCAAACCGGTATAGCTCTTTGTAATCACGAACAGGTGTTGATAAACGCTGCTTGTAGTGTTTAATCCCTCTCAGTTCCACAACATCTGCCATCGCTACAACTGATCACTACACGACTGAGTCTGCTACTGACCACACTCGAAATTATTGAAGGGTATCGTTTTTATTTAGAGTAAAAGATAACGTTTATAAATAACCAAATACTTTGTGAAGAATATGCTCGTACTCTATAAGTATAAGGTTTCACTCGGAATATTATGAATGCGAGCTGGAGGATTTCTTTTATATTCTGCAAGTATAAGCATAACTTTTTTTATGAATACGGCCCATTATTTGGAATGCATTCTATGAACTGATTTTTCCACATTCATTTTATACGCCAATGCTTGGTCCAATTACTCATTTTATCATCAAAAGTTTGCCAATACAGCCGTATCGTCAGCAAATGTTGCTAACTAGTGTATGTGTAGTGTATAAAAGAAAGACAGTACAGTAAAACCTCTAATTTTGGACACCTCAAAAATACATGTCCGGAATGCTGCAACGACCCTCTCAATAGTGGACCTTCTATATAACGGACTCGGACATACAAATTAGTTACCAAAATATATCTAAACTACCTACGTGTACAGGTACAGATACCCTTAAAAAATGTTACCGGTTGACTGGTTTATTGTTTCGAGCTCAAGATAGGGTGGGTTTGGTTTTCCCACTAATCCTCTTTATGATAGGTAAGATGTTTATGAAAATGTACTAGTTACTGGATATTATTTACCAATTTTATTGCTTCTCAAATAATTTGTTCAGTCTATTTAGTTGAAGTTTAGTTATTGTTAACACAATATACCAAACGACAAAAGAAAACGTTTGACTTCAAAGGATAAGGTGGAAATTATCCATACGAGTGAAAAATATGAATTGAGTGTTAGGAAACTAGCCGAAAAATATGGTGTTGGAAGAACACAAAGTAGCGAAATTTAAAAAAACAAAAATGAACTTTTTAAGTCTTTTGTTGATGGCTTTAGTAATGATGAAGTTAAACGGAAATTCCCTATAACTGAGGGCCTTGCTGTGGATCATATTGTTTTTGAGTGGTTTTCCAAAGTATGAAATAAGAAGATTCCTTTGTCTGGGCCATAAATTGACGAACAGGCACTAGAAGCTGCAAATTTATCAAAGTGTGACACTTTCAAAGCATCAAATGGATAGTTGGAAAAATTATTTTGCAAGAGACACAATATCACGTTTAAGTGTGTTTGTGGTTAGTCTGCACACATCAATCTACAGGAGGTTGAAAACTGGAAAATTAAATTGAATGAAATTTTAGAATTCTGCATTCTGCAGAAGATTTTTACAATACTGAAGAAACGGGATTATTTTATAGAGCATTACATACAAAAACATTTGCTTTGAAAAATGACAACTGTGCTGGAGGAAAAGCTCCTAAAGACTGATATCAATTTTATTTTGTACCTATATGACTGGTGATAGGTGATGCAAAAAATCGGAGATGTTTCAAAGGAGAACATATCAATTAAGTTAACTTTGAAATGGACGTCTAGCAAAAATGCTTCGATGAACGAAAACATGGTTACATAAGTTTGACAAGAAAATGAAAAAACAAAAGAGAAATATACTGTTGTTTTTAGATAATGCAACTTCCCATCCTAACAATATAGTCCTTAAAAATAATAAACTGATTTCTTTTACCAACGAATACTACATGTGGCAGCCAGCCTCTAGATCAGGAAATTATGAAAAAATTTAAAATTATATATCGAATATTTTTAGTCAAAAGGTTACTCATGCCTATGGTATCCGAGCCATCTCTAGAGAAAATAGAAACAAGCATAACAGTTGCAGATGCTTTAATATGGATAGTGGCAGCTTGGAGCAAAGTTCCGGTAAAAAAATAGTAAATTGTTTTTCAAAGGCTGGATTTAAAAAAGCTGCAGTCACAACTGACGATGACCAAAAAGAATTTTGAAATAATTTTACCGATCTATACACTTTAATTCCAACTAAAAGGGGTTTGGATTTCAACGGATATTCTTCTTCAGATAAAGCATTAACCACTGAAGATTACCATTTTTCCATTTCTAAATGTGTTGAGGACTTCGTAGCGAACAGTGATGAACAATCTGATATTGGAGAAATAAGAGACGAACAACATGCTCCTAAAATTTCCAGCCTTAGTGAAGCATGTGATAATTTAAGGGAGGTGGAAAAATTCTATTTTGTAAATAACAATGTGAATGCTTACACAAAAATATCAGAGATTTTGATAAATTATGAACACGAACAATATTAGATTTTTTTTTAAAATAATTCACATCACATAATATGTACATAATTATTAATTTTTTCAAATAAATGTTACAATACATGGCAGTTTTTTAATCTTATCTATGTGTGAAAATGCTTATTACTGAAAATTTGTACAGAAAGGATAAATAAAAGTACAGAGGTATTACGTTTAATATGTTTTTTAATACTAGCACTAGAAGAACTCGTAATACTGAGATATTTAATATTGCATTTTATACCACCAATTATGGTTAAAATGAACCAATTACAAGAGTTTTAAAATTTGCCAATAAACATGGTGGTACAGTATTCGCCAGCTAACTTGATGTCCCAGAAATTACCAACTAAGAGAGACAGAGTAATAGTGCCCTGCCTACTCGGCTGCTATTGGTAGTAAAATTCTAACAAACGCCAATTGCATCGAACCTTATCAGGTGTTAAGATTTTCAGTAGCGTAGCGTCACACAGTTATTGTTTATGTACTCAGAATTCAGGTATAAAGCAGATCCGTTTCTATTAAAATCAATATACCAATAATTATAACAAAGAATTAAATATTATTCATTAAGTTAGGATCATATATTTCCGGACGGACTTTACTTTATTAATTGTACAAGTTGTGTTAATTTGTAACAGAAAGCGTATCCTCGGAACTTGCACGGCACTGTTTATAGTTATCGGATGGGCGGCGTCAATAGCTCCCTAGAAAGCATTTAGGACATCAAGTTAGCTGGCGAATACTGTAGTCTGGACTTATTTGGAATATCTACATCAACATTGAGGAAATCAGTTAAGCTTCTAAATATTTAAGCATATTAATTTAATTTTTAATAATTTTTTTTATATATATCACTTATCTGGTTAACATGAACTCTTTACACTGAATGATCATTCTTTAGTAAAAATGGTAAAACCGTAAATGAATAAATAAAACTTCCGATCGTTTTTTTTTGCATTTTTGAATTTACTGTGAAAAATATTTTTATTTTTCAATTTTGACACCGGGTATTTTAAAAATCAAATTCTTCAAAGATTTATATCCCTAAACCTATTTGAGGAATTTTGGATAACTTTAATTTGCACCTCCCGAAAACGGAAAAAAATTCCCCTTAGCTGTCCGCTATCAAGAGGTTTTACTATAATATAAAAAAAGTAAATAATTTAGCAAATCATCATCATCATTTACATAATATTTAAGTATGTCTAATTATTTTTCTTGTGTTTTTTAAGAAGTTCAACTTTTCTCAACAGTCGTATAAAAATAGAAGTTATGATAAAAACTATTACGAAGAATAAAACAAACATGAATAAAATAATATCCAACTGATACAGTTGATACCATCGAAGATCTAAAGCGGCGGATCTGAGATGCGGTGCTCCTTTATGGCGGACAATGTATTCGCACCAATATACTGCTTCATCCAATTGTTTCAAAGGTTGATCGTGCATTATGGATGATCTGAATTTAGCAGCTTCTTTGTACCTGAAAACATAGTTGGATTTTCAGTTATTTACTGAAAAAATAACGAGAAAACAGAATTATTTGAAAAAAAAAATGTTTAATCAGCACATAAATTATTTTTTTCCATTTTTTTTTTTTTTATTTAATACAAACATACCCACATCAACTACTAAGAGTTATAAGCAGGAGGACTCACACAAGTAGTATGTGTTGTATTTGGGTTATAGATGATTTTTAAATTTTATAATACAAACTAATGTCTGAGATATTTGATTAACGCACTTGTGTCTTTAGTGAGCATATCCTTGAATACCGCACTCAAATTATTCTGTCATCTATGTCTTGCATATTCAGGACATTCTAAGATGATGTGTTTTATAGTGAGAGAAGTATGACAATTTATACATTCTGGTGCTGGTTCTTTGTTGAGGAGATATTGGTGCGCAAGGAGTGTGTGACCTAAACGCAGGCAGTTTACGACCACTTGATATCTTCGTTTTTCTGCTAATGATAGACAAAATTTGACTTGTGGCTTAACTTATTTTAATTGGGATGTCGTATGATTTCATATTACTTGCCAAGAATTAAATATATGTTTTTTGATTGGATTAATGTGGTCAGTGTAGGGAATTTTTTTAATGTAAGGTGCTTCCTCATATATGTTGTATCTACAGCTAATTGACCTACTTCCTCGTTTCCTTCTATACCAAAGTGAGATGGGTAAGTCCATTTCACTTTTGATTCATGTGAGAATAGGATGTGAATGGTAAAGTTAGTTTATGCCAAGTAACACTCTCAGTGAATCTGTTATGATAAGAAACTTGATTGCTGTAGAGTCTGCAAATTTTTATGGCTTCCAGATTTGCAATAACTTCTCCCGTGAATAAACTACATTGATGCGGTAGTCGTATGGCAGATTTGATGTTTCCACAGATGTAGGCTGCTATAAGTCCATTGTGGTTTTTGATGCATCTGTATAGATTTGCAAGGTTTGAGGGTATTTTGATATAATTTCCTTGGAGAGGTTTTGTATAGGAGACAAGGGTTAGTTGAATTTTTTGGATTTTGGGTGAGGGACGTATTGATATCTAGCTTCTTAGACAACCAGGGGGGAAAGTTGGAGTTTTAATGGAGTGATAATTTAAATTGTTTAAATTAATAGTTAGTTCGTCACACTCTTTCTCTAAAAGGGACATTTTTTGTGGGCTTGGAGTCTTATATTTCGTCGAGTCGTTTGTTGGGAAAATGACTTGGGGTAAGCAGAAATTTTGGAAGTGTAACTTGAGGAAAGAAGTTGTCGTCGTAGGTACAGTGGAGGTTCGTTTGCAATGACTAAGAGACTGCTGGCTGGGCTGGTCCTAAAAGCACTGAATACACATCTTAGTGAAGAAGTTTGAATGCCATCTAATTTTTTTAATAATGTTTTCTTAGCGAGATCGTAGCAAATGGAGCCGTAATCTAATTTACTTCCTATCAATAGGCTACAGTGCTAGCTCCCCATGTACGGCTTGATACAATTTTTAATAGATTTATTCCAGATTGGCATGATTGTTGAAGCTTTTCTATGGGTGTTTTCCATTTGAGAGAAAAATCTAAAGAAAGACCAAGAAAATTTACTTCTTCTACACGCATTAGTGGAGTTCTATATTAAATGAGATTAAAATTATGGGTGTCTTTTCGTTTATCAAAAATCACATCAGTGTGTCTTTTCGCAAAACATTTGGAATCCTGTTTATTGTGACTAGCTTTCGATTTCATGGAGGCAACCTTGAAGTAAGGTGGTGTGCTTCTATTTCTTGTTTAAATGATGAGGTCATCTGCGTAAAGGCTAATTTCAATGGTAGGTTTTATTATTTCGGCTATGCAATGAGGAAAAGTGTGGGGCTCAAAATAGATCCTTGAGGATTGCCTTTTTGGAGATGTCTTGTTGTTGAGATGAGACTATTTAAATAGCTCTGTTGTTGAGGTAATTATTTATGAACGCTAGCATGTTTCTTTGAACTTTCCTGTAGTGTTTTTAAAAAATTCCAGGTTGTATCAAAAGCTTTATTTAAATCGAATAATATGGCGAATAGCTTTTGGTTTTTTTAAAATGCATTGTGTACTTCACTTTCAAAAGATATTAGAATATCAATTGAATATACTGTTTGGACCCTTACTTTGTGGAATTTACTCATATTAATGTTATGAATGTAACTAACTGTTTCTAATTAATTCCACTATTTAATGAAAAAATTATGAAAATATAAATATCGAAATAATTATCATATCCTTTCATAATTTTCATAAGTTTTTCATTAAATAGTGGAATTAATTAGAAACAGTTAGTTTCATTTATAACATTAATTAGAATATCAATTGTCGATCTACACTTTCGAAATCCGCTTTGATTGCGTGTTAAATTTTCTTTGTTTTCAAGATGACATGCTAGTCTGTTGTTTGAGATCTTCTCTAAAATTTTACGCATGCTACAGGTTAGGGATATATGTCGATATGAGGCTGGGTCGTCTTTTGGTTTGTTGTTCTTACACATATAGGGATAACTGTTGCAATAGACCAAGTTTCTGGAAATTGATGTTTAAAAAACCTAGTATTGAATAAATCTAAGAGTATTAACTTGGTATTAATAAGAAGATTTTGCAGAAATATGGTGGAAATGTTATCTGGCCCGAAGGCAGAGTTTTTGGTGTTTTCTAGTGAAAATTCAAGTTCCTGGAGAGTTATGGGAACATTTAGATTAGAGTCGGAGTCATTAATTTGGATTTCGGAAGTTTTCGGATCAATTCTTTTAGAATTTCTTCCTGTGGTTTGGTTAGATTGTATTTCTTTGTCTCCTATATGTTCTAGTGAATCTTGTTGACTCAGGTGAATAGGGCAGTCGGATTCTTGATGGCCGATTGTTTTGCATTTTTCGCAATTTGAGCCATCAATATATAGGTATAATATAGGTATAAATATCTACAATATTTTTTAAAGAAAGATAGATGCGTATTTGGTTATTAGCAATTCTTGAAGCAACCAATACGTTTTTGGAGATCCTATTGCTATTATGTAGAGGACTACAGCTTGATCTTTTGTTGGGTATTTGTACGTATTTACTATGCTTGCGTAGGTGGTAGTTGTCATGTTCCTATTGGAGAAATTTTCTACTGATGAACTTGCCTCATTCAGTTTTCACAATATTTAAAATATATGTTAATCCAATACTGTTGTCGAATAGGTACAGGCTACTGATTACCGGTGTAACCGTACTTTCGATATTTCTACTTTTGTAGATCAATTGATAATCAAAAATCTACTCACAGTAATTATCTATAATAGTTTATGGAACAAACACTTGCTAATGTTCGGATTTTTCACGGAAAAAATAATCTCAGTAAATTTGCTTAATTGTTTTATTTGTTAGTATTTTATGGAAAAATGTAGTCCTATTTTTTTTTTTCAACACGATTTCTATTTAAAAAGAATATCAGAAGTGTGGAAAGTAAACGCGCACTATGTAAGAGTCGTAACACACTTCTCCTTTGTGACGTCCTTGGAAACGGCAGACCCGTGTCCTCTTGGTTATTGCTATTATTTGGATAATCATCTGTTTTTGTTTCGCTCTTGAGAATCCTCGTTTAATTTTCTTACAATAATATCCACAACCGAAGCAGAAACAAGAAAACTATGATCTATGCTTTGCTTTGCTTTGCAAATAATGTTAAAAATCGTACTTGAATTCAATTTGGATACGAAATAATAAGATACCAAGTAAAACTGAAAATACGAAGGTAAATACTGACAATTTAAACGCACTGGATAATCAATGTCAGTCATTTGTCGAAGTGAGAGGGAAGAACACGCACGCGCTTGCCAGAAGGAAGTCAGGTGGTTACTTAGCAACGGGGATTCGATAAATATTGACCAATTGAGTTAGTCCGGAGGGCGTGGTAATTATGATTTTCGCACGACGTTGCCGGCTTGAAGGAAACCCATAATATCTTTGGAAAAGTGTTCATCTTTTAATATTCAGAACCTGGAAAAATAATGTTAATAGACAAAATCCAATGAAACAAGCACATTAAAGAACTAACGTTTAATCATTATTGATATATTGTTAATAATAAAAATTGCATTTTCTAACTATTATCACTAAATACTTAGTACTTTAGCTTTTTCATAGTTAAACGAGGCAATATCGAAGTTTTAGACCGCATTTCTTTCACAGCTTCAGTTATGTTTGCCAAACTATATGTGATGATGATATTTTCATACAGGGGTTAATATTTTTGATATTTTCATACAAGGGCTTTCAGCTCTGCAAACATTTTGGATGCCCAACCATTATTACTGGTACGTTGCTGGCTTCAAGGCAATACAGCAGATCTCTTTCCATTTCTAAAATGAGCATACATATTGTTGCGTCGGCCCTGCAATAGACTGGTGCGTCATATAGATTTTTTTCGTCTCAAAAATGTCGCAGTTGTCATTGATAAAGTTCCTAATTTTGCTTGTTGCTGTTCCAAATTAGATTTTGAATTTTCTTGTTGCCTTTCTAATTGGTCTACTCTATTCTTAGGCTGTCCTACCTCTAGCTTTAATGTTTCCTGAATTTGTGTTAGGTCATTTCTATATCTGCTTGTCTACGCCTCTCCTCCTTCTGTCTTTCCTTCTCTTCTTTCTTCTTTCTACGTCTCTCCTCCTCTTCTTCCTCCTTTCCCGCCTCTCCTTCTCTTCCTCACCTCTCTGTCGTATACGATGGATCTAGTATTCATTCATAAGCAGATACAAATATTTCTTAGATCCCACCACTGTCACCAATGTTACTCCTTATAACTCCTTAAACTTTCTTCATTTCTACAACTTTAACAATTCAATACTACGTCTCACTCTCAGAACACCGAACTCAACTCTCTCATACTTCAAAAAATAGTTAACTAAACTCAATTGTCCCGCCTTTTATAATTTTCACCTGTTCCAGACAATTCTCGACTTTTCGATGACGGTTCTAGATGTATGTCTTCTTCTTTTTCTTTGTGGACCTCTACATATCCTCAGTAAAGATCCGACGTAACAATATTTATACGTTTCAAGCATACTTATAATTTCAAACACATGGAATCAATAGTAATGAGAATAAAAACATAAGTCGATTGTAAAATATCAACTCTGGATGCCTACAACAAATGAATAAGAACTTGTGATGAAAAAAATGTATATGAGGTGCGTACATTATTTTGGCCTATCCTATACGCTCCCATTCAGTCATAAAGTACTTGTAATTTAGGTAGTTAAAATAACTTTTCAATTCAAAAGTACTAACAAAGTATCTCACAAACAAAAATTCAGTAGAATCTATTGCACTTACTTGGTGTTATTTACCAGTTCCTTCACGGACCATTCAAAGCTTTCCTCGTCCATTGTATGATAGCTGAGTTTTAACGCAAATCCTTTTCGAGCTGCTGCTTCAATGTTTCTAGTTTGATCCCAAAACACTGGTAGTCCTAAAATCGGAACCCCATGATAAATAGCTTCAGTAATTCCTAGAAGTCCACCATGGGAAATAAATCCTATGGTATTTGGATGAGCTAAAATGGAGTAAACTTCTAGATAAAATATTTTTGGCTTGTAGAAATAAATCCTATGGTAATTGGATGAGCTAAAATGAAGTAAGCTTTTAGATGAAATATTTTTGGCTTGTAGTCTTACAATCATAGGCTACTTTCCACGTCTTTGACTGTCAAAACATGAATATGTTTCCATTGTTACTGTGACCCAACCACTTTAGTAAGACATGGCTTTCCAAATACAAAGAAAACCTGGTCCAATATCCCAATCAATGTGGGTGTTCAGACGGGCTCATCGGTTGAGCTGCTAACTCAACGTTTGTGTTCAGGCGGAGTGCTGCCGTTCTGCTGTCTCTCAACTGTTGAGCATCAAAGGTAGAGGTAATTATCTGCGCTTTCTTTATTCAGCGCTGTCAAAGATGACAGAATTTTTATTTTTATCTAGGTCAGCTAGGTAATGTTCCACTGCTAACTTAGCAGTGCGTTCAGATGGAACTCAGCTCTTGACTGCCAGCACACTCAACATGTTTTTTTTAATGGCGATTTCTCTCATTTTCCTTCATAATGAGTACTAATGCTTGACTTTATAAATTGGCGCAACGTGACATTGTGGAACTTTTACATGAAACACCTTTTGGACCAAATTCAATGCTACAGTTCCTTGATAAAATCAAGAAAAGAACGATCAGGTACTGATAAAAATTATCGTTTGTAATATACGAACCTAAAACATCTGATTGAGGAAGCCAGCTCAGAATTTTAATGTCCGATTTCTCTGGAAGATCTTCTTCAAACTTCCATAACACTTTTTGTTTTATCTTTGATAATCCATTTAAAATTGCTCTACGCTTATCCGGTTCGAAGTTGTTACTCTTCCAATTCGATCCCATGGAAAAAACTACAACACCCTCTGTGGAATTATCCATATAATCTTGAATTTCTTTCGGTAGAGGGTTCGGAGGTGAAACATGATAACCACCAACTTGTTTGATGTTTTGCTGCATCGGTACGGGATCATCCAAACTTATATGCGATATTATTAACAGTAGACTGCCACTGTTAATCATACTAGACAAATCAGGAGATCCTGGAAAAAATTCTTGTAGTATTGCATTTTGACTGGGAATGTATCTGAAATATAAGATAATTTAATGGACATATTGGATATTTTTCGATTAAAGTAAAGGAAAAACAAAATCAGACAAGCATAGAAAATGTTGGAAATTATACAACATAGACTTGGATAACAAATTCCACAACAGCGATATAACATAAATCAAATCGGTGAAACACAAAGAAATCTTGGAATATGATATAGTGAGCTGTGCCATCGGGGTGAGGAGTACTGTACGTTGAGTAGAGTGGTATGCTGAATGTTGTTAGATTAGTGAAATGAGATTCAGAAATAAGCATAATGTCGATTTTATTTAGGTTTAGGAATGTAATTATTTCCTGCTTGTGGTTTAGCAAGCCATTGGCGTTCCATGTGGCTATTCTTAGTATATTTATGAACTTTGTTTGTTGATGACTTGTGTAAGTAGGTTAAGTATCATAGTGTTTTGACTCATGAGCTGCGAGAACATATTTTTAGATTCATTTAGGAATGTTATTAGTTGCTGTTCTGTATTGGTTGAGGGTTTCTTATATATTTTTGGCTGCGTTAGCGTATGTTTGTTGTTGGTTGTGTGGAGAACTGTTTTGTTGATTTGTACATTGGGGTTTGTTTGTACTTGCTGTTGTTGGTTTTTTCTTTGTGATGGTCTTCTACTTTCGACTAGTTCTTTGTATACTGATCAGCCCTTTTAGTTTGCAGGGTGATCCTGTTGACATAAAACGCACTTAGCCGGAGTGTTCCTGGGTTTCTTACAGGATTTGGTGTCGTGTTATTAGCTGCATTTAACGCAGTTGTATGGCCTAGAGCAGTATGATGTGGCCGTAGGCTTGGCATCGTATGTATTGTACAATGGAGTTTCTTTTCTTAGGAGGTTATATTGCCACTTTGGTATGGCATAGGAATTCCAGGTTGAATATATCTTTATTGTTTCTTTGCGGTTCCAAGTCTATGAAGAACAAAGACAAAGGTTCTTTTGTTAATCTATGTTGAACATTTATTATGTTTCTAACTTTATTACCTTTTGTTTCCAGTTATTTTTTAATATCTTCCTTGGTCATGGAGTGGTGTATATGTCTAATTATCACCCTGTATGAACGTTCTTCTTTGACTTGATAGGTGTAGTGCACAATGTTTTCTCCTTTCACATGTTTTATCAGCTTTCGATACGTATCTATTGTGTTTGTTGTGATTTTAACAGATTCATTTGGCAGGGTTCTGGTAAAATAGGTTTATTTGTCCTCTACTTGGGAAAAGCTGTCGATCATCTCTTTAAACTTCTTGACGCCCTTTATAAATATTGGTGAAGGTTTTGGAGGTTTCTGCTCTTTAATTGTCTCTGTTTGTTCGTTGCCGTCAGTGTTAAACAAAGCGGTAAATCGGTTTCGTGTTTTTGTTGGTTCCGGCGACTCAGGTTCGTTATCCTGTTTAGTACATTTGCGATTTTTGATTACCTGCAATGTGTTTTTGTTTTGAGTTTCGTCTACATTGGCTTCGTTGCCGTATGTATCTATGTTGACTGGGTTTCTCATTATTGTTAGTTTTGCCCCGAAGTAGGTTGATTGGATGGTGCTGGTTAGTTGGCAGCAGGTTCCCTGTGTTATTAGTGGTAAGCCTGGAGATTACCTGTTGTTTTTACTGCCACTGTAGGTACTGGTTTGTTTGTTGTATGATATGCACGATTAGTTTTCAACTGGTAGGATTAAAATTCGGCACACCACTGGCACATTAAGTGCTAGTAGTTGATTGTTTATTGATTTTTCGGTTTTTATCATAGCACTAGATGAGTTTATTAACAAAAAAAAATCTAACACCGTAGCTCGACCTTTTTGGTTCCTGGTTTCCTAAACGGTACTGGTTAACAAAAATAAACAAAATTATTCAATCTTGACGTTACGAGTTATAACGTTACGAATAGTTGTAGTTTCGAACTATTGATGTTTATATAATTTATTCCTGACGATGCAAACGTTATTCATGAAACCGGTACAGTGATATAAGTTAAATTTTTGCTGTGGAATTTGTTATTTATTGAATGTATCTAATAATTATGGAAATATTCCACGGGTTGAAACCATTAATAGAATTTTTGGTTGTTGCATGTTGAAGGCAGATTAATATTTAGAGGTCGTTTATCGCTTATGTCTATATATCATTTGAATAATAAGAAAACTTTATTTTATCTAGCTTCTATTGCTAGTTACAAAATCAACGTACCAACGATAATTATTTCTTTAAAAAGAAAAAAGCTCTATAAAAATAGTACATTGTGTACTAGAACAAAAATCGACGTGTTTCCTAATTTCCCTTAAATCTAAGGAACACTGCCAAATATCGGGGTGGACTGTTTTCTGTGGCCCACTCTGTATAGTAGTTAAAGCAATACATATTCAATCTGGAATTTGCTGCTTCAACGTCCAATATATTATCTTCCGGTCTTTCAGCATAAATTACTATTTAAAAATTAGCATGGTTTATTATCAAATACATACCTGTAGTGAATAAGAATTTCTGCTACCAAATTTTTATACATATTATCCAATCTCTCCCAGAAATTCATCCGTGAATCATAACCAGTTAACAAATTCGAGACAAACGACGACGGTGCAAGATTGCCGAACATAAAGTTGTTGAAAACTGTAGTGGGTCCTGGCGCCAATACAATTAAAGGACATTTGAATCTGTGTGCAAAAATAACCATTGCTTCGTTGAAGAGAATTTCCATTATCACGAGATCGAATTTTTCGTCAGATCTCATGAGGTCCTGTACATTTCTATTCTTGAAAGTAGTTTCTGTTAAAAACTTTCCATATCGAGCAGCCCATTCTAATTGGCATATGTAAGAACTTTCACCGAAATCTGTCAATATATTCATAAATTCTGGAAAAAATGAAGATAATTAGTTCTTACATCCATATAGAAACTTCTACATTTACTTCCTTTCAAAATTCCTTATTGTAAGACTAAATTCAACTGAGCTCAATTATAAAAATCTAAGGATGTTATTCTTGAAGACGGCAGTGGGTGGTTTGAAAGTATGACTCACTAGTTTTAATTAAAAATAAAAATACTTTGACACAATTAATTTTTCAAAAATAAGTGATCCCAATGGCAACCAATGACAATAATGATTATTGACAGTAGAATATTCCCTTAAATTATTGCAGGACTTCAGAACCTTAAAACTGATTTTATTCACTAGAATCACCTTTATGTTGAAATGAAATATTCATTATAATATTTAAGACATTGCGACAATAGCCAGAGCATATTTTTTTAAATTGAAATTAACTTCTTTCGACAGCGTAGTTTATTGGTACAGAAACAGTTAGACAGAACAACAGTACTGCAAATATATAAAGTATTTCTAAATTACAAATTTTGGATTTCAGGCCTATGTTTTAAAGGAAAGAATAATAATGTTTTGCTTCCACTAATTTGGAGGCCATGCTGCTTATTCTGGTAATGTATACATTAAATATCAAACACTGCAACATGTGCTTGTACATCTCGGTGGATTCAAACAAAACATCAGATGTACTGGAGCTCCGTGCCGAAGCAGGAACTTAGCACACTCCTGGTCAAAAAATCCTCGGAGCTAACTAATGAAATATCTCCGCACGGTCCTGATAAGGAAAGTGACGGGATTATCGGCTGTAATACCACAAGAGCTCAGATTTGACCGGATTTTTTTTCTGGTTGTTTTCAAATACTTAATTTCATTGGCATATAGCTCGAGTGATTTTGTCAGAACAGATCGAGTTAAATTACCCATATGAAAGTAAGTATGAGAAAACAACCACCAAAAATATCCTGCTAAATCTGAGCTCGCGTGGTATTTGGTATGACAATTCCATGAATGGAATGACTTTTTTTTGTATATTCTGGAGTTGATTTTTTAATCTCCTTTACCATTTCTGCCTCGCGAATATTTCCAAATTTCGACATACTAACTGGAAGATTATTTGCTGTTCAATTCTGTTTTTGACATTTACAATTGTCAAACTGATGCGCCGCGCAATGCTTGATAAACGATAAGTAAATACTAGCGTTGCTACGGTGACGTAATTTATCCGATATTTTTATCCACTTGCATTTTCTGTTCCTTCCTAATTAGTGAAATTGTCGCTGGTGATTGAACCTAAGGGAACACATTCATACATTGGGCATTTTTAGGGATAGAGACCTGTCTCACACATTATCTTCGATTGTGAAACACTGTCTCACTGGAATTGTAGACTTCTAGTACTAGAGCGCGCAGGGAAGGGATTTCTCCAAGAAGGACCTAGTGAGAAGACTGTTGAGCCTGATAAGGGCTACTGGTCTCTTCACAAAAACGGTACAACCAAGTGCACAAAAAGCCTAAAGGCTAAGGAGCCGAGGTCTCGAAGCCACTTACTGGTGGTGCTTACTAAGGATTAAGTCATCTTACTGATATCTTACTACTGAACTATGTTGAATGTTTTTTTGAATTATATTGAATGTATATTTATACAGCCAGTCAAGTTCAAATAAAGTAAATAGACATATTACTGTTTTGTGTTTATTTCACGCTCTGAACTGGACTTCGTACTTGTTACCTTCCTAATCTCTATTTATAATATTAAAACGTTCGAATGTTTTGTTGAAATAAGATCAAGGGAATTTAATTCTTATTTTAAATATTTATTGTTATATTATTATATTGGGCCAATAGGCATCACACCTTCCCCTTTTACAAAAAGAATAAATTATATGAAAGTATGAAAATGTATTGAGAAAGAAATTATCAAATAAAAATTGCCTAAATGTTCCATTTAAAATAACTAATTTAATATCAACTTCAGATAAAACCGGAAGTGCTGACAAAATAATGATGTTTCAGATAGACTCGTAATGTCAAAAAAACCTCTAATACAAAATTTCATAATTCTATCTCATGTGCGAGTTTTGAGAAGCGTCTAATGGTCGGTCGTCGTGAAAAGCCCTGTATTGTTTTGTACCTTTCTAGTTATAAAACCATCATTGTTATCAGTTTTTTCCATTTCGCTTTCATCACCATTTTCGCCTTCCTTTTATACTGCTCACAAAATTAACAAACTATAGCCCGATATAGTAGATATTACCGTTGAGTGAAAATTTCTTCACTCAACGATATTACTTACTGTGTGCATTTTGGTTAATATCCGCTACAGAAATATCCCTGAAGTTTTCAATTTTTTCTTTCTGCGGATGACTATTAATGAAAGCCACTTCATGTCCACGATTAGCGAGTTCTTTCATCAACTGAAATCCTAAGGTGAAATGACTATGCGATGAAGCAGGAAATACGCCCAAAATTTTATAACTGCGAACGAATATAAACGACCAATTTAAAAAATTATATAAAGTTAATATTTTCATGGTTAGTTTGGTGTAGAAAACAGACTCAACCAGACTGTGAAATCGAAGTAATGCACTAACAATCAATATAAATATTAATGAGTCTGATCGTAGAGTAATTGTGCGAGTGATAAAGAAGAAGTATACAGTGTATAACCCTGCAGTGATAAATTGTCTGCTACAAACCCGCGTTTTTTATTCTCATCACAAGCGTTCACTGTGCGAGAGGCAATAGGTGAATCTGCTAAAAATTTTAGTGTATCCGTTATTTGACACACTCAACATTAAAATCAAAAACTATTTGGGGTATTTAAAAAAAATGTTCTCCTGTTTGAATTCGCTATTATACACCGGTTTCGAGAAAAATCAATTTTTTACTTCCCGCTAAGAAAATCAATGATTCTTCCCAATGATTTTCGAAAAATCGGGAAGTTATTGTTTTTACCCCGTTTCACAAAAATCGACGTTTCAACAAATCTCGAAGTTTTTAAGCCCTAAGAAGCTTTCCTGACTATTTTTACGATGATATCCGTACGTCTGTATGTATGTATGTATGTATTTGTGTGTGTGGGTGTGGTGTATGTAAACCTCTTATAACTTCTGAACGGCTTGACCGATTTGATCGCAGTTAGTGTCATTCGGAAGGGCTTCACCAAACTCAGATTTCCAGTAAGTTGGAACTAATTCGGACTAGTAGATTTCGAGAAATTGCAAAAAAGTGAAAAGAAAAGTTGTTTTTTTTTTCATTTTTTCAAAATATCTACGAAATGGCTGAACCGATCGACTTCAAAAACTAATAAGCTCTTAACCTTGAAAACCCGCATCGATCGCCACCAAGTGCGTCAGAATCGGTTGATGCGTTCGTGAGATATCGTTGTCGAAAAAAATCGAAAAAAAGTCTCCAAAATGTCTCATCAGATCAATTTTTTTGTTGGAAATTTTTTATAGAGCTCAAAAGACTACATCGATCGCCGCCAACCGCGTGAGAATCAGTTGATCAATTCGAAAGTTATAGCAGTTTGAAAATTAAAAAAATTGTGTTTCATCGAACTTTGATAAGACTTTGAGCTCTTCGAGCTCAAAAGCATCGAATAGCTTTATCTTTGCTCGGAGCTTTGCAGGGATGGCCTTTAGGGTCAACCGATTTCCAGATTTTTTTTGTAATTTTTTGCATTTTTTTGCCATTCATTATCAATATTTGATTCATGGAGACTATATAAGGAGATCGGAGTCCATGTATTCCAATATCTGGTCATGGAAGAGGGCGCCAGTTCAAATCCAATACCAAAAACATCTGACTGCAGAACAATAGCAGCCAATTATGTGCCTTGCATACACTTTCAGTGGACTCTAAAGGGAGGAGGCTGTAATGTTTATGTTTGTTCAATAAATATTATTAATGAAGCTTTGTTTTAACTCTAACTATTGCGCGCGTTCTTTTCTGTTAGGTTATGCTCTTCTTCTCTTTGTCATGGTCTACTCGTCTCACAATATGGAACACAGATCTAGTATATTTATAAACACTATATTTTCTCCTCTACTTTTAATGAAATAAAAGTCTGGCTAAACACAAAAATTGCAACAGAACAAAAATTAAACAGGCTTCCTTGGATTGCGTTGCGGTCTGGACTCAACTTCATTGGATGTCTGTTCTGCCTCGGCATCTGAACTAGACGTGGTAGAATCTGCTCTTTCTTCGTCCATATCGTCGTCGTGGGAAACTTGTCCATCTCGAGAGGAAGATGCTTGTTCATCTTCTTCATGGTCGTCGATAATCAGGGTCAATATATTCTCTAGGTTGGGTGTCTGCGTGAGGTTAATATCCCACGGAGTGCTTGAAGGAAAAGGTTTAGTGGGTTGCGTTTTTAGTTGTGGTTTGAGATGAATAGTTGGATGAATAGGTTTTTGGGATGGTATTTTCGTGACATTGAAGTAAAAATGTTTAAAGAATGATGAATTTCTTTTTATGCTCTTTCCATCTCTTTCTTTCTGCAATGACTGTGCCTTTTATTTGCTTTATTCTGTATGGATATGGATAAAATTTTGGTGTGAGACTGTTTTTACGAATCTGCTTGCATAAAACAAGGTCTCCTTCTTGGAATGTATGGGTCTTTGTATGTCTTCTTTTGTCAGCATACTCTTTCTGTTTTTTTATTTTCATTGTCTTTGAGCTGGATGTTATAACGTGATTTTTGTTGCATTTCCTGTATTTTGTGCATTGGCAACATGTTATGGACATTTCTTTGAGATACAAGCTCGAACGGCGTTTCCTCTGTTGTGGAGTGTGGTGTGCTGCGGTAATTTAGAAGAAATTGCTGAATCCGATAATCGTATTGCTTAGTTTCTTGATCTGTTTGGGAATTCCAAAAGTGCTAAGTGTTCTATCAAATATTGGTTTAATGCTAAAAAACTTGTTGAAGGTACTACTTCGGCTAGTGGATACCTGGAATATTCATCCACTAGAGTAAATACATACTTTTTATTATAGAATGGTCCAACAAAAGCTATATCAAGATGACTAACAGGAATATCTGGAAGCTGTGATGATGTGATTGGATCTCTGCGTTTTGTATCTGTTACTGCTTGACGGGGTGTGCAGCTATTGATGAACGTTTCTGTTATTTTGGCAATGTTTTGAAACCATACTTTTGTTCGTAGTAATTGTTTTGTTTTCACCATACCCATATGTCCTTTGTGTGCTAATTCTAAGGCATGTCTTTGGAGTGATCTTGGAAAAATGATGCATGTACCTCAGTATAATATTATCGTTTACAGTTATCTCTGTTTGTATTTTATTGAATGGTATTAATTCTGGTAGGTACTAGTTGTCCTTGTTATTTATTGCATCCATTACTGCTGTCAGTATGCTGTCATTTTTAGTAGCTTCTTGGACCTGCTCGACTGTCATGGCTTTAGGCATTGCTGTGTGTACTAAAAAATTCACATACTCTTCAACTTTAGTACGGTCAGAGGTCATTTCTACGGGATGACGAGACAAATAATCCGAAGGGTTTGATTTTCCTATTTGATGTACAACTTTGAATTATGGTTGGATGCGTAATAAAAGTCTTTTGATACGTGCGCTAGGAGCAGAACAACTGTTTCCTAGAATTTCAACTAGTGGGAGATGGTCAGTATGAAGTGTAACCTTTGAACCATGTAGGTATATGTTGAAATGTAGAATAGCCCATGTGCATGTCAGGGTTTCTTTTTCTATTTGACTGTATCTCTGTTCGACTGTACTTCAGTTCAGCTTGAATATGCAATTATGTTATTTTCTTATGTTAACAAAGCACCAAGAACTTCAGGACCTGCATCTGAAAAAAGATCATTTGATTTATTTATATCAAAACATGATAGTGTGATGGCTTGTTGTAGCTGTTCCTTGAAAGTTTTAAAAGTTAATTTATGTTGATGTGGCGTTGATACCAAAGCTCAGTCGTTTGTAACGATAAAGTCCTGCATGTGTCGAGAAAATTGCGATGTATCTACTTTCTTCACTCAATGTCAGTTGCTGTTACCCATCTTTTAAATCAACGCTGCTGTACATTACTGAGCCATTCAATTGATTGATGATGTCATCAAGTGTTGAGGTGATGTGGCGTTCTCTCAAAATTGCCTTATTAGCCGATCTCAAATCAACACATAGCCTTATTGCGTCTTTTTTACGTTTTGGGACTATAACTATTGATGATAACCATGGAGTAGCACCTGTAGATTTTTCGGTGATATCCTGTGCTTCTAATCTGTTCAACTCTTCTTCAACTTTTGTTCGAAAATGGTAGGGAATTCTTCTATGCTGCTGCGCAACAGGAGCTACATTTGAGTCTATGTGTAGTTTGATCTCACAGTTTCTTAACTTACCGATACCTGCACAAATTTCTGGGTAATTATTTTGGACATATTTTGTGTTGATAACTGTTTGAGTAACGTTATTGGTGATTTTTATTAAATTTAATTTACATGATGTGTTGTAGCTCAACAACGATTGGCAGTCTCCCTCTACAACATGAATTACAGCTTCCGTTGAATTGTTTCTATGTGTTAAAATTGCTGTGAACTTTCCTACTATTTTCAATTTATTGGGAGCACAAAATGCATATACACTGTGTTCATTTGAAAAGGACCCACCCTTAATATTTCAGAAATGCGACGTATTACAAAGAAATTCCGAAACACGTCAACTTTTAACTTGAGGGGGACACTTTTTGGCGCTGATGTCATAAACGTCAGATTCACCCCTTCCTTCTGGAGATACCCCTTGAATTTTTTCAAATGGCATTAGGTTGATATCAAGTCATTCCTCATTTAAAAGGTCTGGCGAAGCTCTATCCAATCATTTTGTTTTGCCTTTGATACCAGCCTTCCATTGTTATCCAATCGTTGTTCAAAAATAGCTCTCTTTCAACTTTTATTGCCTGCATGTTAACGGTGGTCACTTTGAACACATGATTAAATAACAGTTATTTCTTGTTAACAGTTGTCTTTTCACTATTTGTGAATTTTTTATTTTTTAAAGAGTCTTTCGGTCATAACCTAATACGGGGGCATATGAAAAGTTGAAAGATAGCCAATTTTAAAGAACGATTAAATAACAATAGAAGGCTGGAATCAAAGGCAAAACAAAATTATTGAATGGAGCTTCACCAGACCTTTTAAATGAGGTATGACTTGATACCTAATGCTATTTGAAAAAATTCAAAGGGTATCTCCAGATGGGAGGGGGTGAATCTGACGTTGATGACATTAGCGCTAAAAAGTGTCCCCCTCAAGTTAAAAGTTGACGTGTTTCGGCATTTATTTTTAATATGTCCCATTTCTGAAATATTAAGGGTGGGTTCTTTTCAAATGAACACAGTGTATATCTGTGCAGTTTTCAAATACAGTTTTGTTGCTAAGTGTTGAAAACCTTTTAATGCCAATCAAATTTACAGAGCCACCTGTGTCTATTATAAATTTAATAACATTATTGTCAACTTTAATATCAATAGTAGGTACATCATTTACTCTATTTACAACATTGACTTGAAATTAGTGCTCAGAGCTGCTATCACCGTCTATAAAGGCATTGTTGCAATTTGTTGTTTCCCTGTTTATTGTTCCATGGTTTTTTGTCAAACTTCTGTTGCTGTTTGATGTAGAAGGCTGTGAAAATTGACTTGTGTTTGATTCAACTGACTTTGTTGAACTTTTTGCTTTGTTATGCAGCATTTTAAGGAATGACCTTGCTTGGAGCAAAAATGGCAAGTAGCATTTCTTGCTGGACACTCTTGTCTTCCGCCTGCATGCCACCTATTTCCACAATTTCTACATTGGTTATTTGTGATCGATTGAATGATAAACTGGCGTGTACTTAGTTGTGTATTCATATCTGTTCGAGTGGGTTTATGTTGGTTGAATTTTGTTCCATTCGTTCTTCTATACTTGTTACTTACTCTAGGAACTTGTTCTGTGTTTAGTTCCATCTGCTGAGCCAGTGTCCCTGTCATTTCATATGCCTTCTCTTGGGCGATCAGTTGTTCCAGTGTTGGATTTTCAGCGAGTCCATACTTTCTTATTCTTGCATTGTATCACTTGTTATTTAATTTTTCTGTTTCTGTCGCTGAAAGCACAGTTAGTACTCAATTTCAACAATCAATAGAGTCTGAAACCATCTGTTTCGCTTGTCGAGAATTGAAAATTTCAAACTCTGTATTAATTTTAGGCATAAAATGAGTGTTAAGTTTTGCTTTGGCTGTCTCATAGCGTGTTAGAGGGGGAGAAGAAGGGGAAGGATCAGGAAGAGAGCAATAAATATCAAAAACCTCCTCACCTGCACAATGCAATATCATCGCCTATTTTTTTTGTCCTTCAGTTATTCCAGCAGCGATTAGAAAATTGTCGAACCTTTTCAACCATTTCTGCCCTCGGGCTCCAATGTTTTCCATGCCATTATGTATGTTAAATGTGTCTATGTTTGCGAATATGTTGTCTCCTGCTTTTTGCCTTGTTTTGTTCCTCTCAACCACAATATGGTATTCGTCGCCAAAATGTAATGTTTATGTTTGTTCAATGAAGATTATTGATCAAGCTTTGTTTTAACTCCAACTTTATTCTGTTCTCTGAATATCGTACCAAACTATTGCGCGCGTTCTTATCTGTTAGGTTATGCTCTTCTTCTCTTTGTCAGGGTATACTCCTCTCGCAATATAGAACACAGATCTAGTGTATTTATGAACACTACAGAGGTATGAGACGGAGGCTGGAGTGCCCCCTGACTCGGTTCTGAGACCGACGCTCTGGAAGTGTGTATTTGATGAGGTTTATGGTTGTGGTTGAGGTTGAGGTTGTGTGTCTGGTCTGCGGTGCGGACTGGAAGTGGCGGAAGATAAGACGTTGGGGTTGCTAATGAAGGGACGGAGCAAGACGGAGGAAGAGGGGGTGATGGTGAAGGGAAGGAGAATTCATATGGAGGAGTCTGTGAAATACCTAGGGGTGTGGTTGTATAGACAGTTATCCTTCAAAAAGCACATGTTGAAGGAGGATTAGAAGGGGAAAGTGAGGGCAGCATGGCTGGGGAAATTGATTAGTAATGTGAAAGGGCCGGGAGAGTGGAAGACGAGGGTAATTGTTAGGACGGTAGAGCAGAGTATGCTGTACGGTGCGGAGATGTGGCGTGGAAGAGCGGGGGTGAATGCGAGGGCTAGGCCACTCCTGCGGGTGCAGAGAGGTATATTGCTGAGGGTGGTGCAGGGGTACAGGACAGTGGGTCGACTGGCAGCAGCGGTGCTAGCAAGGTCCTACCCATTAGACGTGATGGCTAGAGCCAAAAACAAACGCTGAATGGGTGCGACCAGAGAGCAAGTACAGAAATGGATGGAGGAGGAAATGGAGAGAAGGTGGGAGGAGTATGGTATGAGGACGCGCTAACAGGAGCGATTTGGAGTAGAAGAGATTGGATGAACTGGAAATTCGGGAAGGTGAACTACTCCTTGACACAGGTGCTCATTGGACATGGGTAGAGAGTAGGGTACCTCCACAAGTTTGGGAAAAGAGAGACCGGTGTGTGCGAGATGTGTGAAGTGAAGGATGATGTGAGACATGTGTTCATATGTTGGAAAAACGAGGAACTGCTAAATAAGCTGGAGGGGAAGCTGGGGGAGGCGGTGTATTGGTGGAGATAATGTTGGGGAGGAGGAGGAATGGATGGAGGTAAGTGGCGTAGTGGAGAGCATGACTAGGGGGAGGGAAGGACTCGATATGGCATGAGGGGTAGGAGTGATAGGTAGGGAGAGGACGACGGTGTGAGCGGAGATTGTGCGAGGGACCGAGTGAGGCTAGGAAACAGACATGATATGAGAGAAAACCACAGGTGAAAGTGAATTACAGTTTTACGCCAAACATTTATATCTCAACAAGGACTCCTCACTGTCCTATTTCTTCTACAATCTATATGTGCTGTTGTAACTATAATTTAGCACCAGAACAGTTGAATTTGTAAACATACGTATTGCATTATGTAAATGACATTGCTATGATCAGTCATAATTATCTAAAAATAACGGTGAATGAGCTAAAAAAACTTATAACAGAATAGTGAAATGATTAACAGGTGTAGGATGAAGCCCAAAGGCTTAAAAATTAATAAATAATCCTCTATCTGTTCAATAACAATAAAAAATACAATTTATTTTCAATCAATGGGCACAACTTACTAATGACATTAGTCCATACACAGGTTTTAAATATAAAATGTATTTAAATAGTTTCTAACTCTGGTATTTTCAAATTAAATTATATTCATGTTTTTGTTTTAAATAAGCTGCACTACCAACTACAAACCGTTTTTAATTTTTAATAAATATAATATTTCTAGTTTTTACTTTGAGTTTTTGTCATAATGTTTACTATTTGACTACCTTTATTTGTAAAAACTAAGGTTACTGTTGTTAGATGGTATAGTGCATGTCCACTAACTGTCAAATTAAAACTACTGACAGTCGCCCTGAGGATGAACACTTATTTGGATAGATTTAAGATTTTTAATTTGGTTGTCTTGTATTGATTTATTTTTTATTATTGATCCTTTTTATTATAAACTGTCAGATATAACTTCCAAAATACCTAAACCAATTAAAACAATGTCGAAATCAAAATGAAATGAACTCAAACACGATCCAAATAACTATCAAGATCCACGTGTTGTGCAAAGCACACTTTTTTATTATCACTATGGAGGGTAGAAGGAAGGAGAACCGTCGGACAAGTTGAAAAAGTGTCCACCTGTAAACAGCAAATTATAATTCGAAGATTCACCGAAATGACGCTCGTGTTGCTGATGGAGATGATGTGAATTTAGCGGTTATAAACCGAGTGAAGTGTGCACTTGTGTAGTTGAGAAATATGCAGTATTTAAAATCTCAACTATTCACGAAGAATTTCTTTCCTTTTTTAATTTTGTATCTTCTCTAATAATTCATGGCATTGTTTTTAAAATCTTTCCACTTGCTACTATGGCGCCACCTTTATTTGCTCCCTTTCGATGGACACTTTTTAATACATTCAGATGGTTCTCCTTTCTTCTACCCTCCATAATTATCAGATCTATCAGGGTGACTGTCACATGACGTCACGTGGACTTGCCCTATTGGAATTACAGTGACGACGCCGCGGTGTAAAAACAATCTGCTTAGGTAAACGATTTTGAGGACAGGTTTTGTCAATTTTTCCGTATGAGTTCGAACTCCTTATCTATTCCCCATGATTTGATTACTAAACGATCTTTACAGAACCTGGCTGAATGACAAATTGACAAGATTTGACATAACGTCAATTTGGTTTGAAAGTGGAGGTTATTGTTACAGTTATTGCGTAAAAAAGGTAAAGTAATTTGAAAATACACAGAACGATTTTCTAGCAGACGATCAACATTTACATGTCATAAAGGAAGCTAAACTCAAATGGTGTGGAATATCTCGACTTTTTTCAAAATATTCTACCGGATTAATGGGATGATTAATTTACATACTGGACAGAACTCGCAGGCCTACTCGTCCAGTAAAAGCTCATTATAAAGACTTGTTACATGAACAATTATTATTAGTACGACATAAAGACAATTTCTTGACAATGAGTTTTTTCAAAAAAGTTTAATGAATTTCATCTGGCTTTATTTGGACACAATGTATGTACATATCTACGTATACATAGTTTGTGGAGTGTATATCCTTATTAATGAATTTAGTATTATTCTAAATGCAGCAGTTAGTCTAGACTAACGGAAGAAACTTTTCATTATAATCTTGACAAAAACAATAATATTACTACCTACTTATTCATGAATTATTATCATGTACCACATGAATTCATTTCCATATCGAGTATCACTTCATTACGTCATTTTTTTAAATCAAAATTTCGTAAAAGCTCCCAAACGGGAAGCGAAACGTCAAAAAATGTTTCAATTTATTTTTATTACTCAAGTAATTAACCAAACTCAAGAAAGCGAATCAAGTAAAGATTATTATTGATGATTGAAGAAAATAAAATGATTTATATACACGGTGTATATGATAATGAGTGATGAATAAACTACTTTCTACATTTCAAAGACTTGTTGATAACGGTTATCAACAAGTCTTTAAAACGTAAAACGTAGTTTATTCGTCACTCATTATTTTTATTTCATGGTGAAATTGTCGGTTTTATCTTAGTAATTTTGATTAGCTACATTGTTTTGATACTAATTTGGGGTTTTCAGGAAAATCGAGTTTTTTTTTTCGACTCAAGATGGGAAACTCATGTTCAATCCTATCCAGGACCCAAACAGTGTTGAACTCATCCCACCTCAAACTTGCCGTTACCCCCACCTCGGAATCACTACCCTAGCATACATCGAAACGGGCGGCGATCCCTCGCACACTCTCCGCTCTCACCGTCGTCTTCTCCCTACCTATCACTCCTACCTCTCATTCCATATCAAGTGTTTCTCTCCCCCTCATCATGCTCTCCACTACGTCACTTAGCTCCATTACTCGTATTAATAAACAAAAACTCATCCGCATTATTATCTTGTTTTTAAGAAGCTAAGAGAAGCGATTTGAGTTTAAGTTGGCATTTCTGCTGCTTAGTGATTGGTCAGATTGCCGCCCGTTTCACACAGCTCTTTTGATACAATTGACAACTACATTTGTCAGTATTGTGTTTATTTATACAAAAATATTCATTAGTTCAATCTTTATTACCACTTTTTTGCGTTTGTTGTTCATTGTTCCATTTTTAACAAAGTGTTATACCCCAACCAAGTTAATTGCCATTCTTATTATTTATTGAGTATGATACATTGTTTTTTCTTGTTGATTATAAATGAAGTTCCAAATAAAATCTTATTTTTGCAAATATTTTTACATATATTACAGTACAATATGATGGTATTTTTCGTTATCTAGGCTCCTGTTTACTTTTAGTTTAAACTATAAATGAGCCTCAAAAACATGCAATTGCATTTTCTACATACTTATTTATCCTCAAATTATTAACAAATTTTACAGAAACTATTTATTATAACCATAAATTTTCTCACAAAGATGTGACATTTCGTTGCTACTTCCACCCCTGCCCAATGACGTTTCGATATTCAGTCCTGCCTTGATCCCCTATTGGCCACCTATTGACAACTGCGAGCTGTACATTACACATTTCACGTAATTGTCAATTAGTTCAAAAAGTCTGAACACGACCCTTTCCGAACACACTCCCAATCTAGTTACTTTTAGTGGCGTGTTTGAGGTTTCCTAAAATTCTCCTCCTAGTTAAAAAAGGTATATTAACTATTTTATTATAGCAATTGAATGTATTTAGATAGTTTGGGTAATTTTTATAGTTGATTATAATCGGTGATAAAACAATACATGAAAACAATACTATTTAAATTAGTGGGTAGTTTTGTTGAATTTAGGTAAGATGTCACATATTTTTAGAATTGTTTTGAATTGATGTATATTCAAGTGAAAATATTTGAGTAAACAAATACTGGTATACAGGATGTTTCCAACACTTAAACCTATAAGATCTTCTGTGTATACCCTATCTATTTTCTAGTCCAAAAGATCTAGATCTAGAAGATTCTGGGAAAGCATATTATCCGTTTTGGAGCTAGGTCTTCAGCCTGATCAGGCTCTAAGTAGACTTGCCGGATAATTATCCTACATTTTCAGACAATGTGTCCCACATGTTCCACTGTCCACTCTCTCAGACTCACAGAGATGGTATCTTAGTGAGCAGTATCCAGTGAGAATTCCTGTTACTACCTAAGATCAGATTTCCGAAGCTCCACGAGCAATTTTGCCTGTTTTTGTGTCCGATAGACAAGAGGATACAAGCCCCTTTTTGCGAGACTATCAGCAATCTCATTTCTGACAATTCCTTTGCAGTAATGAACTCTTTTAGGTTCATAAGCTGCGAACTTCCGGGCGTCTTAAGCAATCTGGCTACCAGGCGCGACAAATATTCTAACTTGAGTTGAGCACAAAAATCTATTATAAATAGTTCTGCTTGGAATATTGTTGGAGTGTTTTCCAGAGCCGTGGATATCCTAGTACTAGGACCTGTAACCCCTTTCCCTACTCCTTCGTTTGTTTTGGACTTATCAGGATAGTGAGTGCTGTGTTTAATGTTAACTCACGGTCTTTGATAGCAACGTCTGACGTGAGTTCAAAATTCTGTTTCGCAGACATGAAGTCCGTGGGCATGTCTAAGGATAGGGTTGCTCCAGCGCTAAGTATCTCTATATGCCCCGTTAGATCGCCGAGTTTTAAGAATTTAGCCTGTAGGCATTTTTGAGGCTGCGCTGGGGCGCGATCTCATTGCACCCGTGACTCCCATGTTGGTTGGTGGTTGCACTTTTTGCAATTTGCAATTTTTGCCCTTTGTTAATGAGATACAGGATGTTCTATGTCTTCATTATTCAAATAGAACCAGTCACAGTATTATAAACATGAACATGAAAGTCTTACATTTCAGAGCATATGTTGGAAATGTACCCAATGTAACAAAAAACCGATCTCTCCGCTATACATAAGAAATGATCCATTTTATAGCCCTGGTATGAATGGAAAACTTGATTTCAAACAAGGTGAGTTGTGGAATATTTGATAAAGTTAATATGACCATATTTTTAATGTAGTAGGTATACATACTAAGTGTCTTACATCGTTGAATTCAGAATAACAATACCTTTATTATTTAATATTAAATATTTACATGACGTCATAGCTGCAATCGCTGCATACCAAATTTTTTAAGTTTGGGGTTTTAAATTACGAGAAATTATGGTAAAATTGTTATTTATAATTTTAACAATGATTTATGGAATATCGAGCAATTTTTCAGCTTAACTTTAGTATTACAACTGAACTGCATCGTTAACTTAATGAGAGTAAAATTTGTTCAACGACCAACATGGTCAATTTCCTCCAAAATATCCTAATGTCAACACATTTCTCAAACTCAGAGATACTTATTTTGTTAATTATAATTTTATGTTCAAAAGTTTTCATTATATGATTTAGATTGAAAAAGGAACCAAATTTTTTTAACAATTTGGTATTTTGTAATTCGTCGCAGTCGTTGGTAATTTCGGTGTGATGAGAAAGAAATGGTCTGTTGTAAACTGGTTACTAGCACCAAGTTGATAAATTGCAAAAAATATATAATCTAAACCTATCTTCCCGAAGGTGAAGTTTGGCTTAATCATTGTATACAAAAACTCTCCATGTGTTTTTGTTTCTTACTTTGGTTCGTGCTTCCGCTAAAGTTATACCTTTGCTCTTCAAAACTTTTTCTATGTTATCGTCTCATGTTTTCCTTGGTCTTCCCCTGGTTCTGCTTTCATGTCCTTTTGCCTCCCATATCTGTTTTACTGGCATGTTATTGCTTAAAATAGTTAAGTGTCCAAACTATTTTAATTGTCGATCTTGTATTGTCTGGATTACTGGTTTTCTCTTACTGTTGAATTTCGTATTCTGTCTCTCCTTGTAATTCCTGCGACCTTCCGTAAGTATTTCATCTTCATACTCTGTAACTTGCTTTCCATCCTCTTCGTCAGTACCCAGCTTTCGCATCCAAAAGTTAATATAGGGAGAAATATAGTTCTATATATACAGTCATTTTCGTTTGAACAGAGATTTATTTCTTCCCAATGAACGAGTTTTTAAGACAAATTATTACCAGAAATTAAATTGGAATTCCTAATGTGGAAGTAAATTTTTATAATGATTCAATACCGGGTGACCCACAGCGTTTGGACAGTCCAATATCTCGAACACGATTCACATGACAAATATGAAATTTTTATGAACAGTCGACACTGATGCTGATACTCATTATAAAAAGACTTGGACACAAGACTTTCTTGGATACATTTTCCGGTAACAAATTGAACTTGTCATGTTTGAGGTTACTTATATGGTCTAGCTTATGTCACACCCCCCAACTAATTAAGATGTTGTGAAGGATAAAGTCAGACAGGCATGTCGTATTATAACACCTGAACTGATTATAACCTTAACATCAAAATTCATTCTAATTTTCTTTTATTTACTTGCTTTTTTCAGCTGCTCATGTTCCGTCTTATCAGGTGCTTGTAAACGAGCAATATTTCCACTGCAATATGTGGCAGCAACAGTGGCCTTCAGCAATGTCAGCAATAATAGCCAGACTGTGCAATATAGGAGAACGCATGTTTGGTATGGATGCAAGAAATCGCCGGACAATCGCTTGGAACAGAAATTGGTGTCTTTTGTTGTTGTTTTGAAAATGTTGGAGGTTAGAATGACTAATACTGTGTCTCATGATGGGATTATTAATATTATTGATGCAGTTCATATTTTCAGCCTGAATTGTGGAATCAGATTTACCAGACTCACCACCATTCCAATTTTCAGGTCATCTGCATTCGCCAAATTTTTAACAGATTGCTAGTGACTCTCCAATGTCTGAAAGCACGATGTCTCAAGAAAAAATCATCAATTTGGTTAGTGCAACGCTTTCGCCCTGGCTCTGATCTTCGATTGCACGAATTTATTGCATTATTACGTCTCACTAACGACTGATGCTGCACTGACCAACAGCAGATTGCATTGAATATCGTTCGTCCAGACGTGTAGATGCATCCTCAATTATCAAATTTCTTTGGCGGTTTATTTGCCTCACTTGTAGTATTGTTAAGTGTGAAATGCGGGGAGATAAGCAATCTGTTTTTCGATTTCCGGCTGTTTCAACCGAGAGATTGATCTCTTTGTGCAACGGCGCGATGCTTTGATTAGTGCTTTAAAACGGGCTCCCTCAGTTAATTACAACTTAAAATTTGGCGTGTGTGTTCTCGGCATTTTATCGAAGGTTAGTTCGTGTACCTTTATCAGTTAATTTTTGTTTATAAATAAGTTTCAAAAACAAATTTAGGAAAATCCAGTGCCTTAGCGGAAAACATGCATCCTGACTGAATTCTTATCCAAACCTAGTGGGAAACTCAATGAGTCTGCAGCTTCAAGATATGAGAGATTTGAAAGAAGAAAACGGAAAAAAGTTGCAATAGAGGTAGGTATTATTTTAAAAAATAAGGGTTTGCACCTGAATCTGTTTCCCTTGACTTTAGTTGGAATCACATACCTCCTCTGTTGATTGCTTTTTTCGTCGTCTGACATTTTAATTGTTATCTTATTCAATTGAGAGACAGTTCACTGACTGCACCATGTGTTAATTGTAAAGTTTTTATTTCTTAAATAAAATATACATATTACATCGACATTGTTCTACAAAGTCTGACAGCCAACTGACTTACAGCACATGCCAAAACACACAAGCTGTAACTCCAACTGATCGGTTGTCCTCCAGAACAATATAGCCGACCTGTCAAAGTCAGGTGTTCTTGAATGGGCTTAAAGTGGATTTTCAGCCTGGAACGTTTATTTATGGGTAAATACCGCAGTTATTTTTTCAGTTGACAACTTTGAGAGCTAGGTGTGACGCCAGAGCCCCCACTACTAAATAAATATAACCGAACGAGCTAGGTCGCTGAAATGAATTGCTTAAAGCAATGTGGGGTTATGTTTCCGTGTTGGTTTCTTATTTTTGTTTTTTCTGTAGAAAAATTATAAAATGGAGCTAAATTATTCGATGATCGAAGAGATTTTCTTTGGGGATGATCTAAACATGGTAAGTAGGAACTGTATGCAAAGAGTGAATATATCTACTATACTTAGTAGCAAGACAACGCTGGGTTTATAGATTTATTATATTATTATACACTGTGTTCATTTGAAAAGGACCCACCCTTAATATTTCAAAAATGGGACATATTAGAAAAAAATGCCGAAACACCTCAACTTTTAACTTGAGGGGGACACTTTTTAGCGCTAATGTCATAAACGTCAGACTCACCCCCTCCCTACTGGAGATACCCCTTGAATTTTTTCAAATGGCATTAGGTATCAAGTCATACCTCATTTAAAAGGTATGGTAAATCTCTATTCAATCATTTTGTTTTGCCTTTGTTTTCAGCCTTCCATTGTTATCTAATCGTTGTTTAAAATTGGCTCTCTTTCAACTTTTCGTATCCCCCCGTGTTATGTTATGACAGAAAAACTCTTTAAAGAATAAAAAATGTACAAATAGTGAAAGGACAACTGTTAACAAGAAATAACTGTTATTTATTCATGTGTTCAAAGTGACCACCGTTAACATTCAGGCAATAAAAGTTGAAAGAGAACCATTTTTAAACAACGATTAAATAACAATTGAAGGCTGGTATCAAAGGCAAAACAAAATGATTGGATAGAGCTTCACCAGACCTTTTAAATGAGGTGTGACTTGATACCTAATGCCATTTGAAAAAAATCAAGGGGTATCTCCAGAAGGGAGGGGGTGAGTCTGACGTTTATGACATTAGCGCTAAAAAGTGTCCCCCTCAAGTTAAAAGTTGACGTGTTTCGGCATTTTGTAACGGTATATTTGATCATTGTTAAAATATTTAAAATTCACGTTCACGTTGTGTAGTTCCGTCCCTGGCCTAGTTTAATTTATTTCTCTCTATATCGATTATTTTGTGTGAAGGCATGAAATAAGTATATACGTTCGAACTGTAAATTCTCTTTCCTCAAGGCTACTGATTGGGTAAAAAAGTTGTTCATAGATTATTTTCCCTTCCAATATCCCAGGATTTGTCGCTATAATGCTGATGTGAGTGACAAATAAACTAGTATTATTCAGGGTGGCGCCCACTTACCTTTCTTAACTTCCATAATTTTTCTTCTATTAATTTCATTAACTTGATTAATAATTAACTTCCTTCAGTACCTTAATTAAAATAAATTTCAAGTTGGATTACCCGAGAACCGGTCTGAATTTTTACTAGTTTGGTCTCAGAATCTACACCTGAGGTGCTCTCTAAACTGAGTAGCCGTTGCAATTTCTTTCTCATATGTCGCATTTCTGAAATATTAAGGGTGGGTCCTTTTCAAATGAACACAGTGTATATAGCTTGATTGATAGTGCCAACGTACGACGCAATGCGAACGATTTTTACAGGAAAAAAAACGTGTGCACTTTGTCGAACACATACATTGAAATACATAAAACATCCTTGCAGGTCCTCCAGTTGTTTCAAGAATAAACGAATATTGCATTGGCAGCATCAGGTATTCGGGAAAAACTAATGAAAATTTTTAATATCGAAAAATGGTTGGATGAATACAATGATTACCAGTTTTACAATTTATTTCGAATGAAGAAAAGAACCCTCTTCAAACTGGTTGAAGCCATTGGTAGGATAGACAATACAAAAATATTATCGAAAAAATATACAGGAGGCCACGTTCCTATAGATATAGTAGGACATGTCTTGATATATGTATGGTATATGGCTACACAAGACACCTTCTTGACCATAGGTACTGTTTTTAATGTGTGCCCAAAAACAGTTATGGTGACCATCAACAAGGTATTGTATTTTGTGCTTTTTCTAAAAAGTCAGTGTAATCGACTTCCCAATACTGTTAATGAGTTACAGGCAATGGCTCGAAGATTCACCCACTATCCAGGTATGCATTTCTTGACTCTGTCTCTCACTTAAGGGGGACCTAACCACCATTTGGAATTCATACCTACTCACAATATAAAACAATATCAAAACACCAAATCTTTTTTTTAGGTGTTGGCGGAGTCATAGATGGCACACATATATTTATAAAAGTTGAAACTGAACACCAAAAAAGCTATATCGATAGATATATGCACCATTCCATAAACCTTATGGCAATATGTGATTCTAACTATCTCTTAACTCACATATTTGTTATTTTTCTGGATCAGCACACGACTCTAGGGTAAGTAAATCAGAAGCCATAACGTATATTATGTTATATCTTCTAACTCCACCAAATCTGACTCGATTGGGTTAAATGTAAAAAAAAATAAGAAAAAATTGCATTTCCCAAATCACCTGGTCAAAATTTCGCTGACCAATGTCTAAAATTGTAAAGAAATGAGAAAGATGGCCATATAAACTTTTGCAGTAGATTTGCAACACATAAAAGGTAAAGTTTAGCAGAATCAGATCTAAAAAAAAATAAATAAAAATCACAACTACCAATCTAAAAATTAAATTTTCAAACATTTAGTACATTTTTTGTAATGATTTACCAAAAAATACTTAAAGAAATTGTCCTGACCACTTTCACTTTCCATATTTTTCCAGGATTTGGAGACACCCTAAGTGAATAAGATGAAATTTAGGAGAAAAAAATGTGGAAGAATAATCTTTTGTTTGTCTTTACAGGTATTTCAAAATTCATCTCTATTTCGAAATATAGTAAGGCATGGTCCAAACATGTATTCTCACTTGATTGGAGACAGTGCATTCACTTTACGTACTTGGCTCATGACACCATTTAAGGGCGACAATCTAACTAGAGTATAGAGACACCACAATTTTTGCTTAAGTCAGGACAGAGTGAAAATCGAACACACATTTGGAATTATGAAAGGTCGCTGGAGACGAATCCAATATGTAAATACCTACAGTATTTTTAAAGGTATTGAAATTGCTACAACTGCCTGCATTTTGCATAATTTTTGCCTCTTGAATGCAGATGAGTGGACTGAACAATTAAGTGAAAAAAAAATTTCAGCCTGTTGATCAGGATAGAGTAGAATTAGCCGCAAGAGCAAAACAAAACGAGATAGCATATGTACATATTTACAAAAAATATATTTTCTAGACTTTCTTTTTGACTTTACAAGAATATACAAACTTATTACAGGATTATGTTTAGCAAAATTGTACTAGCTATGGGTACAAACTAGGTATGTTACAAAACATCACTTTCACTACTACTACTTAATAATAAAAAAAAACGTATATTAAACTAAATGAATCATTTCTGAGTAGTACTAAAATCAAGTTAGTAAGAACAGAAGAACAAGGGTTTTAAAAAGAACCAAAAATCTTATAAATTTTAAGAAATAAACTTTTTAAACCTAATCTGAGTCACTGCTGCTAGCACTCTGTTTTCTTTTGTTACTCCCTTTAAGGATTTTTTTTTAAATACTTATTAATTTATCTCTCTGCTGCTCAGTTTTCTCAAAAACTCAAATTGTTCACACCTTTTTTGTATTTCTCTGATAAGGTCATTTGTTTTGAGTATTTTTTAAACTGTCTTTTTCTTGAAAATCTGTTCTTGGTTGAGGAGAGTTTCTGTTCAGATCATTTGTGGATGTGCTTGGTAAGTCCTCTTCAGTATCCATTAGACTCACCGGATTCACCTTATGTTTCTCACCTAAAATAGAAGAAAAAAACAATAAGAGCAATATGGGAATTATAACTGTTCGCCTCAGGCCTCAGCCTTATCACAATCTTCCTCCTCGGAATCACTACCCTAGCATACTTCGAGACGGGCGGCGGTCCCTCGCACACTCTCCGCTCACATCGTCGTCTTCTCCCTAACTTCCACTCCTACCTCTCATGCCATTTCGAGTTTTCTCTCCCCCTGACCATGCTCTCTACTACGCCACTTACCTCCATCCATTCCTCCTCCCCCCTCAACATTATCTCCACCATATTCTCCCAATACACCGCCTCCCCTAGTCTCCTCTCCAACTTCTTCAGCTCTTCCTCGTTCCTCCAGCATCTGAACACATGCCCCACATCATCCTCCACTCCACACCTCTCGCACACTCCAGTCTCTTTTTTTCCAATCTTGTGGAGGTGCCCTACTCTCGACCCATGTCCAGTGAACACCTGTGTCAAGAAGTAGTTCACCTCCCCGAATGTCCGATCCATCCAATCTCTTCTATTCCCAATCGCTCCTTTTAGCGCGCCCTCATGCTCCTCCCACCTTCTCTCCATTTCCTCCTCCATCCATTCCTGTACTTCCTCTCTGGTCGCAACCCTCCAGCGTTTATATCTGGCTCCAGTCATCACGTCCAATGGGTAGGTCCTTGCCAGCACCGCTGCTGCCAGTCCACCCACTGTCCTGTACCCCTGCACTACCCTTAGCAATATACCTCTCTGCACCCGCAGGAGTGGCCTAACCCTCGCATTCACTCCCGCTCTTTCACCCCACACCTCCGCACCGTACAGCATACTCTGCTCTGCCGTCCCACCAATCACCCTCCTCTTCCACTCTCCCGGCCCCTTCACATTACTCATCAATCTCCCCAGCCATGCTGCCCTCACTTTCCCCTTCTCTGTCGCCTTCAGCATGTGAGTTAGGAAGGATAACTGACTTTCACACACTCCTCCATACGAATTCTCCTTCCCTTCACCATCACCCCCACTTCCCTCGTCTTGCTCCGTCCCTTCACTAGCAACCCCACCGTCTTATCTTCCGCCACTTCTAGTCCGCACCGCTCTATCTTCTCCACAATTTTCCTACACATTCTCTCCGCCTTTCTTTCTATCTCCGCCTCTCCTTTTGACGTACATACCAGACACACATCGTCCGCATACACAGTAATCTCACATCCCTCTTCACATACTATCCCACAAACCTCATCAAACACACACTTCCATAGCGTTGGTCCAAAAACCGAGCCCTGGGGCACTCCAGCCTCCGTATCATACCTCCTCCCTCTAGTGTCTACTATCACACGTCCCGTCAGGTAGTCTTCCACTAGGTTAACCAAACCCTCCCCCACTCTTAGCCTCAGCAACGCGCTCAGCACTGCCCGTTTGCTGACACTGTTGAACGCGTTCCCGACGTCGAAGAACACGAGTAGGGCCAATTTCTTGTTTCTCCAGCTGCCCTCTCTAGCCCTTTCCACCAAGCCCATCACCCTGCCCAGCGCCGAGATGCATGACTTTCCCTTCGCAAACCCGTGCTGGTTTCTCCTAAAACCCCCATTCCTACCAACTTCATCCTCAATCCTATCCTTTATTATCCCCTCCATCAATTTACCCATACCACACAGCAGACTGATGGGCCTGTAGTCCCTCGCCCACTTCCCCTCTCTACCCGCCTTCTTGAGTAGCATCACCCTAGCTACCTTCCATCCTTCTGGAAACTCTTCCTCCCTTAGCACCCTGTTGAAAAGCTCGCAGAAGTACTCCCCATTGTCATCCAACAGCCTCTTCATCATATCTTTCCTCAGGCCATCTACCCCTTGGGCTTTCCTTACTTTAATGTTCCTTCCCCCCTCCTGTACTTCCCACTTCTCTACCGGCCTTATCCCCCTCATTTTCCCTACCCCCCTAGTATCCTGGACTTCTCGAATCCTGCCTCCAACTCCTCCTCCACCTGTGAACAATTTGCCTATAACCTCCTTCTCCCAATCTTCCTCTAGCACTTCGTTCCTATTTCCACCCATCCTCTTCACCGCTATCTCATATGCCTTTCCCCATGGATTGTTTTCCAGGTCTTTCAGTAACTCTTTCCACTTCCCTCTTTTTTCCCTCTCCACCCTACGCTCCAGTTCCTTCTTCTTCTCTTTGTATCCCCCTTTTCCCTCTATCCTTCCTCTTGCCCTCAGCATCCGTCTTATTTCTTCCTTACACTCCCTCCACAGCTCCTCTATTTCCTCATTCCACCAGTAATTAGCCCTCCGATCACGCCTATTGCCCCTCTTTCCCTCTCTTTCACATTCCTGTATCACATTGTACAATTCATCCACATCATGTCCAAGTCCCCTCTCTATCTCTACTCTTACTTACTTCCTCATACTCTCTGCCTCGGCCTTCGTCCACCTCCATCCCCACTCTCCCGATAAATCCTTTCTCCCCTTCCTTATATCCGTCTCCACATACCTATGTAAGCTCAAGCTTTTCTCATCCTCCAGCACCTTCCAACTACTCACTTTTTCCCCCAGCCATTCATCACATGCTGTTATATCAATGAATGACGAACCCCCGTCACCCCTCCCGAAGGTGGGCAGTAGTCCATCATTCAGCACCGCCAGCCCGTTGGATGTCAACACTTCTTACAGGATCTCCCCTCTCCTATCCGTTTTCTTCCCCCCATGCAGTATTCTTAGCATTGAATTCCCCTGTCACCATTCTCCTTATTATCCTCCTTTTCCCTTTTGACACCCTCAGATCGTCCTCAAATCCTGTGATGCTCCTCTCATATTTTTCCAGGCTGACATTTGGGCTTATATACACACTGTATACCACCATGTCTCCCATTCGCACTACCACCCATCCGTTTCCTTTCCTCACTTCATCCGCCCTCAGTCCATCTCCCACCACTCTTATTCCTGCCTCTCCTGTATCATCCATAATCCATCCCTGCTTTCCCACATATCTAGCATTTACCTCAGATCCACACACCTCATCCACTTCTCTCCTAAAAATCACTTGATCCAATATATCATGCGCTATCCTGCATTTCCCTAAATTTATCTGCAGCACCCTCCATCCATCCCCTACATTCCCTCTTCCCGTGCACTGCACTCCCCTTCCTCCCATTACTCCAGACGCGTCCCCTCTGAGGGGTCGAGAGGGTCCCTCCTATTTTTTCCTTCCTGTTTTCCATTGTCTTCATCTACTCCCTTCCTTCCCCCACTACATTCTATCTCCCCTGGCTTGTGTCCCCTTTCCCCACATACCCTACAAAGGAAGGCCTGTCGACAGACTCTCGCCATGTCATCCTCGCTCCTACAAAGCCAGCACTTACTCCTCTCCTTGACTACCTTCACCTTACACCCTGCTACTTTATGGCCCTTTATCACACATCCAAAGCATCTGTCATCCTCTCTACCCTCCCCAATCTGATCTCCTTTTTTTCAATAAGGCTACCGCTTTTTCCCATTCCGCCCTCACCACCGCCATTTTCATCCCGATTCCTCTCCCTTACCACTTTAATCACCCTTGTCCCTTTCCCAATCAAATTCTCTATTTTCCCCCTCACCTTTTCATCTTCCATCCACGGTTATATCCCTACCATTTTAATGGTTTTTGTTCCCCTCCCCGCTTCCACCACCCTAGCTCCTGTCACCCTTTCTACCTCCACCAGAATTCCCCTCACCTCAACCCCCTTATTTGCCTCTATAACCACCTCCCTGTTTCTTGAGACTCTGAGTCTATCCACCCACTCCCCTGTCATCTCCCTCAACCCCTTCTTAATCCGCTCGATCCCCTCCTGATCGACTTCCCCGATATCATTCAGGATTATCGCATTTCTATCTTCCTTTTCCCCAACTGTATAGATTGTTACCTCCGCCACCTCTCCGTCACCTCTCACCCACGCCACCATCTTCTTCAGCACCTCTACCTCAACCTGCTCAAGCCTGTGGAGTCCAATGCTGTCCCCGCTCCCCACTTCCCCAAACAGTCGACTCATCAGCTCAAACACCTTTTTCTCATCCCTACAATAGCCCTCCATCCGACAGATCAACTCCTCCGTCTTCACCCTTACCCCATTCCTTTCCGTAGTGCGTACCTCCTTGACCCACTCCATTTCCTCTCCCTTTCCTCCTAGCATCGGGTACCTATCCCTAAACATCCTATGTATTCCCTTCTCCATTCCACTGTCTTCCTTGGTCACCCATACCACCTTTACCTTTTCATCCCCTAATATTGGATTTCCCACCTTCACCTCTATTCCCTCCCCCTCTTTACCATCCCAGTCCCTATCTCTAACCTCCTTTCATCCTTTCCAGTCTCTTTGCCCCACCTCCCATCGTGTTTGCATTATCTCCTTTCTATCGTCCTGCCTCCTCAACCTCTCCAATTCCTTGACCCGCCCCTCTGCCGCTGCCTTCTCTTCCTCCAGCCTTTCCACCTTCTCCCCCAGTCGCCTTACCATATCCTTCAATCTCTCTACACTCTCCCTCTCTTCTTCCTTCCCATTCTCCACTTCCTTCTTTCCTTTCTCCTTCAGTTTCCTCTTCTGTTCCTTGTCCTCCAGCGGCGATACTTCCTTTCACTTCACTCCAGTATCACTCCACCCTCTCGTCTCCCCCGCCTTATCAGGCGTTCGTTTTACCTCCGTCGATTTACCAAAAATTCCTTTTCCTTGTCCTCCTTCATCCACAACCTCCTGTTCTATTTTGCTTTCTTCCTTTTCCATATTCCATCCCACGAGTGGCTAGGGAATTGAATGTCCACCACCACAGAGCCCCGCTTGTGGTGGTAAGGCTGGTTACTCCGGGAGGTCACCAGGTATCCCGGAGGCACCGTTTCTGACTGACTTTCGCGCAGCCATTCATCCATTGCCACGGTAGCTAACAACGTAGATTACGGATTGTTTTATCGAGGTTTACTCCTCTCGTCACCTAGGTTATATCCATTTTTTATAATAACCTTTGCTTAAACGGCCCACAATTTGTCCTTTTTAGTTGTTTTATCTGCAAATTGATTTGACATTTTTTTTTCGGAGCTCTAAAAGCAGAATGGTAGCCTCCTGGTCAAATTTAGTTGTCCTCTTTGTTGACCAAATGACAGACTGTTCTACCTGTTTTCCCAGAGCCTGTAACCATGGAGACTGTTCTTTATCAGAAATATCCAGTTCTGTCGGAGTTTTAGCTGAATTATACCTACCTGTTGTTTAATATTTTGGCTAGACCAAATAGTGACCTAGTTTATGATTGACTCAATCTATATGAAAAAAGAAGATATGATTATTACAAATATTGCAGCTTAGGTATTATTAGCTCTATGGGGATATCCAGGATATCTTTTTTCCCATTTAAGATAAGTATAACTGTGCAATGATATGGAAAACCATGGAAAACTATATCTGCTGATCTTTACAATTGTTACTTAAGAAGACAGTTTGATAGTGGAGAGATCCCCAGACGACTTCATATTGTGGGTCTTTCAAGTGTTGAAACAAAATTATCTCTCAGCGTTGGTAGGTAATAAATGAAAAATTGAATAGCGAAGGTTCTTGCCTAACTGATATTACAATTTGGAGAGAACAAAGCCTCTCAGGGCTTTCATATTCACTTTCAGTATCTCAAAATTTATTTTCAAGAATTTTTCTGATATCTGCCTATACAAAACAGTGTAACGGTAAAAGTTGTACCTCACAGGGCACCAGCTCGAAGGGCTCCGGCTAGAGACTCCTCAAGGGTGATTCGACCCCAAGTTTATGTCACACAGGGATAACAGAAGGGTTGTAAAAATTGAGGGCGCCACTACCCTTTTAACGATGAAAACTACAAAAAACTAAGGCGGAAAAGGTAGAAACGCCTTGTAAAATTTAAATAAAAGTTAATAATTAGAAAAAGCCACTAAAAATTACCCCGGGCGATATCTCCCTCAACTTTTATAGTTGAGGATTTTAATAAAAAAAAAAGAATTAAAAACAAATTTACAATTTATTCTGCCACAGGAAATGAACAACGGAATTTACTAAAGGAATTTGTACTTTTATAGGTACTTAGCTTAGATGAAGTGGTTTCCTGGAGAAGAAGTCAGGTCTTGATCCGAACTGATGAGTTCTGTTCTAGGGCGGTAGTTTGAGCTAGGGCTGTATCCTTGGCTATATTCTCGGGGTTATATTCTCCGGTTTATATTCTTGGGTTCTATCCTAGCCTAGGGTTATATTCTTGGCTTATATTCTCGCCTAGGGTTATATTCTTGGCTTATATTCTCGCCTAGGGGCTGTGCTTACCTAGAAGTACAAGTGGATCAGGGATATGTAGGAACTTGAATGTAATGGCACATTATGTTGGTCAGCTTTTCAGGTTAAAGAAAAGGAAGGCAGTTATTTGAAAGTCAAAAAATTGATTTAATTTACTGAAAGCTTTCCAACATTATATGTCCCATGTTAAAACAGTAAAAATAGCAATTATCGACTGAATTAAAAAAATATACTAATGATCCGAAAGAAACTAATAATAGCAATAAGTTATTTATTTGGTTATATGAAAAAATATCGTGCTTAGGAAATATATGAAACCGGCACTGGCGTTGCGAAAGAATATTTTATAGGTTACCGGTAATTCATAAAAATGTTATTTTATAATTAAGAGTTATTTCGCAACTGAAAAAGCTCGAAAATGTTTGTATAAAAGTAAAACAGTGAATTATAAAAAAATATTTGACTTAAAACTACCATATTAGTATAAAAGAATAGTTTATGACCACGTGTTGAATTTAATTTCGTCTATCTCTGTAAAAAAATAAAGAATGCATACGAAAATTATATCAGACAGTACTTTAGAAGAAGCTTATTAATTATAGATTATGATTTTGAACTTACCACAGCAAAATTCCTAAGATAGATACTTAAGATATGAAAGATAGCGAAAGACGATGTGCCTCTTTAGACAGACGATAACAAAAAGGGGTGTTCAAAGTGGCGTTGTCCGTTGGCAGGCGTCAATTGTCTTACGTTCGGGGTAGAAGAGTTTGGGATCACAGAACTATAATTGAATGTGGCTAGTGACGACGAGCGCTAATTAAAAGGATTTATTCTGTAAAATCGAAACAGGTCGATAGACATGTTACACCCCCTCTCCTCCGGGAAAAAAATGATTCGAAGAATTATTTTTTTTTTGTGAAAAATGGGCTTAATAAGATAAGAGGAGGGGTGAAGTATCATTGCAAAATCTATGTATCTTAGGTAAGGTAAGGCAATTGTCAAAGGTAAAGGTAAGGCAATTGTCAAAGGTAAGGTAAGGCGGTTGTCAAAGGTAACGGTAAGGCAGTTTTGTCATCTTGTGATTATCATGTAGTTATGTCATCGTATAAGACAAAGCATACACTGAGAACGAAAGGTAACGATAGGGTGCGATAATTTCTCAGTGCAGGCGAAACGATAAGATAAGGTACGGTAGGGTGTGTTTTGATAAAACGCTGGGATCTCAGATACGCAGAGCGAAAAATTCCAGGAAATACCAAACCAATGTCTCCGGGAGGGACAAAAATAAACACGGTGAGTGATGTCAGCCTAAAATTGATTTAGAATGCAATTCCGTCGGAATTCTAATTAATTCGTAAATCAGCCTAATTTTCACCGAGCAAAGAGTAAAGATTTGTCGTAATGACGTCACCAGGGGTGAAATACTACTTGACTTAGCAAAGATTATTGGCAGGGCGACAACACTTATAGTGTTCCACAAGAAACGGTTCTAAAATATACGATAACGGTAGGTAGTTCACAAGTATCACAATACGGCAACGCAAAAGGTATGTTAAGGGAGAGAAAGAAATACATAGATACTTACTTTGAATGGTTTAGGGTAAAAGAGAATTGAAGATAAATAGGGTGATTCTGAAAGGTAAATCGTGGTCGAAATAATGGTATGTGTGGTTAGGAATAGTTTGTGGCGGCATTATAAAAAGAAAGACGATAGATTCTTATCACGTGATCGGACAAAAAGGTATTCTGGTTTATACGCCGAGAGCACAGGAAGAGGGCAAAAACAGCAGCGCGATCGACATTCGGTGAGGTTGCCAGTTAGCGTCCACAGTAGCCATTGGTCATCGATCCGAAAGTCATTCCAGCTACATGCATTCAGTCCGTTGATATGCTCTCTTTGTTAAATCGAACAAAGGTATTGTTACTAAAATTACACCCATGACTCTGTCAGGGAATACGGTATATCGGTCCAGAACTCTACAAGAGTGTGGCCAATCTGGTAAAATAAGGAAAAAACACTAAAAGCTACGGAAGTACTGCCATTGAAGGCAAAGAAAAGGAAGAGGTTGCTATAGATGTCAGGGTGAAGAGAAAGAGCGACTAAGCAGTCATTTTTCAAACCTATTATGTTTGTAAACCGAGCGCAATCCGCCACTCAGCAAAGGCCAACCCAGTCCAATTGGGGCCTAACGTCTTACGGTACGTCAATCGAGACTCTACGTTAGTTATAAAAAGCAAAATTGACCGTTTATTTGTTTGAGAAACGGTAGGAAAACTCGGGGCAACAAAAAGACATATAACAAAAAGGGGGACCAAAAATTTGAATGACGTAAAATCCATTTCCGCAATGGAGAGCTCTCAAGGTGTCTAGCCGGTATTTTTATGTTTTGTAACAGAATGAATGAAATGCGGGATAAGAAAAGGATCCGTTTTGTTCGGAGAACGGTATAAACTCCAATGTAGCTTGGTCTACTTCCTTTTCTACGCGGAGGGTAAAAATGGTTGGGAACCAAGTTGAGTATGGGTTGAGTAATCGGGACGGTAAGTAACACAGTTGCCTAAAAGAAAGAAAACGGAAAGAGAAGAGAAAAAAACTCTAGTGAATCGTTTTTGTAGGAGAACGATAGCGAAACTCCAAGGGAATGGCGCGGTTGCCTAAAGTAAGGAAGAAAACGAAAACGGAAATAATAAAAATAATGGTCAACTAAAACTCGATTGTACCGTTTTTTTAGGAGAACGATAGCGAAACTCCAAGAGAATGGCGCGGTTGCCTAAAGTAAGGAAGAAAACGAAAACGATAATGAACTAAAACACAATTGTACCGTTTTTTAGGAGAACGATAGCGAAACTCCAAGGGAATGGAACGGTTTCTGAAGTAAGTGACTCTACGTTAGTTATAAAAAGCAAAATTACCATTTGTTTGTGAAACGGTAAAAAAACTCAGGTAGCAAAAAGTTAGGTACTTGACAACAGGAGCCAAAAATTTGAATGACGTAAAATCCATTTCGAACAGAATGAATGAAATGCGGGATAGGAAAAGGAATTAGTGGGCAATAGGGTTATACTAGATTGACTGTGTCAATATTATTGTCTTGTTCATTGTCTAAGTCATCTGGAAGGTTTTCGTTAACGTCAATAAATTGGTTTTTCAGATCTGAAACATGCCAATTTCCAAGATCATTACCTGAAAGGTCTCTCAGATTATAAACTAGTCTAGAAATTACTTTATGGACAATACATGGAATAAATTTAGGGGCAAATTTTGCTGCAAAGTTATCATTTTTGGATGAAAGTACATAATTCTTTTTCCATAGGCGGTCACCGACATGATATTCTACATCTCTTTTTCGTAGATCATAATACTTTGTATTTCTGTCATGGGCTTGCTTGAGTTTTTTGCGTACATCAATAAAAAGTTTCGGGAGGATTTGTAGGTCGTCAATGAGTTGTAATTTGTCTGCATTATTGATTAAATTGTTAGCATTTTCGGAAATTGCACCATAAAAATCTCCACTTAACGGTACGTTTCTGGCAAAATTCAAGAAAGCGGGAGAGTAACCTGTAACGTCATGTTTTGCGGTTCTTATTGCTTGCGCAACTTTATGCAAAGATGCATCCCAATTTTTGTGAGAGGAATTGTCATGAATCAACGTAAGGCAGTGACTATAACTTTATTGGTCCGTTCGGTATGGTTAGCTTGTGGGTGATAGCGTGCGTTGTAGAAAATTTTTTGTACTTTATATTGATCCATCAAATTTTTAAAGAGGGAAGAGGTAAAGACTGTGCCATTGTCGACGGAAAATATTTGTGGGACTCCAAAAATAAGAAAAACTTGATTTTCGATAAATTTAACAATACCAGCAGCTGTGGCATTTTGCATGGGATGGACGAGACAAAATTTAGTAAACCAGTCTGTTATAACGAGAATAAATCTATTGCCATTTTTGGATCTGGGGTATGGACCTATTAAGTCAGCTGAGATCCATTGCCAAGTGAAATTAATATCTTTATACTGGCCCATTATACCAGCTTTAGGTAAATTTTGGGTTTTGCAGGAAGAGCAAACGGAACATTTATTGATATAACGAGATACAGTGCTTCTAAGTTTTGGCCAATAGTAGATTTCAGAAATTCGAGCGATGGTTTTGGAAATTCCGAGATGTGCGCTAGTTTGATCGTCATGAAAAGTCTTTAGGACATCAATCCTGTTTGGGGTAGGGACTACAATTTTCCAATTGGATAAATTACTAGATATAGGGTTTGGGGAGAAGACGTGTTTGTAGAGGACATTATTTTCTACTTTAAAAGTGGGGAATGACTCGGGATTATTATTGACTTTATCAATCATAGCGGTATACCAAGTATCTGGCTTGAAGGTAGTGACATCAATCACTGAAATATCTGGAAATGAACGGGAAAGTGCATCACTGACAACCATAGTGGTTCCTTTTCTATGTTTGATTTCAAAATCAAACTGCGATAGTCTGAGTGAAAGACGAGCTAAACGTCCAGAGGGGTTAGAAAGTTTTGATAGATACTGTAAGGATGAATGGTCAGTTTCGAGTGTGAAATGAGTTCCTTCCACATAACCTCTAAATTTTTCTACACCAAAAATTACACCTAAAAGTTCTTTTTCAGTGGTACTGTATTTTCTTTCGGTTTTGTTCAATGTACGGCTTGCATATGCGATAGGGTGTTCGATACCATCACATTGTTGATATAAGATTGCACCAAGTCCGGTGTCACTAGCGTCAGTCTGTATAATGAATTCTTTAGAAAAGTCAGGGCTTGCAAGAATGGGGCTAGAAGTAAGTCGTTTTTTGACTTCGATAAAAGCATTTTCAGCCTCAGGGGTCCAAGAAATTGGTTGTCCTTTTTTTCTGTCATGAAGAAGGTCAGTTATTGGGGAGCAAACGGTAGAGAAATCTTTGATGAATCGGCGATACCAGCCAATTAAGCCAATAAGTCTTTTGACTTCGGTAGTGTTTTTGGGAGCAGGGTAGTTAAGGATAGCGGAAACTTTGTCTTCATCTGTTCGAAGACCAGCTTTGTCGACTACAAAACCAAGAAATTTAAGGGAATCTCGACAGAATTCACATTTTTTAAAATTTACGGTAAGGTTTGCCTCTTTAAGACGAAGATATAACTTATTAAGTATTTCTAAATGAAGTTCGAAGGTAGGAGTAGCAATAATGATGTCATCCAAATAACAAAAACAGTAGGGCCTTAAAGAAGGGTCTATAACAATGTCCATTAGACATGCCATAGTTTTGGGGGCGTTAATTAGACCATAAGGAGTGGTCGTGAATTCAAATAAACCTAAGCCATAGACAGCGAAAGCAGTTTTGGGACGAGAAGATTCAGTAAGGGGTATTTGCAGAAAGGCTTTTTTCAAATCAATGGAGGTAAGAAATTTAGCGTCTCGGAGTTTGCTAAGAATGACGTCTACTTGAGCCATGGGATAGGAATCAGGAGTGGTTACTTTATTTAGCTTTCGGCCATCGAAGCAGACGCGGCATTCTCCAGACTTTTTTGGGACTACCCAAAGGGGTGAACACCAAGGGGAGTTCGAAGGTTGTATGACATTTAATCGTAGCATCTCGTCGACTTCTTTTACTAAAAGTCCTTGCATGACTGGGGATAGAGGATATTGGCGTTGTGCAATCGGTTTTGCATCACCAGTGTCGATATCGTGTTCGACAAAATTCGTTCCACCAATTCGGTCAGAAGGGGCAAGAGAAGAAAATAAGCTTACAGTTTGCTCAAGTTTGTTTTTTTCTTCAATAGAGAGAGTAGAAGCAGATCGTATTGTGTTAATAACACAAGTGGAAGATAATAAGGAGTATGACAAATCATGAAAACTCATGTCTATTTTGAATAAGCTCAAAAAGTCCATTCCTAAGATAAGGTTATGAGTTATTGACGGTATTATCAAGATTTTGATTGTCTTGGTAATGTCATTCACTGTCATTGGTGCGGAAATATAGCCCATATATTGTTGAGGTACACCGTCAGCGGTGGTAATATTTAAACAAGAATCATATTGTATAGGTAAATGTAAGGAATGCAACAAAGAGAAACCCTGATTTCCAAGAACAGTAGAGTTACTGCCTGTGTCGACCATAGCTAAAACGGGTAGGTCTAAAATTTTCACGGTAAGGTAAGGTCTGTTATCATTAGGTTTTTTTGCAAATAAGGGACAAGTATTACTGGAGATTGAAACAGTGCTTGGCTGTATTGAAGGTAAGGCAACTGGCATGTCACAGACAGGTACGGGAGTTGTATTGTCAGTAATCGAGAAGTTTTTGTCATTATCTTCAGTTTTCTGGATGTCGCTAGTGTTCGGTGCGGTATTTGTAATTCGTTCGATAGGTAAAGGTAATGGTTTGTCTGTATTTTTAGAATGATTGGACGCTAGGAAACCTTTAACAACGGTAAGATAATTTTGCCATTCAGCAGCAGAAGTTGAAAAAGTTAGTTTTGGTTTGTTGGGGGGTTGTGATTGTTTGAAGATCTGTTTGGAGGTCTGTTCTGTCTTCTGGGGTTTTCTGGCTGGGATGTAGTTGATTGTGCTTGACTGGACACAGTGGCCAGATTCGGTGGACCAGTCTGCCTCGAGTTTTTTTGAATGCATTTACGACATTTTGGTTTTGTAGTGTTTTTTGCACCACATCCGTAGCAAAAGATAGATTTGGGCGAGAAACATTGAGAGTATGAGTGACCAGTTTTGTCACAATTCCAACAAACCAAGGAAGTTAATACTGAAACGTTTGCGGGAGTTCTTTGTCTTTGATTCGACGAGGAGGAAACATAAAGGCACGATAAATCTGGTTCGAGCAGTCTAGGATTATTATAAGATGGTGATCTATATCTGTCTGACCAAACACGGGATTCCTCAATTCTTTTGCACAACTCGGTTAGTTCGTCAACTGTTTGGGGGTCATGAAGTGCTAATGACGATATAAAGGAAGGTAAAAGGTTCCTACGAATCTTTGCGACACGAGTACGTTCGTCAACAACACTAGACAAGCGATTAAATAATCCAATCATTGAAGATATGTATACAGCAACCGGTTCGTTAGCACCCATAGTGCGATTAGAAATCTCTAACTCTAAATCAGTCTCATAACTATATGGCAAAAAATCAGCTTTTAATTTGGCAACAATGTCTTTCCAGGATTGAAATTTACTGCGGTTATTAAGATACCATGTGAAGGCATTGTCTTTAAAAAGTTCACATGACTGCAGAAAGAGCTCCTTTTCTGTAACTCCTCTAGAAAGTCTAAGGACTTCAACTTTTTCCAAAAATAAATGAAGTGATTCATTTTTACCAGTGAAGGAAACATTCCATTTGTAGACTGGATCGTGTTTTTGATGGGGGATTTCAGAAAGAGTGGGGGAAGGAAATGTGTTTGAAGGTGAAGTGTATTCTGTTCTATTGTTGGTGGGAGTTGTTTTTGTCGCAAGGTCAGCTTCTAAAAGTATCAGCGTATTTGTCAAGGCTTGTTGTGTAAGTAATTGTTCATTACTTTCGGCATTTAATCTATCAATTCTACTTGTCAAATGTGTCAGTCTTGAATTGATTCTGGAAAATACTGGTTCATTTTTATTTCCACTAAATTGATTGATAATGTCTGTTAAGTCATTGATTGTTTCTGTAACTTCCACTATATCGTCCTCAAAAGAATATGAATTGACTGGGGACGAAAAACTTCTATTAGCATTTTCCCTAGCAAGAAGACCTGTTAAAACTTTACGTTTCTGTTCGACAGTATCCGGGACAGGAATATTTCTAATTTGAATTTCATATGAAAGTTCAAAAGACTTCAAATGATTGGCCTGCATCTTGAAAATATTTAAAAGGAGAGGAAAAGAATAAAAAACGGTATCTAAATCAACAGTACTAATCAAATAGCACTAGCGAAAGCAAAGGATTTAAAATCCGAATGAACATAAATGCCTGGCAACGAGGTATAGATATGGAAACTGTATGTACGTGAATGACTGTAGATATAAAAACAACAAATATTTATTGCCGATAGATGTCAATTAAAATAAACAAAACCGTACTATATTTTCAACAAGTCATACGTAGTAATGAAAATGTTGCATAATAACTCCATACAAATTATCAGTATATAAATGTATAGCTAATCAAGATCAAAAATATATCATAAATTGTCATTAAAATTTTTTGTAGCACATCACAATCTCTCTGTCGTCAAAAAAACTGAACTGCAAAATATTTATAGTTAACGGTAAATTGTTAATTTGGCAACACTGCACTTTATATTAACAAGATTAGACAAGAAAAAGTAAGAGAGTTTAAAGATAAATTGTTACTTTGGCAACACTGCACTTGATTAACAATAGGTAAGATAAGATATTTCAGTTTGTGTAACTCGACACAATTCAACTGAACAAGATACAAACGGTAAGATATTTCAGTTTGTGTAACCAGACACAATTCAACTGAAAAAGATAATTTTACTATGCAGATACATAAAATATAACAACTTATCAGAAAACAGACACCTTAAGAATTTACTTAAAACGTGGCAACATTGCAAACAAATCAGATGTAATTCACCTTTCCTGAAAAAATCAATAACAAAATTCCGTTTCGGGACAACAAAAGATTGTGCTATACTTCGTTATCTCTTAAAAAAATAAACCCAGAGAATATTCGTTATCGTAGACCAAAATATATATTGTAAATAAGGCAGGTAGTTAAGATAAAATTAAAAAAACGTCCAGGGTCGGTACAAGATAGTTACTTGAAAAAGTAAAATTTTTTTTTAAAAAAGTTAGTTGTTGGAAGCAAAAATTCTGAATTGAACGATAAGAAAAGTTTTAAAGAGAATATGCAAAAATAAAAAAACTAGAATCCTTCCAACCCAACTGTTACACTGTGCAACAAAAACAATGGGCGCCAATTTGTAACGGTAAAAGTTGTACCTCACAGGGCACCAGCTCGAAGGGCTCCGGCTAGAGACTCCTCTCAAGGGTGATTCGACCCCAAGTTTATGTCACACAGGGATAACAGAAGGGTTGTAAAAATTGAGGGCGCCACTACCTTTTTAACGATGAAAACTACAAAAAACTAAGGCGGAAAAGGTAGAAACGCCTTGTAAAATTTAAATAAAAGTTAATAATTAAAAAAAGCCACTAAAAATTACCCCGGGCGATATCTCCCTCAACTTTTATAGTTGAGGATTTTAATAAAAAAAAAGAATTAAAAACAAATTTACAATTTATTCTGCCACAGGAAATGAACAACGGAATTTACTAAAGGAATTTGTACTTTTATAGGTAATTAGCTTAGATGAAGTGGTTTCCTGGAGAAGAAGTCAGGTCTTGATCCGAACTGATGAGTTCTGTTCTAGGGCGGTAGTTTGAGCTAGGGCTGTATCCTTGGCTATATTCTTGGGGTTATATTCTCCGGTTTATATTCTTGGGTTCTATCCTAGCCTAGGGTTATATTCTTGGCTTATATTCTCGCCTAGGGGCTGTGCTTACCTAGAAGTACAAGTGGATCAGGGATATGTAGGAACTTGAATGTAATGGCACATTATGTTGGTCAGCTTTTCAGGTTAAAGAAAAGGAAGGCAGTTATTTGAAAGTCAAAAAATTGATTTAATTTACTGAAAGCTTTCCAACATTATATGTCCCATGTTAAAACAGTAAAAATAGCAATTATCGACTGAATTAAAAAAATATACTAATGATCCGAAAGAAACTAATAATAGCAATAAGTTATTTATTTGGTTATATGAAAAAATATCGTGCTTAGGAAATATATGAAACCGGCACTGGCGTTGCGAAAGAATATTTTATAGGTTACCGGTAATTCATAAAAATGTTATTTTATAATTAAGAGTTATTTCGCAACTGAAAAAGCTCGAAAATGTTTGTATAAAAGTAAAACAGTGAATTATAAAAAAATATTTGACTTAAAACTACCATATTAGTATAAAAGAATAGTTTATGACCACGTGTTGAATTTAATTTCGTCTATCTCTGTAAAAAAATAAAGAATGCATACGAAAATTATATCAGACAGTACTTTAGAAGAAGCTTATTAATTATAGATTATGATTTTGAACTTACCACAGCAAAATTCCTAAGATAGATACTTAAGATATGAAAGATAGCGAAAGACGATGTGCCTCTTTAGACAGACGATAACAAAAAGGGGTGTTTAACGTGGCGTTGTCCGTTGGCAGGCGTCAATTGTCTTACGTTCGGGGTAGAAGAGTTTGGGATCACAGAACTATAATTGAATGTGGCTAGTGACGACGAGCGCTAATTAAAAGGATTTATTCTGTAAAATCGAAACAGGTCGATAGACATGTTACAACAGATTCTGTGTGAAGAATATATCTTTATATATCTGAAAATTTAATAGTATCTATAAGAAGTGTGAGGCTTATGGATTCGTATATTACTCATTACTGAGGCAATTAATCTCCCCAAGGAGCTGTGGGACCTCGCCGTTGATGGGGGGGGGCGAGTAGCTGTTCCTTTCCGAGCCTAACGGGACAAGGAAGAGATATGTGAAAGTAAGGACAGCTCAGACAGGTAGGACGACAAACATCCCCCTAAGTCAAGTCGTGAGAAACCGTGACGAGGGCTGAGTGGCACAGGGTTACAGTGTCGTGAACGGTTCCTTTGGAGCACCCATCGTATTTGAATCTCACCTCCGTATGCTGGGTGGAACGTTTATTCACTAGCTACTCGTGGGATCTATATGGAACACAAAACAGACCAGAAGGCCAGGACACACTAAGGCTGAATATAAGGTTCCTAAAGCCATAGGGCAGGTAACATGTGAAGAAAACCTAGAGTCCTCGAGGCACAGGAATTCGAAAGATACATCCCAAGCTGAAAGGCAAAAAACCAAACAAGGGTGGTCTGCCAGGGTGAATGCGTGGAAGATATAGATTTTATGTCAGACGAAGAGACTAGGGCTGCAAAGCTATTGGGAGTCTCCAAAGCCAAAGTAAGCAAATTGGTGAAGCAAGGCCAAGATTTCTTTCAGGCTAAAAGAGTCATAATCAAAGCCAACTTTACCAAATTTGCGAAAAGGGCCAAGGAGGTACTGACTTTCAGCGAAGCTGAAGCTTTCGTCAATGTAGAGGTGGCAGAAGCAAACTTCTTGAAAGCCAAAATGGATAGGGATAGGCTTGTGGCAGTCCATGAATCTGACATGGCTACCTATAATGCTATCAAGGACGAAGTAGAACTGGTATAAGTAGACAGGCAATACTCAGTAAATTCATGCTTCAGAGCATCAATGGAAATACTTTTTATCGCTCAGGTCTTTTAAAGCGAATCTTGACGGTCTTTTTTTCTCAACGTACATCCAAACCGATGGAGTCCCACCTTGTTTAACCTCGTAGCAAATGACCTCTGCACTGATTTTTCTGCTCCCATTGAGCATGCAATATACGCCGACGACCTAGTCACTTATTTTCACGGGCAATCAAAAACCAATACTACTTCCCTCATTCAATCCGCAGAGAATACTGTACATAACAAGTTAAGTCAGGATTAAGTTTATCTCCGATATAATCCAAAATGATCAGATTTATCAAGCATTCATTATCCCCAGTAGCCAAAATTACAATCAGCAACATTCGTCTCCCAGTAATCAATCACTGCAAAATCCTGGGTGTAGTATTCGATACCCGCCTATCATTGAAACAACACATCCTAGAAATTAAAAGAGGAGGGGATAGAAGACTGAACCTTATTAAAACTCTTTCTCATTATCACTGAGATGCTGATGAAAACTCTTTTAAAAACGTATAGAGCACTAATTTGATAAAAGTTAGAAAACGGCTGACACATATTCATATCTGCGACTAAACCACCAATTAATCTACTGAATTCGGTGCAAAATACAGCCCTCCACCTATGCCTGGGATCGTTTCGATCCAGTCCGACAGAAAGCCTTTACAGTGGAGCAAATGAACCACCTTTGTGGATAAGACGGTAACAACTACTACTTGATAGCGTAGTTTTTGTAACATCCGATCCATCGAGTCCCGTATACAATCTATTAACACCAATCAATCATAACACACCCAATATGTCACCAACTACAACAATAAAAACCTCACCGATGATTTTAGAATCAATGCCAATTAAGGTTGATATCTCTCAAACAACTACACTAGCCCTTTCTTTAACCCCCCCTAACACGTCCCTTACCAAATTAAAAAAAAACTAAACACCCAATGGTTTAATTTAAATAGCTATTTATGATATTAGTGTTAAAAGTAACATTTTATTTTGTGAGTGAAAAAGTTTGCGAAACGAGCGAAGCGAGTGGAGCAATTTTAAGAACAAAACAAAATTTACTTTTAACACAAATATCATGCATAGTTTTTTGTACAACTTCTATTTTGATAATAAAATAAAAGTATTTCAAGAAAATCATTTTGACGTCTATTGTCAGTTGATTATTTTTTGACGTTTTAACAATAATTCTCATTTCCTGGGAACTGGCCATGTAAGATGACGCTGAATCACTTACCAACGAACAGTGTGTCTCTTTTAACACTAGTGTTAAGAGTATTTTACTTTTAACACGCTACTTTGTAAACGACTTCTTTTAACACGTTTTACAGGCATTGAAAATATCACTTTTAATGGCAGTTGTACAAAATAGCTATTGTTGGAAATTGATATAAATTTATAAACTAAACACCAGAACAATAAACCACAGCAGCTCTCTTTCGTTCGAGCGGTACACATAGAATGAATCGAGTCGATTCTTCTGTGCCGATCGTAGGCGGCTGTCGTTGTTTATAATTTTTTTGGAGCAAATTCCCCGATGATAATGGTGCGTTCTCACTAAAATCTAACAGGGCCAACCTGCATTAAGCGTCGTTCTCGACGCTCGCTACTAAAACCAGAAACGGGGTAAAAGTATAGGAGTTCAAAATTGTACCCAAAAAAAATATATTACGAGATCAATCGTCATATCATAACAATAATAAGTAAACAGAACAAGAAGTTAAACAAATTTTACAAAACGTAGAATTTTAATGATTGCGGGCCTCTTCAAATCCTTGGTGTTCGGAAAGTTCGGACTCGCTCAATTTCTTTGTTTCCATGCTAGGCTCATCGCCAGACTCGAATTCTTTTTCGCTGAAAATAAAGTGCCAAACGTAAGCGTTTTATTTTTTTTTTCACTACGGTATTTAGCAGTAGTCTCTCATTGAAGTAATAAATAACCAAGGTTGCAAGATCTCTAACTTTAAATGAAACAAAACTACATGCGAAACGTAGCGAACTAAAACATGAAACAAATCGCATGCAAAGCGTAGCAAGCTTTAAACACCTAACAAATCACATGCAAAGCGTAACAAGCTTTAAACATAAAACAATTCACATGCAAAGCGTAACAAGCTTTAAACATAAAACAATTCACATGCAAAGCGTAGCAAGCTTTAAACATAAAACAAATCACATGCGAAGCGTAGCAAGCTTTAAACATAAAACAAATCACATGCAAAGCGTAACAAGCTTTAAACATAAAACAAATCACATGCAAAGCGTACCAAGCTTCAAACATAAAACAATTCACATGCAAAGCATACCAAGCTTTAAACATAAAACAAATCACATGCAAAGCGTAGCAAGCTTCAAACATAAAAGAAATCACATGCAAAGCGTAACAAGCTTTAAACAAAAAACAAATCACATGCAAAGCGTAACAAGCTTTAAACTTGAAACAATTCACATACAAAGCTTATCAAGCTTTAAACATAAAACAAATCACATGCAAAGCGTAGCAATCTTTAAACATGGATCAAATCACATGCAAAGCGTAGCAAGTTTTAAACATAAAACAAATCACATGCAAAGCGTAGCAATCTTTAAGCATAAAATAATTCACATGCAAAGAGTACCAAGCTTTAAACATAAAACAATTCACATGCAAAGCGAAGCAAGCTTTAAACATAAAACAAATCACATGCAAAGCGTAGCAAGCTTTAAACATAAAACAAATCACATGCAAAGCGTAACAAGCTTTAAACATAAAACAAATCACATGCGAGGCGTACCTAGCTTTAAACATAAAACAATTGACATGCGAAGCGTATCAAGCTTTAAACATAAAACAAATCACATGCAAAGCGTAGCGAGCTTTAAACATGAAACAAATCACATGCAAAGCGTAGCAAGTTTTAAACACAAAACAAATCACATGCAAAGCGTAGCAATCTTTAAACATAAAGCAATTCACATGCAAAGCGTAGCAAGCTTTAAACATAAAACAGATCACATGCAAAGCGTAGATAGCTTTAAACATAAAACAAATCACATGCAAAGCGTAGCAAGCATTAAACATAAACCAATTCACATGCAAAGCGTAGCAAGCTTTAAACATAAAACAAATCACATGCAAAGCGTAACAAGCTTTAAACAAAAAACAAATCAGATGCAAAGCGTATCAAGCTTTAAACATAAAACTAATCACATGCAAAGCGTAGCAAGCTTCAAACATAAAACAAATCACATGCAAAGCGTAGCAAGTCTTAAACTTAAAACAAATCACATGCAAAGCGTAGCAGTCTTTAAACATAAAACAATTCACATGCAAAGCGTAGCAATCTTTAAACATAAAACAATTCACATGCAAAGCGTACCAGGCTTTAAACATAAAACAATTCACATGCAAAGCGTAGCAAGCTTTAAACATAATACAAATCACATGCAAAGCGTAGCAAGCTTAAAACATAAAACAAATCACATGCAAAGCGTAGCAAGCTTTAAACATAAAACAAATCACATGCAAAGCGTAACAAGCTTTAAACAAAAAACAAATCAAATTCAAAGCGTAACAAGCTTTAAACATAAAACAAATCACATAAAAAGCGTAGCAAGCCTAAAACAAAAAACAATTCACATGCAAAGCGTACCAAGCATTAAACATAAAACAATTCACATGCAAAGCGTAGCAAGCTTTAACTATAAAACAAATCACATACAAAGCGTAACAAGCTTTAAACAAAAAACAAATCACATGCAAAGCGTAACAAGCTTTAAACATAAAACAAATCACATGCAAAACGTGCCAAGCTTTAAACATGAAACAATTTACATGCAAAGCGTATCAAGATTTAAACATAAACCAAATCACATGCAAAGCGTAGCAAGCTTTAAACACCTAACAAATCATATACAAATCGTAACAAGCTTTAAACATAAAACAAATCAAATGCAAAGCGTAGCAAGTTTTAAACATGAAACAAATCACATGCAAAGCGTAGCAATCTTTAAACATAAAACAATTCACATGCAGAGCGTATCATGCTTTAAACATAAAACAATTTACATGCAAAGCGTATCAAGCTTTGAACATGAAACAATTAACATGCGAAGCGTATCAAGCTTTAAACATAAAACAAATCACATGCAAAGCGTAGCAAGCTTTAAACACCCAAAAAACCACATGCAAAGCGTAACAAGCTTTAAACATAAAACAAATCACATGCAAAGCGTAGCAAGTCTTCAACTTAAAACAAATCACATGCAAAGCGTAGCAAGTCTTAAACTTAAAACAAATCACATGCAAAGCGTAGCAGTCTTTAAACATAAAACAATTCACATACAAAGCGTAGCAATCTTTAAACATAAAACAATTCACATGCAAAGCGTACCAGGCTTTAAACATAAAACAATTCACATGCAAAGCGTAGCAAGCTTTAAACATAATACAAATCACATGCAAAGCGTAGCAAGCTTAAAACATAAAACAAATCACATGCAAAGCGTAGCAAGCTTTAAACATAAAACAAATCACATGCAAAGCGTAACAAGCTTTAAACAAAAAACAAATCAAATTCAAAGCGTAACAAGCTTTAAACATAAAACAAATCACATAAAAAGCGTAGCAAGCGTAAAACAAAAAACAATTCACATGCAAAGCGTACCAAGCATTAAACATAAAACAATTCACATGCAAAGCGTAGCAAGCTTTAACTATAAAACAAATCACATACAAAGCGTAACAAGCTTTAAACAAAAAACAAATCACATGCAAAGCGTAACAAGCTTTAAACATAAAACAAATCACATGCAAAACGTGCCAAGCTTTAAACATGAAACAATTTACATGCAAAGCGTATCAAGATTTAAACATAAACCAAATCACATGCAAAGCGTAGCAAGCTTTAAACACCTAACAAATCATATACAAATCGTAACAAGCTTTAAACATAAAACAAATCAAATGCAAAGCGTAGCAAGTTTTAAACATGAAACAAATCACATGCAAAGCGTAGCAATCTTTAAACATAAAACAATTCACATGCAGAGCGTATCATGCTTTAAACATAAAACAATTTACATGCAAAGCGTATCAAGCTTTGAACATAAAACAATTAACATGCGAAGCGTATCAAGCTTTAAACATAAAACAAATCACATGCAAAGCGTAGCAAGCTTTAAACACCCAAAAAACCACATGCAAAGCGTAACAAGCTTTAAACATAAAACAAATCACATGCAAAGCGTAGCAAGTCTTCAACTTAAAACAAATCACATGCAAAGCGTAGCAATCTTTAAACATAAAACAATTCACATGCAAAGCGTAGCAATCTTTAAACATAAAACAATTCACATGCAAAGCGTACCAGGCTTTAAACATAAAACAAATCACATGCAAAGCGTAGCAAGTCTTCAACTTAAAACAAATCACATGCAAAGCGTAGCAATCTTTAAACATAAAACAATTCACATGCAAAGCGTACCAGGCTTTAAACATAAAACAATTCACATGCAAAGCGTAGCAAGCTTTAAACATAATACAAATCACATGCAAAGCGTAGCAAGCTTAAAACATAAAACAAATCACATGCAGAGCGTAGCAAGCTTTAAACATAACACAAATCACATGCAAAGCGTAACAAGCTTTAAACAAAAAACAAATCACATTCAAAGCGTAACAAGCTTTAAACATAAAACAAATCACATACAAAGCGTAGCAAGCCTAAAACAAAAAACAATTCACATGCAAAGCGTACCAAGCATTAAACATAAAACAATTCACATGCAAAGCGTAGCAAGCTTTAACTATAAAACAAATCACATACAAAGCGTAACAAGCTTTAAACAAAAAACAAATCACATGCAAAGCGTAACAAGCTTTAAACATGAAACAAATCACATGCAAAACGTGCCAAGCTTTAAACATGAAACAATTTACATGCAAAGCGTATCAAGATTTAAACATAAACCAAATCACATGCAAAGCGTAGCAAGCTTTAAACACCTAACAAATCATATACAAATCGTAACAAGCTTTAAACATAAAACAAATCAAATGCAAAGCGTAGCAAGTTTTAAACATGAAACAAATCACATGCAAAGCGTAGCAATCTTTAAACATAAAACAATTCACATGCAGAGCGTATCATGCTTTAAACATAAAACAATTTACATGCAAAGCGTATCAAGCTTTGAACATAAAACAATTAACATGCAAAGCGTATCAAGCTTTAAACATAAAACAAATCACATGCAAAGTGTAGCAAGCTTTAAACACCCAAAAAAACCACATGCAAAGCGTAACAAGCTTTAAACATAAAACAATTCACATGCAAAGCGTAGCAAGCTTTAAACATAAAACAAATCACATGCAAAGCGTAGCAAGCTTAAAACATAAAACAAATCACATGCAAAGCGTAACAAGCTTTAAACATAAAACAAATCACATGCAAAGCGTACCAAGCTTTAAACATAAAACAATTCACATGCAAAGCGTAGCCATCTTTAAACATAAAACAATTCACATGCAAAGCGTACCAGGCTTTAAACATAAAACAATTCACATGCAAAGCGTAGCAAGCTTTAAACATAAAACAAATCACATGCAAAGCGTAGCAAGCTTAAAACATAAAACAAATCACATGCAAAGCGTAACAAGCTTTAAACATAAAACAAATCACATGCAAAGCGTACCAAGCTTTAAACATAAAACAATTCATATGCAAAAGATCAATCGTCATATTATCATAACAATAATAAGTAAACAGAACAAAAAGTTAAACAAATTTTACATAACGTAGAATTTTAATGATTGCGGGCCTCTTCAAATCCTTGGTGTTCGGAAAGTTCGACTCGCTTAATTTCTTTGTTTCCATGTTAGGCTCATCACCAGACTCGAATTCTTTTTCGTTGAAAATAAAGTGCCAAACGTGAGCATTTGATTTTTTTTTCACTACGGTATTTAGCAGTAGTCTCTCATTAAAATAATAAATAACCAGGTTGCAAGATCTCCAACTTTGAACGAAACAAAACTACATGCGTACCAAGCTTTAAACATAAAACAATTCACATGCAGAGCGTATCATGCTTTAAACATAAAACAATTTACATGCAAAGCGTATCAAGCTTTGAACATAAAACAATTAACATGCGAAGCGTATCAAGCTTTAAACATAAAACAAATCACATGCAAAGCGTAGCAAGCTTTAAACACCCAAAAAACCACATGCAAAGCGTAACAAGCTTTAAACATAAAACAAATCACATGCAAAGCGTAGCAAGTCTTCAACTTAAAACAAATCACATGCAAAGCGTAGCAATCTTTAAACATAAAACAATTCACATGCAAAGCGTAGCAATCTTTAAACATAAAACAATTCACATGCAAAGCGTACCAGGCTTTAAACATAAAACAATTCACATGCAAAGCGTAGCAAGCTTTAAACATAAAACAAATCACATGCAAAGCGTAGCAAGCTTAAAACATAAAACAAATCACATGCAGAGCGTAGCAAGCTTTAAACATAACACAAATCACATGCAAAGCGTAACAAGCTTTAAACAAAAAACAAATCACATTCAAAGCGTAACAAGCTTTAAACATAAAACAAATCACATACAAAGCGTAACAAGCCTAAAACAAAAAACAATTCACATGCAAAGCGTACCAAGCATTAAACATAAAACAATTCACATGCAAAGCGTAGCAAGCTTTAACTATAAAACAAATCACATACAAAGCGTAACAAGCTTTAAACAAAAAACAAATCACATGCAAAGCGTAACAAGCTTTAAACATAAAACAAATCACATGCAAAACGTGCCAAGCTTTAAACATGAAACAATTTACATGCAAAGCGTATCAAGATTTAAACATAAACCAAATCACATGCAAAGCGTAGCAAGCTTTAAACACCTAACAAATCATATACAAATCGTAACAAGCTTTAAACATAAAACAAATCAAATGCAAAGCGTAGCAAGTTTTAAACATGAAACAAATCACATGCAAAGCGTAGCAATCTTTAAACATAAAACAATTCACATGCAGAGCGTATCATGCTTTAAACATAAAACAATTTACATGCAAAGCGTATCAAGCTTTGAACATAAAACAATTAACATGCAAAGCGTATCAAGCTTTAAACATAAAACAAATCACATGCAAAGTGTAGCAAGCTTTAAACACCCAAAAAAACCACATGCAAAGCGTAACAAGCTTTAAACATAAAACAATTCACATGCAAAGCGTAGCAAGCTTTAAACATAAAACAAATCACATGCAAAGCGTAGCAAGCTTAAAACATAAAACAAATCACATGCAAAGCGTAACAAGCTTTAAACATAAAACAAATCACATGCAAAGCGTACCAAGCTTTAAACATAAAACAATTCACATGCAAAGCGTAGCAATCTTTAAACATAAAACAATTCACATGCAAAGCGTACCAGGCTTTAAACATAAAACAATTCACATGCAAAGCGTAGCAAGCTTTAAACATAAAACAAATCACATGCAAAGCGTAGCAAGCTTAAAACATAAAACAAATCACATGCAAAGCGTAACAAGCTTTAAACATAAAACAAATCACATGCAAAGCGTACCAAGCTTTAAACATAAAACAATTCATATGCAAAAGATCAATCGTCATATTATCATAATAATAATAAGTAAACAGAACAAAAAGTTAAACAAATTTTACATAACGTAGAATTTTAATGATTGCGGGCCTCTTCAAATCCTTGGTGTTCGGAAAGTTCGACTCGCTTAATTTCTTTGTTTCCATGTTAGGCTCATCACCAGACTCGAATTCTTTTTCGTTGAAAATAAAGTGCCAAACGTGAGCATTTGATTTTTTTTTCACTACGGTATTTAGCAGTAGTCTCTCATTAAAATAATAAATAACCAGGTTGCAAGATCTCCAACTTTGAACGAAACAAAACTACATGCGTACCAAGCTTTAAACATAAAACAATTCACATGCAAAGCTTATCAAGCTTTAAACATAAAACGAACACATGTAAAGCGTAGCAAGCTTTGAACATGAAACAAATCACATGCATAGCGTAACAAGCTTTAAACAAAAAACAAATCACATGCAAAGCGTAGCAATCATCAAACATAAAGCAATTCACATGCAAAGCGTAGCAAGCTTTAAACATAAAACAAATCACATGCAATGCGTAACAAGCTTTAAACAAAAAACAAATCACATGCAAAGCGTATCAAGCTTTAAACATAAAACAAATCACATGCAAAGCGTACCAAGCTTCAAACATGGAACAAATCACATGCAAATCGTATCAAGCTTTAAACATAAAACAAATCACATGCAAAGCGTAGCAAGCTTCAAACATAAAACAAATCACATGCAAAGCGTAGCAAGCTTTAAACATAAAACAAATCACATTCAAAGCGTTACAAGCTTTAAACAAAAAACAATCCACATGCAAAGCGTACCAAGCTTTAAACATAAAACAATTCACATGCAAAGCGTAGCAAGCTTTAAACATAAGACAAATCACATGCAAAGCTCATCAAGCTTCAAACATAAAACAAATCACATGCAAAGCGTACCAAGCTCTAAACATAAAACAATTCACATGCAAAGTGTAGCAAGCTTTAAACATAGAACAAATCACATGCAAAGCGTAGCAAGCTTTAAACAAAAAACAAATCACATGCAAAACGTAACAAGCTTTAAACATAAAACAAATCACATGCAAAGCGTACCAAGCTTTAAACATAAAACAATTCACATGCAAATCGTAGCATGCTTTAAACATAAAACAAATCACATGCAAAGCGTAATAAGATTTAAAGATAAAACAAATCACATGCAAAGCGTACCAAGCTTTAAACATAAAACAATTCACATGCAAAGGTTATCAAGCTTTAAACATAAAACAAATCACATGCAAAGCGTAACAAGCTTTAAACAAAAAACTAATCAAATGCAAAGCGTATCAAGCTTTAAACATAAAACAAATCACATGCAAAGCGTAGCAAGCTTAAAACATAAAACAATTCACATGCAAATCGTAGCATGCTTTAAACATAAAACAAATCACATGCAAAGCGTAACAAGATTTATACATAAAACAAATCACATGCAAAGCGTACCAAGCCTTAAACATAAAACAATTCACATGCAAAGCTTATCAAGCTTTAAACATAAAACAAATCACATGCAAAGCGTAGCAATCTTTAAACATGGATCAAATCACATGCAAAGCGTAGCAAGTTTTAAACATAAAACAAATCACATGCAAAGCGAAGCAAGCTTTAAACATAAAACAAATCACATGCAAAGCGTAGCAAGCTTTAAACATAAAACAAATCACATGCGAGGCGTACCTAGCTTTAAACATAAAACAATTGACATGCGAAGCGTATCAAGCTTTAAACATAAAACAAATCACATGCAAAGCGTAGCGAGCCTTAAACATGAAACAAATCACATGCAAAGCGTAGCAAGTTTTAAACATAAAACAAATCACATGCAAAGCGTAGCAATCTTTAAGCATAAAATAATTCACATGCAAAGAGTACCAAGCTTTAAACATAAAACAATTCACATGCAAAGCGAAGCAAGCTTTAAACATAAAACAAATCACATGCAAAGCGTAGCAAGCTTTAAACATGAAACAAATCACATGCAAAGCGTAACAAGCTTTAAACATAAAACAAATCACATGCGAGGCGTACCTAGCTTTAAACATAAAACAATTGACATGCGAAGCGTATCAAGCTTTAAACATAAAACAAATCACATGCAAAGCGTAGCGAGCTTTAAACATGAAACAAATCACATGCAAAGCGTAGCAAGTTTTAAACATAAAACAAATCACATGCAAAGCGTAGCAATCTTTAAACATAAAGCAATTCACATGCAAAGCGTAGCAAGCTTTAAACATAAAACAGATCACATGCAAAGCGTAGATAGCTTTAAACATAAAACAAATCACATGCAAAGCGTAGCAAGCATTAAACATAAACCAATTCACATGCAAAGCGTAGCAAGCTTTAAACATAAAACAAATCACATGCAAAGCGTAACAAGCTTTAAACAAAAAACAAATCAGATGCAAAGCGTATCAAGCTTTAAACATAAAACTAATCACATGCAAAGCGTAGCAAGCTTCAAACATAAAACAAATCACATGCAAAGCGTAGCAAGCTTTAAACATAAAACAAATCACATTCAAAGCGTTACAAGCTTTAAACAAAAAACAATCCACATGCAAAGCGTACCAAGCTTTAAACATAAAACAATTCACATGCAAAGCGTAGCAAGCTTTAAACATAAGACAAATCACATGCAAAGCTCATCAAGCTTCAAACATAAAACAAATCACATGCAAAGCGTACCAAGCTCTAAACATAAAACAATTCACATGCAAAGTGTAGCAAGCTTTAAACATAGAACAAATCACATGCAAAGCGTAGCAAGCTTTAAACAAAAAACAAATCACATGCAAAACGTAACAAGCTTTAAACATAAAACAAATCACATGCAAAGCGTACCAAGCTTTAAACATAAAACAATTCACATGCAAATCGTAGCATGCTTTAAACATAAAACAAATCACATGCAAAGCGTAATAAGATTTAAAGATAAAACAAATCACATGCAAAGCGTACCAAGCTTTAAACATAAAACAATTCACATGCAAAGGTTATCAAGCTTTAAACATAAAACAAATCACATGCAAAGCGTAACAAGCTTTAAACAAAAAACTAATCAAATGCAAAGCGTATCAAGCTTTAAACATAAAACAAATCACATGCAAAGCGTAGCAAGCTTAAAACATAAAACAATTCACATGCAAATCGTAGCATGCTTTAAACATAAAACAAATCACATGCAAAGCGTAACAAGATTTATACATAAAACAAATCACATGCAAAGCGTACCAAGCCTTAAACATAAAACAATTCACATGCAAAGCTTATCAAGCTTTAAACATAAAACAAATCACATGCAAAGCGTAGCAATCTTTAAACATGGATCAAATCACATGCAAAGCGTAGCAAGTTTTAAACATAAAACAAATCACATGCAAAGCGAAGCAAGCTTTAAACATAAAACAAATCACATGCAAAGCGTAGCAAGCTTTAAACATAAAACAAATCACATGCGAGGCGTACCTAGCTTTAAACATAAAACAATTGACATGCGAAGCGTATCAAGCTTTAAACATAAAACAAATCACATGCAAAGCGTAGCGAGCTTTAAACATGAAACAAATCACATGCAAAGCGTAGCAAGTTTTAAACATAAAACAAATCACATGCAAAGCGTAGCAATCTTTAAGCATAAAATAATTCACATGCAAAGAGTACCAAGCTTTAAACATAAAACAATTCACATGCAAAGCGAAGCAAGCTTTAAACATAAAACAAATCACATGCAAAGCGTAGCAAGCTTTAAACATGAAACAAATCACATGCAAAGCGTAACAAGCTTTAAACATAAAACAAATCACATGCGAGGCGTACCTAGCTTTAAACATAAAACAATTGACATGCGAAGCGTATCAAGCTTTAAACATAAAACAAATCACATGCAAAGCGTAGCGAGCTTTAAACATGAAACAAATCACATGCAAAGCGTAGCAAGTTTTAAACATAAAACAAATCACATGCAAAGCGTAGCAATCTTTAAACATAAAGCAATTCACATGCAAAGCGTAGCAAGCTTTAAACATAAAACAGATCACATGCAAAGCGTAGATAGCTTTAAACATAAAACAAATCACATGCAAAGCGTAGCAAGCATTAAACATAAACCAATTCACATGCAAAGCGTAGCAAGCTTTAAACATAAAACAAATCACATGCAAAGCGTAACAAGCTTTAAACAAAAAACAAATCAGATGCAAAGCGTATCAAGCTTTAAACATAAAACTAATCACATGCAAAGCGTAGCAAGCTTCAAACATAAAACAAATCACATGCAAAGCGTAGCAAGTCTTAAACTTAAAACAAATCACATGCAGAGCGTATCATGCTTTAAACATAAAACAATTTACATGCAAAGCGTATCAAGCTTTGAACATAAAACAATTAACATGCGAAGCGTATCAAGCTTTAAACATAAAACAAATCACATGCAGAGCGTAGCAAGCTTTGAACACCCAAAAAACCACATGCAAAGCGTAACAAGCTTTAAACATAAAACAAATCACATGCAAAGCGTAGCAAGTCTTCAACTTAAAACAAATCACATGCAAAGCGTAGCAATCTTTAAACATAAAACAATTCACATGCAAAGCGTAGCAATCTTTAAACATAAAACAATTCACATGCAAAGCGTACCAGGCTTTAAACATAAAACAATTCACATGCAAAGCGTAGCAAGCTTCAAACATAAAACAAATCACATGCAAAGCGTAGCAAGCTTAAAACATAAAACAAATCACATGCAAAGCGTAGCAAGCTTTAAACATAACACAAATCACATGCAAAGCGTAACAAGCTTTAAACAAAAAACAAATCACATTCAAAGCGTAACAAGCTTTAAACATAAAACAAATCACATACAAAGCGTAGCAAGCCTAAAACAAAAAACAATTCACATGCAAAGCGTACCAAGCATTAAACATAAAACAATTCACATGCAAAGCGTAGCAAGCTTTAACTATAAAACAAATCACATACAAAGCGTAACAAGCTTTAAACAAAAAACAAATCACATGCAAAGCGTAACAAGCTTTAAACATAAAACAAATCACATGCAAAACGTGCCAAGCTTTAAACATGAAACAATTTACATGCAAAGCGTATCAAGATTTAAACATAAACCAAATCACATGCAAAGCGTAGCAAGCTTTAAACACCTAACAAATCATATACAAATCGTAACAAGCTTTAAACATAAAACAAATCAAATGCAAAGCGTAGCAAGTTTTAAACATGAAACAAATCACATGCAAAGCGTAGCAATCTTTAAACATAAAACAATTCACATGCAGAGCGTATCATGCTTTAAACATAAAACAATTTACATGCAAAGCGTATCAAGCTTTGAACATAAAACAATTAACATGCAAAGCGTATCAAGCTTTAAACATAAAACAAATCACATGCAAAGCGTAGCAAGCTTTAAACACCCAAAAAACCACATACAAAGCGTAACAAGCTTTAAACATAAAACAAATCACATGCAAAGCGTAGCAAGTCTTCAACTTAAAACAAATCACATGCAAAGCGTAGCAATCTTTAAACATAAAACAATTCACATGCAAAGCGTAGCAATCTTTAAACATAAAACAATTCACATGCAAAGCGTACCAGGCTTTAAACATAAAACAATTCACATGCAAAGCGTAGCAAGCTTTAAACATAAAACAAATCACATGCAAAGCGTAGCAAGCTTAAAACATAAAACAAATCACATGCAAAGCGTAACAAGCTTTAAACATAAAACAAATCACATGCAAAGCGTACCAAGCTTTAAACATAAAACAATTCACATGCAAAAGATCAATCGTCATATTATCATAACAATAATAAGTAAACAGAACAAAAAGTTAAACAAATTTTACATAACGTAGAATTTTAATGATTGCGGGCCTCTTCAAATCCTTGGTGTTCGGAAAGTTCGACTCGCTTAATTTCTTTGTTTCCATGTTAGGCTCATCACCAGACTCGAATTCTTTTTCGTTGAAAATAAAGTGCCAAACGTGAGCATTTGATTTTTTTTTCACTACGGTATTTAGCAGTAGTCTCTCATTAAAATAATAAATAACCAGGTTGCAAGATCTCCAACTTTGAACGAAACAAAACTACATGCGTACCAAGCTTTAAACATAAAACAATTCACATGCAAAGCTTATCAAGCTTTAAACATAAAACGAACACATGTAAAGCGTAGCAAGCTTTGAACATGAAACAAATCACATGCATAGCGTAACAAGCTTTAAACAAAAAACAAATCACATGCAAAGCGTAGCAATCATCAAACATAAAGCAATTCACATGCAAAGCGTAGCAAGCTTTAAACATAAAACAAATCTCATGCAGAGCGTAACAAGCTTTAAACAAAAAACAAATCACATGCAAAGCGTATCAAGCTTTAAACATAAAACAAATCACATGCAAAGCGTACCAAGCTTCAAACATGGAACAAATCACATGCAAATCGTATCAAGCTTTAAACATAAAACAAATCACATGCAAAGCGTAGCAAGCTTCAAACATAAAACAAATCACATGCAAAGCGTAGCAAGCTTTAAACATAAAACAAATCACATTCAAAGCGTTACAAGCTTTAAACAAAAAACAATCCACATGCAAAGCGTACCAAGCTTTAAACATAAAACAATTCACATGCAAAGCGTAGCAAGCTTTAAACATAAAACAAATCACATGCAAAGCTCATCAAGCTTTAAACATAAAACAAATCACATGCGAAGCGTACCAAGCTCTAAACATAAAACAATTCACATGCAAAGTGTAGCAAGCTTTAAACATAGAACAAATCACATGCAAAGCGTAGCAAGCTTTAAACAAAAAACAAATCACATGCAAAACGTAACAAGCTTTAAACATAAAACAAATCACATGCAAAGCGTACCAAGCTTTAAACATAAAACAATTCACATGCAAATCGTAGCATGCTTTAAACATAAAACAAATCACATGCAAAGCGTAACAAGATTCAAACATAAAACAAATCACATGCAAAGCGTACTAAGCTTTAAACATAAAACAATTCACATGCAAAGGTTATCAAGCTTTAAACATAAAACAAATCACATGCAAAGCGTAACAAGCTTTAAACAAAAAACGAATCAAATGCAAAGCGTATCAAGCTTTAAACATAAAACAAATCACATGCAAAGCGTAGCAAGCTTTGAACATAAAACAAATCACATGCAAAGCGTAGATAGCTTTAAACATAAAACAAATCACATGCAAAGCGTACCAAGCTTAAAACATAAAACAATTCACATGCAAATCGTAGCATGCTTTAAACATAAAACAAATCACATGCAAAGCGTAACAAGATTTAAACATAAAACAAATCACATGCAAAGCGTACCAAGCCTTAAACATAAAACAATTCACATGCAAAGCTTATCAAGCTTTAAACATAAAACAAATCACATGCAAAGCGTAGCAATCTTTAAACATAAAACAAATCACACGCAAAGCGTAACAAGCTTTAAACAAAAAACAAATCACATGCAAAGCGTATCAAGCTTTAAACATAAAACAAATCACATGCAAAGCGTAGAGGGCTTTAAACATAAAACAAATCACATGCAAAGCGTAACAAGCTTTAAACAAAAAACAAATCACATGCAAAGCGCATCAAGCTTTAAACATAAAACAAATCACATGCAAAGCGTACCAAGCTTCAAACATAAAACAATTCACATGCAAAGCTTATCAAGCTTTAAACATAAAACAAATCACATGCGAAGCGTAGCAAGCTTCAAACATAAAACAAATCACATGCAAAGCGTAGCAAGCTTTAAACATAAAACAAATCACATTCAAAGCGTAACAAGCTTTAAACAAAAAACAATCCACATGCAAAGCGTACCAAGCTTTAAACATGAAACAACTAACATGCAAAGCGTAGCAAGCTTTAAACATAAAACAAATCACATGCAAAGCGTAACAAGCTTCAAACAAAAAACAAATCACATGCAAAGCGTAACAAGCTTTAAACAAAAAACAAATCACATGCAAAGCGTAACTAGCTTTAAACAAAAAACAAATCACATGCAAAGCGTAACAAGCTTTAAACATAAAACAAATCACATGCAAAACGTACCAATTTTTAAACATAAAACAATTTACATGCAAAGCGTAGCAAGCTTTAAACATAAAACAAATCACATGCAAAGCGTAGCAAGCTTTAAACAAAAAACAATTCACATGCAAAGCGTAGCAAGCTTTAAACATAAAACAAATCACATGCAAAGCGTAACAAGCTTCTAACATAAAACAAACATTTTCGGTATTCTCACACCTATTAACAGATGGCGAATTGCCATGTTATTACTAAGCAAATCTAACACTGGCCGATACTTACTTATTTTCTAAGTGTTCGAGAAGTTCTTCCATGTCCATTCTCATGGACCAATCACTGGGCCACATTCTCAATTGTTCTTTGGCTGCCTTTGTAACAAGAGATTTGCCGACTCTTCTTATTTCGTAACGGGCTTCAGATGTAATGCTTAAAATTTCATAAGGTCCCTGTAATTCATATTTCAGCCTGCCCTGGTGCATTTGGTCGTCCCTATGCATTAATGCAAAATCTCCAACCCTAAAGTTCTTGGTATTACGTCGTTTTTCATTTAATTTAATTTTGGTTTTTGTTGATGAATCCGAACAGTTTTTAATTCTATTGCGATCTAATTGTAGGTTTCTTATCGGCTGTAAATCAGAACTAATGTTGGCAAGTATGTTTTGAATGAGGGGTGTCGAGCTTTCGATTCCAATGAGTGCTCTAAGAGGTGTTGTTTTTATTGATTTCTGAACAGTCGTATTCAAAACGAGCTGGATTTTCTACAAACTGCTCGACCATTATGTCTTAACTTTAGTCTGTATACGAAGAAGTTTCATAATGGTCCGCATGTATCTTTCTACTTGACCATTAGATCCATGAACGTCAGGAGTTGTATAGTGGTAACTAATGCCCAATGAATCCAAATATTTTGGAAGATTTAAGTTTTTAAAATTCTTGCCTGCATCCATGTTAATCTGTTTTGGTGTACCAAATAATGAAATAAACATTTCAGAACCAAGTATTGTTTCATCAGCTTTAACCAATTTGAGTGGCAATAATACGCAATATTTTGTAAAAGCGTCAACGAGTACCAAAACATGTTAATGTCCCTCGCTCGTCGTCTCTAGTGGTCCTAAACAATCAGCGTGGATTCATTGGTGCGGATGGTTTCACCACATTTGTAATAAAGCCTTGGTAGGGGCCAGATCGGGTTTTTTTTACAGCACACGTGAGGCAATACTTGATGTATTTAACAACGAAATATCGCCTACGTGGAACCGAGAAATGTCTTTGTATTGAATCCAGTGTTTTATCGATTCCAACATGGCACTGTTTATCGTGAAATATTCTTAACAATCCTAATCTGCTTTGTCGGGGAACGGAAGGTTTTGAGACAAATCCCTTGCAACGATAAACGCCCCTGGCTAGAGCACTCTCCTCAGGGAGTGGAATTCGGCACCAATTAAATTATTTTATCGGCTATCACTGGGATGGGGTGTACAATTAATATTAAATTGGACGCCACCAGCTTTTTATCGAAACAAAAACAAAGAACAACGAAAGCAAAAGGTGGAAAGCTGGAAACACCTTGTAAAAATTAACGTTAACTAAAATAAAAATAAAATCAACCTATTTATTTCTGAACCCGTTTATCCAATTTAATAATTATTTAATAATCAATACAAAGAATGAAAACAATAATTATTTATTGAATTTTAAAATTCAACATAAATTGGATATTAAAAAAACCAAACGAGGAGAGCAAGTAGTTATAATAACACACCAAATTCAAATTTTATAAACGCTAAAGATAAGGCGAAGGAACTTATCTTAAAAGGCTGGGATGTTTGCAGCTCTTAGCGTTGGCGGCGATGACTCCAACGGCACAGGAACAGGAACGAAAACTTGACGGTACTTGCCGGAAACTTGAGGTGGTAAACTTAAGTGCCGAACTTGAGGGCTGCGGAGCAACCAGACGATATAAATTGTTCACCAACAAATTAAAATTAAAATATATTGGACTGTTGCCTTTATGGTGGCAGTTGGAGGAAAAAAAAATTTCCAATCGACAATTTGGAATTTTGAATATCGAAAGACAAAAATGGAAGGGGAATTTGATAAAAATGAATGTTTTATTTTGGAGTGGCTCATGCGACAAGGAAACGGCATGTTTAGAAATGTATTAGAAATTTAGGAGGAAGTGACTAATGAGCCACAAAAATTAACTAAATAAAATAGTTTAAAAACAAAAAACGTAACAAGCTGAACAGCATGTTACACCCTTAGGTGTAGATATGATGTAGTGCAGAATACCATTTTTTACGTTATAACGAGTCCCTCTTTCCAGTCATTGAGAAGTTTTTTCACTTCGTTATTACCGCGTTGTTCTATATTTAACCAATTGTCCTGTACTGTCAGGTGCCGTATCACAGCGGGCGGGTTCCGGCTCAGGAAGTCTACATGTGGTAATGAACTTCCTTTCCTATAGGCGATATCAAAGGTGAAGTCTTGCATGTAGACCCACCAACGGGCTATTCTTGGTAGAATATCTTTCTTCACTGCAGTAGATTTGATAGCATTGCAATCAGTCACTGAAGTAAAATGGATGCCCAAAAGATACACACGGAAGTATCTTAATGAATTCACAACCGCGAGGGTCTCCAGCTCGTACGAGTGGTATTTTTTCTTCATATTTATTGGTTTTCTTACTAAAGTACCCTTGTACTCGCGTGTTTCCAGCACATTTTTGAAGTAGTACACCTCCGAAACCAATGCTACTCGCATCGGTGTGTAACTCCGTGGGAAGTTCAGGATCAAACACGCTAAGAAGTGATCTCGATGTTAGGTTTTCTATTATGTACTTCCTAGCAGATTCATGATCTTCAGTCCAAGAGAATGGTTCGTTGGTCTTCGTTAGTTCACTGATACATGTCGTACGAGAGGCAAATTCTGGGATGAATTTACGAAAGTAACCTGCCAACCCCATCAGCTGACGAACTTGTTTTACAGTAGTAGGTATAGGTGATCTTCTTAAAGCTTCCACTTCTCGCATTCCTGGGCGTATCCCTTCCCCTGATACTTCTCTGCCTAAATATTCTAATTTATTTTGTAAAAAATGACATTTTTGCAAGTTTAAAGTAAATCCTGCGTTTTTGAGAGCCTGTAGCACCAGTTTCAATGATTTTAAATTTTCTTCGAGAGTTTCAGATGGAATTAACACGTCGTCTAGATATACCAAAGCGATCGTATTTCTAAGATTTCCTAGTGCCTTGTTTATTGCTCTTTGGAATACTGCCGGGGCATTGGCTAACCCGAAGGGCATGCGTAGGTATTCAAAGTGCCCATCGGGCGTGATAAATGCTGTTTTGTGGACTGACTCTGGATCAATGGGGATCTGGTGAAACCCAGATGACATGTCTAAAGAAGTAAACACTTTGCCTTTACCAAGACGGTCTAACTGGTCATCTATCAGAGGCAGTAGGATAGCGGTCTTTAATAGTGTGTCGATTAAGCTCGCGGTAGTCTACACACAGCCTGTAAGAACCCTCTTTCTTGTTGACGAGAAGTATGGGGCTTGCGAACGGTGACTCGCTCTTGAATGATTTTGTTCGCTAGTAGATTCCCAATAATGTCTTGTACTTTTTGTCTTTCATTAAAGGACAAACGGTAGGGACTTCTATTAACGATAAATTCGTCACGAAGTTTGATGTGCATTGTAGCGTTGTTTACTCAAGAAACAGCATTTTCGCCTTCAGCCACGATGTCGTAATGGGAAAGAACCTCCAATAGTTTAAGCTTATGTATATCTGGTACACTTAACTCAAAGTCAAGTGACGTTGGCAGTATGTTCAGGACCCTTGCTACCTTGTTTTTGACAATTTTAGTACCGGCGTGGTTGGTTATTGTTACAATATCAGGATCATTGTATAAATTACACCCGAACAATAAGTCGTGCTCTAGAAAACTATCAGGTACAATAACGAATGTGAGGATTGTTTTAACACCTGACATCTCAAAATTAGAAACCAGTGATTGTTTTGAGATAAAATGACCTAGTAACAATCCGGTAATCGCAGTGTGGCATGGTTCTATTTTATTCAGGAATTTATCGACATGCCTCTGAGCGATGAGTGAAATATCGGCGCCAGTATCTATAATTCCACTCATTTTGATTCCGTCCACTGTCATTTCGCAAGGAATAATCAGCCTGCCGCTGCTACAAACGTTTACATTTCGACGTTTGTCGATACCCTTTTTCATAAAACAATTATCGGCTTGATGTCCCTTTTTTGCACAAAAAGAGCACGTTGAGTCTGAAGCCGTAGTACTCGACTTGGAATAGCTTGAAGATGACGGACCGGGTTTTTCATCACCTTTTTTACTTTCCGTACAGAACATTTGAATGTGCCCATTTTTCCCACATTTGTAACATGTTAGTGATCTTTTACGTTTTTGATCTTGATCGTAATTTTCTCGTTCACGAAAACGCTTTCGCGTAGGGTCCCTTTCTTCAGCAGTTGTTCTTTCAGGTTTGAATTCTTCACGTCTATGTTTGGGCACTGACCCCAAATATGAAATTAGTTCGGAAATCTTCTTAAGGTTTTGATTGTTCGCAGTTGCTCGAGCATCTCGTTCCGTAATTCCATCTACAATGATTTCCACAAGGTCGGGTTCCTCCCATTTCACGCGTAGGTTCCGGAGGAGAGCGGTCTTTTCAAAAGCATACGCTTCATAAATATTGCAATGGTCGCTGTTAAATTTAGCGGCATTCAATAGTAGTTCTCCTATAATTTTCTTAGGTGGGAATGCCTCTAAAAATTCTCTTGAAAATACTGCCCAGCTTTTAATTTCCGGTGACCAATTTTCAATCCAAGTTTTTGAAACTCCCTTCAAAAACCGGCCTAATCGTACAATAATCTGTTGGTCAGACCATTCAAATTCGTTTTTAATGCTTTCGATCTCTGACAACCACTTTTTTGCATCCGTTAAGTTTGGGCGGAAAATCAGCAAATCAACTTGCTCTGGCGCAGTGCGAGAAGATCTAAGCGCCTTCACTAATTCCGCGAGCAAGTCTTTGGTGGTACTGGATTTTCCCATGACGATGAAAATACCGCTAAAAATATAAACGCGGATATACTAAATGTTTAGCAATAAGTATTATTTTTTTTCTTCTCTTTTTAGAATACGTTCAATCGTAAAGTTTCGTAATTAAAGAAAATAAAATAATGTTACGGAGGCCGACCCTGTAGATCAGCCATATCACAATAAAATTTATACGAGTCATGTCTTTCTCACTGATTTATATGCGATAAGCATTAGGAAATGGACGTTGAGATAAAAGATTTAGAATTACACTTCAAATTATTTGATTACATTTTATCTGAGACAACTCGGAAAGCAAGTCTAGAGAGAACTAAACTATACTTAGAAAAAAATATTCTGTATAAGGCATACAAGCCCTTTTTCATTATAATATAAACAGAAAATCTCACAGTTAATAAAGAAGTATAATTTATTAGTTTCTTTTTTTTTGGTTTCGCTGATATGAATACCAGTTTACTCAACAATAAGAACCCAAATCAGTAAATAATCACTTATGGTTCCTAACGGACATCCTATATAACCATAATTGTCGTCATCCCCTAAATATTCCAGGGAGAACGCAGTAACGGTCTGCTCCTTGTCAACCCCTAATACCAGGAAGGACGCAGAGACTTCAGAAACAGTTTGCTCCTTGTCAAACCCTAAACCCAGGAAAGACGCAGAGACTTCGAAAAATATAATGGTTCACGAGACGGGAAAGAACGTTTTAAATCTGCCAGGTGATCGAACAAGTTGTAACGGAGCCACTTCCAAGTTCGAGAAACCCTTTGGATTTAAATTAAACCAAAAAACTACTTTGAAAAAAAAATGTCATAAAAAATTGAATTTAAAATAGACACGAGTTTCGACACACAGGGTGAGAATAAAGGACCAGGAATAAAATTAATGGATCACAATCCTCATAAGTGTTGATTGTATATAAACGACCTGTGAAGAAAAAAACATCAAATCGTAAACTCAATCTAGACCGGCGAATAACTAGGATCAACTAATTTAGAAATGTAATAAAAAACTCATTTGTAATAAAACAAATCACAATTTATTTTCAACTCTTTATGGTAGAATACTAAACAAACGAATTTTCCTTTGTGAAAAAAATGTCAGAAAACAAATTCCAAAAAAAAACTTTATCCAACTATTTTTACTTTTCGGAGGTACGGAATTTTTGAACATACATTGAATTATAAAAAAAATGTCTTTACCTTTCAAATAAGGCGTCGGTATCGGAACTAGCTGTTTCTCACCAGTTGGTAGTAGCACAAATAATTGTTCCTTTTTTCTAATACACCCGGACTAAAGCGGTTTTATCACATAGGACCGGGGAATTCTCACTTAAGTTGCAGAGAGCAGACCCTGAAGAATTAGTTGTTTACCTATTTATGTTCTCATTAATGATCGTAAAATTTATTTAGGTTCAACAAAAAGTTTGTCTTATACTGCACGTCCTTCGGAATTAATTAAAACGTATATATACCAAACGTCCTATCGGTTGGAAAGTTTAAACATCCGAAACGGATAAATTTTATACAGTGGAATTCGAATTTGCGTACCTCCGGACTAATAATGAAATACATTTGAGCAAAAAGAATATTGAATATCAATGTGGTTACGGGAAGGAGGTCGGAAAGTTGGTAACGAGTTATATAAAACATAGCGGTAAAAATAAAATACGTTACGGAAAAATAAAAGTAAACCTCAATTCGGTGCCAAAAAAAAATAACTCGTTAAAACATGGGGCAGATTGAGGCGGGTCTTCTTTACTTATTGGGAATTTGTGCGTTACGGCTGTGTGTGCAATCCTTAGTCCGGTGGCTTTTATTTGTTCAGCTCTTGAAGTCGGTAGGGAAGGCGTTTCTCACTCATTTGTCACAATTTCATGCATTTTGTTGCGGGTCTTAAGGCTCCATTTATATCGCCACTCATCCATAACAAAATTCTTAACAGTTACCTTGTGGTCTTGGTGAGGTATCAGCTCTAATTTTGGGGCATGACTGTTGCTGACTGATTCTTGTATACCGGTATGTGATGGTACCCATGAGAAAGATACATTCCTACTATCGGACTGAATTTTGAAAAGTTGATACTTGATTTTGAGAATGACTTCGTGGTTTGAGTAGACGGATTTAAAACTTTGCACAGCACTTAAATAATCAGTAATAAAATGCTTTTGTTGTTGGGCACAGGTAATGTTAAGGAATGAGATATAGCTGTAAGTTTTTCCGTGAATATGCTGCTGGTATCTGGTAGCCGTAGGTTACATTTTAAGTCACCGGAAATAACTGCTGTTCCCACACATTTTGTGGATTTGGATGCATCTGTGTACATTATGTGGTGTTGTTGATAACCATTCAGTATTCTTAAGAAATGTGATTGGATCGTTACAGGATTGGTAAAGTCTTTAGCGTATATTTGTAAAAAAGTTTTTATAAAAGGGATATTGATGATCCATGGTGGATTATTATAAGTGATAGGAAATGTTTCGTGGAATTGTTGGAGGTCAAAACCGCTACCTTCAAGTTTTTTGTGGAGTGGGAGATATTTTTATTAGCGTATTGGGTTCAAAAAAAAGGGAATTGTATGCTGGATTATATCTATTCGCTGATATTCTGGAGGCGCGAGAGAGAAGAAGGTACTTACGCTTTAAATAATTATTACAGTTTCCTGTAAAATTGTCGTATTTAGTAAAGCGTGTTACCAATAGATGTCGAAGAATAAAAATATATTATTCTAACGCTTACAACAATGTTTTGAAAAATATTTTTCAAAAACAGTGACCGTTAAACGGAGAAGAAACAACTTCTTCCCGGGCTACATGCCCCGACAGACATTGAATTACACTTCTAAGTCAAACGGGGTTGGTATATCTACAAGATTTGAACCAACCATTATGGTTTGCAACTAGAAGGGACAACATAACTTGTAGACCGGTTTCGGCGTATTACGTCTCATCAGTACAAGGTATATGTTATCGTTCGAGAGTCAATCCCGAACTGAATTTGTCTCTACAATCGCCAAATATACATACCTTCCAATGACGGAAATGTATTAGTTGCGAAATTTATTTGGAACCAGTATGTGAAAAATGTAAACAAATATGAGGCGTCAACCGGCAATGAAGAGAAAATCTAGCAACCGCACACCAGCACTCACGAAACAAGGTACTGTAACGAGTTATTTTTTTTCTTTTTGCAAGTTTAATTTTTATTTTATTTTGTTCCGTAATATATTTTATTTTACCACTAGGGTGTATATAACTCGTCACTTTACAACCCTTTCTACTACCGCATTGATTTATTTTTTGTTGTTATTACCGTTGTATATTTTCGTATAAGTCCGAGTTACGCAAATCCAAATTCTAGCATACACAATTTATTCATTCCCGATATTTCAATTTTTCAACTGAAAGGACGCCCGGTATATACAACATTTTAATTTAAACGAAAGCCGTCTAGTATAGATACAAGTTTTTGTCGAAACTAGATACATTTCACGTTTTAATTCTGACACCTCGACAACGGCCGAAAAGTGTAACTAAAATTTTGGATATAAATTGGCTGTCGCGCATCATTCAGGCTCTCAAGAATCAGTTCATTTTTCGGCTCTGAAGAATCCATTCATTCGCGCTCTGATTGATTCCGGTTCTAAATATTCTCCGTTCAACTTTCTTCCGAAAACCGAAAAACCGTAGTGTGAAAATTGAGTGTATTCCGTATTCCGTTTGTGTGTTCAGCTGTATTTTAAAAGGTAAATCATTTTTTACAATTATACTGAGTAATCTAAACTTTCCGTATCGCCGCTTAGTATTAAATTGTTAAATGTATGGTTTTGAAAATTTTCCGACCGGCTATTTTTTTTTCTTTTGTTGTTGAACTGAAATTTGTTTTTTTTATTTTGTTTCTCTTATCTGGAAATAAAGATTTGTCAACCGTAATTTGATTTCGAATTTTATTTACTGCGTTTATTATATATTAAATAACTGATATGAGTTATTAGTGGATTCTCGAATTATTTTATGCTTTTGGTTGTCAGTAGTTTTAAATTAAATTGATATCCAAGTGGATTAGGTATAATATTTTAATTTTATGCTAGTACGAATATTTTTTACTCTGTGTGTCGATAGTTGGGAACCGTTTAACTCGTGGGAAAATATTTTTTTTTTTGGAATAATTGTTACCGGCTTTAGTTAGATTCAAGGGTTAATCAGACTTGGAAGAGGCTTAGCCACAATTTGTTTGATTTCCCGGCAGATCTAATTCGTTCTTAAATTTTATTTTTTTCGGAATAATAGTTACCGGCTTTAGTAGATTCAAGGGTTAATCAGACTTGGAAGAGGCTTAGCCACAATTTGTTTGATCTCCCGGCAGATCTAAATCGTTCTTTTCCCGTTTCGTAGAATCATTATTTATATTTTTTTTCTCCCCGTCGGAATAATAGTTGCCGGTTTCATTTGGATTCAAGGGTTAATCAGACTTGGAAGAGGCTTAGCCACAATTTGTTTGATTTCCCGGCAGATCTAACTCGTTCTTAAATTTTATTTTTTTTGGAATAATAGTTACCGGCTTTAATAGATTCAAGGGTTAATCAGACTTGGAAGAGGCTTAGCCACAATTTGTTTGATTTCCCGGCAGATCTAAATCGTTCTTTTCCCGTTTCGTAGAATCATTATTTATATTTTTTTTCTCCCCGTCGGAATAATAGTTGCCGGTTTCATTTGGATTCAAGGGTTAATCAGACTTGGAAGAGGCTTAGCCACAATTTGTTTGATTTCCCGGCAGATCTAAATCGTTCTTTTCCCGTTTCGTAGAATCATTATTTATATTTTTTTTCTCCCCGTCGGAATAATAGTTGCCGGTTTCATTTGGATTCAAGGGTTAATCAGACTTGGAAGAGGCTTAGCCACAATTTGTCTGATTACCCGGCAGATCTAAATCGTGCATTAGGGACCCCGTTAAACCCGGTAGATTTGAACCGTATTTGATAACCTGACCGTTAAGTCCGTTAAAATCCCAGATATAGGTAATACATACCTCATTTTCTTTTCCCGGTTAATTTGTTTGTCACTAAAAAGAATTATTCGTAAAATAGACCACAGAGTATTAATAGATCAAAGTTTTGAATTTCTATTATTTTCATTTTTAACCGCAATTTATTGATTGGAGAACCAAGATTTGGCTTTTCCGGATTTTCACTAGTTAGTTAAATTTAATTCAACAAGACCCCTGGAATTTTCCGTAACCTCCATCTGAGGCTATCTGGAACTCTTGACGCTAAGGGTCAAGGGGCCGTGGAGCAAACCACGTTAATAATCTGGCGCCCGAGATTTAAAAACCCGAATTTTGCATCAAGGGTGTCCATAGTGACGTGTTCTTGTGGCAGGAGCCACGTGTAAGAAGGAAGGCACGTTACAAAATGGCGCCCGAGCAGGGACCCAATTGTTGATCACTGTAGGATCAGTTTAATACCGTTTCCATTTTTTTTAGCGTTTATTTGTGCTTGGACCGTTTAAGTCTGTTTTGACTATTTTCTGCCGTATTTTTTTTTGTTAGAGCAGGGACCTGATTGTTGATTACAATAGGATCAGTTTAATACCGTTTTAAATTTTAATTTTTTTTTGAAGCGTTTTTTTCGCTTGGACCGGTTAAGTCTGTGTTGACTGTTTGTTTACCGTACTATTGCAGAGAGTTGATTATTTGTTAGAGCTGGAACCGTTATTCCGTTTCCGTTATTTTACCGTATTGTTAAAGAGACCTGATTATAGCAGGAACTGGAATACAGCTGTGGATATTTTTTTTAGCGTATTGTTGCTGGACCGTTTATACTGTTTTACGGGTTTTTTGCCCATTGTTGATTTGAACAGGGACCGTTATTTCAGTATAATATACTATTTTTTTTTGTATTGCAAATTTCAATAGTGACCGTTTTGCCGGTGCTAGTTTTTCCTTCTTTCCGCCGTTGTTGTTTTTATTTTGGAAGAAGAAGAAGACGTCTGAGCTGGAGTTAATAGGCTAATGTCCAGAAGAAACTCCGAAGATCTTGACTTATCCGTTTTGTTTGAGCAAGAAGAAGCTGAAGAAACCGAATCCGCTCCTCCAGTACCGACTGTACGTTCCGTGGGAGAAATAACCGATAATCGAGTAAGCTGGGTATACTTGCTAAAGAACGAGGGACTTAATACCGAGCTGGTAAAGAGGAATTTATCGGTTGCTGGAACCGTTCCTATCAAACGGAAAAGACTCGTCAACTTTCTGAGAAGAAGAAATATTGCTCCGCGATCCGCCATAGACCAAGAGGAATATCCGACCGCTATGGCAGCTACACCGATAAACGTGCACGATTGGAAGGTGTCTTTTGGAAACCGGGGAGATCCTGCTGCATTCATCGAAAGAATCGAAGAAATCTGTACCGCAAGGAATGTCCAGAAAGATAATCTGCTTCCGGTGTTACCCGAATTACTGTCCGGTGAGCCCGCTCTTTGGTACCGGAATAACCGCAGCAGATACTCTACCTGGGAGGAATTTGAAACAGATTTCCGTATTTTCTTCTACCCCGTTAATTACGAAGACGACTTGGAAGCTGAGATAAGCCGTCGTCTGCAAAGAAGGAATGAGTCCGCCGCCACATACATCACCGAACTCCAGACTTTGATGCGAAGACATGGAAAGCTAACTCCCGAACAGCAGTTAGCATGGCTGTACCGTAACCTGTTGCCGGAATACCGTCTGCAAGTCCGGAAAGGGGACTTTGACGATTTTTCCTCCTTTTGTCAGGTGGTCAGGGAATATGAGCTCCTCAGGAAGGAACTCCAGTCTGTACCCAACCACACTGGACCGAACAGGGGACCAAATCCCCGTCCGCAGCCAATGAATTCGCCGAGATATGGACCTTCTCACAACACGATGCCTGGGCCATCCAGAGAGCCCATCGCCGGTCCCAGCCAACCGTCATCGACCGATACTTCTCGCCGTCCGCCGTCTGATAATACCCAGCAACCTTCAGGACAATATTCCCGTCAACTCATCTGTTTCCGTTGTGGTGAGTCTGGACATTATAGGAATAACTGTCAAAACCCGCCAAAAATATTCTGTTCTCGTTGCCAGAAGGAAGGAGTATTTTCCCGAGACTGTTCCTGCAGGAGGCAGGAAAACTAAAACGAAGCTGTACCGAGGAGAGGCCGACACAGCTTCCGCAAATCTTTGCCTCTCATACCGAACCGCCAGCAGAAATGAACGACCCCCGACCGCACATAGACGTCGAAATAGAAAATCATATGTTTAGAGCACTAGTGGATACCGGAGCAGCAAAGTCGTATATTGGTGATCAAGTAGCTAAGACTTTTTCCCAAAGAAAGCAAACTACCTCTCGTCAAGCTACGAAGGCCCGTTTAGCTAATGGAAATCTAGTCTCCATCACCAACATATATGAGCTGAAATGGAAAATCAATGACGTCACAATGGAGGGTTCGTTGGAGCATTTCCCTGGTCTAATAACCGACATTGTATTAGGACATGATGTCCTCCGCAAGTATAATTTCCGGCTGGAGTTAGGAACCGGAGAAATATACGTGAATGATGAGTTAGTGAGGCGTTCACAATTGGCCAGTCCTGTTGGAATATTGGAGGCCGTGAACAGGCCTATGAAAGAAGTCAATTATGCTGTACCGATAATATGTAGAGAAGAAACCACCCACCGTCTTAGGAAAGACCGCCGGTCTGTGAATATGTCTGTTTCCGAAGTCTCTGCGTCCTCCCTGGAGTTAGGGGTCGACAAGGAGCAAACTGTTTCTGAAGTCTCTGCGTCCTCCCTGGTGTTAGGGGTTGACAAAGAGCAATTTGTATCCGAAGTCTCTGAGTCTTCCCTGGTTTTAGGGGTTGACAAGGAGCAAGCTGTTTCCGAAGTCTCAGCGTCTTCCCTGGTGTTAGGGGTTGACAAAGAGCAATCTGTTTCCGAAGTCTCTGCGTCTTCCCTGGTTTTAGGGGTTGACAAGGAGCAAGCTGTTTCCGAAGTCTCTGCGTCTTCCCTGGTGTTAGGGGTTGACAAGGAGCAAGCTGTTTCCGAAGTCTCTGCGTCTTCCCTGGTTTTAGGGGTTGACAAGGAGCAAGCTGTTTCCGAAGTCTCTGCGTCTTCCCTGGTGTTAGGGGTTGGCGAGGAGCAGATTGTTTCCGAAGTCTCTTCGTCCTCCCTGGAGTTAGGGGTCGACAAGGAGCGAATTTGTTCCGAAGTCTCTGCGTCTTCCCTGGAGTTAGGGGTCGACACGGAGCAACCTGTGTCCGAAGTCTCTGAATCTTCCCTGGTGTTAGGGGTTGACAAGGAGCAAGCTGTTTCCGAAGTCTCTGCGTCTTCCCTGGAGTTAGGGGTTGACAAGGAGCAATCTATTTCCGAAGCCTCTGAGTCTTCCCTGGTGTTAGGGGTGGACAAGGAGCAAACTAGTTCCGAAGTCTCTGCGTCTTCCCCGGTGTTGTTAGGGGTTGATAAGGAGCAATCTGTTTCCGAAGTCTCTGCGTCTTCCCTGGTGTTAGGGGTTGACAAAGAGCAATCTGTTTCCGAAGTCTCTGAGTCTTTCCCGGTGTTGTTAGGGGTTGATAAGGAGCAGTCTGTTTCCGAAGTCTCTGCGTCTTCCCTGGTGTTAGGGGTGGACAAGGAGCAATCTGTTTCCGAAGTCTCTGAGTCTTCCCTGGTGTTAGGGGTTGACAAGGAGCAATCTGTTACCGAAGGCTGTTCATCGTCTCTCGTAGAGTTGGGAGATAGTAATACAGCACCGAGAAATCTCCGAGAGCTGAGAAGATTCTTGAGAGTGGCATCCTGGTATAGGAGGTTTGTACCATCGTTTTCAGAAAAGGTAGCTCCGTTAACTAAGTTACTCCGCAAATCTCAGCGATGGAAGTGGGCCGAGGAACAAGAAGCCGCGTTCACTAGAATCAAAACCTGTCTGTCGGAAGCACTCGTTTTGAGCTGTCCTGATTTCTCCGTACCGTTCACTCTACAAACCGATGCCTCCGAATATGGTTTGGGAATAGCCCTTACCCAGCAGAAGGATGGTTATGAACACGTGGTAGCGTATGCAAGTCGCACCCTGAGTCCTACCGAGAAAAATTACTCCGTAACCGAAAAAGAATGTCTTGCCATTGTTTGGGGGATTGAAAAGATGCGTCCTTATTTAGAGGGCTACCATTTCACGGTTGTTACCGATCATCAATCTCTTAGATGGCTGCATTCCATATCTAGTCCGTCCGGACGTTTAGCCAGGTGGAGTATTTTTCTACAACGGTATGATTTCGAGATACAGTACCGTAAAGGTGCTCTAAATCGTGTGGCCGACGCTTTGTCCAGAAATCCGCTACCAATGACAGCCGAGACCGATTCACCGTCCGCAATCTGTTTGACCGATGTAACCGCCGAATGTTCGTGGTACCGGAACAGGAAGGAAGAGGTCCTGAAGGATCCAGAGAAGTTTCCGGACTACTGCATAAAAGAAGACCGTCTATACCGTCATTTCTGGGATATCAATGATTTCCGAGAGCCAGAAATGTCCGACCCTTGGAAACTGTGCATAGCAAAGCCCGACCGAACCCGAATCCTGCAAGAAAACCATGATGCCCCAAACGCCGGACACCTAGGAATTGCTAAAACCATCACCCGGATTGCAAAATTGTACTATTGGCCAGGAATGTTCAGGGACATCACCAAGTACGTGAGGCGATGTCTGCGATGTCAACAGTACAAACCGTCACAGCAAAAACCGCCAGAGACCCATCTGCCACGAGAACGAATGGTAGCCGGCAGGTTCATCACCCTGACGGATGATCTCTGTTGGAGATGTGGAATCTCCGGACACCGCCGAGAGAACTGCAGCAGGCCGTCTATTCTGTTTTGTTCCCGATGTGGACAAGTGGGACGGATGTCCCGAGAATGCCCGTGTGATCGACGCAGCCCCCGTACCCGATCGGTGGCAGTACAAGCGCATCTGGTCTCCCATAGCGACGAACCCCGACGAATGCAGGATGCTTCCATCCAGTGTAGCATCGGCACCGAACGACCCCACCCCGCTCTGGAAACAGCCGGACGCTGTTCCAGGTCATACCGAAGACAGGCGTCCCGTGAAAGAGGACTGCCCCATCCACACCAAGTGACCCTACGCCGACGTTCCAGGCTGTGAGACGCTACACCCTGGATCACCGTTTTGTTTTCTCACCTTTTTTTTATAATTAGGTATAAGTTGTTGTTTAAAAAAAAATGTAATGTCCGAAAGTTGCACTTTCGCTCATTCATTTTTTTTTACCGAAGTAAAGGGGGTGCGTAACGAGTTATTTTTTTTCTTTTTGCAAGTTTAATTTTTATTTTATTTTGTTCCGTAATATATTTTATTTTACCACTAGGGTGTATATAACTCGTTACTTTACAACCCTTTCTACTACCGCATTGATTTATTTTTTGTTGTTATTACCGTTGTATATTTTCGTATAAGTCCGAGTTACGCAAATCCAAATTCTAGCATACACAATTTATTCATTCCCGATATTTCAATTTTTCAACTGAAAGGACGCCCGGTATATACAACATTTTAATTTAAACGAAAGCCGTCTAGTATAGATACAAGTTTTTGTCGAAACTAGATAAATTTCACGTTTTAATTCTGACACCTCGACAACGGCCGAAAAGTGTAACTAAAATTTTGGATATAAATTGGCTGTCGCGCATCATTCAGGCTCTCAAGAATCAGTTCATTTTTCGGCTCTGAAGAATCCATTCATTCGCGCTCTGATTGATTCCGGTTCTAAATATTCTCCGTTCAACTTTCTTCCGAAAACCGAAAAACCGTAGTGTGAAAATTGAGTGTATTCCGTATTCCGTTTGTGTGTTCAGCTGTATTTTAAAAGGTAAATCATTTTTTACAATTAAACTGTGTAATCTAAACTTTCCGTATCGCCGCTTAGTATTAAATTGTTAAATGTATGGTTTTGAAATTTTTCCGACCGGCTATTTTTTTCTTTTGTTGTTGAACTGAAATTTGTTTTTTTTTATTTTGTTTCTCTTATCTGGAAATAAAGATTTGTCAACCGTAATTTGATTTCGAATTTTATTTACTGCGTTTATTATATATTAAATAACTGATATGAGTTATTAGTGGATTCTCGAATTATTTTATGCTTTTGGTTGTCAGTAGTTTTAAATTAAATTGATATCCAAGTGGATTAGGTATAATATTTTAATTTTATGCTAGTACGAATATTTTTTACTCTGTTTGTCGATAGTTGGGAACCGTTTAACTCGTGGGAAAATATTTTTTTTGGAATAATTGTTACCGGCTTTAGTTAGATTCAAGGGTTAATCAGACTTGGAAGAGGCTTAGCCACAATTTGTTTGATTTCCCGGCAGATCTAATTCGTTCTTAAATTTTATTTTTTTCGGAATAATAGTTACCGGCTTTAGTAGATTCAAGGGTTAATCAGACTTGGAAGAGGATTAGCCACAATTTGTTTGATTTCCCGGCAGATCTAACTCGTTCTTAAATTTTTTTTTTTTTGAATAATAGTTACCGGCTTTAATAGATTCAAGGGTTAATCAGACTTGGAAGAGGCTTAGCCACAATTTGTTTGATTTCCCGGCAGATCTAAATCGTTCTTTTCCCGTTTCGTAGAATCATTATTTATATTTTTTTTCTCCCCGTCGGAATAATAGTTGCCGGTTTCATTTGGATTCAAGGGTTAATCAGACTTGGAAGAGGCTTAGCCACAATTTGTTTGATTTCCCGGCAGATCTAAATCGTTCTTTTCCCGTTTCGTAGAATCATTATTTATATATTTTTTCCCCGTCGGAATAATAGTTGCCGGTTTCATTTGGATTCAAGGGTTAATCAGACTTGGAAGAGGCTTAGCCACAATTTGTCTGATTACCCGGCAGATCTAAATCGTGCATTAGGGACCCCGTTAAACCCGGTAGATTTGAACCGTATTTGATAACCTGACCGTTAAGTCCGTTAAAATCCCAGATATAGGTAATACATACCTCATTTTCTTTTCCCGGTTAATTTGTTTGTCACTAAAAAGAATTATTCGTAAAATAGACCACAGAGTATTAATAGATCAAAGTTTTGAATTTCTATTATTTTCATTTTTAACCGCAATTTATTGATTGGAGAACCAAGATTTGGCTTTTCCGGATTTTCACTAGTTAGTTAAATTTAATTCAACAAGACCCCTGGAATTTTCCGTAACCTCCATCTGAGGCTATCTGGAACTCTTGACGCTAAGGGTCAAGGGGCCGTGGAGCAAACCACGTTAATAATCTGGCGCCCGAGATTTAAAAACCCGAATTTTGCATCAAGGGTGTCCATAGTGACGTGTTCTTGTGGCAGGAGCCACGTGTAAGAAGGGAGGCACGTTACAGTACATACATTTATATATGAAATGTCTTAATATTAAGTAATCACAAGTTTATGCAAAGTACAAATATAAGTTTAAGGGATTTCTAATCTTTTAGAACGACATTAAATGAAGTTTTTGCTAATGATTTTTGCATTAGGCAACAGCGCTACAAATGGAATCGACAAAACGTGGTCAGGTCAAATTGAAACAACAAAGTTTTTGGCTTACCAGACAGATAGGTGGGGTTGGCTATCTTTGATCATTGTTGCACTGCTTGAGCTACTGCTTGCTGCTTTTGCATGTATGTTAGATTAGGTTATGGAACGACGGGCAAATTCAGCTATCGGGTGTCTGCTTCCACGTTAGCACCGCTGGTAATGGGAATAACAGGATCATTTTTGGTGCCGTTATTCTTTGACTAAATGACATCCCAACGGTTTTTGGCTTAATCCTAAGGTGTGCGTATGCGTGCCGAGGGGGTGTATGACAGTGAGCATATCATTTGTCACTAACGGAACCTTCGAGATACTAGGCGCCCTCTCGTCGTAAGTAAGCCTTGTCACGGTAATGCAGGGCTCTGCCGTGATGGACATCTTTTCCCTAGCTACTCGTGGGACTTTATGGAAGAAGTAACAAAAAAACAAATACATTTAGAAACTGACTGACTGACTGACTGACCTCCCTGTAACCTCTGATCAGGAACGAGAGCTCCTCAGTTCTCCAACTCCTGAGAGCAATCCTAGGAAACTAGGAGGTGCAAGAGCGGGGTACCTTACCAATCCGCCTTGAACCAAATTCTAGAGCAGCGGAAGCAGGGTCAGGGGTGAAGAATATCCCCTCTGTGGCTGGTTCAGGCAAGCGCTTACGCTCTAATGATGACTCACCCGTACAAGAGGCAAAAAAGCCCTACTTGGCTGAATCAGTTGTAACGTCAGATAAAATTGACTTACAAAAACCCTCTTATGGGCAGGCTATATCCGGGATCAAGGTGGGTATATTACACCTTGAACATACGACAACCTCCATAACGACCAACCAACTGGAATCTTTTCAGTACGCTATTATAGCCGCTGTAGAGGATATTCCGGAAGGTGGTCCACAAGTGCAGTTCCAGTGCTGTACATTCCGGCCTGGATGGCTGCAGGTTACCTGTGTAGATCAGGAGAGTGTTTCGTGGTTGACTGGAGTAGTCAATTCCCTTCAACCATGGGATGGTGCCTCACTGAGATGCGTCTTGGGTCACCAACTTCCAAAGCCACGCATCTGTGTGGCTCACATACCTGATGAGGGCAGTCGTAGACTAACCTCTGAACAGGTCCTTACTAGGCTGAGGAAAATGAATCCTGGTCTGTTAACCTTGGAGTGGACTATTCTACACAAGGAAGTTACAGGCCCTGGCCAAACATGGACCTTCGCCATTGACGATGGATCTATGGCCGAGCTGGAGAGGGTGGGTTTTAAACCTTACCTGGGTTTTGGGCAGGTTGTTTTCCGCCCTAAAACGCGGTCTTCCTCCCAACAGGCAGCAAAACCAGGTTCCTCGAAAGGATCTGAGAAAATCCACGGCCCAGTGCCGAGCGGAAAACTCCCTGTGGCAGTGAGGAGAACCAAAACTCCTCACAAGCTTAGGGGTAGTGCACCGCCTGCGCGAAGCCAAGGCACCAGCCAACCATAAGCTGGGAAAGCTGGATTTCCCAAGATGAAGAAGGTTATCGTCTCTTCTAGGAAACCGGCAAAAGAGACTGGACCTGGTGTCCTGAAATCGAAGACCGTCATGGCTTCGGCAAAGGCACCAAAAAAAGCAGCTGGGCCGGCGACGAAAGGTGATCAAACCTCGTCGTCTGCACCAAACACAGCCTCATCATTGGCAGGAGCAGATGTTTTTTTTTCGGGTCGAGATGGGAAACTTATGTTAGAATGGGTCCAGGACCCAAACATTGTTGGACTCATCCCCAAGGAGATGCCTACCAACCAAACCCACCTCAAACTCACCGTTACCCCCGCCTCGGAATCACTACCCTACCATACTTCGAGACAGGCGGCGGTCCCTCGCACACTCTCCGCTCACACCGTCATCTTCTACCTCCTATCACTCCTGCCTCTCATGCCATATCGAGTCCTTCTCCCCCCCTTACCATGCTCTCTACTACTCCACTCACCTCCATCCATTCCTCCTCCCCCCTCAACATTATCTCCACCATGTTTTCCCAGTACACCGCCTCCCCTAGTTTCCCCTCCAACTTCTTCAGCACTTCCCCTCGTTCCTCCAGCATCTAAACACATACCCTACATCATCCTCCACTTCACACCTCTCGCACACACCAGTCACTTGTTTCCCAATCTTGTGGAGGTACCCTACTCTCGACCCATGTCCAGTGAGCACTTGTGTCAAGAAGTAGTCCACCTCCCCGAATTTCCGGTCCATCCAATCTCTCCTATTTCCAATCGCTCCTTTTAGCGCGCCCTCATACTCCTCCCACCTTCTCTCCATTTCCTCCTCCGTCCATTCCCGTACCTCCTCTTTGGTCGCACCCCTCCAGCGTTTGTTCCTAGCTCTAGCCAACACGTCCAATGGGTAGGACCTTGCCAGCACCGCTGCTGCCAGTCCACCCACTGTCCTGTACCCCTGCACCTCCCTCAGCAGTATCCCTCTCTGCACCCGCAGAAGTGGCCTAACCCTCGCATTCACCCCCGCTTTTTCACCCCACACCTCCGCACCGTACAGCATACTCTGCTCTACCGTCCTACTAATTACCCTCCTCTTCCACTCTCCCGGCCCTTTCACATTACACATCAATCTCCCCAGCCATGCTGCCCTCACTTTACCCTTCTCTGCCGCCTTTACCATATGGGTTTTGAAGGATAATTGGCTATCCAACCACACCCCTAGGTATTTCACAGACTCCTCCATACAAATTCTCCTTCCCTCAACCATTACCCCCACTTCCCTTGTCCTGCTCCGTCCCTTCACTAGCAACCCCACCGTCTTATCTTCCGCCACTTCCAGTCTGCACCGCTCTATCTTCTTCACAATCTTCCTGCACATTCTCTCCGCCTTTCTTTCTATCTCCGCCTCTCCCCTTGCCGTACATACCAGACACACATCATCCGCATACACCGTAATCTCACATCCCCCTTCACATACTATCCCACAAACTTCATCAAACACACACTTCCAGAGCGTCGGTCCAAGAACCGAGTCCTGAGGCACTCCAGCCTCCATCTCATATCTCCTCCCTCTGGAGTCTACAATCACACGCCCAGTCAGGTAGTACTCCACCAGGTTAACCAGCCCCTGCTCCACTCCAAGCCTCAGCAACGCGCTCAACACTGCCCGTTTGCTGACACTGTTGAACGCGTTCCCGACGTCGAAGAACACGAGTAGGGCCAATTTCTTGTTCCTCCAGCTGCCCTCCCTAGCTCTTTCCACCAAACCCATCACCTTTCTCAGTGCCGAGATGCAAGATTTCCCCTTCGTGACCCCATGCTGGTTTACCCTGAAATCCTATCCCTTATTATCCCCTCCATCAATTTACCCATACCACACAGCAGGCTGATAGGCCTATAGTCCCCCGCCCACTTCTCCTTCTTCATTAGTATCACCCTGGCTACCTTCCATCCTTCCGGGAACTCCTCCTCCCTCAGCACCCTGTTGAATAGTTCCCAGAAGTACTCCTTATTGTCATCCAACATCCTCTTCACCATATCACCCCTCAGGCCATCTATCCCTGGGGCTTTTCTCACTTTAATGTTTCTCCCCCAATCCTCTACCTCCCACTTCTCTACCGGCCTTATCCCCCTCATTTTCACTACCCCCCTAGTATCTTGGATTTCCTGAATTCTGCCACCCACTCCTCCTTCTCCCCCTTTGAACAATTTCTCTATAATCTCCTTCTCCCAATCCTCCTGTAAAACCTCGTTCCTATTTCCACCCATCCTCTTCACCGCTATCTCATACGCCTTTCCCCATGGATTGTTTTCCAATTCCTCCAGTAACTCTTCCCACTTCCCCCTTTGTTCTCTCTCCACTCTACGCTCCAGTTCCTTCTTCTTCTCTTATTATCTCCCTCTTCCCTCTATCCTTCCTCTTCCCCTCAGCGTCTGTCTTCGTTCTTTCTTACACTCCCTCCACAGCTCCTCTATTTCCTCATTCCACCAGTAATTGGACCTCCGCTCACGCCTATTGCCCTTTTTTCCCTCTCTTTTACAGCCCTGTATCACATTGTACAATTCATCTGCATCATGTCCAAGTCCCCTTCCTATCTCTTCTCTTACTTTCTTCCTCATACTCTCTGCTTCGGCTCTTCAACTAAATCCTTTCTCTCTTTTCTTATATCCGTCTCCACATACCTATGTAAGCTCAAGCTTTCCTCATCCTCCAGCACCCCCCACCTAAACACTCTTTCCCACAGCCATTCATCACATGCTGTTATATCAATGAATGATGAACCCCCGTCACCCCTCACGAAGGTGAGCATTCAGCACCACCAGCCCGTTGGATGTTAGCACTTCCTCAAGGATCTTTCCTCCCCATATAGTATTCTTCGCATTGAAGTCCCCTGCCACCATTCTCCTTATGATCCTCCTTTTTCCTCTTGACACCCTCAGATCGTCCTCTAATCCTGTCATGCTCCTCTCATATTCTTCCAGGCTGACATTTGGGCTTATATACACACTGTACACCACCATGTCTCCCATTCGCACTACCACCCTTTCTCACTTCATCCGGCCTCAATCCATCCCCCACCACTCTTATTCCTGCTTCTACTGTATCGTCCATAGTCCATCCCTGCTTTCCCACATATCTAGCATTCACCTCGGAACCACACACTACATCCACTTCCCTCCTAAAAATCACTTAATCCAATATATCATGCGCTATCCGGCATTTCCCTAAATTTATCTGTGACACTCTCCATACATCACCTACATTCCTCCTTCCCGCGCAATGCTGAGGGGTCCAGAGGGTCCCTCCCATTTTTTCCTTCGCCTACTACATTCTATCTCCCCTGGCTTGTGTCCCCTTTCCCCACATACCCTACAAAGGAAGGCCTGCCGACAGTCTCTCGCCATGTGATCCTCGTTCTTACAAAGCCAACACTTACTCCTCTCCTTGACTACCTTCACCTTACACCCTGCTACTTTATGGCCCTTTATCCCACATCCAAAGCATCTGTCATCCTCTCTACCCTCTATAATATTTACCCTGTTCCACCCCAATCTAATCTCCTTTTTTTTCAATAAGGCTACTGCTTTTTCCCATTCCGCCCTCACCACCGCCATTTTCATCCCGTTCCTCTCCCTTACCACTTTAATCACCGTTGTCCCTTTCCCAATCAAATTCTCTATTTTCCCCCTCACATTTTCATCTTCCATCCACGGTTCTATCCCCACCATTTTAATGGGAGCAGATGGTGGCGTCTTAATTGACCCACCGACTGACCCTTCCAATATTTGAGGAGATATAAGTTTGCCTGCGGCACTCCACACTCTGCCACATTCAATTGTTTACAGGCAAACTTACAGCATGCCAAGGCCGCTTCTTATATCCTTGGCAAAAGGTTCAAGGACGAGTTAATCGACCTTGCCTTCCTGCAAGAACCAAGGACAGGAAACACAAACCGAGTAACCGGTCTCAGCAATATTCCTGGTGAGGTAATAGTCTGCCCTGGGGTGAAACCTAGAGCATGTCTACTCATCAGGAAAAATATTAATTACTTTTTGCTTACATGCCTTTGCACTCCAGATGTAGTAGCCATCCAGATGTACTCACCGTAGAAGAATGTTATGACAAACATAGTCGCCTGCTCTGCATACTTCCCAGGAGGCATGGATACTGTACCCCCTCTTGCTATATGGCGATTAATCGACTATAGCAAGAAGAACAGACTTCAGTTAGTCATGGGCTGTGACGCCAATTCACACCATACATCGTGGGGCAGCACGAATATAAATCGCAGAGGTGAGTTACTCTTTGATTATATACTAGGGGAAGGGCTATCTGTTATTAATAAGGGCTCCGAACCAACCTTTGTAACTAGAAACAAATCAGAGGTATTAGATTTAACTATCAGCTCAAACTTTCTGAGCAATAAGATACAGCATTGGGCTGTATCTACTGTACCTTCGTGTTCAGATCATAGACATATTCAATTCAACATTGAAATAGGCCAGAGGCCAGTAGTGGAATATCGCGACTCAAAAGCTACTGATTGGAGTGGATATAAAAATTCCTATCAACTGTACATTGAGGATGGTTTCACCACAATTAACAGTTGTGATGGGATAGATACTGCAGCGGAAAAACTTCGCGAAGCAGTGATCTCCTCCTATCATAAAAACTGTCCACTCAAGACTAAAAGAGATAATCGCAACTCTACTTGGTGGATCAAATGCCTAGAAAAGCGAAGAAAAGAAGTTCGACGACTATTTAACCGAGCTAAATAGTCAGGCAACTGGGAGCTTTACAGAACTACTCTAACAAGTTACAATAAAGAAATCAGAAAGGCAAAGCGGGAGTCTTGGAAAAAGTTCTGTGAGAGTATTTCTGATAAACCTCGTAGTACTAGAATCCACAAGATTCTCTCTAAAGAGTCGATTGCCGAGATTGGGTCGATGAGGCGACCTGATGGCACTTTCACGACCTCTAGAAAAGAAACGTTAGAGCTTTTGATTAAAAATCACTTTCCTGGAAGTTTGACTCTGGATAACAATCGACCTCCGCTCTTTGAGGGCGCAAGGCGGCCAAAAAAGATCGATTGGGAGGCCGCCAAGGAAGTTATCACAGCACCGGCAGTTGAATGGGCATTCAAATCTTCAGCCTTTCAAATCTCCCGGTGAGGATGGAATATTTCCAGCTCTGCTGCAAAACGCCATCCTCATTAAACTTTATAGAGCTAGTCTGGCGTAGAATTACATACCACCCAGTTGGTTGGCGGCTAGGGTGGTATATATACCGAAAGTGGGCCGCACAGACCCACACCCTAAATCGGTCAGACCAATTAGCCTAACATCTTTCCTGCTTGAAGGACTCGAAAAAGCACTGGATTGCTACATCAGGCGGGTAGCTTTATATAATTCCCCCCTGAGCATCCACCAATATGCTTATCAAACTGGCAAATCAACAGATTTAGCGTTACACAAGCTTGTTGAGAAAATCACACAATCCCTTAACAACAAGGAGATTGCGGTGGCCATATTTCTTGACATTGGAGGAGCATTTGACAATGCACCACTGACCTCCATTGGTTCAGCTTTGACTGAAAAGGGCATCAAACCAACCATTACCGGTTGGATATATGTCATGCTCACTAATAGGACAGCCACTACATCTCTTCAGGACGAGACCATTAGCTTTAAGGTTTCCAGGGGCTGCCCACAAGGCGGAGTACTATCTCCCCTACTATGGTCACTCCTGATGGATAACTTGCTTAGCGCTCTCGAAAGAAGAGGGGTAGAACTGCAAGCGTATGCAGACGACCTTGTCATCTTGGCAAGGACCAGGTCAGGAAGGGTATAATATCCTCCAAAAGACGTTGGACGATGTCCACAGTTGGTGTCAGAGGGAAAAGATGTCTGTTAACCCTGGTAAAACTGTAATAGTTCCCTTCACTAGGAAAAGAAAGTTGGAGGATCTTCCACCACTTTCCTATAATGGTGAGGTTATTCCATTTGTAGCGGAAGTAAAATATTTGGGGATTATCCTAGATGTGAAACTTACTTGCAACGCTCACTTGGAAAAAGTTATCCGTAACGAAAAGAGGGCGTTTGGCGTTAGCGTGACGGAATTGAGGAGATAGTTGACAATTGCCTTATAGTGAAGGTTGGGTTGGGAGTGGCTAATGAGATATCAAGCGGGAATTAAGGAAGGATTTGCGCTATAAATTTTAGGGAACGTCAAAACATGTCAAAAGTATGGGTTTTATATTTTTTAATAAGAGAAGATATGATTTATATAGTTTTGGGCAGTGAAAATATATCTCCTGCAGGATAGCGCATGATATATTGGATCAAGTGATTTTTAGGAGGGAAGTGGATGTGGTGTGTGGATCTGAGGTGAATGCTAGATATGTGGGAAAGCAGGGATGGATTATGGATGATACAGGAGAGGCAGGAATAAGAGTGGTGGGAGATAGACTGAGGGCGGATGAAGTGAGGAAAGGAAACGGATGGGTGGTAGTGCGAATGGGAGACATGGTGGTGTACAGAGTGTATATAAGCCCAAATGTCAGCCTTGAAGAATATGAGAGGTGCATCACAGGATTGGAGAACGATCTGAGGGTGTCAAAAGGGAAAAGGAGGATAATTAGGAGAATGGTGACAGGGGACTTCAATGCTAAGAATACTGCATGGGGGGTGAAGAAAACGGATAGAAGAGGGGAGATCCTGGAGGCAGTGTTGCATCCAACGGGCTGGCGGTGCTGAGTGATGGACTACTGCCCACCTTCGTGAGGGGTGACGGGGGTTCGTCATTCATTGATATAACAGCATGTGATGAATGGCTAGGGGAAAAAGTGAGTAGTTGGAGGGTGCTGGAGGATGAGGAAAGCTTGAGCTTACATAGGTACGTCGAGACGGATATAAGGAAGGGGAGAAAGGATTTATCAGGAGAGTGGGGATGGAGGTGGAAGAAGGCCGAGGCAGAGAGTATGAGGCAGAAAGTAAGAGAGGAGATAGAAAGAGAGGGGGACTTGGAGATTATGTAGATGAATTGTTCAATGTGATACAGGGCTGTAAAAGAGGGGCAATAGGCGTGAGCGGAGGGCTAATTACTGGTGGAATGAGGAAATAGAGGAGCTGTGGAGGGAGTGTAAGAAAGAACGAAGACGGATGCTGAGAGCAAGAGGAAGGATAGCGGGAAAAGTGGGATAGAAAGGGAAGAAGAAGGAACTGGACCGTAGAGTATGGAGGGAAAAAAGAGGGAAGTGGGAAGAGTTACTGGGGGACCTGAAAAACAATCCATGGGAAAAGGCATATGAGATAGCGGTGAAGAGGATGGGTGGAAATAGGAACGAAGTGCTAGAGGAAGATTGGGAGAAGGAGGTTATAGGCAAATTGTTCACAGGGGGAGAAGGAGGAGTTGGAGGCAGGATTCTAGAAGTCCAGGATACTAGGGGGGTAGGGGAAATGAGGGGGACAAGGCCGGTAGAGAACTGGGAACTGGGTGATATGATGAAGAGGCTGTTGGATATTAATGCCCCTTCTGCGGGCTTTTCAACAGAGTGCTAAGGAAAAAAGAATTTCCAGAAGGATGGAAGGTGGCTAGGGTGATACTACGTAAGAAGGCGGGTAGAGAGGAAAAGCGGGCGGAGGACTACAGGCCCATCAGCCTGCTGTGTGGTATGGGTAAATTGATGGAGGTGATAATAGAGGATAGGATTGAGGAGGAAGTTGGTGGGAATGGGGGTTTTAGGGAAAACCAGCACGGGTTTGCGAAGGGAAAATCATGCATCTAGGCGCTGGGCAGGGTAATGGGCTTGGTGGAAAGGGCTAGGGAGGGCAGCTGGAGGAACAAGAAATTGGCCCTACTCGTGTTCTTCGACGTCGGGAACGCGTTCAACAGTGTAGGCAAACGGGCAGTTTTGAGCGCATTGCTGAAGCTTGGAGTGGGGGAGGGTTTGGTTAACCTAGTGGAGGACTACCTGACGGGACGTGTGATAGTAGACACTAGAGGGAGGAGGTATGAGACGGAGGCAGGAGTGCCCCAGGGCTCGGTTCTTGGACCGACGCTATGGAAGTGTGTGTTTGATGAGGTTTGTGGTATAGAATGTGAAGAGGGATGTGAGATCACTGTGTATGCGGACGATGTGTGTCTGGTATGTACGGCAAAGGGAGAGGCGGAGATAGAAAGGAAGGCGGAGAGAATGTGTAGGAAGATTGTGGAGAAGATGGAGCGGTGCGGACTAGAAGTGGCGGAAGATAAGACGGTGGGGTTGCTGGTGAAGGGACGGAGCAAGACGAGGGAAGTGGGGGATGATGGTGGAGGGAAGGAGAATTCGTATGGGGGAGTCTGTGAAATACCTAAAGGTGTGGTTGGATAGTCAATTATCCTTCTGAACACACATGTTGAAGGCGGCAGTGAAGGGGAAAGCGACGGCAGCATGGCTGGGGAGATTGATGTGTAATCTGGAGGGGCCGGGAGAGTGGAAGAGAAGGATTATTGGTAGGACGGTAGAGCAGAGTATGCTGTACGGTGCGGAGGTGTGGGGTGAAAGAGCGGGAGTGAATGCGAGGGTTAGGCCACTCCTGCGGGTGCAGAGAGGTATATTGCTGAGGGTGGTGAAGGGGTACAGGACAGTGGGTGGACTGGCAGCAGCGGCGCTGGCAAGGACCTACCCATTGGTGTGATGGCTAGAGCCAGAAATAAACGCTGGAGGGGTGCGACCAGAGTACAGGAGTACAGATTATGGATGTAGGAGGAAATGGAGAGAAGGTTGGAGGAGGATTAGGGCGCGCTAAAAGGAGCGATTGGGAATAGGAGAGATTGGATGGATCAGAAATTCGGGGAGGTGAACTACTTCTTGACACAGGTGTTCACTGGACATGGGTTGAGAGTAGAGTACCTCCACAAGATTGGAAAAAGAGAGACTGGAGTGTGCGAGAGGTGTGGAGTGGAGGATGAAGTGGGGCATGTGTTCATATGCTGGAGGAACGAGGAAGTGCTTAAGAAGTTGGAGAGGAAACTAGGGAAGGCGGTGTATTGGGAGAACATGGTGGAGATAATGTTGAGGGAGGATGAGGAATGGATGGAGGTAAGTGGCGTAGTAGAGAGCACGGTCAGGGGGAGAGAACGACTCGATATGGCATGAGAGGTGGGAGCGAAAGTTAGGGAGAAGACGACGGTGTGAGCGGAGATTGTGCGAGGGACCGCCGCCCGTCTTGAAGTACGCTAGGGTAGTGATTCCGAGGCGGGGATAACGGCGAGTTTGAGGTGGGTTTGGTTAAGTCCAACACTGTTTGGGTCCTGGACCCATTCGAACATGAGTTTCCCATCTCTGCCCGAAAAAAAAAAAAAATATTTCTTGTGGTGTATTCATTATTCTTCTGGTTATTTTTATGAATTCAAAGCACAATTCTTTTTATATTTTCATCTCCATATTTCGGAACCATGAATATATAGCTTCAAAGTTTCAGAGTTTCTTTATATCAAACATTACTTGAGTGAGGAGATCCTATCACAAATATAACATGTAAAAATATTGAGAGATCTATTGTGATACCAAATAGGTTAATTTATCGTGTGTTAATCTATTGGCGCATCTATCCAACGCTTTGTCATATATTGTTACCTGATTAGTTAACTAACAACATATTTTTCTTTCTGAGTGCTATTTCTTTTATCGACTCCTCTGTGCGTTTGCATCTGCTCGACTTGGCGGGGGCACCAGACAAGAATTATAAATAACTTTGACACATACAAATTATTGTGATTTTATGACATTTATGTTTGTCAACATTCACCTAGCAACGATAGTGTCTACTATGATAAAATGGCAATGTTATTAATTCAAACCGGATTTGTATTGAGATTGGATTGCAATAACGAACTAGTATGACATAAAAGTTTGTATGCACCGCGGGCATAAACAGATATGTATACCCTCGGTCGACTCACAAACCCTCGGGCCGGAGGCCCTTGGTTTCGTAAGACGTCGCCCTCGGGGCATAAACATCTATTTATACCCTTGGTACATAAATAACTATTATATCACATTGCAGATTGATATTTTGTTATGTGTGATCAAGTAATATGTATAATCAGACAGTTGTCAAGATTTGTCAAAAAAAATAAAATTCTGAAAGAAATAATTTTGTAGATTTTCTTTACAGATTTCAATATTCGGTACTTCTAGCCGGATAACACATATATTTTCAGGTAAAATCTACAACATTTGGTACTTCTAGACGGATAACAAATATATTTACAGGTAAAATCTACAACATTTGGTCCTTCAGTGCGTTACGAACAGTTCTTGGATAGTTATGTCTATAAGAAGGAGTGAACGTTTGAGAAATAATCAGGCACAATCAACAGAGGTTTGGATGAATCAAGGTTCAGAACAGAAATCCATAACTAGAAAAGAAATTATGCCAGACAAGTCTACAAATGAAGATAATCAAGGTACTAAAAGAAAAAGTCAACAAACAACATCTAAAGGCAATGTAAGATCAGTAGCTGGTAGTATACATCGCCAAATTCTGCAAGAAAAGTTAGATATAGCCAAGAAGAGAAACGCCATTGATGAAGAAAGGGAAAAAAGAGAAAAAGGACTCCTAGATTTGGAATTGGCACTAAAAAGGGCACAGATAGAAGAAAATAATAGCATCAGTAGTCATATTTCAAATCATCCGAAGGAGGAATATCCTTTAAGTGAGCGTAGTCAAAGGTCTCGAATTCAAGAATGGGTAAGCGATCAGCAATATCAAACTGATGCAGAAAATGATGAATCGATTTATATTGACAAGTCTAAATTTGAAGAAAAATCGAGTTCATGTCATGCGAATAATGTCAGATATAATAGAGTCCATGTCAGTAATAATTATCTTGAGAGAATGTTAATCCGACAATCTTTACCAAAAGATCTACCTATATTCGATGGGAATCCTTTAGAATGGCCAAATTTTGTGAGTAAGTTTTCCAATACAACTAAAATGTGTGGTTACTCTATTGAGGAGAATCAAACAAGACTTCAAAAATGTCTAAAAGGTAACGCTCGTGAAATTGTTCAGACTCTGTTGATTTCACCTAAAAATGTCGATAAGATTATAGATTTATTAGACGATTTGGACGACCAGAATACATCATGAATAGTGTCATAGAAAAAATAAAGAACATTCCTTGCTTAAGAGAGGATACATTTAATAATATCAGATAATGTAAGGAATTTGGTTGGCACTATGCTAACCCTTGAGCAAGAAGACCATCTGCGTAATCCACTATTATCACAGGATTTAGTCGGGAAGTTGCCCAATAGACTGAGATTGGAATTGACAAGAAGAATGAAGATAAACAGTGGAAATATACCAAAACTCGTTAAGTTTCAAGATTGGCTGGAAGAATTAGCTGATGATGTATGCCATTTACAGAATTCGTTCTCATCCACTTCAGGGAAGAATGAATCCAAACAAGGTAGGAAATTTGAATATACGTATACAACAACATCAACGAAAAAGGTTTGCGCATTCTGTAAAAAGAAAAATCATCATTTGAGTAAATGTAATACGTTTGCTCAAATAAATATTGGAGAACGATGGAATTTCATGAAAAATAATCATCTTTGCATTCCTTGCCTAAATTTCATTCATGGAATCAAGAAATGCACAAAAAAGAGGAAGTGTAAAGTGGATAATTGTCAAAAGATGCATAATCCTTTATTGCATACTGAGGTATTGCAAAGCAATGACACTAATGAGGTAACACACGATAATACTAGTATTCTGAACAACATACCATCGCAGGAATATGTAAATGAAAGGAATCATCACATATTTCAAAAAGAGACTAGAGTTCTCAAAATTATACCAGTTCAATAATTGAGCAATCGGAAAATAGTAGTAAATACATATGCTTTACTTAATGATGTCTCGACAGTAAGTTTAATAGATAATAAAATTTCCGAACAATTGGAATGGTCCAGATGTTTATGAAATCCAGGTATTATTTTTTGGAGCGAAATGCAGTCCATGTCTTGCTCAGGAAGTGAGAAATAGAAATGGTCTTGATTTTTCAAAGGAGTATCCAGAAGCTGCTCAAGCAATAATGAGAAAACACCATATGGACGACTATTTGGGTGGTTCTAAAAATGAAGAAATTGCTGTGAAACTGATCCAGGAAGTGATCAGTGTTCACAAGTGTGCAGGATTCACTATATGCAACTGGATTTGCAATAATGATAAAGTTTTAAAAAGTATAGATCCTGAATTAGTATCTGACCAATTTGAGACTTGAAGGTGAAACTAATACCGAAAGAATTTTAGGATTTTGGTGGAATCCAGCAGAAGACATCTTCACTTTTCAGAAAAAATTTCACAAAGTTGATTCGGATATTCTAACAGGAAAACGACGTCCTACTAAAAGAGAAGTTTTAAAAATGATAATGTCAATTTATGATCCATTGGGATTTTCAATCAACTTCACAATTCACGGAAAAATCTTACAAGAAATTTGAATATATAGTGAATTTCAAGATACCACGTCAATATTTTTCAATGGATTTCAGTGATGATATGAATACTGAGATACACATCTTTTGTGTTGCATCGGAAAACGCATATGCTGCTGTTGCATATTTACGGAGGCAAAATGAGAAAAATGTGAATTTATCTTTTTTGTACTCAAGAGCTAGAGTTGCACCTTTGAAACAGTTATCTATTCCGAGGATGAAGCTTCAAGCAGCATTGATTGGTGCTAGCATGGGTAACTTCGTTAAGACGAAATTGGAAGTGAATATTAAGAAGTTCTTTTACTGGAGTGATTCAACAACAGTACTGCACTGGATATTTTCAGAATCACGAAGACACAAAGTGTTTGTGGTACATCTTGTTGGAGAGATCCAGGAAATAACTGATTCCGAAAACTGGTTTTATGTACCGTCCAAACATAATGTTGCAGATGAAGCTACCAAGAAATATGATGATATTGATTTTTCCACTTCTAGCAGATAGCTGAGTGGTCCGTATTTTCTCAGAAATATTTCCTGGTCAAACTGTTTCAAGAAGCCCAACTTGAATTTAGAAGATGAATGTTTAGTGATCAGAGAAGACTTTACAGCAGTTATTTCAGAGAATAAAATAAACACATCACTATCTAATGCACTTCCTGATACTTAAAGATTTTCTAATTGGAACAGACTAGTACGAACGACAGTCCTGACAGAACATCCCCCCTTTATTATAATAGATATAACAAGTTTTTAAACAACATAGTCCTTTAGATATGAAGGTCTTTTAACTATACGCACTGGTCGGTTATTTTTAGCACTTTCAATTTCATTGGCATCACTATTAGCATTTTCTTGTATAACTTCAGTTTCTGCAGAACTTTTATTACAATTATCTAACTGTACAGATGGTGGTGAGTGAGTGTCCATATTAGATTTATGATTACATTGGGTAACAATTTCATGGGAAGCAAAGTTGTTATGTTTTGCTGGTACTAAAAACCATCTATTTCTTCTAAACCTGCCCCTGTGAGTTTCGACAAGATAAGATCTAGGTTCGTTAAGCTTTTGAATAACTTTCCCGTATGTTTTTAGATCGGTCACCCATACACTATCATCAACCTTTAAATCGGGAAGCTTTCTAGTGCGATGACGCCTATTATAATTTTGTTTCATGTTATCCCTATATTTCTCCTCCCTTTGGAAAACTGGACTTGTATCAATGGTTTGATTGAGCAGTCTAGGCAAAATTGGAAGAGGAGAACGAACCTTTCTGTTGAATAATAATTCTGCTGGAGTGAAACCATTTTCTAAAGGGGTGGTACGGTATGCTAACAGAGATAAAAATAAATCATCACCTTTTTTGATCAAATTCTTAGCAGTTTTGACTGCAGCTTCAATACAGCCATTGAACTGAGGGTACTTAGGACTGCTTGTTATATGATTAAAATCAAAATTTTTTGCAAATTTTTTGAAATCGGTTTGGAACTGTGGTCCATTATCTGATCTTACTACTTCCGGTAAACCATACCTAGAGAACAGCTCTTTCAATTTGGTGATGATCACATTTTCAGTCATTAATTGAAGTTTAAAGATTTCGAAGAATCGAGAGAAATTATCAGTTACAATGAGGTACCAAGTTCCATCGCATTTAAATAAATCAAGTGCAATTTTTTGCCATGCGCGATCCGGAAATTCATCTCCAAAGAAAGGTTCTTTTACATTGACCTTGTACTCGATGGAGCGTGGACAATTGCGAACTGAATTTTCTAACAGAGGCCTTAGCTCTAGCTCTACATTTTACTATGCCTTGGTGACCTTGATGAATAAAACCTAAAGTTTTTGATTGGAGAGAATAAGGAATAATTAAGCGTGAACCATGCAATAAATAACCATCACACGCTGAAATTTCATGCCTATACTGGAAATAAATAGAAACTTCTAGATCCATTTTATTACCCAAATTGATATATTGCTTAAGTTTTGTACATACAGAATCTTTATTTTGCTCGGATTTGATCTCTTCTAAGAAATAAGGTTTTATTTCAAAGTTTGTAGTTATTAAATTAACAAAGGTATCGGATTCTAAAGATAACTCATCAATTTCAGGCAAAGCAGAATTTTTTTTAAAATTTCTAGACAATGCATCCGCAATTGCTAAATCTTTACCCGGAACATAATAAATCTCGTAATCATATTTCAAGAGTCTCAACCTAAATCTTTGAAGACGCGGAGTCAATTCATCGATATTTTTAGTTTGCAGAACTTGAACTAACGGCTTATGATCAGTTTCGATTAGAACTTTCAATCCGTAAACATATTCAGAAAATTTGTCACATGACCATGTCAAAGCTAACGCCTCACGCTCTATTTGGGCATAACGCTGCTCTGTTTTTGATAACAATCTGGATGCATAGGATACCACACTCTTATTTCCTTTTGTATCCTCTTGAATAAGACACGAACCAATGCCAAAAGAAGAAGCATCAGCAGAAATTATGATTTTTTTGCTAGGGTCGAAATATTCAAGACAAGGACTATCTTGCAATAGCTTTTTGATTTTTTCAAAAGCCTGTTTTTGAGCATGATTCCAAGAAAAAACAACATTTTTCTTTAACAGAGAAGTTAGAGGCTCTGAAACATCGGATCTGTTATGAATAAACCGGCATGAAAAATTAACCATACCCAAAAATCGTAAAAGTTCGTTTTTATCAGACGGTTCTGGAAACTGTACAATGGCGCTTATTCGCTCTGGGTCTACAGAAATCCCCTTATCGGATATGTGGTGACCTAAAAATTCTAAGGATTGTACACCGAAAAGACATTTTTGTTTATTCAAGGTTATACCTTCATTATGAATTCGCGTTAAAACTTCATTAACTAATTTATTATGCTGTTCAATTGTTGGCGCATGAATGAGAATATCATCGATATGAAAAATTACGTTCTCTAATCCATTTTGAATTTTATTTATTAGCATAGAAAAATACTCGGGTGCACAGGTTATTCCGAATGACAACCTTTTAAATTTAAACCGACCATACGGTGTTATAAAGCACGTTAAATCCTGACATTTCTTATCTAGTTTGATTTGATAAAACCCAGAGGTCGTATCTATACGCGAAAAATACCTAGATCCCTGAACTTGGGCAAGAATTCTTTCGACTTTACCAATCGGAAAATGTGTACGCAGCACAGCTTTATTTAATTTGGTATAGTCAACACAAAGACGAATTTTATTATTATCTTTTCTTACTATAACAATAGGACTGACCGACCTTAGAATGGTTTACATAATCCTTAAATGACATAGATGTCAGTAAAACAGTTATTTTTAAAATTACTTAATGTACAAATCAAAATACCTAATATGTTTAATCGGTTGCCTGAAGGGCCTGTGACTACTTTGATAGTAAACCGTAAGCTTTGAATAACATTTTCATCCAAAAAAGATACAGGGATACAGGTTATATCCGCACCAGTGTCTATCATAAATTTACATTCTTTATTAAGTTCAGGAATTTTCAGAAGAATTGACCATTCCCTTTGAGAATTTGTCTCAACCAATCCCAAATTCTGGTTCGAACTAGAACTATTATCATGAATATCTAATGAATTTAAATGGGTAGATCTAACCTTTTTGCTTCGGCATACAGACGCCCAATGCCCTTGTTTATTAAAAGAGCGACACATATATTTCTTCGCAGGACACTTCTCCCTGGGATGGTCCGCTAACCCAACAAATTGACATTTTCTGAATACAGTTTTCTCGTAATCATTTTCTCTGCCCTTTTTATTTGTCGATTGATTACCTGCGATTCCTGATTCTCTCTTCTCAGCTCCTGGCTTTGTTTTTCTTGTAGTTCGGCCTGCTTTACAGCCATAATGCGATCGGCAAGGGTTAAATTCGCTTGTAATTGTAATCTCTCACTGACTCTGCAATCTAACATGCCCACAACAATACGATCTCTTATTAATTCCTCCTTCAATAAACCATAATGGCAATGCTCTGCAAGTGTATGCTCGCCGCTTTATTGGACACGACTATTGAATTTATAACGTTCTAAAATAAGATTTCTCCTGGGTATAAAATGGTTTTCGAAGGCTTGGACTATGTCTATGTAAGTTTCAGGAACCGGAACAAACTGTAGCATCACTTCTTCGGCATCCTCGCCAAGAATATACAATAAAATATCTATTTTCTCGCCATCTGATTTCAAATTTTGTCCTGAGACTGACATGAATCGATCAAAGCGTTTTCGCCACTGGGGCCATGCTTGAGGCATCAAAAAATCGAATTTCTGAGGTGGAGACACTGGAACAGAAATTACCTGGGTCACGACCGTCTTGGTTGTCGACATATCTATATCGTTAACTCTACAATCATAAAAATAACATCTTCAAAAAACCCTGTATCATGACATTCCATCTCTAGGCAACTCAAGTCCTGACAGAACACTATATTCAGATAATGGGTCAAATTTTCGTGGAGCTGGAAGAGAACTGAAAAAAAATTAGAAGAATTAAATAAAAATGAAATTATCCGTAAGTGTAATTTGAAAAATACCAAGTGGCATTTTCTGCCACCCTTATCATCAAATATGGCTGAAGCTTGGAAAAGACTCATTCAGTCTATTGAAAAGAGCCTCAATAAGATTTTAAAAGAGAAATTTCCCCGTGAGTACGTCCTTAGAACTTTATTGATAGAAGTTGAAAATATCATTAACAGTAGACCTTTGACGTACGTATCGCTCGACTATGAAGATGCAAAAGCTTTGACTCCAAATAATTTCTTAATAGGTCCTAATGAAAAAATGGAAAGCAGTCCAGAGACTAACTGACCTCTTTTGGAAAATATGGTTAAAAGAGTATCTCCCTAGTTTAGTTTGTAACATGTCTATCGACCTGTTTCGATTTTACAGAATAAATCCTTCTAATTAGCGCTCGTCGTCACTAGCCACTTCCAATTGTAGTTCTGTGATCCTAAACTCTTCAAACCTGACCGTAAGACAATTGACGTCTGCCAACGGACGTTTCCATTTTTCCCAACGCCACGTGAAACACCCCTTTCCGTTATCGACCACCTACGGGGAAAGATCATCTTTCGATATCTTTCATCTCTTAAGTACCTATCCTATGAATTTTGCTGTGGTAAGTTCAAAATCATAATTTATAATTAATAAGCTTCTTCTAAAGTACTGTCTGATATAAATTTCGTATGCATTCTTTATTTTTTTACAGAGATAGGCAAAATTAAATTCAACACGTGGTCATGAACTGTTCTTTTATACTAATATGGTAGTTTTAAGCCAAATATTCTTTTATAATTCACTGTTTTACTTTTATACAAACATTTTCAAGCTTTTTCAGTTGCGAAATAACTCTTTTAATTATAAAATAACATTTTTATAAACTGTTAACCTATAAAATATTCTTTCGTAACGCCAGTGCCGGTTTCATATATTTCCTAAGCACGATATTTTTTAATATAAATAAATAAATAACTTTTTGATATCATTAGTTTCTTTCAGATCATTAGTATATTTTTTTATTTAGCCGATAATTGCTATTTTTACTGTTTTAACATGGGACATATATTGTTGGAAAGCTTTCAGTAATTTAAATCAATTTTTTTACTTTCAAATAACTGCCTTCCTTTTTTTAACCTGAAAAGCTGACCAACATAATGTGCCATTACATTCAAGTTCCTATAAATCCCTGATCCACCTGTACTTCTAGGTAAGCACAGCCCCAAGGATATAACCCCTAGGATATAACCCAAGGATATAACCCGAGAATATTACCCAAGAATACAATCCAAGGATATAACCCCAAGACCTAGGCTATGATATAAGCCCTAGCCAAGGATAGAACCCCAGGATACAGCCCTAGATCAAAATACCGCCCGGGGTAATTTTTAGTAACGTTTTTTTATTAACTTTTATTCAAATTTTACAAGGCGTTTCTACCTTTTCCGCCTTAGTTTTTCCATTAGTATTTTTATCGTCAAAAAGGTAGTGGCGCCCTCAAATTTTACAACCTTCCTGTAACACTTGTGCAGCATAACCTTGGGGTCGAATCACCCTTGAGAGGAGTCTCTAGCCGGAGCCCTTCGAGCTGGTGCCCTGTGAGGTTACAGCTATTTACCGTTACAAGTTAAACGAGAAAAATGGCTAACTTCTAAAAGAACAGTAAAAATTGGCGATGTCATTTTAGTCACTGATCCAGATAGTCCAAGAAATACTTGGACTAGAGAGAGAATTCAAGAACTTTATCCTGGGAAAGATGGAAGTATACGAGTTGTTGATGTCAAAACTTTAAATGGAACATTTCGACGTTCTGTTAACAAAATTTGTATACTAGATGTTAGGAAGAAAGGAGATTTGTAATTGAATTATATCCTTTTCAATTACGGGGAAGAGAATGTTGTTTTTTAATATTGTTATATCACCTTGTATATTGATATTTTGTTATGTGTGATCAAGTAATATACATAATCAGACAGTTGTCAAGATTTGTCAAGAAAAATAAAATTTTGAAAGAAATAGTAATTTTGTAGATTTACGTTACAGATTTCAATATTCGGTACTTCTAGCCGGATAACACATAAAAGGTAAAATCTACAACATAATGCTTTAATCATTTATTTTTCTTTTCCTTATTTCTATATCTAAATAATTTCCTGAATATTAGTTTTAATGAACATTTCAAAATTGTATAAACTACAGTAAATATAAGAGAAATAAATAAGATAATATCAAGATAATACAATTGATACCATCGGAGATTTAAAGCTGCAGAACGTAAATGTGGCGCTCCCTTGTGTCGAATCACGTACTCACACCAAAATACCGCTTCGTCGAGTTGTTTTATGATCATGCATTATAGCTGAACGTTCCTTTGCTGCCTTCCTATATCTGAAAACAGAAAATGTTTCTTAGATTTTCAGTTGTAAATACACTTTATTGACCACAGCGACAATTGAAAAGGGTGTACTTATGGGAGGAGGTATTCTTTGGTAGACGAGGAGGTGAGATGGAAGGTTTTTAGTTTTAGATTATATATTGGTTTAATTTAATTAAAATATGTAATGTATTTTCCTTACCCCGACGTTTCCCATGGAATAGAAAGAAATGGTTTGTGAATAAAAATGTCAAAAAAATACCAGAACAATGTTTCCATTTAATCATATCCCAAAGAAATAATTTTAAATATGAGATAAGTTAGCGTCAATATTTGAAATAAACGCATAAATATTGGGAAACAGTGTTGTAAAACTAAAATAACTACAAAGTAAATTTACTAAAAAGTATTGATGTGCACATATATATAATTGACTGATTAAAATTAAAATAAAATGTACCTACCCATATGTCTCGATACATTTTTTTTACTCCTATACTATAAGTTGTTGATTGAATGCCAATTTTCAGTTCCATATTGATACTCATTATAACACTGGTTTTCATTATGAAGCTGAAAAATTGACCAATATCAATCTAGATTTTTGAATAACCAAGTAGGCAGACCCAATATTTTCTGTAGAATGTTTGACAGTTTCTAAGAGATTCGTGTTTTATGACAGTTTCAATCTTTTGCGTTAGTCGTAAAGGTAGGATACCTTCCACTTTTTAAAAGAAATGTCGAGCGACGAAGAGTTTTCATACACACCACCTGAAATCGCCGAAAAGGCGAAAAATTTATCCAATAGTTTATTACCTGCAAAATCAAGAAAGGTATATGATGAATTTTATGGTCAATTTATGGATTAGAGTGTAGCAAGAGAAGTATCATCTTTCATATTTTATTTTTCATTGTTCGTATAAAAAAGTAATAAAAAATTTAAAAAAAGCAATGTTGTTGAATTCAAATAAAATTTCTTGTTCGTAGAAAAAATAGTATATGCAACTCTCATGTAATGGTTTTTAATACCATACGAAACTCGCCGGTTAATGCTTGTGTATTAATAACCCTCATTGCATGATCGTTGCATAATATACTATTTTCTACTCCTGTTTTATAATATACTTATTAAAAGACTAAAATCTGTATCATAATGATATTCATTATGATACAAATTTTCATTATGATACAGATTTTTAAGCCAATAGGAATGCGACATTCGCACAATATTTAATATAGCCATGGATACCTGGTTGACATTTCTGAAATTAATTATATTAGGTGACACTTAATTTGACAGCTGTCAAATAATTTTGATTTTCAAAAGTAACTATATATGATAATTATTAATTGAATAATTCTTATTAATCGGAGTAGAAAAAATATTGTATGTAACTTTCATGTAATGGCCATTAATACACTCGCATATTATATACGAAACTCGCCTGCGGCTCGTTTCGTATCCTACAACATGCTCGTGTCTTAATGGCTATCATTACATGATCGTTGCATAAAATACTATTATGGTAAAAGTGGCCTCGATAAAAACCTGGAAGTTATTCACAGACTAGAGCTAAGTTTCTAGGAAGAACTCTAGACAACAAACTAACGCTAAGTTGGGAATTCTGGCACCGTTGGCGATACTTGACACTGAACACCTACTTCTAGTCTCTGAAAAAGATAACTTGGTTATCGAAACGCGCGTAAGATGGTGAAAAGTTTTAGTGTTGGTGTAATGGTAGTGTAAACAGTGTTTAGGGGAAAAACTATGGAACAAACAAGCAAATCCTTAACAAAACGACAAGAGTTCTAAGAGCAGGCAGGACATAACTGGAGCTGCAGACCTAGTACACTGCGCTGGAAGTATACGATGATGGTAAAATATATCATTACATATAGAGCAGTGAGCTGGGTAGACACGACAAAAATAAGAGAAATACAGCTGACCCAGAGTTAAATCCAGCTCAAATAACGCAGATCACAATATTCAGAAAAGGACTAGGGAGGAAAAATCGAGGAGCAATTGGTGAGTACACTTCACTTCTCATCGCAGCCTCCCAGATTGTAGCCTTCCGAGATGACATGAACAAACAATTCAATTTTGTAAATCTCTCCAGACACGAATCAAAATCTAATAAAAAATAGACAAGCAAATTCATCATGAACTCTAATAAAGAATGGACAAGCAAATCCACCAATTATGCTCTCAAAAAGCGCACCATAAGGTACACTGGGGGATTAAAAACGAAGGAGGGACAGAGACTGGAGTTTACGGCCCCAGATTTCGACATAATATGCCAATGAGAACCTCACCAAACATCTTTCAGGAGAGAACTCACGAAATAGAAAAATGTGCACAATTTAATTTGGATTGGAACCATCGTGAGCAGAGTATCACGATCTTCTCAGATAGTCAAGCAGCCATCAGAGCGCTGATTTTATATTTTATCAGCTCAAAGATGGTTTGCAATTGTCTAGCGAACTTAATGAACTAAGATTGAATAACAATCTTCATGCTGGTAAATAAAATAATAGCTGATGAGCTAGTCAGGATGGCAGAGGCCACACCATTTGTAGGACCTGAGCCATTCTGTGAGATTGTTTTTAGAATATTCCAAAAGACAGCTCAACCTCAAACCATCATTTTTCTAATGCTCAAGCTGATAACATGTTAAGATTAAATCGCATCAGAAAGTTTGTGAAGCAGGTTCCGACAGAGCGCAATGTATATTGAAGAGTTTAATGGAAAAAGGTTAGCCCAGCCGACGAAATATTGAAAAAAAAATGGGAAAGAAAACATTATACTAATGAAAACTAGGTACTACTACAAAAATAATACCCAGTATAAAATATAAAACAGTCAAGAGTGTAACCTTAAAAATTGAGCTCAAGCCCAACTAATAATTAAGTTATAAAATTTAAATGATGATTTAAAAAAAACAAGTGCAAGATTATAAATTAATTTGTCTACTCGGTCACATAAGTTTCAGTTGCTCCGGTGACAACCTTAGGCCTTCGACGTCGCTCAGAACGGAGGTAGGGGTGGATCCCTCTTATTGATCTTCCGGACAAAATAGTAGACAACTTGTGTGGGCGCTAACTGAGTTTTCCACTTTGGCCTAGCGCAACTAAATTCCCCCGATAACCCAGTAAAACAAGGGATGAAAAGAAAAGGCAAACCTCAGCTTATGTTCCTTATAATAACTAAAATAAAAAAAACATTTAATACCCTTAAGGGGTGTTTTACAATTAATACTACTACTACTACTGAAAAGCCTAGTAAAAGCCCCCCCACTTTAAAATAAGAAAAATAGTGTGAACATCTGTTTCACACCAATAGTCAAACTATTAACACTAAAATTCCAAACTATACCAGTTAATTTGACCTACTTAGTGTGAAATTAATATGGCTGTTCAAGTGAACCAGTAGTGATTAAATAAGAACGTATTAATTATATGTTCTATGAACGAACCTGAAAAGTAGCGTACAGTTTATAAAATAAATTCCATACAAGGCGACACCGCAGTCAAGGCGTTGGTACCAAGGCAGAGACGCATGCGCAAGTGAATAAAATTATGAAAATTAAATTGTGAAAATTCACCGCCAAATATTAATTTCCACCATCACAATTGCATAATAAAATAAATCAGTAGGAACTACCTAGCTAATGTATATACATGTTGGCGTAAAGCATAAAATAAAAATAAGTACTTAAATAACTCAGAAAAACCCCCGATACCGGGTTACCCTCAATGTGGTCTTCTTTAAGAAGTTGTTGAAAAGTAGCAGCAAACTGCAGAAGACATCATTATCTATCCACCAGGTAGACTCCAAATGTCCCGAAGTGTGTATCTGGAGGGTGGTAAGTATACCCTGGCCCCACAGGTGAAGTGTGTATCTGGCCCCACAGGTGAACCCTTAAAAATTAAAACAGGTGTCGGCTAAAAACTGAGCCTATACAGGAACCAATCCAACACCTCGACAAGTTAAGCTTGCCTCGGCTTATGCCAGAAGCTAATTTATAAGAATTTACAAGTAACGTACAAATCAAAATCAACCCCAAATTAACTGAATCAAACCCACAAAGTAGCCATAAGGCCTACTTACAATCAACAGTATCAGCAACAGTATACTACTACTACTGAATTTAAATCAAATAATCAGAATGCGATAAGCATCTAAAATAAACTGTTTTTGGTCATAGCCAGGGTAGGTTTGAAGAACCACCCACGAATTATAGTATTCGTTAGACTAAAGCGGGCAAAGAAAACAAAATATACACAGGGTAACAGAATAGACTGTCTTAATCAAAAATATACAATCAACAGATAGTATTTTACCACCAACTGTTTTATCTACAAAAACTACAAATCTATGAGACATACCTTTTCCAAAAAGCGTCCAATACTCAAAATTTTTCTCTACTGAATGGCAACCAACTAATGAACCAGCAAAACCATGTGACACACCTCCAATTCCAAAAAATCAACGTTGGCGGTTTCCTTTAAATAGAGGTAAATACATAGTGATGCGAAATCAGTAAGTAGAGAAAATACTTACAATCGTTTTAGTGCAATAAATCCCCTATAAGGGTTTGTGAAAACGGCTTCCAGAACAGGACGGAATTCTTCAACAATACGAACTCCCGTAGAACCAAAATACTAAACCGTATATTCCACAACTAATTCAGAACGAGAACCTATAAATCCCAGCAGGGGATGACTACCCATTCATTAAAAAAATTCAGATTCTCGTTCGATGCACTTTTGGTAACCAACTATCAAGTAGGAGCACACACCGGAAAGAAGGGTGACTGACACTTCCTCAACGCCAATACAGAATACTACCATAAAGAAACCTACCCGAAACATACATCCGAACTACACTGCTCACTACACCGAGCGTGTTCCGCACAGATCAAGTCATAAAGTGCTACACTTCCCTCTATGTAAGTCAATACGCATTCGCGAGTAAAACAGCCTACACTCCTGAGTAGCATCGATCAAACGCTCTAACAGTTCCCTAAAACGGAGCGACAACATTTGTCTTTGGACTCGTAAAGTCACAGAGCAAACGCTCTATCTCTGCCGACATCGGTGCGACAAACTAAGTTGTCTGTGGACTCTTCATGTCACAGAGCATTGCTCTATCTATGCTGACATCGGCGCGACAAACCAAGTTGTCTGTGGACTCGTAAAGTCACAGAGCAAACCCTAACATCCAGTACGACTACACTCAGCGGCATGACGAACGAACGCGTGTATCCAAGACACGACTGACACGGCCAATTGTCAATGTCATCCAATAAATAATTCGACTTTGTAAACGATAACAGAGAAAAATAAAATATATATTATAAATTATTCAAATAAATTTGAGCAATAGATAATACCACAATACCCTCCTGTCAAAGTAAACAAAGCAAGATCAAACACTCGGATTTAACATACAAAACACATGGCGATAACAGCTAATATATATTATAAGTAGATGTTCAGAAAATATTCGAATGCCATCTTACATAGAAGATTTCTAACTAGTATGTATTTGCTCAAGCCAAAATATGGTAGATAAATGAAGAAAATATACCTTTAACTCAAAAGTGAAGTATATCTACATAGATCAGTAAGTTTTAACAAACCTAATTACTGTTTTAAATGTTTTAGACTTCAAGTCAAGGAGTCAGTAATTTATAACTGAACCCTAATAAACTTTAGCGTTTATCAAGCTGAAAGGGACAAAGTATTTGGACTACTGTGGCTACACCCCAAAGGTGATATAATCAAAGCCACAAACAAAATCAGTAGTCCCTCGGTAACTAAAAACTAAAGTAAAATCCACAAGAGAGAAAACCCCTTACTACTCTAATTATGAATTATAATATAACAAACAAAAAGAAACAACTAACATGAATCTATCTATACGGACATTTACCAGGTAGGCGCTAGTTTTATTATTTACTTTACCTAGCGACAAAATATAAAATTGTTGTCATGATGTGAAGACAGGTGTGGTTACAGCCTGCACCACTTCACCGGAAGGATGATGGCAGAGTAGTCCCTAAAACTCTGGGCTGACAGAAATTATATAACTACTGAAGTACTTTCGTAGTAAACAAATGATATTAGAAACATAGAGACAATATCGGTCAGGTAATTACTATATACAAATACTTAATATATACAATAGACGTAGTGACAAATTCAACCGTTACAAGAGTATTACAAATGGAGACAAATGCTAGGAACAGGAAAGGGTGGAAAAAATGAGCTTACACAGAAGAAGTGTAACACATTAACTCTTAAAAAGGACGTACGGATATGGAACCGAAAAAGTTTCTTCGCCATAATTTCATGCTAGAATTGATAAATTCAATTGTTATTTATTCTTATATGAATCTTTGCTTTTCGATTGTGATGAATGAAAGCAATAGACATTATTTTTTAGATAAATATTACTCACGCATCATTGTTCAAAATTTCATTTAAACCTTTTTCAAACGATTTTTCATCAATATTATGATAGTCCAGTTCAACTGCGAATCCTTTGGATGCTGCAACAGCGATATTTTTAAATTAGTCCCAAAACACTGGCAGACCCAATATTGGTACTCCGTGATAAATAGCTTCTATTGTTCCCAGCAAACCACCGTGAGAAATGAAAGCTTCGACATTTGGATGAGCTGCAATAAAAATTGGTGAAATTTCATAAAAATCTGGAACTAAAATTGTTAATAACAAATATAACAGGAAATTGCCATATTTTGGAAGAAATTCTCACAAAACAGAAAGCAGAGTATATTCTGAGCAATTTATTGTGAAGTGAAAGGAAGAACTGGTTATGTGAAAATCTTGGATAATATCCCTTATGCTATTATAAACACACCACAATTTCATCAATATTCGACTGGCTTCAAAACAGAGAGGTACCTACTCGTACTACTGCCAAACAACTCATCTGTGTGTTAGACTGATCGGTCAATGATAAACACCAGGTTGCACTAGTACTCGGCAGCATTGGAAAAAATGTTCAATGCTAGCAACTAATTTGTGAGCTGACGAAGGTTTTTGTAAAAAGCACAAGCCTCCAACCTTGAATCAAAACTCGCTTTAGATTGCAAACACACATTAAGGGAACTGGCAGGTATATTAAAGAAAGGAAAGGAGTAGATATTTTCGAAAAAAAAACATGAGAATCTCTCAATAACATCAAACCTTAGCTGGTTTCAACAAAGCCATATAAAGTAGCAAGTATATAGAGTGTCCCAGAGTTTTTTAGACAAACCATACTCCTAAGACGGCTCAATATTATTTAATAAAACTTGACATGCAGCTATTGAATGGACAATATGGCGAATCCCATATAATGTCAGTGACGTGATTGGCGCAGCTATAACGTCATGTCAATATTAAATGTAAGAGGGAGGTCGTGTGACAGCTTATGTTGAAGGTATTCCCATTCTCAATTCATTCAAGCAACAGACTTAGTATGTTTACTTCAATTTATGAGCTCCAAAGTTCTATTTCAAGTCCTGAAAAACCTAATATCACAGCTGGCCTTGTATTTGCTTGCAGTCGTTGTCTCTTAGGACACGAAAAGCTTGATATCATAGCTGGTGTTCCACGTATTTTCTTGTGGTCGTTCTCTTATAGATCACGAAATCCTCAATACGTATTATAATCAGTCATGATGTCTTAATATTCTGACATTCCATGATTTTTGGAGAATGTTCTGAAAACAGTACGGAAATTGTGTATGAAGGAATGATTAGAAGTAAATCCTCCAAAAACTGATTTCATTCCATTCACAACAAAAAAGGATGCTTGAGAGATTGAAGCTGCCAAGCATCTTCAACGTTTAGGTGGGTCAAATATCTGGTAATTATTCCGGATGTAAGTCTAGTCTGGAATTCACATCTTCTCGACAAATTAAATAAAGGGAAATCGCCTTAATGGCAGTCAAACGGGCGATGAGTAACACATGGAGACTTAATTCACGAAACCTACAATGGCTGTATACAACCTAGGTGGGACCTTACCTACGATGCGATGAAAAGCAGCCATACTCAATTCCCCATATCTTGCTCTGCATGTCAAGGCAGAAGCGAGGATGGTCGCATATAGGTTGGAATGCAACAAAGTGAACGGGTACGAAGGCGTCAGCACCCATGATCATTGCAGAATAACGGATTTAATCACAAACTTGCTTCTTGAAATGAGACGTGAGAATATGCTGACCAAAAGAAATGAGAAATAACCATTCAACATCCAGCTGAAATGAATTGGAATATCAGCTAGTGGTAAGGATGGTACACCGACGAATCCAAAACTGACAAAGAATCAGGAGCTTAAGTCTAAGGTGCTAAGCACAGGTGCAATGCTTACGCATTTTTCGGAAGCTCGCATCTGTATTCCAGGCGGAAAAGGGTTGAAAGGCCAAAATATCCTCAAAATCGCTGCGAGTCAAACATCACTTAAATCTTCAGCATGTCACCAGAATAGATTCAGATTGGAATGGGACTGCCGGCAAAAACTCTAAACACTGGCCAAACACAATAAGATAACGCTCAAGTGGTTTCTGGGGCACAAAATCATAGTAGACAGTAAAATGGTCCCGAACCAGTATTTGGTATATCAACAACTACAGTACGGGGGTGTATATCTCTGTGGATAAAAACAAAACATCAGATGTACTGAAGCCACGTGCCCAAGCAGGGACACAGTAGAGTCCTGGTTAAAAAACTCCCGGAGTCGCTGACCAATAAAATACAAAACCTGAGTAGGGGTTTAATGAAGAAAGTGACAGGATAAATTTTAGCTGAATGTTGAATGTGTTTGCCCAAAATGTAAGCATGACTTTCATTTAAAACACAATTCAAATATCTTGACAAACAATTTATAAAATTTTATTCACTATACGGTCAGTCGTAAATGATTTTTCAAATATATTTAATTTTTTTAAAAATTTTTGGTTTGGTCTGGCGATTGGTGGTCAACAAAATGAGAGTGGGAGTGAAAACAAGTTTCAAATATGAGGCTACAAATGTGAACTGCAGCATTTCATCTCACTTCTGTGAGCTGGATAGGCACAGCTTTTTCTAGCTGCTCGTGGAAAAGTTACCTACCTGATATCAAGCTAACATGAAGCCTAATATATTGGAATAGGTACCAGTTCTTCTCGCATGTAAGTGATTCCTAGAATTAAACCGCCTGCTAGGTACAGGAAATGTTCAATTTAAGACAAAATTATCCAACTATATGATTTCTCCTCGTTTGAAAATGGTCTTTAAAGACAAATGTGGTTTTACTCACCTAAAATATCTGCCTGAGGTAACCATTTCAATATTTTCACGTTTTCTGGTTTCTCTGGTAAGTCCTCTTCAAATTTCCACAAAACTTTTTGTTTTATTTTAGAAAATGCATTCAAAATAGCCTTCCTCTTTTCAGGTTCAAAATTTGCACTCTTCAAAATAGACCCCATCGAGAAGATAATCACACCTTCAGATGAATTATCCATGATCTCTTGTAATTCTGCAGGTAATGGTTCTGGTCGTATAACATGGTGCCCACCGATTTCTTTAATATTTGGCTGCAGAGGCACTGGATCATATACACTAGAATGAGACGCAGCGAGTATTAAGCTAGCATTAAAAATTATTGAAGTTAATTCTGGAGCATCTGGAATTACTTCTTTCAGTACAGTGCTTTGTGCAGGTATCATTATATTGTGAATAAATATCTCGCCAGACATTTCGCGATAGGTATTTAGTAGTCTTTGCCAGAAGTTCATATTTGTATCATGGCCTGTTAACAGATGCGTAACGTATGACGGTGGTAAAGGATTGGCTAATAAATAGTTACTAAATGAGTTTGTAGAGCCAGGAGCGAGTATTATTAAAGGACACTTGAATCTGTATGCAAAATATGTCAATGCATCGCTGAAAAAATGATTTATAATGACGAGATCCAATGTTTCGTTTGAGCGTATGAGGTTTTGAACATTTTTGTTTTGTAGGGTTAACCTAGATTTGTGTTGCCCGTAATTGGCACCTACTCCAGTTTTCTGACATATGACAGTTGTCCAAAGTCAACTGCTCGTGACACGTAATCTGAATGTAGTGAATTATGAAGGATTACCTTCAAAATAAGGCTTTATTCTACAGAGAACAACTAACATAATATTATTGACAACTTTGTAACATAACTGACAATGTCATGAATCCTATCAAAATGGTAATATCATGACATTCTTCCCGCCTTCTTATTTCTCGAGGAAGTCTTCTAAATATTGAGGACGCCTTCGTGTCCTAACTGGCCTATCGGTATTCAGCACTGCGTCTTGATTGTGTTGGTCTTGAATGGAGTGGTCTTGAATGAGATGGTCTTGATTTTCTTGAATGCTTTGTGTTCGGATTTTCAACATTTAAGATTTATTTTTTTTGGAATTGAAGAATCAATGTTGCTGCTGCTACGTAGTTAGTGAAGAACGACTGGGGGGTGTGTTTAATTGATACGAAAAAAGTATAATTTTTTCTGACAATTCAGTATTTTATTTTATTTGACAAGGAGTAATAATGGCTTTTTTAATTTCTACAGAAACGCATTTTTTATGGCACAATGAAATAGAGCGGTTGATTTCTTACGCACGATTGGACTACGAAATATATATTTCTTGATATTATAAACACTTTTATGCAACAGCGGTGGGTTGAGAAGAAATTTCAACATACTCCCCTCCTTTGAAGCGTTTGCTTCAAGAGGAGAGAAAACCAATTCGAAGGACCATCACTCGTTTGATGGCAAAGGGCATATCTTTGCGATAGAGCGAGTGAACTCTAGAGTTTTTTGTTCGTAATTTCACGACGCGAACTTTATTGTCTGCGCTCGGAATGATTTCCGTTACTCGGGCTCTCAGCCACTTTAGAGGAGGCATATAATATGCCTCCTTCCTTTATGAGGACAAGATCATTGACCTTTATGTTTTCTTTGTGAATTAGCCATTTTGGTTTATTCTGTAACTGGCTGAGATATTCAGTTGACCACCTTTTCCAGAAAGTCTGTTCAATTTTTGTCATATTTTTCCACATTGAAAGTCTATTAGAGTTTGTAGTTTGCAAAGGTTTTTCTGGAAAGGACGTCAGACTGGAACCTATGAGAAAGTGACCTGGCGGTAAAACGTCTAGGTCTAAAGGATCATTTGAAAGAGCGCAAAGCGGTCTTGAATTAAGGATTGCCTCTATTTGAGATAAGATAGTGCTTAGTTCTTCAAAGGTAAAATAAGAATCTCCAATTACTCTTTTAATGTGATACTTTGTGCTTTTAATCGAACTCTCCCACAGTCCACCCCAATGTGGACTACGGGGAGGAATGAATACCCATTGAATGTCTCTAAGAGAGAGATAATCCTTAATGTCTTTATTATGTTTATCATTTTTGAAGAAGTTGTAAAATTCTTTTATTTCATTTCTTGACCCTTGGAAATTTGTGGCGTTGTCAGTGAGTATGACAGAAGGATTACCTCTTCGAGATATGAACCGTTTGAGCGTGCAAATAAACGCATCCGTTGTGAGGTCTGAAACTACTTCGATGTGTGTAGCTTTCGTAGCCATACATACGAAAACAGCTTTCCGTAATGAAGAAGATTTGATAAGCATCGGACCACCAAAATCGACGCCAAGCTTTGCGAATGGTTTTGAGAAATTTACTCGGAATTTTGGAAGATCTGACATTATTTGTAGAGCAACTTGTGCTTGCAAACGAAAACAAACTATACAATTTCTTGTAAGTTTTTTAATTGCTCGTAAGCCATTGAGAGGCCAATAGCGAAGACTAGTATGTGACAGAACGGTTTGTGGACCTGCATGATATAGGTCTAAATGCTGTTTTCTAAGAATTGAGTTGACTACGTAATCTTTGGCGGGTAACAAAATAGGAAACTTTTGATCAAATGGTATATCTGCCCTTGAGAGACCTTAAAATCCCTTCTTTGTCCAAAAAGGGGCTAAGCGATAAAATCGACTTGTTAGATATGACTTTGTCATTTTTTAAACAGCTTATTTCCTTAGAGAAATGTTTTTCCTGAAAAATTTTTATAATAAAATTATGAGAATAATGTAACTCTTCAATAGTTAAAGAGTCATCAAGAACCTTGTCAGGACTGGATTTCAAATTGCTTATGAACCTGAAAACAAACGCGATGGATCTTTGCAGGCGATTAAAGCTAGAATACTTTAGAAACGTCGAATACCAATATTCATTGGTTATGGAAACATGTAGGGAAATCTTTTTCACACTACGTTCTCCCTTGAATGCGTCATTATGTTCTGAAGCTTTGGGTATGATTTTACTGGGGTCAAAATCAAGATCTTGTAAGAATCTTGGTCCTTTCCACCATAGTTCGCAGTGCTCAATTTTTTCGGGAGAAATACCGCGGGATAGGGGATCGGCGGCATTTTCTTCGGAAGAAACGTGTCGCCAAGTGAAAGATTTGGTCAGGCCTTGTATCTCAGCGGTACGATTCGCCACGAATGTTGACCATTTGGAAGAATGTGCAGATAACCAGCATAGAACGATTTCTGAATCTGTCCATAAATTGACGGATTCAAATCTAAGGACATTATTAAAAATCGCCGCTATTTTTTCTACTAAGCGGGCCAATAACAACGCACCGCATAGTTCGAGTCTAGGCAAGCTAATCGTTTTGACAGGGCTAACTCTAGACTTGGTGCATATTAGACGACTTGAAACAGTTTGGTCGCCGTATATTGCTCGCAGATAAACGCAAGCAGAATAGGCGAGCAGACTTGCGTCGACAAAGCCGTGGAGTTCAACTTTAATCACATTCTTCTCAATAAATAAGCACCTCGGAATTTGAATATCTTTTAAGCAAGGGATTTTTGTGAAAAAGTCTAACCATTCATTCAATAGGTCTGGCGGAAGCCATTCCAATCATTCCAATCCAACTTACTGATCCAGATTTTTTGCATAAATATTTTTGCGATTACAATCACAGGAGCAAAGTAACCACACGGATCAAACATTTTTGCAATGTTTGACAGCACCTCACGCTTTGTAAAGCATTCCCGGCTTTCTTCCGGAGGCAAAGAGACACCAAATTGGTCTTGGAAAGAGTTCCATTTTAAACCGAGAACTTTGTTTGACACTTGTTCCATTTTAATATCAAGCGTCTCAGAGGGTGAATGAGAATTATTTTGGAGAACATTTTGATTAAATTTTTTTGAATTTGAAGCGAATTTATGAAGATAAAAACCAGCTGAGTTTAAAAGAGTATTTAGTTCGACATAAACATTATGAAGATCATTTAACGAATCTTGAGAACATTTGATTCGGATTAACTCGAACATTTCGATACATTTTTTGAATGTCCGCTACGAGGACGTATTTGTGTACTCGAAATCTAAGCAGAATGTCAAACAGATCCGATTGAACGGGAAAACCTTTGAGAGTTATGTTGTTCAGAGAAACACCTGATGATGACGCCATGGAGCCGTCAAAGACAACTCTCAATTTTGTAGATGAACTCTCTAGCTTTAGAACTGGATGATGTGGAAGAAAGAATTTGTTCTCATTGTATGCATTTCTTATAGTAAGAGGAATTATTTTCGCATGATTTAATGCTATGTATTCATCGATGAATGATTTGTATGGATAAAACAACTCATGGTTTCTTTCAAACCTTTTTCCTAGGAGAAAAAACCGCTTTTTAGATGTTCATTGGGATTCTTGAGAGGAAGATTTACTTGAAATTGACCTTTGGGAAGTCTTATGGTTGTGTCCCTGAATATTTTTTCACAGAGTTGATTTTCTGGAGTTAGATTAGATGTTTGATTGATTTGTTCAAGTGACCAAAATTTTTCTAGGAGATCACTAGTTTCATAAATTTGAGAAGACATGCAACCGTTGTTAGAGATGACAGAAGTAAACGATGATGTTTGAGTGTGATCTTGAATGAGACCAATTTTCCCCCCGACTATAAAACCTAAATGGAGTATTAAATAATATTGGCTTATTTTTTCCTATATGTATCATGCCCGGCACTAAAAGATTGTAGTAAATATCTGCTCCACGGAGCATGTCAATTTGGATCTGCTAGATTAATGTTCTCGGGTATGTTGAGATTGTTAATGTTAAGTGTAACTTGAGGAAGATCAATAGTGATCTTGTTTAATATTGCACATGTTATTTTAAACTGTTTGTTAGAATTTGAGTTAGAGTGAATGTTTAAGTTAATCATTTGTGTGGAGCTGATCGAATTATCAGATACTCCGGAGATTTGTAAAGGCTTAGAAAAAGTGCTTAGGCCAAGTTTTTCAACCAAATCTTGAGTACAAAATGATGTTTGAGATCCACTGTCTAAGAGACACCTTACTTTAATGGGCTCTCCATTATAGCTATAAATTGTGACGACTGCTGTCGATAAAAGAACATGAAATTGTTGTTTTGAACATGAAGAAAGGCTAGTCGTATTTTCAACGTTTGTATTACCTGAGTTGTCATTATTTGGTACGCAAGAAATGGAATTTTGACTTGGGCGATTAGGCTGATTATGAGGATTATCATTGCGAGTTTGTGATCTATTCAAGTGATTGCTACGAATCCAAGTATCGCCATAATTCCGAGAATAGTCGGACGCGCGATTGTTTTGATTATTATTCGAACGAATGTTTGAATTGTTACTTATGTTAGGATTGAAATTGTTATTATTAAAAGTTCTCTGACTAGAACGTTGAGAAACTGAGGAAATCTGGCTATCATGTAACACTGTATGGTGTGAAGCACCGCACACAATACATCGATGCTTTGACAGACAATTGTTGGTACTGTGATTGTTTAAACAATTTTGACAAAGGTTATTATTCAGTACGAACTGAATTTTGTTATTATTTGAAGTTCCTTTGAACTTTAGACACCTATATATGTTGTGATTTTCCAAGTTAGAGGAAGAACATTTTTTAATAGTGTACGCCACTGGTTTACTGCTGCCAGAAGCATCTGACGAACTTGAATAGTGCGACAATTTTTTGACCGGCTTTGGACTCAATTTTGTCGAACTAGAGTTTGTGGGACACGGCAATGTTTTTCTAAGAAAGATAAAAAATCTTCCAAAGTTGGCAATTTTTTAATATCTCGTTGTAATCTGTGAGATTTTCTGATATTAAAATCTAATTTTCTAAAAAAAATATGTACTAATATTAAGTCACTTTGTTCGATGGGAACGCCAAGATTTTTTAACGCGCCAATATTTTGTTTTATAGTAGTCAAAAAATCACGTAAATTGTTTTATCTACCTTTGTCAGATTTGGTAAATTTTCAAATAAATTCGTTAAATGGGATTCAAGAATAGAATAATTATCCTCGTAACGTTCTCTAAAAGTGTTAGAGCTATGTCGAAATTTGTCTCAACTAGCTTCAACTTGTCTACTAATTTGAGAGCCTCATCTCTTAAATAACTTTTTAAATAAATAAGTTTTTGCAAATTGTCAAGTTGATAATTATTGACTATTAGTTTTTCGAATATGTCGTAAAAAGACTGACATTCTGAGGATGAACCGCTAAAAGGTTTCATTGATATGTCAGGAAGTTTAACATTAATTTGCTGTAAAACGTTTTGCTGGGGAACTTTAATTTGAGTAGAATTTGAGTCAAGTGTTTGTAAAGCTTTTAGCTTGGTGTTAATGAAAGATATAGCGTCCAAAATCAACCCTTCTATATCTTCGTCCTCAGGGACTTGCACGGGCTCGTCTTCAAGAACAAATAGAGCAATTTGCTCTGCAATGACATTATATGTTTGCAAAATTTCGTTTAACGCGGCTTTGCGAATACTAAGTTTTTCAATGTCGTCCGAATTTTCATTTATTTGTATCCAATTAAATATTTTTGTAAAACGGCCCTTGCAATACCCTATTTTTCGTATAAGAGCATCCATATTATTTATAAAACAAAGACCTATTGAAAATATAACAAAGAAAGTGAATAATATTTGCAAAATTCTTAACAAACAATAATAATTTGAAGAAAAATATTTGGAAAACACAAAGTTCTATACTAATACTTGTTACTTTTAAGTAGAAAATGCGTGAAACGTATAGAATACAGTGGTAAAAACAGCAGACAAGTTCACGCGTATATACGCCCTAATACTAGTTACAGGAAAGAAAAATCTTGTACAAATATTGTTGGAAACAACTTCCAACAATTAGTTATTTTGTAATTTTTATAATTGAAGTTGGCGATTCGTCGCTTAAATATATGTTGGTCAACCTGACTTGATATTCGACAATAATAGTCGAGTGCGAGTGTGTGTGCGCCAGTAAATGGCGAGAAAAGTCAGTTTGTTTCTTTGATGAACAATTGTCATTTTTTGTGGGTTTTATCCCTATTTACTGTAAAATATTAAAGCTCTGCCTTCGGGGCATCTTTCAAAGCTCTGGGTTAGTCCCATCTTTGCATTGTAAATAACCTTGTAAATAGTTTGTGTAATATATATGTAAATAGCAAAATTGGTGAGTCTATATACTAGCAAATCTATAATATACAGTCCATTCTACATTACTCACTCCTCAGATAATGTATCCAACATTATTTTTGGTCCTTTCGATGCGGATTCATCATTTCCAATTTTAATTATTTCCATTTGGATTCAGTACGTGTCAAACCGTTGGTCCGTGATTTTGGATAAAAAATGGCGGCCTACCCTTTTAGCCACGCCACCTACCAGCGAGTAATCTCAATAAAGGAAACCGATGTATGAACATTAAATTGAAGCCGCGGATCATCTGTTCTAGATTGTCACAGACATTGGTGCAATAACTAGTGTTTTAGGTCGTAAATTAGTTTTCATTTTTCATCATGGCGAACAAAAAAGACATTGAACGCCTTAATGTTAAAAAACTACAGGCAGAAGAGACAATAGCTCGAATCGAACGATTTCTTGTTGAACATAAAGACGATCCTGTTAGTGAACAAAAAACTGAGCGCTTAGGTGCACGCAAGGAGCTTCTTCAAGAAGCATTCACTAGAATAAAGGACATTCATGTTGAAATTTTATGTTTAGACAAAAACTATAATGAAACATTAGATGACATTGAGGACAAATACATTGATTTAATAGCCAATATTAAAAGGGAGCTAAGTATTCATGACAGAAATTCAGGTAAACTCTTTCATAATAGCATGCCCATTCAAAAGAATGATATTTCTACCACAAAACTGCCACCTATTGATATTCCGTCATTTGATGGTAAAAATTTAACGAATTTTAAATTATTTATTGAAATTTTTACTGCTGTTATTGACAAAAATCAACAGTTAATGGAGGTAGAAAAGCTGTTTTATTTGAGAAACTATCTAAAAGGTGAAGCGCTATCTCTAATAAATAATCTACCATTAATTAATTCTTCATATAATGAGGCTTTAAATATTTTAAATCAAAGGTATAACAATGAAACAATGTTGATAAATTCTCACATATATTCAATATTAGATATTCCTAATTTGCAAAAGGGAACAGCTCAGTCTTTGAGAGAATTTGTCAGCAAAATAAGACAGCAAGTAGGTGCTCTAAAAAATTTGGGACAGCCTGTTGAAAGCTGGGATATGCTGCTAACCTGAATATTGTCCAGAAAGACGGATCAATTTACAAACAGGTCGTACCAAATCGATAGAGACAACTCCAAGTTGCCAACCTTAAATGAATTTTTATTATATTTAGAAAATAGAGCTACAGCCTTAGAGGCTACTAATAATATGCCTGAAAATAAAAGCAAAGAAAAATCTTTTTCTCATTTAATCACAAGGTCAAAATCGGATAAATGTTCGTTTTGTTCGTTTCATGGCCATAAACTTCACAATTGCAGAAAGTTCAGGTCAGTTCCCGCAAAAGAAAGAATTTCATTTATAGAAAAACACAAATTTTGCAGATTGTGCCTAAATAGTCATGCTGACAAATGCAAGATGAATTTCAGATGTATCATGTGCCAAAAAGAACACAACTCGTTGCTGCATTTGGACAAGGTAAACAGTGCTGAAAGGGTGTCTGAAGCAGAGAACAAGGTAATTACTTTCAATTCAGTTCAAACCCAGAATCAAATAGTGCTTTTACCAACAGTAAAAATTAAACTTAAGGCCCGTGATGGCAAGTATATTTATGCCCGAGGACTCATCGACACGGGTTCTCAGATGTCGTTAGTTACAAGAAGCTTGGTAGAAAAATTAAATTTTAAACCATATAATAATTGTATCAATCTTGTTGGTGTTACAGAAAACATAACTAAAATTCAAAAATCTATTGATTTAAAGGTAGAATCCTGTTCTCATGATTACTCCACCAATCTCAAGTGCGCAGTTGTTGATTTAATTACCAGTGAGTTACCTCACATAACTTTTGACAAATCCAAACTGAATCTTCCGAAAGGCATTACTTTGTCAGATGACAATTTTAATCAAACTGGAAGCATTGATCTTTTATTCAGTGCAAATGTTGCATTTCAAATTTTTTTGTCACAAAAAATTGAATGTGACACCCTTTATTTACAAAATACGCTTTTCGGTTATATTGTCAGTGGATGCATTGTTACGGGACAAAGAATTATTTGGGCCTCTCTTTCAAACATCCAAAAATAAAATCTGTGCCTACCAACTGCTATTTTATTAAAAACAGATCCTGATTGTTTTAAGTAGGATTATAACAATTAATGTCTCAGGAATCCTTTCAATTTTCTCGAGCGTCTCCATGAAGGGCACCTAAAAATAATAAATAAGTATTTACCACTTATTCTTTAGAACAGTATGAGATATAATAGGTCAAATATTTATATTCTAAATTTACAGAATATCTTATTTGAACATAGGATGATCACCAGATCATAAAAGTTAGTAATTGGAAAATGTAAAAGGCTTAAAGGTTATTTTGTTTACATGGTGTACAAAGTAGATGACAATCTTGTCATATCTGTCAATCTTAAAAATAAATCTTCTCAAAGTGATTTCAATCTTTCATCATAATGTCACTTTTCTATTCATAGATCTACTGATTAAAGATCATTGACCTTCCTTATCAATTAATAGTTTCTTCTTTTAATTTCTGTTATCAGAGCTTATCTCTGGTGTTAAGTACTTTGGTAATAAAGAAGTAAATGAAAAGAACATACCCTTTTTTCTAAGACCATCCATACGTAGATAGGAGATGGGTTTTCTTTTTTCTTCCATGTGAGGTTCGTGATAGACCACATGGTTTAGAAATTTTGCTAATTTTTGCAAATATATTTAAGTGAGCTTAGATTTTATTAGAGTGATCCTGTTGGAGCTCTACCACTCTGTATAAGTGGATATTTATTTTCGCTCAGCTTAAGTTCCTGTTTCCACATCCGTAGGCGAATCCACTTTGAGGCCACACAACTTCTATGGTGAGTTTAATTTGTCAGTGTACTATACTCAACCCTCATAACATTTAATTATTATTACCAAATACTTACACAAGCTCCTTTTTAGGTCTCTTCCTTTCTTTCTTCCTTTTCTTCGATCTATCTTCTTTCTTTGGCTTTATTTCATACATCGATATCTTCATTTCATTCCTGCATCGACATCATCTACACCCAGTCATCATATCGGATACACCTCTACCTACAGGATATAGTAAGCCACCATCAGTTCTTTCGGAGGGACACCCCACAGCACCCGATTGTAAACAGGTAACCTTCATACCTTACTCTTAACAAGGAATCCAGGGGTTTGAGTAGAAAACATTTGGCTGAAATAACAATTATCTGTATGGAAAAGTATTGTAAGTAGAGTATTTTGCCAAACCTACTGAGGAACTTAGTTTCCTGGTGTCTTTACCCTCTGTGGAGGACAACTTGTATAGTATTTGATAACAATTGCACAATCACTAGAGTTTGTAAGCCAATGTATGCATACAAGGTAGTTCATAATATAATTCTGTATCCAACCACCCCTAAGGTAAGATTGGATAGTGTAAAACTTTCCTTTTTTTTTATAAATCTTCTCATGCTTTCTATTAACTTAGAATAACCTAAATAATTTGTGAAAGCCAACTTCATATAAATCGTGAGGAATAGCGGAACTACTTTAGGGAGTTTTTAGCGTTACCACTTTTTAGGCAAGGCCTTGTGTTTTTTTGGTTATCCATATGACAACCAACAATATTTCATATTAAATCAACATTACATCTGTATCAGTTTTTTGATTACGAATCCCACCCTGAGATTAACAGGACCTTTTAATCAAGGTAACAAAATGGCGCCTCAACTTGGTTAATGTTGGTTTATTTAATATTTTATTGTTGGTTGAGTTATTTTTATTGCAACTGGATTATTTTTTTCAAATTCACTTATTTGTTGGACGACTTGCCTCTACACTGTTCATTAGTGAATGATTTTCAAAGAATCGATTATTAATATTTCAAACAATCGATTGTATATTTTTCGAGATATAGATGTGACACTTCACATTAATTCAATCGTTTGTAAACTACATTAGGATAGGTTCACACGACACGGTAAAAAGGTATTTTTATTTCATTTTGCTAAAACTAATAGGTAAATCGATAAACTATTTACATAGAAACTAAATAAAAATACTTAAATTATTCTAGTACAGTATTCACATCACAACTAATTAATAAATCTTACAATTAATTAAAACTAAAAATAAATATTCTTATAACATCAAACTTATTCTATTCAACAGTAATAGATAAACATAGAGGTAACATTAAGGTGTAGTAACTTGTATGTGTAACTCAGTTCCAAGGGCACATGAGTTGTTTTGGGATGTTTGAGGAGAAGTAGATAAATTATTTTTTTGCATACAGGGTGTGGCGAAACATTTTTTTGAAAGTTTGTGTTGGTACAATATAAGCAGTTCAAATTTTATCGGATTAGAATTTGAATACAGTCTATTTGAGAGATAGTCAAATATACATATACAGGGTAATCCGGATCACTGTATATTGTGTTTTATTAGGGTTATTTATAGTTTAAGGTGTAAATATAGTTCTTAGGGAAATAGATTTAAATTAAACAGGTTAAATAACTGTTTCAAAGATAGTAGATATTGTAAACACAGTTTTTTCATCTTTAGATTGATACTTTATTCTTGCCCAATCAGTGGAAGAGTTAATTTGGATGCATTGATAGGTTTGTTACATATGGTTAGTAAGAAGGTATACTTACCCTGGTTAGACAAATAAAGCTGAGGAACATTTATTCTACTCGCATTAGTGGTATATTAGTAAACATACTGTAAAGTAAATTTAAGCAGCCCATTTCGTTAGTTAGGGATTCTTAAAACCAATTTATTAAGGTAGATTATGTTGAGATCAGTAATAACCTAGACAGAACATTGTTTTTTACATACCCCACACCAAAGGTAAAATAAAAATATAACTCTAGAAACAAAACAAAAACGATTTTCTATAACAAAATCAAAATAGAATTCTAGAAATACACAAAATAAAAGTTGAAATTCTAGGAAATACAAAATACCGGAACCCAATATATATACAATATAACTACATCCTAGCCTAACTTAAACTAGACTAACTAAACTATTTTAACCTATTATCTACTACGTGCATTATTCTAACATGGAGGTGAACAGACTAAAAAGCGATGAACTCACTTACGAATTAAAAGTTCGCGGCTTATCGAATTACAACACGGTAGATGAGAAACGAGCAGCGTTGCGTCAAGCTATGAGGAAGGAGAAGGAAACTGGACTCACTCCTAACGTGCAAGTTCATTGGGATTTTCACTCAGAACTCGAAATTTGCAGTGGTAAGCTAGAGGAATTGGTCATGGAAATCGAATCTTTCGATCCTGAAAATCGTGAAAATGACTTCCGTCGATTATACTCTCGTCTAACACACCTCATGGAACGGTTAAATAGGATAGATGGTCCCACCGAAATGGAAGAGGATAAGCGGATTAGTCTGGGAAGTGACTGTCGTCAACTATTTGGTAACCTCAACTTAGCGTACGAAGCAACATCGCCGAAGCCTGGACGTCGTCTCGTCAACCCTGCAGAGCATGCTGTCCCTCGAATGGATGGGATATCTGTCCGAGCGAAAAGGGAAGATAGATTCAGTCTATACCCGTCAGCAGCTATCAATCAAGGTTGTGTACCTAGAGGATTGAGGTCAGGAAGGGAACAAGAGAATTTTTCGAATCCACGGGATGCATATCCTCTCATCGACGCTCCAATTCCACCGACACCCAGAGTTTCCAGAAGTCTTCCAATAATAGGAGATCTAATCGATCTGCCAGAAGATGGTCCAATCGAACATCAGACTCATGGGATACCGTCTAGTCGCCGAGAACCTGAATATGATGGACGAAGTCATAGGAGCCCAGACGAACGTTGTGAAAATTACACGTCACAGGGAAGACTCGCATCATCAACATCTAGAATGGCAACTTTCGACGACGATACGAGAAGAACCTCGTTCCAGGATTTGAACCAACTTAGATACCTTGCTGACTGTCTGAACAATTTAAATATGTCTCCGATTCCTACCCAACGGCCAAGTGAACAAAGTAATTCAGCTTTCAACCCCTTCATTCATAGGTGGAATGTCAAATTTAACGGGCGTACTAGCGTCAACGATCTCCTAGAACGTATTGAGGAAGTTCGTTTATCAAGGGGCGTTTCCAAGGAACAATTATTACGCTCTGCTCCGGAATTATTCGAGGAAGACGCGTTATACTGGTATCGAACGGGAAGTTTTACCTCGTGGGATGATCTTGTGACACAACTAAAAGAGGATTTCAGGCCGCATGATTATGAGTATAACCTATGGGATGAAATCAGACGAAGAACACAAGGGTCGCAAGAAAAGGTACTAACATTCATTACTGCCATGGAAAACCTTTTTAGAAGATTGGATCAACCACCCTCAGAGGAAGTTAGGGTACAACTAATCCGAAGAAACCTACTCCCCTACCTTCAAACCCAGTTGTCTCTTCGAGAGGTACACCCGGTAAGGAAATTGCTTAAATTATGCAGGAGCGTGGAAGAAACTGAAGAAAGAGTCAAGAAATTCCTTCCCCCTCCAGCCTCACATCGAACGCTACTCGAACCCGATTTGGCATATCATCGTCCCGCTCATTCAACGTCGGTTAATGCTACGCAAGTCTCACCTACCGCGCGTATATCAGAGATGGTCTCGCATCCGATACCCTCCGCCTCCGTGGAAGCAGTCAACGCTTCAGGTCAACCAGCCTGCTGGAATTGTCAACAGGCCGGCCACAAATTTAAAAAATGTCGTGAAGAACGTAAACTATTTTGTTGGAAGTGTGGAAAACCGAATGTCACCCGTATCAATTGTCCTCATTGTCAAAAAAATGTGAGTCGGGGCCAGCAATAGGTCGGTCAAAAACCCCGAACTCGAAAACTCCGACCAATCCGTTCTGTATCTGTCGTTTTAGATTTCGTTTTAGCTCATGCCAAAGATGACAGACGCCCGTTTCTTAAGGTGTGTATTTATAATAAGATGTTTTTAGCTCTGTTAGATAGCGGTTGCTCAAAGACAGTTATTGGTGGTCCTGGTTGGGATGTGTTGAAGTCTATTTGTAAACTGAACCATGGTTTGTCGACGGAGTGCACAGTAGCGAATGGAGCTAAGTGTAAGGTCGTGGGTTCGCTCACAATCCCTATCCAATTACAAGACAGAATAAAAATATTTGAAGTCCTTGTAGTACCGTCAATTTCGCATCATCTTATTTTGGGGATAGATTTTTGGATGCAGATGGGAATCGTTCCAGACTTGTACTCTGGTCAATGGTCTTTTGTACCACATGATGACAAAGTACTACCCGAAATCTCTACTATCAATTCCCTTGACCAACTTTCAGGTGATCAAAGGAATCAACTCGATTGTCTCATCAACTCTACGTTTGGTAAAATGGGGTCAGGCTTAGGATGTACTCACTTAGTGGAACACGTCATAAAAACTTCTCATCCACCCATAAAACAGAGACATTACCCTCTTTCTCCAGCATTACAAAAGCAGGTGAATAAGGAACTTGATGACATGCTCGCCAAGGATGTAATCGAACCATCTAGTTCTCCTTGGGCGTCACCAATAGTACTATTTAAAAAGCCTGATAATACATTCAGATTCTGTGTAAATTATAAAAAGTTGAACGAAGTCAGTGAACGTGACGCATACCCACTGCCATTTGTTTCTGCAACCTTAGATAAACTAAGAGATGCTAGGTTCCTCACTACCCTAGACATCAAGTCAGCTTATTGGCAGATTCCTGTCGCGGAATCTTCCCGACCCTATACCGCATTTGTAGTCCCAACTCGCGGGTTGTTTCAATTTAAACGCATGCCGTTCGGTTTGCATAACGCTCCAGCCACGTGGCAACGTTTCGTGGAAAAGGTACTTGGTTACGACCTTGAAAACTATGTTTTCGTTTATTTAGATGATATCATCATTTGCACCTCTACCTTTGACCAGCATTTATACGTTTTGGGAGAAGTTTGCGAAGACTTGCGGAGGCAGGTTTAACCCTTAACAGGGATAAATGTAACTTTTGTAAGTCCGAGTTACGTTACTTGGGTTACGTGTTGAATGCAGCTGGTTTGTTGGTGGACCCAGACAAAGTAGAAGCCATCCTTCAGATACCTGTACCAAAAACGGTGACCGAGGTCCGTCGTCTGATTGGAGTAGCTTCATGGTATCGACGCTTTATTCCGGATTTTTCGTCCCTTACAGCACCTATATCAGCACTTCTGCATAAAAATAAAAAGTTTCTCTGGGATGTAGATTGTCAAAAGGCTATGGATACTATAAAGAATCATCTTGTATCAGCTCCAATCTTGTCTTGTCCACAGTTCGACCTCCCATTTATAGTTCAAACGGATGCCTCAGATTTTGGTCTTGGTGCGGTATTGTTTCAGATCCAGGATGGAAAAGAAAAAGTCGTCTGCTATTTAAGCCGCTCGCTGACAAAAGCCGAAAGGAAATATACCACCACAGAAAAAGAGTGTTTGGCCGTTATTTGGGCAGTGGAAAAGCTTCGTCCTTACCTTGAAGGAGCACACTTTACTGTGTGGACCGATCACCATGCCTTACAGTGGCTGTACAAGATCAAGGATCCAATTGGTAGAATTGCTAGATGGAGTATGCGCCTTCAACAATTTGATTTTACGATCGTACACCGAAAGGGTAAGGATCAAGTCATTGCTGATGCATTATCTAGATCAGTACCTGCCATTGAATCCATAGATCACCATCCAGATAGTCTTCTAGATTTAAGTTCTACCCCCTCCTTGGACAAATGGTACAATACCATGATGGAGAAAGTTGAACACGACCCGGTGAAATATCCATTATGGAGAGTTGAAAACCAACGTCTCTATCGACTGACGAAGACAAACTACCCTAATCTTGTACATAATTCAGATAGCTGGTTAGAAGTAGTTCCTAGGGAGAAATGGAAAGACATCATAAGAAATCACCACGATCCCCCTACATGTGGTCATCTAGGTGTTTTCAAGACCATGGGACGCATTATAGAACGGTTTTACTGGCCGAACATGAGATCAGATGTCGCCAAGTACATTAGAAGGTGTCACATTTGCCTTAGCACTAAGCCACTACAGACGAAACCTGCAGGAAAAATGCTTAGCCAAACCCCTACTGTGACTCGTCCATGGGACTTGTTGTCCATTGACCTCGTCGGACCACTTCCCCGTAGTTCTTCGGGATATACTTATATTTTTTCAATTTGTGACAGCTTCTCTAAGTTCGTTTTGTTATTTCCTATGCGCACTGCGACTGGAGATAAAATCGCCCAGATTCTGGAAGATCAAGTTTTCTTGGTGTTTGGTACTCCGTCTAGAATTATTTTAGACAATGGGTCTCAGTTTAAAAATAAAACATTCATATCTAAAATGAACGAGTATAATGTCAAGTTATGCTATCTTGCAAATTACCACCCACAGGCATCCCCTGTTGAGAGAATGCACCGCGTCCTCAAGACGATGATAAGTTCCTATGTGAGGGATAATCACAAGATGTGGGAGAAATATCGGCCAAAGCTTGCATGGGCTTTGCGTTCGGCAAAACATGAAGTTACCGAATTTCATAATGTATGGAAGAGAAGTCACTGTTCGTGGTCGATCTCCATCGGATGTTCCCCAAGAAGATTTGCCGACTCCTGAAGACCGTTCCGAAGCCCTGAAGAAGGTCTATTAGGATGTCAACAAACGTCTCCGAAGAGCATATGACCAAAGTCGAAAGGGGTATGACTTGAGAAGAAGACCAGATAAGTTTCCTGTTGGTCAGCAAGTATGGAAGCGAAACTATTCCCTGTCAAATAAAGCGAATAACATCACCGCAAAATTTGCACCAAAATTCACTGGCCCTTTTGTAATTTCCAAAATTCTTTCTCCATGGAGTTACCAATTGAGAGATATAAATGGTAAAGATTGTGGCATATGGCATGCAAAAGACCTAAAGCATCATCCTCCAGATGATAGTGATGAAGAATAAGTCCTCAAAATTTTTTTGTCGTTTTGAATAAAGTTTTATATATAAAGTAATAGGATAAGCAACTTAAGATTATAACCGAATTTCAGATTTATGCTAACTAAGGCTATATGTTTTGTTAAAAGTTAGGAATGTTATATGAAGTTTCCCTTTTGACAAAGTAAAACTTCTTTTCGGGAAAGAGGGGTGTGTTACGGGACAAAGAATTATTTGTGCCTCTCTTTCAAACATCCAAAAATAAACTCAGTACCTACCAACTGCTATTTTATTAAAAACAGATCCTGATTGTTTTAAGTAGGATTAATACAATTAATGTCTCAGGAATCCTTTCAATTTTCTCGAGCGTCTCCATGAAGGGCACCTAAAAATAATAAATAAGTATTTACCACTTATTCTTTAGAACAGTATGAGATATAATAGGTCAAATATTTATATTCTAAATTTACAGAATATCTTATTTGAACATAGGATGATCACCAGATCATAAAAGTTAGTAATTGGAAAATGTAAAAGGCTTAAAGGTTATTTTGTTTACATGGTGTACAAAGTAGATGACAATCTTGTCATATCTGTCAATCTTAAAAATAAATCTTCTCAAAGTGATTTCAATCTTTCATCATAATGTCACTTTTCTATTCATAGATCTACTGATTAAAGATCATTGACCTTCCTTATCAATTAATAGTTTCTTCTTTTAATTTCTGTTATCAGAGCTTATCTCTGGTGTTAAGTACTTTGGTAATAAAGAAGTAAATGAAAAGAACATACCTTTTTTTCTAAGACCATCCACACGTAGATAGGAGATGGGTTTTCTTTTTTCTTCCATGTGAGGTTCGTGATAGACCACATGGTTTAGCAATTTTGCTAATTTTTGCAAATATATTTAAGTGAGCTTAGATTTTATTAGAGTGATCCTGTTGGAGCTCTACCACTCTGTATAAGTGGATATTTATTTTCGCTCAGCTTAAGTTCCTGTTTCCACATCCGTAGGCGAAACCACTTTGAGGCCACACAACTTCTATGGTGAGTTTAATTTGTCAGTGTACTATACTCAACCCTCATAACATTTAATTATTATTACCAAATACTTACACAAGCTCCTTTTTAGGTCTCTTCCTTTCTTTCTTCCTTTTCTTCGATCTATCTTCTTTCTTTGGCTTTATTTCATACATCGATATCATCATTTCGTTCCTGCATCGACATCATCTACACCCAGTCATCATATCGGATACACCTCTACCTACAGGATATAGTAAGCCACCATCAGTTCTTTCGGAGGGACACCCCACAGCACCCGATTGTAAACAGGTAACCTTCATACCTTACTCTTAACAAGGAATCCAGGGGTTTGAGTAGAAAACATTTGGCTGAAATAACAATTATCTGTATGGAAAAGTATTGTAAGTAGAGTATTTTGCCATACCTACTGAGGAACTTAGTTTCCTGGTGTCTTTACCCTCTGTGGAGGACAACTTGTATAGTATTTAATAACAATTGCACAATCACTAGAGTTTGTAAGCCAATGTATGCATACAAGGTAGTTCATAATATAATTCTGTATCCAACCACCCGTAAGGTAAGATTGGATAGTGTAAAACTTTCCTTTTTTTTTATAAATCTTCTCATGCTTTCTATTAACTTAGAATAACCTAAATAATTTGTGAAAGCCAACTTCATATAAATCGTGAGGTACAGCGGAACTAATTTAGGGAGTTTTTAGCGTTACCACTTTTTAGGCAAGGCCTTGTGTTTTTTTGGTTATCCATATGACAACCAACAATATTTTATATTAAATCAACATTACATCTGTATCAGTTTTTTATTACGAATCCCACCCTGAGATTAACAGGACCTTTTAATCGAGGTAACAGCATTCCCACAAATCAATCTTGCAATTTGATTACATTGTATGCCACATACAATGACCTCAACAAAACTATGTCCCAATTTTGGGAAGTTGAGAAGGTTCCCCAGGTTTTTCATGAATATTCCAGTGAACAGGAAGCTTGTGAGCATGAATTTAAAAATTCTGTTCAAGTGTTAGAGAACAAATTTCAAGTAAGTTTGCCATTAAAACAAAATATAAACAACTTAAATTTAGGAGATTCATTCTCAGTTGCCATTAAACGTTTTGAAAATGTAGAAAAGCGATTCAAGTCAAATCCAGATCTTTTCAAGCAATATAAATCATTTGTTGATGAATACCTCAAGCTTGGTTATGCAGAAATTGTAAATCTTGATTCTTATAACTTAAATAGTGGTTCAGTGTATTTTATGGCTCATCATCCAGTCATTCGGGAGGAAAGTAAAAGCATGAAACTCCGGGTAGTTTTTGATGGAAGCATGAAAACAAGGTCTAAGAAATGCATAAATGATTTTCTTTATAATGGTGCTGTAGTACAAAGTGATCTTTTTGATATCTTAATACTTTTTAGAACATACAAATTTGTTATATCTGCTGACATCAGGCACATGTATCGTATGATTCTAGTTTGTCCTGAGCATCGTCCTCTTCAGAATATTTTGTGGAGGGACCCACATGGTATTCTACAGTGCCTTCAGCTGCAAACCGTAACTTATGGCTTGAAAAGTTCATCATTCTTAGCCACAAGATGCCTAGTGGAACTGGCTCATACAGAAGGCAAAAAATTTCCAAAGGCGGCTCGTGCGTTGCTAAATAACACCTATGTCGATGATGTTTTAGCAGGTGATGATACCATAGAGGAAACAATAAAGCTCAAACAAGAATTAATTTCCTTATTAGAGTTACGTTCCCTTTCACTACACAAATGGTGCACAAATGTACCAGCAATATTAAATGACATTCCCAAAGAAAAACAAACTTTTGATGACGTCGATATAATGAAAAACAATTTCACTGTAAAAACGTTGGGTGTTGCTTATGACACAAATTCTGATAATTTTAAATTGAGCTCTCCCAAAATTGAAATAAATCAATGCATAACAAAAAGACAAGTTCTCAGTTTCATATCGAAATTTTATGACCCTTTGGGACTTGCTGGTCCAGTTTTAGTAGCAGCTAAGGTCATCATGCAAAAGCTGTGGTGCTGCAAACTCAAATGGGATGAAATGCTACTAGACGATCTATTAAAACTTTGGAAGCAGTTTGTAAGTGGTTTAATTAATATGCCAATCCTAAAAATTCCTCGAAATTTAATGCTTACCAATGCAAATGCAGTGGAATTAGTTGGTTTCTGTGATGCCTCTCAGATAGCATATGGTTGTGTACTTTATATTCGAGCAATTTTTCCGGACAAAATTCATTCAAATTTAATATGCTCTAAATCACGAATTGTTCCTATAAATAAAACGATAACTGTGCCCAGATTAGAATGAAATGCGGCCTTGCTATTGGCAGGGTTGGTCGACAAACTATTCTCCTTATTGAAAACCAAACTGAATAAGGTTTTTTTATACTCTGATTCAAACATTGTACTAGCCTGGCTGGTAAGCGATCCCTTGAGATTAAATCCATATGTTGCTAACCGAGTCATAAAAATCCAAAAGAGTACGACAAATTTCAAATGGTTATATATTAACACAAAAGAAAATCCTGCAGATTGCTTATCAAGAGGATTAGATCCTCAAGAAATTGAATGAAACCATCTATGGTTTCATGGTCCATCCATGCTGTGCAATAAAAATTTCTGTCATAATGACAGTGTTATAAAAATTCCCAATCCTCTCCCTGAAGAAAAAATTTCAGTTAATGTCCTACATACTAGGCTAGATACCTTTTTTCAAGATTTTTCTTGCATTGCAAGACTCCAAAGAGTAGTTGCCTATCTTATTCGATTTAAAAACAATTCTATGAAAATATCAAAAAATAACAAATTAACTGGAAATTTAAACATTTCAGAACATAACAATGCCCTACAAATTATTATACGTTGTGAACAGCAAAATCATTTTTACAATGAAATAAAATGCCTAAATTCAAATTTACCATTAAAATCAGCCTTGAGCTCGTTGTCACCTTTTTTAGACTGTAATTGTATATTAAGAGTAGGGGGAAGGCTACAAAATTGCAAGTTGCCATGCAATCAAAAACATCCTGTAGTTCTTCCCTAGAATAGTCATATCACTCACTTAATAATAAGGCAAGAGCATCTGAGGTTATTACATGCCGGTTCAAGGCAAGTTTTAAGTTCTCTAAATCTTAATTATTGGATCATTAACGGAAATAGAGAAATTAAAAAAGTATTACATAAATGCATAACCTGTTTTAAATCTAAAGCAAAATGCTCTGAACAGCTAATGGGTTCATTGCCCGAAAAAAGAGTTTGCTTGTCTAGAGTATTTCAAAATGTAGGCATAGATTTTTGTGGTCCTTTTATGACCAAACAATCACGAATAAGAAAATCTGTAATTTCCAAGTCCTACATAGCGTTATTTGTATGCTTTGCTGTTAAGGCAATTCATGTAGAGCTTGTATCTGATCTCACAACAGAAAATTTTTTGGCTTGTTTCAAGCGATTTATTTCCAGAAGGGGGAAGCCTTCCAATATATTTTGTGACAATGGCTCCACTTTCAAAGGGGCTAATAATGAAATAAAGAAATTTTACGAAAATAGTAAAAAAGTAGATAATTTTTGCGTTATTGAAAAAATAAAATTTAATTTTATACCTAGCTACTCACCGGTTTTTGGAGGTTTATGGGAAGCCGGGGTGAAAAGTGTAAAATTTCACCTAAAGAGGGTAGTTGGCTCCACAGAGCTCACTTATGAACAACTTAACACTGTAATAGTGCAAGTAGAAGGAATTGTAAATTCCAGACCTTTATGCGCTATGTCCAGTGACGTTTCCAATCTAGATTATTTAACCCCAGGTCATTTTTTAACTGGAACAGTTATAACCAGTTTCCCAGAACCTGACATCAGTGAAGTTCCCCAGAACAGACTAAAATTTTGGAAGCATTGTGTTCAAATGCAGCAGCAGTTTTGGAAAAAATGGCACATGGACTATTTGGTGCAATTGCAGAATAGACCAAAATGGCGCAATAATGTACCAAATTTGAGTGAAGGAATGTTGGTTCTATTGAAAGAGGATAACGTTCCCTCCTTCAAATGGAGACTTGCTCGCATTATAAAGGATGTGCCAGGTAAGGACAACAAAGTAAGAGTTTTAGAGGTTAAAACAAGAGATGGCACCTACCTGAGATCAATTACCAAAATAGCCGTACTACCTATACATGAATGATTTTCTTTATTTTTTGTAATAAGCTTGTGAATATTTAGCTGTATTATGAGTAAGCAACCTTTTAATATTGTCAAGGTAGTGTTCTCGATCACTTTCTTATTTTGTATTTTGTACATTTTAATATACTTGTACGACCTTTAAGGTCATGACTTTGAAATGTAAGAATTTTTTTATGTAATTTTGGCGCTGGAATTTTGTAAGGTTTCATGTGAAACCATAAGGCCCCCAGCATGTTGGAAACAACTTCCAACAATTAGTTATTTTGTAATTTTTATAATTTAAGTTGGCGATTCGTCGCTTAAATATATTGGTCAACCTGACTTGATATTCGACAATAATAGTCGAGTGTGTGTGCGCCAGTAAATGGCGAGAAAAGTCAGTTTGTTTCTTTGATGAACAATTGTCATTTTTTGTGGGTTTTATCCCTATTCACTGTAAAATATTAAAGCTCTGCCTTCGGGGCATCTTTCAAAGCTCTGGGTTAGTCCCATCTTTGCATTGTAAATAACCTTGTAAATAGTTTGTGTAATATATATGTAAATAGCAAAATTGGTGAGTCTATATACCAGCAAATCTATAATATACAGTCCATTCTACATTACTCACTCCTCAGATAATGTATCCAACAAATATATTTTTTTAAGTAGTTATTTTGACAATAATTGGCAAATGAAATAATGTTCAAATTGACAGAGTAAGACGAAACACAAGCAAAGATGCGGCATTAATCACGGTAAAAAAAAAACTAAGAGGTTTGCGTAAATGTTTCGTGACTTATTGTCCTGAAACGCACCTTTTGCAAACTATGGTAGGTAGCGGTAATGTTCATAATGTAACTCATAATTGCGAAATAAACATGTAAAATAAACATTTGTCTTTAAGTTCTTGATTTATGAATGTACACTCGTATTGACACAGTGCAACAGTTGAAGTGAAAAAGAAAAATTGGAATTTTCTCACCCAGTTTCCAAGCCGTGCGAAGTCTTCTGAGCTATAGGTTCAAATCCGGTTCGAAGCTGGCCAATTTAAATGTTGGGATTTTCAACATTTAAGATTTATTTTTTTTGGAATTGAAGAATCAATGTTGCTGCTGCTACGTAGTTAGTGAAGAACGACTGGGGGGTGTGTTTAATTGATACGAAAAAATAATAATTTTTTCGGACAATTCAGTATTTTATTTTATTTGACAAGGAGTAATAATGACATTTTTAATTTCTATAGAAACGCATTTTTTATGGCACAAAGAAATAGAGCGGTTGATTTCTTACGCACGATTGGACTACGAATAGTTATTTACATTACAAGCTGCGAAAGCTTACTTTTAGGCGCGAGGTGTATTTAAATAGCCGAGGCGAAGCGAAGCGTAGCCGAGGTTATTTGAATACTTCCGAGCACCTGAAAGGGCTTTTGCAGCGTGTAATGTATTAAACTTTTCATTCTTCCCCCGATTTTATTATTAAAACACACAATTTAAAGTTGCAAAAAATTCTCTGTAGACTGTAATAAAATGGGTAGAAGGCGTGAGTTAACGTTACTTTGGTAACATTCGTGTCAACAAAAACTAATATTTTGACAGTTGTCAAATAATTATTCTTCCATAACGTCTACATCTTTTAAGTTTAATATTTGGCTAGAATCTAGTTAAAAATGAATTCCATTGAAGAAGCAGCAATTATTGCGTGCAGAAGTTTGTTACCGAAAAACCTAAAGACCGTTACAATCAAGCCTATGAAAATTTCATCAAATGGTGTACAACGAAAGATGTGTCCACAATAACTAAAGATGTATTATTGGTATTTAAATCGACAAGCAAGTCAAAATTTCCAGTGACGTTGCTTTCAAACAAGATTCCAATCAACATTTGCCGTTAAATCTTTCAGGAACATACAACAATTGTAATTTTACATTTAATTTCCAATCTAAATAAATATTTGACATTTTATTTGTTCGTTGTCCAGGGCACGAAAGTTTTTCATACTTAGCAACCGATTTTATTTGTTCGTTGTCCAGGGCACGAAAGTTTTTCATACTTAGCAACCGATAACCTAGCATGTTTTACTTTCGCTTTCGCTTGCGTATTTAAAATAAAAAAGTCAATTTTCGTCGGGGGGAGAATGAAAATATATATTTCTTGATATTATAAACACTTTTATGCAACAGCGGTGGGTTGAGATGAAATTTCAACACTCTGGTCTTGACTTTCTTGAATGCTTTGGTCTTGATTTTGACTTACAGAATTTTCATCGCAATAAGTCAATGATGTGTCTCCTCGCTGAGCTAAATGCCTAGTGGAAACTGTCTTTTCTTCTCCATTTTCCAGTCGGATATGGGCGTATTCCGAGTTGGCTTCTAGGAGTTGGACTTCACCAACTAAAGGTTCGTATTTATTCAAACGGACGAATCTCTTTAATAGCACTGGTCCTGGTGCATCTAGCCATGTAGGAATCGATGATCCATAAGTTGACCGCCTCACATAGTTAAACATGCTTTCGTGTGGGGTCGAGTTGATAGCAGTGCATAAAAGAGTTCTAATAAAGTGAAGAGAATCCACTAGAACCTGCTCCCACTGGTTGATTTTCAAATTTTGAGATTTTAAAGCCAACTGTATGGTTTGCCATATAATTCCATTAAATCGTTCGCACTGACCATTACCCTGAGGATTATAGGGAGTCGTGCGACTTGAAGCAATACCGTGAGACTCTAAAAATGACTTAAGTTCACGAGACATAAAAGAGGTACCTTGGTCAGAATGAACATATGCCGGAGTGCCAAATATAGAAAATATTTGACGCAAACATTGAATAACTGTAGAGGATGATATGTCGGAACATGGAAATGCGAATGGGAATCTGGAAAATTCATCAACAACGGTTAGTAAGTACTTATTTCTTGAAGATGAAGGCAAAGGACCTTTGAAATCTAAATTAAGACGTTCAAATGGTGAGGTGGCTTTGATTAACGTTCCTTCATTTTTGTGAAATTTTGGTTTAATTTCAGCACAAACAGGACATGAGGAGGTAATTTGACGAACGTCTTCCACAGAATAAGGCAGATTTTTGCAGCGTATCCAATGGAAAAACCGGGTAATACCAGGGTGACACAAAGAAGAATGTAAATCAAATAATTTCTCTTGATCAGCCGATGACATAGTTGCAGAAGTAATACGGGAAAATGCATCAGCTACCGTGTTTTGACTTCCTGGCCTGAAAACGATATCATTCTTGTAGCATGACAATTCCAAACGCCAACGTTGAATTTTCTCATTTTTGATTTTTGAAGAAGACTTGTTATTAAACATAAATGCCACTGACTTCTGATCCGTAATGAGCTGAAAATGTCTGCCAATTAAAAAATGTCGCAACTTTTTCAGTGCTTCTACTATTGCGTACGCTTCTTTTTCAACTGACGAATGCTTTTGTTCCTGAGAGGACAAGGTTCTTGAGAAAAATGAGACTGGTCTTCCTGATTGGGATAATTGAGCAGCTATTGCAAACTCCGAGGCAACGGTTTCAACGGTTAACACAGCGTCGTCATCAATTGAAGAAATCGAAGAATTGGCTATGTCTTGTTTGAGCTGTCTAAATGCCGAAATTGCTTTCTCAGACAATGGAAAACTTGTGCCGTGTGCTAGCGGCTGAATTTTTTCGGAAAATTTAGGAACCCATTTAGAGTAGTGTGCAAACATTCCTAGAATTCTTCGAAGAGAAGCTGTAGTATCAGGTACTGGTAAATTCAAGAGAGGCTTAAGTCGTTCTGGGTCCGGCTTCATAGTTTTGTTTCATATTAAATACCCAAGAATGCAAATCGATTTGGGGGAAAATCTTGATTTTGTTTCATTAATTGTTAAACGGTACTTCTTAATGACATCTAAAAATTTTTGTAAATTTTGATCATGTTCTTCTTGTGAGTTACCGCAAACAGTGACGTCATCCAGATAAGTATAGACGCTTTTAAGATTTTCTTTATTGATGATCCTGTCGACGGTTCGTTGGAAACAAGCGACTCCATTGGTAACACCAAACGGAATTCGAGTAAATTGGTACAAGTTTCCACAAGCTTCAAATGCAGTGTAGATCTTTTCTTCATCTTTGATTGGAATTAGGTAATAGGCACTACGGAGATCAATTGTACTAAAAACGGAATATTTCGAAATTTGGTTTACAATGTCTTCTATCCGTGGCAATGGGTATGCATCCAATAATGTATATTTATTTCTGGTTCGAGAATAGTCAATACACATACATTTCTTGTGGTTTTCACTTGAAGTTACCAGAGGTTGAGCTCGCCAGGGGGAGATACTGGGTTCTATGATCTTTTCTTTCAGAAGATGTTTGATTTCTTGTTCAATAAAGTTGAGGTCTGAAGTTGTAAATTGACGGGATTTTATTGCGATTGGTTTGCAATTAAACGTCAAATTTGAAAATGAACTGAATGGTTCAACATTTGCTACTGCTAAATTGCATATTGATAGGGTAGATTTGTCACCTCCAAAGAGAATTTCGAGTCGGGAATGTTGCTTCAGAATATCATTACTAATGATTGCTTCAGTGCAGAGTTCATCAAAGACTAAAAGCTTTACATTTGAATAAATGTTATCCAAAATTTGTAGGCGTACAATACAATATCCAAGAACTTGCGACGTGAGAGATATTGAAGCCATTTCAACCTTAATTCTTGATGGAATGACACAAATATTCCTACTGACATCAATTTTACTTGAAATATAGCTATCAGAACTCCCTGTATCGACTAGTGCATCTGTGATTATGTTGTTTATTTTAATTTGAATAATAGATTTGGATAAACAACTGAGAGAAACAGCAGAAATCGTAGACAGAATAGTAGCAGATGTTTTCTGAGTTCTTCTGGTGTTACTTGATCTACACACAGTTGAAAAATGACCTCTTTTATTGCAGGAATTGCAAATTGCATTTTTAGCAGGACAGTGTTCGCGCAGGTCTAACTCTGCCACAAAAGAAACATTTCTGAAAAGATGCAGCAGCTGCTAACGACCTGGTTGATGAATTTTCAGAATCTTGTGACGGTTCTGCGTTTTGTAAAACGGCAACACTTGAATCAAAAGTTGATGAATAGGATTCAGCATGTTGTTTGGCTATTTCTAACGCTCTCGCAGTATCAAACGCTTGAGTTAAGCTCAAAGAAGAGTGCTCTAGAAGCTGCTGTCTAATTTGTAGTGAACTTAAACCACTGATAAACGAGTCTCGAATGAAATCATCTCTATTCTGTTCGGCCGTAACAGCTTTAAAGTTACAGTCTGTGCTCATTTGCTTCAAAATTTGTGAATATTGGTCAATTGACTCACCTACTAACTGTATTCTTGATGAGAGAGAATGTCGAGAAAATATTTCATTTTGGGGCTTTACGTAGGCTTTACGAGGCTTTCAAGGATTTTTATGGCATCTTCATACGTTGTACTCTCACTAATGGACTTAAAAACGACTGGACTCTCGTAGTTTATTAGTAGATGCAGCTTCTTCTTATTGTCCTTCGCATCTGCCGCTTCCAGAAAGTTCACGAACGATCTGTACCAATGGTTCCAAAGTTGATCTGCGTTTCCAAGTGTAACATCTATATCTAAACGATCGGGGCGAAGTAGCTTATCCATTTTATAGAATTCTCTGTAGAATAAAATGTAGTAAATTACGAAGGATTACCTTTAAAATAAGGCTTTATTCTACAGAAAACAACTAACATAAAATTATTGACAACTTTGCAACATAACTGACAATGTCATGAATCCTATCAAAATGGTAATATCATGACATGTTGTCACCAAAAATTACAATACCTTTGATAACAGCTTTGTAGTATTTTGTGATTAAATGAATCACCTGTTTTTCAGTTTTCAAATACTTACATATTTATTAGGTATGCATGTATAATAGGTATAATGTTTTTTAAGCTATGTGTATGCATAATAATGTGTTACTCATGAAATAGTCTTGTCAAATACCAATCGGGCATTTAATTTTTCCTGTGAAAAAATCAGAAAAACCCAATGCAAATAATATTTTTTTAACAAACTGCATTCGGGCAGGTGCAAAAATCCTCGTCTTCGACTCGGATTTTTGTTGCCACCAGCACTCACGCTTCTTGTTAAAATATTACTTAGCAACGTGTTTTTTCGATTTTTTCCGATTTTTTTCTGGGAAACTAGTTTCCCTTATGATATTACTCACAGCAATACTTCATTTTTCTTTATTTTGGTGAGGTTAATACCTATACTGTTAAAAATAAAGTGGCGCTGAAGGGTAGACTATTTTTTTTATCCATGCCTCTTCAATTGTATAATATTCCAAGAATAATAAACTGTTCCTATGACTCATGCTCAGTGACGAAAAGCTGCCGCTCAAAATAGACTAGCCTATAGAAGTGAAAGTGTATAGAATGATCTTGAATGAAAAAATTAGGTTTTGAACCCATCCACCTGAAGCGCTAGTTGCAAACGAGTTGTCGAAATAGGCCTGGCAGCTAAGGTGTAGGATTAAGTCATTTATATATACATCTGTAGGTAACATAGCCACTGTCACTAATGTTAAGTTGGCAGTCCCATCTGTGTCGTCTGTCCACAGATAGAGAGCACTCTCGAGAATGTCGTGGAATGTTCAATTGTAATGTATATTTTAGAGTACTGAATAAATAATTAAAAATACAATCAAGTGTTAATGTTTAATTAATAATTCACAAAAGACAAACATTACCGTAACATAAGGTATTCAACCCGAAAAGAAAAAAAGAAGTTAAAACTGTTCATCTTAGCTATTGTCATGTTACATGTCATTCGTCGTTGACATTTTTCTGGTTTTCAATTTCCATTTAAAATGGTCTTTTTTTATATTACCTGTTACTTTTTTCTTTTTGGCCTTCATGCATTAGTGCATTACCTATCACAGGACTTATTATCATAGGTAAGTTGAGAAAATTGATTTTTTTATTTTAAATATTTGAGGTTGGGTATTCATAATGAAAATATTGTTTGTTTTGCAGTTAAAAATAATGATTACCCAAAGATTTTTATGACACTTATACCCATACAATCCACATTAGGAGTTCACCCAAGAAAACTACGGAAAATCAAAAAATCTGGTCCTATGAGTTCTATTTGTGACTGTTCGAGCATTATTCACATTCGCCATTTGATTTTATTTTGTTATTTATAAAAAAACTGCAATTTGTTCGACTATTCCACGCACTTGTCAGATGGACCAATCAGGAGCTCTAGTCAAGTTCGGATTATTGATAACACCAAACTTGACACTTGATCCTGATTGGCCTGTCAAGTTCGGCGTTTTCAGATTTGTGTATGTGACAGTTAAACGTCAAATATAAATAATCCCACCGTGCACGCATTTAAAAATGAGCAGATTTGGGATAAATTCCATCGAATTATTCAATGAAAAAATTGATGAAAATGTGCCGAAAAATACGAAGAAATCGAGGGAGTACTTTTGGAAGCAATTTACTAGATTTTGCGATGAACGAAAATACGTATTAGAAGAAGCAACGCCTGTCGAGAGACTAGCTGTTATATTAAAGGACAGGGGCTTCAACATGAGAAAAATTAATGGTTCTTATTACAAGGAATGTGTGTTCTTATTACAAGGAATGTGTAGTAAAGACTATCTGGAATAGGAGTGCTAAATTATTGCAAGAAAAATATTATAATGATTATTCACGGAGTTTCGACCCATTCAATCGGCAAGAAATGCACGAGATACGAAACGTTAGTTGCTTCAAGGTAACGCACAGAAACGAAAAATTAGTTGACCCATGAAGAACACCAAGCGATATGTACACAATGGGATGAAGATACACCCACAGGACTAGATAATAAGCGGGCGCCTACCGGTAGAATCGAATATAACAGTTTTCTCAAAAACTTGCCAAGGAGGTGGTCAGTGACGTGCGAACAGCAAATGGTTGATTAATAATTTGCAAAATCCAGCAATGTGCCCCGTGAGACTTTATAAAAAGTTAATTTCAAAACGAGGTAATAATGTAAAATCTAATAGGTTGTTTCTTACTGTGAATGGACACTGGAAGTCCGGTGATCACTGCCCTCCTTGGAACAAAAATATGCCTCTAGGGATCAATACGATCAGTGAATGGACCCAATGTATATATGTATGTAAATTGTGGTGACATTCACTGAGACCTAAAAGATCTATTGTGCCCCCTTACTTCTACTTAGTTTCTGAGGAAAGTCTCAGAGACTAGTAGCTCCTTTAGTCCTATTTCCCGGAGGAATTTGAGGATATCTGCAGGCTTTAACTTAGGTAAATGTCCCTCTTCTATCCAGTAATCTCCAAGGTGTTGTGCCCTAGGATTCTGAATTGCTGTGCAGTTCGCAAGTATGTGGATGGAGGTTTCTTCTTCCATGCCACAGAATCTACATTCTTCTTCCTCCACTATTTTGAGCTTTTTCAGGTGCCCATTCAGGCGACAATGTCCTGTAAGGATGCCTGTTAAAACTCTTAGTGCAGTTTTACTTTGACTTATGCATTCATTTGATCTCAACAGGTTGTAGTCACCCAGAAGAATCTTTGATTGCCTAAGTCCTACTAGACCTTTCCAATGGTCAGATCTTCTCTTTTCTTCGGCTTTGCCTATTTCTTCCAATATTACATTGGAGCTGATACCGCAAAAGGGTTCCGGCCCCCAAAAGGGTGTTCCAGTCCCCCTCTTTGCTAGTTCATCTGCTATTTCATTTCCTTCTTTCCCTGTGTGTCCTGGAATCCACAGTAAGGTGACTATATTGTTCTCGCCTAGTTCCTTTAGTTTGCCTAGGCACTCCCACACCATTTTGGAACTGATAACACAAGAGCTCATTGCTTTAATGGCTGCTTGACTATCCGACATTATGATAATCCTGTGCCTTCTATATCCTCTATCAATATTGAACTGGGCACACTTTCTTATGGCGTGAATTTCCGCTTGAAAGATACTCGGGGCTTTTCCCAAGCTTTCAGAGTGTTTGGTTCCTGGCCCGTACACTCCTATCCCAGTTCCTTCTATTGCTTTTGAGCCATCTGTGTACCATTGAATGGCATTCTTTCCAAGTCTGGTAATGGTATTTGGATCCCATTTCTTCTTGTTGCTTAATTCCATAACGAATTTCTTTGAAAAGTTATGCTTTTTCATCATACCATCTTGTGGCATGTCCCAGGTTTTCGGATTTCTAAGAAGTAAGGAGGTGTTTTTTTTTAATGATTCCCTCTCTACTTAGTCTGTATCTTGTTCTTTCTGCAACACTTTCCACCACCATATGTAGTGGTGTGAGGTTGATAATAACTTCCATGGCTGTCGTTGGGCATGTTCTCATTGCTCCTGTAATGCATATACAAGCTAGTCTTTGAATTTTTGAGAGGTTTTCTCTCGTTGTTAATAGGCTAGTTCTACTACTCCACGCAATGGCTCCATAAGTGATAATTGGTCTCACTATGGCAGGATTTTTGGGTTGCACCCCCAATTTCTCCCTGCCAGATTCCTGCACACCATTAGATCCATTTTTGCTTTGTATATAATCTCCTTTTCGTGTTTATTCCACAGGGGTTTTCTGTCTAGAGTCAAACCTAGATACTTGACTTCTTGTCTCCATTCAACCTCGATCCCATCAAGTTTAATGGTTTTGAGGTTGAGCTTTCTTTTCTTAGTGAAGGCTATTAAGATGGTTTTGGTGGGGTTGATGTTAAGTCCCACTTGCCTACACCAGCTATTTGTATAGTTCAGACCCTTTTGTACGATGTCACAAAGGGTATTTTCGAATTATTTTCCTGGCTGTTATGACAATATCATCAGCATATCCTTGGCAGGATATTCCGAGGTCAGTCAAACCACACAGGAGTTCGTCAACCGTCAGGCTCCACATTAATGGGGATGCTACTCCTCCTTGTGCACATCCTCTGGTTGTACAGATGGAGACAATGTCTTTTCTCGTCCTCGTCACTGCTACTTTAGTGGTGAGCAGTTCCGACATCCATTTGGATGTTGTGCTGTATACACCTCTTCTATTTAATGTCAAAAGCTCCTTCTATATCCAAAAAGGCGCATACTACGGTTTCTTGGTCGTCTAGAGCACCTCGGATATCCTCCGACAGTTTTACCAGTGCAGTCTCCGTAGATCTGCCTGCCCGGTAAGCATGCTGATGCGGGTGGAGATGTAGTCACTCTAGGATTTCCGTTCTGATGTAATTGTCAATAGCTTTTTCCATCGTTTTAAGCACAAACGATGTTAGGCTAATTGGTCTGAAGGATTTGGGGTTTGTTGTGTCCCTTTTTCCAGCTTTTGGAATGAAGGTTACTATTGCCCTTCTCCATGCTTCTGGTATATAACCCAGTTCTAAGCTGCTTCGTCTGATCCTAACCAAATGTGTTGGAATTTCGTCTTGTCCTTGCTGGAGCAATGCTGGGAAAATTTCATGAATGGTGAAAAGGTGTTCATAGCCCATTTTAACCGTTCGTTACTACAAATGTGCTTAGCCATTGTAGTACTTTCTCCCCTATTTGACCTACTCCCAGGAACATGAGTCTCTAGTAAGAGTTTCACTCTTTCTTCCTCATTTTTGGTATATTTACCGTCTGGCTTCCTCAAAGCCATATCTGTGTTAACCCTACTTTTTGCCATGACTTTGTAACCCAAGCATCAGCTCAGAATAAAGGGCTTGATGTAGGAAGGCAAAAAATAACCAACCACTCAAATCGAGCAACTGCAGTCAGTGAATTTTTATGTAGAGGAGTAGGTGAACAGGAAGCCATCAAAATCACAGAACGTTCGAGCCCTAATTCGCTGAAACCTTTGTTTGTGAAATAGTCTAATAAAATTCCACTCGTGACTGAATTTATTTTATAATTCTGTCTTTTATTTCACAACTCAACTGAGATGCTTGAAGAAAACACCACTCGTCCTGCGGACTCGTGGTGTTTTTAAGCAACTCAGTTTTGTTATAAAATAAATCGACAGACTTATCGCGAAAATTCAATCACTTGTGGTATTACTTCTGATTATTTGATTGGGACTGTTTGTTTGCTAATTGCTTAGATAAAATCTTGTACTTTTTTTTGTTCCTAGTTATTGAACCAGAAAAGAATTATTTGATTTCGTTCTAGTATTTACCATTTCTCCATTGGTTTTTAGTAGGTATGTTTTTGTAATAAGTTTTTTTATATAATACATGCTTTATAGAAGATTTAAAATCAATAAATTAGAATTAATTTCACTTGCGAAAGGTTTTTTATTTTATTTTCCCATAGTCATTCCTTATAGAATAAATTATTTGCAGCTGGACGATTTAACACAATACTGTTATTATCAAAGTGCAAATTCATTCAATTGCAGATATTGTACAATATTACGCGTATCCTTGAAGTTATCGATTCAAAAAATGGCCATAAACACCCAACCACTCCAATCGCTGAAATTCTCCTTTTATACCTTGACACAGGACTTTCACTTCTATAGGTTTTTTTGCGAGCTACCGTTCGCACTTATGTAATAAACCTTTTAGTTGCTAACCAGCATCAATATTTATTTTTTTTAAATTGTTACATAAATAAGTGAGTCACAACTTTAAACTTGGCGTGTGTGTTCTCGAAATTTTATCGAAGGCTAGTTAGTTTTCCTTTGTAATTATAATTATAATTTTTGTTTATAAATAAGTTAGTTTGGTGTTGGTTTACATCTGAATCTGTTGACCTTGACGTTTGTTGGAATCACATAACTTCTGTGTTTATTGCTTTTTTCTTCGACTGACATTTCAATTATTACTTAATTCAATTCTGAGACAGTTTACTGACTGCGCAATGTGCTATTTGCAAAGTTTTTATGATTTAAATAAAATATATATTACATTAAAATTGTTCTTCAAAGTCTGTCTGACAACCAACTGACTTACAGCACATGCCAGAACACAAACGGTTAAACTCTAACTGATCGGTTGCCTTCCAGAACAATGTGGACGACCTGTGTGTTCTGGAATGGTCTATTGGCTGCATTTTTGACAACCTATAACATTCAATAACCTCAACGTCTCTTTCTAATAGTTGTACGATTTTTCTTATATAACTGTACAATTCGGCGTTGAAATTTCACTGCCCGAATAAGTTAATTCAACATAAACGACAACAAATCAGAAGGAAAGAATGCTAATCAAATACAAATGAATTGAGTCTCAAGGTCACATTTCTTCAGTACCTCAAATTTCAGGTCTCTATCGAAGGCAACAATCCAACCATGTTTATTTCATAGTAGATGACGTATCTGTTTTGCAGGCTGCATGAATTTTCAATATTCTTATTATATTTTTCTTAATATTACATTAAAAATAAAATATAATGAGTAATAGGTAAGTGATCAGAAACTATCATAGTAACATGAAAAGGAAGTTATTCTGGAGAGCTGAGTTGCCGATTCCATCAGCACTTAGCAGTATATTCTTGAAGTGAAGTGGAGGATACCCAACTATTAACATAATCGTTGGAGGATACCTACTTTTTGTAGCACTGGAAAAAGCAGTTAGATCATTCTTTCATCAAATGCCTTTTTATGAGGAATATATTGATTGTAGACTTCTATCAGACGAGTTTTTTCATTTCCGTGATATCTACTCCTGAGTCTGCTAGCAAAGAAGCAGAAGACATTCTGAGATAGTAAACTGTATAAAATTCCTCTTCGGTGGAAGTGAGATTACTCCACTCTCTTTGCTCATTTTACAAAACAAAACACTCATGTAATAATTTCCAAAAACATTTTGTTTGATTCACAGTTCAAAATCTAATTATCTTGCAAATAACTAAAATTGTCGAAGCAGAAAAATATTCAGTTGTGTTGACATTATTTAAAAAAGTAAAATGGAGGGGACCTTCGAAAGCGCACTGAATATTGTATGATTGTCTAAAAAAGAAATTGTATTTTGGATTTGTTTAGTTCACATCGTGATGTCACACAATCCAAGGCTCGCTTAGAACACTAAAATATACTATTTAAAATCAGTCTTGACAAAGTTTCACTTTCGTAAGCATAAAAAAATGCGGTGCTATATTTTAAATGTTTTGTTGTTATTATCGAGTATAAGCAGTTTAACGCAATGTTACAAGATCTTAGGAGTTGTGCCCGCTCCCCCATACAGCCATTTCACATTAGGATTTCGATTAATGAAGGCGCTTGCTGATAAGGGACATGAAGTTACGTTTATCAACAGTCACCCCCAAAAAAATCCCATTAAAAATATTAGAGAGGTTTCTACGGAGGACATAAAAAAACCTTATAATGGTAAATATTTTTGTTTTTATATATTCACTTGTTTATTTTAAATATATTTTGGAAATTATCTATTTATAAATAATATTCATATTAACAATAACTTTCAATTCACTTTTAAGACTATGAACAGTATAAGTATAATGTAAAAAGGCATAGACGTCGCGGAGTTATGTTTTCTTTGTTTTTATTAATATTTTTCCTCTTTGCGGAGTAGCTACGTTATCATGAATTTACTGCGACCGTTATACAGTGTAGAAGAGAGCCAGCTGGAATAGATTCGCAATTTCCGTTATTGAACATTTTTATAGGAAATCCTTAAACTTGTCAATGTTATCCATATATTCAACCCCCTTCAAGTGACGTGGAAAGTAGAGGCTTGTGAAATATCTTTCAAGAGGTCTTCCCATGATCTATTTATAAATGTTATTGTTTTTAAAATTATTGCAAAAATAAATAAAAATAAATCATCTGGTTGCCGGAGTTCGCTACAACACAATCCCGTTTATTTCTCGATAATGGGAAAGTGTTCAAACACTATATTAGCGTCCTTGTTAAAATTTAACATCATTTAATGATGCTAGAAGATATTTTTAATTGATATTAGGATGTTCGCGGTAAGAATTGTGAACATCCACTTCACTGACATTCATGGTTTTTTGTTTTCCACACACATATTTTGGGCATTCAAACCACAATCTTTTTTATATTTTTGAATTCAACGTTTCGGTAGCATTCCAGCTACCGTTATCAAGAACAATTAAGTTTTTTAAAATTCTGATCCCAATCTGACACTTGCGAAAAAATTCGAAAACTATTTATTTCCCTTCAATTTTTGCAATAAATTTCGAAACAATAACATTCTGGACTGACAAGACATATAGGAAGCCTCTATTTCTAACTTAAAATTGTGGGTTGTAACTGTCACTCGAGGGGGTTCAATGAAGGGTTGAAATTTTTACATTGCATTCATCTAATCTAAACTCGACAAGCCTCAGGATTTTCTATAATTGTGTACAATAACGGAAATAATTAACTTATTCAATTTGACTTTTTTACATGTATACAGAGAGATTTTTATGTATGGAACTCCTCAATTATTACGGAAACGGCTAAAACGATTTTAATAAATTTTGGTTGGTGAGGGTTCTGTACTCGGTCGATCTAATTGTAGTCAGATCTTCCGTTTTCCTTGGTTATCAAATAAATCAAAATCCTTCTACCATATAGTACGGTGTATATTTTCAAAATCCCTAAAAAATACTGAAGTTTTCACATGTAATGTACCCTATATCTAAATATCAGAATTTCGGGGTTGTAGGTGAATTTACTTTGTATTGAAGTAAACTGACAACATTTTGAGCATTTCCTATACCGTACTGTCATTTTGATGTAAAAATTTTTGACGTCGGCAAAGTAATTAGCTTTGAAAAATTACACTAAAAAATGGTAATAGTACAGAGTTTATTTGGAAGAGGCAGTATACCTAATCATCCTGATATAATTTTTGACTAGAGAATAGCTTCATTCCATAATATTTTACGTTAATTCCATTTCTTATTATGGAATGACTATTAGCACTTTCATACAAATAATGAAACAAGTTGCCTGCTATATACTGATGGATAGAGATGCAAAATTCACTCGAGTAAATAACGAATTTTGCAAACGAAAGATGAAAACCAAATAATCATACAAACACATTTTCGCTAATTTTAATAAAAATGTAATCATTCGAGTACCTTTAAAATGTTGCCATCGTTCCCAAATATAGTAACAGGAAAATTAGTCACGAATATAACGACAATTAAACATGTCACTAGACAACTCCTTTTAAGTTAATTTCAGAGTTAAAAGTTAAGGAACATTCGATAGGAACCATACTATAAAATTTTTAAAATGGATTTATTTATTAGCAAAAAACGTCCATCTATCATGGGTGTACGAAAAACTTTTTGTGAGGGGTTGATTTCTTTCTCTAATAGGCGTAGGATGAAAATTGTATGAGGCATCAATTTATTTGTAAAAATTTCTTCATCAAAGTCGTACGATGAAATTTTCAAAGTGGGTTATTTTGTAACAATTTCTTTGTACCATGGGCGTACGATAATATTTTTAAAAATATAAAAACGTCTATTAACCTGGTAATCCGTCATATTTTTGTTTCGAAAATTATTGTAATACATTTTGTACTTGTTTTTGAAGTGAGAACTTCTTTTGGCGCACCGCACACAAGTTTTTCCGTAGGTAGTAAGTTAGGCTCATCCGTCACGCTCTGAGGTGGAAGGATCGATCGGGTCAACTCGGGACCACCGAGTGTACCCGAGCGAGAAAGATGCAGTCAGCTGCCCTTCACTGTTGTGTCGCTGTTTAGTATATCCAATTTATACCTAACAATTGTCATTGTTAATTTAATAGTTATTATTGGTACGTAATAATAATTATTTTAACAATTATATAGTTTACATTGTGAGGTTAGTGTATGTAGTTAGCGGTTTATCGTGCTAATATTTTGAATTGAAAAAACATTATAAACATTAAAGATTATAAAAAACACAGTTTCTGTTATTATAAAGAGTGATTCGGTCGTATAGGTGAGTCACTTCATGTTTATATATACATGCATACATATAAATATATGTATAGGTAATATAATTAAAAATTAACCTACCTTTTACTCTCTGTTACTTTTACTTTCCCATATTTAAAAATAAATGTGTTTGAGACACAGGTTGTTTTTATGAGTAATAATAATACGGAGTATGAATGTTTAAATACTGTCTTTTTCATCGAGGGGGATCTCGCAGTGAAAAGTTTGACCGTTATGTTATGTTTTGATGTGAAACATCTGTAGGCGGAGGGTAAACCTGATTTTTGGCGTGGCGACGCTTCGACACGCTATATGATGGTATAAACGTACTAAACATAGTCCATACGTAGTAGTGTGTGAGATGGGGCAACACGATGCCATGCGCAAGTGACTGTGTGCAATCTCTCTTGCCGCACTGAGCTCGCACACCTATAGGTGTGAAAAATTGTCAAAAACTATCAAAAATGGTCAAAATTTGGAAAAAATGGTTAATAATTGCCAAATGTGTTAAAATTTTTGAAAAATTAACAAAAATTTTGGAATATGGTAAAAAATTAGGAAAAATGGTCAATAATTGTCAGAAATTATGAAAAACTGTCAAAATTTTGAAAAAATGGTTAATAATTGCCAAATATTTTCAAAAAATGTAAAAAATTTGGAAAAATGGTCAATAATTGTCAAAAATTTTGAAAAATGGTTAAAATTTTTGAAAAATTGTTAAAAATGGTCAATAATTGTGAAAGACGGTCAATAATTGTCAAAACCAATCAAAAATCCTCAAAAATTGCCAAAAACTGTCAAAATGGGCAAAAATTGTTATAATTTTAAAAAATTCTCAAAAATTGATAAATATTTGAGAAAATGGTCAATGATTGTCGAAATTTTTGAAAAATTTGCCTAAATGGTCAATAATTGTTAAAATTTGAAAAAATGGTTAAAAATTGTCAAAATTTTGAAAAATGGTTAAAATTTTTGAAAAATTGTCAAAAGGTCAAACTCGGTCGATAATTGTCAAAACCAATCCAAAAATTGTCAAAAACTGTCAAAAATTGTTAAAATTTTGAAAAATGGTCAAAAATTGTTAAATATTCAAAAAAATGGTCAATGATTGTCAAAATTTTTAAAAAATTGTCAAAAATGGTCAATAATTGTTGAAAATTGTCAGAATTTTTGAAAAATTGTCAGAATTTTTAAAAAAAGGTCAAAATTTTTGAAAAATTGTCAAGAATGGTCTAATAAGAGAAAAAAGTCTTACAATATTTCGAGGGTCGCTAACCTTACCGAATCCGTCTTCGATTCTGACAATTTAAAATAATGATTGTAATCACACGCAATACACTTTCTTTCTCTCTTTCCCATCTTTCTCTCCCATTTCCATCTCTCTTCCATATCTCACTTTTTTTATCTGTTCTTTTATGCATATAACTTATATAAAACAATACAAACTCGGGACCGCCGAGTGTACCCGAGCGAGAAAGATACAGTCAGCTGCTCTTCACTGTTGTGTCGCTGTTTGGTATATTCAATTCATACCTAATAATTGTCTTTGTTAATTTAATAGTTATTATTGGTACGTAATAATAATTATTTTAACAAAAAATCGTGAAGAAGAAAATTGCGAAATAAACATTGATGACAATTCACCGCCACTACAAGTTCAAGCACATGCATCGGTTGCTCCCACTTCTCAATTCAACAGATCATCGACATACAGTTTTCACCTCTGCCGTGCGGTCTTAAGCACACACTCTATTTTTTTCATTTCTGTAGTCTTGAGATAACATAAAATTTTTCAATAAAGTACTATTAAATTATTTCCCAGTAACACTAGGCATCATCTCGAAATATTTAAATGACACTAGGGGTGGAGAAAGGTATCATTCCAAAGCCCTTTCAATTCTCTTTACCATATTCTTTAAATTTCAAAATTCGTCCTTATACTTTTTTATTCATTACATTTTAAAATTTAAATTATTTACTTGTTTAGTTTTTAATAGGAGTTTTTAATATTGGTTTTTTTTTTATTTTTGTAAAAATGACACATGACTCGTTGAGTACGTCAATGCTTTAAAAATAGATTTTCTTGCTTTGAATTGTTTTTGTAATCGAAGCGAAGTTTTGTTTGATTGTGTTTCTGAAAATTAAATACCATGGTTTATTCCATTGCGGATAGGGTAGATATCATTTCGCTTTATGCTGCAGAAACATGATTTTTATAAAGTATGAATAGTACTGAATTTCATTTCATTCTACTCCTGAATAAATTGAATAACAAATTCTACTGACTTTTTCTTCATTCGATATATTAAAAAAAAATTCTCCCCATCACAAATCTCGACAGGATTTTCAAATAAAGGATGTTTCGCGACGAGCTTTGAGTAGTCTCCAATATATAGGAGACTACTCAAACGATTTCTATAAAAATTGGCATAGATGAAGAGCAAGTGATGGCGAATTTATGGAAAATATTTTGACATACATGTCACTTCCGGTTATACCGAGAGTGAACAACAACTTTGTTATTTTAGATAAATCCCCCTGTATACTATCATCTTTTCGGATTCTACATTAAATTTTAATGTCACTTTGTGTAGAATATCCTATATCTAAAATTTATACCTACTTATCGAGATATTAATTTTTTCACTAAAAAAATTGACAGGTGTAGACCTTCATATTGAAAATTCTGTGAACATACATATACCAAATAAAAAATATCTTGTCGTGTTATTAGTAGGACAATCAAGGTAATTGGTGACATGTCGAAAAATTCTTTTTCTGCAGTCGCGCCTAAAATGACTAATTACTATATTCAAATGATATCGTAAAGTCGACAAATGCCAAAGATTGTTACTTTACGCTCTAGCGCAAAAAAGGAATCTATTTCGCTAGCTTATTTAATCAAACCACGCCCTCCGAATTAACTCAATTGGTGAATATTTATAGAACTGCCCTTCAGACTTCTGACCTGACTTAAGAATCGATTAAATAAACATCGATTTCTCTTTATTCAAAACTGATCGATTTGTCAAAAATCGATTTTAATAAAAAATAAATCAATTTCTGCGAAAGAATCGATTTTTTTTTGTATCATTCTTGAAAGTTCATGCTTTTCATATTCCGATAATAAACCTAAGAGATTAATTCATTAACAATTTATCAGATTAAAAATCAAATGAAATTATATGAAAATTGTCAAAAATTTTGAAATATGGTCAAAAATGGTCAATAATTGTCAAAAACTGTTAAAAATGAACAATTTTTGTCAAAAACTGTTAAAAATGGTCAATAATTGTCAAAAATGGTCAAAAACTATCAAAAATGGTCAAAAATGAAACAATTATTGTCAAAATTGGTCAATAATTGTTAACATTTTGAAAAATGGTCGATAATTGTCAAAAACTATCAAAAATGGTCAATAATTTTGAAAAATGGTCAAAAATTTTGAAAAATTATCAAAAATGGCCAAAAACTATCAAAAATGCTCAAAAATTGTCAAAAACTGTCAAAAATGGACAATTATTGTTAAAAATTGTCAAAATTTTGAAAAATATTTGATAATTGCCAAAGTTTTTGAAAAATTTTCAAAAATTTTGAAATATGGTCAAAAATGGTCAAAAATTTGAAAAATGGTCCATAATTGTCAACAATTGTCAATAATTATCAAAAATGGTCAATAATTTTGAAAAATGGTCTAAAATTTTTAAAAATTGTCAAAAGTGGTCGAAAACTGTCAAAAATTTTTAAAAATTTTCATCATTTTGAAAAATGGTCAAATCAAAGATTCAACCTTTCCTGTATAGGTATAGAGAATTCCGTTCTCTTAGTAATGATGAATTGATACGTGAAATAATTAGTAGTGATTTAAACCAAGTCTACTATGCTCAGACTATAGACGATAAAGTATCAATATTTAATCATGAGTTGATAAACATTTTTGACAAACTTGCTCCTATCAAAACAGTTAAAATAAAAAAAGAAGAGAGCTCCTTGGCTAACGGATAATATTCGGTTAATGATTTCTATGAGAGATAAAGCTTTAAATAAATATAAGAAAACAAAATTGTTAAGCCATTGGAATTATTACAAAGAGCTAAGAAATTATACGAATGGAGCTATAGCAAGAGAAAAAAAAGCCTACTTGGAATTTCGTGTACGTCACGGGGAAAGTAGAAAACTATGGAAGGTCTTGAAAGAATTAAATATTTACAGTAAAAATTTTAATACCAGAAAATTTGCAGAACCTAAATAGTATTAATGAATTTTTTGTTGATTCTTCTAAAAGTGAATTTAACGTTGATCCTAATTTAATATCATACGACAATGAAAGTATGGAAAATACTAACAATTATAAGTTTGCTCAAACATGCGACTCCGAAGTATACGAGATATTACTGTCAATCAAATCTAAAGCCACTGGTGTCGATCAACTTAGCATCGATATGCTACTATATTGTTGTCCAGTTATTTTACCGTTTTTAACACACATATTCAATTTTTGTATAAAAAAAGTGTGTATCCTGCTATCTGGAAACGTGTATATGTTTTACCATTGCCTAAAAATAATAATCCAGCTAGTCTTAGAGATTTGCGTCCTATAAGTATTTTATGTTGTGTATCAAAAGTGATTGAGAAAATTGTAAATAAACAACTTATTGAATTCCTAGATCATAATAATATTTTACCAACTCATCAGTCCGGATTCAGACAATTACATAGTTGAATTTACTGTTTGGACCCTTACTTTGTGGAATCTACTCATATTAATGTTATAAATGAAACTAACTGTTTCTAATTAATTCCACTATTTAATTGAAAGATTTATGAAAATTATTAAAGGATATTGATAATTATTTCGATATTGACATATCATCGTCAGAATGACAGAAGTTACATTTTATGTGATACCTACTTGATGTTTAATATTTTGGCTAGACCAAATAGTAAGTGACCTATCTTGTGATTGACTTAATATATATGAATAGAGAAAAGAAGATATGATTTTACAAATATTAAAGCTTAGGTATTATTAGCCCTATGGGGATATCTTGGATATCTTTTTCCCATTTAAGATCAGTATAACTGTGCAATGATATAGAAAACCAAGGAAAACTATATCTGCTGATCTTTACAATAGTTACTTAAGAAGACAATTTATTAGTGGAGAGCTCCCTAGATTAATCTGTTCATTGACAACTTCATATTGTGGGTCTCTTAAGTGTCTTCTTATTTCTAGTTCTTCAAGGAAATCTAGTTCTTGTTTCTTATCACAAATATGCAGTACTTCTAGTTCTGTGTTAGGTGTTAATGAATGTTTTGTGTCAAGAAGGTGTTTTGCGTAATGTGATTTATCTGGCTGTTTTAATCTGTATGCTCGTGAGTGTTCATTGTATCTAATTTCAAAATTTCGAATTGTTTGACCAATATAGACAGCATTACATTCTGGACATTTAAGTTTATATACTCCAGACTTTTTTAATGGGGGTATTTTTGTTTTTACATTTAACAATTTTTTACTTACATTGTTTTCTGTTTTAAAAGAAATTGCTGTATTTGTTGAACAAGATATTATCTTTGAAATATTATTAGAAATATTACCAGCATATGTGATGGTTTTGTAATTTTGTATTTCCCTAGTATTTTCAGGAAATATTAATTGTAATGCCACTTTTTCCTCTTTTTTATTAATTAATTTATTTATTATATGTAATGGATAACCGTTGGATGTGGCTATTTGCTTAATTATATTAATTTCTCTATCAAAATTATATTTGTTCATAGGAACTGAAAATGCTCTATGTATCATTGAATTATATGCTGCTAATTTATGTGACATGGGATGATTGGAACTATATGGTATAGTCACATCAGTATGTGATGGTTTTCTGTAAATTGAAAAATCAAGTATATTATTGACTCTTTGAATTTTAATATCAAGAAAATTGATTGAGTTATTTTCTTCAACTTCTAATGTAAATTTAATTTTCGGATGTAAATTATTAATATGATTGAACAATATATCTAATTGTCGTTCACTACCTACAAAACAAGCTAATATGTCATCTACATACCTATACCAAAATAATATATTTTTTGAAATGTTACATTCAAAGATTTTTCTTTCTAAACTGTCCATAAAAATGTTTGCTAAAATTGGTGATATAGGGCTTCCCATTGGTAAACCTTCATTTTGAATATATACCTTATTATCAAAAGTAAAATAATTCTGATTAATACATACATCAAACAAATTAAGTATATCTGATATTATTCCTGGATTGATATTTTTATCCTCTAGTAATTTTTTAACAAGTGTTATGCATTCTTTAGGAGGAATTTTAGAGAACATATTGGTAACATCAAATGAAATAAGTTTAGAGTTATCTTGTAATTTGTATGTTTTTAATTTTTTGATTAGTTCTATTGAATTTTCAATTGAGTATTTAGATATACCTCCATAGCTATTAAGTATATTGTTTAGTTTTTTAGCTAACTTATTATTAGGAGTATTAACGTAAGAAACTACAGGTCTAATTGGTTTCGATACTTTATGTAATTTAACAGTTCCATATAATTGTGGAGACTGAGGATTTTTATTAATCATGTATTTTTTCTCATAATCATTGAAAACATAATTTGAACTATTGACAATCTCTCTAACATTATTAGAAAACTTTTTTGTTGGGTCAGCCCTTAGAATTTTTACATCAGAAGATTCTATAAAATTATTAACTTTAGATTTATATTCTTCGGATTTTAAAATGACAGTGGCATTTCCTTTGTCAGATTTTGTTATTGTGAGGTTATAATCTTCTACTTTTTGTTTAATTGAATTTATTGCTGAAATATCATTTTTTGTTTGACGTTTAACCTTTGAAGGTTTCATATTTTTAATCAAATTTGCAATTTGTAATTTTTCATAAAGAAAACTATTTGACTGAGATTTTAAAGCTATTTCTGACTCTGTAGCTAAAATTTCTTTAATACTATTTGTGAATTTTGGTGGTATGCTGTATTTTAAGCCTTTATTTAAAAATTCTATCTCACTATTTGTGAAATTAGTGTCTGAAAGGTTTTCGAATCGTGGTGCAAAGTGTATTGGTGTGTAAGTACTTACAGTTTTATGATGTTCAGTGTATTGAGTGTTATGTTTTATGTACGCAAATAGCCACATCCAACGGTTATCCATTACATATAATAAATAAATTAATTAATAAAAAAGAGGAAAAAGTGGCATTACAATTAATATTTCCTGAAAATACTAGGGAAATACAAAATTACAAAACCATCACATATGCTGGTAATATTTCTAATAATATTTCAAAGATAATATCTTGTTCAACAAATACAGCAATTTCTTTTAAAACAGAAAACAATGTAAGTAAAAAATTGTTAAATGTAAAAACAAAAATACCCCCATTAAAAAAGTCTGGAGTATATAAACTTAAATGTCCAGAATGTAATGCTGTCTATATTGGTCAAACAATTCGAAATTTTGAAATTAGATACAATGAACACTCACGAGCATACAGATTAAAACAGCCAGATAAATCACATTACGCAAAACACCTTCTTGACACAAAACATTCATTAACACCTAACACAGAACTAGAAGTACTGCATATTTGTGATAAGAAACAAGAACTAGATTTCCTTGAAGAACTAGAAATAAGAAGACACTTAAGAGACCCACAATATGAAGTTGTCAATGAACAGATTAATCTAGGGAGCTCTCCACTAATAAATTGTCTTCTTAAGTAACTATTGTAAAGATCAGCAGATATAGTTTTCCTTGGTTTTCTATATCATTGCACAGTTATACTGATCTTAAATGGGAAAAAGATATCCAAGATATCCCCATAGGGCTAATAATACCTAAGCTTTAATATTTGTAAAATCATATCTTCTTTTCTCTATTCATATATATTAAGTCAATCACAAGATAGGTCACTTACTATTTGGTCTAGCCAAAATATTAAACATCAAGTAGGTATCACATAAAATGTAACTTCTGTCATTCTGACGATGATATGTCAATATCGAAATAATTATCAATATCCTTTAATAATTTTCATAAATCTTTCAATTAAATAGTGGAATTAATTAGAAACAGTTAGTTTCATTTATAACATTAATTACATAGTTGCACAACAGCTCTCTTAAAAGTAACCGATGATATCCATGCATCTTTGGACGCTAATAAATTAGTAGCTTTAGTTTTGCTAGATTATTCCAAAGCCTTTGATCGTATAAATCATGAGTTATTGTTTTCCGTGTTACATTTCATTGGTTTAGATATAAGTGCTATAAATTTGTTTCGTAGCTACCTCAGTAATCGTCAGCAAGCAGTTATCTACTGCAATAGGTCTTCTGCATTTAAAAAAAGTAATTGTGGAGTGCCTCAAGGGTCTATACTTGGACCAGTTCTCTTTATAATTTATACACATTTATTTTATAAGAAATTGCAACACTGTTCGTCTCATTTTTATGCGGATGATGCGCAGTTGTATTATTCTTTTAATGAAGAAGACGCGGTTGTGTCGTGTCAGCATGTAAATGAAGATTTAAAGTCACTGATAGCTATATCCAATCAATTTTGTCTATCACTGAATAGTGCTAAATCAGTTGCACTTTTATTTGGAAAGCCAATGGCCAGGAAGAGGTGCTTAAGCTTAATAAACTTGAAAATTGATGATAATACTATTAATATAGACGATAGTGCAAAAAATTTAGGATTGATCATTGACTCTGGTTTACACTATTCGTCCCATGTAACTTTAATCGTTCGACACGCCTTTGCTAATCTCAAATTAATATACAGCAGCCGGACAATGCTTACGAAAAAAACAAAAATGTTATTATGTGAATCACTTGTATTATCACAGTTAAATTACGGCGATGTGGTTTTTGGGCCTAGATTATTAAAAAGAGACGTACTAAGGTTACAGCGTATTCAGAACTGTTGCATCAGGTTTATATGTGGATTAAGAAGAAGAGCACCCACTTCATTATATTATAAAGAATGGCAGTGGCTTACTTTGGAAGAACGTCGCAAGGTACATGAATGTGTATTATACTATAAAATTTTACATACACAAAAACCTCCGTACTTGTACAATAAACTTAGATTTAGAACTGACGTACACAATCTAAACCTGAGACAAGTTGGTCGCTTAACGATGCCTAAACATTCAACCGCCTTATTTGAGGGCTGCTTTTCATTTAATGTAGTTAGGATTTGGAACTGGATACCCGATTATTTAAAAGTACTCACATTGAATAGATTTAAACGTGAAATTAAGAGTAATTTGCTTAATGGTAGCTTAAAAGTGTAATGGAAGATGGATACCTATAGTATCTATATTAATTTTATTTTTCTTTGAATTTACTGTTTGGACCCTTACTTTGTGGAATCTACTAATATCATTATTTTGAGTGCGGCTGAGGGTTTCTGAGTGGTTCCACTTTGATAGGGGGTGTTTGGGAGTTCGGGGTTGATGGTGGTTTCGATATTTTAATGTCGAAATAATTATCAATGTTGAATTTTTGAATATTTTCTGCTGGGCTGGGGTTGCTTGGAGACTTTTGGTTTCATTTGAAATAGTATTATTCATTTTCTTTTTCATAAAACTTGTAATTTCTGGTTTCAATCCAAAATGTTAATATTAAATCATAATGGATTTGTAATTCTCTTCTTGGTAAAGGATTTCTCACTATTTTATTTTTTTATTATTATTTTTTTATTGTTTTTGTAGTTTGTCTTTATTTTTAGTTGTATTCATAGGTATAGTGTATAGGTATTATTATTTGGTAACTGGTTGAGTGGAAGAGCAAATTCTTGATTTATTCAAGAAATTTGAACCCTGCCATTTGGCAAACTGCTGTGTAACATTATGAACCTATTTTTTTTGTTTTTTATTTGTATGCACTGTATGTTTGGCCAATAAAAGCATTTATTATTATTATTATTATTATTGTTGAAATTTTGAAAAATGGTCAATACTTGTCAAAATTATACGAGCCGTTTCCGAAAATCGATTTAAACACGTAATATATAAAATCGATTCACAAAAAATCGATTAATATTACTAAAAAAATCGATTATGAGAGAATAATAGTCGATTTATATCAAAATTGATTATTTTTTAACATCCCTAGTTAGTAGAAGGTTAATCATAATGAATAGCGAAAATGAAGATTATTCTTTCACTCCTATTATAACCTAAGATAATATAAAAAACTGTTTTAATTATTAAAAGGGCAACAGTAGAAAAAATTATGTGTGTTTTTCGAGCGTGTGAGAAGCACAACTAAATAATTTAAGTAGAGGTTGTCGCTTATTCAATGGAGTCGAGAACATTCAATATTCGCATCCCCCTTCACAGTTTCCATTGTCATCACAACCACCAACAGATATATCTCAAGGCGAAGGCGGTATCTCTAATTTTTTTACAACGTTTGAATAAAAACTAAACTTATATATCCTAGTATTATCTTTTCGTTCGTAAATAGATACATTTACCAAGAAACATATTTTTCTTACCTTATAAAATTCCTTTAGGCTTTTAAAAAGTGCTTCACAGGTCTCGGGAATGATTTTTCCTAAAGCCAGGGGTGATATTATAGTAGAAAATTTAAGATCTTCATAGCTTCTTCCAGATGCTAAAAAACGTAAAGTAGCTGTAAGTCTTTCATGTGGAGATATTGCAGATCTAAGAATTGTATTCTGTTTTTGAATTAATGGAGACACCAATGACAGCAACTTGCAGTATGTATTCCATTCTTAAATAGTTATGCCAGTCTTTGGGATGAAACTTTAGTTCATTCAACAAATTAGTGTGTGTACTGCAATCTTTTCATTAACCACTGTTTCGTCCATACAGTTTTTTTCTTTCTTCTGTTTTGGAGGGCAATAGCTAATGCCGCATAACACAATAATTCTACCTCGTCATCCATGTCAACACAACACAAACTTGTGCAAACGGTTTGCCTCAAAACATGTAGGTATGCAGGTTGTGGAGTTTGAACTGATCCGTTTCAACTGATTCGAAAACGTACAGTGTATGTACTTACGTCGCATCAGTCAGAACTGATCCGTTTTAACTGATACGATTGGCAAAACTGATAGTGAATGGGGCCCTTTTTAAATAGCTTCAGAAATAGTATATTACGGACCAAGGCCAATAAAGTAAGAAATGTCTCAGATCACATGTAATTGTCGGCCGAAGCGAAGCTGAGATTGACTTACTGGCCGTGGTTTGTATACTATTTTTCTGTTCCACGGAGCCGGAAAGCGACAGCCCGCCTCAGTCTCAGATCACATGTTGACAATAACATGTGATCTAAGACATTTCTTACTTTACTGGCCTTGGTCTGTAATATACTATAGATAATCTTCATTGTTTAATTCCAAGTGAGCCATCTCTATCACTGTACCATGGAGGCTAGCACTGTACGATGCGATTTACTTCAAATAATGAAAATTAATACTATTTAATTATGACAGGTAAATACACAGCCTGCTAAAATAAAATAATAAATAACACGACCTACGCCCACGCAATAATAAGGCTGAAATTATTAATATTTTTAATGTTAGTATTTTAAAAACGCTCAAAATTGGGTATAGTTAAGTGAACATAAACTGCTCTCATTTTCGGCCTTAGAATTAGGTAAAATAATAAAAATGTGGTTATTTCATTCATAAAAAATTGAGATTTTTGACATTTGTAAGTTGTACTTTTCATTACTTTTTTACGAACCCTGTATACAAAAAAAAGTTTTCGACATGTCACTAATTACCTTGATCGTGTAAGCTCGTCGTGAAACGCTCGACGTAAATTTTATTAACGTCTATCAGGTTTGGATATCTCATAGCAGCTAACAAAGTATACAAGAACCAAATAAACACGACAATTCCTAGGTTATGTTAATGAAAATAAAGTTTGTATACCATGTTCTTTTCGGATGAAAAGTAGTATCAAAGCAATGCAGGTACACGGCATCCATAAGTTAATTGTTCTAGTTTCGTGAAAATTTGAAGAAATTCAATGTCCATTGTAGCGTCGATTATCCAGCTTGGGTCTTGAGAAAAGCCTTATTCTACTTATTTTTCACATGATGATAAAAACGACATCCATTCGAAATAATGAAGCCTATATGTGTCATGGGCTACCGGTCTATGAATAAGGCTGTAAATGTTCTAGTAGTGGAAAAAATAGTAGCTATATAAACCACGGTACAATAGTATTTTGTGCAACAAGTGGGAAAAGTTCTTTCCCCACATGTTGCACACTATACTTTTTCTACAACTGCACAAATTTAAAGAATACAAGTAAAGTAACTTAATATTTATTTTTATGGTTACTAAAACAAAAATAACACTAAAGTATCCTATCTCTAAATAATTTTATTTAAAATTATAGTTGATGGTGAAATTTGTACAATTTTGTATGGTCAAACCCGGAACTTCATTTCTTTTCACTAAATTCCCCGTTATATTAATTAATCTGACAGTTTTGTGACAACTAAGTAGGTATTTAAAGATGACAGTAGCCTACTAAGTTTTTGTCGATTCTATTTGATTCTCCATATAAATGTATGTGGCGTGGGCAAAGTGCCGTGAGAAATAATATTTTTCACAGTATGAGCAATATTTGGTTTTGAAATTAAGTAAGGTATGAGAAATACGTCACTTTTCATAGCAGTTGTAGAAAAAATATATTCTCTACCTTGGTATATAATATGCTACTATCAATGTTCAAAATGTAATGTCTATTGGGCAAGTACCGGTAGAAATTATCATGTAATTTGTTTATCGGACGGTGAAAAAAAAAGTATTCCAATTTGAAATAATCAGATAAATAATCCAAATACATAGTAATGATCATTAAATATTTATTTTGTCGACTGTGTTAGATAAGAAAAAATTAAGTAACTTATTTTGTATTCATGAAGTGTGTTTTAAGTGATCATTTATGAATTGTTTTGATGTCAAATGAACGTTGGGTACTACAAATCAAAATATTTCTAGCTCTTTTATTTAAGGAATTAATAAGTGAACAGAGCGAGGATACATCATTTTGCTGGATTGGAAAAATTTTGATCAGGATACGTTCATATTGTTTTTTAAGAGCTCTTTGATGTTGAAAAATTATAAATATAGAAAAAAAGTAACTCTAAAAAGCAATTTCCTCTGTATGTTCCTTGTAGTATATTTATCATTCTTTTGGTTATTGTTGGACAATTAAACCACCATTTTTTTAAATATTTTTATTTCAACGTTTAGGCATCATTCCAGCTACCGTTGTAAAGAATATTCTTTTAAATATTTTCGTCCCTATCTCACAATTACAAAGGATTTGATAGAATACTTTATCAATTATCAATACAAGCAGCAGTAAGGGTTTATGTAAGAAAAACTGTGATTAAAAAAGGATGGAAATTATTCTCATGACATTTGATGATGTGATATTAGGTTTGTTCCAGCTGGCGATAGAATCGTTCTAGGTATCGCTCGCGCGAGTGCTGTATTTATTTTGCATTCCAACTGATTATGTATCATTCTTGGGACGGTACAAAAACTGTACCAGCTGAAAGGGGGTGATAATAGACGATTATTTGCTTGGCCCTAAAATTGGCGGAACTGACATGCACATATCGTCGAAAATGTTGATGTGGTAGTTCAGGATCCATCCTTAATTCGAGTTTACGTACTATAAAGTACTCGATACGATTCCAGAACGGTTCATACATGCCATCTGGATCAAACCTATAATGTTCACCTTTTTCAAAAAATTGGTTCCATTTTTGTAAATAAAGCTTATTTAACCACGTTAAATAATTATTGGTGTAGATAAAACTCATGTTTTTATTTCGGTTTAAGATGGGAAACTCATATTCGAATGGTTCCTGTAAAGGATCCAAACAGTGTTGGACTCATCTTCAAGAGGATGCCTACCAACCCTCCTCAAACTCGCCGCTACCCCCGGCTCGGAATCACTACTCTCCCTTGAATAACGGAAATAACGGGAGGCGATCCCACGCACACTATCCGCCCACACCGTCGTCTTCTCCCTACCTATCATTCCTACCCCTCATGCCATATCGAGTCCTTCCTTCTCTCCGCCTAATCATGCTCCCCACTACGCAACTTACCTCCATCCATTCCTCCAAGCCCCTCAAAATTATCTCCACCATGTTCTCCCAATACACCACCTCCCGTAGTTTTCTCTCCAACTGCTTCAGCACTTCCTCGTTCTTTCAAACTTATGGGTTGGTGGCGTATCCGACACCTGTTACAGTGTAACCGACTTGCCATTGTCATGATGTGGTGAAGTTGAGTTCTTAATTTTTCCTCCATGGGATAATATACCAGGAAATAATTTTCCCAGCTGATGAATTGGTAGTTTTCTTAGGCAAAAATGTGAAAGGTAGAAAGTTCAATTTGTATACAGGGTGATTCATTAGTGCGATAAAGCCCAATATCTTGTGAAACCTCAAAGATGTTTGAATAAAATTTTGACCCGTTGTAGCCAGCCTGAAGGCCCATATTTCAAAGTTAGTCGCAATTCTACAGCGTGTTCCAGAACTACGTGCCAGATCAAAGTTACATTTTTTAAATCAGACACCCTGTATCTCACTTCAAATTCGAATCCTGCTTGACTTCTCTATTACAATGATATGAGGTTGTGGTAGGTTATATAGTGTATTTAAAAAGTTCTGACCACTTGTTCCTGAAAATTGTAATGAGTTCAACATTCAACACCCTGTATACTTTAAACTACACAATTTTAAATTAATCTTTAACAGCCATACGTCTGTGATGGTCTTCTAGTATCATAATTCACTAGATCTGCTTTCGTATCTAAGAAACCGAATACAGGGCGAATCCAAACTCGAACACATCGGTTTCACAATTTTTTTAAATGAATCAGCCTGTATTAGTAGTAAAAAAATATAATTATGTAATTTTCAAATTAGAAATTGATAGGGAAATAAGGGATAGTTATGATAGAATGGATTTAAGAAGTCTAAGAATTAATATGGAACGAGATCAAGACGAAATAGTACAACATGAAGAAAACTTAGAAGAAATATTAGAAATAGAGGTACATCATTCTGCAAGGGAAACAGAACTGGACAGGAACTCATTAGCATATGGAGATAAATAAAACGATAAAAGAGATTAAAAATAAAAATAATTTCATAGTTAAACCACCATAGGTTAACTGCAAGTAGAGGACACTTTGGTGGTTCCAAATAGACTTGGTTAATTGGTCTAACATAATTATTAACAGAGATACAGGGTGTTTTATTCATTTAGTCCAATGCTTTTGAAGGCCATAACTTTAGAACCACCCTATATATTTCTTTCATTTTTGGTAAGGATATATTGCATTGATAACACAATAAGATAGTGTAATAAAAATAATTATAATCCAGGTCTGGTTTGAGAAAAATTTGCAAAATTCGATAATCTCCAAAACAACACCCTGTATATCAGAATTTTTAAAATCCAATAGATTATTCGAAGAGAACAGAAAAAATAGAGCGGCACCAAAATATTTTTCGAAGTGCACATCCCGTTTTACTGCTTAACTTTTAATGTCAAAGTTATTTAAATGTATCATTGACATTTTCGTACGTAATAACTTTAGAACCACCCTATAGATTTCTTTCATTTTTGGTAGGTGTAAGTAACATAAGCATCAAAATCTTATCATGTAACAAAAACAGTTATAATCCAGGTTCGGGTTAAGAAAAAAAAATTTTATCAACATTTTTATAAATCAATAGTTTATTCCAAAAGAACAGAAAAAATTGAGTTACACGGAATGTCAAATTATTTTAATAATTGTTCGAAATGTCCACCATTTTTTTCTATGCATTTACGAGCTCTTTTTAAGATGTTTTGTGTTGCTCGTCTTATCATTAATGGATTTGCCCTGATTTCCTCGCAAGCATCATCAATTCTTTGAATAAGATCTTCTAAGCTGTTTATCTCGGTAGAGTATACTTTGGATTTCAGATATCCCCAAATATGATAGTCCACTGGGTTAAAATCTGGCGACCGGCAAGGCCAATTATTGGGCCCGCCCCTCCCTATCCACATGTTTCTAAAATTCTCGTCTAGAAAATTTCGCACAATTACCCTAAAGTGAGGCGATGCACCATCGTGCTGGAAATACATTCCTCCAATTTCCTCATTTTCTAATAGCACTGGTAACATATTTTGCAAAAAAGCAAAATAGTCGTCCCCTGTTAATGTACGGGGTAGGACATATGGTCCAATAAGGTGATTATCTAAAACTCCACACCAAACGTTAACCGAAAACTGCGAATGTGTTTGTCTTGTAGCAAAAGGATTTTCATAATTCCAAACATGGGAATTTCGTAGATTGTAAACCCCATCCCTTGTAAATGTGGCATCATCAGTGAATAGGCACCTGCTAACTATTCTTCTCCTTCTAAGTATCCACCGACTCAAGTCTAATCGCGGTTCCAAATCACGTGGTTCTAGTCTTTGAACCTGTTGAACATGATAAGGGTAGAAGCTAAATTTTTTTAATCTCCTCCAAGCTGTAGTATGGGGTACATTTAATGCGTGTCCAATCCTTCTTGTACTGATTGTTGGGTTGTTGTCAACCATATCTGGAACAAAATGAAATTATGGCACTGGAGGAGACTAATTTAGTATCACATATTAATGTATTAATGTAATGAACAAAAGGGAAATTTCTAATCGACTCTTAGTCTTAATATCTATTAAATAAAATTTAATATCTTTACTTTACCTAGTATATCATCTTCTACATTCAAGTGTTGTCTTTCACCATAATCATTGGTTGTCGCTGTAGGAAATCTACCATGTTGCCGACTGTAATCAAATACTCTCGCAAATGTCTGGTAATGAGGAGTGCGACGATTAGGAAAGCGTCTTTCATATTCCTTTACTGCTTCTCTACCATTTCCGTTACAAAAGCCATACACAAATAGTATGTCTGCATATTCTACATTTGTAAATTTATGAGGCATAATTAATTATTATTATAATTAATTATTATTATAACAACAAACGATTAACTACCAATAACAAAATGAACTGTCAAAGTTTACCGTACTTCAACAGTCTACGCCTATTTGATAATTTTTCTGTTCCTTTAGAATATTAGACCTACTTGATAATTGTTAATGATTTTGACTTGAATATTTTAGTAAGTGTGCAATCTTGATAAAATTTTTTTTTTCATAACCCGAACCTGGTTTATAACTGTTTTTGTTACATGATAAGATTTTGATGCTTATGTAACTTACACCTACCAAAAATGAAAGAAATCTATAGGGTGGTTCTAAAGTTACTACGTACGAAAATGTCAATGATACATTTAAATAACTTTGACAATAAAAGTTAAGCAGTAAAACGGGATGTGCACTTCGAAAAATATTCTGGTGTCGCTCTATTTTTTCTGTTCTCTTCGAATAATCTATTGGATTTTAAAAATTCAGATATACAGGGTGTTGTTTTGGAGATTATCGAATTTTGCAAATTTTTCTCAAACCAGACCTGGATTATAATTATTTTTATTACACTATCCTATTGTGTTATCAATGTAATATATCCTTACCAAGAATGAGAGAAATATATAGGGTGGTTCTAAAGTTATGGCCTTCAAAAGCATTAGACTAAATGAATAAGACACCCTGTATCTCTGTTAATAATTATGTTAGACCAATTAACCAAGGCTATTTGGAACCACCAAAGTGTCCTCTACTTGCAGTTAACCTATGGTGGTTTAACTATGAAACACCCTGTATAAATGAAATGAAAAATAAAATAACAGAAAGTGTTGAAAATAAAATTGAGAAGATAAAGAAGAAAAAAAATAAAATGGAACAAATGAAATATATAAAAAAAGAGATGATGATGTCTTAGCAAAGGAAAGAAAAAAATATGAATTATAAAGTACAAGTTATCATAGAAGATGAACAAATTATGAAAAAAGATATTATAAAAGTGGATGAAGACTTTAAAATGAATAATGGACGAATTGAAGTAGTAACAAATCAAATACATTAATTTGTGTATTGGAAAATCATTTAAAAATTTATAAACATTTTTATTTAAAAAATAAGAGAATAAGTAAACATATCCGATTTAAAGAGATATTGAATAAATATATTCATTAGTATAAGAAAGAAAAAAAGGGGAAGGTTAAGGAAACATATTCAAAAAAATGTTTGTATCCATATAAAGGATCATATATAAAATAATTATGTTATTGGTGATAATACATATTTATTTACTCAATGATATTATTACTGGAATAGAAATAGGAAAGTATCATATTGAGTTATTATTTAAATTTGAGCCAAATAATGTAGCAGGTTTAGAAAACATTTAAAAAATAATAATAAAAAATTAAAATGGAAATAATTCATATCGTGCACTGAATTTTATATATTTGTTTCGGAATGATTTCGGAAATAAATGTATGGAGGGAATACGTCATGATATTTATTATTCATAATAGAAAGATATGAAATTAGAATTGATTTTTATCTATAAGCATTTCTGACGCACTCTATATTGTTTGTTAAATGTTAGAGAGTGTGAAGAATTTGTATTAGAATATTGTTATTGTTGTTTGGAATAGTTTATATAATTTTTATATAATATACAATTCATTGAAGCTTTTAAATAGCATCTAATAATAATTTGAATATTTTAGAAAATTTGTATTTTTTTCATAGATAATATCAACGAAAATACTTGATTGTTTATTAATACTCACGGTTTATTAAATTTGAGAGTTATTTTGAAATAGTCAACGTGACATAATTAATATTAATAAATTTTCACTTCAAAAATGTCAATGTTTTGTTCATATCAGAGAATATGAAGGTTATAAAAATTATTTGTCCACGACTATTTGATAATTTTTACATTTTACGTGTGCTTCTTCAAGTATAATGATGTAGATTATTCACCACTGAATAATAGGTGTGGCGTGGATAATGAACAGGTCACGTGACACGGATAAATAGGACTTATATTGAATGAACGTTATTTATATAGAAATATTACAATATAATATTTGAAAATTTTCACCGCGACCCAGATTAGAACCTTAGGCATACAATTATTCATTTCACGGACTCAGTCATCTAAACAATCCTGCTACGAAAACGTTAATAATAATTTATCAAGCTGTTGAATATAGAGCGTATAGATGTCAATGTCAAAACTAAGAAACTGACGTTAATTTATAGCTGATTGCAAGAGTTTAATTATTATACTGAATTTAAATTGGAATTACTAGAAAATATAATATAGAAAGCGAATCAGACTCGGAAATGAATGTTACCCCGCCAAAAATTGGAAAAGCAGAATAAATAGTATCTTTAAATTTATTGCCAGAAAAGTCGAAAAAATTATATATGAAAGCCTATAATCCCTTCCTAAAAGAGAAAAAAAATAGTATTCTACTCGCATATAATGGCTAATATTCACTTAGGTGTTTATGTCACTCGCCTGCGGCTCGCGACATAAACGCACCTTCGTGAATAATAGCCATCGTTATATGCTTGTTGAAATGTCAGAAATGACAGAATTTTTAAATATCACAAAAGTTTATATTTTGACATAAATTGAAGAGCTGGTCACTAAATTTAATCAACCAATGAGAAGATAAGGAAAGAAATAAGTTTCTTTTGGTTTTTTAGAAGAAAAAAAATGAGAGATAGGATACGGAGCCACAGTTATTTAAGAAAGGAAGATTGATTCGAAATTTTAGAAGACCGATATTTTTGAAAAAGCGAAAAATAAAATTAGCAATTTGAAGAAAATCAAAATTAAAAAGCGAAAGAGCATTTTATGCTATATATATAATTAATAAAACCTAATATTTTTAAATATATTCCTTCATAAAGAAATCTAGAATCGAGAATAAAAATCTACTTAATTATAGATGAATTTATGGACATATTTTGGTTGAATAATGAATTATAGAGGGACTTTTTCCAAATTAAAACATATGTTCAAAAGTAACTAGTAAAAATTTGAAATTTTTATTTTTTGATAGTGACATTAGTAAAACGTCAAAAAAATATTTGAATGTTATAAATACAAAATTATTATAGTTCAATCTAAAATCTTCGAAATTTAAAAATGTAAATATTAGTATTCAGAATTGAAAGTAATATCGTTATATAGTTAACGAAATAAAAATCATAAAAATAAAATTCAATTTGATTATCATATAAATTCCATTTTTTTTATTCAATCATAAATAAAAATTATTCATATTGAATTGAATTACATACAGGGGTTAACATAATTAATGATTTAAATAAATTACATATAGGGTTTATCATAATAAATAATTTTAAATAAATTACATATAGGATTTGTCAAAATAAATAATTTTCAAATTAAAATAAATTACATACAGGGTTATCTATAGAATTTTATTTAAAAAAATACTGTTTCATCCATAAATTTATATTTTCAAATTCAAAATTCAAAATTTTTCAATAATAATATAATGACATGACAATATTTATCTGTATCATGTTTGTCTTTGAACCTGCTCCTCAATTTTGTAATAAAATGAATGAAAAAAATAAAAGTATCATTATTTATATGTAGGGGTGAAATATTAAGAATATTTAATCATTACAATATATTAATATTGTGATTTGACTTGGTTATTCATTGAACTCTTTGATTAAAGATTAAAACATTAATAATTCAAATGAAAATTATATTGATAACGTCTCATTTGAACAGCAGCAGCAAAACACTCAATTTGATCTGATGAAAATTCTAATTGGATGCTAGAATGCCATAGGCAAATACCACAAACAGTATGAGCTGGTACTGTTAGGAATACAATTATTGTTCCATATTTTTTTGTTAAAAATTTAATGGGTGAATTGTATCTGGAAATTCTGTAAAATACATTATTCTCTTAAGATGGAAGTATTACTAGGTTTAGACATTTTTTAGTGATGAATTGAGAACAATTTCAACATTTACTGTAAATTTTCTCTGGTTAGTTTTTGTTAAAGTGAGCGTTTATTATTCATCAATTATTTTGTGGATAATGAATCGTTATAAACAACTTTTTTCTTTTTGTCTACCCTGAACCCATTTTAATCAACTTGTGGTACATTTTTTTAATCGGCGCAGCAAGAAAAATCTACAAATTGGAAAAAGAGGTTGTTTCATTTGAAAAAACTGGTTCTGGTACATTAGTGTTTCAAAAAAATAGTAAATTGAAATCAAAAATTGAGCTTTTTTGGAATTTTTGCATATAACTGTTTATTTCGCCCGCTCTGTATGAGAACAACGTACCCACTCAAAAATATTTTCATTAGCATGTTAAATGTAAAAAACAGGAATTTCAGCAAAGCCACGTGTTTACTGTACTAACCATACAGTAGTCCATAGAAACGTATGAAATATTATATTATTTATGTTTTTAATTTTGAACTAATTCAGGTAATTTGTGAATATTCAGCTATCTGATAATCAATTATTTGAATTAAATGGTTCACAAAGCAAAGAGGGATTCATTGAACGTTCGAATATTATAATTGGAGTATTCAAAGTATTGGAGAATTCGGGAAAGATGTAATATTCTGTTCAAGTTTTGTTTTTACTGATGAATTTTGGTAAAATATTCATGAACAAGAAAAAATTTCCGGATTTAATTTGACCTCGTATGGTATTCGGTCATTAAAATTTATTTTTCGATTTCCAACAACATCAATTTTCGCCAGAAGATTAAGCAGTTGACACCCGCGAATTCTAGGAAATCGAAGTCAAGTGTATGGAAGCAGTTTACGAACTTTCTACTAAATTTAGTAGCTGAAAAGTGCCATTTTAGGATCTAAAATATTATATTTTTACATTTTATAGTTACTTGGTCTTACTTCAAGTGGTAGAAAATCATAATTTAAAAGATATCCAGGATATCCCCATAGGGCTAATAATACCTAAGCTTTAATATTTGTAAAATCATATCTTCTTCTTTTTTCTATTCATATATATTAAGTCAATCACAAGATAGGTCACTTACTATTTGGTCTAGCCAAAATATTAAACATCAAGTAGGTATCACATAAAATGTAACTTCTGTCATTCTGACGATGATATGTCAATATCAAAATAATTATCAATATCCTTTAATAATTTTCATAAATTTTTTAATTAAATAGTGGAATTAATTAGAAACAGTTAGTTTCATTTATAACATTAATATGAGTAGATTCCACAAAGTAAGGGTCCAAACAGTAAATTCAATAATTTAAAAGGTTTTTCAGAACGCTGCATGAACAGATTTACAGCGCATCACAGTTCTGGCAGCAATTTAGACCTTTAAATTGTTGATTTCTACTCGTTGTAGCTGCACGAAAATACCATCTCAAGACACAACATAGTATATTCTTCAATTTTACATAAGTTTTGAGTAACTACAAGTGGTAGAAAATTACTTTTTTGCAAATAAAAACCAGACTGTCAAAAAAATATTCTGTCATTATAAACGTCAAAAAATTTCCAGTATAATTCGCTGTTGGGTACCCACGAGTAAAACATTTTCACTAGTAATACCACTAGAGGTCAAATAAATCCGGAAATTTTTCCTCACTCATGAATATTTTTAGAAAATTATTAATTTTCAAAATATTCATGTGCTCGAAAAAATTTCCGAATTTAATTTGACCTCGTGTGGTATTCGGTAAGAAAATTCCACATCAAATTTGTTTGTTTGAAAATCAAATAATTGAAATTTATTTTTCGATTTCCAACAACGTCAATTTTTGACGTTTGAGGTTTGTTTGACTTGATTATTTAGTTACCATGGCAACTAAGTGAAACCCTAACCTAAGAATTATTTCACTTTTGAAGCTGTCAAGGGGTACGACGTAAAAAAGACCTTTAAATTGTTGATTTCTACTCGTTGGGGTTGCACGAAAATACCATCTCAAGACAGAACACAGTGTATTCTTTAATTTTACATAAGTTTTGAGTGACTACAGTTGTATAAAATTGCTTTTTGCAAATATAAACCAGAGTGTCAAAGAAATATTCTGTCATTATAAACGTCAAAAAAAAATTCCAGCGTAATTCTCTGGTGGGTGCCCACCATGAAAAAATTTCCGATAAAAGTCATCCGTTGCCATGGTGATCTGTCAAAATAACACGTTTTGAGTGGTTAAAAATTACAAGTGTGGAATTTTCAATAAAATCAATTATACTTTCTGCAGCAGCACTATTACTTACAAATTCACCTATTTTGGTTCTCTATAAGTTTCTCTTCTAGTTCATAAATTATGCTTTGAGTTTAATCAGAATTATTTTTTTCTTTCTAGATTACACAAGAGGAATACATGACTTTCGACAACTGTCATATTTGAGGCAACTTAAGTGGGTAGCCAGTTTTGGAAAATTCAAATCTAAGTTAATTCTACAAAACAAGAATGTTCAAAACCTCATACATTCCAACGAAACATTCAATCTTGTCATCACAAATCACTTTTTCAGCGACGCATTGGCATATTTTGCATACAGATTCAAGTGTCCTTTAGTAATACTCGCTCCTGGCTCTACAAACTTATTTAGTAACTATTTATTAGCAAATCCTTCACCACCTTCATACGTAACTAATTTGTTAGCAGACCATGATACTAACATGAACTTTTGGCAAAGACTGATAAATACCTATCGCGAAATATCTGCTGATATATTTATTCACAATATGATGATACCGGCACAAAACGCGGCACTAAAAGAAGTAATTCCTGATGCTCCAGAATTAACTTCAATACTTTTTAATGCTAGCTTAATACTAGCTGCGTCTCATTCTTGTTTATATGATCCAGCGCCTTTGCAACCAAATATTAAAGAAATCGGTGGGTACCATGTCATACCACCAAAACCATTACCTGCAGAATTGCAAGAGTTTATGGATAATTCGCCTGAAGGGGTGATTATTTTCTCGATGGGATCTCATTTGAAGAGTACAAATTTTGAACCCGAGAAAAGGAAGGCTATTTTGAATGCATTTTTAAAAATAAATCAAAAAATTTTGTGGAAATTTGAAGAGGATTTACCAGAAAAACCGGAAAACGTGAAAATATTAAAATGGTTACCTCAGGCAGATATTTTAGGTGAGTAGAACCCCACTTTTCTCTTTAGGCTATTTTCAAACTAATAGACAACATAATTTTTTCTTGAATTGAATATTTTCTGTGCCTAGCGGTCAATTTAATTCCAGCAGCCATCCACATGTGAGAAGAACTACAAATATAATCAGTATTCATGTTACTTTTCCACAGGTAGCTATAATCTGATCAAATTTCATTCACCCCTCGTCGAAGCAATATCTCCACGTGACAACAGCTCTAGCTAGAGACGATTTGCGTTCGTATTGGTGGATTCGTTGCACTCGACACCCAACTATTTTTATCCACCAATACGAACGCAAAACGTCTGTTGGTGGAGTTGTTGTCAGGTGGGGATATTATTTTGACCGCGGCGCAAATGATATTTTAACGAAGTTTGAAGAAAACTGTTCCCATTCTGTTGACACCTGTACACTCCATAACATTTCTGAAGTACTTATCTATTTTTTCTCCTACAGAAGTAAAATGGGATTTCATTCTTCCATTTATTCATTCGTCTGCATTGTGCTCAACAACCCAGGCAATTGAATTGAATCCTTGTACCATTTCCCATGTTATCTACTTCCATTCCAGAAGCTTCGTGTCTTCTATAAGGGCCACTAGTTTGACTGGAGGGATTTTCAGTAGTTGTAATGGTTGTAATAATTCCTCGCCAAAGAGCTTCCGTCCAACTGCTTGTAAGTTCTCGCAGTAGCAGAGTATGTGAGTAGGTGTTTCATCATCAAGTTCACATTTTCTGCACATAGGTTCACTAACTTTGCCCATTTTGTGCAGATGTTTACTCAGGGTGCAGTGTCCAGTCACCAGGTCGGTAACTGCCTTCAAATATCTCGTACCCAGTTTCAATTGCTTTGTTGAGAGTTCTCTGTCTACCTTGCTCAGTAAACTCTTTGTATGGAGGTGCCCTTGTGTCAACCTCCATTTGAGTTGGTAATCTCCTTCTAGCCGGTTCCCGATTTCCCCTCTTATGCAATCTTTTGTGATTCCACAAAACGGTTCCGGGCCTATGAAGTCTCCTTTAGAGCCTTTTTCGCTAACTGGTTCGCCATTTCATTACCTGCAATACTCTCTTGTGTCGGCACCCATATTAGAGACACTTTGTTGTCTTTTGCCAGTCTGTTAAGGGTTTGCAGTTTTTCATCAGTCACGACCTAGTTGTTAGATTACTGTTAGCTTCATGCAGAGCCTGGCTGTCAGTGAATATTTAAATTTTTTGTCCGGTATATCCTCTTCTGATGTTTTTATCAATACAAGCTATAGCGGCAATCGTCTCTGCTTGAAACAGAGTTGTATATCGACCAAAGCTAAAGAACATTTCCTCCCTAGGTCCTTCCTTTTATACCTTTTATACCATCCGCAGTGCCATTTTCTGTTCGCTAGATGGGATGATGATGTTCACTCGCTCGGTGAATACATTCTCTATGCTATGCTATGAAAACTTATGTGAAATATGGGTTCATCTAGTATTGTCCAAAGTTGTATCAGAGTGTCCTTTTCGAACATTGTTCGGGGACCATAAGTCTGCCGATTTTAGCCTAAGAATTGCCATCATTGCCTCCGTCTTTATGAAAAGTTCCAAAGGAGGAAGTCCAATAAGGGTCCTCGTGCTGTTCATTGCCCCGGTAATACCAAGAAGGGCTTGTCTTTGGATTGCAGTTGATATATTAACTGCAGAGGACACTTCTGGTCTCCTCCACCAGACTATTGTTCCATAGGTGATCGTTGGCCTTATCACAGTGTGAAGCCAATGAACCACCACAGGTCATATTCCGCAGGTTTGGCCATAGCTCTTCTGCATTGCCAAAGTTGCACTATTAGTAATTCTTTCCAGGTGTGTCTTCCAATTCAGTTTGTAATCAAGGGTCATTCCCAGATATTTAATTTCTTTGGATATTTCCAGTTCTTCTCCGTACTCTACCCTGCGGGAGAGTTCTTCTATTCGTAAAAGCACCTAGTATTTTTTATTAACTCAAAGGTCCTCTTTAAGGCACCATTCCTTCACAATTCCTAGTGCTTCTTGTAGGACATTCATAACTACCTCTGGTAATTTCCCGTTGGTGACAACCACTATCGTCCATAAAGCCCTGCGTCCATATGCCTTGATCATTTAGCCAGCAGATTAAGTCATCCACAATTAGGTTCCATGAAAGTGGTGAAATTAAATGGGATGCTACTCAGTTAACAATTGTAGCCTTATACTAAATTAGCTGGCAAAATAAAATGTTATACCGATAGTGTATTAACTTATTCAATAGAATAGTTTCACAGAACTTGATACCTTCTCTCGGAAGTAACTGCTTCTTCATTCCCTTCAATGTCCCTGTTTATTCCCTTGATATTTGTTTGTTCGTACACGATTGGAGGCTTGTGCTTGTGCTACAAAAACAGTCATTAGCCTGTAAATATTTCTAGTGCTAGGGAGTACTAGTGCAACCTGCTTTTCATCTTTGACCAATCGGTGTAGCACACAAAAGAGTTATTTGACAGTAGTACCTTTCGGTTTCCAAGCTCATCCAATAATGATTGAATTCCGGTTTCCTCATAATCTCTTGAAAAATTATCCATGATTTTTACCTGACCAGATCTTCCACATTAACTTACTCACCTTTGTGTTTTATGCAGATTCTTTGAAAGATATATTTCCCTAATTTGTTCTGAAATTTTTGTCATGACTGTTAATAACAATTTTAGTTGCTCCAGACCTGCATAATGAACTTGTTCATAATTTTTGTTGCAGCCCATCCAAATGTCGTTGCTTTCATTTCTCACGGTGGTTTGCTGGGAACAATGGAAGCTATTTATCACGGAGTACCAATATTGGGTCTGCCAGTGTTTTGGGATCAAGTTAAAAATATCAATGCTGCGGTTTCCAAGGGATTCGCAGTTAAAGTGGAGTATAATGACATGGATGAAAAATCCTTTGAAGAAGCTTTAAATGAAATTTTAAGCAATGATGCGTAAGTTTTAAAAATGATATAAGTATATTGCTTTTATTCGTCACAATCAAAAAGACAAGGATTTTTATAAGAATAAATAACAATTATGCGCATTTGAAGAGTGAATTGTGGCCTTCCTTCTGTCCAAGCTAATATTTTTCATTCTACACTGTTCCTAGCTAGTGCCGTCATATTTGTACTAAACCACGACTATTTTCTTTTTTGTACTGATATTTTTTTGTTTTAGTACCCAATTTTATTGGTTCTATGTTTTCTCCTTTTTCTTCCAATATTTTTTGAATATTTCGTGGGATTTTACAATTTTTTTCCATTTTTCCAATATACATTATCCTTTGTTTGCCTTCCTGTCGTAACGTGATATTCAACGTTATTAAATTATCGCATGGGCCATATAGGCCAGCACTCCTGTTGTCGGAGTATAGGCCGCTCTTTGTGAGCTCTTTTGATCCCTTTTGTACGGGTGATCAATCCGTGTGTTTTCTTCTGCTTACTACACTGGCAACACAAGATCTAGAACATGTAGTTGAAGATTGGAGAGCATCGGGCGAACAATTTCTTTCCGATCATAGTATCATAACATTCAAGTTATTACTAGGCAAACCTGAGGTGAGCTCCAAAAGAACAACAGTTTGGGACAACTATAACACCTGTCTGAAAGAAACCTAGCACATATCCAAAGGATATCTCTATCTGGAAAATGAGTTTGAGGACCTGAACAGGGCAATAATTAATACATTTGAATCGAGCTGCCCTATTCAAGAACAACAAAGCAGCAGAGATGCACCCTGGTGAAATAAACATCCGTCAGAAATCATAGCTCATACCCTTGACCTTTTTAATAAAGCAAAACTCACCGGAGACTGGCAGAGATACTACGATGTGAGAAACATCTATTACAAGGAAATAAGAAAAGCTCCAGAAAATTCTGTGAACATATAAACACACCTGCTGCGGCAAGACTCTACATGTCATGGCGAAAAGTAGGGTCAACACAGATATTGCTTTAATGAAGCCAGATGGTAAAAATACCGAAACTGAGGAGGAAAGAATGTGACTCTTACTAGAATAGTAGTTTATACAACAAGTGGGAAAAGTGCTTTGCGTACAAGTTGTACACAATATTTTTTCTGCAACCACTTTTATTAATGAAAGAAAAACAGTAATTTGTATAGGTATTTTATTTAAACTTAATAGGTTAATTTTATTATAATTAATATATTAAAATAAATAATCAAATAAATAGTTTCCTTGCTTTTGGTTTAAATTTAAAATTTGTACACCCAGAAATTCACTATAATAAATATGCTGAGAAGTTGACAGGTCATAGGTAATTGAGTTTGACATTTCGGTGCGAAAAAGTGCCGTAGCATGTACTTTTCGCACTAGGTACTTTTCCAACAGTTAACAAAGAAATTAAGAAAAGGCCTGCTTTGCGTATAAAAATTTGTGTAGAAAAGCGTGTTTTTCATAGTGGTTGTAGGAAAACTCATTTTCCTGAGAGTAGCCCAAATAGGGGAGATAATCCTCTCAAAGGTCATAACAGACCTTCGAGAGAAAGTACTACAATGGTTAAGCACATTTGTAGTAATGAAAAGTAAAAATAGGCTATGAACACCTTTTCACCTATCAAGGCACCGGGAGCCGATGCGATCCTCCCAGCATTGCTCCGGTGAATACAAGACGAAATTCTACCACATTTAATTAGAATCAGTCGAAGCAGCTTAGAACTGGGTTATATATCAGAAGCATGGAGAAGGGCAATAGTAACCTTAATTCCAAAAGCTGGAAAAAGCAACACAAAAAACACCAAATCCTTCAGACTGATTAGTCTAACATCGTTTGTGCTCAAAACGATGGAAAAAGTAATTGACAATTATATTAAAACGGAAATCCTAGAAAGAGTACCTCTCCACCCGCATCAACATGTTTACCGGGCAGGCAGATCTACGGAGACTACACTGGTTCAACTGACGGAGGATATCCGAGGTGCTCTAGACAACCAAGAAGCCGTAGTATGCGAATTTTTGAATATGGAAGGAGCTTTTGACAACACTCCTCATGAGGCTGTCAAAAGAGCACTAAATAGAAGAGGTGTAGACAGCACAACATCCAAATGAATGATGGAACTGCTCACCACTAGAGTAGCAGAGACGAGGATGAGCAACGACATTGTCTCCATCTGTACAACCAGAGGATGTTTACAGGGAGGACTAGCATCCCTATTAATATGGAGCCTGGCGGTTGACGACCTCCTGTGTGGTTTGGCTGACCTCAGAATATCCTGCCAAGGATACGCCGATGATATTGTCATAAGTGCCAGGGGAAAATTCAAAAATACCCTTTGTGACATCGTACAAAAGGTTCTGAACTATACAAATAGCTGGTGTAGGCAAGAAGGACTTAACATCAACTCCACCAAGACCATATTAATAGCCTTCACTACGAAAACGAAACTCAACCTCAAAACCATTAGATTTGATGGGAGTGAGGTGGAATGGAGACAAGATGTCAAGTATCTAGGTTTGACTCTAGACAGCGATCTCCTGTGGAACAAACACGAAAAAGAGATTATAAACAAAGCAAAAATGGCTCTAATGGTGTGCAGGAATCTGTCAGGATGAATTTGGGGTTGTAACCCAAAAATTCTAAGTTGGATGTACACTGCCATAGTGAGACCAATGATCACTTATGGAGCCATTGCGTGGAGTAGTAGAACTAGCCTATTGCCGACGAGAGGAAACCTCTCCAAAATTCGAAGACTAGCTTGTATGTGCATTACAGAAGCAATGAGAACATGCCCAACGGCAGCCATGGAAGTGAAGCTCAACCTCACACGACTATATATGGTGGACAGAGTTGCAGAAAGGACAAGATACAGACTAAGTAGAGAGGGAATCATTAAAAAAAGGAACGGGGTCCAAATACCATTACCAGACTTGGAAAAAATGCCATTCAATGGTACACAGATGGCACGGGCCAGGAACCAAACACTCTGGAAACTTGAGAAAAACCCCAAGTATCTTTCAAGCGTAAATTCACGCCATAAGAAGGGAAAGGATTATCATAATGTCGAATAGTCATGCAGCCATTAAAGCACCAAACTCTTGTGTAATCAGTTCCAAAATGGTGTGGAAATGCCTAGGAAAACTCAATGAACTAGGCAAGAACAATTCAGTTACCTTACTGTGGATTCCAGGACACACTGGAATAAGGGGAAATGTAGCTGTGTTAACGTCGGATCTCAATAAACTGAAGAGAAATGAACCAATATATATTATTGTTAGTTTTAAAGTTCCAGTATCTGTGACAAATGAGCATTCAACAAAGTATTTAAACAAAATTGGTGAATTTATCAATTGTGACAGTGAGAAATTTCACGATACCGAAAAAGACATCACCTGTACTAGGGGTAATACATTATCGGAAACTACTAATTCATTGGAAAAGGACCTTCAAGCTGTGAGTAAATTAACTTTTCATTTAGCGAAGAGATGTCAAGAACAAAAATATACTATCCTTCTATTAAAACAAACTTAAAGCAAAGCAAGCAAGCTCTTAATCGATTTAGAAGCCACAATTCACCAGAAAACCGACTAATCTTCAGTAATCTACGAGCAAAGGCAAGTTACATTATGAAAAAAAGTAAAGGCGACTCGTGGAGAAACTTTGGTTCAACAATAAATACTTCTACTCCGACAACTGAAATCTGGAATAAGATGAGAAGAATTTCTGGTAAATACTCACACTTCAATATCAATTCAATAACCAATCTAAGCGATAATGTTACCGATCCTACACAAATAGCAGAAATACTCAAGTGACTCTAGCTACAGCACGAGATTTCTCCACTACACATCTACAGAAGAAAATCAGCACTCAATTTATATAGCACAACTCCCTAATAACCCCTTAAATTCGTTAATATATCTCGAGGAACTTCGTAATGCACTTACCTCAATGAAATAATGTACCCCTGGTCCAGACAATATACCAATAGCATTTATAAATAACCTACCAGAACAAGTGCTTGTGCTGCTCCTCGATTTTTAATTTCTATTGGCTTAGCCAGCATTTACCAGCCAATCTCTCTAGTTCGTATAGACCTATTTCTCTTATGTCGTGTGACTCTAAACTTCTTGAGAAAATAATCAACAACCGACTTACGTGTTCGCAGCAGAGCCGATTCAGATGCTGTGCGAACTGAGCAAAACAAGACTCAGTTGAGTTTGGTACTTCAAGAACGTCGCGTTTCACTTGTATACAACGTTGTATACATTTTTCTAAAAGTGTTCTTATTTTTGTACTTGGCAATTTTGGCGGTAAGTTGTTACCCATTTTTTATTTCACTTTTGTATTTATACTAATGGAAGGAGATTATTTTATACTATGTTTTGCATTATTTCGATTGTAAGTAAGTTGATAGGATGCTAGGTTAGTTTTAAAATTTAAGGTTTCAATACATTGTGGGGTAATGCCGTCATCATTCTACGGGTAAAATCGCCATGGTGGCGGTATTACCCTAGTCCCAACAGGCAGCAAACATTTATTTTATGTTATTTTCTTAGATGGTTAGAAGCCGTATCTGAACAACCACTAGAGCCAAACTGGTCTGAAGAAGAACTTAAAACAAGCAATCCAGCTAATTGAGGATGGGATGTCTGTCTAAAAAGCAGCAGCAACTCCTAATATTCCCAGGTCAACACTAAGAGATATGTTGAAACATAAAAATAATAAAAAAGCCACATTGGGAAGTGAACCTACGTTTTCTCGTGAGAAAGAAGAATACATAACTAACCATATAATATTATTAGCAAAAATGTTTTACGGTATCACCATAACAGAACTGGTTTATAATTTGGCAGAAAAAAATCATATTTCATTAGCCTCAGAAGGCCTGAGGCAACAAAGAAAATATTAGGACCTAAGGGACAGAAACAAGTTACCAGTTGGGAGAGGGGTAAGCATATAACAGTGTGCTGTGCCATATATATGTTCATATATCCTCGGAAACGAATGACTGCTCTCCTACAAAGGGATGGCCCTTCTGGTGCAATATACAAGTGCTCAGATAATGGATGGTCAACAGAGCAGCTTTTTATGGATTGGTTGGAACATTTTAAAATCCATACAAAACCATCTAAAACTGATCCTATTCTCTTAATTATTGATAATTATGGTTCACATATTTCTTTAGAGGTTTTCCTGATTTGTAAAAAAATTTCATCCATGTTGTGTCGACTCCCCCTCACACGTCTCACAGGCTACAGCCTCTGCATTTTCAAAAGAGTGTGACCTATTTTTAAGACACGCAGTAACTTTAGTTAGCAAAAATCCCAAAATTACTCCATATGACATAGCAAGCCTTTTTAATAAAGCATATATGAGGGTTGCAACCATTGAAAGAGTCGGGCTTCAAAGCAGCAAGAATTCTTTCCCCCGACCCTACAAGGTTTACTGATGATGATTTTGTGGGTGCACAAGAAGTTCTACCTGTAGGTGAATGACATTAATGAAGAGCGTGGAACAAATGTTGATACTGAGCCCTCTAATTCAACCGAAGTCATTGAACCTCAAGCATCTACATCCAAATCTTTAGTCACAGTCTCTAACAGATCCAATTTCACTGTTTCTATTTCGACATTATCGCCCCTCCCTGAAAGGAGAAAAGTGGATGAGAAAAAAGAGAACAGGAAGCAACATTCCATAATATTGACAGACTCACCATATAATAGTTATTTGTGTATTTAGAGCGTGAAGTAACAGATTGCCGCTTGAGAAAGAATGTTGCCGATCTTTCGAAAGCGGCAATTTCACTTTACGCTCGAAAAAAACACATAATTTTTTCTACAGTCGCCCTTTTAATAATTAAAACAGTTTTTTATATTATCTTAGGTTATAATAGTAGTAGTATGACTGTCCTAGAGTGAACACCACGTTTTTAGTGAGCTCCTAAATTGGCAAGAGGTCAGTGGTTTTTCTTTAGAAAACATAATTTTGATCAGTGATAAACTTTTACAGTGTCATGTTGTGTGATGTTAGTGAATTTTTAGGCAAAAAACTGCATTTAACGAGGTATTTTTTCAAACTCATTTAATTCAATACAATATACTTATCGCTGATGACATATCTCCAAGATCTAATATGAGCACCGTAAAAGCACGTAGCAACAGTACATCTTATAATCTGTTTGATGAAGCTCACTTGGAAGCTATGATTTCCAAAATAACTTCAAAGTTACTTACCAAAATAAATGAAAACTTGGAAAAAATGGCAAATAGATTTGATACTATAGATAACACGTTAAAGTCCCTTGATGTGAAGTTAACCAAGTTAGAAGAGGTAGAACAAAATAATGACAAACAAATTAAAGAAGTTAAGGAAAAATTAGATGAGTTGTGTATAAATGAAGAAATGAATGAAAATATACTTACTAACTTTAATCCACGATGGGATGAAAATCAAATGCAACTCTATCGAAATTAACAAAGTATTTAGAATTGGCAAATTTTCAAAAAATCATGCCAAACCTCGCTCAGTACTAGTAGATTTTGTTTCCAATATCAAGCGAAATGAGGTTTACAAAGCCAAAACAAACCTTAAAGGAACAGGTGTTTTCGTTAATGAATATTTGACGGGATTTACGTTTCAAGCTGCTACAATCAGCAAGGAGAAAATTTGGAGTTAAAGATGCTTGGTCACAGAACTGCAGAATATATGTGAAACGTGGCAACATCGTTGAAGTTATTGATCAAGAAACTGATCTAAATTAATGAAGAAATATTAAACTTGTTGTAAATAGACAAAAACATAAAAGATAAGCAGTATTTAGTTTTTAGTTTGTGCTACCATAAAATTCTTTACATTAAGCCTGGTTTACATTTGAGCACTATTTTCAATTTAAATTTATTTTTATATTATCATTGAACAATAAATTACATGGTAACTTTTCACTGTGATTTCTCAGATAGATCATTTATTTCATTTCTTTATATTAGGCATGTTTTGCAATGAATACCTGTTTAAATTAATTTGCATTATTTTTATTGTATGCATAAATATATTTATAAGTTTATTTAATTTTCATTAAACACTATTTCAATTTCATCAAATTATAGTCAACTGAACTCACTAAAGAAGCGTGATGTAATAACGGATGAATAATATTAATGTGTACTTCCAGAATTGTAGAGGTTTAAACAGTAAAACCAATGATTTCCACAAAAGTATGTATCAACTAGTAAGAGCTAATAGAAATTTAGAGTTCACTAATAAGGTAAGAGGTGGGGGAGTATTTATTGGAATAACCAAAAAGAATAAGTTAATTAAAAGTGTTCAAAAATGCAGTACGTTTGAAGCATTAGCAGTACATTTAAAAATTAGCAACATAAAAATTACTTTTATAGTTTTGTATATTCCTCCAAATAGTTCTAATAATGTGTGTGAATCAGTATTTAATTTTGTACAGGAACAATTAGTCGATGTTGAAAATACCTACATATTTGGGGATTTCAATATTGGTGAAATTACTGGGGCTGACTTTAGTTTTAATGGAGTTTTAAATAATAAAATGACCATATTATATGAATTTTTAAATTTTAATTCCTTTACGCTCTATAACGATGTTAAAAATTTCAAAGACAAAACACTTGATTTAGAAATTAGTTCAAAGAGTAACCAACAATACTGTAATGTGTTAAAAGATTTGACTCCGTTTGTAAAAGAAGATCTATCCCAGCCTTGATATTACAATTAAATTCAATAAAAAAGAAAATTCCAATCAATTCCAGTCTACTAACGAAAATCGCTATAACTTTAAAAAAGCAAAGTATTACAATTAAAGTGAGAGGTACCGATTGGTCAGCGGTTTTACTGAAATCCGATGTAAATACGGCTCTAGATAACTTCTATAAAATATGGAATCATATTTTTTCGGAGTATGTTCCCAAGTTCATAAAATGTGAATATAATAATAACTTTCCAATCTGGTTTACCAAAGAAATAAAGGAAGCGTTGATAGAAAAAAATAAATACAGAAAGCTACAATGTATATCAAATTTTTACAAAGGAAAATATTTAGGAATCAAAAGGCAGGTTAAAGCGCTTATAAAAAAAGAGAGTATGTACCTCAAAAATATGCAAAAGAATATAGATAATATTAATTGTTTTTGGAATTATGTTAATAATAAAAGGAAAAATTGCTCAGAAACCGGTAATTTCATATATCAAGGAAATATAGTGGAAAATGACAGAACCGCTGACGCTTTTGCAAATTTTTTCTCTTCTATTTATGATAAAAACAAAGCTTATTACAAGATGGATTTCGATAATGACGTTACGAATATTTGTGACTCTTTTTCAGTTAGTTATATCTCTGATCTTGATTTCGATACTGCGGGCAGAAAATTAACGCCAAAAAAAGCTGAGGGTATCGATGGTATTCCACCATATGTATTGAAAGGTTGTAGTGAATGGCTTAGAACACCTCTAAATTATATTTTCAACTTAATTGTCAAAACAAAAGTATTTCCAGTGCAATGGAAAACTGCTATCACTACACCAATTTATAAATCTGGTGGAAAAAATAACATAGAAAATTATCGACCTATTTCGATAATGTGTGCTCCATCTAAGCTATTTGAGCAAATTATGTATAATAAATTATATCACTATCCCTTAACTACTATCGTATATCTATAATCACATAACTACTATCGTGGGGTCATAGAAGACCCAAATTTTAATAAGCTTCAAAAATTACATAAAAATATTTTTATTGTTTTTTTGTATTTTTGAACAATGTATGTGTACATAAAAAACAGATATTTTGTAAACATAAATTTTATTTCAGGAAAATTATGATGCTAAAATAAAAACTATAGAACTCTCAAATATTTTATGATCAAAAACATAACACGTTAGTTGAGCAAAATAAATATTTAAAAAAATGAAACTAAAGGTTTATTCTCTGGAAAGTAGTTGATTATAGGAGCATCTTAAACTATTACAAAAGAAAATCATAATAGTATAGCATATGAGAAAAATAACAGTTATGTTATTTGCCTAATGTGAGAATATTGTAACAATAATAATTTGAAGGTATTATAAGTGTTATCTATTCTTGGCACATAGTACACGTAACTTTCTGAAGTAGATGCATTTTGCAGATGATACTATGACATTTTGAGCAAAATGTGGAATGTTTGTTATCATTGCCTCTGGGATCTCTGGGAGACAAGTAGCATATTTGTCTTACAACCGGCCTTTCTCGTCTAGTCTGATCTTCATGAGGAATTTCAGTTCCTAATGTTTTGGCAATCATCGATCGCAATTCTCTGGACAATTTGGGCATGGCAAGTCTTACTTTTAAATGTTCATTTATAAGACTGATTCCTAGCTCTTGGATAAAATCCGAACGATTTTTTCTAACTTCAGGATTAGCAGCGTGAGAAATAATGTGACTGTTCACTATTGCAATATCCATTATGGAATACCAAATTACTAACGGCCATCGCTGGCATCTTCGGCCCGAACGATAAAGCGCACATTTTTGGTCTAGAGCATCGACGCCCCCTTTCGTCGAATTATAAATACGTATTATTTCAGGTTTTTTACTCTCCTGATCGACGGATTTATCATGATGCATGGACGACAACATAATTACACTTTTATTTTTGTTTGGCACGTACGATACGATTGTGTTATCTCGAGTAAAACCAAATAGACACTTATCAACTTCGTAATTTTTATGTGGTTGAAATTGTGGAGGAATTTTTACGCATTGTGCCTACATACGTAAGTCGAAGTTTCTTTAGTTCATCAATTAGCTCTAATGAGGTAAACCAATTATCACCCGTGACATTCCGGTTACTATTAGTAATTGGTTCCACTAAAGCAAGTACTGATCTTGTAGGTATGGATAGCTTTTTAGGATTAGGATCATTCGTTTTACCTGTATACACGAAAGCATTCACCAAATAATGTGTCTTTGCGTCACATAAACACATGATCTTGATGCCGTACTTGACTGGTTTGGCTTTCATATACATTCTGAATGGGCATCTACCTCTAAACCCAACCAGCATCTCGTCGACTGTAACATATTCGGAACAGGTGTAGTTTGATATACTGTTGGATATAAAAGCATTAAATAAATAGGACACTGCTGCAAGTCGATCTCAATTGGCCTTCTTTTGCTCTCTTATTTCATGATTGTCAAATCTTATTGCTGTGAGAAGAAATAAGAAGCGTTCTTTTGCCATGGTGGCACGGAAAATTGGCCTACCTACAATACTTGTCGAAAATAATGAATCGACGTTCTCATGACTTAGACTTTAGTACACCCGAAAGGTACAAAAGACCCAAAAAAGCTTTGAGTTCAGCTTCATTGAGATGATCGACAAATGTACAGGTATCCTCATAATTTACACTCAGCTCGGAAATTTTTTCATTTGTATACTCTAGAATAGTTGCCAGCATGTCGGGAGTTATAAGAAGTGACCAGGATTCAAGTGGACTGGATGGTTTCGTTTGTAAGGCAGGTCCATGAAGACCAGGAAGGTGTGTAATAATGTTCTCTGCGCGAATTCTTGACGGTGCCGGAGCATTTTTACCCCACTTATATTTGTTGAGTCCATAGTAAAAATTTGTTTCAGTATTAGATGCTGTTTCACTCTCGTCGCTTGAGTCACTTACACTAATTTCTGAATCTGTGTCGTGATCCGAGTGTTCACTTTCATTATCAGTATCACTGTTATTATAGTCACTATCAGTGTCAATATTCTCGGTTGGCTCTTCCACAGATTCGAGAAAGTCAAAAACATTGTCACTTGTCACCCTACTTCTGCCAATTCTTACAAAGTTATCATTCATTCTGATATAATAAATAAAATGATAATAACGCAACTACTATCGTGGGGTCAACTCAGACCCAAAATCAACAGCATGTGTGAACTATCAGACCGATTGTTTACTACTAAGTAGCATTCTAAAGTATGTACTTAAGTGGGAGAATACATGGAATACGAAGGTCGTGTGCTTAACGGTCTACCAGGGGCGTACTGAAGTTCAAGTAATTGGGCCAAATTTGACCCCACGATAGTAGTTAAGGGCTATATATAAAAGTACATAGTATCTCAACACAAATTTGTTATTATTCGGAAAACAAGCATTCGAAGCATTGGGTGTTAAATCTCAAATGGACACGATTTATACAGATTTTCGGAAAGCGTTCGATCGCGTAAATCATGATGTGCTGTTGAAAAAACTAGTAAGTTACGGGATAACTGCAGACTTCATCGAATTGATTGAAAGCTGTTTAAAAAATAGAAAATTCGTCGTCAGACATAATGGAAATGTCACTGAGAAATACCATGCAAATTCCGGAGTGCCGCAAGGTTCTAATCTCGGACCTCTCTTATTTATTATATTCATCAACGATTTACCTTCTGTTCTTAAGTATACTGTGTGCCTTTTGTTTGCAGATGACCTCAAAATTTTCAGAAGAATAAACTCAGTCAGAGACTGTGTTATGATTCAAAAAGATTAACAAATTGCATTTTAATATTAGCAAATGTAAGGTAATGAGTATTACTCGTGCTAAAGATCCCATTTTATTCGAGATGGGAGGAGACACGTTGATGAGATTACAGAAACTAAAGATCTGGGTGTAACGTACAATAACGTCTTTTCTTGTATAGTTTCTGCTGCCAGTAAAATATTAGGGTTTGTAATGAGACAAACGGCAAACTTCAATGATATCAACACTACAAAATCACTCTACTTTGCTCTAGTACGACCTAAATTAGAATTTGCTTCAATTGTTTGGTTTTCAGAATACATATCTGCATTGGAAATGGCAGAAAAGGTCCAGAACAAGTTCCTTAGATATTTATACTATAAAAAATATCGTACCTGGTCGGACTATAATACAGTTAGATCAAGTCATTTGAGATATCAATTCAAAACTTTATCGCAAGAGCAAAGAAGAACTTTATCTGCTATTATGTTCTACTACAAAGTTCTCAATGGTAAAATTAACTGCCCGGAAATTATTTCATCTATTTCATTTAATGTCCCTGGACGTCGTACTCGTACAATGCTAATGTTTCATATACCAAATGTAATTTTAACAGTTAGGGATCCTTTTGTGACTATTATGAAAATAATAAATAATTACAACTTATTAGTGGATATTGATTGATGTTTGGCTGAAAGGGCATTTTTTCACAATCTTATACTAGGTCATATGTTAAATATCTCTATATAAAATTTCTTTCTACATATTGTTGCAAACTTGTTTGAACCTCTACAATAATTCATACTTGGGATATGTTATTGCTATTATTATTACTATTTCTATTAATTTGTTACTATATTTTAATTTAAAAATTATTGACCATGTAATTAGGCCTTTAGGTCTGTTTGGTTATAAATAAATAAATAAATAATAGGAGTACTAGAATAATCGTCATTTTCGCTATTCATCATGATTAACCTTAAAAAGATCTACTCACTGGAAATGTTAAAAAATAATCGTTTTTTATATAAATCGATTATTATTTTCTTATAACCGATTTTAAGTTATAGAATTTTATAGTAATATTATTGATTTTTAGTAAATCAATTTTATGAATTACGTGTTTAAATCGATTTTCGGAAACGGCTCGTATTATTTATTGACTATTTTTCAAAATTTTGACAACTTTTGACGATTATTGACCATTTCTCAAAATTTTGACAATTATTGACCATTTTACAAAATTTTAATAATCATTGACTATTTTACAAAATTTCAACAATTATTGACCATTTTGACTGTTTTTCAAAATTAGTGACCATTTTTCCACATTTTTGATAATTTTTGACCATTTCTCATAATGATGACAATTTTTAACCATTTTTGACAGTTTTTGACAATAATTGTCCATTTTTAACAATAATTGACAATTTTTAACTATTTTTTATAATTTTTGACCATTTCTGACAATTTTTCAAAATTTTAGACCATTTTAAAAAATGATTGACCATTTTGGATAATTATTGACAATTGTTGACAATTATGGACCATTTTTGACCATTTTTGACAATTTTTCAAAATTTTTGACCATTTTTGACAATTTTTCAAAATTTTAGACCATTTTTCCAAATTTTTGACCATTTTTGACAATTATTGACCATTTTCCAAAATTTTGACAATTTTTAACAATAATTGTCCATTTTTGACAATTTTTGACAATTTTTCAAAAATTTTAACAGTTTTTTGAAATTTTTGACCATTTTTAAAATTATTGACCATTTTTAATATGTAGTTTTTGACAATTATCGACCATTTTTCAAAATGTTCGACAGTTAATCAAAAAAGAAAAAAAGAACAGTTCGTTTAAAAAAAATTGACGGAAAAAGACCGGTATCTTTTTCATTGAACAACAAATCCAAAAGAAAGAGCAGAAATATTAAAAGATGCCGTCGCAACATATCACTCGATACTTCTTCAGAGGAAGAGATAGATAGTGATGAGTCGTGTAAAGATAGTGATGACGAGGTTGATTTCTAGGCTGCAGATCAAGAGGATGAAATTTGCCTAGTCTGCAATGAGTTTGGTACAGATGTGTGACTTGCGGCGAATGGGCCCATGCAGTTTGTTCCGGATATGACTCGGCCGAGAACTTCATTTGCGATTTTTGCAAATAACTTTTTGATTTTTCATATCAAAACCTTATTTTTGAAACGAATGTTTCTTGTTTTGAAACTAAATAAATGTTTATTTTTTACGATGTAATTTTCAGAAGAACATTTACTTTTTGTTTCTCGTTTCAGAATACATAAATATTTACATGTCAAGAAAATAGCAACCAATTAATCTAGTGGCGTTATTGCCCCTTAGCCATGGCAGTATAACCCCGGTACCCTGGGGCAATACCACCAATCACCCTTTTTGTTTAATTCAGAGTATGTTTTTCTAGGCAACAACTGCAAACTTTTAAAAAATACTTATTGAAAGTATACTCTTTGTAGAATGTATCAATACAATCTTTTATCGATTCTTCTCTTTCTAGTTCATTTTATGCCCTCTTTCCCTTAAGGGTGGCGGTATTTCCCAGGCCTCGTAAACTCACAAGTTTAATTTGATTTATCATGTTTTACTTTTGTAACTGATCTCATTTCTTGTATATTCTTGTTGAGCGCTAATAATCCTAGGGATTGATGCGCATTATATATATAATAAAAATATAAAAAAAATTTTGATGTGATAAAATTGAACACATTAATCAGGTATTTAATTGACTTATAATATATGTCTATAAAATAATTTTAAATGGAAATTTTCGATTTTCACCATTGTATGAGCCGGAAAAACGTCAGGTTGGAGGGAATACCAAGGCAAGTCAACCAAAGCATACCTCTGTATTTCGTCCCACTTTGCTTCTTGAGAATTAATTGAGGCATCGTCATGCGACATCGAAAATCATTAATATTTCCATATTTCATTGTATTGCACCAACTGTATAATCCTTTTTGCATTATTTAATAAAGGACTCGTTCTATAGGATCTGCTTTCTTTAATTACTTTTTGATATGTCATTAAATCGAGAACATATTTTATGTAAATTGAACCAATAGACACCTAAAGCCAGAAACCTTTTATCTTACCTCTTCGTCTATCAAGTCTGCTAGAAGTACGCCCTTTTCAATCGTCCATGTGGACAATGAAGATAATTTACAAATGAAAAACTGATAAGCATTTTTTATTTTCAGGTATAGGAAGAAAGCGAAGGAACGTTCAGCTATAATGCATGATCAGCCAATTAAACAACTCGACGAAGCGGTATTTTGGTGTGAGTACGTAATACGACACAAGGGAGCGCTACATTTACGATCTGCAGCTTTGAATCTAAGATGGTATCAATTATATTTTCTTGATATTATTCTGTTTGTTTTTTTGATACTTATTACAGTTTATACAATTTTGAAATGCACATTAAGGCTAATATCTAGGAAATTGTATACATACGTAAACAAGGAAAATAAAAATAAATGATTAGAGACATTTGTTAGGATTTTCATTTATATTTTATATCTAGGAGCAGGGTGGTTCATCCGCCAAGCTGAGCAAAAACAAAAGCACAGGGAAGTCGATAGCACCCAAGAAGAAAAAATAGGGGAATACCTTTGAAATGTTTTTAGTTAACTAATTAGGAAACAATTTCTGACAAAGTTGTGGGATATGTCCCCCCCTAGATTGGTTCTGATTAAACTAACCTACTCATGATTGTGAAGGGATAGCCTTAGACAAGTAATGTATGATGTATGGAAACTCTTGATCTTCATCGAAATATATAAAATTAACATTTTTCATGATTACAAACTATTTTTCAACCATCTCAAATTATTCGAATGATATTTTGAAGCTTGGGAAGGCTGGTAAACTCGTGAAACGTGTAATGTTACGGGAAAGCGTTCGTCACGCAGCAGTGTTGCCAGATTTCTGAATAATCCACTAATCCAATCAAATTTAAATTGAAGCGTGTGATGTTACGAAAAAGCGTTCGTCACGCGATGACTCATTATAAAGAGAGAGAGAGAAAGAGAGAGGCGCAAGTTATACTTGAATGCCAGGGAGCATGTATGCCCACGCATATAGAAAGGTCAGTTGCTGTTTGCTATAGGATTACCTACTACCGCCGTCTGACGGCTACAAAATAAAACTTAGTAGAACGTACTGGGCCTAATGTAATTCCCAACATCGCATTCTATTGCGCGTATTTTTATTGATGGTTTTCCCAACCTCGCATTCTATTGTGCATAAAAAGCAAGCTTCTGTCGGCGGTCCGACGACCGCTCACATTTTTTTTTCAGAGATAACTATAAAAACCATGTTTTGAAATTTAAAATTATTATTAAATCGAATCAATAAATCACAAATTCCACAACAGAAATATACCATATATTACTCGACCGTTTTCACAAATAACATATACATCGTGAGGAGTACTACTTCTAATTTAGTCAGGCGAACCTAGGCCAAGAAAAGCTCAAGCCAAGGTTCCGGCATTGAGGCCACTGGCGGGCCCATTGTGCCATTCCTGCTACTTATGCATCCATGAAGTCGAGTCCCTCGATGAAGGACTCAATCCTCTTCAGTGGATGCCTGCTTATCTCCCCAGGGGCCATAGCAGGGAATCCGAAGATTCGTCTGCGTAGCACCGCCCAATGTGGACATACGAGGAGAACATGGTCCGACGTTTCGTCAGCCATGCCGCAACCCTTACATAGGGTACTTTCCTCTAACCTAGGTTACAGAGGTGTTTCCTCAGACAGCAGTACCCTGTTAGGAGTCCTGCTAACTTTTTTAACCTACTCCTTGGTAGTTCTAGAGCAGCTCTAGCATGCCCATCAGTCCATCCCCCCAAGGTCGGGCCCGGACCGTTAAAAGGGGTAGCTGCCCTTTCCACAGCCAGCTCGTCCGCCCATTCATTGCCTTCAAAACCAGAGTGGGCCGGAATCCATTCTAGGCACACTTCTAGGTCAGGAGTAAATTATAGAAATTGACATGAATAAATAAGTAACTAGTTACTTACCTCATTTTGATATGTAATTGTAACGGTAAAGGTGCCAATTTGTAACGGTAAAGGCGCCAATTTGTAACGGTTAATGCTGTACCTCACAGGGCACCAGCTCGAAGGGCTCCGGCTAGAGACTCCTCTCAAGGGTGATTCGACCCCAAGTTTATGTCACACAGGGACAACAGAAGGGTTGTAAAAATTGAGGGCGCCACTACCTTTTTCACGATAAAAATACTAAGAAAACTAAGGCGGAAAAGGTAGAAACGCCTTGTAAAATTTAAATGAAAGTTAAAAAATAAAAAAGTTACTGTTCCCGCGTAACTCAAAATTAAATTGAAATGAAAAGTGGACTGTACTTAAATGAAAAAAAAAAGAAACTTACCGATCTGCTGTTGTCGAAACCTTCTAATCTGCTCTCACTACACTCCAGAAAAAAGGGGTTTAGAGAGCAATGATGGAAAAAAGGAATATCAGGGGGAGTAACAACCACGAGCAGTTAATTTGACATTAACCGAATAAAACTTTTGAATCTTAAATTTGTTTGGTGTAACCTTTCGGGCGACCGTATATTGAAATATATCGTTTCGAACTGGATTTTGTTCGGTACTACTGTACTACCTTGATTATTGTTAGCAGAAATAATTCTTGGCCCATTACCGTGTTGTCAAACTTATTTCCTTTAATTTCTTCAATTATGAAAATAGCGTAAACATACCGCCGACCCTGAAAAATAGTTTTTCAGCCAAATCGAGAAAATAAAAAAAATGCGTATAATATATATTGAGTAACTTACCCAATATAACCCGAAGTAAACATTTACCCATATACCTAAAAACCAATAATACGTGTTGTTCCTATTTCCTATACATCCAAAAAAAAATTATTGACTGTAAGACCACAATAATAATAATAACCCAAGAAAAGCAAAAACAAAAAATAAAAATAAATATTAGAATTCAACCGTTTATTGCGTCGGCAAAGGACAAATCCTTATGACCGGTCGCGAATATACACCCTTATTTGTCTTAACAGTAACGTGTCTTACCACTCCGTCATTACCTGGGTGAACCTCCGTAATTATTCCTAGAGGCCAATGTAGGGGAGGAGCGTTATCCGTTTTTAAAAGAACTAACGCCCCGGGTAAAATGTTAGCTTGAGATTTATTCCATTTTTGTCGAATTTGTAACGTGGTAAGATATTCTAATCTCCACCGTTTCCAAAAATCTTGAACCATACGGTCAATTAACTGGAATCTATCCAATCTCCCTAACGGAATATTATCCAAATTTTCTACAGGAAGACCATTTAAGGGGGTTAAGGTCAAAAAATGGGCCGGGGTCAACGCCTCCGGTGCAGTAGGATCAGATGACAAACGACACAAAGGACGTGAGTTCAATAAAGCCTCTATTTGCGTTAATAAGGTATTAAACTCCTCATAGGTAAGCAACTGATCACCGACCACCCTGTAAATATGATTTTTAACCGACTTAACGTTACTTTCCCAAATACCACCTTCTTGAGGATTTAAAGGACAAATACGTTTCCACTGAACTCCCCGAATACCTAATTCAGTTTCAAACGCATTCATGTATTCCGCGGAATTAACAAGTTCATTAATTTCGCAGAGCACTCGCTTGGCTCCAACGAATGTCGTACCGTTATCCGAAAACATAGTCTGGACCGGGCCTCTACGTGAAAGAAAACGTTTAAACGCTTGCATAAAGTGTTGAGTGGACAAAGAATTAACCAGCTCTAAATGTATTGCTTTAACACTCATACAACAAAACAGACTAACATAAGCCTTATGAATAGTTGCATTTTTTCTTTTACCCAGGGTAATTTTAATTGGACCGAAAAAATCCACCCCGGTGGTAAAAAATGCCCTAGCTTCTTGTACCCGAACCGTGGGTAAATTTCCCATTATTGGTTCCAAATTTTTTGGCCTTAAACGAAAACACCGATTACATTTATAAATTCTACTCCGAATTAAATTTCTTCCTCCTATTATCCAATATTTATTTCGTAAAAGGGCTTCGGTTAATTGAGCACCTGTGTGTAAGTTAATTTTGTGATAAAAATCAACCAGATTCTTGGTTAAAGAACAGTTTGCAGGTAACACTAGGGGATGTTTTTGATCAAAACTTAAATCCGAATTGCAAATGCGCCCGCCGACCCTAAGCAACCCATCCTGCATGAAGGGATGAAGACGTTTTAACTTTGTTGAACTTGCTTGATTGCTGTTTAAAAGAACAAATTCCGAACTAAAATTTTCCAACTGGATTAATTTTATCAAAGAAAGTTCTGCCCTTTGAAGGTCACTAGCTAAAATTATTGTTCCCTTTGGAAGAATTCTTAAAAATCTCAAAACGTAAACTGTAACTCGTAAAATTTTTAACCAAGAAGATATTTTATCTATCATGTCCACTAAGGGATGCGATTCCCGCTTTTTTTCATTGGTCAATAAAACATTTAAATTTTCCACCGGAATAGCCGAATTATTTTGAGCGAAACATGGCCATTCATTCTCCGAAAGTTTTATCCAAAATGGTCCTGTTAACCACATCGAATGATTAAGCAACTGATTAGGCTTCAATCCTCTGGATAGACAATCCGCCGGATTTTGACCTCCCTCAATGTGGTACCAAAAAACGTTTGGCAGGTTCTCCTTAATCTGCGCAATCCTATTGGCAACAAAAATATCTTTCAAATATGGAGTCATTAGCCACGTAAGGACAGTTGACGAATCCGAAAAAGCCAAAATTTTTGAAATTAAAATCCTATCTCTAAAAGTTTCAATGACATGCTTTAACAGCTTTGACAATAAATGCGCTGCAAGAAGTTCTAGACGTGGAACTGTTAAATTTTTGGCTGACGAAACTTTCGATTTCGAACAAATAAGTTGGACTTTAATTTCCTTACTTTCGCGACACACAGTCCGTGCGTAAATTACTGCCCCATATCCTTCTAAACTCGCGTCTGCAAATGCCAAAATAATTATGGGTTGTTGACTGACAACACCTATATGACGAGGCACTTTAAAATTTTCCAATAATCTCCATTCCGACCGTAATTCCTCCCAACATTGAACAATGTTGGTTGGGGGAGATTCGTCCCAATCTAGCTTTAAAAGCCATAATTTTTTAACCGCAATTTTCAAAAATAGAATAAAAGGAGCTATTAAACCAATAGGGTCATAACATTGTGCTATAGCCGATAGCATCGTGCGTTTAGTGCATTTCTCGTCAGGAATTTTTACTCGAAAACTAAGGGTATCGCTTTGTGGATCCCACTGTATGCCTAGAATTTTATTATCCGTTTTGAATAAAACCGTATCCGAAAGCCGCTTTTCTATAGGTACATTTTGCATTAAAATACTTGAATTAGATGACCATTTTACTAAATCAAAACCGCCGGCTTGAAATAAATTAATTGACTCAAACAATAATTGGCTAGCTTCCGATTCTGAATTTACACTACAACAGTAATCATCCATATATAGGTCACGTGATACAAACTTTGCTGCGAGTGGAAAATTTTCCTTTTCATCCTTAACTAATTGCTGAACCGTTCATAGAGCTAAGTAAGGAGAAGCCTTTAAACCGAACGCCACTACGCGTATTTCGTATACCTTAATTTCATCATCCGGATGAAATCGCCATAATAATCGCTGAAAACGCCAATGTTCTGGTAGTACCTTAATCTGCCTATACATTTGCCGTAAGTCTGAAGTCATAGCAATTTTAAAAAGCCGAAAATTAAGCAATAAAGTTACAATATCGGTTTGTAATTTTGGACCGCTATATAAAATGTCATTCAATGAAACGTCATTGTCCGACGGGGCGCTTGCATCTAAAACCACCCTTACAGGCGTGCTTGTGCTACTTAATTTAATTATAGGGTGATGCGCGATGTAATAGGAAGAACCGTCTTATCCGCCAGATTGTACTAACCCCATATGACCTTGATTTATAAAATCTTGCATAACTTTATTGTATTCGAACCTTAAATTCGGATCTTTTGCCAGTCTTTTTTCTAAGGATAGCAATCTAACCTGCGCACTACCCCGCGAGTCTCCTAAAGCGTCCGCAGAAAGTTTAAAAGGTAAAGCTACCGCATACCGACCGCTTTTATCCCTTTGATATGTATTACAAAAAATCTTTTCGCACTCTTTTTGTTCAGGTATTACAAGCTCCCTTGTTGGTACTTGTTCAACTTCCCATAACCTTGTAAGAAGTTGTTCGATGGATTGCTCTTCCTGAAGAGTAAAAAATAACGATGGGCTTAACGTGCCTTCTAAAAGAGGAATTCTTCCCATAACAACATAACCGAAAGTTGTTTGAATGGCAACCGGACCGCCCGTAATTCCCTCGATTTTCTTTTCTTTTAAAATATTTGCAAAAAATTCAACCCCGAATATACCGTCAATCTCACCGGGTTCATTGAAATTATTATCCGCTAATAAAACATTTTTTAAATCTGGTAATGCGCTTAAGTCTACCGGTGACTTTGGCAATCGATCGGTAATTTTGTCAATCAAAAGCGTTTCAACTGTATACATATAATTTGAATCGTAACGCGAGGACAAACAAAGTGACGTTTTACCCCGAATGGGCTGATTATAACCTCCCAGACCTTGAACCGAAGAATAATATTTATTAATTTTTAAACCCAGCCTTTTGCAACATTTAACCGTTAGCAAATTTACCTCACTTCCTGAATCTAAAATAAACCGGGCCGTATTATTAGGAATGGGGCTGTTCACTACTAAAACCACCACCGTAGATAACAATGAAGTATAATTGAAATTATTACTTTTATTATTTAAGGTGCTACATAAAACATTATTCAGTTCTCGTGGGTTATTCAATGTTTGATTATCCCGCTGACTTGAGCTTGGACCTGCGCCTGCATCTAAATTCCCATTTTGACGCGACGATTCCAATTTATTTTCCGTGTTTAGTTCCGCCCTTCCCGTATGAAGTAAAATGTGGTGTTTTCTTGAACATATAGAACAGCTCCGATCTGATAAACATGACCTAACCCCGTGGTTAGTAGATAAACAATTAAAACACCAATTTTCATCCCGAACCGTTTCATATCTCCTAGAAGGTGAAAGAGTTTAAAATTTCTCACACCGACCTACATAATGCCCCGGTTTTTGGCAAAACACGCCTACATTTTTTACGCTTTTATTTTGGTTAATTACAAATGATTTTGCCGCCTTATTATTTGAAAAGGAACCGCTACCACCGGCGCCGCTGCTAGAAGGTTTATTAAGATGTAATATTTTTGACTGTTTTTTAACGAAGTTTATTAAATCATTATTCGTAGGAATATCCGTATTGCCCTGACTAACCTCAAAGGCTCTCACCGTATCATAATCCAACTTTGTTAACCCGTGATATAATAAAATAAAATCCGCTATATCTGGCAAACTTAATTTTTTCAAAGCCGATACCGCTACATCAAAACGTTCCAAAAATATATTTAAATTTTTTCCTGACTCCGAATGCAAAGATTTAAATTCCAAAATTTGCTGTAAATAACTATTTGCTAAGTACCGTTTATTTTCATATTTATCTACAAGAGCCCTATAAATAATCTCATAATTATCAGCCGTAAGAGATATTCCGGCACAAACTGCTAAAGCCGAACCGCGTAAATGCCCTACTAAAAAATGTATTTTATCAAGATCTGTTGAAGCCCTATTATCATGTATAATACTTTTATATAAGGAATGAAAAGTTTCCCATTGGCGTATTTCACCCGAAAAATCCGGTAATTCTACTTTAGGAAGCTGGGGACGGTGATCTGCCACCGTAATTATTTGTGATGCAGTAGGTGGAGCTGCAGACCCAGCCGCATCTTGCTTCGGTTGCTCTAAACCTTTGGCCGCTAAATGAATATAACTACAAATGTCATTTACCATAAGAATAGCCTTATAATCGGGATCATAATCCGCTTTTAATTCAAAACAGAGTGAATTAATCGAATCTAAAATATTTATAAAATCATTCTTTACCGTGTCTACGCTAAGGTACATAGCATTAAATTTTTTCTTATTTGGTTCAATTTCTAAATTTTTTGAAAGATCATAGAACGTCTGTAAAATTCCAAAAAGTGTCTCTTTTTTTGCTATAAGCATTTTCAATTGCCTGTCTGTCGTAGTCATTTTAATTTACTTTAATTTCAATAAGTATTTAAGCCGACAGAAATCCACCTATTAGAAAAAGGTAAAACCCTTAATCCCATCAAAAAAATGATTATTTCTTAAAAAAATTATTTGAGTACCCACTTTAACAAATTCTTCTACCATTAGCTGAAAACCAATTTTTCAATAAAACCCGAGCAATAATTTTTATGAAGCTGTATTTAAATAACCTGTAGTTAATACACCCAAAAGTATAGCCGATATAATGTTTTCTTTTTATTATTAAAGAACCAAATAACAATGGAAACCGATTTTACACCGAATACAATCCATTTTGACCAGGTTATGAAAAACCAAAACTTTTGAAGAAATACAATAACAACCGACAACACCGCAAATGCCCGAATTCCGATAGTCAGTTTTTTCAGCGAGCGAAAAAACTGAAAGCCTGAAATGCTATTGACTGCTACACCAAACAAACGTCAATAAAAGGATTTAAGTATAAATAAAAAAAAATTTTTTTTTCTGATTAATCCGGCTCGAAGGATCAAATGTTCCCGCGTAACTCAAAATTAAATTGAAATGAAAAGTGGACTGTACTTAAATGAAAAAAAAAAGAAACTTACCGATCTGCTGTTGTCGAAACCTTCTAATCTGCTCTCACTACACTCCAGAAAAAAGGGTTTAGAGAGCAAGGATGGAAAAAAGGAATATCAGGGGGAGTAACAACCACGAGCAGTTAATTTGACATTAACCGAATAAAACTTTTGAATCTTAAATTTGTTTGGTGTAACCTTTCGGGCGACCGTATATTGAAATATATCGTTTCGAACTGGATTTTGTTCGGTACTACTGTACTACCTTGATTATTGTTAGCAGAAATAATTCTTGGCCCATTACCGTGTTGTCAAACTTATTTCCTTTAATTTCTTCAATTATGAAAATAGCGTAAACAGTTACTAAAAATTACCCCGGGCGATATCTCCCTCAACTTTTATAGCTGAGGATTTAGAAATGAAATAAAAATAGAATTAACACAAATTTACAATTTATTCTGCCACAGGAAATGAACAGGAATTTGTACTTTTATAGGTACTTAGCTTATATGGAGTTGTTTCATGAAGAAGAAGTCAGGTCTTGATCTGAACTGATGAGTTCTGTTCTAGGACGGTATTTTGAGCTAGGGCTGTATCCTTGGCTATATTCTTGGGGTTATATTCTCCGGTTTATATCCTCGGCGTTATATTCTAGCCTATGGTTATATTCTCGCCTAGGGTTATATTCTTGGCTTATATTCTCGCCTAGGGTTATATTCTTGGCTTATATTCTCGCCTAGGGTTATATCCTATCCTAGGGGCTGTGCTTACCTAGAAGTACAAGTGGATCAGGGATATGTAGGAACTTGAATGTAATGGTACATTATGTTGGTCAGCTTTTCAGGTTAAAGAAAAGGAAGGCAGTTATTTGAAAGTCAAAAAATTTATTTAATTTACTGAAAGCTTTCCAACATTATATGTTCCATGTTAAAACAGTAAAAATAGCAATTATCGACTAAATTAAAAAAATATACTAATGATCCGAAAGAAACTAATCATAGCAAAAAGTTATTTATTTAGTTATATGAAAAAATATCGTGCTTAGGAAATATATGAAACCGGCACTGGCGTTACGAAATAATATTTTATAGGCTACCGGTAATTTATAAAAATGTTATTTTATTATTAAAAGAGCTATTTCGCAACTGAAAAAGCTTGAAAATGTTTGTATAAAAGTAAAACAGTGAATTATAAAAGAATATTTGGTTTAAAACTACCATATTAGTATAAAAGAACAGTTTATGATCACGTGTTGAATTTAATTTCGTCTATCTCTGTAAAAAAATAAAGAATGCATACGAAAATTATATCAGACAGTACTTTAGAAGAAGCTTATTAATTATGAATTATGATTTTGAACTTACCACAGCAAAATTCCTAAGATAGATACTTAAGATATGAAAGATAGCGAAAGATGATCTGCCCTCTTAGGCGGTCGATAACAAAAAGGGGTGTTTTACGTGGCGTTGTGCAAAAAATGGAGGCGTCCGTTGGCAGACGTCAATTGTCTTACGGTCAGGGAAGAAGAGTTTGGGATCACAGAACTATAACTGAATGTGGCTAGTGACGACGAGCGCTAATTAAAAGGATTTATTCTGTAAAATCTAAACAGGTCGATAGACATGTTACATAATCTAGGATGTCATATTACAAAATTACATTATCTAGATGTCAGACACTTATAGTAAGTATACATTTATATGCCATCTAAAAGACAATCTAATCATGGATAATATAGAGTATCTATCTGTTCATTTATAAGACATTTATGAACCGTTCTGGAATCGGTTCGAGTATTGTAAAGTGTGCAAACTCGAATTAGGGATGGACACATTAACTTTATCACCATTTCCAGAAGGTAGTTTTTGTACCGTTCCAAGAACGATACTATAATCAGTTGGAACGTTGAAAGAAAAACAGCACTTGCGCGAACGATACCTAGAACGGTTCTATCGCCAGTTGGAACGAATCTCATTTTGAACATCATTTTAGTTTCTAATAATTCTGAGAAATCAAGTCTGTGATATTTCTCTACTCTATGTGTTTGCACTAATACATTACAACCAGTGAGAAAATGACAACCAAAAATTAGCAAACGAATTGACAGAAATATCCGAAGGACCAGTGGCCTACCATGATAGGAATTAACAGAAAAAATTGTCAAATCTTGAAAGAAATAGTGAAGAGCCTTGTGAATAATTCAGAAAAATTGACTAGAATTTTACTAGAAGCACAACCCAATCGAAAGGGTCTGGGGACATCAAAATGGCCAAAAACTACCCCAAAAAATAAAAAAAGTAAGTATATAAAGCATGACGGAAACGGAGGATCACCTTGTGATTAGTTTACAAAAATCAAAAATAAAACACTTCGGCACAAACTAGAAGCACAGCCCCTTCGAAAGGGTCTAAGGGTATCAAAATGGCCAAAAACTACCCCAAAAAATTGAAAACGTATAAGAAGCATGACGGTAACGAGGTATAACCTTGTGAATAGTTTCAAAAAATCAAAAATAAATCACTCCAACATACAGGATGTCCAGAAACTCTCCTCCCAAACGAAAACTACAGTTACTAGAGGTGATGTTAAGTCGATTCAGCTCAAATTACCTTTATCTGAAAATGCTTCCTAAGGGAGCTAGAGCCCTTAGACGTCCTCAAATGAGTTTTCTTCAAATTATTCAAAAATACCGTTACATAAAATATTCAAACTTGGTATAATCAATAAACAGTTACAAACCAGTCGAACGCTGCAAATAAATTTTTTTCAGATCCATACAAGCGTGTCAGTCGGGGGGACCAACAGGTATTTTTATTAAAAAAAATTTATTTTCAAGTTTTTTATGTATCCAACACCGAATTTGAAAAATTCAAGATAATTTTCATAAAAAATGTTCTCTTCTTTCAAATCGATAACATGAACCGTTTTCGAGGAAAATAAATTTAAACTTTTTGTGTCTCTTACATAAAATCATGTTGGATTATAAAATTGTATCTGTAATATCAAGTTGGCTTTGAAAAATCAACAAAATGTGACAATGTGTCAAATTATTTTGATTCTAAACAGTTATTATCGTTATTGTGTGTGAAAGCTGGAAAATAATAGTTAATTTGATCAAAATGGTTTATTTTTCGAATGAAGAATATGCTGATATGCATTTAGTTTATGGGGAAGTACAATGGAACGCTCGTGCAGCAGAGCGAAGATATGCGGAAAAATTTCCAAAGAGAAGGCATCCTGCTCGCGCAACATTTGTAGCCGTACACCAAAGATTAAGAGAAAGTGGCTCAGTAGTACCTAAAAATACTGAAACTGGTAGACGACCTGATGTGACAATGGAATACGAAGACGATATTTTCATTGAAATCGAAAATAATCCTGAGGTTAGCACCAGAAGACTCGCTGCTATGTATCCTGGCATTTCCAAGTCTTCCATATGGAATATTATTCATAAAGAAAACCTTCATCCTTTCCATTTTCCAAAAGTTCATGCCATGGTAGATGGTGATTTTCCTGCCCGCATAGATTTTTCAAACTGGTTGCCGAACAAAAAAATCAGGATCCTAATTTCTTTTCCAATATTTTATTTTGCGATGAATCTTCGTTTACCAGAGACGGAATTTTTAATTTACATAATGCACATCATTATGCCCACATTGGTGATAATCCTCATGCAACAGTAGAGAAAAAGCACCAGCAAAGATTTGGTATAAATGTTTGGATAGGTGTAATCGGTAATCAGCTTCTGGGACTCGTAGAGCTTCCTAGCCGTTTAACAGGACAAGAATATCTTAATTTCCCACAAAATGTTTTACCTGATTTAATAGATGAGGTTCCCCTGATGATTCGAAATAATTTATGGTCCATGCACGAAGACTGCCCAGCTCATTACAGTAGAGAGGTTCTTCAATATCTCGACAATAAATATCACGATAAATGGATTGGAAGAGGTGGTCCAGTTAATTGGCCCCCCAAGATCTCCAGATTTAAACCGCTGTGATTTTTGTATTTGGGGTTATTTAAAATCATTAGTCTATGCTGTTCCAATAGAAACTCGTAATCAGCTGTGGCGAAGAATTCAAAACGCTTGTAATGAAATTGGAAATAATGCAGGAATTTTTGCAAAAATTAGACGATCTTTAGAGCAAAGAATAAATTTGTGTATTGAGACAAACGGTCGTCATGTAGAGCATCTGTTGTAAAATTAATTCTCTTATTTCTGTTAGTAATTGTCTCTAACTTTGTTTTTTTTAATGTTGATTGTTGTTTTATACCCTCACGAAATAAAATTAATTTAAAATTTCCAAAACAATGTAAGCAGCTCAATACTTAGGACTTTTGTTACCAGTATCTGTACAATTTGTTGATTTTTCAAAGCCAACTTGATATTACAGATACAATTTTATAATCCAACATGATTTTATGTAAGAAACACAAAAAGTTTCAATTTATTTTTCTCGAAAACGGTTCATGATATCGATTTGAAAGGAGAGAACATTTTTTATGAAAATTATCTTGAATTTTCCAAATTCGGTGTCGGATACATAAAAAACTTGAAAATAAATTTTTTTTGATAAAAATACCTGTTGGTCCCCCCGACTGACACGCTTGTGATGGATCTGAAAAAATTTATTTACAGCGAACGACTGGTTTGTAACTGTTTATTGATTATACCAAGTTTGAATATTTCAAGTAACGGTATTTTTGAATAATTTGAAGAAAACTCATATGAGGACGTCTTATTCAAAGAACTGTAGCTCCCTTAGGAAGCATTTTCGGATTGAGGTAATTTGAGCTAAATCGACTTAACATCACCTCTAGTAACTGTAGTTTCCGTTTGGCAGGAGAGTTTTTGGACACTCTGTATACTGAAAGCACAACCCCTTCGAAAGGGTCTAAAGGTATCAAAATGGACAAAAAATGCCCAAAAAAATTGGAAACTTATAGAAAACATAATGGAAGCAAAGTATCACCTTGTGAATAGTTTAAAAAAATAAGAAATAAATCACTCCAACATATACTAAGAACACAACCCCTTGCACCACTCAATGATGTTTAGAGATATGAGACCCTCAAAAAGATAAAAGATGTTGAGCACCAAAAATATGAGCCAAAAAAAAGATATTTTTGTTCACTTCTCAGGGTTGAAGTTATAAACGTGGGTTCTTATGAACCTAGAGTAAATTGCAGAGAATAGTCTAATCGGATAACATGATTTAGAGCTATTGTAATAATATCTTGTAAGTAAATACCATGGGCGCCACAAAGTTTTCTCAAAAACTTTGAAAAGACCTACAAAGACTCTAGGTAGTAGCTATTTTGAAGTTTACTTGTTACTGCAGGTAGGTAGTTGAAATTGAAAATAAAAGACAGTCTCAATGATTACTAAGTCTAATGAAAATCAGTGAATGTATATAAAAAAAATACAATGGTTATACAACGAAAACAAAAATTATCTTGACTGCTTTTAGTTGGTGTTAGTTAAGTTAGTGTTATTTAATACTAGGAAAGATATGGAAACAATGTAAATGCCATACAAATAAAAACACTATCCGCTCTTAAGCTACTTATCTGTAGTAACGTTTATGTTTGAGGTCCCTCGATGGTTGTGGGTAACCTGTAGGTATATAAGTCTTCTGCTAAGTTAGCTAAATCTTCCGGTAACTTCAGGCAAGCTGTGAACTAAGCTTCACACAGGAACCCTAAGATGCACCTCAGGCTTTGTAGTAACCTCTTAGAAACTATCAGACATGGGTAAATTGTAGATACAGGTCTTGTATCAACCTCGGAAAAACCCCATAAAAAACCATATAGAAATCCATAATAAAAACCGCTAAAAGATATAAAAAATAACAGTTTCCATCATAGCACAATTTTTTTAAAACCCCCCCAAAGAAAATAATAATTTTACAGTTACATTATATTCAAAGAAGGAAAAGGTTTTCACAATTAAATGTTTTACATTTCTAACTAAAGAAAAAAGTGAACAGACATGCCCCTAGAAAGTTTTTGTTTTATAAATTTGGTTATCTTTGAATTCTGTACAAATATGTTAGGTAATAGAAATATGAGAATTTAGGAATTAAACAACAGGTAAGTGAATAGTAGTGTCGTCTGCAAAATTCACTAGGAAGAACAGATATTCATTTTTTATAAGCTTCCGCCATGTAAAAATATTATCTGTCATTCCATTTAAATCCAAACACATCAACAGTTTAGTTAATCTATATGTCTTTAATTAATGTAGTAAAACTTACCAGAGATAAGAATTATCGTTTAAGCCATTTATTTAACAACGATTTATTGTTTACAAATTATAATTCTTCAATATCTCTGCGGCTTCAAAGGAATTTTAGTTCGCCCTTTCTTAGCGACAGATTCAGAGAGACAACCCAGCCTGCTTTTACAACTTCCTCTCTGTCTTAGCGCAGAACCACAGAAGCGCAGGTCACAAGTAAAAATCAATAATTGCCTTGAAATGCCTGCTACCACTTTAACGTTAATATAAGAAACAAAAGTTACTGTTTCACCCTTCGATAGGAGCTAAGGGTATCGAAATGGCTAAAAACTACCCAAAAAAATTTAAAACATATAGGAAGCATGACTGAAACGGAGTATCATCTTGTGAATAGTTTCAAAAAATCAAAAATTAATCTCTTCAACTTATACTGGAAGCACAACTTTTTCTAAAGTGTTTAAGGGCATCAAAATTGACAAAAACAACCCTAAAAAGTTTAAAACGTATAGAAATCATGACGGAAACGGAGTATCACCTTGTGAATAGTGTCAAAAATTCGAAAATGAGTCACTCAAATATATACTGGAAGTAAAACCACTTCAAAAGGGTCTAAGGGTATCAAAATGAACAAAAACTACCCCAAAAAATTGAAAACATTTAGAAAGCATGACGGAAACGGAGGTATCACCTTGTGAATAATCTCAAAAAATCGAAATAGATAAAAGTACTTCAACAAACTGAAAATTCAGAAAACGTAGTGTCAAATACCATAAAACAATTCAGTTCAGCTGAAGGCGGCTATCGGTGTCGAATCAGATGAGAACTACTTCCGCGAATTGAAATGAAAGAATGAAGATATGGAGTACCAATCTTCTTTCGAAGCAATTGATATTATAAAAAACTAAAGGAAACTAAACCTGTGAGCATAAATACTAAATAAAGGGTGATTTGAAAGATCTTGACAAACTTCAGGAGGTGATTCCTCACAATATTCTTATATGAATTGTGCGAATAAATATATGTCCGAGATACAGGGTGTTTAAGTTTTATCTTTATTTTCGTTTTTTGAAATACTTTCGAAATACTGACCTTAAATGAACGAAAATTGGTATTGAGAGGTTTTTTGAGGTGTCTAATTCGAACCTGATGCTACTATTGCTTCTACTTGAAAAAGTTATGAATCTTCAAAAAAGAAAATGACGTGTGGGTGGCGGCCCCGACGAGTAACAGCAATAGTAACATCAGGTCCGTATTCGACACCTCAAATAACCTCTCAAAGTACTTTTGAATCACTCTGTATACCATTGATGTGAAGCTTACATAGGTCAGCTAGCTCTACAAAAGTCACACATATCAGTGATGATTTTTCTTCTATCTTAATTTTCATTCTTATTCATTGTACGGTCAATAAGCATTTATAGTGAATGGAAACAAATCCTGCCCTTAAAATAATTCTCATCATTCTCTTTTACTAGTTGAGAGCAGAATAAACATCGGAATCTCATGTCGGTACTATTCTCCAGAAGACTATACCTTAGCATTTTTCTGTAATCATCAAAGTTCACATGATCTGTAAGGACTTTTATTTTTAATGATTTTAGAAAAAATATATATAACATAAACACCGCAAATATATCCATACATCTGTTTTAAATGATCTGGAATTTCGACAGAATTATTGATGATCTTCACATTCTTCAAATCCAAGAATTCTTTGAGCTTTCGTGAATAACTGTGTTTGAATGAATTCTCATTTCCCATCGGATCAATGGTTATAATTTTTCTTATTTTCAAAAATACGATCAATAACACATAGTGCTAATGTTTATTGACAGGCATCACAATAATGTAAACTTGATATTCTCCAAAAATGCTTCAGTCATGTAACGAGTTATTTTTTTTCTGCTTTTTGCAAGTTTAATTTTTTTTTATTTTTTTTATTTATCCCGTAATATATTTTATTTTACCACTAGGGTGTATATAACTCGTTACTTTACAACCCTTTCGACTACCGCAGTGATTTATTTTTTTTGCTATTACCGGTGTATATTTTAGTATAAGTCCGAATTACGCAAATCCAACTTCTACCATACACAATTTATTCATTTCCGATATTTAAATTTTTCAACTGAAAGGACGCCCGGTATATACAACATTTTAATTTAATCGAGAGCCGTCTAGTATACTTACAAGTTTTTGTCGAAACTAGATAGATTTCACGTTTTAATTCCCACACCGAAGAATGTAACTAAAATTTTGGATATAAATTCGGAAACAATTCATTTTTGGTTGGCTTCTTATTCGCGCTCCGAACTTCATTCCGTCTGGCTCTCTGTCGAAAAAGAATCAGTTCCTTCTACGGCTCTAAGCCTTCTACGTTAAACGTTCTTCCGAAAAAAAACCGAAAACCGTAGTGTGAAAATTTTGTGATTCCATATTCCGATTGTGTGTGGGCTGTATTTATTAAGGTAAATAAATTTTAACAAATAAACTGTGTATTCGAAACTTTCCGTATCGCCGCTTATTATTAAATTGTTGAATATATTTTTTTTGAAAATTTTCCGACCGGCTATTTTTTTTTCTTTTGTTGTTGAACTGAAATTCGTTTTTTTATTTTGTTTCTCTTATCTGAAAATAAAGATTTGTCAACCGTAATTTGATTTCGAATTTTTATTTACTGCGTTTATTATACATTAATTAACTGATATGAATTATTAGTGGATTCTCGAATTATTTTATGCTTTTGGTTGTCAGTAGTTTGAAATTAAATTGATATCCAAGTGGATTAGGTATAATAGTTTAAAGTTTATGCTAGTACGAATATTTTTACTCTGTGTGTCGATAGTTGGGTACCGTTTAACTCGTGGGAAAATATTTTTTTTTAATTGTTACCGGCTTTAGTTAGATTCAAGGGTTAATCAGACTTGGAAGAGGCTTAGCCACAATTTGTTTGATTTCCCGGCAGATCTAACTCGTTCTTAAATTTTATTTTTTTGGAATAATAGTTACCGGCTTTAGTAGATTCAAGGGTTAATCAGACTTGGAAGAGGCTTAGCCACAATTTGTTTGATTTCCCGGCAGATCTAAATCGTTCTTTTACCGTTTCGTAGAATCATTATTTATATTTTTTTTCTCCCCGTCGGAATAATAGTTGCCGGTTTCATTTGGATTCAAGGGTTAATCAGACTTGGAAGAGGCTTAGCCACAATTTGTTTGATTTCCCGGCAGATCTAAATCGTTCTTTTCCCGTTTCGTAGGATCATTATTTATATTTTTTTTTCCCCCGTCGGAATAACAGTTGCCGGTTTCATTTGGATTCAAGGGTTAATCAGACTTGGAAGAGGCTTAGCCACAATTTGTCTGATTACCCGGCAGATCTAAATCGTGCATTAGGGACCCCGTAAAACCCGGTAGATTTGAACCGTATTTGATAACCTGACCGTTAAGTCCGTTAAAATCCCAGATATAGGTAATACATACCTCATTTTATTTTCCCTGTTAATTTGTTTGTCACTAAATAATTATTCGTAAAATAGACCACAGAGTATTAATAGATTAAAGTTTTGAATTCCTATTATTTTCATTTTTAACCGCAATTTATTGATTGGAGAACCAAGATTTGGCTTTTCCGGATTTTCACTAGTTAGTTAAATTTAATTCAACCAGACCCCTGGAATTTTCCGTAACCTCCATCTGAGGCTATCTGGAACTCTTGACGCTAAGGGTCAAGGGGCCGTGGAGCAAACCACGTTAATAATCTGGCGCCCGAGATTTAAAAACCCGAATTTTGCATCAAGGGTGTCCATAGTGACGTGTTCTTGTGGCAGGAGCCACGTGTAAGAAGGGAGGCACGTTACAAAATGGCGCCCGAGCAGGGACCTAATTGTTGATTACTGTAAGATCAGTTTAATACCGTTTTCCATTTTTTTTAGCGTTTATTTGTGCTTGGACCGTTTAAGTCTGTTTTGACTATTTTCTGCCGTATTTTTTTTTGTTAGAGCAGGGACCTAATTGTTGATAACAGTAGAATCAGTTTAATACCGTTTTCCATTTTTTTTAGCGTTTATTTGTGCTTGGACCGTTTAAGTCTGTTTTTACTATTTTCTGCCGTATTTTTTTTGTTAGAGCAGGGACCCGATTGTCGATTACAATAGGATCAGTTTAATACCGTTTTAAATTTTTGTTTTTTTTGAAGCGTTTTTTCGCTTGGACCGGTTAAGTCTGTGTTGACTGTTTTTTTTGTTTACCGTATTATTGCAGAGAGTTGATTATTTGTTAGAGCTGGAACCGTTATTCCGTTTCCGTTATTTTACCGTATTGTTAAAGAGACCTGATTATAGCAGGAACTGAAATACAGCTGTGGATATTTTTTTTTAGCGTATTGTTGCTGGACCGTTTATACTGTTTTACGGGTTTTTTTTGCCCATTGTTGATTTGAACGGGGACCGTTATTTTAGTATAATATACTATTTTTTTTTCCGTATTGTAAATTTCAATAAGTGACCGTTTTGCCGGTGCTAGTTTTTCCTTCTTTCCGCCTTTGTTCTTTTTATTTTGGAAGAAGAAGAAGACGTCTGAGCTGGAGTTAAAAGGCGAATGTCCAGAAGAAACTCCGAAGATCTTGACTTATCCGTTTTGTTTGAGCAAGAAGAAGCTGAAGAAACCGATTCCGCTCCTCCAGTACCGACTGTACGTTCCGTGGGAGAAATAACCGATAATCGAGTAAGCTGGGTATACTTGCTAAAGAACGAGGGACTTAATACCGAGCTGGTAAAGAGGAATTTATCGGTTGCTGGAACCGTTCCTATCAAACGGAAAAGACTCGTCAACTTTCTGAGAAGAAGAAATATTGCTCCGCGATCCGCCATAGACCAAGAGGAATATCCGACCGCTATGGCAACTCCACCGATAAATGTACACGATTGGAAGGTGTCTTTTGGAAACCGGGGAGATCCTGCTGCATTCATCGAAAGAATCGAAGAAATATGTACCGCAAGGAATGTTCAAAAAGATGATTTGCTTCCTTTGCTACCTGAATTACTGTCCGGTGAGCCCGCACTATGGTACCGGAATAACCGCAGCCGATATACCAGCTGGACGGATTTTGAAACAGATTTCTGAATTTTCTTCTATCCCGTGAACTACGAGGTTGACTTAGAAGCCGAGATAGGCCGTCGTTTGCAAAGAAGGAATGAGTCCGCCGCCACATACATCACCGAACTCCAGACTTTGATGCGAAGGCATGGAAAGCTAACTCCCGAACAGCAGTTAGCATGGCTGTACCGCAACCTGTTGCCGGAATACCGTCTACAAGTCCGAAAAGGGGACTTTGACGATTTTTCCTCCTTTTGTCAGGTGGTCAGGGAATATGAGCTCCTCAGGAAGGAACTCCAGTCTATACCCAACCACACTGGACCGAACCGGGGACCAAATCCCCGTCCGCAGTCAATGAGTTCGCCGAGATATGGACCTTCTCACAACACGATGCCTGGGCCATCCAGAGAGCCCATCGCCGGTCCCAGCCAACCGTCACCGACCGATACGCCGCCGCCGCCTGATACTACTCGTCAACCTTCAGGACAATATTCCCGTCAACTCATCTGTTTCCGTTGTGGTGAGTCTGGACATTATAGGAATAACTGCCAAAACCCGCCGAAAATATTCTGTTCTCGTTGTCAAAAAGAAGGAGTATTTTCGAGAGACTGTTCCTGCAGGAGGCAGGAAAACTAAACCGAAGTTGTACCGAAGAGAGGCCGACACAGCTTCCGCAAATCTTTGCCTCTCACACCGAACCGCCAGCAGAAATGAACGACCCCCGACCGCACATAGACGTTGAAATAGGAAATCATATGTTTAGAGCATTATTGGATACCGGAGCAGCAAAGTCGTATATTGGTGATCAAGTAGCTAAGACTTTTTCCCAAAGAAAGCAAACTACCTCTCGTCAAGCTACGAAGGCCCGTTTAGCTAATGGAAATCTAGTCTCCATCACCGACATATATGAGCTGAAATGGAAAATCGATGACGTCACAATGGAGGGTTCGTTGGAGCATTTCCCTGGTCTAATAACCGACATTGTATTAGGACATGATGTCCTCCGAAAGTATAATTTCCGGCTGGAGTTAGGAACCGGAGAAATATACGTGAATGATGAGTTAGTGAGGCGTTCACAATTGGCCAGTCCTGTTGGAATATTGGAGGCCGTGAACAGGCCTATGAAAGAAGTCAATTCTGCTGTACCGATAATCTGTAGAGAAGAAACCCCCCACCGTCTTAGGAAAGACCGCCGTTCTGTAAATCAGTCTGTTTCCGAAGTCTCTGCGTCTTCCCTGGAGTTAGGGGTTGACAAGGAGCAAACTAGTTCCGAAGTCTCTGCGTCCTCCCTGGAGTTAGGGGTCGACAAGGAGCAAATTGTTTCCGAAGTCTCTGCGTCTTCCCTGGTGTTAGGGGTTGACAAGGAGCAATCTATTTCCGAAGTCTCTTCGCCCTCCCTGGTTTTAGGGGTTGGCGAGGAGCAATCTGTTTCCGAAGTCTCTGCGTCTTCCCTGGTGTTAGGGGTTGACAAAGAGCAATCTGTTTCCGAAGTCTCTGAGTCTTCCCTGGTGTTGTTAGGGGTTGATAAGGAGCAATCTGTTTCCGAAGTCTCTGCGTCTTCCCTGGTGTTAGGGGTGGACAAGGAGCAAACTAGTTCCGAAGTCTCTGCGTCTTCCCCGGTGTTGTTAGGGGTTGATAAGGAGCAATCTGTTTCCGAAGTCTCTGCGTCTTCCCTGGAGTTAGGGGTCGACACGGAGCAACCTGTGTCCGAAGTCTCTGAGTCTTCCCCGGTGTTGTTAGGGGTTGATAAGGAGCAGTCTGTTTCCGAAGTCTCTGCGTCTTCCCTGGTGTTAGGGGTGGACAAGGAGCAATCTGTTTCCGAAGTCTCTGAGTCTTCCCTGGTGTTGGGGGTTGACAAGGAGCAATCTGTTACCGAAGTCTGTTCATCGTCTCTCGTAGAGTTGGGAGATAGTAATACAGCACCGAGAAATCTCCGAGAGCTGAGAAGGTTTTTGGGAGTTGCCTCCTGGTATAGGAGATTTGTACCATCGTTTTCAGAAAAGGTAGCTCCGTTAACTAAGCTACTCCGTAAATCTCAGCGATGGAAATGGGCTGAAGAACAAGAAGCTGCTTTCACTAAGATTAAAACCTGTCTGTCAGAAGCACCCGTCTTAAGTTGTCCTGATTTTACCGCACCGTTCACTCTGCAGACCGATGCCTCCGAATATGGTTTGGGAATAGCCCTTACCCAGCAGAAGGATGGTCACGAACACGTGGTAGCGTATGCAAGTCGCACCCTGAGTCCTACCGAGAAAAATTACTCCGTAACCGAAAAAGAATGTCTTGCTATTGTTTGGGGGATTGAAAAGATGCGTCCTTATTTAGAGGGCTACCATTTCACGGTTGTTACCGATCATCAATCTCTTAGATGGCTGCATTCCATATCTAGTCTGTCCGGACGTTTAGCCAGGTGGAGTATTTTTCTACAACAGTATGATTTCGAGATACAGTACCGTAAAGGTGCTCTAAATCGTGTGGCCGACGCTTTGTCAAGAAACCCGCTACCCATGACCGCTGAGACCGACCCACCGTCTGCACTATGTTTGACCGATGTAACCGCCGAATGTTCGTGGTACCGGAACAAGAAGGAAGAGGTCCTGAAGGATCCAGAGAAGTTTCCGGACTACTGCATTAAAGAAGACCGTCTATACCGTCATTTCTGGGACATAAACGATTTCAGAGAGCCAGAAATGTCCGATCCCTGGAAACTGTGTATAGCAAAGCCCGACCGAACCCGGGTGTTGCAAGAAAACCATGATGCTCCAAACGCAGGACACCTAGGAATTGCTAAAACCATCACCCGGATTGCAAAATTGTACTATTGGCCAGGAATGTTCAGGGACATCACCAAGTACGTGAGGCGATGTCTGCAATGTCAAAAGTACAAACCGTCGCAACAAAAGCTCCCAGGGAAGATGCAACCGTCATCGAATCGGCAACCATGGCAAACCGTTAGTTCCGATATAATTGGACCGTTACCCAGAAGTAAGAAAGGGAACTGTTACATCATTATGTTCCAAGACCGATTTACTAAATGGGTACAGTGTAAACCGTTAAGGAATGCTACTGCCAGTAGCATAAGCACTGCTTTTTACGAGGAAATATTGACGATATTTGGATGCCCCCGTACCGTACTGACCGACAATGGAACTCAGTATGCCAGCAAGGTGTTCAAGGATATGCTGAGTGGGTTAGGAATCCGACACCGTTTCACTCCGCCGTATACACCGCAAGCAAATCCAGTAGAACGAGCCAACCGCACCCTGAAGACAATGATTGCGCAATACTGCGAAGCGGATCACCGAGACTGGGATGTAAGGTTGCCGGACTTGAAGTTTGCGATGAATAATTCAAGACACGACTCGACTGGATTCACACCTGCCTTCCTAAATTTTGGGAGAGAACCCGAGACACCGAAATCCTTCAGAAGAGAGGCTGAAAACGACACCGAGAAAAGTCCGGAAGAAGACGCCGGATTGGACGACCCTACCGAAGAAGACCCGAAACCGCATCTCTTGCGAGTAGAGAAACTGCAAGAATGCTTCGAACTTGTCCGTCTGCACCTGTCCCGAGCGTTTACCAGTCAAAGTCGTAACTATAATCTGCGCCGTAGAGACTGGAAGTGCACTATCGGAGACAAAGTCATGAAGAAGGATCATACACTATCCTCTGCCGTTGATCACGTCGCCGCGAAACTCGCTCCGAAATATTCCGGGCCGTACGAAGTCGTACGTGTTATTTCCCCCGTTGTATATGACTTACGAGATGAAAAAGGAAAAAGGTATAATCGTATACATGTGAAAGACTTGAAACCCGCCATTGACTGAACATTTTATTTTGCTCCCGTTGTGGACAAATGGACCGAACGACCCCGCCCCGCGCTGGAAGTATCCAGACGCTGCTCCAGGTCATACCGAAGACAGGCGTCCCGTGGAAGAGGACCGCCCCATCCACACCAAGCGACCCTACGCCGACGTTCCAGGCTGTGAGACGCTACACCCTGGATCACCGTTTTGTTTTCTCACCTTTTTTATTATTAGGTGTAAGTTGTTGTTTAAAAAAAAAATGTAATGTCCGAAAGTTGCACTTTCGCTCATTCATTTTTTTTTACCGAAGTAAAGGGGGTGTGTAACGAGTTATTTTTTTTCTGCTTTTTGCAAGTTTAATTTTTTTTTATTTTTTTTATTTATCCCGTAATATATTTTATTTTACCACTAGGGTGTATATAACTCGTTACTTTACAACCCTTTCGACTACCGCAGTGATTTATTTTTTTTGCTATTACCGGTGTATATTTTAGTATAAGTCCGAATTACGCAAATCCAACTTCTACCATACACAATTTATTCATTTCCGATATTTAAATTTTTCAACTGAAAGGACGCCCGGTATATACAACATTTTAATTTAATCGAGAGCCGTCTAGTATACTTACAAGTTTTTGTCGAAACTAGATAGATTTCACGTTTTAATTCCCACACCGAAGAATGTAACTAAAATTTTGGATATAAATTCGGAAACAATTCATTTTTGGTTGGCTTCTTATTCGCGCTCCGAACTTCATTCCGTCTGGCTCTCTGTCGAAAAAGAATCAGTTCCTTCTACGGCTCTAAGCCTTCTACGTTAAACGTTCTTCCGAAAAAAAACCGAAAACCGTAGTGTGAAAATTTTGTGATTCCATATTCCGATTGTGTGTGGGCTGTATTTATTAAGGTAAATAAATTTTAACAAATAAACTGTGTATTCGAAACTTTCCGTATCGCCGCTTATTATTAAATTGTTGAATATATTTTTTTTGAAAATTTTCCGACCGGCTATTTTTTTTTCTTTTGTTGTTGAACTGAAATTCGTTTTTTTATTTTGTTTCTCTTATCTGAAAATAAAGATTTGTCAACCGTAATTTGATTTCGAATTTTTATTTACTGCGTTTATTATACATTAATTAACTGATATGAATTATTAGTGGATTCTCGAATTATTTTATGCTTTTGGTTGTCAGTAGTTTGAAATTAAATTGATATCCAAGTGGATTAGGTATAATAGTTTAAAGTTTATGCTAGTACGAATATTTTTACTCTGTGTGTCGATAGTTGGGTACCGTTTAACTCGTGGGAAAATATTTTTTTTTAATTGTTACCGGCTTTAGTTAGATTCAAGGGTTAATCAGACTTGGAAGAGGCTTAGCCACAATTTGTTTGATTTCCCGGCAGATCTAACTCGTTCTTAAATTTTATTTTTTTGGAATAATAGTTACCGGCTTTAGTAGATTCAAGGGTTAATCAGACTTGGAAGAGGCTTAGCCACAATTTGTTTGATTTCCCGGCAGATCTAAATCGTTCTTTTACCGTTTCGTAGAATCATTATTTATATTTTTTTTCTCCCCGTCGGAATAATAGTTGCCGGTTTCATTTGGATTCAAGGGTTAATCAGACTTGGAAGAGGCTTAGCCACAATTTGTTTGATTTCCCGGCAGATCTAAATCGTTCTTTTCCCGTTTCGTAGGATCATTATTTATATTTTTTTTTTCCCCGTCGGAATAACAGTTGCCGGTTTCATTTGGATTCAAGGGTTAATCAGACTTGGAAGAGGCTTAGCCACAATTTGTCTGATTACCCGGCAGATCTAAATCGTGCATTAGGGACCCCGTAAAACCCGGTAGATTTGAACCGTATTTGATAACCTGACCGTTAAGTCCGTTAAAATCCCAGATATAGGTAATACATACCTCATTTTATTTTCCCTGTTAATTTGTTTGTCACTAAATAATTATTCGTAAAATAGACCACAGAGTATTAATAGATTAAAGTTTTGAATTCCTATTATTTTCATTTTTAACCGCAATTTATTGATTGGAGAACCAAGATTTGGCTTTTCCGGATTTTCACTAGTTAGTTAAATTTAATTCAACCAGACCCCTGGAATTTTCCGTAACCTCCATCTGAGGCTATCTGGAACTCTTGACGCTAAGGGTCAAGGGGCCGTGGAGCAAACCACGTTAATAATCTGGCGCCCGAGATTTAAAAACCCGAATTTTGCATCAAGGGTGTCCATAGTGACGTGTTCTTGTGGCAGGAGCCACGTGTAAGAAGGGAGGCACGTTACAGTCAATTCATTATTATCGAATATGATGGAAGATTTTGCAGCGGGAATCATTTGGTACGAGTTATTTTTGGTATTTACTATATTCAGACAATGATCTACAATGAAACTGTTCACCCAATTGTTATCGTTAAGTGTCAGATAGCCGTCGGACAAAATCTCTCAAATAAAAAAATCTACGTTGCAATCCGCGCTCACTACATAACCCTTTCTATTCGGCAATTCCTCATAATAGTTAATATATTTCACTAAACTTTAAAAAAAATGCAAATCATCCATTGAAGTCCATTTTCTGTCCATTTCAGGAATATCAGAATTAGCACAAACAATACTTGGGAGCATATGGAACAGATAAAAATATTTCAAATGTTCGTACATTGTCCGCCAGAAGTGATCCGACTTGCTTATCCTTATTATTTTGATCCCTTTCAAGGTGAATATAACCAAATTACACCAATTTCTTTCAGTTATTTCTAGGATACCTTGGATTTGATAGTAGTAATTATGGGTTTTGCCTATTGACCCATCCACGTTTAAAAAATCGAACTTGTATTTTTCTGGATCATGATTCCGAGAGTTGAATGGACATTTCACTTCTATTATACCATCGTCGTTGTATCCTCGTGTATTTCAAGCCCACAGTAAGCACGCTGTGGAAAATCTTATCTTGTTATCTTGTTCAAATCAACTTTCTTTCCATCTCCTTTCAAATATCCAATTTTCTCCCTTCACGTGACCTATACTCTTGGGAACATTTCTCATATGCAGCATCTTGTTTTGTTAAACGGGTCTTTGATATTCTCAATCACTCTTAACTTTGAGGAACAAAACGTCTGTTCTTAATTTCCAGAAAAATTTTGAGCATTTCAGATTCTTTTGATAATTTAAAGTAATTTTTTTCATTTGTCTGAAGGAATTTTCAACCATTGCATTACTTGTAATGGGTTTGTTCTTTAGGGTCAGTCTACTCCAGAGAGAACAGTATGGTAGGTATTTATTGAAAACCTTATCAAGAAATTCCTCATTATAATATGGATTTTCCTGACCGCAATAAATTTCCGCGTTTATATTATCGCATGAAGTGTTTGATTTTTCATAAAAGAGACTTGATTGATATAAGCGTCCTTACGAGCTACATCAGAAGTTATATCATTTTCCCCTGTCGTAAAGGAACTGTCCTCACTGATAGATTCAGTTCTACACAATGAAGTCATGAATTCTCTGGCGATTTTGGCGCTACTAGTGAAGAAACTAGATTTTAAAATGGTATTGTAATGTTGTTATTTATTTAAATAGTTTTTACTTGTGGGATAAAATTATACACGCTATGGCTAATTACTATCTATTGATTCACTTATGAAACTTAATTCATATACACACTTCACTTAATGTCAACTAATTTATTTAAACTCGGTTTAATAGTTCTAATTTATTTTTACCACTTGAATATTACACTATTTATCTCCACTATTTCATTCACTGTCCGATTACTAGGAACTTCTGTAAACTGTCTGTGAACTAACTCTTTGTTTTCGTTTCACTAATTGTCAACTCACTCAAAAACCCGCGTATATATAGTCTTTATCAACTCTCGAAAATTCTACAGTTTTCTACTCTCGTCGTATGCGTAAACAAAACCTTATTCCAGAATGTTCTCGAAAGGAGCGCATTCGCCAAAATTTGCAGTCGAGAGACATGACCGGCTTTGAGTTGGTGACTTCGCAACAGTATATAAATTCAAAACGAATGCATCAAATGTATGTATGTAAGTATGTATGTAAATTGGGGCGACATTCACTGAGACCTAAAAGATCTATTGTGCCCCCTTACTTCTACTTAGTTCCTGAGGAAAGTCTCAGAGACTAGTAGCTCCTTCAGTCCTATTTCCCGGATGAATTTTAGGATATCTGCAGGCTTTAACTTAGGTAAATCTCCCTCTTCTATCCAGTAATCTCCAAGGTGTTGTGCCCTAGGATTCTGAATTGCTGTGCAGTTCGCAAGTATGTGGATGGAGGCTTCTTTTTCCATACCACAGAATCTACATTCTTCTTCCTCCACTATTTTTAGCCTTTTCAGGTGCCCATTCAGGCGACAATGTCCCGTAAGGATGCCTGTTAAAACTCTTAGTGCAGTTTTACTTTGACTTATGCATTCATTTGATCTCAACAGGTTGTAGTCACCCAGAAGAATCTTTGATTGCCTAAGTCCTACTAGATCTTTCCAATGGTCAGATCTTTTTTCTTCGACTTTGCCTATTTCTTCCAATATTACATTGGAGCTGATACCGCAAAAGGGTGTTTCAGTCCCCCTCTTTGCTAGTTCATCTGCTATTTCATTTCCTTCTATACCTGTGTCCTGGAATCCACAGTAAGGTGACTATATTGTTCTCGCCTAGTTCATACAGTTTGCCTATGCATTCCCACACCATTTTAGAACTGTTAACACAAGAGCTCAGTGCTTTAATGGCTGCTTGGCTATCCGACATTATGATAATCCTTTGCCTTCTATATCCTTTATCAATATTGAACTGGGCACACTTTCTTATGGCGTGAATTTCCGCTTGAAAGATACTCGGGGTTTTTCCCAAGCTTTCAGAGTGTTTGGTTCCTGGCCCGTACACTCCTATCCCAGTTCCTTCTATTGCTTTTGAGCCATCCGTGTACCATTGAATGGCATTCTTTCCAAGTCTGGTAATGGTATTTGGATCCCATTCCTTCTTGTTGCTTAATTCCGTAACGAATTTCTTTGAAAAGTAATACTTTTTCATCATACCATCTTGTAGCATGTCCCAGGTTTTTTGATTTCTAAGAAGTAAGGAGGTGGTTTTTTTTAATGATTCCCTCTCTACTTAGTCTGTATCTTGTTCTTTCTGCAACACTTTCCACCACCATATGTAGTGGTGTGAGGTTGAGAATAACTTCCAATGCATCAAAAGTCTCAATATTATTTATTTCTACAGCAGCAGCAATCAAATCTTTGAAATAATTCAGTTGCCTCGTGTTTTTGGAAATATTATCTATGTCTTCACAAACCATTTTCATAAAGTGGGCGCAGCACATATGTATTCCTATAAAATTTTCATCGAGTAAAGATCTACGATTCACCACTGCATGATAGGGTTTTTGTTAATATTCATAAAGAGTACATCTGTTGAACTCTTCACACGGGGCATGTATATTAGCGAAGGAAAAATATGCAAAGGCAAGCCACTGATTATGTTCTTCGCAAAAATACCTGAAGTCGTTCACCAATTTGAATATAGAATTAGCGTCATGGTTTGCAGATATCATGGAAAATAATGGAAACACTCTTTCCGGCTCAATAACATTGAATACAGCTGTATAAAAATAAATTATTCCTTTTATAGTTGACATGGGGTTTCTCACGATACCCCCAGTAGCATCAAAATGAATCATTGGTAAAGTATTATCAATTATTTGGGATTTCAGGACGACTAATTGCTCAACTCTATATACTTTATATATTCTGGGTGAGCTTGCTGCATTAAAATCAGATCGATTAAATCATCTTTACTTCGATCCAGTTCACCTAGAGCTTCGGGTAGGATCTGATTTGATATTTTGAAGATCTTGTCCCATTTCTGGAAGTGATTTATTACCATGAAATTTTGCCAAAAAGGTACCATCGTAACGTTTGTCAGCGAATTTTGAATATGAAATATTATATTACTAATATTTTTCAAGATTGCATAGTGAACATCAATATCCTTCAACGGGTTCCGTTATTTCAACACACAGAAAAGGCACCGTAGCGTCTCATTTCACCCTGGTTTCAAAATATGTTAAAAATACAATCTTATATAGCAATAAAGGTAGTATAGTATTTTTTTTTTAATTAAAGACTAAAATATTGCAGTACAGAGAAAGAGAAATATTTATTATGAAAAACATTTTTAGAAAGAAATAACATAGTCTTCTGCTTAGGAACTTAATAACTCATGTTAGGAACAAAAAAAGGAACAAATAAACTGAACAAAAAAAAACATAAATAAATAAATGCCTTAAAAACCTTAATAAATTGTACGGTGCAAGTTTGTGAATTTCAAATATTTTTCACACACTCGTAACAGATTTTCCCACGGTGTTCATCACACATGGCAAGTTGACACTTAGTGCATACTAATTTGGTTTGCCTATCATTTCCTCTAGGGCAAAATCCACATCTTACACATATTTGCAATACCATGGCCGGTGCTTCCTCAGGAATATCCAAAATGTCTTTTATGTAGGTCTTTAGTGTTTTGCTCAATGTTGGAAGTTCCAATCGAACTCGAAGCATAGGCTCTAACAATTGAAAATAAAGTGTATTGAGAAACTGCAGCCGGTTAAGCTTTTTATTTTCGATTGCCAACTCATATAGTACGGCAGCATTAATTTCACATTGATCAAGCATCCCATAGAAGTACCTTATTGGCTATCGTCGTATTCCTCTGGCACTTGTATATGCATGGCAAAGTTTATCAAAGGTATCTGTTCCGCCCTTGGTACTATTGTAATCTAAGATTATTTCCGGTTTACCTGTTTTAGGATCAACAGAGTTTGAATAGTGCATTGTTGATAAGGCAAGAACAACTTTATTTTTTAAGGTACATAGGAAACCAAAGTTTTATTCAGATCAAAGGCAAATTTGAAAGTCCCTTCCACCCTGCCATCTAGAAATATAGAAGGTACCTCTCTTTTATTTTTCCTTAGGGCTCCAATCATAGTAATTTTATGGTTAGTAAGAATCACTCAAAAATAAATTTCGACCTTGCCAACTCGTACTTGGTACTTGGTATAAGATAGAGCTAATTTTCTTCATAGTGTTAATGTGGATTCAGCCGATCTCTTGGAAAACAATAGTTCTGAAACTGAAGCGGAGGAAAATCGGTAAGTGGAAGTATGCAGCAGTGTCTGCATTTGAAATTGGTCATGCTGATGGCTTTTGAGCTTTGTTGAGATCAATTTATGTATCGTTCAACTACTAAATATGGATTGTTGCTTTTTTATGATTACTTTTATAATTTCAGTAGAGGATAATTTTTGAACAGGTTCTTTAAAATTATTTGGAGTTGCAATTACAATGATATATAAAAAAATAAGATAGTGAAGAAATAAAAAGAAGGAAATTGCATGAAGATTTTGATGCTCTGAATCTGTTCCCGGTGGCCAATTTGTTTTATCACGTCTAGATTTTTCAAAATGAATTTTTCTCCAAAATATCATAAAGTCAGTTTTTTTTAATTCGTTTTATGCGTTAACATTATAAACAATGTTATACATACGAAATAAATTTTTGCTAGTCGTATGATAAAGAAAGAAAGTGCCGAAAGTGATTTCTATAGTAGTACATGTGCTTTTTTCTGTTTATAAAGCTTTAGGATGCAATATGTCACTCAAAATTCATTTCTTGCACTCGCATGTAGATTTTTTTCCGGAAAATCTCGGTGCCGTATCAGATGAGCATGGTGAAAGGTTTCATCGGGATATTATGCATATTGAAAGACGCTACAATGGAAAATGGTCAGCAGCAATGCTTGCTGATTTTTGTTGGTAGATTCGCCGAGAAATTTCGATGGAAACGATGAAAAGAAAAAAACTACAAAATAGCTTGAATTGAATGACCATATTGAGATAAATATACTGATATTTCTAACTTGTGACTGTAAAATTCACTGTAAAACTTAGACCGTAGTCTTTTTTCACTTTTTTGTAATTGTTGTCACTTAGACAATATCATTTTTTAATTAAATAAACATTACATTTGAAATCTATCTACTGCATATATTTGCATGTTAAATTCCGTGTTAAGATCACCGAATATGATGTTATTATGCATAAAAACATAGAGGAGAAAAATATTTTTTTTGCAGACACTTAACATAATAGTATAGTTATAGACTGTTCTGTTTTTTGTTCAAATTATATTTATTAGTATCGGGTCCGATGAACTAAACGGTCCGATTTTGCGAAAAATAAAAGATTATCCGACGAAAGATTGCGGTAAATCTAGGATTTCCAGAGAAATAGTTATATCACTTTTGGACCCGATATTTTATACAAAATGTGTTGCACTGTATGGGAAACTATTTAAAAAGATATTTTCTTTTTCCTACGAGGAAAAATTCCCTTTTTCTTCAAGCGTATAATAATATCTATATTATTTTCGGCAACACATATCGTAGAAATAACCAATTCTTTTACTAGTAAAATAATGAACGCTCATTATTGTACCTACTAGTAACAAAATAATGAGAAACGATAGCAACGTCTTATTATGGGCGTTGTAACCAAGTAGGCAGGAACTGTCAATTAATTTTTATTTAAGGTGCGTCCGAGTACTAGTTATTGACCTATTTCAAATATAAAAGCCGTTTTTAAGAATTCCGTAAGTAATAATTTCATAGGCAATACATGATGTTATTAGTTTAATTAAAAACATTACTACGGTGACTCCTACCATACCAGCCTTGTAACTTGCATGCCAAACAGTGTGCATCAACGTCCCGCCGGATTCAGTGCATTTTCGTTAGTTCTATGTTAAGCATTGCTACCAACATAAAGTGAGTATTTAATCGTTTCTTTTTTACCTAAAACCAAAATCCACGGCTTGTTTATTATTTTAGCATATGTAATTCACTAAAGATACTTGTTTTTACTACTAAATTTAGTTTTTTTTCATATATTTATGTAGGTCAAACACTAGTGCCGCCTAATATACTTTAGATTCAATAATTGTCCGTTCGGTCAGATACTAATAATTTGGCGATTGATCTAATTCTGTATAATACTCTATACATTTAAAAAAATTTAATTTTTGATTGTAGCCAATCTATTAATAACTTAACAAAGTAGATCTGGTTTAGTGTTTGACCAACACTTTTACTAACTGTTATATGTTTGAAAGGAAGGATAATACTAGGTCAAACATTAGATCAAAAATAGGTCGAACACTAACTCATATTGGTCAATAATGCAAGCAAGTACAATATGCACGTTGAATGTTGAAAATATTAGATAAATAACGTTAAATAATATTTTGTTTCATTGTTTTAATTTACAAAATGTTGATGTTTTTTTAATTTTGATGTTTGACCGACAATTAATATTTACAATTAAATGTGTCGAGTTGTTAACTAGGTGGGTCAAACACTAAATCAAATATCGGTCAATTATTAGATATAAAAAAAGATCAAGGGGATATATTTGCATTTGCATTAGAATTTGATATTTTGATTCGTACTTAAGTACTCACTTGAGTATATTTTTTTCAGAATGGCCCAAAAAAAATTCCAGTATTCTAAGAAAGAATTGCGAGATGCACTGTTAGCTGTTGCCAAAGAAATGTCGTATTATAAAGCCGGTAAAATGTATAATATCCCTAAAACTACATTGATATACAAACACAAAGGCATCACTCCTTTAGAGTGAAAAATGGGTCCATCGTCTATATTGTCTCATACAGAAGAAAACTTGTTACTAGAATGGTTGTTTCATATATCAAAGCGAGCCTTCCCAGCAACGAAAGATTATTTACTAGATAGCGTCCAGCTTCTGATCAAAAACATGAAAAGGGAAAATCCCTTCGTAAATAATAGGCCTGGTCGAATTTGGTACCAGCTCTTTTCCAACCGACACGCCGAAGTATCTCTTAGAATTTCTCAAAATCTAACCAAGGCTCGAGCTTCGGTAACAGAAACAAAGATAAGAATATGGTTTGAAGAAATTACCCAGAACCTGAAAACTGATGGCCATCTTGATGTTCTAGATTTCCCCAATCGCGTATTCAATTGCGACGAGACTGCTTTTTTTCTAAGCCCTAAAGAAAATAGGGTACTCGTTAAAAAGGGTGAGAAGGCAGTCTATTGTTACGCGAGCTACTGCATTAATATGCTCACTTAGTGCCCCCAGTGAAATCCCCGTATGAGACGACTATGGCTCCTCCGCCCAATTGTCGAGAACCATCCAAAATACGAAACATCGAGAATACCCAGTGCACCCGCCAGAACGTCGAGAATGTTCTAGAATGTTCGATAAACAGTTTATTAAGTGACTCTCATATGAATTATAATTAGTGTGTTTAGTGTATTACATAAATTATTAAATAAGGACTGAATTACATATAAATCTGTAAATATATATTAATTGTAAATATAAATTAAAATAAACGTTACATTGTCAGGTGTCACGTGTCAGGTGTAGGATTAAAAAAATAAATAAATAAATATACAGGAAGATGGCGAAGAAACTTTGTGAATTAAAAGTTTCAGAGCTTCGAAGAGAGTTGGAGGATTACGAACTGGACACAAGTGGGGTCAAGTCAGTGTTAGTGGAACGACTAAAAAAAGCTATGATTAACAATGGATTGGACCCGGAAACATTTGAATTCACCGACGAAGCGTCCGCCTCTATAACCTCTTCCATAAAAAAACTTTCGGTGGACATGGAAAACAAAATGTCGGACATGGAAAATAAAATTTCGGCGGATATAAAAAACGAAATTTCATCCATGGAAAACAAAATGTCGGACATGGAAAATAAAATTTCGACGAATATAAAAAACGAAATTTCATCCATGGAAAACAAAATGTCGGACATGGAAAATAAAATTTCGACGGATATAAAAAACGAAATTTCATCCATGGAAAGTAAACTTTCGGCGGACATGGAAAACAAAATGTCGGACATGGAAAATGAAATTTCGACGGACATGAAAAATGAAATGACATCCATGAAGACTGATATTTCTGCCGTGGAAGAAAAGATTAAAAGTATGGAGCAAGAAATGAAACAAAAAATCAAAGAAATCGAAAGGAAGACTATTAATAAACCGGATATTACAACTAGGCAAGTCCCGAATAACGACGAACTGGCAGAGAAAGTAGAGTTGAAACCGAAAATGGAAAACGATATTAACAGCCGAGTGAAACTGCCAATATTCGATGGTAAAACGTCATGGCCGAACTATCTTAAGCAATTCGAGGCGGCATCAAAGGCAAACAACTGGAGTGAGAAGGAAAAAGCGTTAAATTTAACTCTTGCCCTTAGAGGAGACGCTATGGATATCCTCCAGACCATTCCAGTGGAAGAGGCCGAAGATTTTGAACAACTCAAAAAGCGATTGAATATGAGATATGGCCTGGAACACCTGGAGCATCTGTACCAGTCGCAGCTGAAAAACCGCAAACAAAAACGCGACGAAACTCTGCAAGAATTCGAAGCAGACATTGCGAGGTAGGTTGGTGCGGTTTGCCTATCCATCGTCACCGGAGAATGTCATGGAATGTTTAGGGGTACAGACATTCATCGACGGAGTTCGTGACCATGAAATGCAGAGAACTCTACGCTTGGCTCGGCATAAGACACTGGTCGACGTACTCTCTGCAGCCTTGGAGTACGAAGCAGCTACACAGATTCCGGAGTATACGGCAAGGTGAGGGCTGTAGCAGACGAAGAAGTTGAGAACAAGCTCGACCAGATTGTCAACATGATGAAAAGCATCTCAAATGGAAAACTGAAAGCTGTGAGATGCTGGAATTGTGGAGAAATGGGACATGTACGCAGTTCGTGCAAGCGACCGAGAACTGCTACAAACAAAGATGCCCAGCAGGAAAAACTAGGAAGGGTCGACCTTCAGAGGGCAGCTTCGACCCGAAGACCTTCCAAAGACCCTCTTATCCTAATAGCCTCTCTGAAATGTCGCGACGATAGTGTATACGTGGATGGTGAAGTTAATGGAAGGAAGTATACACTATTGGTGGACACTGGAGCAACGAGGAATATTATTCGCCCCGAGACTGTCAACACGCGGAAAAGACTTTTACCGACGAGACTGCGACTCAGGACTGTCACAGGTGAAAGCGCCAATGTCCACGGAGAACTACCGGTGCAATTGGGAATTGGCGCAGAGAAGTTCACCCACACTGTCGTTGTCGCTGATATCGAAGAGGACATAATACTCGGAATGGACGTTATGAACCTACATGGCTTCCAGCTAGATTTCAAGAACCGAGCGATTAGAGTAGGTTCTGAGGAGGTATTCCTTCACCCACACGAGGATAAGAATATTCAGGTAGCCGTACAGGAGGATACAGTTGTACCCGCAAGGAGTGAATTTTTCACTGTGGCAAGGCTACAAGGAACCGTCGAAGAAGGAACACCGGTCATGATGGAACCATGGAATCACGATGAAGAGGTTGGTCGAGGAATCCTGGTTGGAAAAGGGTTAGTGATGGCTGCCGAAGAAATACCTGTACGCATTATAAATGTAAATGACCATCCAATAACTATGAAGAAGGATACCAAAATTGGAACTTGCGTACCAGTGGCGTCAATAATTCATCAAACAACAACCTCCAATGATGCCAACAATAAATTTGAACAAATGGTAGCAGTGGCTGGACAATCCCTTAGCCTGCAAGAGAAAAAAAAGATCAGAGAACTCTTGCTACAATACCGATCTCTTTTTGTACCAAAAGGAGGAAAGACAGGAAGAACATCTGCTGTCAAACACAAAATTGACACCGGCGACGCTAAACCGATAAGACAATCGGCTCGACGGCTACCACAGGCCAAAAGAGAGGAAGCGGAGAGAATTGTTCGCGAGATGGAAAAGGACAAGGTAATAGAACCTTCTACCAGCCCTTGGGTATCTCCGGTAGTTCTGGTAAAGAAGAAGGATGGAACCACGAGGTTTTGCGTGGACTACCGGCAGTTAAACAATGTTACAAAGAAAGATAGCTATCCCCTGCCGAGAATCGACGACACTCTGGATACGCTGGCCGGTAGCAAATTGTTTTCTACCTTGGACCTGAGGTCTGGATATTGGCAGGTAGAAATGGATCCAGCCGATAAAGAAAAGACAGCGTTTACCACCGGATCTGGAATATGGCATTTTTCCGTTATGCCATTTGGGCTGTGCAATGCCCCCACAACGTTCGAAAGACTGATGGAAAACGTATTGCGAGGGTTGTCCTGGAAGACATGCTTAGTGTACCTTGATGACATCATAGTCTTGGGAAGGACATTCGAAGAAAATCGAAAGAACTTGGAAGGTGTCTTCAAAAGGTTGCAACCTGCCCAACTGATGCTCAACCCCAAAAAATGTCAACTATTTCAAAACAAAGTCAATTACCTAGGCCATGTAGTCAGCAAGGATGGTGTAGCTGTAGACGAAGAAAAAGCTGCTACCGTACGAAAGTGGCCAAGACCCACCGACAAGCACCAAGTTAGAAGCTTCCTTGGACTCGGTACTCGCCAACGATGAAATCGTATTGGGCCCAGTGGGACTCGCTGGTTTTGGAAAACGGTTTGCTACAGCGAGTAATCGAGAACGATAAGGGTTCCGAAAGTAGAAGACAGTTGGTGATTCCAAGTACAAGGATAGCAGCAGTACTGCGGAAATTACACGACAGTCCGTCAGGAGGACATCTAGGTGTGAAGAAGACCATCCAGAAAGTGCGAGAACGGTTTTATTGGATGCACAGTTCCGAAGATGTGAAGGACTGGTGTAAGAAGTGCACTACCTGTGCTACGACCAATGGACCGCACGGAAGAAGAAAGGCTCCTATGAAGCAGTACAATGTCGGAAGCCCTTTTGAACGCATTGCCCTGGACATTGCCGGACCGTTTCCACCGACAGCAAATGGCAGCAGGTACATTTTGGTGGTGATGGACTTCTTCACAAAATGGGTAGAAGCGTATGCCATTCCAAACCAAGAAGCCGCAACGGTTGCCGACGTGCTTGTGAATGAGTTCATTTGCCGATATGGAGTGCCCCTGGAAATACACAGCGACCAGGGCAGAAACTTCGAAAGCCAGCTGTTCCAGGAAGTTTGTGAAAAGCTCGGCATGAAGAAAACGAGAACTACGACTTTGCACCCACAGTCGGACGGGATGGTAGAGCGAATGAACAGAACTCTTGGCAAATATCTGTCTAAAGTAGTATCTAACCATGAGCGAGATTGGGACCAATATCTCTCGCTATTCGCGATGGCCTACAGATCCGCCATCAATGAGTCCACCGGCCAAACACCAGCAAGAGTTCTGTTCGGACGCGAAATGAGATTACCCTGCCACCTTGAATTTGGATGCCGACCCGGAGAAGACATAGCTGGTGAAGATTACGTGACCCAGCTGAGAAAAAGAATGGACGACGTACACGAGCTGGTTCGATCGAACCTCCAGATCGCTAGCGATAGGATGAAGAAAAGGTACGATACGCAAGCTACGGAAGGAGGTTTCCACGAAGAAGACAAAGTCTGGCTGCATAACCCAAGAAGACAAAAGGGTTTTTCTCCAAAGTTGCAGAAAGCTTGGGACGGTCCGTACCTAAAGAAAAGAATCAACGATGTCATCTATCGTATCAGCAAGATCCCAAATGGAAAGCCAAAGGTGGTACACCGTAACCGATTAGCGCCATTCGAGGGTGACCACGATGAGGAAGTAAACCAGCTTCAGGAAGTAGCCGATCTTGCTTTTGTAGAGTTCATGGGTGCTTATGGTGGTACCAGAAAAGCAAGATTCGGCGTCACCACTGAGAGACGACAAGACCTGCTTACCGTTCCGGAGGAATACTCACTGGCAATAAACATCCCTGCCAGCGTAACCGATGCGCGCGGACTGGCATCTCTGTTTATAAAGAAGAGTGGCGCACGACCTTTGGTAAACCAGTTACCAGTACCAGGCAAAGCTTTGAAGCTGCAAAATGGCTCCCGCTACAATTTCCACCTAGTGACGAGGAACACCTTCGACGAAAGACCAACGTACGAGGATGTCTGGGAAGCATTACGAAGCCTGAGGGAGCATGTGCTTGAATTGAACGTGTATAGGCTAGCCATGCCCAAGATTGAATGTAGGCATTTAGATTGGCGAATAATCCGTCTCTTGAGGAGGGGGCAATGTTACGGGAGCTACTGCATTAATATGCTCACTTAGTGCCCCCAGTGAAATCCCCGTATGAGACGACTATGGCTCCTCCGCCCAATTTTCGAGAACCATGCAAAATACGAAACATCGAGAATACCCAGTGCACCCGCCAGAACGTCGAGATGGTTCTAGAAATACGACGCGCGAGTATAAATAGGCCACGAGCATCGCTGCAGGCAATTAGTCAATCAGTCATATAAATTATAATTAGTGTGTTTAGTGTATTACATAAATTATTAAATAAGGACTGAATAACATATAAATCTGTAAATATAAATTAATTGTAAATATAAATTAAAATAAACGTTACACTATAATTTCAAAAATAACGACGAGAAGGAGTGTCTTACTAGATTAATTGTATGCAATGCAGCAGGACAGCTACCTCCAACAATGGTAGTTTATAGCTTTAAAAGAGTACCCAGAAAAGTTGTAAATACCTTTCCGAAATATTGGGCGATGAGTGTTTTTATGAATACATTGCAAATCAATTTTATCCTTGGCTACTGAACAATAAAGTGGATCTGCCCGTAATTATGTTCGAGGATGGGCATGCATCGCATATGTCGTTACCGCTAAGTTAATTCTGCTCCAAACATATGATAATTCTGGCATGCCTGTTTCCAAACTCTACTCACATTCTCCAGCCTTTGGATGTGGCATTCTTCCACCCTCTAAAAAATCAGTGGAAGAAGACGGTGCATGACTGGAGAATACAAAATAATGGCGAACGTCTATCACGCGAACATTTTGCTCCTTTGTTGAAAGTAACTATGAATTCTATGGAAAATAGGCACTGTAACAAGATCCCCTTCTTATTAAACCAACGTGACAACTGCGCTTTTTGGGTTACCTACCCTTTGAACTGTCCGTTGCAGTAGTGTGCTAATTAGTTCTAAAGAGTGAATACGTTGTAACTCTTTTTTCATTTACCCGCTTTTCTCATTCCCGCTTTTTATTGTCGCCGTTATTTTACATTTTTATAACCATTTTGTATTTCTAAGTTTTTGTTAGTGAATAAAACGTTGATATTTATGGAATAATTTCCTTAAACCCAACACCCGGACGATACCTAATTGTCCACTTGTTACAGCACTCAATTTTGTCAAATGGTTTCAGAACTTGTGGTTTGCAACCTTTCAATGCCGATAACATACAATTTCAAAAAATACAAAACAATAAGTGTAGGTAGGTCTTAAGTATATTTATTTTACAGATAGGTCATTCACTAGGGTTTCTTTAGGTCAAACACTAGTCTCGACTATTTTTATTTAGGTCAATTACTGATACATTGCAGTAATTTGTTATATTGTCGAAATTAACATGGTTTACAGAGCTTTTATTATTTTATCCCCTATAAATTAAATACCAAATAATTAAGCAATAAATTAGTCCGAAAAAAATACTATTCATACTTATTAGAGATATTTTAAATCAATTTAAAGTTGGACGATTGTCGTTGTAGGTCAAGCACTAGCACTAACGGGTCAAGGACTAGTACATTTACCTTAATTTGATGTTTGTCAGTTTTGGAAAGTGTATTGTAAAAATGTCTCGAGAAGAAGAATTTCAATGTACACCTCCGGAATTAGTCGAAATAGCTAATTCCACTATTGAAACACTAATTCCGACGAAGTCACGAAAAGTGTATGATTTTGCTTATGAAAAATTTATAAAATGGTGCAAAGAAAATATTGTACGAAGATATACAGAAAATGTTATGCTTGCTTATTTTACGTATTTGTCAAGAAAATTTAAAAGTTCGTTAACTGTTTTTTTTCATATTTGTGTTAATAAATAGTTGAGATATATACAATGTATTAAATTTTTTTCTACTTATAAATTGCATTATTTTTACGCTTGAAGAAAAAATGGTATATGTCACTCGGAGCAGAAGACCCATTATATATTTCGCCCAGTTTGCACAAGAATCTGGGCTCAACAATAATGATAGCCTCCTACTCCTAGTAACATAATGTACTATTTTTTAAACGTATAATAATAACTATATTACATTCGGAAACACACACCGTAAAAATAACTTATTATTGTAACGTTTATTCTAATTTATATTTACAACTAATTTATATTTACAGATTTATATGTAATTCAGTTCTTATTTAATAATTTATGTCATACACTAAACACACTAATTATAATTTATATGAGAGTCACTTAATAAACACTTTATCGATGCGCGATTACTTTCCTTCGGTATCAACACTGACTGATTGACTAATTGACTGCAGCGATGCTTGTGGCCTATTCATACTCGTGCGCCGTAATTCTAGAAGTATCTCGGCGTTCTCGCGGGCGCATTGGATATTCTCGATATTCTGGCGGATGCACCCGGGTGTTCTGGATGTTTCTCGAAGTTTGGGCGGAGGAGCCATAGTCGTTTCATACGGGGATTTCACTGGGGGCACTAAGTGAGAATATTATTGCAGTAGCTCGAGTAACATTGCCCCCTCCTTAAGAGACAGTTCCTCCTGGAACTAGCTAGGAAACTGGAACGAGATGACTGTATCGGCAACTGGTCCCCTTGTTGCATTTTCCAGTTGTATGGAAGTAACATGCGACCGTCTTCTCTGTTGGCTGTGTCTCCCGAGCATGGCCGCAAACCAGTACCTGCACTTCGGTGTCTCGGAAGATTACTTCTACCATGTTACGGATTATTCGCCAATCTAAATGCCTACATTCAATCTTGGGCATGGCTAGCCTATACACGTTCAATTCAAGCACATGCTCCCTCAGGCTTCGTAATGCTTCCCAGACATCGCTGGCAGGGATGTTTATTGCCAGTGAGTATTCCTCCGGAACGGTAAGCAGGTCTTGTCGTCTCTCAGTGGTGACGCCGAATCTCGCTTTTCCGGTACCACCATAAGCACCCATGAACTCTACAAAAGCAGGATCGGCTACTTCCTGAAGCTGGTTTACTTCCTCATCGTGGTCACCCTCGAATGGCGCTAATCGGATACGGTGTACGACCTTTGGCTTTCCATTTGGGATCTTGCTGATACGATAGATGACATCGTTGATTCTTTTCTTTACGAGGTACGGACCGTCCCAAGCTTTCTGCAACTTTGGAGAAAAACCCTTTTGTCTTCTTGGGTTATGCAGCCAGACTTTGTCTTCTTCGTGGAAACCTCCTTCCGTAGCTTGCGTATCGTACCTTTTCTTCATCCTATCGCTAGCGATCTGGAGGTTCGATCGAACCAGCTCGTGTACGTCGTCCATTCTTTTTCTCAGCTGGGTCACGTAATCTTCACCAGCTATGTCTTCTCCGGGTCGGCATCCAAATTCAAGGTGGCAGGGTAATCTCATTTCGCGTCCGAACAGAACTCTTGCTGGTGTTTGGCCGGTGGACTCATTGATGGCGGATCTGTAGGCCATCGCGAATAGCGAGAGATATTGGTCCCAATCTCGCTCATGGTTAGATACTACTTTAGACAGATATTTGCCAAGAGTTCTGTTCATTCGCTCTACCATCCCGTCCGACTGTGGGTGCAAAGTCGTAGTTCTCGTTTTCTTCATGCCGAGCTTTTCACAAACTTCCTGGAACAGCTGGCTTTCGAAGTTTCTGCCCTGGTCGCTGTGTATTTCCAGGGGCACTCCATATCGGCAAATGAACTCATTCACAAGCACGTCGGCAACCGTTGCGGCTTCTTGGTTTGGAATGGCATACGCTTCTACCCATTTTGTGAAGTAGTCCATCACCACCAAAATGTACCTGCTGCCATTTGCTGTCGGTGGAAACGGTCCGGCAATGTCCAGGGCAATGCGTTCAAAAGGGCTTCCGACATTGTACTGCTTCATAGGAGCCTTTCTTCTCCCGTGCGGTCCATTGGTCGTAGCACAGGTAGTGCACTTCTTACACCAGTCTTTCACATCTTCGGAACTGTGCATCCAATAAAACCGTTCTCGCACTTTCTGGAGGGTCTTCTTCACACCTAGATGTCCTCCTGACGGACTGTCGTGTAATTTCCGCAGTACTGCTGCTATCCTTGTTCTTGGGATCACCAACTGTCTTCTACTTTCGGAACCCTCATCGTTCTCGATTACTCGCTGTAGCAAACCGTTTTCTAAAACCAGCGAGTCCCACTGGGCCCAATACGATTTCATCGTTGGCGAGTACCTTGAAATCTCCTGCCAAGTAGGTCGACAGTTCTCCTTTTTCCAATGTCGGATTTTCTTCAAGTCGGGATCGTTCTCTTGTTCCTCTTCCAACTTTTCTGGTGTCCATTCGTCGGTGGTCACCGTGGTTCTTCGAATCGCAGCTTCCTTAGCTTCTGTTTTGCTGCAGTGAGAGCACTCTGCAGGGCATGGTCTTCTAGAGAGGGAGTCTTTGGAAGGTCTTCGGGTCGAAGCTGTCCTCTGAAGGTCGACCCTTCCTAGTTTTTCCTGCTGGGCATCTTTGTTTGTAGCAGTTCTCGGTCGCTTGCACGAACTGCGTACATGTCCCATTTCTCCACAATTCCAGCATCTCACAGCTTTCAGTTTTCCATTTGAGATGCTTTTCATCATGTTGACAATCTGGTCGAGCTTGTTCTCAACTTCTTCGTCTGCTACAGCCCTCACCTTGCCGTATACTCCGGAAGCCTGTGTAGCTGCTTCGTACTCCAAGGCTGCAGAGAGTACGTCGACCAGTGTCTTATGCCGAGCCAAGCGTAGAGTTCTCTGCATTTCATGGTCACGAACTCTGTCGATGAATGTCTGTACACCTAAACATTCCATGACATTCTCCGGTGCCGATGGATAGGCAAACCGCACCAACCTCGCAATGTCTGCTTCGAATTCTTGCAGGGTTTCGTCGCGTTTTTGTTTGCGGTTTTTCAGCTGCGACTGGTACAGATGCTCCAGGTGTTCCAGGCCGTATCTCCTATTCAATCGCTTTTTGAGTTGTTCAAAATCTTCGGCCTCTTCCACTGGAATGGTCTGGAGGATATCCATGGCGTCTCCTCTAAGGGCAAGAGTTAAATTTAACGCTTTTTCCTTCTCACTCCAATTGTTTGCCTTTGATGCCGCCTCCAATTGCTTAAGATAGTTCGGCCATGACGTTTTACCATCGAATGTTGGCAGTTTCACTCGGCTGTTAATATCGTTTTCCATTTTCGGTTTCAACTCTACTTTCTCTGCCAGTTCGTCGTTATTCGGGTCTTGCCTAGTTGTAATATCCGGTTTATTACTAGTCTTCCTTTCGATTTCTTTGATTTTTTGTTTCATTTCTTGCTCCATTCTTTTAATCTTTTCTTCCACGGCAGAAATATCAGTCTTCATGGATGTCATTTCATTTTTCATGTCCGTCGAAATTTTATTCTCCATGTCCGACATTTTGTTTTCCATGTCCGACATTTTGTTTTCCAAGTCCGCCGAAAGTTTACTTTCCATGGATGAAATTTTATTTTCCACGTCCGACAATTTGTTTTCCATGTCCGCCGAGAGTTTACTTTCCATGGCTGAAATTTCGTTTTTTATATCCGTCGAAATTTTATTTTCCATGGATGAAATTTTATTTTCCACGTCCGACAATTTGTTTTCCATGTCCGCCGAGAGTTTACTTTCCATGGATGAAATTTCGTTTTTTATATCCGACATTTTGTTTTCCATGTCCGCCGAAAGTTTATTTATGGAAGAGGTTATAGAGGCGGACGCTTCGTCGGTGAATTCAAACGTTTCCGGGTCCAATCCATTGTTAATCATAGCTTTTTTTAGTCGTTCCACTAACACTGACTTGACCCCACTTGTGTCCAGTTCGTAATCCTCCAACTCTCTTCGAAGCTCTGAAACTTTTAATTCACAAAGTTTCTTCGCCATCTTCCTGTATATTTATTTTTTTTTTTTTTTTTCAATCCTACACCTGACACCAATGTAACGTTTACTCTAATTTATATTTACAACTAATTTATATTTACAGATTTATATGTAATTCAGTTCTTATTTAATAATTTATGTCATACACTAAACACACTTATTATAATTTATATGAGAGTCACTTAATAAACACTTTATCGATGCGCGATTACTTTCCTTCGGTATCAACACTGACTGATTGACTAATTGACTGCAGCGATGCTTGTGGCCTATTTATACTCGTGCGCCGTAATTCTAGAAGTATCTCGGCGTTCTCGCGGGCGCATTGGATATTCTCGATATTCTCGCGGATGCACCCGGGTGTTCTGGATGTTTCTCGAAGTTTGGGCGGAGGAGCCATAGTCGTTTCATACGGGGATTTCACTGGGGGCACTAAGTGAGAATATTATTGCAGTAGCTCGCGTAACATTATTTTCCAAGTACAATAATGAGTTCAATAATTAAGGGCGTTGCAATCGAGTAGGTAAGAACTGTCATTTTAATACTTTTTATTTTGACGTCTGACAGTTTTGAAAATTTTTTTGCAAAAATGTCTAGTAACTTATTACAATATAACTTGAAATATCTCTCCGCTTGAGGGAATGATAGTATATATTACACGGAGAAGAAGGCTTCATTATTAATGTTTCCTTCACATAACATAGAGTCAGTCGGCTGACGCCTAATAGGAGCAATTCTGTAAGCAACTATTAAATTTCAAAGCATGGTTAAGAATTAGACAATCTGCTAACTCCATTTTACTATTCTGGATGCATGATAAGCTTTAAAATATTAACGGAAAACTTAATTTGACACGGTACCTGTTAAAATTTATATATATATATATATATATATACATATATATATAAAAAATAAAATTAAGAAAGAAATCTTTTGAAGTAAAAAAATTATTTCTTTCATTCACGGGGAAAGCAGCCAAAAAACACAAAATATATTACTTACTAAAGTGAACTCTTTTATACATTACCAAGCTTTCGGAAATCTTTGCTTCCATTTTCAAGGCTAAAATATTACAAAAAAGGAAAACAGGGTCAAAAATTTTTTTTAAATTTCATTAGACAAATGTTATAACTTACTTGTAAGTGAGATTATAAACTAAAACTAAAGTAACACAAAAATACAAGAAAACAATTCATTTTCAAAACAATATTTAAAGTTGGTGTTATGAATTCTATTTTAACTGAAAGTGTGGTTCTAATTCCTATCTACAATTGTAAAAACTGACATTTCGTTTTTTTAAATACGATTCCATCTTGTGGTATTTCGACTGAAGGTCTTGAAAAATAATTTGTTTACGAGGGGAGTTTACAAATTACTATGATATTATTATATGTGAAATTGTTATTTTTAGTGCTAATTCACAAAATTATTATTGTTAAGGAAATGTCCATTCATTAATAACAAAGAAATTGTGGAAATTACAGTTATGTGACCATTATATTGTTGACAGCCGCCACCTGACATTTGTAAAATTATTATGGGATGACGAAATAAATCAGTAGTCAAGTAACACTCCAAAACCTCTCACGTCAGGTATTCCCAAACTACCAACCCATTCCAGCATTATATTATTGTGATGAAAACAAGAAAAATCCCCGTAGTGATTCAAAGGATTTCCACTCATATCTGATTTATTGTTCTAATTTTATGAAAATAAAAGATTCTTCAAAGAATATGATCTGGTGTATGGACTTCAACCTCTCACATTGAGGCCCGATTGGATGGAAATCATTTGCACCCCCAATAAGCTGTTCTTGTTAATTTGTAAATTTTGTTACTATAAAAATGATGTTTATCTTGTCAAAAAACAACAAATCTCTCACTATTTGCTATTCTTAAACTCAAAACATTAATCAAAAGAACAATCACCTTCATTACTTGATTGGACATTTTTGTAATGTATTAAATATGTGTAAATTTTACTGAGTGATTCAACGTCAGACTTTTTGTTCATTGGGTCCTTAGTATTATTAATGTGATACATTTCTAAAAATTTTCGTTTACTATAATTCTTTTCAGTATCTAGGATTGTTAAAGCATATTTCCGTTTTTTTTAATCGTGCATCACTTTTGTGTTGGGCACAACGAGATTTTAAATTCTGAGACGTCATTCCAATATATTTTTTATCACAATATTTGCATGGAATACTATAGATTACATTTGTTTTCATTAATAACTCATCTGGCTGTTTCAATTTAGTGAAAGAGACTGTAATGGTTTTGCTGTTCTTTGTGCAATTTTTACGTTGGCTATGCCTCTAAAATTTTTAATGATTTTTTCAGATAAAGTTTTTATGTAAGGAATAGATCCAAAAATTGTTTTTTGTGTGTTGTTGATGTTTTGATCAACTATATTGACTAAGCTACCATTTACTACCTGATTGCTAACTGTATTGTAAATTAACCTTTTTAATAATTGATTGGGATAACTGTTTTTTAACAAAGTATCAAACAAATTTTTCAAGTTTTTCCGTTGTAAGGTTGGATGGGAAATTTTCATTATTCTATTCTTCATCCCTAACACCAAGTTAACCTTCATTTTGTACGGATGATTTGATTTGAAATTAAGATATCTCCCGGAACTAGTGGGTTTTACATACCAGTCCAAAATTATCTTGTTTTCATTAGTTCTTATCAATTTGGTGTCTAGGAATGGAACACTTCTATTTGCTTCTTTTTCTACTGTGAATTGTATGTGTTGATCGTAACTATTGAAAAGATTAAGAATCATTTCAACTTCATCACCAGGGACTGCTGTAATAATGTCATCTACATATTTTTTTAAAAAAGGAATATCAAAAGGTAACCTCCCAACACAATCAGCAATTAAGTCATCCATGATATATTGTGCGAAAATGGGAGAAACTGAACTTCCCATTGGTGTTCCAAAAATTTGTTTGTAATATTCATTGTTAAACACAAAAAATGAAGTATCATCAATAAAATCAACTAGTTCTAATAATCTGTTTATATCTAACATACAACAATGTTGAATAGAATCCCAATGCTTTCTGATACTGTTTTTTACTAAACTAATGGGTATGTTTGTGAAAAGTGAAACTACATCTAAACTAATAATTACATAATTGTCTGGTAACTGAAAGTTTTGAATGAACTGTGCAAAATCGAAAGAATTCTTGACAAAGTAAGAGTTATTATCATTGTAAGATAAGGTTAGTTTATCAGTAATGAATTGAGCGATTTTTCCATTCGGAGCTTCTATAGATGAAATGATCGGACGTAAACTAAGAGTTTCTTTATGAATTTTTGGTAATCCATACAATTTAGGAATAATGGATGAACTCATCTTTAACAATTTCCTATCTCTTTCATCAAAGAAATTAGAATGTTTCTTAACCAATGCTTGTGACATATATATATATATATATATATATATATATATTCTATAAATGATTATATATGGATTAAAACATTTCTAATATCGGAAACTTCGTCAAATATAACTGCGTGCTGTTAATTTTCAACCACTTTTTTAGAATTTACCCTATAGGCAATACACTTCTGAGCTCAACGTATGATAAGCGCCTTCTAGTTCTAGTAATATACTATTATTTTCCCTCTAATATTGTTCTAAATATAATATTTCGTAAGTTCTATTATATCTTTTTTGTAATCCCATACTGTTATTTTGATTTAACGGTATTCAGATGACAATTGAAAAGTTAATGTTAACAGCCACCGTCCGTTAAGATTTTTTAACGGCCGGCCGGCGTCCGTTAAGAAATCACTTCTGCACATGATTCTCCCAATATTTCTAAAGACATTTTATTTTGATCCTCAGTTTCTTCAATTTCATCCATGGTCGATGTTAAAGCGAACTCGCGAACATAAAAAACTGACGTTTATAATATTGTTTTGATATTGTTAAGCTGAAACGATGTTGGGATTTTTTTTGTAGAATTACGAGGTACGTGGTTTGTTCTTTCCTCGGAATCAAAATGTAATCTTTCAGCGAGATTACGAAAAGTCTTGAACGACACACGGCCGATACGCAAATAACGTATTCGGTTGATATAATCCTTGACTGCGCCTCGGATTACAATATTCAACCTCTTCCGTTATTTGCTACATATCGGCCTTATAATGTTAATAACTATTCTATTAATAAGTTATATAAAAATATCTAGGAGTTCATCCATCTCTCAAATGTGGTCAAAAACCATTGAAGGTTTTCAAAATAACACAAAGTCAAACCACATATAATAATTTCAAATCAGAAGGTAAGGAAATAGTTTCGGGTAATACCATCAGGTTATGAAGAAACAAAATTAATACAATTACTTGATCAGAAGATCCTACAATGGTGATAAAAGCATACATAGATTTCACAAATTCAAAGTATTTAACAAATTAAAAAAATTGTGATTTAAAAAAAATCATACAAATTTCAAAACAAAATTAATAGTTATCCATGTGTATTTTTCGTTGTATAACGTCTCAAATTGGTTTAAATAATCTTATTTTGACTAATTCTCGTGATTAATACGTTGATTTCTGTTTTTCTCGTTATTTAATTAATTGTATGGATTTTTGTACTATATTTTAGTTGTAATGACTTTAGAATTTTTTTCCAAGTCGGCACAAAGTGCGTATATTTACGTCTGGTTCTTGATATTTCAGATACGTTTTCTCATATTTTTGGTTTGAATTCTCTCATAATAAAATTTTGGTTTTAATTCTTTCATATGAAAAATTTCTGACCAATGATATTTAGTCAAATTGTATGGTATTTTAAGGGTAGGAGAAATTTTAAAATTTGGATTGATACGTAATTTTATTTTATACTTAGCTTTCCTACAACCTAGATGTTCCATTCTTCAAGTATATTTATGATGTCGACGGTGCCTTGGTGAGTATTTGAAATTCCAATAATCCAAAATTTTATATTTTTAAACTATTGATACTTGCTAAAAAATGTTGTATTAATTAAGGGTATCATGTGTACGGGTAGCATTTAGACATTATGTACATCTATTTGGCACCCAGGGCAATGCCATTGGTCAGATTCGAATTCAAAACCAATCACGGTTCGAGTGCGAAATGAGTATACAGGATGTAAATCGGTGCCAAACGCGCGTATGGAATGTCGTCATAGTTTGCGCATGCAGATATGCTGATAGGCCACCTGAAATCGAGGAGGGCAAGGAAAATCATTGAAGAAGCTATATAGTGTTAAAAAAATGGCTTCATCAATGATTTTCCTTGCCCTACTCGATAAATTATTCAATGATCCACCTCGATGGTCAGTATAATCCCCAATGAAGTCGGAAATGGATTAACTCAGGTAGTCGTGATACAACTCGGTAGTCCCCGTCTAAATACCTGAGAGAGAGAGAGAATTTCTGCTTCCCGACGTATTTAACTTATTTACTACACCATAACACGTGTATACTCATACATAGGCGTAGAGTATACATGCCTAAATTTACTTATGGTTGATAAACGTGAGCGCACAGAGACAAAACAGGCTGAAGCTTGTCAGCGCGTGTAGCAAGCCGCAGGCAGGAATGAGTATTTAATTATAAGCGAGCCGATGATGGATACGGAAGCATTAATCTCTGCTGTTTTTAAACAAATCCCTGTATGGGACAAACATGAGAAGGCCCACAGTAACAGAAAAATGGTGGAATGGTGGATTCATTCGCATAATATAACGATAAAAGCGATCTGGACAATCTTTTAATTCTTTAAACAACTTATTTTGATTATTAGGATGTATATCGCTTTTCCGCCTTTTTAATTTTAAAAACGGATTGTTTAACAAAATTTGTTCGTCCGTTTTGCACTACTTTTAACCTTCAACTAAGTGAAATAAATCTACGAAAACAAAGGCTGATTCCGATTACCCGTTTTCTTTCTGTGTGCAAGCCTGCCTCTATCGGCGCCGGTAACCAGCGAGCTGGTAACCCGCTTTCTTTCTGTCCTTTAAATTTTGTTATCAAATGCATGTATATTTTGTTTATTTATATACCTACATATTATGTCATGTAACAATGTTGAATATATTGTTTCAGTTACCTGCATTATGTCTGAGTTACGATGCTGCTGCTGCTAAAATTCATGAAGTCGAAAAAAAAAAAGAATTTGGATTCAGTCATTTTTTAAAAATATGAAGATGTTTTAGAAGCCAATTTAAAGGCAGTTAGTCGGATTAGTGTTGATATAAGATTTCATATTTAGAAGATATTATCTTTGAACAATATTCATCAGTAAGTCGTATTTATATCGTATAAAATTTATATTTATTTATAATATAGTACAAAGTGAGTTTCAAGTATGGAACGCCTCAATTATCTAGGAAGCGTATCTCACGATTTTCATAGATTTTAGTGTGCAAGGATCTTGTGATATGGCCGATATTATGGTGGTATTTTCACGGTTATGAGATCTTCCATTTTTTCCGGAATAATAATGAACTTTGTTATTTCAAATAAATCGCCCTGTATATTTTTGGCTTTTTGAAATCCTTAAGAAATACTGAATATTTTTCATGTAATGTTCCCTATACCCAAGTAAATGCCATAATTTCGGAGTTATAGCTACATTTACATTATCTTCGCCGAAGTTAAAATAATACATTTAGATTGCTATTTGAATGATCTTTAATAATGTGTATCCTGATATAAATATCATAACAATGTGATTTATCCTCACGTAAAATTTGCATTACGGATGCTTGCGAAATATCAAGTTCCCTAGATATTTGCCTATTACTCAAGTGTGGATCGTCTTCTAACAGGACACAAACATCTGAAGATTTGTTTTCAGTTGATCCAGTGATGTGAGAGGTGGTGTTTAAAAAAAATTTAATGTCCGAAAGTTGCACTTTCGTTCATTAATTTTTTTTAACAAAGTAAAGAGGGTGTGTAACGAGTTATTTTTGTGGCAAGTTCATTTTTATTTTTCTCCGTAATGTATTTTATTTTACCACTAATACCATTACCATTAATAGACTAAAGGTTTTTTTGCTTATTTTGTGGTATACCGACTTATTGTGCTGTCTTTTACACTAAACCGTAGGTAAAATACAACTCTGCCGAATCCCTGTTTCCTTCTTCATTGTAATTAGGTAAATAAAGTGAATTGAACAAGACCCCTTGAATTTTCCGTAACCTCCATCTGAGGCTATCTGGAACTCTTGATGCTAAGGGTTAAGGGGCCGTGGAGCAGACCATGTTAAAAATCTAGCGCCGGAAATTTGAACCGAAAATTTTGCATCAAGGGTGTCAATACTGTCCATAGTGACGTATTCGTGTGGTAGGAACCACGTTTAAGAAGAAAGCGCGTTACAACTTTATAGCGTCTTCAGAGACTCTGACTTGATTGAATGAATTTTTCAAATCAAAAGAAGAAAGTAATTTTTGTTTTCGTGTAAATCAATCAATGGAATTCGGTAATTATCCCTGACAATGAGCTTTTCATGACCTTTCAATTTTGACACCGGGTATTTTAAAAATCAAATACTTCAAAGATTTATATCACTAAACCTATTTGAGGAATTTTGGATAACTTTAATTTGCACCTCCCAAAAACGGAAAAAAATTCCCCTTAGCTGTCCGCTATCAAGAGGTTTTACTATAATATAAAAAAAGTATATAATTTAGCAAATCATCATCATCATTTACATAATATTTAAGTATGTCTAATTATTTTTCTTGTGTTTTTTAAGAAGTTCAACTTTTCTCAACAGTCGTATAAAAATAGAAGTTATGATAAAAACTATTACGAAGAATAAAACAAACATGAATAAAATAATATCCAACTGATACAGTTGATACCATCGAAGATCTAAAGCGGCGGATCTGAGATGCGGTGCTCCTTTATGGCGGACAACGTATTCGCACCAATATACTGCTTCATCCAATTGTTTCAAAGGTTGATCGTGCATTATGGATGATCTGAATTTAGCAGCTTCTTTGTACCTGAAAACATAGTTGGAATTCCAGTTATTTACTGAAAAAATAACGAGAAAACAGAATTATTTGAAAAAAAAATGTTTAATCAGCACATAAATTATTTTTTTCCATTTTCTTTTTCTTTATTTAATACAAACATACCCACATCAACTACTAAGAGTTATAAGCAGGAGGACTCACACAAGTAGTATGTGTTGTATTTGGGTTATAGATGATTTTTAAATTTTATAATACAAACTAATGTCTGAGATATTTGATTAACGCACTTGTGTCTTTAGTGAGCATATCCTTGAATACCGCACTCAAATTATTCTGTCATCTATGTCTTGCATATTCAGGACATTCTAAGATGATGTGTTTTATAGTGAGAGAAGTATGACAATTTATACATTCTGGTGCTGGTTCTTTGTTGAGGAGATATTGGTGCGCAAGGAGTGTGTGACCTAAACGCAGGCAGTTTACGACCACTTGATATCTTCGTTTGTCTGCTAATGATAGACAAAATTCGACTTGTGGCTTAACTTATTTTAATTGGGATGTCGCATGATTTCATATTACTTGCCAAGAATTAAATATATGTTTTTTGATTGGATTAATGTGGTCAGTGTAGGGAATTTTTTTAATGTAAAGTGCTTCCTCATATATGTTGTATCTACAGCTAATTGACCTACTTTCCCGATTCCTTCTATACCAAAGTGAGATGGGTAAGACGTATGCTTTCCAGTTCACTTTTGATTCGTGTGAGAATAGGATGTGAATGGTAAAGTTAGTTCATGCCAAGTAACACTCTCAGTGAATCTGTTATGGTAAGAAACTTGATTGCTGTAGAGTCTGCACATTTTTATGACTTCCAGATTTGCAATAACTTCTCCCGTGAATAAACTACATTGATGCGGTAGTCGTATGGCAGATTTGATGTTTCCACAGATGTAGGCTGCTATAAGTCCATTGTGGTTTTTGATGCATCTGTATAGATTTGCAAGGTTTGAGGGTATTTTGATATAATTTCCTTGGAGAGGTTTTGTATAGGAGACAAGGGTTAGTTGAATTTTTTGGATTTTGGGTGAGGGACGTATTGATATCTAGCTTCTTAGACATCCAGGGGGGAAAGTTGGAGTTTTAATGGAGTGATAATTTAAATTGTTTAAATTAATAGTTAGTTCGTCACACTCTTTCTCTAAAAGGGACATTTTTTGTGGGCTTGGAGTCTTATATTTCGTCGAGTCGTTTGTTGGGAAAATGACTTGGGGTAAGCAGAAATTTTGGAAGTGTAACTCGAGGAAAGAAGTTGTCGTCGTAGGTACAGTGGAGGTTCGTTTGCAATGACTAAGAGACTGCTGGCTGGGCTGGTCCTAAAAGCACTGAATACACATCTTAGTGAAGAAGTTTGAATGCCATCTAATATTTTTAATAATGTTTTCTTAGCGAGATCGTAGCAAATGGAGCCGTAATCTAATTTACTTTCTATCAAGAGGCTACAGTACATATCCCCATGTACGGTTTGATACAATTTTTAATAGAATTATTCCAGATTGGCATGACTGTTGAAGCTTTTCTATGGGTGTTTTCCATTTGAGAAATCTAAAGAAAGACCAAGAAAATTTACTTCTTCTACACGCATTAGTGGAGTTCTATATTAAATGAGATTAAAATTATGGGTGTCTTTTCGTTTATGAAAAATCACATCAGTGGGTCTTTTCGCACAAAATTTGGAATCCTGTTTATTGTGACTAGCTTTCGATTTCATGGAGGCAATCTTGAAGTAAGGTGGTGTGCTTCTATTTCTTGTTTAAATGATGAGGTCATCTGCGTAAAGGCTAATTTTGATGGTAGGTTTTATTATTTCGGCTATGCAATGAGGAAAAGTGTGGGGCTCAAAATAGATCCTTGAGGATTGCCATTTTGGAGATGTCTTGTTGTTGAGATGAGACTATTTAAATAGCTCTGTTGTTGAGGTAATTATTTATGAACGCTAGCATGTTTCTTTGAACTTTCCTGAAGTTTTTTAAAAAAATTCCAGGATGTATCAAAAGCTTTATTTAAATCGAATAATATGGCGAATAGCTTTTGGTAATTTTAAAATGCATTGTGTACTTCACTTTCAAAAGATATTAGAATATCAATTGAATATACTGTTTGGAACCTTACTTTGTGGAATTTACTCATATTAATGTTATAAATGTAACTAACTGTTTCTAATTAATTCCACTATTTAATGAAAAAATTATGAAAATATAAATATCGAAATAATTATCATATCCTCTCATAATTTTCATAATTTTTCATTAAATAGTGGAATTAATTGGAAACAGTTAGTTTCATTTATAACATTAATTAGAATATCAATTGTCGATCTACACTTTCGAAATCCGCTTTGATTGGGTGTTAAATTTTTTTTGTTTTCAAGATGACATGCTAGTCTGTTGTTTGAGATCTTCTCCAAAATTTGACGCATGCTATAGGTTAGGGATATAGGTCGATATGAGGCTGGGTCGTCTTTTGGTTTGTTGTTCTTACACATATAGGGATAACTGTTGCAATAGACCACGTTTCTGGAAATTGATGTTTAAAAAACCTAGTGTTCTGAGTATTTCCCTAAAATTCCCTAAATTTCAGTAAAATTTAAATTCAGTCAGATCTGGCAACTGTGCAAGCGTTTCGAGGCAGAATGCAGCCCCCTGCTCCCGGCGGTCAAGCTTAGCAACAAGCAGAGTTAAAAATTCACGTTAAAAAACCGTTGAGACGGCAGATTCGGTTTAGAGTTCGTAGAATAAACATGAAGCCATCGTTATCATTTGTACAACTCAATTATTTGTAAAAATATAATGAACCAGTCAATACAATTTGTTTCAATAATTACAGTCCACTTACTAACATATTTTTTGGTCATTCGATCGGATTTAGTAGTTTAAATCATTTTGTAAAAGCAAATAATGCATTAAATTCATTCAAAACAGTGCATCTATTTAAAATAAAGTGCTTTAGTGTCATCAACTTAGGTTAAGAATACAATCCTTTGCTGAAACACACAAGTTCAGTGTGTGACGTTGCAGTTACCTACATTTTTCATCGTTCTACCAGAGCAGGTATGCAGTCGCCGTAACTCGCAAGTACAGCGAGCGGTGAACACCTTTTTCAACGTTTCACTATTCCAGGCTCCAGGTACCCCACAGTGCGAAGGTCAGAGTGCGGTGTCGCATGCTTCGTTGTTTTTATAAACAGGTGCATTCCAGTGGCGTGGAGTTTAGCGCATCTATTTACATTTTTTATCCTACATAGGCATCCTTTGTCCACAGAACATTATTATTGTATTTATTTTGTCGTATTATTGGATTTATTCTGTGGTATTACTTGTTTCCTCTTGCAGGCTATTTATTATAAATCATAAAAATTTGTGGTGGTACCTATTATTTCCTTTATGTTAGCATGCTATTGAAAATCTGGATAAAGGATTTTTGTATTAGATGGTATCGACCTAGTATTAAGAATAGTATTCAACATTATTGTACATCATTTTGCTAGACATTCAGGTACCTTTACATTTACATTTAGTATTAAAAAAAGCCTAATTCAGATAATGGAATAGCTGATATAAACATTGTAAGATTAGTCAAGAGGAGAGGTGGCTTAAAGGGAAGTTTAACTCGTTTTGCAACCTATTTTGTTTCTATCAAAGATACCGTGGCTGATGATAAAACATTGTCTCAGCTCGAAATGCGAATTAGCAGTATAGAAGCTAATTTATTAACAAATTTTGCTGATATTTAATTTCAATTGGAAAATTTAGATTGTGTGAATTACAATGATACAGACACGAAGCAGTTCGAAGATACTTACTATGATGTTTTATCAGAAGCTAAAAATTACCTTTCAAAACAAAAACTTTGTAATCAATCTGCAATAAGTTTAAATAGTCCAGTGCCGTCCGTGACAGACCCTGCTCCTAAGAAACCTTCTGTTGAGCTTCCTACAATTGAGCTGCCAAAATTCTCGGGAGTTAGTGAGCAATGGATCGAATTCAGAGATTTATTTGTATCGCTCATTCATAATAATTCTGACATGGAACCAATTCAGAAGTTCCATTACTTACGGGCGTCATTGGTAGGTTCCGCCGTTCAATGTATTAAAGCCATAGACTTTTTAGGCGACAACTATGATTTAGCGTGGGACACTATGTGTAAACGTTTTAACAACAAACAGCTCTTGGTAGATAGCCATATTAAAGCATTTTTCAAGTTCAAAGAGTTAAAATCAGATCTTCAAGGTTTCAGAGGCACAGTTGACTCTATTCTTATTCATTTACATTCATTGATTAATTTGGGCGTAGAAAAAACTGACTTATTAGAGCTCCTTATCATTCATTTGATTTCCAGTAAATTCGATCATGAATCTATTGCGGAGTGGGAAAAAACCGACTTTCAGGGTAACCTTCCTTCGTTGCGAGAATTTTTGGGTTTTATGACTGATAGAGCGGATTATTTAGAAAAGGTTAATAAACATAGACTAAAATCTAAAGATAATACAAACGTTCAAAAACAAAAGACGTTTGTAGTTCAATCAGAGTCAAATGTCAACAAAAAGACCTATTGCTGTTTCAATTGCAAAAAACCCCATTCGATATATAAGTGTAAGGCCTTTCTATCTCTTAACATTAACAATCGGAAGAAAAGGATATCAGAACTGCAATTATGCACTAATTGTCTACAGCCAAGTCATTCCGTAGAAAAGTGCAATTACGGGCATTGTCGTTTTGTCCAGAAAAACATAATTCTATTTTACACGATAACTCCGTGTCTTCAAATTCCATTGCATTGAAGCCTCAGCCTGAACTCTCGGATCAACAAGGTCAGGCTCGTTCACTCCAATCCTACGGCTGTTATGCTGTAGGCACAGGGCAAGTCTTGTTATCAACAGCTTTAGTTGGTGTTTTCGATGCTCACGGCAATAAGCATACTTGTCGTGCTCTCCTTGACAACGGATCCATGTCAAACTTCATAACGCAGCGTTGTGCACAACGTCTGGGTCTTCCGCTCGCAAAAATTGAACATGTTACAGGAGTAGGACAAGTACAATCATTTATAAAGGCATCATGTAATATTCATCTTCATTCCTTGATTTCAAAATGGTCATCAATCATTCATTGTTTAGTTATCCCAGAGATAACAAATCAACTTCCAAATCACTATGTCAACCCAACTTTGTTAAACATTTCTCCAAATATCATCCTCGCAGACTCATCATTTCACGAGCCTCAGGATATAGATTTGTTAATAGGCGCCGATACATTCTGGTCATTATTGAATGGAAACCGGAAGCATTTAGGCAAGGAATTGCCCGTTTTACAGGACAGTAAATTAGGTTGGCTTATCTCTGGTCCTATGGGCATGGGTACTAATAGGGCCACAAGCTGTAATGTGAGCAGAACCGGTGAGGTTCAAGACCAACTGGCAAGATTTTGGGAAATTGAGGAAATCAATCAAGGTCCGATACTTTCTTCGGAGAAGATTCTAGCTGAAGAACATTTTCAGAAAACATTCCAGCGTGACAAGTGTGGTCGTTTTATTGTATCAATTCCGTTAAAGGAGCCCATTGCAAAATTAGGAAAGACTGAACTTTCATGTAAAAAACAATTTTTCAGTTTAGAACGTCGTCTTTCTTCAAACCCTAAGTTAAAGGATATGTACGTAGATTTTATGTCTGAATACGAGAACCTTGGCCATATGTCCAAATTTCAAAGATCAAGTGAGGATCAAGTTCTTTTTTATACTCCACATCATAGAGTTGTACGAGATCAGAGTCAAACTACTAAGCTTCGAGTAGTTTTTAATGGCTCTGCTCTATCTTCTACTGGTCTCTCTTATAATTCCATCCAAATGGTGGGCCCTGTCGTTCAAGACGACCTGACATCTATTCTTCTACGCTTTAGGCAGCATCTTTACGTTTTTTCTGCCGACATATGCAAAATGTACAGACAAATCTTAGTTGACAAGGAATTTCACCCTTTGCAATTGATATTATGGCGTGATTCGCCTGACAAAGAATTACAAACATTTTCTCTAAACACAGTGACTTATGGCACGGCCAGTGCCCCATTTCTGGCCACTAGATGTTTGAAACACCTTGGTTTAGACTGCAAGGAGTCATTTCCTGAAGCTTCACAGGTTATACTTCATGACTTCTATGTTGATGATATCCTTTCAGGTGCTGACTCTATAAGCGAGGCAATCCAACTTGCTGATCAAGTAGCTGAAATATTAAAATCAGGCTGCTTTGACCTACGAAAGTGGAAGTCAAATAGCTTAGATATTTTAAAGGGTATCAAACCTTCCCACACGTCAGAAGATTCATTTCATTTTGGACCTACAGACACCAGTAAAACTCTAGGCATGCTGTGGTCTCCCGACAAGGATTACTTTTCCTTCATAATTGAGCCGTCTTTAGATGTGGAAAAGATCACCAAACGAGTAATGTTGTCAGATATTGCACGTGTATTCGATCCACTTGGGCTGCTCGGTCCTGTTGTCATCAAGGCTAAGATCTGGCTTCAAACTCTCTGGTCTCTAAAATTAACTTGGGATCAAAATATTCCATCAGAACTTCACACTGAATGGAACCATTTTCGAAACGAGCTGAACAATCTTCGGCAAGTAGAAATTCGCAGAAATGTCGTATGCCCAAATCCCATCTCGGTTGAACTCCATGGATTTTCAGACGCTTCACAATCCGCGTATGGAGCTTGCATTTATGTTAAAAGTTTAAACCTTGATGGAGAGGTACAAGTTAATCTTATCACTTCCAAGACACGTGTTGCTCCTTTAAAATCACTTAGTATCCCTCGTTTGGAACTTTGTGCTGCAGTCCTTCTGGCAAAACTTGTCGCAAAGGTGAAATCTTCTTTAACCATTCATTTTTATGATACCTTTCTGTGGAGCGACTCTACTGTCGTCCTTGCTTGGATACGTTCATCTCCACATACTCTCCAAACATTTGTAGTTAACCGCGTTGCTGAAATTCAGAATCTTTCGGACTCCAATAGGGTTACTTGGAGACATGTTCCAACAGACTCGAATCCTGCTGACATTTTGTCCCGAGGGGTGTCTCCAAGTGATTTAGTAAATTCAGACATTTGGTTTCATGGTCCTGAGTGGTTGCACTCTGAGTCAACATCCTGGCCGGTTGATATATCTTCTCAAAATCCAATTCCAATGGATTCATTACCTGAAATTCGTTTACAGTCAAAATCATTTGTGCAAACTCAACCGGTATTCCTCTTTCCATTCAATCGTTTTTCTTCTCTAATACGGATAAAGAGAACTATGGCCTATTGCCTTAGATTTATTAACAATTGTAAATTGAAAAGGGAACTACGATTTTCCGGATCCTTGACTGTGGAGGAATTGAATAATGCCATGAAGCATTTGGTGACCATGGCACAAAAAGAATCATTTCAGAGGGACAGGGATGACCTAGAAAAATCTAGATGTGTGAGTCGCAAAAGTAAACTACTAAGTTTGACCCCATTTCTCGACGGGCAAATAGTTATAGTAGGAGGTCGCCTCAAGTTCTCTTCGTATTCATTCGATAAAAGGCATCCTGCATTGTTATCACCAAAACACCAGCTCACTTACCTTATAATGCGTCATGAGCACATAAATCTTTTTCATTAGCAACAAGCAGAGTTAAAAATCCACGTTAAAAAACCGTTGAGACGGCAGATTCGGTTTAGAGTTCGTAGAATAAACATGTATCCATCGTTATCATTTGTACAACTCAATTATTTGTAAAAATATAATGAACCAGTCAATACAATTTGTTTCAATAATTACAGTCCACTTACTAACACATTGAATATATCTAAGAGTATTAACTTGGTATTAATAAGAAGATTTTGCAGAAATATGGTGGAAATGTTATCTGGCCCGAAGGCAGAGTTTTTGGTGTTTTCTAGTGAAAATTCAAGTTCCTGGAGAGTTATGGGAACATTTAGATTAGAGTAGGAGTCATTAATTTGGATTTCGGAAGTTTTCGGATCAATTCTTTTAGAATTTCTTCCTGTGGTTTGGTTAGATTGTATTTCTTTGTCTTCTATATGTTCTAGTGAATCTTGTTGACTCAGGTGAATAGGGCAGTCGGATTCTTGATGGCCGATTGTTTTGCATTTTTGGCAATTTGAGCCATCAATATATAGGTATAATATAGGTATAAATATCTAGAATATTTTTTAAAGAAGGGTAGATGCATATTTGGTTATTAGCAATTCTTGAAGCAAACAATACGTTTTTGGAGATCCTATTGCTATTATGTAGAGGACTACAGCTTGATCTTTTGTTGGGTATTTGTACGTATTTACTATGCTTGAGTAGGTGGTAGTTGTCATGTTCCTATTGGAGACATTTTCTACTGATGAACTTGCCTCATTCATTTTTCACAATATTTAAAATATATGTTAATCCGATACTGTTGTCGAATAGGTACAGGCTACTGATTACCGGTGTAACCGTACTTTCGATATTTCTACTTTTGTAGATCAATTGATAATCAAAAATCTACTCACAGTAATTATCTATAATAGTTTATGGAACAAACACTTGCTAATGTTCGGATTTTTCACGGAAAAAATAATCTCAGTAAATTTGCTTAATTGATTTATTTGTTAGTATTTTATGAAAAAATGTAGTCCTATTTTTTATTTTTTCAACACGATTTCTATTTAAAAAGAATATCAGAAGTGTGGAAAGTAAACGAGCACTATGTAAGAGTCGTAACACACTTCTCCTTTGTGACGTCCTTGGAAACGGCAGACCCGTGTCCTCTTGGTTATTGCTATTATTTGGATAATCATCTGTTTTTGTTTCGTTCTTGAGAATCCTCGTTTAATTTTCTTACAATAATATCCACAACCGAAGCAGAAACAAGAAAACTATGATCTATGCTTTGCTTTGCTTTGCAAATAATGTTAAAAATCGTACTTGAATTTAATTTGGATACGAAATAATAAGATACCAAGTAAAACTGAAAATACGAAGGTAAATACTGACAATTTAAACGCACTGGATAATCAATGTCAGTCATTTGTCGAAGTGAGAGGGAAGAACACGCACGCGCTTGCCAGATTGAAGTCACGTGGTTACTTAGCAACGGAGATTCGATAAATATTGACCAATTGAGTTAGTCCGGAGGGCGTGGTAATTATGATTTTCGCACGACGTTGCCGGCTTGAAGGAAACCCATAATATCTTTGGAAAAGTGTTAATCTTTTAATATTCAGAACCTGGAAAAATAATGTTAATAGACAAAATCCAATGAAACAAGCACATTAAAGAACTAACGTTTAATCATTATTGATATATTGTTAATAATAAAAAGTGCATTTTCTAACTATTATCACTAAATACTTAGCACTTTAGCTTTTTCATGGTTAAACAAGGCAATATCGAATGTTTCCGACCGCATTCCTTTCACAGCTTCAGTTATGTTTGCCAAACTATATGTGATGATGATATTTTCATACAGGGGTTAATATTTTTGATATTTTCATACAAGGGCTTTCAGCTCTGCAGACATTTTGGATGCCCAACCATTATTACTGGTACGTTGCTGGCTTCAAGGCAATACAGCAGATCTCTTTCCATTTCTAAAATGAGCATACATATTGTTGCGTCGGTCCTGTAATAGACTGGTGCGTCCTGTAGATTTTTTTCGTCTCAAAAATGTCGCAGTTGTCATTGATAAAGTTCTTAATTTTGCTTGTTGCTGTTCCAAATTAGATTTTGAATATTCTTGTTGCCTTTCTAATTGGTCTACTCTATTCTTAGGCTGTCCTACCTCTAGCTTTAATGTTTCCTGAATTTGTGTTAGGCCATTTCTACATCTGCTTGTCTACACATCTCCTCCTTCTGTCTTTCCTTCTCTTCTTCTTCCTTCTTTCCCGTCTCTCCTTCTCTTCCTCACCTCTCTGTCGTATACGATAGATCTAGTATTCATTCATAAGCAGATACAAATATTTCTTGGATCCCACCACTGTCACCAATGTTACTCCTTATGACTCCTTAAACTTTCTTCATTTCTACAACTTTAACAATTCAATACTACGTCTCACTCTCAGAACACCGAACTCAACTCTCTCATACTTCAAAAAATAGTTAACTAAAGTCAATTGTCCCGCCTTTTATAATTTTCACCTGTTCCAGACAATTCTCGACTTTTCGATGACGGTTCTAGATGTATGTCTTCTTCTTTTTCTTTGTGGACCTCTACATATTCTCAGTAAAGATCCGACGTAGGTAACAATATTTATACGTTTCAAGCATACTTATAATTTCAAACACATGGAATCAATAGTAGTGAGAATAAAAACATAGGTCGATTGTAAAATATCAACTCTGGATGCCTACAACAAATGAATAAGAACTTGTGATGAAAAAAATGTATATGAGGTGCGTACATTATTTTGGCCTATCCTATACGCTCCCATTCAGTCATAAAGTACTTGTAATTTAGGTAGTTAAAATAACTTTTCAATTCAAAAGTACTAACAAAGTATCTCACAAACAAAAATTCAGTAGAATCTATTGCACTTACTTGGTGTTATTTACCAGTTCCTTCACGGACCATTCAAAGCTTTCCTCGTCCATTGTATGATAGCTGAGTTTTAACGCAAATCCTTTTCGAGCTGCTGCTTCAATGTTTCTAGTTTGATCCCAAAACACTGGTAGTCCTAAAATCGGCACCCCATGATAAATAGCTTCAGTAATTCCTAGAAGTCCACCATGGGAAATAAATCCTATGGTATTTGGATGAGCTAAAATGGAGTAAACTTCTAGATAAAATATTTTTGGCTTGTAGAAATAACCATGAGAAATAAATCCTATGGTAATTGGATGAGCTAAAATGAAGTAAGCTTTTAGATGAAATATTTTTGGCTTGTAGTCTTCCAATCATAGGCTACTTTCCACGTCTTTGACTGTCAAAACATGAATATGTTTCCAATGTTACTGTGACCCAACCACCTTAGTAAGACATGGCTTTCCAAATACAAAAAAACCTGGTCCAATATGCCAATCAATGTGGGTGTTCAGACGGGCTCATCGGTTGAGCTGCTAACTCAATGTTTGTGTTTAGGCGGAATGCTGCCATTCTGCTGTCTCTCAACTGTTGAGCATCAAAGGTAGAGGTAATTATCTGCGCTTTCTTTATTCAGCGCTGTCAAAGATGACAGAATTTTTATTTCTATCTAGGTGAGCTAGGTAATGTTCCACTGCTAACTTAGCAGTGCGTTCAGACGGAACTCAGCTCTTAACTGCCAGCACACTCAACATGTTTTTTTTAATGGCGATTTCTCTCATTTTCCTTCACAATGAGTACTAATGCTTGACTTGATAAATTGGTGCAACGTGACATTGTGGAACTTTTACATGAAACACCTTTTGGACCAAATTCATGCTACAGATCCTTGATAAAATCAAGAAAAGAACGATCAGGTACTGATAAAAATTATCGTTTGTGATATACGAACCTAAAACATCTGATTGAGGAAGCCAGCTCAGAATTTTAACGTTGTCCGATTTCTCTGGAAGATCTTCTTCAAACTTCCATAACACTTTTTGTTTTATCTTTGATAATCCATTTAAAATTGCTCTACGCTTATCCGGTTCGAAGTTGTTACTCTTCAAATTCGATCCCATGGAAAAAACTACAACACCCTCTGTGGAATTATCCATATAATCTTGAATTTCTTTCGGTAAAGGGTTCGGAGGTGAAACATGATAACCACCAACTTGTTTGATGTTTTGCTGCAACGGTACGGGATCATCCAAACTTATATGCGATATTATTAACAGTAGACTGCCACTGTAAATCATACTAGACAAATCAGGAGATCCTGGAAAAAATTCTTGTAGTATTGCATTTTGACTGGGAATGTATCTGAAATATAAGATAATTTAATGGACATATTGGATATTTTTCGATTAAAGTAAAGGAAAAACAAAAACAGACAAGCATAGAAAATGTTGGAAATTATACAACATCGACTTGGATAAAAAATAAGCCATATAACATAAATCAAATCGGTTAAACACAAAGAAATCTTGGAATATGATATAGTGAGCTGTGCCATCGGGGTGAGGAGTACTGTACGTTGAGTAGAGTGGTATGCTGAATGTTGTTAGATTAGTGAAATGATATTCAGAAATAAGCATAATGTCGATTTTATTTAGGTTTAGGAATGTAATTATTTCCTACTTGTGGTTTAGCAAGCCATTGGCGTTCCATGTGGCTATTCTTAGTATATTTATGAATTTTGTTTGTTGATGACTTGTGTAAGTAGGTTAACTATCATACTGTTTTGACTCGTGAGCTGCGAGAACAATTTTTTAAAATTCGTTTAGGAATGTTATTAGTTGCTGTTCTGTGTTGGTTGAGGGTTCTGATATATTTTTGGCTGCGTTTGCGTATGTTTGTTGTTGGTTGTGTGGAGAACTGTTTTGTTGATTTGTGCAATGGGGTTGGTTTGTACTTGCTGTTGTTGGTTTTCTCTTTGTGTGGGTCTTCGATTAGTTTTTTGTATACTGATCAGCCCTTTTAGTTTGCAGGGTGATCCTGTTGACATAAAACGCACTTAGCCGGAGTGTTCCTGGGTTTCTTACAGGATTTGGTGTCGTGTTGTTCGCCGCATTTAACGCAGTTGTATGGCCTAGAGCAGTATGCTGTGGCCGTAGGCTTGGCATCGTATGTATTGTACAATGGAGTTTCTTTTCTTAGGAGGTTGAATATATCTTTATTGTTTCTTTGCGGTTCCAAGTCTATGAAGAACAAAGACAAAGGTTCTTTTGTTAATCTATGTTGAACATTTATTACGTTTCTAACTGTATGACCTTTTGTTTCCAGTTCTTTTTTAATATCTTCCTTGGTCATGGAGTGGTGTATATGTCTGATTACCACCCTGTATGAACATTCTTCTTTGACTTGATAGGTGTAGTGCATAATGTTTTCTCCTTTAACATGTTTTATCAGCTTTCGATACGTATCTATTGTGTTTGTTGTGATTTTAACAGATTCATTTGGCAGGGTTCTAGTAAAATAGGTTTATTTGTCCTCTACTTGGGAAAAACTGTCGATCATCTCTTTAAACTTCTTGACGCCCTTTATAAATATTGGTGAAGGTTTTGGAGGTTTCTGCTCTTTAATTGTCTCTGTTTGTTCGTTGCCGTCAGTGTTAAAAAAAGCGGTAAATCGGTTTCGTGTTTTTGTTGGTTCAGGCGATTCAGGTTCGTTATCCTCTTTAGTACATTTGCGTTTTTTGATTACCTGCAATGTGTTTTTGTTTTGAGTTTCGTCTACATTGGCTTCGTTGCCGTCTGTATCTATGTTGACTGGGGTTCTCATTATTGTTAGTTTTGCCCCAAAGTAGGTTGATTGGATGGTGTTGGTTAGTTGGCAGCAGGTTCCCTGTGTTATTAGTGGTAAGCCTGGACTTACCTGTTGTTTTTACTGCCACTGTAGGTACTGGTTTGTTTGTTGTATGATATGCACGTTTAGTTTTCAACTGGTAGGATTAAAATTCGGCTCACCACTGGCACATTAAGTCCTAGTAGTTGATTGTTTATTGATTTTTCGGTTTTTATCATAGCACTAGATGAGTTTATTAACAAAAAAAAATCTAACACCGTAGCTCGACCTTCTTGGTTCCTGTTCTAAACGGTACTGGTAAACAAAAATAAACAAAATAATTCAATCTTGACGTTACGAGTTATAACGTTACGAATAGTTGTAGTAACGAACTATTGATGTTTATATAATTTACTCCTGACGATGCAAACGTTATTCATGAAACCGGTACAGTGATATAAGTTAAATTTTTGCTGTGGAATTTGTTATTTATTGAATATATCTAATAATTATGGAAATATTCCACGGGTTGAAACTATTAATAGAATTTTTGGTTGTTGCATGTTGAAGGCAGATTAATATTTAGAGGTCGTTTATCGCTTATGTCCATATATCATTTGAATAATGAGAAAACTTTATTTTATCTAGCTTCTATTGCTAGTTACAAAATCAACGTACCAACGATAATTATTTCTTTAAAAAGAAAAAAGCTCTATAAAAATAGTACATTGTGTACTAGAACAAAAATCGACGTGTTTCCTAATTTCCCTCAAATCTAAGGAACACTGCCAAATATCGGGGTGGACTGTTTTCTGTGGCCCACTCTGTATAGTAGTTAAAGCAATACATATTCAATCTGGAATTTGCTGCTTCAACGTCCAATATATTATCTTCCGGTCTTTCAGCATAAATTACTATTTAAAAATTAGCATGGTTTATTATCAAATACATACCTGTGGTGAATAAGAATTTCTGCTACCAAATTTTTATACATATTATCCAATCTCTCCCAGAAATTCATCCGTGAATCATAACCAGTTAACAAATTCGAGACAAACGACGACGGTGCAAGATTGCCGAACATAAAGTTGTTGAAAACTGCGGTGGGTCCTGGCGCCAATACAATTAAAGGACATTTGAATCTGTGTGCAAAAATAACCATTGCTTCGTTGAAGAGAATTTCCATTATCACGAGATCGAATTTTTCATCAGATCTCATGAGGTCCTGTACATTTTTATTCTTGAAAGTAGTTTCTGTTAAAAACTTTCCATATCGAGCAGCCCATTCTAATTGGCATATGTAAGAACTTTTACCGAAATCTGTCAATATATTCATAAATTCTGGAAAAAATTAAGATAATTAGTTCTTACATCCATATAGAAACTTCTTCTACATTTACTTCCTTTCAAAATTCCTTATTGTAAGACTAAATTCAACTGAGCTCAATTATAAAAAGCTAAGGATGTTATTCTTGAAGACGGCAGTGGGTGGTTTGAAAGTATGACTCACTAGTTTTAATTAAAAATAAAAATACTTTGACACAATAAATTTTTCAAAAATAAGTGATCCCAATGGCAACCAATGACAATAATGATTATTGACAGTAGAATATTCCCTAAAATTATTGCAGGACTTCAGAACCTTAAAACTGATTTTATTCATTAGAATCACCTTTATGTTGAAATGAAATATTCATTATAATATTTAAGACATTGCGACAATAGCCAGAGCATATTTTTTTAAATTGAAATTAATTTCTTTCGACAGCGTAGTTTATTGGTACAGATACAGTTAGACAGAACAACAGTACCGCAAATATATAAAGTATTTCTAAATTACAAATTTTGGATTTCAGGCCTATGTTTTAAAGGAAAGAATAATAATGTTTTGCTTCCACTAATTTGGAGGTCATGCTGCTTATTCTGGTAATGTATACATTGAATATCAAAAACTGCAACATGTGCTTGTACATCTCGGTGGATTCAAACAAAACATCAGATGTACTGGAGCTCCGTGCCGAAGCAGGAACTTAGCACACTCCTGGTCAAAAAATCCTCGGAGCTGACTAATGAAATATTAAACCTCTGCACGGTCCAGATGAGGAAAGTGACGGGATTATCGGGGGTAATACCACAAGAGCTCAGATTTGACCGGATTTTTTTTCTGGTTGTTTTCAAATACTCAATTTCATTGGCAATTAAACGAGTTAAATTACCTATATGAAAGTAAGTATGAGAAAACAACCACAAAAAATATCCTGCTAAATCTGAGCTCGCGTGGTATTTGGTATGACAATTCCATGAATGGAATGACTTTTTTTTGTATATTCTGGAGTTGATTTTTTAATCTCCTTTACCATTTCTGTCTCGCGAATATTTCCAAATTTCGACATACTAACTGGAAGATTATTTGCTGTTCAATTCTGTTTTTGACATTTACAATTGTCAAACTGATGCGCCGCGCAATGCTTGATAAATGATAAGTAAATACTAGCGTTGCTACGGTGACGTAATTTATCCGATATTTTTATCCACTTGCATTTTCTGTTCCTTCCTAATTAGTGAAATTGTCGCTGGTGATTGTACCTAAGGGAACACATTCATACATTGGGCATTTTTACGGATAGAGACCTGTCTCACACATTATCTTCGATTGTGAAGCACTGTCTCACTGGAATTGTAGACTTCTAGTATTAGAGCGCGCAGGGAAGGGATTTCTCCAAGAAGGACCTAGTGAGAAGACTGTTGAGCCTGATAAGGGCTACTGGTCTCTTCACAAAAACGGTACAACCAAGTGCACAAAAAGCCTAAAGGCTAAGGAGCCGAGGTCTCGAAGCCACTTACTGGTGGTGCTTACTAAGGATTAAGTCATCTTAATGATATCTTACTACTGAACTATGTAGAATGTTTTTTTGAATTATATTGAATGTATATTTATACAGCCAGTCAAGTTCAAATAAAGTAAATAGACATATTACTGTTTTGTGTTTATTTCACGCTCTGACCTTGACTTCGTACTTGTTACCTTCCTACTCTCTATTTATAATATTAAAACGTTCGAATGTTTTGTTGAAATAAGATCAAGGGAATTTAATTCTTAATTTAAATATTTATTGTTATATTATTATATTGGGCCAAGAGGCATCACACCTTCTCCTTTTACAAAAAGAATAAATTATATGAAAGTATGAAAATGTATTGAGAAAGAAATTATCAAATAAAAATTGCCTAAATGTTCCATTTAAAATAACTAATTTAATATCTACTTCAGATAAAACCGGAAGTGCTGTCAAAATAATGATGTTTCAGACTCGTAATGTCAAAAAAATCTCTAATACAAAATTTCATAATTCTATCTTATGTGCGAGTTTTGATAAGCGTCTAATGGTCGGTCGTCGTGAAAAGCCCTGTATTGTTTTGTACCTTTCAAGTTATAAAACCAACATTGTTATCAGTTTTTTTCCATTTCGCTTTCATCACCATTTTCGCCTTCCTTTTATACTGCTCACAAAATTAACAAAGTATAGCCCGATATAGTAGATATTACTTACTGTGTGCATTTTGGTTAATATCCGCTACAGAAATATCCCTGAAGTTTTCAATTTTTTCTTTCTGCGGATGACTATTAATGAAAGCCACTTCATGTCCACGATTAGCGAGTTCTTTCATCAACTGAAATCCTAAGGTGAAATGACTATGCGATGAAGCAGGAAATACGCCCAAAATTTTATAACTGCGAACGAATATAAACGACCAATTTAAAAAATTATATAAAGTTAATATTTTCATGGTTAGTTTGGTGTAGAAAACAGACTCAACCAGACTGTGAAATCGAAGTAATGCACTAACAATCAATATAAATATTAATGAGTATGATCGTAGAGTAATTGTGCGAGTGATAAAGAAGAAGTATACAGTGTTTTGTTTAAATGCTGGTATATACAGGGTGTACAGAAAATCTCCTGCCAAACGCGAACTACAGATACTAGATGGGTTTTTCATGTCCATCTAATCTAGTTTACCTTCATCCAAAAGTTCCTGCTAAGGGAGCTAGGACATTTGAAGATAACGCAGTTTTACAAGCATATCTCAAAGAACTGCTACCTAAAACTTCAGACTTGTTACATTGTATAACCCTGCAGTGATAAATTGTCTGCTACAAACACGCGTTTTTTATTCTCATCACAAGCGTTCACTGAGAGAGAGGCAATAGGTGAATCTGCTAAAAATTTTAGTGTATCCGTTATTTGACACACTCAACATTAAATTCAAAAACTATTTGGGGTATTTAAAAGAAAGTTCTCCTGTTTGAATTCGCTATTATACACCGGTTTCGAGAAAAATCAATTTTTTACTTCCCGCTAAGAAAATCAATGATTCTTTCCAATGATTTTCGAAAAATCGTTATTGTTTTTACCCCGTTTCACAAAAATCGACGTTTCAACAAATCTCGACGTTTTGAAGCCCTAAGAAGCTTTCCTGACTATTTTTACGATGATGTCCGTACGTCTGTATGTATGTATGTATGTATGTGTGTGTGTGTGGTGTATGTAAACCTCTTATAACTTCTGAACGGCTTGACCGATTTGATCGCAGTTAATGTCATTCGAAAGGGCTTCACCAAACTCAGATTTCCAGTAAGTTGGAACCAATTCGGACTGGTAGATTTCGAGAAATTGCAAAAAAACTTGTTTTTTTTTTTCATTTTTTCAAAATATCTACGAAATGGCTGAACCGATCGACTTCAAAAACTAATAAGCTCTTAACCTCAAAAACCCGCAGTGATCGGCACCAAGTGCGTCAGAATCGGTTGATGCGTTCGTGAGATATCGTTGTCGAAAAAAATCGAAAAAAGGTGTTTTTTGTAATAACTCCAAAATGTCTCATCAGATCAATTTTTTTGTTGGAAATTTTTTATAGAGCTCAAAAGACCTCATCGATCGCCGCCAACCGCGTGAGAATCAGTTGATCAATTTAAAAGTTATAGCAGTTTGAAAATTAAAAAAATCGTGTTTCATCGAACTTTGATAAGACTTTTGAGCTCTTCGAGCTCAAAAGCATCGAATAGCTTTATCTTTGCTCGGAGCTCGGAGATCTCAAAATAACACAAAAATATCGCAACTAGCGACAAAATCGCATGCGTTTGAAAATTGAATTCGGCGGGAAGTTGCAGGGGTGGCCTCTAGGGTCAACCGATTTCCAGATTTTTTTTGTAATTTTATGCATTTTTTTTGCCATTCATTATCAATATTTGATTCATGGAGACTATATAAGGAGATCGGAGTCCATGTATTCCAATATCTGGTCATGGTAGAGGGCGCCAGTTTAAATCCAATACCAAAAACATCTGACTGCAGAACAATAGCAGTCAATTATGTGCCTTGCATACACTTTCAGTGGACTCTAAAGGGAGGAGGTTGTAATGTTTATGTTTGTTCAATAAAGATTATTAATGAAGCTTTGTTTTAACTCTAACTATTGCGCGCGTTCTTTTCTGTTAGGTTATGCTCTTCTTCTCTTTGTCATGGTCTACTCGTCTCACAATATGGAACACAGATCTAGTATATTTATGAACACTATATTTTCTCCTCTACTTTAAAAGAAGTAAAAGTCTGGCTAAACACAAAAATTGCAACAGAACAAAAATTGAACAGGCTTCCTTGGATTGCGTTGCGGTCTGGACTAAACTTCATTGGATGTCTGTTCTGCCTCGGCATCTGAACTAGACGTGGTAGAATCTGCTCTTTCTTCGTCCATATCGTCGTCGTGGGAAACTTGTCCATCTCGAGAGGAAGATGCTTGTTCATCTTCTTCATGGTCGTCGATAATCAGGGTCAATGTATTCTCTAGGTTGGGTGTCTGCGTGAGGTTAATATCCCACGGAGTGCTTGAAGGAAAAGGTTTAGTGGGTTGCGTTTTTAGTTGTGGTTTGAGATGAATAGTTGGATGAATAGGTTTTTGGGATGGTATTTTCGTGACATTGAAGTAAAAATGTTTAAAGAATGATGAATTTCTTTTTATGCTCTTTCCATCTCTTTCTGCAATGACTGTGCCTTTTATTTGCTTTATTCTGTATGGATATGGATAAAATTTTGGTGTGAGACTGTTTTTACGAATCTGCTTGCATAAAACAAGGTCTCCTTCTTGGAATGTATGGGTCTTTGTATGTCTTCTTTTTTCAGCATACTCTTTCTGTTTTTTTATTTTCATTGTCTTTGAGCTGGATGTTATGACGTGATTTTTGTTGCATTTTCTGTATTTTGTGCATTGGCAACATGTTATGGACATTTCTTTGAGATACAAGCTCGAACGGCGTTTCCTCTGTTGTGGAGTGTGGTGTGCTGCGGTAATTTAGAAGAAATCCGATAATCGAATTGCTTAGTTTCTTGATCTGTTTGGGAATTCCAAAAGTGCTAAGTGTTCTATCAAATATTGGTTTAATGCTAAAAAACTTGTTGAAGGTACTACTTCGGCTAGTGGATACCTGGAATAAGTACAGAAATGGATTGAGGAGGAAATGGAGAGAAGGTGGGAGGAGTATGGTATGAGGACGCGCTAACAGGAGCGATTTGGAGTAGAAGAGATTGGATGAACTGGAAATTCGGGAAGGTGAACTACTTCTTGACACAGGTGCTCACTGGACATGGGTAGAGAGGAGGGTACCTCCACAAGTTTGGGAAAGGAGAGACTGGTGTGTGCGAGAGGTGTGAAGTGAAGGATGATGTGAGACATGTGTTCATATGTTGGAAAAACGAGGAACTGCTAAATAAGCTGGAGGGGAAGCTGGGGGAGGCCGTGTACTGGTGGAGATAATGTTGGGGAGAAGGAGGAATGGATGGAGGTAAGTGGCGTAGTGGAGAGCATGACTAGGGGGAGGGAAAGACTCGATATGGCATGAGGGGCAGGAGTGATAGGTAGGGAGAGGACAACGGTGTGAGCGGAGATTGTGCGAGGGACCGAGTGAGGCTAGGAAACAGACATGATATGAGAGAAAACCACAGGTGAAAGTGAATTAACGTTTTACGCCAAACATTTATATCTCAACAAGGACTCCTCACTGTCCTATTTCTTCTACAATCTATATGTGCTGTTGTAACTATAATTTAGCACCAGAACAGTTAAATTTGTAAACATACGAATTGCAGTATGTAAATGACATTGCTATGATCAGTCATAATTATCTAAAAATAACGGCGAATGAGCTAAAAAAACTTATAACAGAATAGTGAAATGATTAACAGATGTAGGACAAAGCCCAAAGGCTTAAAAATCAATAAATAATCCTCTATCTGTTCAATAACAATGAAAAATACAATTTATTTCCAATCAATGGGCACAACTTACTAATGACATCATTCCATGCACAGGTTTTCAATATAAAATGTATTTAAATAGTTTCTAACTCTGGTATTTTCAAATTAAATTATATTCATGTCTTTGTTTTAAATAAGCTGCACTACCAACTACTATGCCAATAATTTTTAACAGCGTACACCCTGTCCGTTTTTAATTTTTAATAAATATAATATTTCTAGTTTTTACTCTGAGTTTTTGTCATAATGTTTACTATTTGACTACCTTTATTTGTAAAAACTAAGGTTACTGTTGTTAGATTGTATAGTGCATGTCCACTAACTGTCAAATTAAAACTAATGACAGTCGCCCTGAGGATGAACTCTTATTTGAATAGATTTTAAATTTTTAATTTGGTTGTCTTGTATTGATTTATTTTTTATTATTGATCCTTTTTATTATAAACTGTCAGATATAACTTCCAAAATACCCAACCAATTAAAACAATGTCGAAGTCAAAATGAAATGAACTCAAACACGATCCAAATAACTATCAAGATCCACGTGTTGTGCAAAGTACACTTTTTTATTATCACTATGGAGGGTAGAAGGAAGGAGAACCGTCTTGTATGGGGGACAAGTTGAAAAAGTGTCCACCTGTAAACAGCAAATTATAATTCGAAGTTTCACCGAAATGACGCTCGTGTAGCTGATGGAAATGATGTGAATTTAGCGGTTATAAACCGAGTGAAGTGTGCACTTGTGTAGTTGAGAAATATGCAGTATTTAAAATCTCAACTATTCACGTAGAATTTCTTTCCTTTTTAAATTTTGTATCTTACTCTAATAATTCATGGCACTGTTTTTAAAATCTTTCCACTTGCTACTATGGCGCCACCTTAATTTGCTCCCTTTCGATGGACACTTTTTAATACATTCAGATGGTTCTCCTTTCTTCTACCCTCCATAATTATCAGATCTATCAGGGTGACTGTCACATGACGTCACGTGGACTTGCCCTATTGGAATTACAGTGACGACGCCGCGGTGAAAAAACAATCTGCTTAGGTACACGATTTTGAGGACAGGTTTTGTCAATTATTCCGTATGAGTTCGAACTCCTTATCTATTCCCCATGATTTGATTACTAAACGATCTTTACAGAACCTGGTTGAATGACAAATTGACAAGATTTGACATAACGTCAATTTGGTTTGAAAGTGTAGGTTATTGTTACAGTTGTTAGGTAAAAAAGGTAAAGTAATTTGAAAATACACAGAACGATTTTCTAGCAGACGATCAACATTTACATGTCATAAAGGAAGCTAAACTCAAATGGTGTGGAATATCTCGACTCTTTTCAAAATATTTCACCGGATTAATGGGATGATTAATTTACATACTGGACAAAACTCGCAGGCCTACTCGTCCACTAAAAGCTCATTATAAAGACTTGTTACATGAACAACTATTATTAGTACGACATAAAGACAATTTCTTGACAATGAGTTTTTTCAAAAAAGTTTAATGAATTTCATCTGGCTTTATTTGGACACAATGTATGTACATATCTACGTATACATAGTTAATTAATGAATGAATGAATGAATGAATTAATGAATGAATTTAGTATTATTCTAAATGCAGCAGTTAGTCTAGACTAACGGAAGAAACTTTTCATTATAATCTTGACAAAAACAATAATATTACTACCTACTTATTCATGAATTATTATCATGTACCACATGAATTCATTTCCATATCGAGTATCACTTCATTACGTCATTTTTTTAAATAAAAATTTCGTAAAAGCTCCCAAACGGGAAGCGAAACGTCAAAAAATGTTTCAATTTATTTTTATTATTCAAGTAATTAACCAAACTCAAGAAAGCGAATCAAGTAAAGATTATTTAGTCCAGGCATTATACACCAAAAATCGCCTTTTGCGATAATCGCTGGTATCAGCTTGAAACTTTGTATAAAGGTTGCAAAAAATACGTACTAACCCGCAAATGCAAAACCTTGCACGACATTGTTTAAATGACCATATTGTGCTATTTTCTAGTAGAATTACTCGTTCATTCGTGAATATCTTTTTTGCTCTCGATTATGAAGGAAAAATGTTAAATACTTTTTTTTTGTCTTCTAAAAACGAACAATATGAAACCAACCGCGTCGAAAAATATTGATTAGATCAAAAGTTATTGATGATTAAGTTTACATAAACATTAGTTTGATTAAACAATATTAGATTATTTTGTTAACAATGACAATATCCTGTAATTGTGCTTAATTACTGTACTCCGTCAACAGATCACGTGTGCCAAACCCGCAATCGGTAAGTTGAATAGTTAATGAGTTATAGCGTTATAAACAAATTGACGTAGCATTTTTTTACAATAAACCTGTACCACTTTGTCACTTTCCCTGCATGACGCTGATTTTTTCTAAGGTAGATTACGTACGGTGTAATCGAGCGGCGTCGTTATTTTTTCAAAAATTGCAATTGCACGGCCAAGGTAGGGTTTTTCTACAAATAACATAACAAAAAATGTATCTACCTTAGAAAAAATCAGCGTCATGCAGGGAAAGTGACAAAGTGGTATAGGTTTATTGTAAAAAAATGCTACGTCAATTTGTTTATAACGCTATAACTCATTAACTATTCAACTTACCGACTGCGGGTTTGGCACACGTGATCTGTTGACGGAGTACAGTAATTAAGCACAATTACAGGATATTGTCATTGTTAACAAAATAATCTAATATTGTTTAATCAAACTAATGTTTATGTAAACTTAATCATCAATAACTTTTGATCTAATCAATATTTTTCGACGCGGTTGGTTTCATATTGTTCGTTTTTAGACGACAAAAAAAAAGTATTTAACATTTTTCCTTCATAATCAAGAGCAAAAAAGATATTCACGAATGAACGAGTAATTCTACTAGAAAATAGCACAATATGGTCATTCAAACAATGTCGTGCAAGGTTTTGCATTTGCGGGTTAGTACTATTTTATTGTACGTATTTTTTGCAACCTTTATACAAAGTTTCAAGCTGATACCAGCGATTATCGCGCTAAACTCTAAATCGACTGGCCTATATTATTGATGATTGAAGAAAATAAAATAATTTATATACACGGTGTATATGATAATGAGTGATGAATAAACTACTTTCTACATTTTAAAGACTTGTTGATAACGGTTATCAACAAGTCTTTAAAACGTAAAACGTAGTTTATTCGTCACTAATTATTTTTATTTCATGCTGAAATTGTCGGTTTTATCTTAGTAATTTTGATTAGCTACATTGTTTTGATACTAATTTGGGGTTTTCAGGAAAATCGAGTTTTTTTTTCGACTCAAGATGGGAAACTCATGTTCAATCCTATCCAGGACCCAAACAGTGTTGAACTCATACCACATCAAACTTGCCGTTACCCCCGCCTCGGAATCATTACCCTAGCATACTTCGAGACGGGCGGCGATCCCTCGCACACTCTCCGCTCTCACCGTCGTCTTCTCCCTACCTATCACTCCTACCTCTCATTCCATATCGAGAGTTTCTCTCCCCCTCATCATGCTCTCCACTACGCCACTTATCTCCATTACTCGTATTAATAAACAAAAACTCATCCGCATTATTATCTTGATTTCAAGAAGCTAAGAGAAGCGATTTGAGTTTTAGTTGGCATTTCTGCTGCTTAGTGATTGGTCAGATTGCCGCCCGTTTCACACAGCTCTTTTGATACAATTGACAACTACATTTGTCAGTATTGTGTTTATTTATATAAAAATATTCATTAGTTCAATCTTTATTACCACTTTTTTGCGTTTGTTGTTCATTGTTTCATTTTTAACAAAGTGTTATAAATTGCCATTCTTATTATTTATTGAATATGATACATTGTTTTTTCTTGTTGATTATAAATGAAGTTCCAAATAAAATCTTATTTTTGCAAATATTTTTACATATATTACAGTACAATATGATGGTATTTTTCATTATCTAGGCTCCTGTTTACTTTTAGTTTAAACTATAAATGAGCCTCAAAAACATGCAATTTCATTTTCTACATACTTATTTATCCTCAAATTATTAACAAATTTTACAGAAACTATTTATTATAACCATGAATTTTCTCACAAAGATGTGACATTTCGTTGCTACTTCCACCCCTGCCCAATGACGTTTCGATAATCAGTCCTGCCTTGATCCCCTATTGGCCACCTATTGACAACTGCGAGCAGTACAATACACATTTCACGTAAGTGTCTATTAGTTCAAAAAGTCTGAACACGACCCTTTCCGAACACACTCCCAATCTAGTTACTTTTAGTGGCGTGTTTGAGGTTTCCTAAAATGCTCCTCCTAGTTAAAAAAAGGCATATTAACTATTTCATTATAGTTATTGAATATATTTAGATATTTTGGGTAATTTTTATAGTTGATTATAATCGTTCATAAAACAATACATGAAAACAATACTATTTAAATTAGTTGGTAATTTTGTTGAATTTAGGTAAGATGTCACATATTTTTAGAATTGTTCTGAATTAATTTATATTCAAGTGAAAATATTCGAGTAAACAAATACTGGTATACAGGATGTTTCCAACACTAAAACCTATAAGATCTTCTGTGTATACCCTATCTATTTTTTAGTCCAAAAGATCTAGAAGATTCTGGGAAAGCATATTATCCGTTTTGGAGCTAGGTCTTCAGCCTGATCAGGCTCTAAGTAGACTTTCCGGATAATTATCCTTCATTTTCAGACAATGTGTCCCACATGTTCCACTGTCCACTTTCTCAGACTCACAGAGATGGTATCTGAGTGAGCAGTATCCAGTGAGAATTCCTGTTACTACCTGAGATCAGATTTCCGAAGCTCCACGAGCAATTTTCCCTGTTTTTGTGTCCGATAGACAAGAGAATACAAGCCCCTTTTTTGCGAGACTATCAGCAATCTCAATTCTGACAATTCCTTTGAAGTAATAAACTCTTTTAGGTTCATAAGCTGCGAACTTCAGGGCGTCTTAAGCAATCTGGCTACCAGGCGCGACAAATATTCTAACTTGAGTTGAGGCGTTATGGGAGGCTCTCTTGAGCACAAAAATCTATTATAAATAGTTTTGCTTGGAATATTGTTGGAGTGTTTTCCAGGGCCGTGGATATCCTAGTACTAGGACCTGTAACCCCTTTTCCCACTCCTTCGATTGTTTTGGACTTATCAGGATAGTGAGTGCTGTGTTTAATGTTAACTCACGGTCTTTGATAGCAACGTCTGACCTGAGTTCAAAATCCTGTTTCGCAGACATGAAGTCCGTGGGCATGTCCAAGGATAGGGCTGCTCCAGCGCTAAGTATCTCTATATGCCCCGTTAGATCGCCGACTTTCAAGAATTTAGCCTGTAGGCATTTTTGAGGCTGCGCTGGGGCACGATCTCATTGCACCCGTGACTCCCATGCAGGTTGGTGGTTGCACTTTTTGCAATTTGCAATTTTTGCCCTTTGTTAATGAGATACAGGATGTTCTATGTCTTCATTATTCAAATAGAACCAGTCACAGTATTATAAACATGAACATGAAAGTCTCACATTTCAGAGCATATGTTGGAAATGTACCCAATGTAACAAAAAACCGATCTCTCCGCTATACATAAGAAATGATCCATTTTATAGCCCTGGGATGAATGGAAAACTTGATTTTAAACAGGGTGAGTTGTGGAATATTTGATAAAGTTAATATGACCATATTTTTAATGGAGTAGGTATACATACTAAGTGTCTAACATCGTTGAATTCAGAATAACAATACCTTCATTATTTAATATTAGATATTGACATGACGTCATAGCTGCAATCGCTGCATACCAAATTTTTGAAGTTTGGGGTTTTAAATTACGAGAAATTATGGTAAAATTGTTATTTATAATTTTAACGATGATTTATGGAATATCGAGCAATTTTTCAGCTTAACTTTAGTATTACAACTGAACTAAATCGTTAACTTAATGAGAGTAAAATTTGTTTAACGACCAACATGGTCAATTTCCTCCAAAATATCCTAATGTCAACACATTCCATAATCTCAGAGATACTTATTTTGTTAATTATAATTTTATGTTAAAAAGTTTTTATTATATGATTTAGATTGAAAAAGGAACCAAAATTTTTTTTAACAATCTGGTATATTGTAATCCGTCGTAGTCGTTGGTAATTTCGGTGTGATGAGAAAGTAATGGACTGTTGTAAACTGGTTACTAGCACCAAGTTGATAAATTGCAAAAAATATATAATCTAAACCTATCTTCCCGAAGGTGTCATTTTCATTCATTCATAAATTTGGGTTGTGCTCATCAGCCCAGGCACTTGAACTGAATCTTTGTACCATTTCCCATGTTATCTACTTCCATTCCAGAAGCTTCGTGTCTTCTATGAAGGTCACTAGTTTGACTGGAGGGATTTTCAGTAGTTGTGAGTCCTCGCAGAAGCAGAGTATGTGAGTACGTGTTTCATCATCAAGTTCACCTTTTCTGCACATAGGTTCACTAACTTTGCCCATATTGTACAGATGTTCCCTCAAGGTGCAGTGTCCAGTAACCAGGTCGGTAACTGTCTTAAAATGTCTCTTACCCAGTTTCAGTAGCCTGGTTGAGAGCAATCTTTTGTGATTCCACAAAACGGTTCCGGACCTATGAAGTCTACTTTAGAGCCTTCTTTAGCTAACTGGTCCGCCATTTCATTACCTGCAATACCCTCATGTGCCGACACCCATATTAGAGACACTCTGTTGTCTCTTGCCAGCCTGTTGAGGGATTCTTAGCAGTTTTTCACCAGTCTAGACCTAGTTGTAGGATTACTGATAGCCTTAAGCAGAGCCTGGCTGTCAGTGAATATTTCAATGTTTTGTCCGATATATCCTCTTCTGATGTTTTCATCAACACAGGCTATAGCGGCAATCGTCTCTGCTTGAAACACAGTCGTATATCGACCAAGGATAAAGAACATTCTCTTTCTAGATCCTTTTATACCAGCCCCAGTGCCATGGTTTGTTTTGGAGCCATCGGTGAACCAGATGATTTCTCCAGAATTACCTGGGTGCATCACCTGTTCCCTAGATGGGATGATGATACTCACTCGCTCAGTGAATATATTCTCTGGTGTCATGCTATCAAAACTCATGTGAAATATGGGTTCGTCTAGTAATGTCCCAGTTGTATCAGTGTGTCCTTCTCGAACATTGTTCGGGGACCATAAGTCTCCCGATTTCAGCCTAAGAATTGCCATCATTGCCTCCGCCCTTATAAAAAGTTCTAGAGGAGGAAGTCCAATAAGGGCTTCCATTGATGCCGTCCCTCCCCGTGCTGTTCATTGCCCCGGTAATACCAAGAAGAGCTTGTCTTTGGATTGCAGTTAACATATCAACTGCAGAGGACACTTCTGTCCTCCTCCACCAGACTATTGTTCCATAGGTGATCGTTGGCCTTATCACAGTTGTGTAGAACCAGTGAACCACCTCAGGTCGTATTCCCCAGGTTTTGCCCATAACTCTTCTGCATTGCCAGAAAAGCCTAGTCGCCCTGGTAGTAATTTTTTCCAGGTGTGCCTTCCAATTCAGTTCCAGATATTTGACTTCTTTGGATATTTCTAGTTCTTCTATGAACAACAGTACTCTACCCTGCGGGAGAACTCTTCTATTCGTAAAAGCAACTAGTTTGGTTTTTTTTGGATTATCTGAAAGGTCCTCTGTAAGGCACCATTCCTCCACAATTCGCAGTGCTTCCTGTAGGACATTCATAACCACCTCCGGGAATTTCCCATTGGTGACAATCACTATGTCGTCCGCAAAGCCCTGCGTCCATATGCCTTGATCATTCAACCTACAGATCAAGTCATCCACAACTAGGTTCCACAAAAGTGGTGAAAGTACTCCACCTTGAGGACATCCTTTAGTTGTCCTAACGGTGTATGTTTTATAATGCATATGTGCTGTTATTCTCCTATGCTCAAGCATGGATCCTATCCATTTGCATGTGGTACTGTTGATCCCTCTGTTTTTAAGGGATCTGTTAATTGATGACTTCCTTATGATTTAGGCTCCTTTCGAGACCTGAGACCAAATTATGCAGGGCAGCTTCACCTGATTTCCCTGCTTGATAAGCCCATTGTAGTCTATGTAGAGGGATGCTCTTAAGCGCTCCTTCTTGTAAATACATTTGTAAGACTTTTTCCATGGTTTTCACCATGAATAATGTCAGACTGAAGGTGTAAGGAGTGAAAATTTGGCTTAATCATTGTATATAAGAACTTTCCATGTGTTTTTGTTTCTTACTTTGGTTCGTGCTTCCGCTAAAGTTATACCTTTGCTCTTCAAAACTTTTTCTATGTTATCGTCCCATGTTTTCCTTGGTCTTTCTCTGGTTCTGCTTTCATGTCTTTTTGCCTCCCATATCTGTTTTACTGGCATGTTATTGCTTAATCTAGTTAAGTGTCCAAACCATTTTAATTGTCCATCTTGTATTGTCTGGATTACTGGTAGTGCATTAAGGTTTTCTCTTACTGTTGAATTTCGTATTCTGTCTCTCCTTGTAATTCCTATGACCTTCCGTAAGTATTTCATCTCCATACTCTGTAATTTGCTTTCCATCCTCTTCGTCAGTACCCAGTTAATATAGGAAGAAATATAGTTCTATATACAGTCATTTCCGTTTGAGCAGAGATTTATTTCTTCTCAATGGACGAGTCTTTAAGACAAATTATTACCAGAAATAAAATTGGAATTCCTAATGTGGAAGTAGATTTTATAATGATTCAATACCAGGTGACCCACAGCGTTTGGACAGTGCAGTATCTCGAATACGATTCACATGACAAATGAAATTTTTATGAACAGTCGACACTGATGCTGATACTCATTATAAAAAGACTTGAACACAAGACTTTCTTGGATACATTTTCCGGTAAAAAATTGAACGATACCATACTTGTCATGTTTGAGGTTACTTATATGGTCTAGCTTATGTCACACCCCCCAACTAATTAAGATGTTGTGAAGGATAAAGTCAGACAGGCATGTCGTATTATAACACCTGAACTGATTATAACTTTAACATCAAAATGCATTCCAATTTTCTTTTATTTACTTGTTTTTTTCAGTTGCTCATCAACAGCAATATTTCCACTGCAATATGTGGCAGCAACAGTGGCCTTCAGCAATGTCAGCAATAATAGCCAGATTATGCAATATAGGAGAACACATGTTTGGTATGGATGCAGGAAATAGCCTGACAATCGCTTAGAACAGAAAATACTCTGTAATATAAGTTTTTTTTGGTGTCTTTTGTTGTTGTTTTGAAAATGTTGGAGGTTAGAATAACTAATACTTTGTCTCATGATGAGATTATTAATATTATTGATGCAGTACATATTTTCAGCCTGAATTGTGGAATCAGATTCACCAGACTCACCACCATTCCAATTTTCAGGTCATCTGCATTTGCTTAATTTTTCAACAGATTGCTGGGGACTCTCCAATCTCTGAAAGCACGATGTCTCAAGAAAAAATCAACAATTTGGTTAGTGCAACGCTTTCGCCCTGGCTCTGATCTTCGATTGCACGAATTTATTCCATTATTACGTCTCACTAACGACTGATGCTGCACTGATGTCTTCCCAACAAACCAACAGCAGATTGCATTGAATATCGTTCGTCCAAAAGAGTAGATGCATCCTCAATTATCAAATTTCTTTGGCGGTTTATTTGCCTCACTTGATTTACTCACAAATAAACTTCTAAATATGCAAAAGTTGAGAACAATCACCATCTATAGCTCGCTTCTTACAGACACTTTGATTTTATTCAGTACTTTTTAAGAAATTTTTGATACAGTTCAAGTCTGAAACCAGGTTTAATACGAACTACTGTCAAAACAACGTTATGTGATACTTTTGACCATTCCAGAATGACGTCACTGACAAATAGGCCATATTGTTCTGGAGGACACATGTCATATTCTATTTAGTTTTCATTGTTTACTGGTAAACAACAGATGAAAGGTAGACTTTAATTAGTGATACGTTCTTAAAATTATCTAATGCCATCGTTTTGTAGTGTTGTTAAGTGTGAAATGCGGGGAGATAAAGAATCTGCTTTTCGATTTCCGGCTGTTTCAACCAAGAGATTGATCTCTATGTGCAGCGGCGCGATGCTTTGATAAGTGCTTTAAAACGGGGCTCCCTCAGTGAATTACAACTTAAAACTTGGCGTGTGTGTTCTCGGCATTTTATCGAAGGTTAGTTCGTGTACCTATATCAGTTAATTTTTGTTTATAAGTTTCAAAAACAAATTTAGGAAAATCCAGTGCCTTAGCGGAAAACATGCATCCTGACTGAATTCTTACCCTTAACTAGTGGGAAACCAAATGAGTCTGCAGCTTCAAGATATGAGAGATTTGAAAGAAGAAAACTGAAAAAAGTTGCAATAGAGGTAGGTATTATTTAAAAAAAATAAGGGTTTGCACCTGAATCTGTTGCCCTTGACTTTAGTTGGAATCACATACCTCCTCTGTTGATTGCTTTTTTCGTCGTCTGACATTTTAATTTTTATCTTATTCAATTGAGAGACAGTTCACTGACTGTAACATGTGTTAATTGTAAAGTTTTTATTTTTTAAATAAAATATACATATTACATCGACATTGTTCTACAAAGTCTGTCAGCCAACTGATTTACAGCACATGCCAAAACACACAAGCTGTAACTCCAGCTGATCGGTTGTTCTCCAGAACAATATGGCCGACCTGTCAAAGTCAGGTGTTCTTGAATGGGCTTAAAGTGCATTTTCAGCCTGGAACGTTTATTTATGGGTAAATACCGCAGTTATTTTTTCAGTTGACAACTTTGACAGCTAGGTGTGACGACAGAGCCCCCACTACTCAATAAATATAGCCGAAAGGGCTAGGTCGCTGAAATGAATTGATTAAAGCAATGTGGGGTTATGTTTCCGTGTTGGTTTCTTATTTTTGTTTTTTCTCTAGAAAAATTATAAAATGCAGCTAAATTATTCGTTGATCGAACAGATTTTCTTTGGGGATAATCTAAACATGGTAAGTAGGAACTGTATGCAAAGAGTGAATATATCTACAATACTTAGTAGCAAGACAACGATGGGTTTATAGATTTATTATATTATTATATAGAGCTTGATTGATAGTGCCAACGTACGACACAATGCGAACGATTTTTATAGGAAAAAAAACGTGTGCACTTTGTCGTACACATACATTGAAATGAATAAAACATCTTTGCCGGTCCTCCAGAGGTTTCAAGAATATACGAATATTGCATTGGCAGCATCAGGTATTCGGGAAAATCCAATGAAAATTTTTAATAGCGAAAAATGGTTGGATGAATACAAATAAAGAAAAGAACTCTCTTCAAACTGGTTGAAGCCATTGGTAGGATAGACAATACAAAAATATTATCGAAAAAATGTACAGGAGGCCACCTTCCTATAGATATAGTAGGACATGTCTTGATATATGTATGATATATGGCTACACAAGACACCTTGTTGACCATAGGTACTATTTTTAATGTGTGCCGAAAAACAGTTATGGTGACCATCAACAAGGTATTGTATTTTGTGCTCTTCCTAAAAAGTCAGTGTATTCGACTTCCCAATACTGTTAATGAGTTACAGGCAATGGCTCGAAGAATCACCCACTATCCAGGTATGCATTTCTTGACTCTGGCTCTCGCTTAAGGGGGAGCTAACCACCATTTTTGAATTCATACCTACACAAAATATAAAACAATATCAAAACACCAATTCTTTTTTTTTAGGTGTTGATGGCACACATATATTTATAAAAGTTGAAACTGAACACCAAGAAAGCGATATCGATAGATATAGGCACCATTCCATAAATCTTATGGCAATATGTGATTCCAACTATCTCTTAACTTACATATTTGTTGGTTTTCCTGGATCAACACACGACTCTAGGGTAAGTAAATCAGAAGCCATAACGTATATTATCTTATATCTTCTAACTCTACCAAATCTTAGTCGATTGGGTTAAATGTAAAAAAAATAAGAAAAAATTGCCTTTTCCAAATCACCTGGTCAAAATTTCGCTGACCAATGTTCAAAATTTCAAAGAAATGAGAAAGATGGCCATAGAAACTTTTGTAGTAGATTTGCACCAATAAAAGGTAAAGTTTAGCAGAATCAGATCTAAAAAAAAAAATTAAATAAAAATCTCAACTACCAATCTAAAAATTAAATTTTCAAACATTTAGTACATTTTTTGTAATGATTCACCAAAAAATACTTAAAGAAATTGCCCTGACCACTTTCACTTTCCATATTTTTCCAGGATGTGGAGACACCCTAAGTAAATAAGATGAAATTTAGAAAAAAAAATGTGGAAGAATAATCTTTTGTTTGTCTTTACAGGTATTTCAAAATTAATCTCTATTTCGAAATATAGTAAGGCATGGTCCAAACATGTATTTTCACTTGATTGGAGACAGTGCATTCACTTTACGTACTTGGCCCATGACACCATTTAAGGGCGACAATCTAACTAGAGTACAGAGACACCACAATTTTTGCTTGAGTCAGGACAGAGTGAAAATCGAACACACATTTGGAATTATGAGAGGTCGCTGGAGACGAATCCAATATGTAAATACCTACAGTATTTTTAAAGGTATTGAAATTGCTACAACTGCCTGCATTATGCACAATTTTTGCCTCTTGAATGCAGATGAGTGGACTGAACCATTAACTGAAAAAAAAAATTTCAGCCTGGTGATCAGGATAGAGTAGAATTAGCCGCAAGAGCAAAACGAAACGAGATAGCTGATAATCTACTAAGGTAATAAAAAAAGTATTTGTAATATTTTTTAATGTACATATTTACGAAAAATATTTGTTCTACACTTTCTCGAGTTTTTTTTAACTTTACAAGAATATACAAACTTATTACAGGATTATGCTTCTCAAAATAGTACTAGCTATGGGTACAAACTAAGCATGTTATAAAACATCACTTCCACTACTACTACTTAATAATAAAAAAACCTATATTAAACTAAATAAATCATTTCTGAGTAGTACTAAAATCAAGTTAGTAAGAACAGAAGAACAAGGGTTTTAAAAAGAACCAAAAATCCTTTAAATTTTAAGAAATAAATAAACTTTTTAAACCTGATCTGAGTCGCTGCTGCTAGCACTCTGTTTTCTTTTGTTACTCCCTTTAAGGAATTTCTTAAAATACTTAATTTATCTCTCTGCTGCTCAGTTTTCTCAAGATGTTTACTAAAAAACTCAAATTGTTCACACCTTTTTTTCTCTATCTTCTTGTATTTCTCTGATAAGGTCATTTGTTTTCGAGTATTTTTCAAATTGTCTTTTTATTGAAAATCTGTTCTCAATATCCGATTCAGAGCTATGGGTTATGGTTTGCCTTCCAGTTGGGGTGTCCGATGAAGTGCTTGGTTGAGGAGAGTTTCTGCTCAGATCGTTTGTGGATGTGCTTGGTAAGTCCTCTTCAGTATCCATTAGACTCACCGGATTCACCTTATGTTTCTCACCTGAAATAGAAGAAAAAAACAATAGGAGCAATATAGGAATTATAACAGTTTGCCTCAGCCATTATCACAATCTTATAAAGGTAATCAGATATATTTAAAAAATGACTACTTACCTAATATTTCATTCATCTCCTCAAAAAATGGAGGTTTTTCCATCTTTTCAGATCCAGTGGTTTTTTGGTTATTTATATATTTGGTATATGCTTTTTGAAGGTTTGTTAACTTTTGCCTACATTTTTCTGCTGGGGCGTCACCTAGGTTATATCCCTTTTTTATAATTACCTCTGCAATATCGGCCCACAATTTGGCCTTTCTAGTTGTTTCATCTGCAAATTGATTTGACATTTTTTTTTCGAAGCAGAATGGTAGCCTCCTGGTCAAATTTAGTTGTCCGCTGTTCTACCTGAATCTGTTCTGCTGGAACCAGTTTTCTTCAACAGAACTATCCAGTTCTGTGGGAGTTTTAGCTGAATTATTCTGCTCAATCATATGCTGAACATACTGCTGTGCTGCTACTGGATCTAAAAGAAACATTTATTTTTTAAGTTTTTTTGCCGATGAGACTACTAGAAAGCCTAATTGTCGCCCAATATTACAAAAACCCTGATAAGGAATTGATATAACTTGGGCAAAACTTCAACAAAAAAAACAGACTGCAAACTGCGTCTGCGGTTTATAAACTGGCTTGTGTTAAGATTTCACCTTTTTTTGTTCGAATATTTCCAGTGTAATACAAGCAAAGCTTCCAACATACCGTTAAGCAAATTAGTTGCTGTCTCTAGGACATCAACCACTACTAATATTTCCACGCCCTCATAATTTAGGGATAACTGATATTTTACTTTCTCCATTGAGCCACAAATTCTTTACCGTTTCCTGCGAAAATAAATTAAACCCCCCAAAAAACTAACCTACAACCGCAGCTTAACCGAATGTTTAACTCAAGTCCAAAGCCCGGTAATAAGTGGTAGATACCAAAAGCAAATCAGCTGACATCTGACGTCACAATTTCCCCTACTTTGGTTTAAACCGCGATCGCGGAGATGCATTGGTACATACCTATGAGTAGGTGGTGATGATCATTCCAGGCTGAAAATCGACTACAGTTAGCTCAAATGGCAACTGTCACTGTAAAACAAGGTCCATGGACTACGTGTCGTATATTAAGTTATCAATGGTCGCTTTCATCAACATAACCTAATTTCATTTGATAAATTACTCCAATAATTATGTATTTATTTTAGATTTCAATTTTGTTTAATAGTTCCTACTGGTGTTTATTCATTTTCGGGATACGAATGTCAAAAATATGTTCATACATAAATAAGTTGTCTTATTTTATCTGTTTATTAACATTATATTTGGCATAGATGACAGTTAATGCATCATTGAATGGTAGCGTAGCGTAGCTGCTACCACATCGCTCACCTATGATGTGACAAAGCACGCGTTCAGCAGGAAATTGATGATCACTCCAGTAACGCTACGTTGGTATTAACGCGACCATTGAATAACAAATATTGAGAAACATGTATGTAGTGCTCTAAATTTTGTCCAGGAGTTGATATTTTGCATTTGACAGCTTATTCACACTCATGTGGAAAGTAAACTTTCCGCAAGGACAGTAACTTTCGAATGTAGTTCTTCTTCCTTTGTAGGAAAAATTACATATTAGAGTTTGCAAAATAAATGTGAAACGGTAATCACATTTTTGCTTTACGCTCAGGTCTATTAAAAGCACTTGAAGCTTTATAATGTCCTGATGCGTTTGCATTAGAAATTGACGTTTTTCCAAACCTCGTTCCCAAAAACCGGTTTTTAATAGTATATGTGTAAAACAAGACGATTTCAGACTAGGGTGAAAGTTGCCTGCCCGAGTGAAACGAGGTCGCATCACCCGAAATCTGAAATACTGTCTCATCCTGCGTCACACACTATATTTTTCATGTAATCTGCAATAAAAATGCTAGTTTCAATGTTTGGAGCAAACTGTCAGTTCAGTTGAAATGACAGGTATTGGGTTAGAATGACTAAATAATTAAAAAATACTCTGACAGGATCGGAAGTAAAGCTGCAACGTCATTGTGCGGGTAGAAAATGATCGATTCGTACCCGGCAACAATCGCATTGGTCTGAAATTGACTACTCTCAGTTGGCTCAAATGAAAAATAAATTTGGAATCTTATTTTCTTGGGAGAAATAAAAATTTAAAATTAGTGAGATAAATATTATTTCAACCTTTTGTTTGAGTTCTCGTTAGTTTGTGTAAATAATGGTAATCCATAATTTTTTCAAATTTTGGCTTCGATATATATTTTTGTTATTCTAATATAAGATGAATGGAATATTGATGTTATAAATGAAGGTAACTGTTTCTAATCAATTCCACTATTTATTGAAAAAATTATGATGATATTAACTTATCATCGTCAGAATGACAAAAGTTACATTTGATGTTATACCTACCTGTTGTTTAATATTTTGGCTAGACCAAATAGTGACCTATTTTATGATTGACTCAATCTATATGACAAAAAAAGATAATTAATGTTATAAATGGAAATAACTGTTTCTAATTGATTTCACTTTTTATTGAAAAAATTATGAAAATTATGAAAAGATATTGATAATTATTTCGATATTGACATATCATCGTCAGAATGACAGAAGTTACATTTTATGTGATACCAACTTGATGTTTAATATTTTGGCTAGACCCATTTAAGATCAGTATAACTGTGCAATGATATAGGAAACCAAGGAAAACTATATCTGCTGATCTTTACAATTGTTACTTAGGAAAACAATTTAATAGTGGAGAGCTCCCTAGATTTATCTGTTCATTGACAACTTCATATTGTGGGTCTCTTAAGTGTCTTCTTATTTCTAGTTCTTCAAGGAAATCTAATTCTTGTTTATCACAAATATGCAGTACTTCTAGTTCTGTGTTAGGTGTTAATGAATGTTTGGTGTCAAGTAGATGTTTTGCGTAATGTGATTTATCTGGCTGTTTTAATCTGTATGCTCGTGAGTGTTCATTGTATCTAATTTCAAAATTTCGAATTGTTTGACCAATATAGACAGCATTACATTCTGGACATTTAAGTTTATATATTCCAGACTTTTTTAATAGGGGTATTTTTGTTTTTACATTTAACAATTTTTTACTCACATTGTTTTCTGTTTCAAAAGAAATTACTGTATTTGTTGAACAAGATATTATCTTTGAAATATTATTAGAAATATTACCAGCATATGTGATGGTTTTGTAATTTTGTATTTCCCTAGTTTTTACAGGAAATATTAATTGTAATGCCACTTCTTCCTCTTTTTTATTAATTGATTTATTTATTATATGTAATGGATAACCGTTGGATGTGGCTATTTGTTTAATTATATTAATTTCTCTATCAAAATTATATTTGTTCATATGAACTGAAAATGCTCTATGTATCATTGAATTATATGCTGCTAATTTATGTGACATGGGATGATTGGAATTATATGGTATAGTCACATCAGTATGTGTTGGTTTTCTGTAAATTGAAAAATCAAGTATATTATTGACTCTTTGAATTTTAATATCAAGAAAATTGATTGAGTTATTTTCTTCAACTTCTAATGTAAATTTAATTTTTGGATGTAAATTATTAATATGATTGAACAATATATCTAATTGTCTTTCACTACCTACAAAACAAGCTAATATGTCATCTACATACCTATACCAAAATAATATATTTTTTGAAATGTTACATTCAAAGATTTTTCTTTCTAAACTGTCCATAAAAATGTTTGCTAAAATTGGTGATATAGGGCTTCACATTGGTAAACCTTCATTTTGAATATATACCTTATTATCAAAAGTAAAATAATTCTGATTAATACATACATCAAACAAATTAAGTATATCTGATATTATTCCTGGATTGATATTTTTATCCTCTAGTAATTTTTTAACAAGTGTTATGCATTCTTTAGGAGGAATTTTAGAGAACATATTGGTAACATCAAATGAAATAAGTTTAGAGTTATCTTGTAATTTGTATGTTTTTAATTTTTTGATTAGTTCTATTGAATTTTCAATTGAGTATTCAGATATACCTCCATAGCTATTAAGTATATTGTTTAGTTTTTTAGTATTAACGTAAGAAACTACAGGTCTAATTGGTTTCGATACTTTATGTAATTTAACAGTTCCATATAATTGTGGAGACTGAGGATTTTTATTAATCATGTATTTTTTCTCATAATCATTGAAACCATAATTTGAACTATTGACAATCTCTCTAACATTATTAGAAAACATTTTTGTTGGGTAAGCCCTTAGAATTTTCACATCACAAGATTCTATAAAATTATTATTATTATTTGGTCTAGCCAAAATATTAAACATCAAGTAGATATCACATAAAATGTAACTTCTGTTATTCTGACGATGATATGTCAATATCGAAATAATTATCAATATTCTTTCATAATTTTCATAATTTTTTCAATAAAAAGTGGAATTAATTAGAAACAGTTAGTTTCATTTATAACATTAATATGAGTAGATTCCACAAAGTAAGGGTCCAAACAGTAAATTCAAAAAAAGATATGATTATTACAAATATTAAAGCTTAGGTATTATTAGCTCTATGGGGATATCCAGGATATATTTTTTCCCATTTAACGTAAGTATAACTGTGCAATGATATGGGAAACCAAGGAAAACTATATCTGCTGATCTTTTCCTGTAAAAATCGTTCGCATCGCGTCGTACGTTGGCACTATCAATCAAGTTCTATATAATAATATAATAAATCTATAAACCCAGCGTTGTCTTGCTACTAAGTATAATAGATATATTCACTCTTTGCATACAGTTCCTACTTACCATGTTCAGATCATCCCCAAAGAAAATCTCTTCGATCAACGAATAATCTAGCTCCATTTCATAATTTTTCTAAAGAAAAAACAAAAATAAGGAACCAACACGGAAACATATCCCCACATTGCTTTAACCCATTCATTTCAGCGACCTAGCTCGTTCGGTTATATTTATTGAGTAGTGGGGGCTCTGGCGTCACACCTAGCTGTCAAAGTTGTCAACCGAAAAAATAACTGCGGTATTTACCGTTAAATGAACGGTCCAGGCTGAAAATCCACTTTAAGCCCATTCAAGAACACCTGACTTTGACAGGTCGGCCATATTGTTCTGGAGGACAACCGATCAGTCGGAGTTACCGCTTGTGAGTTTTGGCATGTGCTGTAAGTCAGTTGGCTGTCAGACTTTATAGAACAATGTCGATGTAATATGTATATTTTATTTAAAAAATAAAAACTTAACAATTAACACATGGTGCAGTCAGTAAACTGTCTCTCAATTGAATTATATAACAATAATTGTTACTTGAGAAGACAGTTTGATTCTGGAGAGATCCCTAGACGACTTCATATTGTGGGTCTCTCAAGTGTTGAAACAAAATTATCTCTCAGCGTTGGGCGTTAATGAATGAAAAATTGAATAGCGAAGGTTCTTGCCTAACTAATATTACAATTTGGAGAGAACAAAGCCAGTTCTCAGGGCTTTCATATTCACTTTAAGTATCTCAAAATTTATTTTCAAGAATTTTTCTGATATCTGCTTATACAAAACAGATTCTGTGTGATGAATATATCTTTATATATCTGAAAATTTAATAGTATCTATAAGAAGTGTGAGGCTTAAGGATTCGTATATTACTCATTACTGAGGCAATTAATCTCCTCTAAGGAGCTGTGGGACCTCGCCGTTGATGGGGGGGCCGAGTAGCTGTTCCTTTCCGAGCCTAACGGGACAAGGAAGAGATATGTGAAAGTAAGGACAGCTCAGACAGGTAGGACAATAAACATCCCCCTAAGTCGTGAGAAACCGTGACGAGGGCTGAGTGGCACAGGGTTACAGTGTCGTGAACGATTCCATTGGAGCACCCATCGTATTTAGATCTCACCTCCGTATGCTGGGTGGAACGTTTATTCCCTAGCTACTCGGAACACAAAACAGACCAGAAAGCCAGGACACACTAAGGCTAAATATAAGGTTCCTAAAGTCATAGGGCAGGTAACATGTGAAGAAAACCTAGAGGCCTCGAGGCACAGGAATTCGAAAGATACATCCCAAGCTGAAAGGCAAGAAACCAAACAAGGGTCGTCTGTCAGGGAGAATGGGTGGAAGACGTAGATCTAATGTCAGACGAAGAGACTAGGGCTGCAAAGCAATTGGTAGTCTCCAAAGCCAAAGTAAGCAAATTGGTGAAGCAAGGCCAAGATTTCTTTCATAATCAAAGCCAACCTTACCAAATTTGCGAAAAGGGCCAAGGAGGTACCGACAAAGCCTGCGAAGGCCGAGACAAAAATAAATACTACCAATTTCTCCAAAAGACCAAGGTCAGATGGAATCACACCTCCTGAAAATAAAAACAAAGGGAAAAGGCGAAAGTGTGACTTTTAGCGGAGCTGAAGCTTTCGTCAAGGTAGAGGTGGGAGAAGCAAACTTCTTGGAAGCCAAAATGAATAGGGATGATCTGGTGGCAGTCCATAAATCTGACAAGGCTACCTATAATGCTATCACGGACGAAGTAGACAGGCAATACTCAGTAAAGTCATGCTTTAAAGCATCAATGGAAATACTTTAAAATTACACGTCCCTTACCAAATTAAAAAAAAAACTAAACACCCAATGGTTTAATTGTAATAGCTATTTACGATATTAGTGTTAAAAGTAACATTTTATTTTGTGAGTGAAAAAGTTTGCGAAACGAGCGAAGCGACTGGAGAAATTTCACGAACAAAATAAAATTTACTTCTAACACAAATATCATACATAGTTTCCTATTTTGATAATAAAATAAAAGTATTTCAAAAAAATCACATTTTGACGTCTATTGTCAGTTAATTATTTTTTGAAGTTTTAACAATAATTCTCATTTCCTGGAGACTGGCCATGTTAGATGACGCTGAATCACTTACCAACAAACAGTGTGTCTCTTTTAACACTAGTGTTAAAAGTATTTTACTTTTAACACGCTACTTTGTAAACGTCTTCTTTTAACACGTTTGACAGGCATTAGAAATATCACTTTTAATGGCAGTTGTACAAAATAGCTTTTGTTGGAAATTGATATAAATTTATAAACTAAACACCAAAATAATAAACCACAGCAGCTCTTTCGTTCGAGCGGTACATATAGAATGAATCGAGTCGATTCTGCTGTGCCGATCGTAGGCCGCTGTCGTTGTTTATAATTTTTTTGAAGCAAATTCCTCGATGATAATGATGCGTTCTCACTTATTAACAGATGGCGAATTGCCATGTTAATACTAAGCAAATCTAACACTGGCTGATACTTACTTATTTTCTAAGTTTTCGAGAAGTTCTTCCATGTCCATTGTCATGGACCAATCGCTGGGCCACATTCTCATATGTTCTTTGGCTGCCTTTGTAACAAGAGATTTGCCGACTCTTCTTATTTCGTAACGGCTTTCAGATGTAATGCTTAAAATTTCATAAAGTCCCTGAAATTCATATTTTAGCTTGCCCTAATGCATTTGGTCGTCCCTGTGCATTATTACAAAATCTCCAACCTTAAAGTTCTTGGTGTTACGTCGTTTTTAATTTAATTTAATTTTGGTTTTTGTTGATGAATCCAAACAGTTTTTAATTCTACTGCGATCTAATTGTAGATTTCTTATCGGCTGTAAATCAGAACTAATGTTGGCAAGTAGATTTTGAATGAGGGGTGTCGAGGTTTCGATTCCGATGAGTGCTCTAAAAGGTGTTGTTTTTATTGATTTCTGAACAGTCGTATTTAAAACGAGCTGGATTTTCCACAAACTGCTCGACCATTCTGACTTAACTTTAGTCTCTATACGAAGAAGGTTCATAATGGTCCGCATGTATCTTCCTACTTGACCATTAGATCTATGAACGTCAGGAGTTGTATAGTGGCAACTAATGCCCAATGAATCCAAATATTTTGGAAGATTTAAGTTTTTTAAATTCTTGCCTGCATCCATGTTAATCTGTTTTGGTGTACCAAATAATGAAATAAACATTTCAAAACCAAGTCTTGTTCCATCAGCTTTAACATATTTGAGTGGCAATAATACGCAATATTTTGTTAAAGCGTCAACGAGTACCAAAACATGTTAATGTCCCTCGCTCGTCGTCTCTAGTGGTCCTAAACAATCAGCGTGGATTATATTCATTGGTGCGGATGGTTTCACGACATTTGTAATAAAGCATTGTAAGGGGCCAGATCGGGTTTTCTTCACAGCACACGTGAGGCAATGCTTGATGTATTTAGCAACGAAATATCGCATACGTGGAACCCAGAAATGTCTTTGTATTGAATCCAGAGTTTTATCGATTCCAACATGGCACTGTTCGTCGTGAAATATTCTTAACAATCCTAATCTGCTTTGTTGGAGAACGAAAGGTTTTGAGACAAATCCCTTAGGTGTAGATATGATGTAGTGCAGAATACCATTTTTTACGTTATAACGAGTCCCTCTTTCCAGTCATTGAGAAGTTATTTCACTTCGTTATTACCGCGTTGTTCTATATTTAACCAATTGTCCTGTACTGTCAGGCGCCGTATCACAGCGGGCGGGTTCCGGCTCAGGAAGTCTACATGTGGTAATGAACTTCCTTTCCTATAGGCGATATAGACCCACTAACGGGCTATTCTGGGTAGAATATCTTTCTTCACTGCAGTAGATTTGATAGCATTGCAATCAGTCACTAAAGTAATATGGATGCCCAAAAGATACACACGGAAGTATATTAATGAATTCACAACCGCGAGGGTCTCCAGCTCGTACGACTGGTATTTCTCTTAATATTTATTGGTTTTCTTACTAAAGTACCCTTGTACTCGCGTGTTTCCAACACATTTTTGAAGTAGTACACCTCCGAAACCAATGCTACTCGCATCGGTGTGTAACTCCGTGGGAAGTTCCGGATCAAACACGCTAAGAAGTGGTCTCGATGTTAGGTTTTCTATTATGTACTTCCTAGCAGAATCATGATCTTCAGTCCAAAAGAATGGTTCGTTGCTCTTCGTTAGTTCACTGATACTTGTCGTACGAGAGGCAAATTCTGGGATGAATTTACGAAAGTAACCTGCCAACCCCATCAGCTGACGAACTTGTTTTACAGTAGTAGGTATAGGTGATCTTCTTAAAGCTTCCACTTTTCGCATTCCTGGGCGTAACCCTTCGCCTGATACTTCTCTGCCTAAATATTCTAATTTATTTTGTAAAATATTACATTTTTGCAAGTTTAAAGTGAATCCTGCGTTTTTGAGAGCCTGTAGCACCAGTTTCAATGATTTTAAATTTTCTTCGAAAGTTTCAGATGGAATTAACACGTCGTCTAGATATACCAAAGCGATCGTATTTCTAAGATTTCCTAGTGCCTTGTTTATTGCTCTTTGGAATACTGCCGGGGCATTGGCTAACCCGAAGGGCATGCGTAGGTATTCAAAGTGCCCATCGGGCGTGATAAATGCTGTTTTGTGGACTGACTCTGGATCAATGGGGATCTGGTGGAACCCAGATGACATGTCTAAAGAAGTAAACACCTTTACCAAGACGGTCTAACTGGTCATCTTTCAGAGGCAGTGGATAGCGGTCTTTAATAGTGTGTCGATTAAGCTCGCTCATTGGAGGACAAACGGTAGGGACTTCTATTAACGATAAATTCGTTACGAATAGTTTAAGCTTATGTATATCTGGCAAAGTCAAGTGACGTTGGCAGTATGTTCAAGACTCTCGCTACCTTGTTTTTGACAATTTCAGTACCGGCGTGGTTGGTTATTGTTACAATATCAGGATCATTGTATAAATTACACCCGACCAATAAGTCGTGCTCTAGAAAACTATCAGGTACAATAACGAATGTGAGGTGTGTTTCAACACCTGACATCTCAAAATTAGAAACCAGTGATTGTTTTGAGATAAAATGACCTGGTAACAATCCGGTAATGGCAGTGTGGCATGGTTCTATTTTATTCAGTTTACTCCTTGTCAACCCCTAAAACCAGGGAAGTCGCGGAGATTTCAGAAACAGTTTGCTCCGTGTCAATCCCTAACACCAGGGAAGACGCAACGACTTCGGAAGCAGGTTGCTCCTTGGAAACCCCCAACACCAGGGAAGACGCAGAGTTGGTTTCTTCCTTACATATTATCGGGACAGCAACATCGATTTCTTTTATAAGTGGGTTCATGGCCTCCGATATTCCAACCGGACTTGCTACTTGTGGACGCCTGACTAGTTTATCATTCATATATATTTTCCCGGTTCCTAACAACAGACGGAAATTATACTTTTGTAGGACATCATGTCCTAACACAATATCGGTGATTAGTCCAGGGAAATGCTCTAACGAACCCTCCAAAGTGACGTAATTGATTTTCCATTCCAATTCATACGTATCAGTGACCAAATTTCTAGTAGCTAAACGAGCCTTCGTAGATGGACGGGCGGTAGTCTGCTTTTTTTGAGAAACTCTCTTAGCTACTTGATCACCAATATTTGACTTCGCTGCTCCGGTATCTAACAATGCTTTGAACTTGTGATTTCCAATTTAGACGCCTGTGTGCGGTCGGGGGTCGTTCATTTCTTCTGGCGGTTCGGTATGAGAGGCAAAGATTTGCGGAAGATGAGTCGTCCTTTCTTCGGGACAGCTTGGGATCAGTTTTCCTGCCTCCTGCAGCAACAGTCTCTGACAAATACCCCCTTCTGGCAACGAGAACAGAATATCTCCGGAGGGTTTTGGTAGTTGTTGCGGTAGTGTCCAGACTCACCACAACGGAAACAGAGGGGTGGACGGGAAGATGATCCAGACGGGTGACGAGTGGTAGCAGGCGGCGGACGGCGAGGAGTATCGGTCGGTGAAGGTTGGCTGGGATCGGCGATGGACTCTCTAGATGGATCAGACGTCGTGATATGGGACGGTCCATATCTTGTTGTACTTATCGGCTGCGGTCGGGCTGGCTCATGGTTCGGTCCACTGGTATTGGGTACGTTCTGGAGTTCCCTCCTGAGGAGCTCATATTCCCTTACTACTCGTCAAAATGTGGAAAAATCCTTAAAGTCCCCTTTTCGGATTTTCAGACGGTATTCGGGACACGGATTACGGTATAGCCCGGCTAACTCTTGTTCAGCAGTCAGCTTTCCATGTCGCCGCATCAGAGTCTAGAGTTCGGTAATGTAAGTACCGGCGGACTCATTTCTTCTTTGTAGACGACGGCCTATCTCAGCTTCTAAGTCGTCTTCGTAATTTACGGGAAAGAAGAAAATTCGGAAATCGGCTTCAAAATCAGTCCAGCAAGTTTATCTGCTTCGGTTATTCCGGTACCATAGTGCGGGCTCACCGGACAGTAATTCAGGTAGTACTAGTAGCAAATTATCTTTTTGAACATTCCTGGCGTTACAGATTTCTTCAATTCTTTCAATGAAAGCGGCCGGGTCTGGTTTCCAGTCATGTTCATTCGGCGAAGGGTTGGCCATAATGATCGGAACGGTTACGTTATCGGATCGTTCAGAAACGGGCCGTGGAGAAATATTTCTTATTCTTAAAAATTTGACAAGTCTCTCCTGCCCCTTATGAACAACCGGAATGAAAAAAACGGAAATGGACTTACGGTTCCTGTTTTAACAACAATCAAAGCAGACTAAAACGGTTCAAGCAATAAAACGCTAAAAAAAATCTAAAACGGCATAAAACAGGTCCTATTATAATCAACAATCTGGTCTCTGCAATAATACAGTAAAACGAAAACGGAATAAAGCGTTGCTTTCAATAATCAACAGTCAGGTCCCTGCTCGGGCGCCATTTTGTAACGCGTTTCAATTCCTACACGTGGCTTCTGCCACAAGAACACGTCACTATGGACACCCTTGATGCTAAATTTCGGTTAAAATCTCGGGAGCCAGATTTTTTACGTGGCTTGTTCCGGCCCCTTGACTCTTAGCGTCAAGAGTTCCAGATAGCCTCAGATAGAGGTTCCGAAAAATTTCAGGGGTCTTGTTGAATATAATTTAACTAATTTATTACAACACGGAAAAACCAAATGTTGGTTCTCCAATCAATAAGTTGCGGTTAATAATGAAGAAAATAGGAATTCAAACCTTTAGTCTATTAATACTCTGTGGTCTATTTAATTTAAACAACGGATGAAAAAATATGGTATTTACAACATAGACCTGGTACTATAACGGACGTAACAGTCAAAGCCGGTCAGGTTATCAAAATACGGTTCAAATCGGCCGGGTGAACGAACAAGTTGTAACTGAGCCACTTCCAAGTTCGAGAAACCCTCTGGATTTGAAGGAGTGCGGAAAACTTTAACGAACCAATAGTTAACTTGAACGAGATATTATTCAATGGAGTCCAAAGCTGCCGAGTTGTAACTGAGCCACTTCCAAGTTCTAAAGACCCTTTGGCTTTAAAGAAAACAAGGAAAGCTGCTGTTCCGACAGAAAAAAAATATTGATTCGCGAGACGGGAAAAAAAAAGTTTCCAATCTGCCGGGTGAACGAACGAAGTTGTAACGAAGCCACGTCCAAGTTCGAGAAACCCTTTGGATTTAAATTGAAACAGAAAACTATGATTTCAACCTTAAAAAAATATATTGGTTCACGAGACGGGAAAGAACGTTTTAAATCTGCCAGGTGATCGAACAAGTTGTAACGGAGCCACTTCCAAGTTCGAGAAACCCTTAGGATTTAAATTAAACCGGCAAACTACTCTGAAAAAAAAAACTGTCATAAAAAATTGTATTTAAAATAGACACGAGTTTCGACACACTGAGTAAGAATAAAGGACCAGGAATAAAATTATTGGATCACAATCCTCATAAGTATATATAAACGACCTGTGAAGAAAAAAACATCAAATCGTAAAGTTGTCGGAAAGTTGGTTGGTTGGTTGGTTGGTTTCCGTCATTGGAAGGTATGTATAATTGGTGATTCTAGAGACAAATTCAGTTCGGGATTAACTCTCGGACGATAACATATACCTTGTACTGATGAGGCTCAATACACCAAAACCGGTCTACAAGTTATGTTGTCCCTTCTAGCTGCAAACCAGAATGGTTGGTTTAAATCTTGTAGATTTACCGACCCCGTTTGACTTAGAAGTGTAATTCAATGTCTGTCGGGGCATGTAGCCCGGGAAGTAGGTGTTTCTTCTTCGTTGAACGGTCACTGTTTTTGGAAAAATTATTTTTCAAAACTTTGTCAAAGCGTTAGAATAATATATTTTTATTCTTCGACATCTATTGTTAAAACGCTTTACTAAATACGACAATTTTACAGGAAACTGTAATAATTCATTTTTGTTTCAAGTCCACGTGGCTTGTTGTCTCATTCGAATTTTGGTTTGTGACTTAGAGGTGAGATGTCGCTATTTTCGCAACCAAAATATTTCCGTAACTGGACTATATGTATGGTTGTTGATTATAGTCACATTTCAGTCCGGGATTAACTCTCGGACGATAACATATACCTTGTACTGATGAGGCGCAATACGCCGAAACCGGTCTGCAAGTTATGTTGTCCCTTCTAGTTGCAAACCAGAATGGTTGGTTTAAATCTTGTAGATTTACCAACCCCGTTTGACTTAGAAGTGTAATTCAATGTCTGTCGGGGCATGTAGCCCGGGAAGTAGTTGTTTCTTCTTCGTTGAACTGTTTTTGGAAAATTATTTTTCAAAACTTTGTCAAAGCGTTAGAATAATATATTTCTATTCTTCTATCTATCAATACAAAATCACCTATGGCAGGAGCTCTTGCGAACCTAACTTTTCTCTTACTAACATCTCTTCGTCCGAAAAGTCGTCACTTATATCGTCACTTTCTAGGATTATTGGTCAGATTCCGATGAAGAACTTTGTTGAAACACTTTTCTGGCCGTTTTTATTCTTCCCTTGGCTTTGTCTTTTTTTATTTATAATCTTTTTTGTTTATCCATTTTAGACTTTGCAATTTCTTCCTTTTCAGGGGAGTCAGTTGCAATAAGACTTCTTTCTTTTTTTCTGGTCTTTCTGATGGCTTTTCTGGGTTGAGCTTTTAGAGGTGGTCTAAAGTTGGAAGGTGATACGAATGTTTCTGTGGTCAGCCCTTCTGGACTTCCCAGTAAAAGACCAGCAGATGTATTTTCACGAATAGCTTCGTTTTCTCCTACCGATATATTCAAAGGACCAGCTTCATTGATGCTATTGTCAAAAAGTCTGTCTGTAACCGAACTTGGTAAAAAATCAAACTCTGTGAAAATTGTTTCATCAAACGGAAAATTTCCTGTTTTTTTGAAGGTATTTGTAATAGATTGAGGTGTAAGGGCCTTTTAATATGCTTCGCCAATGAAGGGACCTAACTCATAAATGGTTACGGGTTGACCTGGATGACTAACTAACCACGATTCTATACCCGCATTGTGAAATGTTTTAAATGGTTTAAGAGGTTGCGTTTTGTGTGAAGAGTGGGGTGGTAACATGAGAATGGTAACCCCATTTTATTTAGCATTTTCCAGTGCCTCTATTGACAAGTGAGACTCGTGGTTGTCAAATATTAGAAAAGATGGATTTTCTTTGGAGGAAGAACTATGCTCTATAAAATGTTTGAAGACCTCGGGGAACAAATCAGAGTTCATCCAGCCACTTGGTGCTGCCAGGCCTAAAGTTCCAGGCGGCGTTCCTTTAGTCATGAAATGTTTGAAATTCTTCCTAGGAAAAATTACTACTGGGGGAAGTGATTCTCCATTGGCGCAAACTATGGCACATGGCCACTAGTTACTTTGGAAATACATTTTATACCTTTGGGTGCAAGCACTTTTTGTGTTTTTTGTACAGTTGTCGTCGCCGTTTCATCCAAGTTGAACACCCAAGTGCCATCTGCAAAACTTGGATGACGTTTCTAAACATTTTCAAGATTTTCAAAGTATTTTTGAACGTTCATCCGATTGAATCCTGAAGCTCTTGCTAAACTACAAGGCTCCGGAGCTCTTAGAGTCAACTCTGGATGACGTGATCGGAAAGATCTTAACCATTCAACTCCAGCAAGTTTTTATCGTTCCCAAGAATTTGGAAATTTTATCTTATTAATCGTAAGTCTCGTAAGATAATTTCCGATAATCCACGTTCGTCAAACCATAAAAGTGATAGGCACAGTCTTTTAAATATTGAATGAGTGTTTGTTCTTGTTCTTCATTGAATATTTAGTTTACAGTGTAGTTAGGGACAAATCTATCATTTTCAATATTCTCCAAGAGCCGCTTTCATTTGTTCTTTTGTAAATTTTGCTTTTTTTCTAGGCTTCTTGGATCTTGCCTTACTGACAAGAAAACAAAAAGTAATATAAAATGTACCTACATAACGTGGTACACAGTGAACCAGGTTCACTGTGTACTATACCATGCTGGTTCACTGTTGGACATAATGAAGCATGAAACTAATTTACATCTACATAAAGCACTCAAACTGAAAAAAAGATTGCTGTATGTTCTAAACATTCTAACATTTGCTATCCAACATAGAAATGAACAAAGAGTATGTTAGCTTTTGCTCAAGAACAAAAAATAAACTTTCCATTTTTTTTAAATACGTACCTGAAAATCTTCGATTATCGACACAACCTACATAAAGAAATACTCGCTCTCGACTGACTGGTTAAATGAAGGCTAACATCACGTGGCTCAAAACGCTCCCTTGCATTCGTTTTTGAAGCTAATACGTTTGCCGTCATGGCGAATGATTCACTGTGTACCGTGGTTCACTGTGGGACAGTTTACCCTACTCACTAATTGCTTCTCGATTTTTCCTCCTTAGTTCTTTTCTGAATATTGTGATCTGCGTTATTTGAGCTGGATTTCACTCTGGGTCAGCTGTATTTCACTTATTTTTGTCGTGTCTACCCAGCCCACTGCTCTATAAGTAATGATATATTTTACGATCATGGTGTATATCCAGCGCAGTGTACTAGATCTGTAGCTCCAGTTATGTCCTGCCTGCTCTTTGCATACCATTAGAACTCTTGTCGTTTTGTTGAGGATTTGCTTGTTTGTTCCATAGTTTTTTCCCCTGAACACTGTTTACACTACCACTACACCAACACTAAAACTTTACACTATCTTACGCGCGTTTCGATAACCAAGTTATCTTTTTAAGAGACTGAAAGTAGGTGTTCAGTGACAAGTATCGCCAACGGTGCCAGAATTCCCAACTTAGCCATAGTTTTTTGTCTAGAGTTCTTCCTAGAAACTTAGCTCCGTTTTTCTTGAACTGAAAAAAAAAACGATTGAAGCCAATTAAATTAGGGCTGCTTATACAACAAGAATTTGAAGTACCTATTTTTCACACGATTAGACGTTTATCCCCATCAAAAATAAATCCCTTCGGGCGTAAATATTGAATGTCTAAAGTTTTTTTTTGTTTGATGACAGAAAATAAAAATTTTGATATGAATACGTCACCGGAAAAGTTTCTACAATTAAATCTACTAAATACAGAATATGGTTTGGCTTGTTTGGTAAAAAATTAGATAGATTCTCGAGACACCGTTTGATGGTGACCAATCGATAAACGTATAATAAATAAAAGCTATAATTATTTCTTCCATGTCCTATTTTCGCGTGTCATGTTCATTGGATAATGACAAGGTTGATTATGACGTGATTATGATAATTAATAGTCATAAACAAAAATATTATTGGTTAATATTTATGTTTTCACTATCTACGATTTTATTCTGTTTGCTTGCGTTATACTGCGTGTACTGGCCATATCTCAAATTCGGCATAAAAACTGTTAAAATAAAAGTGGCCTCGATAAAAACTTGGAATTTATTTACAGACTTGTACGTCCACCGCTAGAAGGTATTAAAATTTTACGAAATTTGCCCGATTGCGGGGCATTTTGAATACAATAAAAATATTTTACACAAGAATCTACGTATTTTCAATCCACGAGTTTGAGTCAGTCTTCTCAAATAGGAGAGGAAGCGTGAAAACGTTGTTATGGAAATCCGATTCTACTTGATCGATCCTCGCAGACATGCTCTCGTTGAAAAGAGCTTCTTTCCACCAATGTAAAAGTTACATACTCAACGCATGATAATGATTGTTGTGCACAGAGGGGGTTATTTAATGTTTTTTTAGAAGTCCAGTTTTCTTAAATACAGGGTGTTTCAGTGGGGAAGGAGCTAACTTCAACTGTAGATGGACATTACTTGGGTGGTTCCAAAAAAACCTATATTTAATGTTTTTTCAACACTTTATAACCGAGAACCATTGTGTTTTATCAATTTCGCCTATTTTTCGGACCTTATAACTTCCGAAATACCCTGTATATTATTTTCAAATTTGGTACACGTAATAACCATTCCCTGGAAACTTCATCAACGTATCACCAAAAAGATATTCCAGGTCTGGCTTAACAAAAAATTTCAAATCTCTTCTTTCCTAAAGACAACACCCTGTATACCCATGAATTTTTTTAACCGCTCTTTATAATCGAAAAGAGGTTAAAAAATTGAATCTACTCGTTGGCCCTTTAGTTTTTCGCAGACAACTATCAAAATTTTACCGCTAGGGCTATAATTTATGAAAGTTTTGGGGGTTAATAATTGGTAATTTTGAAAATTTTCGGCTTGAAATAAATTATCCTCAATTTATTTTGAGAAACATTCTAGAAATTCAATTGAGTTTGTAGGTTTACAGGTACAGACCACTAAAAAATGTGATTAGGGCCCTACTAAGGACAAACTCATTCAATATAATTCGTTTATTTAGAACCCTGTAAGGGATGTGTATGAATGTGGAAATGATGCACTTAGATTAACAAGAGTAAAATACGAAAAATACATTAGTTCAAAAAACGGAAATATTTCAATCAATTTTTATAATTGACATAAAATATTAATATAAAAATCTAACAATGTTTTCTCTGGATTATTCTTGATGATACTTTGATGGAATCACAAGGTAATGGTTATTACGTGTACCAAATTGCAACGTATTATAGAGGGTAATTTGGAAGTTATGAGGTCTGAGGTCTATCTACAGTTGAAGCTTTTCCCAATGAAACACACCATATAAGTATGAAGTTTTAGTAATGGATTACAAAAGTAAACCAAAATAAGTATCAAATTAGCGAAAACCGCATTTCGATATATTTTTCCTATTTCCTGTTTTCCTTAATTTCAAGTATTTTCTCTCTGATCTCTGGTTCTACTAAAAATAAATTGGCAATTTGGTACTCTTGAGATTGATTTCTCTTATCCTTTCAATAATTATTAAAATTATTTCGTTAAAGTCACCGGTAAAAGGCGTTAATGACCATGACCATGTTTTTGCTACTAGGACCACCAACAATATGATCGAGAGAACACAAAATGCCATTTAGAGTATTTTAAGAGCAGACATTGAGACTGCTGTTCAATTTACTATCCAAAGAGTGACCTTTGCGAGACAATTTGTCATCAGTTACTATGATTTCTTTATGTTATTCTAATTACTTATACATATAAACATTCGATATGTCTGTTTATTTCTTTCCATGGCTCACTACTTGTTAATATATAAATTGTGTTGAGTATATAACATTCACGTTGTTGTTCTCAACAAGACCCACTCTATAAAGATCGATTGAACAGAGCCGAACTTACAGGCGTTTTTCTATAACAAAGCTCCCACTCCCCCCAACCTTTTATTTTACAAGACAGACTTGTGACATGAAAATTTTTTCATGTAATCTGATCATGATTTTGTTTAAAATACCCTTCAATGAAGCAAATTTTTGTGAAATTTAGATTTTTTTAATTCTTATTATTTAATTACAGCCTCTAGCTCTAGTCTGTAAATAATTTCCAGGTTTTTATCGAGGCCACTTTTGGCTCTTTTTCAACTTTTATTGCCTGAATGTTAACGGTGGTCACTTTGAGGGCGTGATTAAATAGCAGTTTTTCCTTGTTAACAGTTGTCTTTTTAATATTTGTAAATTTTTCATTCTTTAAAGAGTCTTTCTATCATAACAAAATGTGGGAGCATACGAAAAGTTGAAAAAAAGCCAATTTTAAACAACGATTAAATAACAATGGAAGGCTAGTATCAAAGGCAAAACAAAATGATTGAATAGAGATTTACCAGACCTTTAAAATGAGGTGTGACTTGATACCTAATGCCATTTGAAAAAATGTAAGGGGTGTCTCCAGTAGGGAGGGGCTGAATCTGACGTTTATGACATTAGCGCCAAAAAGTGTCCCCCTCAATTCAAAAGTTGACGTGTCTCGGCATTTTTTATAATTTTCTAAAATAATGACATAAAGAATTTTATTCCATAAGTGGTTTCCACACTGTATATATTACTTGATCACACATAACAAAATATCAATATACAAGGTGATATAACAATATTAAAAAACAACCGTAACATTCTCTTCCCCGTAATTGAAGTGGATATAATTCAATTACAAATCTCCTTTCTTCCTAACAGCTAGTATACAAATTTCGTTAACAGAACGTCGAAATGTTCCATTTAAAGTTTTAACATCAACAACTCGTATAATTCCATCTTTCCCAGGATAAAGTTCTTGAATTCTTCCTCTAGTCCAAGTATTTCTTGGACTATCTGGATCAGTGACTAAGATGACATCGCCAATTTTCACTGTTCTTTTATAAGTTAGCCATTTTTCTCGTTTAACTAAACTAGGGAGATACACTTTTAACCATATTTTCCAATAGAGGTCAGTTAGTCTCTGGACTGCTTTCCATTTTTTCATTAGGACCTATTAAGAAATGATTTGGAGTCAAAGCTTCTGCATCTTCATAGTCGAGAGATACGTACGTCAAAGGTCTACTGTTAATGATATTTTCAACTTCTATCAATAAAGTTCTAAGGACGTACTCACGGGAAAATTTCTCTTTTAAAATCTCATTGAGGTTCTTTTTAATAGACTGAATGAGTCTTTTCCAAGCTTCAGCCATATTTGGCGATAAGGGTGGCAGAAAATGCCACTTGGTATTTTTCAAATTAGACTTACGGATAATTTCATCTTTATTTAATTCTTCTAATTTTTTTTAAGTTCTCTTCCAGCTCCACGAAAATTTGACCCATAATCTGAATATAGTACAGAGGGAAATCCTCTTCGGCATCCAAATTGTCGATAAATGTGGAGAAAGACATCAGTAGACAGGTCTTGGGCAATTTCGATATGAATTGCACGGGTTGTCAAACATGTGAAGATAACACCGTATCTTTTTTTGTGTGATCTCTTCACCGTTACCAAAATGGGTCCAAAACAATCTACTCCTGTTTTTAAGAAGGGTCGCAAAGTTGGCTCTATTCTATATGAAGGTAGTTGTCCCATTAAAGGAGGCTCCGGTTTACTTCTTCGGTTTTTGCATTCTCTTCAAATCTGCTTTACAGTTGATCTCAATCCTAAAATCTAAAATGATTGCCTCAACTTATTTATTACTGTTTCCTTTCCATGATGGTTTACTTTTTTGTGTTCTTCAAATATCAACAATTTAGATATTGGGTGTTTAGAGTCCAAAATTATAGGCTTTTTTGTAAAATCACTTAACAGTAAAGAATCATCTAGTCTTCCTCCAAATTTGATCAATTTTTCTTCCAGTTGACAACTGAGATTTGATAATCTACTGGATTTTGGTAGAGGCTTACCAGTCCGTAGTAACTCTAATTATTCACTAAATTTTTCTTCTTGAACATTCCTGGATAGATAATATTTTGCTTCATTGATATTTTCTAATACCTTCTACCTTATTCTTGTATTTACATTGTCTTATAAATCTTAAAATCCAAGCTGTCGTTCGTACTAGTCTGTTCCAATTAGAAAATCTTTTAGGATCAGGAAGTGCATTGGATAGTGATGTGTTTATTTTATTCTCTGAAATAACTGCTGTAAAGTCTTCTCTGATCTCTAAACATTCATCTTCTAAATTCAAGTTGGGCTTCTCGAAACAGTTTGACCAGGAAATATTTCTGAGAAAATCCGGACCACTCAGCTATCTGATAGAAGTGGAAAAAGCAATATCATCATATTTCTTGGTAGCTTCATCTGCAACATTATGTTTGGACGGTACATAAAACCAGTTTTCGGAATCAGTTATTTCCTAGATCTTTCCAACAAGATGTACCACAAACACTTTGTGTCTTCGTGATTCTGAAAATATCCAGTGTAGTACTGTTGTTGAATCACTCCAGTAAAACAACTTCTTAATATTCACTTCCAATTTCGTCTTAACGAAGTTACCCATCCTATCACCAATCAATGCTGCTTGAAGCTCCATCCTCGGAATAGATAACTGTTTCAAAGGTGCAACTCTAGCTCTTTAGTACAAAAAAGATAAATTCACATTTTTCTCATTTTGCCTCCGTAAATATGCAACAGCAGCATATGCGTTTTCTGATGCATCACAAAGTATGTGTATCTCAGTATTCATATCATCACTGAAATCCATTGAAAAATATTGACGTTGTATCTTGAAATTCACTATATATTCAAATTTCTTGTAAGATTTTTCCGTGAATTGTGAAGTTGATTGAAAATCCCAATGGATCATAAATTGACATTATAATTTTGAAAACTTCTAACTTCTAAAGTGTCACAATCCGGGAATCCTTGTGTATTTCTGTTTCACTATTAGTCCACGATATACAGAGTGTTTGTAAAGGTCCGTCCACTTCCAATTGTTCGGAAATTTCATTATCTATTAAACTTACTGTAGAGACATCATTAAGTAAAGCATATGTATTTACTACTATTTTCCGATTGCTCAATCATTGAACTGGTATAATTTTGAGAACTCTAGTCTCTTTTTGAAATATGTGATGATTCCTTTCATTTACATATTTCTGCGATGGTATGTTGTTCAGAATACTAGTATTATCGTGTGTTACCTCATTAGTGTCATTGCTTTGCAATACCTCCGTATGCAATAAAGGATTATGCATCTTTTGACAATTATCCACTTCACACTTCCTCTTTTTTGTGCATTTTTTGATTCCATGAATGAAACTTAGGCAAGGAATGCAAAGATGATTATTTTTCATGAAATTCCATCGTTCTCCAATATTTATTTGAGCAAACGTATTACATTTACTCAAATGATGATTTTTCTTTTTACAGAATGCGCATACCTTTTTCGTTGATGTTGTTGTATACGTATATTCAAATTTCCTACCTTGTTTGGATTCATTCTTCCCTGAAGTGGATGAGAACGAATTCTGTAAATGGCATACATCATCAGGTAATTCTTCCAGCCAATCTTGAAACTTAACGAGTTTTGGTATATTTTCACTGTTTATCTTCATTCTTCTTGTCCATTCAAATCTCAGTCTAATGGGCAACTTCCCGACTAAATCCTGTGATAATAGTGGATTACGCATATGGTCTTCTTGCTCAAGGTTTAGCATAGTGCCAACCAAATTCCTTACATTATCTGATATTATTAAATGTATCCTCTCTTGAACAAGGAATGTTCTTTATTTTTTCTATGACACTATTTTTTATGATATATTCTGGTCGTCCAAATCGTCTATCTAATAAATCTATAATCTTATCGACATTTTCAGGTGAAATCAACAGAGTCTGAACAATTTCACGAGCGTTGCCTCTTAGACATTTTTGAAGTCTTGTTTGATTCTCCTCAATAGAGTAACCACACATTTTAGTTGTATTGGAAAACTGACTCACAAAATTTGGCCATTCTAAAGGATTCCCATCGAATATAGGTAGATCTTTTGGTAAAGATTGTCGGATTAACATTCTCTCAAGATAATTATTACTGATATGGACTCTATTATCTCCGACATTATTCGCATGACATGAACTCGATTTATCTTCCAATTTAGACTTGTCAATATAAATCGATTCATCATTTTCTGCATCAGTTTGATATTGCTGATCGCTTACCCATTCTTGAATTCGAGACCTTTGACTACGCTCACACAAAGGATATTCCTCCTTCGGATGATTTGAAATATGACTACTGATGCAATTATTTTATTCTATCTGTGCAATTTTTAGTGCCAATTCCAAATCTAGGAGTCCTGTTTCTCTTTTTTCCCTTTCTTCCTCAATAGCGTTTCTCTTCTTGGCTATATCTAACTTTTCTTGTAGAATTTGGCGATGTATACTACCAGCTACTGATCTTATATTGCCTTTAGATGTTGTTTCTTGACTTTTTCTTTTAGTACCTTAATTATCTTCATTTGTAGACTTGTCTGGCATAATTTCTTTTCTAGTTATGGATTTGTGTTCTGAACCTTGATTCATCCAAACCTCTGTTGATTGTAATTTCTCAAACGTTCACTCCTTCTCATAGACATAACTATCCAAGAACTGTTCGTAACGCACTGAAGGACCAAATGTTGTAGATTTTACCGGTAAATATATGTATAATCCGGCTAGAAGTACCGAATATTGAAATCTGTGAAGAAAATCTACAAAATTACTATTTCTTCCAAAATTTAATTTTTCTTGACAAATCTTGACAACTGTCTGACTATACATATTACTTGATCACACATAACAAAATATCAATATACAACGTGATATAAAAATATTAAAAAACAACCGTAACACATTATATAGATATTTCTTGAGATTTTTATTTATAATTCATGTCTGGTGCCCCCGTCAAGTCGAGCAGATGCAAACGCACAGAGGAGTCGATAAAAGAAATAGCACACAGAAAGAAAAATATGTTGTTAGTTAACTAATCAAGTGACAATATATGACAAAGCTGTTGGATAGATGCGTCAATAGATTAACACAGGATAAAGTAACCTATTTGGTATCACAATAGATCCCTCAATATTTTTACATGTCATATTTGTGATAGGATCTCCTCACTCAAGCAATGTTTGAAATAAAGAAACTCCGAAACTTTGAAGCTATATATTCATGCTACCGAAATATGGAGATAAAAATATAAAAAGAATTGTGCTTTAAATTCATAAAAATAACCAAAAGAATAATGAATACACCACAAGAAACATTTTATTTTATTTTTTTCGGGCAGAGATAGGAAACTCATGTTCTAATGGGTCCAGGACCCAAACAGTGTTGGATTCATCCCCTAGGGGATGCCTACCAACCAAACCCACCTGAAACTCGCCGTTATCCCCGCCTCGGAATCACTACCCTAGCATACTTCAAGGCGGTCGGCGGTCCCTCGCACAATCTCCGCTCACACCGTCGTCTTCTCCCTAACTTTCGCTCCCACCTCTCCTGCCATATCGAGTCGTTCTCTCCCCCTGACCGTGCTCTCTACTATGCCACTCACCTCCATCCATTCCTCCTTCCTCCTCAACATTATCTCCACCTTGTTCTCCCAATACACCGCCTCCCCTAGTTTCCTCTCCAACTTATTAAGCACTTCCTCGTTCCTCCAGCATATAAACACATGCCCCACATCATCCTCCACTCCACACCTCTCGCACACTCCAGTCTCTCTTTTTCCAATCTTGCGGAGGTACCCTACTCTCAACCCATGTCCAGTGAACACCTGTGTCAAGAAGTAGTTCACCTCCCCGATTTTCCGATCCATCCAATCTCTCCTATTCCCAATCGCTCCTTTTAGCGGGCCCTCATACTCCTTCCACCCTTTCTCCATTTCCTCCTCCATCCATTCCTGTACTTCCTCTCTGATCGCACCCCTCCAGCGTTTATTTCTGGCTCTAGTCATCACGCCAATGGGTAGGTCCTTGCCAGCGCCGCTGCTGCCAGTCCACCCAGTGTCCTGTACCCCTGCACCACCCTCAGCAATATACCTCTCTGCACCCGCAGGAGTGGCCCAACCCTCGCATTCACTCCCGCTCTTTCCCCCCACACCTCCGCACCGTACAGCATACTCTGCTCTACCATCCTACCAATAATCCTTCTCTTCCACTCTCCCGGCCCCTTCAGATTACACATCAATCTCCCCAGCCATGCTGCCCTCGCTTTTCCCTTATCTGCCGCCTTCAACATGTGTGTTCAGAAGGATAATTGACTATCCAACCACACCTTTAGGTATTTCACAGACTCCTCCATACGAATTCTTCTTCCCTTCACCATCATCCCCCACTTCCCTCGCCTTGCTCCGTCCCTTCACTAGCAACCCCACCGTCTTATCTTCCGCCACTTCTAGTCCGCACCGCTCTATCTTCTCCACAATCTTCCTACACATTCTCTCCGCCTTCCTTTCTATCCTCGCCTCTCCCTTTGCCGTATATACCAGACACACATCGTCCGCATACACCGTGATCTCACATCCTTCTTCACATACTAACATACAAACCTCATCAAACACACTCCATAGCGTCGGTCCAAGAACCGAGCCCTGGGGCACTCCTGCCACCGTCTCATACCTCCTCCCTCTAGTGTCCACTATCACACATCCCGTCAGGTAGTCCTCCACTGGGTGAACCAAACCCTCCCCCACTCCAAGCTTCAACAATGCGCTCAAAACTGCCTGTTTGCTGACACTGTTGAACGCGTTCCCGACGTCGAGGAACACGAGTAGGGCCAATTTCTTGTTCCTCCAGCTGCCCTCCCTAGCCCTTTCCACCAAGCCCATTACCCTGCCCAGAGCCTAGATGCATGATTTTCTCTTCGTAAACCCGTGCTGGTTTTCCCTAAAACCCCCATTCCCACCAACTTCCTCCTCAATCCTATCCTCTATTATCTCCTCCATCAATTTACCCATACCACACAGCAGGCTGATGGGCCTGTAGTCCTCCGCCCGCTTTCCCTCTCTACCCGCATTCTTAAGTAGTATCACCCTAGCCACCTTCCATCCTTCTGGAAATTCTTTTTTCCTTAGCACTCTGTTGAAAAGCCCGCAGAAGGGGCAATAATAGCCAACAGCCTCTTCATCATATCACCCCTCAGGCTATCTATCCCTGGGGCTTTCCTTATTTTAATGTTCCTTCCCCCCTCATGTACTTCCCAGTTCTCTACCGGCCTTATCCCCCTCATTTTCCCTACCCCCCTAGTATCCTGGACTTCTAGAATCCTCCAACTCCTACTTCTCCCCTGTGAACAATTTGCCTATAACCTCCTTCTCCCAATCTTCCTCTAGCACTTCGTTCCTATTTTCACCCATCCTCTTCACCGCTATCTCATATGCCTTTTCCCATGGATTGTTTTCCAGGTCCCCCAGTAACTCTTCCCACTTCCCTCTTTTTCCCCTCTCCACCCTACGCTCCAGTTCCCTCTTCTTCTCTTTCTATCCCACTTTTTCCGCTATCCTTCCTCTTACTCTCAGCATTCGTCTTCGTTCTTTCTTACACTCCCTCCACATCTCCTCTATTTCCTCGTTCAACCAGTAATTAGCACTCCGCTCACGCCCATTGCCCTCTTTCCCTCTATTTTACAGCCCTTTATCACATTGAACAATCTACATCATGTCCAAGTCCCCCTCTCCTTCTATCTCCTCTCTTACTTTCTTCCTCGTACTCTCTGCCTCGGCCTTCGTCCACCTCCATCCCCACTCTCCCGATAAATCCTTTCTCCCCTTCCTTATATCCGTCTCGACTTACCTATGTAAGCTCAAGCTTTCCTCATCCTCCAGCACCCTCCAACTACTCACTTTTTCCCCTAGCCATTCACCACATGCTGTTATATCGATGAATGACCCGCACCGCCAGCCCGTTGGATGTCAACACTCCCTCCAGGATCTCCCCTCTTCTATCCGTTTTCTTCACCCCCAATGCAGTATTCTTATCATTGTAGTCCCCTGTCACCATTCTCCTAATTATCCTCCTTTTTGACACCCTCCGATCGTTCTCCAATCCTGTGATGCACCTCTCATATTCTTCAAGGCTGACATTTGGGCTTATATACACACTGTACACCACCATGTCTCCAATTCGCACTACCACCCATCCGTTTCCTTTCCTCACTTCATGCGCCCTCAGTCCATCTCCCACCACTCTTATTCCTGCCTCTCCTGTATCATCCATAAGCCATCCCTGCTTTCCCACATATCTAGCATTTACCTCAGATCCACACACCACATCCACTTCCCTCCTAAAAATCACTTGATCCAATATATCATGCGCTATCCTGCAGGAGATATATTTTCACTGCTCAAAACTATATTAATCATATCTTATTTTATTGAAAACTATAAAACCCATACTTTTGACATGTTTTGAGGTTCCCTAAAATGTATAGCGCAAATCCTTCCTTAATTCCCGCTTGATATCTGATTAGCCTCTCCCAACCCAACCTTCACTATAAGGCAATTGTCAACTATCTCCTCAATTCCGTCACGCTAACGCCAAACGCCCTCTTTTCGTTACTGACTGTTTTACAGATCAGACATATTACCGCATTAACTCGATTTCTATGCTTCATGTATTCATTCATATATTTGGGTTGTGCTCATCAGCCCAGGCACTTGAACTGAATCTTTGTACCAGTTCCCATGTTATCTACTTCCATTCCAGAATCTTCGTGTCTTCTATATAGGCCACAAGTTTGACTGGAGGGATGTTCAGAAGTTGTAATGGTTGTATTATTGCCTCTCCAAAGTGCTTCCGTCCGAGTTCTTGATATTCCAAATATTGGTTCAGGAACAGTGACTGCCGTTTTAGTTTCTGGTTTTGCTCGGGTGTCTGCAGTTTCATTCCCTACAATACCCTTGTACCCCGGGACCGAGGGCCACGGCTTAGCACCATGAACTTCAGCTCATGATCCGTTCAGTTTTGTTCAGTTCAGTTTTGGATCCTTCGGTGTAATGAAAAGCATCTAATGGCGTCAAAACAGGGCTGTTTGGTGGCCATCGATTGGTTCCAACATTGCCAATCCAAATTATAATCCAAGTATTCCTGGTTTCACATAGAATTTACAAAATTTCCTTAAAAATATTGGTTTAAACTCCCAGAATTATTGTCTGTTTGTTGGAGATATTAATATTGATTTATTGGATCTAAACGATGATACCATAAAATATTCAACCATCATGAGTGATTACGGATTTACATCCACTATTAATAACGCAACCATAATTACCGCTTGTTTAGATCATTTATTTATAAAGTCAAAAACTGATATTCTGGAAAAGATTATCCCGGTAGTAATAGGAACTGACATAACAGACCACTTTGCAATAGCGTTACAAATAGTTTATAATAACAAAACAAATAAAAAGGAAAGAGGGCACTATACTGAACAAATAAATTATGAAAAACTTGCTGACAATATCTCAAAAGAATCTTGGGACTCCATCCTAAGCTGTAGCGGTCCAGACTAAGCTACAGAGAAATGAATTAAAGTTATACAGAAAATCGTCAATGGATGTACCTTTTCAAAAAAACAAAATACAAAAAAAAATTACACCATGGGTTACAAAAGGTCTCATGGAATCCATTAGTAAAAAGAACAGATTGTTTCGACAAACAAAACTCCACCCTAATGACCATGATTTACTGCTAAATTATAAGACATAGAAATAAACTGCATTCACTTATCCAAAAAACAAAACGTAAATTTATGAGGAGAAGATAGAAAATAATTCTAATAACAAAGAATTATGGAGCATGGTACAAGATTTAAGTGTAACAAAAAAAGAAAATTTGAAGCTATTAAAAGTCAAATGGGAAATAAACTGACTCATCCAACTGACATTGCAAATGAATTCAACCAAGCATTTTCAGAGATGAGCGAAAAGTTAGCTAGACAAATTGATAAAAACCACTAATGAAAATGATTCTTTGCCAAACTCGATGGTTTTGTTACCCACAAATAGAGGTGGAATAGAGACATTAGTTTAGGAATTAAAAAATAAAAAGGCAACTGGTTTTGATGAGATAAATGCAGAGTGCCTAAAAGCAATTTCACCATTTATACTAGATCCTCTAGTATGTATTCTCAACTTGTGGATAGAAAAAGGGATATGGCCAAAATCCTTCAAAAAAGCAGTGGTAATACCAGTATACAAAAATGGAGAACGCTTAGAGAAAATTATCGACCTATATCACTCATTCCACACATGTCAAAGATTTTTTAAATACTGCTGAAAAATAGACTTATATCGTATATTAACAGATTTAATTCAATTTCTCCCAAACATTTTGGATTTAACAAAAATATCTCCACTCAAGATGCCATTTTAAATTTAACATCAAAAGCTTTTGAAGCAGCAAATGATAACAAGACGTCAAAAAATAATAGTTCAATACAATGATAACAAGGTTGCTTATGTGTTTTTTTGGATTTGGTAAAAGCGTTGACACTGTAAGCCATAATAACCTATTAGAAACCCTAGAAAATATTGGCATACGAAACAACTGTCTACAGCTATTTAAAAGCTGTCTCTCAGAGAAAAAGCTAGTAGTAGGGGTGCCCAGGCAAACAAGTGGTCAGAGAAGTATATCTTATGGAGTACCACTGGGAACAGTTTTAGTCCTGTCCCGTTTAATCTTTACATTAATGTCCTATTTTCATTGCGCAGTGCAGGACATATAATTGGGTTCGCTGATGATACTGCTCTTATTTATGGAGCAGATAACTGGTATAAATTGAAAACAAAAGCAGAAACAGATTTGAAATTAATAAAGGTTTGATAATAAAATACTTACCGTAAATTTCAATAAAACTGTTTACTTGCCATTCTTCAACTACAACCTAACTAGCGATCTATTCAAACCTCTGGAAATATCACAAAACGGAAAAAAGTTCAGTGTAAAACCTGTAATGCATGTCAAATATCTAGGTATTATTATAGATAGAAATTTGTATGAATTGGATGAAATATGTTTCCTCCATAAACCAACTTACTCCGGTACCAATAATTTGGTGAAAAATAAGAGCAATCAGATCCTGGCGAAATAATGATAGTATCAATTAACTATTAATAATAAAAATATCTCAAGAAATATCGACATTAGTGAAACTCTCTCAATAGTTTATAAATAATGTAGTATTAACAATAAAAACCCAACACCATTTAGAGCATTCACTAATATGTTAAGTAACGATGGTCCTCTAAATGCCCCAATATCATTGGAAGAACTATTAGAAGCCATAAAATCATCAAAAAACTCTACTCCATGCCCTGATGATATTCCCTTGATATTTCTTTCAAACCTCCCAGCTCCCGCCAAAACAAACCTTCTTTGTCTATACAATAGAATATTTTCATCAAATGAATTTCCAGATTCCCGGAGAAAAGCAATAATATTGTCTATCCTCAAACCTTTTAAACCCAAAAATGACCCATTATCTTATAGACCCATTACTTTGACATGCAACAGCTGCAAACTACTCGAAAAAATCGATAACAAAAGACTTCTGTGGTATCTTGAACAAAATAATCTGTTAACAGAAAATCAAAGCGGATTTCGACAGAACCGTTCATCCATAGACGATTGACAATATTGGACACTGAAATAAAAGATGCCTTCACCAACAAAAAAAACTAGTGGCCATCTTTTTCACACACCTGGACTCTTCATATCCTAAATTCCTTAGTTAAATTGGGTATCCAAGGAAATATTTTGAACTTTATTAAAAACTTTTTAATCAGAAGATCTTTTCAAGTAAAAAAGAACGGCGAGTTATCCGAAGAAAATCACTTGAACTTGCTTCCGCAAGGTTCAGTTCTAAGCGTAACTTTGTTATTGGTCGCAATTAATGCAATAACTCAAAATATCAACCTACAAATAAAAGCTTTATTATACGCAGACGATCTTGTGCTTTACAGTAAAACAAAAAACTTAAATCTCGCTACAACCATTCTACAAACAGCATTACATAAATTAGAAATATGGTCCTCTAAAACTGGTCTTACATTCTCAAAAGACAAGACAAATTCTATGATTTTCGATACCAAAAAAGTTACTAGATCTCTTTCCCTCAAAATGAATAACAATGATATAAAGTACAGTCATTCCTCAAGATTCCTAGGACTTAACTTCGACCCACAACTAAAGTGGAACATATTCGCAGGATTCGCCTTAACTCTCAACCTGGCCTTAACTTATCTAGCCATTAATTTGGGTCTGATACAATAACACTTTTAAGAATATACAATTCCCCGATTAGATGTAAATTGGATTACGGTGCAATAATTTACGATCCATGCATTAAAACTTAAATACAAAACCCTGAAAGGCTTCAAAATCAAGACGATGTTCCAGTTTGCAAGTAATTTCAAAAGCTATGCCATTAGACCTAAAACGTAAGTTATCGAAGAATAAGAATATTTTATCCTAACGCTTACATCAATGTTTTGAAAAATATTTTTCAAAAACAGTGACCGTTCAACGAAGAAGAAACAACTACTTCCCGGGCTACATGCCCCGATAGACATTGAATTACACTTCTAAGTCAAACGGGCTTGGTAAATCTACAAGATTTAAACCAACCATTCTGGTTTGCAGCTAGAAGGGACAACATAACTTGTAGACCGGTTTCGGTGTATTGAGCCTCATCAGTACAAGGTATATGTTATCGTCCGAGAGTTAATCCCGATCTGAATTTGTCTCTAGAATCACCAATTATACATACCTTCCAATGACGGAAACGTTACCAACTTTCCGACAACTTTACGATTTGATGTTTTTTTCTTCACAGGTCGTTTATATACAATCAACACTTATGAGGATTGTGATCCATTAATTTTATTCCTGGTCCTTTATTCTTACTCAGTGTGTCGAAACTCGTGTCTATTTTAAATACAATTTTTTATGACAGTTTTTTTTTCAGAGTAGTTTGCCGGTTAAATTTAAATCCTAAGGGTTTCTCGAACTTGGAAGTGGCTCCGTTACAACTTGTTCGATCACCTGGCAGATTTAAAACGTTCTTTCCCGTCTCGTGAACCAATATATTTTTTTAAGGTTGAAATCATAGTTTTCTGTTTCAATTTAAATCCAAAGGGTTTCTCGAACTTGGACGTGGCTTCGTTACAACTTTGTTCGTTCACCCGGCAGATTGGAAACTTTTTTTTCCCGTCTCGCGAATCAATATTTTTTTTCTGTTGGAACAGCAGCTTTCCTTGTTTCCTTTAAAGCCTGTTTCTTTGAGTTATGAAAGGTTACAAATAGTTATAATAATAACCATATAAAATATTTTGCAAGCAAATCGCCCAAGATGGTATTCTTACCTGAAGGTCTCGGATGATCTGCGGCGGGGTTGCAACCCTTCTTGACAATGATATAGTGGACTGTATCAGGGGTTCAATGGGGTTTTTCTTAAGGTTTCCGGCACTAGCGCGTAGGTCTTAACTGTTCACTTCAGTTCACTTCGACAACTTTTATCATTCTGCATTCGTCGCTCGAAGAGCTGGTTTTTGAATCGAAAATAATGTTTGTATACCGGAGGTCCGTTGAGTGTGAATACCACCAACGATTTGCATGAGAATTTGAGAATATTAAATTGGCTTACAAATTAAATATAAATGAAACAATGGTCAACATCTATTAAAATAAAATTAATGAATACTTAACATACCCCCCACCAAAATACATAGTATTTGAACTAACTTATTTAGAAACTGTTGGTAAAGGACATAACTTTACCGTTGGTCTTTGAAGAAGACCCTGACTGGTTCTGACATTAGCAACTCTCGCAATACCATCAGAACCTGGGAATAACTTCACAATTCTTCCCAACTTCCAATTTAAAGATGGAACATTGTCATCTTTAATAATAACCAGGTCGTTAAGTTTGAGCGGAATTTGTTGATTTTGCCATTTATTTCGTTGTTGGAGTGTATTTAGATATTCACTATGCCACCGTTTCCACACATCTTGCTGAAGTCTTTGTATAAGCTGCCATCGATCCAACTGATTCATATTTAAATGGGAAAGATCCGGATCGGCAACTGCCGTTGGTGGCTCTAGCATAAGAAAATGACTTGGGGTTAACACTGATAAATCATTGGGGTCTGAACTGGAAGAATAGAGCGGCCTGGAATTGAGAATAGCTTCAATCTGAGCTAACAGGGTGTAAAACTCTTCAAAAGTTAAAACTTGAGAGCCGACAACTCGAAAAATATGAGTTTTAACAGACTTTATGCCCGCCTCACTAAGACCGTTAAAATGTGGACCGGACGGAGGAGAAAACGAAAATTTAATTTGTTCTGATCCACAAGCCTTTTGCATATATTCATGGAGAATGCGGGAAGCCCCAACAAAGTTAGTTGCGTTATCGCAAAAAATATGGATGCATCTGCCTCGACGTGCAACAAACCGACGCAAAGCAGCAATGAATGCATCCGAAGAGAGACTGGATACTAATTCTAAATGTAGGGCTTTGGTGGCAAAACACACAAAGATACAAATATAGGACTTTTGTGACTTAATTCCACGTCCTTTAATGGGAGTGACCAAGAAGGGACCTCCATAATCAGTACCTACACAAGAAAATGGTTTAATTTGGTTGATGCGGGTAGGAGGTAAGTTTCCCATGAAAGGTTCGTGGGCCACAGGCTTCAGTTTAAAGCATCGAATACAGCGGCTCAACACACTCCGAATTGCGCGTTTGGAGGAGAGAATCCAAAAATTTTGAGCAATTAGGAAATGTAAATGCTGAAAACCTGGATGAAAATATTTTTTATGAAAAGACTCAATTATTAAATCTGTCAAACGATGTTGACGGGGTAAAATTGCTGGAAATTTTTTATCATAAGATAATCCCGATGACTGCAAGCGTCCCCCCACCCTCAAAACACCTTCGCTATCTAGGAAAGGGCTCAACTTTCTAAAAGGTTTTGATAACGTGGTGCCTGCTTCCAAATTTTCAATTTCTTGTGCGAAACAAATATGTTGCACTCTTTTAGCGAGAACCAGTAAAGCTTTATGCAGTTCTGAGGAAGTAAAAGAATCCAATGATTTCTCTTGAGGATTTCTTAAATTGGCTATAAAACGTAGCGCATAAGCAATAATTCGTTGAATTTTACTCAAGGATGAGTATTTATCCAATAGAAGGTCTAATGTGTCCAAATACATAAGTGTTACAAGAACTGAGGGTCTTTCTTCCGGACAGGGAACTGAAGCAAATTTGAGATTTGGCCATAGGGGCTTTGGAGACACTAACCAAGGTGGCCCCTTGAACCACAACGGATGATTAAGTATTTGACCGGGCAGAAGACCACGAGAGGCACAATCGGCTGGATTATCGGAGCTTTCAACAAAATGCCAACGGTCAGGGGGAACCTTTTCTTGTATGTGAGCTACACGATGGCCGACGAAAGTTTTCCAACGAGAAGCGGGTGATTTAATCCATGATAAGGTTACCATTGAATCAGACCAAGCAAAAATTTCACTAATTTCGAGATTATCTCGGAATGCGTTAAGGACAAATTCTATTAAATTGGAAAGCAAAACAGCTGCACACAGTTCTAGTCGGGGAATTGAAAGAGTTTTAAGTGGGGCCACTCTGGATTTAGCAGCAATTAGGTAGATTTTGGAGGCGCTATTCTCTGAAGTAAATTTGAAATATATTACACTGGAATACCCTTTCTATGAACTATCTGCAAAGCCATGCAGTTCACAAGAAATATATTTTTCAGGCAAACAGCGAGGAATATTAATATGTGAGAGGAGCGGAAGTTCAGTTTTATACTGATTCCATTTGTCGACTATGTCCGATGGGGGTATTTGATCCCAATCTAAACCCAAACTCCACAGACGTTGTAAAAGATGTTTAGCTAGGAAGGAGAGTGGAGCTAAGAATCCAAGGGGGTCATACATTCGAGCAACTTCTGAGAGTATTATGCGTTTAGAACAGAATCTGTCCAGGGGTTGAATATCATAAGAGAAAACATCTACCGAGTTATTCCACCGCAATCCCAAAACTTTCACCACAAAGTCATGGGAATCAAAGGAAGACAAAGAGTGTTGGCAAACCTCAGCAGGGAGACTCTGCATTAACTGTGGATTATTACATGCCCACTTTCGAAGAAGAAAACCTCCTCTTTCCAGCATGGAAATTAATTCTGATTGAAGAACTTGGGCCTCTAGTAGAGTTGAGGCACCTGTGATAATATCGTCAATATAGATATCAGAGGATAAACACTTAGCAGCTCGAGGAAAATTGTCCTTTTCCTCTTGTACTAACTGCTGAATGGTACGAAGAGCCAGGAAAGGAGCGGACGATACTCCATAAGTAACAGTGGTAAGCTTAAAATCTCGAACGGGATCTTCCGGAGCGAAGCGCCAAAGAATTCTTTGGTAATTCTGGTGCTCTTCCGATATTGATATTTGCCTATACATTTGCTTAATATCAGCAATAAAAGTAAAGGGATGAAGTCTGAATCGCAATAAAATTTCAATTATATCCTTTTGCAACTTTTGCCCTGTGAAAAGAGTGTCGTTCAGCGAGAAACCTGCGGGAGATTTACAGGAGGCATCAAATACAACCCTGAGCTTGGTTGTAGCACTATTAGGATTTATTACGTAATGGTGTGGAATATAATAGATTTTGTCGAATAAAGAAGTAGGAGAGGTCTCAACCATGTGACCATTGGAAAAATAATCTTTCATAAAGCTGTTATATTCATTGTAAAGCTGGGAATTTTTCAACAGACGGTTTTCCATATTTTTAAATCTCTTTAGAGCAGATATTCTGGTATCTCCAAAAAATGGATCCACGGTTTTGAAAGGAAGAGCAACACTGAATCGACCCGTAGATATTCTCTTAAGAGTTTTTTGGAATATTATTTCACATTTTTTATCATCATCGGCAATAGGTAAAGACCGAGGAATATTTTCAAGTTCCCAAAATTTTTGAAGGGTATTGTCTAGGGACGAGAGACATGATGAAAGAAAAGAGTGTGAGGCTAATGGTTTATTCGCGGTATTAATTTTTCCCATCAAAATCCAACCGAATAGAGTGTTAACAGCAATCGGTTCCCCTTTTGCTGTTTGAACTTTGTCAGGTTTAAAGATTTTTGCAAATATATCTGATTCCAGTAACATATCTATAGGAGACGAAATGTTAAACATCTTATCAGGCAATTCTAACTTAGAGATACAAGGAAATGTATCGACTGAAAATGATTGAACGGGCATATTGTTACAAATGGTTGGCACTATTTGCGCATCCAAATTGAATAAGGGAGTGGACTTGTTTAAAGGTTTTAAAATACAACTTAGAGACTTGTTAGAAAAAGTTCCAATATCTTCGACTTCTCCTATTTGCATAGGAGTGTTACATCTGGGCAGACCCAATCGGCGGGCGCATTTTTCAGTAACTAAAGAGACTTGACTACAACTATCAATTAAAACTAACCCTTTGAAAGTTTCCACGGCAATCCAGTACTTCTACCTGGGCAGTAGGGAGTAAACTAGTAGAACGTACGGACGTGTGAAAGACAGAGGCGATTTTAGGATCAATAGGATCTAAATTAGAAATTTGAGTTGAAGTGGAAGAAGAGGGTGCATCTATAGCAGTTATATCGCTATTTACGAAAGGTTGTTGATCGAAATGTAAAAGAGTGTGATGTCTTTTGTTGCAAATTCTACAACCACCATTAGAAGTACAATTCTTTGAGGTATGTTTGGTTCCTAAACAATTAGTACACCACTTGTATCGCTTGGATATCTCGTATCTTTCCTTTGGGTGCTTGGCACAAAAATCAGGACACTTATAAACCGAGTGGTTATTTTTACAAATCACACATTTAGTCAGATCGGTAACATTAGCAAGACATGCGGAATTGTACGGTTTAACATTTTTATTTTGATATTTACTTGAGTCATTCCTTTTAGAAGGTTGAATTAAAACAACTGAATCGTAAGCATCGCATTGCTTTTCAAGAAATTTATATAAATCCTCATATTTAGGAATTTCGGACGCAAAAGTGGCATTTTCTTGTTCGAATCTCTGTAAAGTTTCCGAATCAATTTTTTTGCTTAAAAGGTGAAATAGTACAAAATCCCACTCTTTGACCGGTAGCCCCAAATTTTTTATAGCTTCCAAGTTATCGAAAAACAGTGCCAAAAGATGTCTAAGATATTTTGGGTTCTCCGAAGTTAATTTTTGAGAATTATAAACTTGTCCCCAATAAAATATGGCTAACGCACGCGTATTTTGATAATGCCTAATCAATTTACTAAAAGCTAAGTCATAACTAGCTTCTGTAAGTTTAATATTTTTAATGAGAATTAAAGCGTCATCAGACAAGGACGACAATAAATATCTAAATTTTTCAATTTTTGTAAGAAATTCATTAGTATCTATAAGAGACTTGAACAGATCAAAAAATGTTGGCCATAATTTTAAATCTCCCGAAAAAACCGGTATATTCAATTTTGGCAGCTTTATATTTGAACCTTTGTTCTTCGAATGCAAAGTAGAGTCAGTATCAAACAAATCTGAATAAACACTCACTATATGAAAATATTTATTATCTACTTCCTGTCTGAGCAATGTTTCAGTATTTAGATCTGCCTCCTCATTTGCAGCCAGAGCAGTAATAATTGTAGAATGCTGAAGGTTAAAGTCACTGTAAAATGTTTTTAATTCAGCATATCTAGCTTTGAAATGGCTGTGAGCGCCTTGTTCCTCCTCTGCCTGTATAGCAAGGTCGTACAGTACTGAAATTCTATCAGAGGCTGAGTCTCTAAGAGCTTTTGCTTGACGTAATCTAGCCGCCATTGCGATCCAATAATAGGTTGATCTAATGCCAAACCTTTTACCTATATAAAACTTATGAGTCTAGAAATAATGAATTTCAATTGATAAAGATATTATATAGGAAAATACAGGTTAAAGTTATGCAACTCAAGCTAAAATACCTGATGAATATTCCACTCAATCTTTATACTACCTAATAATCTGAGACAACTAAATTATAAGACCAATACACAAAAGGGTAATAGGTATTTTAAAATATTAAAGTAAATAGAGGGAGAAGATTCAATCTTTATTTCAATAATTATTTTTTATTGAGTAACTAGAGTTGAATCTAATATATATTTAGTACTCTTGAGAATAGAGCTATTTAATGGGACAAACTGTATTAATGAAGTGAACTTATTTAAACTAATTATATTATGTTTAATAGATAAAGTCGAATTTTGGACAAAGTAAAACTGGTTACAATTATCGAGAATGCTAAAGCCAATTGACCTTGAGACTTATAAAAAGTTTATAAAAATAAAATGTTTACACTTTCAAATTTTACAAAGTTTAAAATTAACATCCCGGTAGAAGTGACCAAAATGTTTCTTTGAGTTATGAAAGGTTACAAATAGTTATAATAATAACCATATAAAATATTTTGCAAGCAAATCGCCCAAGATGGTATTCTTACCTGAAGGTCTCGGATGATCTGCGGCGGGGTTGCAACCCTTCTTGACAATGATATAGTGGACTGTATCAGGGGTTCAATGGGGTTTTTCTTAAGGTTTCCGGCACTAGCGCGTAGGTCTTAACTGTTCACTTCAGTTCACTTCGACAACTTTTATCATTCTGCCTTCGTCGCTCGAAGAGCTGGTTTTTGAATCGAAAATAATGTTTGTATACCGGAGGTCCGTTGAGTGTGAATACCACCAACGATTTGCATGAGAATTTGAGAATATTAAATTGGCTTACAAATTAAATATAAATGAAACAATGGTCAACATCTATTAAAATAAAATTAATGAATACTTAACAAAGCCAAAGGGTCTTTCGAACTTGGAAGTGGCTCAGTTACAACTCGTTCGATTACCCGGCAGCTTTGGACTCCATTGAATAATATCTCGTTCAAGTTACCTATTGGTTCGTTAAAGTTTTCCGCTCTCCTTCAAATCCAGAGGGTTTCTCGTACTTGGAAGTGGCTCAGTTACAACTTGTTCGTTCACCCGGCCGATTTGAACCGTATTTTGATAACCTGACCGGCTTTGACTGTTACGTCCGTTATAGTACCAGGTCTATGTTGTAAATACCATATTTTTTCATCCGTTGTTTAAATTAAATAGACCACAGAGTATTAATAGACTAAAGGTTTGAATTCCTATTTTCTTCGTTATTAACCGCAACTTATTGAATGGAGAACCAACATTTGGCTTTTCCGTGTTGTAATAAATTAGTTAAATTATATTCAACAAGACCCCTGAAATTTTTCGTAACCTCTATCTGATGCTATCTGGAACTCTTGACGCTAAGAGTCAAAGGGCCGGAACAAGCCACGTTAAAAATCTGGCGCCCGAGATTTTAACCGAAATTTAGCATCAAGGGTGTCCATAGTGACGTGTTCTTGTGGCAGAAGCCACGTGTAGGAATTGAAACGCGTTACAAAATGGTGCCCGAGCAGGGACCTGACTGTTGATTATTGAAAGCAACGCTTTATTCCGTTTTCGTTTTACTGTATTATTGCAGAGACCCGATTGTTGATTATAATAGGACCTGTTTTATACCGTTTTAGATTTTTTTAGCGTTTTATTGCTTGAACCGTTTTAGTCTGTTTTGATTGTTGTTAAAACAGGAACCGTAAGTCCATTTCCGTTTTTTTTTTCATCCCGATTGTTCATAAGGGGCAGAAGAGACTTGTAAAATTTTTAAGAATAAGAAATATTTCTCCACGGCCCGTTTCTGACCGATCCGATAACGTAACCGTTCCGACCATTATGGCCAACCCTCCGCCGAATGAACATGACTGGAATCCAGACCCGGCCGCTTTCATTGAAATAATTGAAGAAATCTGTAACGCCAGGAATGTTCAAAAAGATAATTTGCTACCAGTACTACCTGAATTACTGTCCGGTAAGCCCGCACTATGGTACCGGAATAACCGAAGCAGATATACTTGCTGGACTGATTTTGAAGCCGATTTCCGAATTTTCTTCTTTCCCGTAAAGAAGAAATGAGTCCGCCGGTACTTACATTACCGAACTCTAGACTCTGATGCGGCGACATGGAAAGCTGACTGCTGAACAACAGTTAGCCTGGCTATACCGTAATCTGTTGCCCGAATACCGTCTGAAAATCCGAAAAGGGGACTTTAAGGATTTTTCCACATTTTGACGAGTAGTAAGGGAATATAAGCTCCTCAGGAGGGAACTCCAGAACGTACCCAATACCAGTGGACCGAACCATGAGCCAGCCCGACCGTAGCCGATAAGTACAACAAGATATGGACGTCCCATATCACGACGTCTGATCCATCTAGAGAGTCCATCGCCGATCCCAGCCAACCTTCACCGACCAATACTCCTCGCCGTCCGCCGCCTGATACCACTCGTCACCCGTCTGGATCATCTTCCCGTCCACCCCTCTGTTTCCTTTGTGGTGAGTCTGGACACTACCGCAACAACTGCCAAAACCCGCCGGAGATATTCTGTTCTCGTTGCCAGAAGGGGGTAGCAAGTCCGGTTGGAATATTGGAGGCCATGAACCCACCTATAGAAGAAATCGATGTTGCTGTCCCGATAATATGTAAGGAAGATACCAACTCTGCGTCTTCCCTGGTGTTAGGGGTTTCCAAGGAGCAACCTGCTTCCGAAGTCTCTGCGTCTTCCCTGGTGTTAGGGATTGACACGGAGCAAACTGTTTCTGAAGTCTCCGCGTCTTCCCTGGTTTTAGGGGTTGACAAGGAGTAAACTGAATAAAATAGAACCATGCCACACTGCGATTACCGGATTGTTACCAGATCATTTTATCTCAAAACAATCACTGGTTTCTAATTTTGAGATGTCAGGTGTTGAAACACACCTCACATTCGTTATTGTACCTGATAGTTTTCTAGAGCACGACTTATTGGTCGGGTGTAATTTATACAATGATCCTGATATTGTAACAATAACCAACCACGCCGGTACTAAAATTGTCAAAAACAAGGTAGCGAGAGTCTTGAACATACTGCCAACGTCACTTGACTTTGCCAGATATACATAAGCTTAAACTATTGGAGGTTCTTTCCCATTACGATATGGCTGATGGCGAAAATGCTGTTTCTTGTGTAAACAACGCTACAATGCACATCAGACTTCGTAACGAATTTATCGTTAATAGAAGTCCCTACCGTCTGTCCTTCAATGAAAGACAAAAAGTACAAGACATTATTGGGAATCTACTAGCCAACAAAATCATTCAAGAAGGCGAGTCACCGTTCGCAAGCCCCATACTTCTCGTCAAGAAGAAAGAGGGCTCTTACAGGCTGTGTGTAGACTACCGCGAGCTTAATCGACACACTATTAAAGACCGCTATCCACTGCCTCTGAAAGATGACCAGTTAGACCGTCTTGGTAAAGGTGTTTACTTCTTTAGACATGTCATCTGGGTTCCACCAGATCCCCATTGATCCAGAGTCAGTCCACAAAACAGCATTTATCACGCCCGATGGGCACTTTGAATACCTACGCATGCCCTTCGGGTTAGCCAATGCCCCGGCAGTATTCCAAAGAGCAATAAACAAGGCACTAGGAAATCTTAGAAATACGATCGCTTTGGTATATCTAGACGACGTGTTAATTCCATCTGAAACTTTCGAAGAAAATTTAAAATCATTGAAACTGGTGCTACAGGCTCTCAAAAACGCAGGATTCACTTTAAACTTGCAAAAATGTAATATTTTACAAAATAAATTAGAATATTTAGGCAGAGAAGTATCAGGGGAAGGGATACGCCCAGGAATGCGAAAAGTGGAAGCTTCAAGAAGATCACCTATACCTACTACTGTAAAACCCTTCTAGCTGCAAACCAGAATGGTTGGTTTAAATCTTGTAGATTTACCAACCCCGTTTGACTTAGAAGTGTAATTCAATGTCTGTCGGGGCATGTAGCCCGGGAAGTAGTTGTTTCTTCTTCGTTGAACGGTCACTGTTTTTGTAAAAATTATTTTTCAAAACTTTGTCAAAGCGTTAGAATAATATATTTTCATTCTTAGACATCTATTGTTAAAACGCTTTACTAAATACGACAATTTTACAGGAAACTGTAATAATTCATTTTTGTTTCAAGTCCACGTGGCTTGTTGTCTCATTCGAATTTTGGTTTGTGACTTATAGGTGAGATGTCGCTATTTTCGCAACCAAAATATTTCCGTGACTGGACTATATGTATGGTTGTTGATTATAGTCACATTTCAGTCCGGGATTAACTCTCGGACGATAACATATACCTGCGGCTTCAAAGGAATTTTAGTTCGCCCTTTCTTAGCGACAGATTCAGAGAGACCACAGAAGCGCAGGTCACAAGTAAAAATCAATAATTCCCTCGAAATGCCTGCTACCACTTTAACGTTAATATAAGAAACAAAAGTTACTGTTTCATCCCCCTAATAGCCCGAAAAAAAAATTTCAGTGAAATAAATTTTTTTTTATAACAACCAGAAAACCCCCCGCAAGATTAATATACGCCGAACACTAACCTAACCTGCACATGAAAGAAAAAAAAAGAAAACAAAGACGCCATTGTCTTCCGATATCATCTTTAGTCAAGGTTAAAATATTGGTGAGAAAAACCAACCAGAACTATAACCACCCTTGGAAAGACCTCGCGTAAGATGTTCGTCAGCGTCGTGGTTAACTTCCCTGGTAGTTATAATCCGGGAAGATCCTTCACCCCAACATTACACCTTACTAAGATATCCAACAAAACTTAAATACTAAGTGAAATGGAACAACGTCCAGAAAGATATATTGAATGGTTCTCTGAATTCATTACACTGCGACTCAATCCTGTGAAGTCTTACCTCCCCAATTTCTCAAGTAATCGTAACACCCTACACCCTCGGAGGCGATGGTTCCCTTAAATCTGGCGTGTCCATCCATGTAAAACGAAACTCATACAAGAAAAACTGGTTCAATAATTGTCCCAAAGACTGACAACACAACAAGACTCGCACCCATAATGAACTCAGGCCGTAACAAAAAAAACTAAAAAACACGGTAACTATTTTTTTTGCAGGAAAATAGGAAAAACCTCCAAAAATTCCGTCATGGGAATGCTATTGCAGATATATGGCGTCAAAATCGGGACTAAAATTATTCATACATAAGAAAATATATGTCGTAATTAGACGGTCTTATAAGACCGTCATCATCGGGATAAGATATTTCGTCAATAGCCATTTAAGAGTCAAAAGAAAACTTAAAAATGTAGAAATAGTTAGTTACACTAAAAATACGGTACTAAAATTGGAACAGACAATCAATCCTGCACTAACATCTGGTAAACCAAGATGGCATAATCGGTGGTGAGGTATTAATTTCTGAACTTATTTATAGCGTAATCTACAAAAATGAACTATTGGGATCATTAGAAGATTCAAATTCAAAGAAATTTAAGCAATAGTAAAGGTATTACTACAAATACGGTAACTACTAAACTTGGAACAGACAATTAATCCTACATTAACATGTTTACAAAACGATGTCATATTCTGAGATGTGGTATTAATTTCTGAACTTATTTATAGTATTCTTCTCTAAAAAAAATATCAAAAGGAATCATATATATAACTTAATTTCTGCTTAAGCCATTTAGAGAAATAGTGAGGAAAAGATAAAGATACTTGTCAAAAAAAAGACATAAGGTACTGTACTAAATAATATAATTATCTGCTTGTTGAAGATTCAAAATAAGAAATTAAAAGATATTCTAATCTACTAATAAGTTATTTCTTTAACTAATATAAAGAAACCATGGGTTTGTGTGGAACGACAATTTTCCAATCAGTAAGATTACTAATGTGAGAATATTTGTTATATAAACATGCACCACTAAATGATGTTTAGAGATATGAGACCCTCAAAAAGATGTTGAGCACCAAAATATGAGCCAAAAAAAAGGTATTTATGTTCACTTCTCAGGGTTGAAGTTATGAACGTGGGTTCTTATGAACCTAGAGTAAATTGCAGAGAATAGTCTAATCGGATAACATGATTTAGAGCTATTGTAATAATATCTTGTAAGTAAATACCATGGGCGCCACAAAGTTTTCTCAAAAACTTTGAAAAGACCTACAAAGACTCTAGGTAGCAGCTATTTTGAAGTTTACTTGTTACTGCAGGTAGGTAGTTGAAATTAAAAATAAAAGACAGTCTCAATGATTACTAAGTCTAATGAAAATAGTGATGAATAGTGATACAAAAAATACCATAGTTATACAAAGAAAACAAAAATTATCTTGACTGCTTTTAGTTGGTGTTAGTTAAGTTAGTGTTATTTAATACTAGGAAAGATATGGGAACAATATAAATGCCATACAAGTAAAAACACTATCCGCTCTTAAGCTACTTATCTGTAGTGACGCTTATGTTTGAGGTCCCTCGATGGTTGTGGGTAACCTGTAGATATAAAAGTCTTCTGCAAAGTTAGCTAAATCTTCCGGTAACTTCCGGCAAGCTGTGTACTAAGCTTCACACAGGAACCCTAAGATGCACCTCAGGCTTTGTAGTAACCTCTTAGAAACTATCAGATATGGGTAAATTGTAGATACAGGCCTTGTATCAACCTCGGAAAAACCCCATAAAAAACCATATAGAAAACCATAATAAAAACCGCTAAAAGATATAAAAAATAACAGTTTCCATCATAGCACAATTTTTTAAAACCACCCCCAAAGAAAATAATAATTTTACAGTTAGGTGATTTACATCAAATCCTACTTAAAGGAATAACAACAAAAAAGTTTATAATTAAATGTTTTACATTTACATTATATTCAAAGAAAGAAAAGGTTTTCACAATTAAATGTTTTACATTTCTAACTAAAGAAAAAAGTGAACAGACATGCCCCTGGAAAGTTTTTGTTTTATAAATTTGGTTATCTTTGAATTCTGTACAAATATGTTAGGTAATAGAAATATGAGAATTTAGGAATTATACAACAGGTAAGTGAATAGTAGTGTCGTCTGCAAAATTCAATAGGAAGAACAGATATTCATTTTTTATAAGCTTCCGCCATGTAAAAATATTATCTGTCATTCCATTTAAATCCAAACACATCGACAGTTTAGTTAATCTATATGTCTTTAATTAATGTAGTAAAACTTACCAGAGATTAGAATTATCGTTTAAACCATTTATTTAACAACCATTTATTGTTTACAAATTATAATTCTTCAATATCTCTGCAGCTTCAAAGGAATCTTAGTTCGCCCTTTCTTAGCGACAGATTCAGAGAGACAACCCAGCCTGCTTTTACAACTTCCTCTCTGTCTTAGCGCAGAACCACAGAAGCGCAGGTCACAAGTAGAAATCAATAATTCCCTCGAATTGCCTGCTACCACTTTAACGTTAATATAAGAAACAAAAGTTACTGTTCAATAGTCACATTTCAGTCCGGGATTAACTCTCGGACGATAACATATACCTTGTACTGATGAGGCGCAATACGCCGAAACCGGTCTACAAGTTATGTTGTCCCTTGTAGTTGCAAACCAGAATGGTTGGTTTAAATCTTGTAGATTTACCAACCCCGTTTGACTTAGAAGTGAAATTCAATGTCTGTCGGGGCATGTAGCCCGGGAAGTAGTTGTTTCTTCTTCGTTGAACGGTCACTCTTTTTGGAAAAATTATTTTTCAAAACTTTGTCAAAGCGTTAGAATAATATATTTTTATTCTTCGACATCTATTGTTAAAACGCTTTACTAAATACGACAATTTTACGGGAAACTGTAATAATTCATTTTTGTTTCAAGTCCACGTGGCTTGTTGTCTCATTCGAATTTTGGTTTGTGACTTAGAGGTGACATGTCGCTATTTTCTCAACCAAAATATTTCCGTAACTGGACTATATGTATGGTTGTTGATTATAGTCACATTTCAGTCCGGTATTAACTCTCGGACGATAACATATACCTTGTACTGATGAGGTGCAATACGCCGAAACCGGTCTACAAGTTATGTTGTCCCTTCTAGTTGCAAACCAGAATGGTTGGTGTTCGAAAACAAACCATTTGTATTCGAACTTGCATGCCTTCACCCTACCCCCTTCTATCACATCCGAAATAAGTTTGTAATCAGTTATAAAAGTAACTAAAAAATCTACCAGTGTTCCAGTAAGTGAGCAGTTATAATTATTTCAAAACTCACTATAACGTAACCGTCGATATAGAAACAAAAAGTTAGTTAGGAATTCAGTTGTCTGTCAAGTTTGACAAAATAAAATATGTTTTTTGAGTTCCCGACTATTTTTTAATATAAAATGGATTAATGTTCCTTTAAAACTCATCGTAGTACCATCCACAATAAAAAACACAATCCTCTTTCTCCGCTACTAAGCCTGTAATCCATATGCCGCTGGTATAAAAAGTAAGTAAAAAACCAAACCAGCTTCAGGAAAAATATACAGTCCGCTCAGCTCATTTCCCAAATGGAGGAGAGAAGTGAATGGAAAACAATCCTCCATTTTATGGTCCTTCGAGCCGGATGCCAGTTATGGTCATTCTTCAAGTGATGCCAGTCAAGTCCCTTCTCTACTGCACACCATATTGAAACCGAAAGGTAGTATCTTTTAATAAAACTCTGTTCAATTTCACGTAAACTATCTAATAAAAATAGTATCAAAACTATAGTGAAGTGCCGCTATTGAATTCTGCATTTCCCAAGAATAAAATTGAATCAGTGCTTAGATTATAAGAAAAGTAGATAAGTCTTTATAGAAAACCAGCTGTGGCCAAAATAGTATATTTTGTTTGTGTTCTGCTTTAATACGTTTCAGATACTGGGAGGTTAGAAGAAGTCTTATATTAAAACGTCAAGTCGTCGTCTGTTTTAATATGCGTGATTATTGATTTACTTTCTTTCTGATTTAAATTTATTGAATTTGCTATTGATTTACACTGTTAATTTTATTGTTCGCATGAGTTGGGCCACAGCAATTCTGTTTAAGTTTTAAGTTTAATAATACTACAGATGGTGGTTTCTGAGATCTAGAAGCTAGAAACACAAAAAGTTTGCTCATTTAACTCTATTGCTCTTATAGTTCGGGAGCTTACACCCGAACTTTCACTCTAATCTGATAACCTTATATCTTGGGGTTATTCATAGTTTGTGATTTGTTCTCTGACGCCGTCATAGTTCGGGGGCTAACGCAATAACTTGTTAGTTTAACTCTATTGCTCTTATAGTTCGGGAGCTTACACCCGAACTTTCACTGTAATCTGATAACCTTATATCTCGGGGTTATTCATAGTTTGTGATTTGTTCTCTGACGCCCTTATGGTTCGGGGGCTCATGCAATAATTTGTTAGTTGTAAACTATTGCTCTTATAGTTCGGGAGCTTACACCCGAACTTTAACATTGCTCTGATAACCTTATCTGTCGGGGCTACTAATTTTCGATCTCTTAAAAAGCAAAGACGCAATTGTACATCTCAATTCGAACGCATAGTAAATTGGTACGCGGCCAACAAGGATTGTCGCGATAAATTCGAATTGCAGACTCGAGTTGACATGCTCACTCGAACTCTAGAAACTTATATTGATACCCAAGATCAGATAGAAAATCACAAAGATTACAAAGATGAACATGAAAATAGGGAAGAATTTGAAAATCGCATTGTGAATGTAATTAGTAACTTCAAACGAATCATAGAATCCGTTACTGTATTGACTCCTAAAGCCGATCCTTCTACTTTTCATGATCGTAACATAAAGCTACCTAACATCCATTTACCAATATTCTCTGGTAATTGCGTGGAATATCCATCATTCATTGATCTTTTCAATGCATTAATTGGAGATAATTCTAAATTAGCTTCTAGATCTGAGAAATTCTACTATCTTAAATCGTACTTACAGGGCGAAGCGTTACAAATAGTGGAAAAAATACAGGTAACTGATGATAATTACGCGATAGCTTTGAACCTTCTTGAAGATCGGTATAGAAACAAGAAACAAATCGTCATAAATCATTATCAGCAGTTATTGGCTCTTCCTACTATACAAAAGTGTAGTTCTCAAAATATGCGACAGTTTTGTGCTAGCTCCAAAGCTATACTAGATGCTTTGGATTCAGTTGAACCCAATAAGGAAACACTATTTGACTCGTTAATAGTTCACCTCCTGGAACAAAAGTTCGATTTCAACACTCGTCGCGTTTTTGAAGAACAAGCTGAGGTGAATAAATTATCAACCTCTAAACAATTTTTCGATTTTTTGCAAAAACGTTGTGTAGTCTTGGAAAACATAAATTCAGATTTACAACCAGATAACAAAAATGTTACCAAACACTCTCACTATACTTCAAAAGGTAACGCTCCTAAAATCCACACTCCTCAGGTGGTTCTTCACTCTAGTTCCACCGACAATCGTTCTACACTTTCGTACTCTAAGCCAGTCTCCATTTCTCACTCTCAACAAAGCTCTAGTGTCTCTGTTAACAAAAACTGTGATTATTGCAATTGCATTTATAGTTGCAATGGTTTTCGAAATATCCCTGTTCCTGATAGAATAAATTTCGTCAAAATCAACAAAAGATGTTACAACTGCTTAGGTTTGCAGCATTCTATTCAAGATTGTACCTCCAAAGGTACATGTGCTACTTGCAATAACAAGCATCACACTCTTCTTCACCTCACTAATACTCATTCAAGACATAGTCTCCAAAATTCTATACCCTCTAATCAGCATCCGACGCAAAACCCAGCTTCAAGTTCCCAAGAAAATTTGAACGCTCAACCCCAGCACGCTACAGCCTTGTCTGCGCTGAACACTGCTGGTTCTCACATACTATTAGCTACCGCTAAAGTACACTTTTATCCTGAAAACGGAAGGCCAATAGTAGCAAGAGCACTATTGGATCCTGGAAGCCAAACTTCATTCATAATTTCCTCTTTAGCTGCAAATGTGAAAGGAATCTTAAAACCATCTCATCTGCAAGTGGCAGGTATTCTTAATGAACATAGTGTTATTAGGGAAGTGATGGATGTAGACATATACTCTCATCGCTCTTCATCTCAGAAGTTTACTGTTTCCTGTGCCGTGGTGCCAAAAATCACCTCTCATCTTCCTCAAGTGCCCATAAATTCTTCCAAACTGCTCATACCTCATGATATCAAGGCCAAGTTAGCAGACGAAAAATTTGACTCTCCAGGAGAAATATCGCTTCTATTGGGAGCTGATATTTTCTATGAACTATTACTCCCTGGTGTCGAATCCTTGGGAAAAGGTTACCCTACTCTAGTTCAGACCCGATTGGGCTGGATTCTTTCGGGAGCCGTGCCTCCCCAGTGTCTATCTGCTCTGTCTCGCTTTGCTCACCCCAGCTACTCTTTCCACACAACTAGCTTCACTCAAGAAGAGAAGCTAGAGGAAATTTTAGAAAAATTTGTGAACCAAGAAAGTGGTTCTTACCACTTAACAAATTCCTAACAGGATGACCTGGCAGAACAAATATTTCAAGGCACTACCCAAATTCTCCTTGATGGAAAATACCAGGTGGACTTGCCCATAATTCATCCGCTAGCTCAAAAAAACTTAGGGGAATCATTCACTCAAGCGCAGAACAGTGAAACAGTAACTTTTGTTTCTTATATTAACGTTAAAGTGGTAGCAGGCATTTCGAGGGAATTATTGATTTTTACTTGTGACCTGCGCTTCTGTGGTTCTGCGCTAAGACAGAGAGGAAGTTGTAAAAGCAGGCTGGGTGGTCTCTCTGAATCTGTCGCTAAGAAAGGGCGAAATAAAATTCCTTTGAAGCCGCAGAGATATTGAAGAATTATAATTTGTAAACAATAAATGGTTGTTAAATAAATGGTTTAAACGATAATTCTTATCTCTGCGGTTTTTTTGTATTATGGTTTTCTGAAAAGTTTTTTCCACGGATTTTCTATGGTCATAATAATTTTTGGGAAGCTTGGTTAACAGCTTGCCAGAATAAATTCGACTCATCTGTGAGCAGAGGACTTGACACTTGCCTGGAGGTTCAGCTGACCTAGCACACACTGCAGGTTACCATCAATCATCGTGGGACCTCACCTACCAGCTGCAATAACTGCCACAGATAAGTAAACTAAGAGGATAACTTTTATATGCGGCATTCATCTTACTTGTATCTATTTTATCATATTAAACCTATCACACTAATAATAACTAACTAACCCTTATAAAAAACAGTCAATTTTGTATTTTTTGTATAACCATTGTTTTTTTTATATACATTCACTGTTTTTCATTAGACTTAGTAATCATTGAGACTGTCTTTCATTTTTAATTTCAACTACCTACCTGCAGTAAACAAGTGAACTTCAAAATAGCTACTACCTAGAGTCTTTGTAGGTCTTTTCAAAGTTTTTGATAAAACTTTGTGGCGCCCATGGTATTTACTTACAAGATATTATTACAATAGCTCTGAATCATGTTATCCGATTAGACTATTCTCTGCAATTTACTCTAGGTTCATAAGAACCCACGTTCATAACTTCAACCCTGAGAAGTGAACATAAATATCTTTTTTTTGGCTCATATTTTGGTGCTCAACATCTTTTTGAGGGTCTCATATGTCTAAACATCATTGAGTGGTGCAACAGATTTATGTCATTAGAAAAACGGTTACAAAAAAACCCACAACTCAAACAAGAGTACAAAGCAGTACTTAATGAGTACTTACTCTTGGGTCATGCTCGACTTATACCTCTTTCTCTTCACAACGCTTCTATGGAAAATAAATACTTTGTCCCACACTTATGTGTTGTGAGGGAACAAAGTTCTAGCACAAAAACTAGAATAGTTTTTGACTTTTCTGCAACCACTACTTCGGGTCTTTCTCTTAACGATATAAGTTTACGAGGGCCCTCCGTACAACCCGAGTTATTTGATATACTTACTCGGTTCAGGCTTCTTAGATATGCACTGACAGCAGACATCACAAAGATGTATAGGCAGGTGGCAATGAACCCCAAATATTGTTCTCTCCAAAATGTTCTGTGGAGGGACAATCCAAGCGACGAAATTCAATGCATCGAACTGACCACCTTTGGTCACCTTTGGTCAGAAAAGTGCCCCATTCCTTGCCTGCAGAGTACTCAAAGAAATAGCTCTACGACGACCTGACTTACCACTTGCTCAACAAACCATACTGCTCCAAACCTATGTAGAAGATATTCTATCAGGAGCAGATTCAGAACAAGACTTAAACGTTTTATACAATTCTCTGGTTACACTTTTATCTCCTGCTCATTTCAAATTACACAAGCTGAGATCCAACTCAGAAAATTTCTGTAGCTCTACCTCTCAATGTGAACCAATCGTCAAAGAATTCAATCCCGACGAAGCCCCTTGTAAAGTGCTAGGACTTCTGTGGCAGCCTATTTCTGATAATTTTCAGATATCTCTCCCTAAATTGCAAGAAATATACCCTATCACTAAGAGAAAAATATTGTCACATGTGGCCAAGTGCTATGATCCCTTAGGATTAGTAAATCCTGTAATAGTACAGGGAAAAATGCTCATGCAAAAACTGTGGTACAAAGGTATTGAATGGGACCAGCCCATCACTGAATCCGATATAGTAAATGACTGGAACAATTTTCTGTCTAATATCTCGAATTTATCTTCTTATGTAATTCCTCGCTGCCTTATATTGCACGAAACCGTGACAAGATACGAATTGCACGGATTTTGCGATGCCAGCACCACAGCTTACGGATGCTGTTTGTACTTACGCACTTTTTACTCTGATAACTCTGTCACGTCCTCTTCGATAGCCGCCAAATCTAGAGTAGCTCCCATAAAGAAACCGCTCACCATACCCAAGCTGGAACTATGCTCTATGACTCTCTTATCTCAACTATTTACTAGAATTCACTCAGTTCTCCAACCTGTACTGACTATAGATGAATCTTCCCTATGGTCAGACTCTCAGATAGCACTATTTTGGGTCAAAGGCTCTCCCACCCAATGGAGCACCTTTGTGTGTAATAGAGCCTCCCTCATTCAAACTGCTACGAAACAAGCAACCTGAAGACACATATCATCTGTCCAAAACCCCGCCGATATGCTGTCTAGAGGAAAATTTCAACCTGATTCTATTCACCTGTGGAAATCAGGCCCCTCTTTTCTCTCCAACCCAGAATCCAATTTAGACTCTTTCGATTCTTTTTCTCCAATATCCAATCCTCCCGAAGAAAGAAAGCACTCTGCCTTGAATACTAAACCATCACCTAACCTCTGGGAATGTCTTGTCTCAAAATGTTCCTCTCTAAACAAGCTGCAACGGACAACTGCTTATGTTCTACGATTCATCTATAATCTCAGAAATAGGGAAAAAGTGACAGGTCTCCTGAGCCCAAGAGAACTAGAACAATCTAATTCTTTCATAATAAAACAAATCCAGACAATCTCGTTTGTTATGGAAATTAAATCTCTCAAATTAGATAAACCCATTCATAACAAGCATATCGCTTCTCTTAACCCGTTTCTAGATGACAATAAATACCTCAGAGCAGGTGGACGATTGTCCAATGCTGACTTGCCCTTTGACCAAAAATACCCAATATTGTTACCTTCCAAACATCATCTCACGATCCTGATCTTACGTCATGAGCATAAACGATTAGGTCACGCAAGCCCTCAAAATGTATTAAATAATGTACGATTACATTATTGGCCCATAGATGGCCTCAGATCTCTGAAGAAAATTATTTATTCATGTCCCACATCCAAACGCTTCAATGCTATTGCTTCCAGCCAAATCATGGCTAATTTGCCCAAAGAAAGGGTTACTCCTTTGCGTGCTTCTACCAACACCGGAGTAGATTTCGGTGGCCCATTCTTCACTAAGTCCTCATCACTAAAGAAAGCTCCCTTAATGAAAAGCTATATAGCAGTATTTGTATGTTTATCCACTAAGGCTGTTCATATAGAGTAAGTTTCTGACTTATCTGCCGACTCTTTCTTAGCTTGTTTAAAGCGATTCATAGCACGTAGGGGACTGCCATCAATAATATACAGTGACAATGCCACAAATTTTGTAGGAGCTGACAATTACTTGAAAGAAGTTAATCAATACCTACTTGATAATGCTCCTCAATTGGGAGATTTTCTCTCTCAATCTAAAATCACTTGGAAACGTATTCCTCCAAGATCTCCCCACTGGGGAGGAATCTGGGAAAGTGCCATCAAAAGCACTAAAGTACACTTAGCCAAGATTGTGAAAAATTCATCTTACACTTTCGAACAGTTCTCAACCATTTTAAGTCAAGTGGGAACAATATTAAACTCACGCCCTTCATTCCCATTGTCCGACAATGTGAACGATCTACTCCCCTTGACTCCCGGCCATTTCTTAGTGCACTCCCCTCTCATGTCTTATCCAGAAGTAGACATTTCTCTGACTCCGATCAATAAGTTAAAGCACTGGCAGCTCTGTACTCAGGCGCAACAACAATTCTGGAGACGCTGGTCAACAGACTACTTAAACCGTTTGCAGAACCGTCCGAAATGGATGCACCCCCAACCAAATCTCAAAGTAAACGATTTGGTTCTTCTCAAAGACGAAGATAATCCCCCCATGAAATGGCCACTAGCTCGCATTACACAAGTTTTCACTGGAAAAGATTCAAAAGTGCGCTCAGTCCAAGTATTTACACAATCTGGATATCTCACTCGCCCCATCACAAAGGTGGTATTACTCCCTAACCAGGATACCCCTTCAATCTCTACCTCCCTTTCACCTTAGAATGTTTGGCACATCACCGGCCACTACTAGTAGGTAATTGTATAGTTCGTTTTAGGATTTTGTTTACTATAATTGTTTTATCATTATTTATACATAGAATAATATTGTTGTTAATCAACTGGTACGTGTATGTTTTGTGGCGTTGAGTGACAGCAAAATACATTTGTATATATTTCCGAATCTAAGCTTTCATAGTCTCACCTGCCGCGCGGGCAGTATGTTCGAAAACAAACCATTTGTATTCGAACTTGCATGCCTTCATCCTACCCCCTTCTCTCATATCCGAAATAAGTTTGTAATCAGTTATAAAAGTAACTAAAAAATCTACCAGTGTTCCAGTAAGTGAGCAGTTATAATTATTTCAAAACTCACTATAACGTAACCGTCGATATAGAAACAAAAAGTTAGTTAGGAATTCAGTTGTCTGTCAAGTTTGACAAAATAAAATATGTTGAGTTCCCGACTATTTTTTAATATAAAATGGATTAATGTTCCATTAAAACTCAACGTAGTACCATCCACAATAAAAAACACAATCCTCTTCCTCCGCTACTAAGCCTGTAATCCATAGGCCGCTGGTATAAAAAGTAAGTAAAAAACCAAACCAGCTTCAGGAAAAATATACAGTCCACTCAGCTCATTTCCCAAATGGAGGAGAGAAGTGAATGGAAAACAATCCTCCAGTGTAATTCAATGTCTGTCGGGGCATGTAGCCCGGGAAGTAGTTGTTTCTTCTTCGTTGAACGGTCACTGTTTTTGGAAAGATTATTTTCCAAAACTTTGTCAAAGCGTTAGAATAATATATTTTTATTCTTCGACATCTATTGTTAAAACGCTTTACTAAATACGACAATTTTACAGGAAACTGTAATAATTCATTTTTGTTTCAAGTCCACGTGGCTTGTTGTCTCATTCGAATTTTGGTTTGTGACTTAGAGGTGAGATGTCGCTATTTTCTCAACCAAAATATTTCCGTAACTGGACTATATGTATGGTTGTTGATTATAGTCACATTTCAGTCCGGGATTAACTCTCGGACGATAACATATACCTTGTACTGATGAGGCGCAATACGCCGAAACCGGTCTACAAGTTATGTTGTCCCTTCTAGTTGCAAACCAGAATGGTTGGTTTAAATCTTGTAGATTTACCAACCCCGTTTGAATTAGAAGTGTAATTCGATGTCTGTCGGGGCATGTAGCCCGGGAAGTAGTTGTTTCTTCTTCGTTGAACGGTCACTGTTTTTGGAAAAAAAATTTTTCAAAACTTTGTCAAAGCGTTAGAATAATATATTTTTATTCTTCGACATCTATTGTTAAAACGCTTTACTGAATACGACAATTTTACAGGAAACTGTAATAATTCGATTTTGTATTGGTTTAATTTCAGGGACACAAAGACGTAGTCTACTATGTGGCTAAAGGTTTGGGAATCCAAACTATGGAATATGAAGTCAGTTATTTAAGAAGAAAATCTATGCAGACTTTGTTTTCTTTCCCAGATGTTCCTGACATGGCATTAGTTCCAAAAACTGATACAAAACTAATTTTACCGAAACCTACAGAACAAGGAAGTACGTCTAGACAAAAAAACTCTTTTTATTCTTTTGATGTTAATTTTTCGGGTTTAAATTTGCGGTAAGCGTTCTATTTGTTCATAATTTGAAATGGTTTATCTTTAGATATAAAGTTTTCAAGTGTTCTATAATATTAATTTTTTATTTTTCTAATTTTTTCCCTTAAAATTATCAAAAATAAATTAACAAAGTTTTTTTACATTTTATTTTACTTTGGTTCACTGTTCACTTAATGGAGGTTCACTGTGTCCACTATGTGGTGAACAGTGAACCACTTGTTACTTGAAAAAAAAACTGAAAAGTGTTAATGAATAAATTTCATAAATATCTAGGGAAACCCTATAGCTAGCCCCGCCTAAATAAAAAGTGGATCACTGTGGGACAGTTCACCCTACACTTCACTTCTCATCGCAGCCTCCCAGAGTGTAGCCTTCCGAGATGACATGAACAAACAATTCCATTTTGTAAATCTCTCTGGGGGATTAAAAACAAAGGAGGGACAGAGTCTGGAGTTTACGGCCCCAGATTTTGACATATTGTGCCAATGAGAACCTCACCTCACCTCACCTCAGGAGAGAACTCACGAAATATAAAAATGTGCACAATTTAATTTGGATTGGAACTATCGTGGGCAGAGTATCACGATCTTCGCAGATAGACAAGCAGCCATCAGAGCGCTGAGTTCATATTGTATCAGCTCAAAGATGGTTTGGAATTGTCTAGCGAACTTAATGAACTAAGATTGAATAACAATCTTTATGCTGGCAAATAAAAAAATGGAATAGCTGATTAGCTAGTCAGAATGGCAGAGGCCACACCATTTGTAGGACCTGAGCCATTCTGTGGGATTGTTTTTAGAATATTCAAAAAGACAGCTCAACCTCAAACCATCATTTTCATAATGCTCAAGCTGACAACATGTTAAGATTGAATCGTATCAGAAAGTTTGCGAAGCAGGTTCAGACAGAGAGCCCAGCCGACGAAATATTGAAAAAAAAATGGGAAAGAAAACATTATACCAATAAAAACTAGGTACTACTACAAAAATAATACCCAGTATAAAATATAAAACAGTCAAGAGGAATACAAATGTAGACAAATGCTAGGAACAGGAAAGGATGGAAAAAATGAGCTTAGACAGAAGAAGCGTAACAAATTAACTCTTAAAAATGTCGTACGGATATGGAACGAAAAAAGTTTCTTCGCCTTAATTTCATGCTAGAATTGATAAATTCAATTGTTATTCATTCTTATATGAATCTTTGCTTTTCGATTGTGATGAATGAAAGCAATAGACATTATTTTTCAGATAAATATTACTCACGCATCATTGTTCAAAATTTCATTTAAACCGTTTTCAAACAATTTTTCATCAATATTATGATAGTCCAGTTCAACTGCGAATCCTTTGGATGCTGCAACAGCGATATTTTTAAATTGATCCCAAAACACTGGCAGACCCAATATTGGTACTCCGTGATAAATAGCTTCTATTGTTCCCAGCAAACCACCGTGAGAAATGAAAGCTGCGACATTTGGATGAGCTGCAATAAAAATTGGTGAAATTTCATAAAAATCTGGAACTAAAATTGTTAATAACAAAAATGACAGGAAATTACCATATTTTGGAAGAATTCCTCACAAAACAGAAAGCTGATGTAACGGTAAATGGCTGAAACCTCACAGGACACCAGCTCGAAGAGCTCCGGCTAGAGACTCCTCTCAAGGGTGATTCGACCCCAAGTTTATGTCACACAAGGATAACAGAAGGGTTGTAAAAATTGAGGGCGCCACTACCTTTTTGACGATAAAAAGGACTAAGAAAACTAAGGCGGAAAAGGTAGAAACGCCTTGTAAAATATAAATTTAAGTTAATAATAAAAACGTTACTAAAAATTACCCCGGGAGGTATCACCCTCAACTTTTATAGTTGAGGATTTATAATGAAAAAAAAAAAGAATTAAAAACAAATTTTTAATTTATCCTGCCACAGGAAATGAAACACTGGAATTTGTACTTTTATAGGTACTTAGCTTATATGGAGTGGTTTCCTGAAGTAGGTAGGCAGGTATTGATCTGAACTGATGTGTTCTGTTCTAGGGCGGTATTTTGATCTAGGGCTGTATCCTGGGGTTCCGTCCTTGGCTAGGGCTTATATCATAGCCTAGGTCTTGGGGTTATATCCTTGGATTATATTCTTGGGTTATATTCTCGGGTTATATCCTAGGGGCTGTGCTTACCTAGAAGTACAGGTGGATCAGGGATTTATAGGAACTTGAATGTAATGGCACATTATGTTGGTCAGATTTTCAGGTTAAAGAAAAGGAAGGCAGTTATTTGAAAGTCAAAAAAATTGATTTAATTTACTGAAAGCTTTCCAACATTATATGTCCCATGTTAAAACAGTAAAAATAGCAATTATCGGCTAAATAAAAAAATATACTAATGATCCGAAAAAAACTAATGATAGCAAAAAGTTATTTATTTAGTTATATGAAAAAATATCGTGCTTATGAAATATATGAAACCGGCACTGGCGTTACGAAAGAATATTTTATAGGTTAACGGTTTATAAAAATGTTATTTTATAATTAAAAGAGTTATTTCGCAACTGAAAAAGCTTGAAAATGTTTGTATAAAAGTAAAACAGTGAATTATAAAAGAATATTTGGCTTAAAACTACCATATTAGTATAAAAGAACAGTTTATGAATGAATTTAATTTCGTCTATCTCTGTAAAAAAAAAGAATGCATACGAAAATTATATCAGACAGTACTTTAGAAGAAGCTTATTAATTATAAATTATGATTTTGAACTTACCACAGCAAAATTCATAAGATAGGTACTTAAGAGATGAAAGATAGCGAAAGATGATCTTTCCCCGTAGGCGGTCGATAACGGAAAGGGTGTCTCTCGTGGTGTTGGAAAAAATGGAAGCGTCCGTTGGCAGACGTCAATTGTCTTATGGTGGTCAGGGTTGAAGAGTTTGGGATCACAGAACTATAATTGGAAGTGGCTAGTGACGACGAGCGCTAATTAAAAGGATTTATTCTGTAAAATCGAAACAGGTCGATAGACATGTTACACTGAATATGTTTGGAGCAATTCATTGTAAAGTGAAAGGAAGACCTGGTTATGTGAAAATCTTGGATAATATCCCTTATGCTATTATGAACACACCACAATTTCATCAATATTCGACTGGCTTGAAAACAGAGTGGTACTCGTACTACTGCCAAACAACTCATCTGTGTGTTACACTGATCGGTCGATGATAAACAGCAGGTTGCACTAGTACTCGGCGGCATTGGGAAAAATGTTCAATGCTCGCAACTAATTTGTGAGCTGACGAAGGTTTTTGTAAAAGCAGAAGCCTCCAACCATGAATCAAAACTCGCTTTAGATTGCAAACACACATTAAGGGAACTGGCAGGGATATTAAAGAAAGGAAAGGAGTAGATATTTTCGCAAAAAAACATGAGAATCTCTCAATAACATCAAACCTTAGCTGGTTCCAACAAAGCCATATAAAGTAGCAAGTATATAGAGTGTCCCACAGTTTTTCAGACAAACCATACTCCTAAGACGGCTCAATATTATTTAATAAAACTTGATATGCAGCTATTGAATGGACAATATGGCGAATCCCATATAATGTCAGTGACGTCATCAGCGCAGCTATAACGTCATGTCAATATTGAATGTAAGGGGGAGGTCGTGTGACAGCTTATGTTGAAGGTATTTCCATTCTCAATTCATTCAAGCAACACATTTAGTAGGTTTACTTCAATTTATGAGCTCCAAAGTTCTATTTCAAGTACTGAAAAACTCAATATCACAGCTAGCCTTTTATTTGCTTGTAGTCGTTGTCTTTTAGGTCACGAAACGCTTAATATCATAGCTGGTCTTTCATGTATTTTCTTGTGGTCGTTCTCTTATAAATCACGAAATCCTTAATACGTACTATAATCAGCCATGATGTCTCAATATTCTGACATTCCATGATTTTTGTAGAATGTTCTGGAAACAGTACGTAAATTGTGTATGAAGGAATGATTGGAAGTAAATCCTCCAAAAACTGAGTTCATTCCATTCACAACAAAAAAGGATGCCTGAGATATTGAAGCTGTCAAGCATCTTCAACGTTTAGGTGGGTCTAAGTCAGAAGGTCAAATATCTGGTAATTATTCCGGATGTAACTCTAATCTGGAATTCACATCTTCTCGACAAATCAGTTGGAGAGAAATCGCCTCAATGACAGTCAAACGGGCGATGGGTAACACATGGAGACCTAATTCACGAAACCTACAATGGCTGTATACAACCTTACCTATGATGCGATGAAAAGCAGCCCGACCGCGGAATTAGTAGCCATACTCAATTCCCTATATCTTGCTCTGCATGTCAATGCGGAAGCGAGGATGGAATGCAACAATGTGAATTGGTACGAAGGCGTCAGCACCCATGATCATTGCAGAATAACGGATGTAATCACAAACTCGCTTCTTGAAATGAGACGCGAGAATATGCTGACCAAAAGAAATGAGAAACAACCATTCAACATCCAGCTAAAATGTATTGGTATATCAGATAGTGGTAAGGATGGTACACCGACGAATCCAGAACTGACAAAAAATCAGTAGCTTAAGTCTAAGGTGCTAAGTACAGGTGCAATGCTCACGCATTTTTCGGAAGCTCGCATCTGTATTCCAGGCGGAAAAGGGTTCAAAGGCCAAAATATCCCCAAAATCGCTGACAGTCAAACATCACTCAAATCTTCAGCATGTCACCAGAATAGATTCAGATTTGTATGGGACTGCCGACAAAAACTCTGAGCACTGGCCAAACACAATAAGATAATGCTCAAGTGGTTTCTGGGGCACAAAATTGTAGTAGGCTGTAAAATGGCAGATTTCCTTACAAACGAAATATCTGAAATGGAATTCAGTGGTCCCGGAGTATTTGGTATATCAACAACTACGGTACGGGGGTGTATATCTCTGTGAATAAAAACAAAACATCAGATGTACTGAAGCCACGTGCCCAAGCAGGGACACATTAGAGTCCTGGTTGAAAAACTCCCGGTGTCGCTGACCAATGAAATTCTAAACCTGAGTTTAATGCCCAAAATGTAAGCATGACTTTCATTAGATAGATTCAAATATCTTGAGAAACAATTTATAAAATTTTATTTATTATACGGTCAAAGATTTTTCAAATATATTTGATTTTTTCACAAATTTTTGGTTTGGTCTGGCGATTGGTGGTCAACAAAATGAGAGTGGTAGTGAAAACAAGTTCCAAATATGAGGCTACAAATGTTAACTGCAGCATTTCATCTCACTTCTCTGAACTGGATACGCACAGCTTTTTCTAGCTGCTCGTGGAAAAGTTACCAAACTGATATCAAGCTAACATGAAGGCTAATAGATTGGAATAGGTTCCAGTTCTTCTCGCATGTGAGTGATTCCCAGAATTGAACTGCCAGCTAGGCACAGGAAATGTTCAATTCAAGACAAAATTATCCAACTATATGTTTTCTCCTAGTTTGAAAATGGTCATTTAAGAAGAATGTGGTTTTACTCACCTAAAATATCTGCCTGAGGTAACCATTTCAATATTTTCACGTTTTCTGGTTTCTCTGGTAAGTCCTCTTCAAATTTCCACAAAACTTTTTGTTTTATTTTAGAAAATGCATTTAAAATAGCCTTCCTCTTTTCAGGTTCAAAATTTTCACTCTTAAAAATAGACCCCATCGAGAAGAAAATCACACCTTCAGGCGAATTCTCCATGAACTCTTGTAATTCTGCAGGTAACGGTTTTGGTGGTAAGACATGGTGCCCACCGATTTCTTTAATATTTGGCTGCAGAGGCACGGGATCATATAGACTAGAATGAGACGAAGCTAGTATTAAGCTAGCATTAAAAATTATTGAAGTTCATTCTGGAGCATCTGGAATTACTTCTTTCAGTACAGTGTTTTGTGCAGGTATCATTATATTGGGAATAAATATCTCGCCAGATATTTCGCGATAGGTATTTAGTAGTCTTTGCCAGAAGTTCATATTTGTATCATGGCCTGTTAACAGATGCGTAACGTATGACGGTGGTGAAGGACTGGCTAATAAATAGTTACTAAATGAGTTTGTAGAGCCAGGAGCGAGTATTATGAAAGGACACTTGAATCTGTATGCAAAATATGTCAATGCATCGCTGAAAAAATGATTTATAATGACGAGATCGAATGTTTCGTTTGAGTGTATGAGGTTTTGAACATTTTTGTTTTGTAGGGTTAACCTAGATTTGTGTTGCCCGTAATTGGCTACCCACTCCAGTTTTCTGACATATGACAGTTTTCAAAAGTCAACTGCTCGTGACACGTAATCTGAAAAAAATAAATCAATTTCGATTAAATTTAATTGAAGAATAATTCATCGACGTTTATACTTATGATATACTGAAATATTTCCAAATAAATTTAAATACTGCTATTATGATATTCAAATATCCAATGAAAACCTTTTTTATGTAACATTTAATTCAAAACATATTGATGATTAAAGGGCTGAATGTTCACAAATTCCTTAGTTGTATATCTATACTAATAATATATAGAATTGGAGTGTTTGTTAGTCTGTTGGAGCTAATCTCCGATACAACTCAACCAATTTTGATTATACTTGGTGAGCCCATCAAGAAGGTGTTGGAAAACTATATCACCCACACTGAAATTAGGTAGCTGAAGATTGGTAAGAAATAAGTGTCACCGATTAGTTTCAATGTGTTATGGTTTTAGTAATCCCTACATTGGTAAAGTGCACCAATAATTGGCGAACATAAATTCTTTTTATTTGTTGTATATATTTGCTTCTATTTATGTTCTCACCTTTTTTATATTTTCATTTTGTATTTTTATCTATATATCAACTGAATTCATATTTTTTTTAGAAGAGCAAACCAGTAATTTTTTCAAATTAGTTTTACAGCTCATTCCTTATCATCCATCTCTGGTTTTTCTTCAAATCATTGTTCACCTTTTTGCTTCCAGTTCTCTCCAATTGTACTTGTATAGAACAGAACCAGTTCTCTCCAATTGTATTTGTATAGAACAGAATGATGTCATCAGCAAAAGTTAAGTATCTTGCCTGCAATTGTGCTTTTTCTAGACTTCTCACAAGTAAGGTATATAATTTTAGTCTATCATAATAAATATTCTTTCCTACTTTATTTATCTTTGAATATTTCTGTTTACTTTTGGTAACTGAAAAAACTCTGGTTGGTTTTCTTAAGTTAAATTCAATTTACGTCTCCGTTTCAAATAATCTGCACTAACCACTATTGCAATAAATTTCTACAACGTACACCTATTATACATTTTCAACAATTTAAATTTTCTAGTTTTTAATATTCACAAGTAATGTTTACTATTTTCCCACTATTAAAAGTAAGGTTTTTGTCGTTACAGCTTTAAAATGGTCCAGGAGTTACAATGCGCAACGCCGCGGTGAAGAAACAAACTGCTTAGACAGACGGTTTTGAGGACAGATATTGTCTAGTCTCTATTATTGAACTAATGAATATTTTTTTATAAATAAACACAAACTGACAAATGTGGTTGTCAGTTGTATCAAAAGAGCTGTGTGAAACGGGCGGCAATATGTCCAATCACTAAACAGCAGAAATGCCAACTTAAATTCAAATCGATCCTATAAGTTTAAAAACAAGGTATAGTGAAATAGTCGAAGGTAATATCCCGAGACCATGACAAATAGCCGACTATTATTTACTTAGTAATTCTATCGAGAGTAACTTGTATTTTGACAATTTAATGAGACCATATGACCATTAATAATCTGCATAACTCCCAAGACCTTCAGCTCTCGGGAGTTATTCTTTGATTATGGTCGAATTAAATTGTCTCAAAATACAAGTTAATCGAGATGAAATAAAGAACATAATAGTCTCTATTTGTCATGGTCTAGTGACATTCAGGAAGATTATTTAATGAACAGCATAAAATGATTCCTATATACTATACGTTCCAACATTTATTTCGTTTCAGCTTGAATTTTTATAACCTTGAACTAATCAAAAATAACAAGAACATAAATATTTCTTCTGCTGACAAAAAGACATAAATTCTCTCCATAAAGACTCTTTACTCCTCTTTGTATTCACTGGTATGGATTTGCTCACCTAAACAATAATTTCCGTAGTGGAAGATAAATCAAAACGAGACATTTTCAAATTTCGCTGTTTGATTTACGTCAAACTTTGACATTTGTACAATCAAACAAAATAGTCGCTCATATTCTTCTGTTTACCTGAATAGCCGCTCATATTACATATCATGTGACTTCAATCATGCAATTTCATAGGTGCAGCCATGTATGAATGAAATAACCGAAGGTAATATCCCGAGACCATGACAAATAGCGCAAAAAAATCAATTAAGGAAATTGGTCAGAGGATTTGTGGGATTAACAATGAGGCAAAGTCGACATCCTATTTGACGCAGAGGATTAGTATTGCAGTACAACGTGGAAATGCAGCGTCAATTCTCGGGACAATGCCGTGTTCCGCAGGCAATTTAGAAAATATTTTTTATATATTGTAGTGGTGGTTGTTTGTCGGGGAGCAGAAAATTTTATTGTAATTTTTTTATTAACATAGGAATTATGTATTATATTCATGAAAATTGTGTAGAATAAGCTATACAAATATATACAACTAATCATATAATAACTATATTTTATATTCAATTGAAACTAGTTGTAAGTAGTATTGTAAGTAAATAAGAAAGTTATAATTTTAATTTATACATCCCATAAATTGAAATATTTTCGTTCTCAAAAATTTCATTATTTTGCTTGCGATTTCCTAATTCTGGTAGCATATTTCTTTGGCCAATCGCAATATTGTGTAAAGTGGCAGTAGCAATAGTTATTGCTTTTGATTTCTCCAAAGTCAGCCTTATTCCCAGACTCAATACTGGAAATCGTCTTTTCCAGTCCCCAAAGCATATTTCCACAACATTTCTTGTCCGGATTTGACATTCATTGTATAATGTTTCAGCCTCATTCCCTGGATTATGTAGGGGCATTAGCAAGTAATTCGTGTTGGCATACCCATTATCTCTCAAAATAATTCCATTTCCAAATTATTTTAGTTCACCTTTATTCGTCTGTTGCTTACTATAGACTGGTCATGTGATGACCTAGGCCAACTAGCCAATATATCGCGAATTTTTAAATTTGGGTCGCATATAACTTTCCAAGAGAAATATCCTTTTATGTTGCGATACACCTCTGCATCATGCCCACCTGATGAATGGGTGCGTACATGTTTGCAGTCTATAGCACCTACAACACAGGGAAACTTGGCAATTTTATAAAAGTGTTCATATTATATATTACCTGTCTTCCCAACTGACGGGCATTTGTAAATAATGTTTTGAAAGTTTTGCTATGGTATAGGTAACAACATTGGTATAGGTTAACAACATTGAGCCTGTTGCATATAATCTTAATGTCAATAGCAATTTAGTTTCAGCAGCGAGAGCATGATTTCTTTGGGAAACAGATGCTATTTCCTTTCCTAACCTAAATCTGGCCACAAACTCATCGCCATCTAAGGTTTTGAAGTAATAATGAATTATTGAAAAATTGATAATTTGAAAAGAATTTGAGTAGTTACCTTTCACATATAGTTTTTGGCTTCCTTGTTAGCGCAACCATACCTTCTTCATCGGAAGATTGAAATATTGGAAGATCATTCAAACATATTTTACAATAATGAAAAACCTCGCTTAGAACAGCAAAAATTACGAATAATTAAATACTGCTAAAAACCAATGAAAACACTTTTCGTTTTGAGTTTTAAAGTTAACGAAGTGAAAGATGATATAAATGACAGGAGATATCAATATATATGAACTACGTTATAGTTCATATAACAGCCTTTTTGGTGTGCGTCATCGTTTGTGGCGTATATCCGGGTTTTGGGTATGTCAATATTTAATTTGTTATTTTGACATATAGCTAACCTTTAATTTGATAAATAAAATCATCAGGATCGTATTCAGACAAATTCGAAAAGGCTATGAAATTAATAATACTTGGGATATGAAAACACTGCAAAATAAAACAAATTGTATATTCAATTCACATATTAAAATAATTTAATATTAGTAAATATAGTCCTGCATTTGAATAAATAAAATGCTAACAATAAGATCAATATTCACTTTTCATAAATAATAATTTACCGTAAACAACAAAGTACAGACCTGACGAGAACTGTCAGTTGGACATTAGAAAAAGACGTAAGACACATTGCCGCTACGAAAGGAACGTCTTCATCGTATTTTGAACGATGTATTTTCGCCCGATTGATAGGTCGCGTTTGCGCGTAATCTAAACATCAACCAATCAAATTTTTGTAAGTCAAAGATTAGGGTTAACGTTTGTACTACGTTTAAACGGTTCATTATTGTGATATTTTGATTAGGATTAATCACAGACCTGCCTTTTTTCCATTTCTTCCAACGTATTGTGTTAGAAAGACATTAACAATCAATGACGCACTCCAAGTAGGGTATTATATGAACTTTACGTTACTCCTAGAATTGATATACCGGTGTAAAAAACCATAGTAAAACCAACTACTTACTTTTATACCAGGTATAAATTCTGTTATAACTTCACTCCCAGAATAACTATACTGTTATTTATACCTAGTATAAATCTCTCTTGTAAAACCGGCCCTTAGAAGTTCATTTAAAGTTAGTGTTGATATAATTATTGTTTATAAATGCATAATTTCCCACATTACAAATTAAACAAGCGAACATATAAAAACAATTAGGTATATTCACCACTAAAATGTTTCTTTATATCCTCCGTAGAAACCTCCCTAATATTTTTAATGGGATTTTCTTGGGGGTGACTGTTAATAAACGTAACTTCATTTCCTTTTTTAGCAAGCGCCTTCATTAATCGAAATCCTAATATGAAATGGCTGTATGGGGGAGCGGGCACAACTCCTAAGATTTTGTAACATTGCGTTAAACTGCTATAACTGATATAACAACAACAAAAAATTTAAAATAGAGCAACGCATTTTCAATGCGTACAATCGTAAAACTTCGTTAGTACTGATCTAAAGAATATTCTACTAATCTGTAGGTGAGAGAGATAGTCAGCCTTGGATTGTGTAACATCACGATGATAACGTTTATAGTAGGGGAGCCCACGATGCTGAGAGGGGATTTACTCGAGCGCCATAGAGACCTATTGGGTTGCGAAGCTTAGATGAAAAAATAAAAAAAAGTTAAATAATGTTTACCTTTTCATCGGTGGGGGGAGCGTCTATAGATTTTCAAAAATGTGAAAAAAAAACTGTTGCATGGTCATACTTGAGCGCATCAGTATAGTATAGATGATAGTATCGATGTCCCACGTATTTTTAATAATGTACGTATGTTGATCTAATCGTTTGCATGGTGGTGGTGGTCGTACGTAATGGTTGAAAATGAGAAAAAAAATTCAATCGAGCACGTCAGATTTTATAAAGGGGTGTTAAATGTTTCAATAATCTGACGATTTGGATGTGACGCGTGGCCATTATTAGAATGTGCAAAAAATATTCGCCATTTTGAAATACTCAAGCGCGTCAGATTAGGATATATATGGTTCATCTTTATGTCCTAGACGTGCTGACGATTATCTGGAGAGATTCACCAAATATGACAATTAAATTTTTTTTTCGATTTTCTTAAGTCTTTGAACTTAATTGTTAATTGAAAAGCCCAGGAAATAGCATGCAAATGAAGAAGGTGTTGTGTTAAGTTAAGTTCACCTGAGTTAGGTTGAATAGCCATGGCGGAGAGACATCTGTCAGAGACTTGTCAGTTGTAACTAAATGTATGAGTTTTAGTTTGATTGTACTTTTACTAAGTTAAATAAAGTATATTATAATATTCTGGTGTCTCCAACACAACAGAAGGGTATGTCTTTCAAGTAGAATACATGTAATAATAGGAAAATAGGAACATGTGACTGGGAGCCCTCTCCAGAAACATTTTGATTTTTTTAATATGGAACAAATTTTGCAAAATTTTGATGAAAATGACATTTTTGAACTTAAAAACAAACTACGCGTAGACCATTTCAATATAGAGGAAAAAGAAGCTATAATAAAACTCTGCAAAGAATATAATGACGTCTTCCAAATGCCAAGCGACAAACTAACATTTACCAATCAAGTGAAACGAAATTAAGACAACTGACGAAATACCCGTTTATACTTCCCGTTTAGACTCCCAGGTACCCATTCATTCACAAAGACGAAGTACAAAAACAAATTTCAAAAATGCTTACTGACGGAATAATTAGACCAAGTGACTCTCCCTGGAGCAGCCCCATTTGGGTAGTTAGTGAAAAACCTGATGCAAGCGGTAAACAAAAATGACGTATAATTGTCGATTATATAAAGGTTAATGAAAAGACCAAAGCAGATAGGGTATCCTAGGGTAAATATTAATGACGTTTTAGATAAATTAGGTAGATGCACTTATTTTTCAACCTTAGACTTACATTCCGGTTCCCACCAAATCGAGATGGTGAAGATTCTATTAAAAAAACCGCTTTCACAATAGATAATGGACATTATGAATATTTACGTCTTTCATATGGATTACGTAGTGCACCAAGTACTTTCCAACGGTTAATGGATAATGTAATGAAAAATCTACTAGGAAAAGTTTTGTTCTTGTTTACATGGACAACCTAATTATTTTTAGTTCTAGTTTAGAGTAACATATCCAAAATTTAAAATTGGTGTTTCAAAGATTACGCGACACAAATTTGCAAATCCAATCAGACAAGTGCGAATTCCTTCGAAAGGAAGTCAAATTTTTAGGACACTTAATCACTCCCAACGGTATTAAATCGAACCCAGTTAAAATTGAAGCAATACAAAAATTTCCAATTCCTGAAACAGATAAACAAATAAAATCATTCTCAGGTTGGTTAGGAGATTTATTAACGACTTCGCTAAATTAACAAAACCATTTACTAAGTGTCTTGAAAAAGGAGCTTAAATCGAACATAATACAGAATTTACAAAAACTTTTGAACCATGCAAACAACTTCTTACAAACGACCCAATTCTACAATATCCCGACTCTACAAAGACATTCAACTTGACTACTGAAGCTTCGAATTTTGCAATTGGCGATGTTCTCAGCCAAAGACCTATAGGATATTATTCACCTCTCTTGGTACTCTAAATCCCGCCGAGACTAAATACAGTACAATCGAAAAAAAAACTACTGGTGATAGTTTGGGCAGTAAAACATTTCAGACCATAATCTATTCGGACGAAAATTTTATGTCGTCACCGACCACAAACTCTTAAAATGTTTATTCAATTTGAAAGAACCAAATTCAAAATTGGTTAGATGAAGATTCCAACTAGAAGAATACGAATATGAAGTAATACACAAATCCGGATCATTGAACGCAGACGCCCTATCCCGAATAGAAATCAATGTAACCGGAAATGAATCAATAATAAGAAACCCAGGTGATATAGATATCGATGTCGATGACTCTATACACAATTTAGAAGAAGAACAAAATTTAGAAAATATAAGTAACACTTCACTGACAAATACAGATATCGAAGAAATTACAGAAATAATACAACCCTACAAACTGAACCAAAATACAAGCATAACTGACGTAGAAAATGATACAGAATCAGTCGACGAAACAGTACATACCTCCCATTAAATCCAATACTTGCAATACCAATTACAGAAAAATGCGGTAATTCATAAAATAATCAAATAATAATTAAGCAAGGTAATTCAAACAAATTTCATGTGATAAAAAGTAAACATTTCATCACAAAATTTAGAATCTCTGCTCACTTGACAAATAATACCGAAAACATGGAAAAAGAAATAATCGACTTGTAAATTATGTCGACCCCAATAAACTTTATTGTATTAACATAAAAAGTACCACCCTAGATTTAGTACCAGTATTAATCTCAACGCTATAAAATACTTTCAAAAATCATTCTTATAAACTAGTTATTTCAAGGAAGTTCGTAACAAATCTAGATAATACCGACGAACGAGATAACATTATAATGTATCACCATGAGAAAAAAACGTGTGATACAGGCATAAATAAAACTTTAGAAGCCCTGAGAAACAAATATTACTGGCCTGTTATGAAAAACAGTATAGTACAGTATGTAAGCAGCTGTTCTATTTGCCAACAAGCTAAATACGACAAACACCCACCTAAAATGAGATATTCCTTAACGCTAAACCCTTCAAAAACATTCGAAATGATACATATTGACGTATTTCAAATTAAAAAAACAAAGTTTCTTACAATTTTTGAGTCATTTTGCGGTGCAAAATTCAAATCCGAATTATTTAAAGAATTTTGTGAATTATACAAAATACAGATACATTTCACAACTCCCAGAAACTCTAATAGTGACAGTCCGGTAAAGAGATTTCATTCATCCTTATTGGAAAACGCTAGAATACTTTTACTACAACACCCACAAATGTCAATAATATAAATAATACAAACTGAAATAATAGGATACAACTAGTCTATACACGAAATGCAAACCATTCGACGTAATTCTAAGAGATACAAAAGCTTTAGATCCCTTTGATTTAACTGAGGAACACATAGTAAACAAATATATTAACGATAGGAAAACAGATATAAATACTATTTACAAAGATATTTATGAGAAAACGATTACAAATAAAAAGAAAATAATTGAAAACCTGAAACTTACAAAAAAGGACAAAATATTTATATAAAACGTCGCGAAGTGCTTAGAAATAAATCAAAGCCCCGACATATCAAATCCACTGTAGCACTGAAGGTAAAAAGATGAAGACATCAAAAAAATAATTGTTCACAAATCAAAGCTTACGAAACCACTTTCTAACCAAAGACGTTTACATGAAAACAAAAATGACGAAACTACATATCATCCTAATATACACCCTCCTTCAACATCCCGTAGTTAGTGACATAGATATACTAGAATTATATTCACCAATATTACCCTTAGAATTAGGATAACTAGTACTAAACATACATTTTTACACTACGTAAAAACTAGTTGGATAATTAATCAATTAGGAAATATAGATACATTTTACAATAAAATATTAAGTACTTCAAATAAGACAGTATTTGTCAGAGAAACACAAGAAATAAATAATTTGCTAGAACACACCAAATATTTAATGGAAACCACAAAAAATAAAGTAAATAATTTAACACCCTCGAGACGAAACAAAAGAGGATTATTTAATGGTATCGGCACACTTGGATCATAACGACGATATCAAATATAATGAGAAAATAAAAATTGCAACAGAAAAACAAAATTCTATACAACACGAAATTAACCTCCAAACTTCTTTAAACAAACATCCGATAAATCATTATAATAAAACAATTTCAAATTTATATGAAAATCAAATGCTAATGAAAAATAAATTAAAATCTCTAATAGACAAAATCGATAATATTACCGATGTAGGTATATATTTATATATCTAATCAAAGTTCTTTAGAGCAAATTATCTTAAACTGCCAAAATTTGATTGACTTTGTAGATAATCCAGAATATGCCATTATTTTTGCACATTTGGAAAATTTAAACACTTCAGTTATAAATATAAAACAAATTGAAAATAGATGTCGAAGAATAAAAATATATTATTCTACGCTTCACAACTAGTTTTGAAAAATATTTTTCAAAAACAGTGACCGTTCAACGAAGAAGAAACAACTACTTCCCGGGCTACATGCCCCGACAGATATTGACTTACACTTCTAAGTCAAACGGGGTTGGTAAATCTACAAGATTTAAACCAACCATTCTGGTTTGCAACTAGAAGGGATAACACAACTTGTAGACCGGTTTCGGCGTATTGCGCCTCATCAGTACAAGGTATATGTTATCGTCCGAGAGTACTGATGAGGCGCAATACGCCGAAACCGGTCTACAAGTTGTGTTATCCCTTCTAGTTGCAAACCAGAATGGTTGGTTTAAATCTTGTAGATTTACCAACCCCGTTTGAATTAGAAGTGTAATTCAATATCTGTCGGGGCATGTAGCCCGGGAAGTAGTTGTTTCTTCTTCGTTGAACGGTCACTGTTTTTGAAAAATATTTTTCAAAACTAGTTGTGAAGCATAGAATAATATATTTTTATTCTTCGACATCTGTTGTTAAAACGCTTTACTAAATACGACAATTTTACAGGAAACTGTATTAATTCAAATTGAAAATCTTTACACATATTACCAATTCATGAGTGTTCAAATAGATTTAACAGATTCCAAAATCATATTTGATAAACATTTACCTATCATAAAAACAGATGAATTCAAGACCTTCCATATCATTAGTATACCTTACCAAAATCATTCCTAAAAAACCCTAGCTTGTGCTCGGTACAGAATTGTACCAATTTGGAGAAGAACCCTGTCCTGACCAAGAGGACACCTATTTTTGCCAATTCCGAGAAGAAATTTCAAAAGAAAACTGCATTACTGTCCTGATGAAAGCAGAAAAACCAAAATGCAAGGTCCATAAAGCCATTCTGGAAAATAACCTTATTGAAGAAATCAACGACCAATCATCTTACCACTACCAGCTACCAGCTACCAACCAATCAATAAGAGTTCAAATCGAATGCGAAAAATCGAGACAACTTCAACTTTACAAAAATACATTGATGAAGATTCCCCAAGGGTGTAGCTTGATAACAAAAACTCTAACATTCAGTAATACCAAAGAAATGATTAGAGGAAACCCATTAATTTTACCAAAAATGAACTCAGAATTTAATAATAAAATAATTATAGAAAACGAAGACAAAAGTGTGCTGAAATTGAAAAACATTAATTTGAAAGCCATCCAAAAGATACAATTAGAAGCGGAAGCCATCCAACCCAGAGAAACGAATTCAACCCACCCCGCCGTTTAGAATATCCCTATTCTGTTTATTTTAACTATAATTGTAATTTCAATTTTGACATTATGGATCCGAAAAAAGAAGACTTCAAAAAAAGAAAACCCTGTCCAAGACAGCGATGCTGACCAAAGCAATCCACCCTCCAGTTGTATTGTTTTTCCAAAAAGGAGAGGAGTTATATGGACATACTCGCACACCCAGTATAAAAACTAGCCGACGCTGCAAGTTACCCGAAGGCAACGCCGAGCTTAATCTCATTTCTATTTGTCATTCTTGTTACTGTCGAAATCGTCAGATTAAATATTTTTCGTTATCCTTGAATTATTTCCTCCAAAATAAAAATTAAAATTACCCACGCTCGAGAATGTCGAGGTGACTTTTTTTTTAAGGAATGTACACTTTTTAGCATGTAATTAACTCACTCTACCTTAATCTGATGCGCTCGAGAATTTCTGATGATCAATTTTTTTTTACTAATCTGATCCTTTATCCTTGATGGGCGGCCATATTATATGGGGCTCATATTTGGTGGAAGTACTTAACCGGGTACAAGGTATCCCCCTGTATCTAAATCTGCCGCGCTTTAGTAAATCCCGATATCCCCGCTTGGGCTCCCCTACTATTATACTGATAGTTCAGTTATCCTGTACATTTGGGAATGCAAATGAACCGTGAAAGCTAAATTTTGATATGACGGGGGGTGACTGGGGATAGAAAGGCTTAAGTTCAATTGTCGACCAAGCTTTTCTGGAATTTCTGCCATCTTGGAAAAGAGTTAAAATACCGTAATAAAAGGAACAAAAAAGTATAACATCAACATTTTCGTATCTCAACGGAGAACCGAGTTATTGTGAAAAATACTGTAAATAACCCTTGGTGGTGGTGTACAGTGTGTATATAAGCCCAAATGTCAGCCTGGAAGAATATGAGAGGAGCATGACAGGATTGGAGGACGATCTGAGGGTGTCAAAAGGAAAAAGGAAGATCATAATGAGAAAGGTGACAGGGGACTTCAATGCTGGGAATACTGTATGGGGGGGGGGGGGGGACTGACAGGAGAGGGCAGATCTTGGTTGGCATCCAACGGGTTGGTGGTGCTGAATGATGGACTACTGCCCACCTTCGTGAGGGGTGACGGGGGTTTATCATTAAGTAAATAGTTGGATGGTGCTGGAGGATGAAGGGGAAGGGAGAAAGAAATTATTGGGAGAGGGGGGATGTAAGTGGACGAAGGCCGAGGCAGAGAGTATGAGGAAGAAAGTAAGAGAGGAGATTTGGACATGATGCAGATCACTTATACAATGTGGTACTGGGCTGTAAAAGAGAGGGAAAGTGGGGAAATAGGCGTGAGCGGAGGGCCAATTACTGGTGGAATGAGGAAATAGAGGAGGCGTGGAGGGAATTTAGGAAATAACGAAGACGGATACTGAGGGGGAGAGGGAGAAGGGGATAAAAAGAAAAAAAGAAGGAACTGGAGCGTAGGGTGGAGAGGCTGTTGGATGACAATGGGGGGTACTTCTGGGAACTATTTAACAGGGTACTGAGGGACGAAGAGTTCCGGGAAGGATGGAAGGTGGCCAGGGTGATTTAGGGCGGGCGGAATTGAGGAGGAAGTTGGTAGGAATAGGGGTTTTAGGGTAAACCAGGACGGGTTTATGGAGGGGAAATCTTGAATCTCGGCACTGGGAAGGGTGATGGGCTTGGTGAGAAGAGCTAGTGAGGGAAGCTGGAGTATCAAGAAATTGGCCCTACTCGTGTTCTTCGACGTCGGGAACGCGTTCAACGGGCTGTGTTGAGCGCGTTGCTGAGGCTTGGAGTGGGGCAGGGGCTGGTTAACCTGGTGGAGGACTACCTGACGGGGCGTATGATTGTAGACTCTAGAGGGGGGAGGTATGAGACGGAGGCTGGAGTGCCCCAGGGCTCGGTTCTTGGACCGATGCTCTGGAAGTGTGTCTGTGTGTTTGATGAGGTTTGTGGATAGTATTTGAAGAGGGATGTGAGATTACGGTGTATGCGGACGATGTGTGTCTGGTATGTACGGCAAAGGCAGAGGCGGGGATAGAAATAAAGGCGGAGATAATGTGTAGGAAAATTGTGGAGAAGATAAAGCGGTGCGGACTGGAAGTGGGGGAAGATAAGACAGTGGGGTTGCTAGTGAAGGGTCGGAGCAAGACAAGAGAAGTGGGGGTGATGGTGGAGGGAAGGAGAATTCGTATGGAGGAGTATGTGAAATACCTAGAAGTGTGGTTGGATAGTCAATCATCCTTCAAAACTCATATGCTGAAGGCGGCAGAGAAGGGGAAAGTGAGGGCAGCATGGCTAGGGAGATTGATGTGTAATGTGAAAGGGCCGAGAGAGTGGAAGATGAGGGTAATTGGTAGGACGGTAGATCAGAGTAGGCTGTACGGTGCGGAGGTGTGGGAAGAAAGAGCAGAGGTGAATGCGAGGGCTAGGCCACTCCTACGGGTGCAGAGAGGGATACTGCTGAGGGTGGTGCAGGAGTACTGGACAGTGGGTGGACTGGCAGCAGCGGTGCTGGCAAGGACCTACTCATTGGACATGATGGCTAGAGCCAGTAACAAACGCTGGAGGGGTGCGACCAGAGAGGAAGTACAGGAATGGATGGAGGAGGAAATGGAGAGAAGGTGGGAGAGGTATGAGGGCGCGCTAAAATGAGCGATTGGGAATAGGAGAGATTGGATGGCCCGGAAATTCGGGGAGGTGAGCTACTTCTTGACACAGGTGTTTGGACATGGGTCGAGAGTAGGGTACCTCCGTAAGATTGGGAAAAGAGAGACTCCTGTGGCGAGAGGTGTGAAGTGGAGGATGATGTGGGGCATGTGTTTAGATGCTGGATGAACGAGGAAGTGCTGAAGAAGTTGGAGAGGAAACTAGGAGAGGCGGTGTACTGGGAGAACATGGTGGAGAAAATGTTGAGGGGGGAGGAGGAATGGATGAGGGGAGTGGAGTAGTAGGGATCATGGTTAGGGGGAAGGACTCGATATGACATGGGAGGTAGGAGTGAAAGAAGGGAGAGGACGACGGTGTGAGCGGAGAGTGTGCGAGGGACCGCCGCCCGTCTCGTACTATGCTAGGGTAGTGATTCCGAGGCGGGGGTAATGGCGAGATTGAGGTGGGTTTGGTTGGTAGGCAACCGCTTGGGGATGCGTCCAACGGGCACTGGACCTGAGCATGAGTTTTCCATCTCGAACCGAAAAAAAAAACTTTTTCTAGATGGCGGAAAATCCACATAGGAAAGCTTGGTCGACAATTTGAACTTAGGCTTTTCTAGTCTCCCCTGTCATATAAAAAATTTAGCTTTCTCGGTATATTTGCAATTCTAGCCCTTACTTCCCCACTGGACTATGAATAATAAATTAAACAAATACAATGTTCAGTGCGCATTCGACGTCACCTAGCTCCCCTCCATTCTTATTTTTTGGGAAACTACAAAAACGCAAATGAATATTTTTTCCCAACTTATTTACAGATTGCTCTCGATCACGTATGTCTCATATCAAAACAGTATGAAATGAATAAAGAATTATTACAGTGTCCAGTAAAATGTCGTATTTGGTAAAGCGCGTTTTCAACAGATATCGAAGAATAAATAAATTTTATTCAACGCTTTACAAATAAGTTTTGAAAAATATTTTTCAAAAACAGTGACCGTTCAACTAAGAAGAAACAACTACTTCCCGGGCTATATGCCCCGACAGAAATTGAATTTCACTTCTTAGTCAAACGGGGTTGGTATATATAAAATATTTAACCAATCATTTTGGTTTGTAATTAAAAGAGACAACATAACTTGTAGACCGGTATTGGCGTATTTGCGCCTCATCAGTGCAAGGTATATGCTATCGTCCAAGAGTTAATCCTGGACTGATTATATCTCTAAAATCACCACCAATACATGTCTTCCAGTAACGGAGATGTAATAGTTGTGATGACAGCGACATCTTTACTTCCGAACCAAAATTCGAAATTTGACAACAATCCCGTTAGCTTGAAACAATAAAGAATTATTACAGTTTCCTGTCGGGGAATATAGCCCGGGAAGTAGTTGTTTCTTCTTAGTTGAACGATCACTGTTTTTGAAAAATATTTTTCAAAACTTAGTTGTAAAGCGTTGAATACGATATATTTATTCTTTGATATCTGTTAGAAAATGAATAAATGGATGAAGTTGACAATCTCAGTGAGTAAATAGGTATCTATGCTATACGTTCAAAAAGAATATTACGACAAAACTGTAATGGTTAAATTTATGATTTATAACTGACTATTTCACTAGAGTAAATTGATAACTGACAAAATTTGAAGGTTTTGAACTGGCAATTTTTTGTCTTGTCATGGCAATTTTTTGACGTTTAATATATCAAATCTATGTGTATAAAATTCTATCACTCTGTGATAAAATTCAATATAAAATCTTTGTTAGTGGTTTCTAAGGAAACTAAGTTGTTTATTTATTTATTTAACTGTCTAAAAATTATTAAAACTGTTTCAAAAATTTAAATAAGTATTATTAACATGAATAATACAAGATTTGGAAATAATTCAATAAATGAAATAGAGAGTACAATTAAGCAAAGTATACCGCGAAATACAATGAAGACAAAAAAGTCTGCGTGGGAACAGTGTAGAATGTTTTTGGACGCACGTAATTATACGTTAGAAAAGGATACTTCCGAACAGGTTATAGCAAAAATTCTTGAAGATTATGATGCAAAACAATCCCCAAAATAATGCTACAACGTACAATTATAATAATTGTACTTTTACATAAATAAGTAATTTTTTTTTTCATAATGTTATTATTTTTTTGGCTTTGTATAATTATTGAATTTAGTAAAGCGTTGTCTGCAGGTATTGTTTTGTTTAAGTTTGTAACATTCACTTGTATTTTCATGTTGTCAAATAAGACAGTTATATAGTTGTCATTTTTACATTAAAAGATCATTCCAGTACCAGTTTTTCATTTTCATATAATCACAATAATTCAAAAGGTTATGGGCCCAGATTACGTGAAATTGTAAAGGAAGTTTAACTGCAGTAAATATCGTTATTTATTTTGTGCAAGAATTATTTGTGAACTCAAAAAAAGAAAATTGGAAAGCAATTTATTTTTGAAGTTTTGAAGCCGATAATTATTAAAAGACAAAATAAATGGAAGGCGATCGCGTTAATATTGAAAAGCTGGAAAGCGGCAGCAACTGGCTAACATGGAAGTTTCAAATGCGTCAGATTTTAGAAGCTAACGATCTTTTTGACTACGTCGATGGAACAAACGTCAAACCGACATCTGAATGTACAAATTATGCGAAGGAAATTGTGACTTGGAAGAAGGCGGATGCTATGGCCAGACAAACAATTTCCACGACTTGTATGAAACAGGCATTACTGCAGATTATGAATTGTGAAACAGCTCAAGAGATGTGGGAGACGCTCAAAAGTACGTATGAGCAAACATCAAAGGCAAATATTTTATTTTTACAACAAAAATATTATGGCTACACAAAACAACCGGAAAATGACATTGCGACATTTTTATCAAAATTAATGGAAATAGTGCAGCAATTACGTGATCAAAAAGAAATTATTTCTGAGTCCATGGTAATTTCGAAGATTTTAATGTCACTACCGTCCGAGTTTAATCATTTCCATAGTGCATGGGAATCTGCAAACGCAGATAGTCAAACTTTGGCAAATTTGCGGGCTCGTTTGATGGCAGAAGAACTTCGTTTGAAGTCGCCGGGTCAAGTTCAAGAAGTAGAGGCGCTAATGGCTAAGAGAATCTTCTCGAAGAAACAAATCAATAATTACAAGAAAGGAAATTCATCGAATAATAACAAAGCGACAGATAAAAATGACAAACCGAAAGGCAAATGCATCAAATGTGGAAAAAAGGGCCACTGGAAAAGGGAATGCTCGGAAAAGAAGACTAACTTCAACGGGAGAAAAGAAGAAAATTCAAATGATGCTTTTATTTGTTACAAAACAACAAATAGAGACCAAGATACTTGGATTTTGGACTCAGGTGCAACTGATCACATGAGTCATCGCCGAGAATGGTTCGAAAACTATACGGAAATAGCTGAACCAATTACAGTTGGTAATGGTGACAAGATAATGGCTCTGGGCAAAGGCGATATCAATATTTTTGCTTTTAATGGAGATGAATGGATTCGCAAACGAGTCATGGGAGTCTTGTTCGTGCCGGAACTTAAGAAAAATTTGTTTTCATTGGGAAAGGTGTTAGATCGCGGGCATCAATTGAACATGAACAACGAAGGTTGCAAATTGCTGAAAGATGGAAACATTGTTGCAGTGGGAGTTCGCAGAAAAAGTTTGTTCCAAATGTTGTTCAGAACAATACAACCATCAAAGATTGAAACTACAGCGAGTGTAGCAATCAAAAACGCTACACTTCGTTCATGGCACGAACGTCTAGGACATCAGAATTCGACACACGTGAAAAAGTTCCTACTAAGTCGGGGTATAGATTTCATTGATGAGGAATTTGCATGTGAAGCTTGTGTCTATGGAAAGCATCATCGAAGCAGTTTCAAGAGTCGCGAAGAAAAGTCAAAGATGTGTGGCGAAATCATTCATACTGACGTGTGTGGTCCGTTTCAGACGAATTCAATTGGTGGATCCAGATATTTTTTGTTGCTCAAAGATGATTATTCTCATTTTCGTTTCGTATATTTCATGAAACAAAAATCAGAAGTAGCGAGTATTATCGAAAAATGTGTTAAACTGATTCAGAAGAAGCATGGTCACAGTGTTCGCAATATCAGATCTGACAACGGCACAGAGTTTGTCAATGAAAAGCTGAAAGTTTTCTTTGAAGCAGCTGGAATTCATCATCAACGAACTGTGCCATATACACCAGAGCAGAATGGTTGTGCAGAAAGGGAAATACGAACTATCGTTGAATCAGCAAGGACAATGCTTGAGGCAAAGAAGATTGATAGGAAATTCTGGGCGGAAGCAGTAAATACAGCAGTTCATGTGCTAAATCAAACTGGAACAAGCACAGTTGACAACAAATCACCGTATGAATTATGGCATAACAAGGAGGCGAAGCTAGACCATTTACGGATTTTTGGTTCGGAAGTATTTATTCACATTCCAAAAGAAAAACGTCAGAAGCTCGACGCGAAGGCAGAAAAATGTATGTTTGTTGGTTATGACAAGAATTCAAAGGGATATCGAGTTTGGAATTCGAAAACTAGTAAAATCGAGATCTCACGAGACGTCGTTTTTTTGTTAGAAAATTCAATGGGAACACTCGATATTTGTGTTGAAGAAAATGCTAGTGTAGTCAGTAGGAATGAAAATAACGAAAACGAAGACAATTATGGTATTGACAAAGGTGCAGAAAATGAAAATGACGAAGATAAGGACACAAATGAATGTGCGTCACTAGATCAACAGAAAAATCGTGGTATGACCTGCGATCTTGATAGCAGAAATATTGTCAATAGACGTCTACGTGATCGTAACACATCTGGTAACTGGTGAACATTCTGCAATATTGGCAGTCAGTGATGAGCCAAGAACGTATGAGCAGGCAATTCAGTCGATTGATTACAAGCAGTGGGAGCGAGCAATGGATGAAGAGTATGATTCACTTATGAAAAATCATACTTGGATTTTGGTCGTTGCGCCAGTTGATCAAAAAGTGATTGACAATCGCTGGGTCTACAAGGTCAAAGAAAATCCGGATGGGAGTGTTAATCGGTATAAGGCACGATTGGTAGTACGAGGCTTTACACAAGAGTACGGAATCGATTACCAGGAAACATTTAGTCCAGTGGTGAAGTTTACATCAATCAGAGCGATCCTAGCATTGGCTGCGGCAAAGCGTATGACACTAAAACAGTTTGATGTGAAAACGGCTTTTCTGAATGGCGATTTAGAAGAAAATGTTTATATGAGCCAGCCAATTGGATATAATGACAACAGTGGCCGAGTGTGTAAACTATACAAAAGTTTATATGGTTTGAAGCAGGCTTCGCGCTGTTGGAATAAGAAGCTTACTTCTTTCCCTAACAGTTTTGGTTTCAAAGAGAGTGTATCCGATCCATGCGTTTTTGTTAGCAACGGAAAAGATGGAATGTTAATTTTGGCAATTTACGTTGACGATGGATTGATTGCAGCAGAAAAACAAGAAGCCATTAAGCCGGTCATTAGACACTTACAGAGAGAATTTGAGATCAAAATTTTTGAGCTGAAATGTTTTTTGGGGCTCGAAATTGATCAGCTTTTGGATGGATCGATTCATGTTCATCAACAAGGATATGCAAGAAAGGTTCTTGATCGTTTTTATATGACATATTGTAAGACAGTGACAACTCCATTAGCTAGTTCACAAAACCTCGGAGATTTTGAAGCTGATAAAAAAATCGATTTTCCTTATCGAGAGGCAGTCTGGAGCTTGATGTATCTGGCCGTTGCAACCAGACCAGATATTAGTTTCGCAGTTGGAAGTGTCAGTCGATATTTGGAAAAACCAGCTACTGCACATGTGAATGCAGTAAAACACATTATGAAATATATCAAAGGTACGATGAACAAAGGAATACGTTTCGTAAGCGGAAACAATTTAGACTTTTGCGGGTATAGTGATGCCGAATATGCTGGAGACACGCAAACACGAAGATCAACATCAGGTTATGTTTTCATGCTTGGAGGAAGTGTAATTAGCTGGGGATCAGAACGACAAAAATCCGTCGCACTATCCACAACAGAATCCGAGTATGTGGCAGCGTCACAAGCTATAAAAGAACTTGTCTGGTTGAAGAATCTCTTATGTGATCTTCGACAAGTTAAATTGGATGTACCAGTTTTATTTATGGATAATCAAAGCGCAATACGACTTGTGAAGAATCCAGAGTTTCATAAGAGAACTAAGCATATTGACGTACGTTACCATTTTATCCGAGAGAAATTCAAAGATGAATTTTTTGAATTACAATATGTTCAAACAGATGACCAGGCAGCCGATATCATGACAAAGGCATTATCAAAATTGAAACATCAACATTTTTGTCAAATGTTGAATGTATTGTCAAAGTGAATGTTGACATTGACTTGTAACAAAAAGTGGGAGTATTGAATTTAGTAAAGCGTTGTCTGCAGGTATTGTTTTGTTTAAGTTTGTAACATTCACTTGTATTTTCATGTTGTCAAATAAGACAGTTATATAGTTGTCATTTTTACATTAAAAGATCATTCCAGTACCAGTTTTTCATTTTCATATAATCACAATAATTCAAAAATAATTGAAGTTTGCAATAAATAAAACGTTTAAACATATGATTTTTTAGTTTTTCTCTCGTGAAATAGTCATGTCGAATACCACTCAATTAAAACTTTTGTAAGGTAAAATTTTTCTCTTGTCGTATTCAAGTTTGTTGCTTTTAGGTAATTTTGCTCATGACATTTAATCCAAAACCACTCGCCTGACGGCTCGTGGTTTTGTTAAAAATGTCATTCGCAAAATTGCCAAGCAACAAACTTTCGTGACAATCGAAAAATTTTGCCGACAAAATTTTCACTCTCGTGGTATTATATATGAAAAATTGTTGTGACCTTTATTAGACTTGTTGATATTAATGAAAAAATAAGTAATGTCATCGAGTACTGTCGAAGTTTATATTGAATAAAAAATTTCGATTTCTAAAAGATGGAAATAATTCAGTTTCAATCATTAGTTTAGACCCTTCTCAGAATTATAATAATTGGCGACGAGTGAAAAAAAATCATCCTATTCTGAAGAAACGAAGAGGAAATTTCAATAATTTTTTTCAAATGGATGCAGAACAATTTAAGCAATTGCCGAATATGTTGCAGCACTTCAACGCGATCTTGCAGATTGTGAGTTTTCAACTACATGTGAATGTACCAGGTCTGTTTCTATTGCAGACATTTTCCTGAGAGCTCAGTTTATTCGTGGGTTGCGTGATGATTGGTTAAGAGAACAAATTTTACAGTCAAACGTTACTTCTTTCGAAGAAATATTAAAAAAGGCAACTGCTCTCGAAGCCTGGAAAATAGAGAGTAAACAATTATCTCAGCACTCCACTTCGAATCACTCGAATTTCAACACAAGTGATATCAAAGCAATATCAAATTATACAAGACATAACAGGAATCGTTCCAGTTTGCCATCAAATTCTCGATCACAGAGTCCAAATCAGCAGAATTTGCGATACCGCCGCAGTCAACCAGATTACAAGGCACTTGGTATCGAAAATCTTTGTATTCGATGTGGCAGAAACAATAAAAAAATTGGAGATTGTCGTGTCGATAGAAACAAAGTTTCCTGTCAATCCTGCAAGAAAATTGGACACGTTGCAAAAGTTTGTATTACAACATTGTTAAATGCCAATCGCAAAAGATCCGGTATAACAAACACAAGTTCCACATCAGTGCATGTTGTTTCTGACGATCAAACAAGTTCTGATTATGAGTATGGTGTTAACCAGATGGATACATTATATAATCATTTTGAAGTGGTTGATTTATTCGAAATACGTCCAGATTCTGATAAATATTATATTACGGTGTACCTAAATGGGAAATCTCAACGTTTCGAAGTCGATTCAGGTGCAAAGTTTTCTTTACTAAATGAGAACGATTTCAATAATTTAAATTTGAATGTACCCATGAAAAAATCAAACATAGCTTCCAGATCCTATTCAGGCAATGTAATTCAATCCAAGGGAAAAGTCTCTGTTAATGTTGAATAGCATGGGAAGGTGATTGAAGATGAACTACACATCGTTTCAGCGGGACATGATGCTCTAGTTGGGCGACAATGGAGTCGAGGACTAGGTATTGAACTTCATCAAATTGACACCGACATGAAAATCTCAGCTCCAGTATATACCATGCAGCACGTCAACTCAGTCGAAAGTATATTCAATCATTTTTCACCAATATTCCAAGCAAAAGTTGGATGTGTTCCAGGACTGAAAGTTACACTTCAACTAAGAAAAGGCTTTGAGCCCTCGTTTACAAGAGAAAGAAGTGTACCATATGCACTCCGGGAGCTTGTAAACAAAGAACTGGATTCCCTAGAAGCAGATGGTATTGTATCATTAGTTCCTACAAGCGACTGGGGTTCACCTTTAGTCTAATTCCGAAAGCAGATGGAGGTGTTCGATTATGTGTCGATTACAAATGTGGGGTTAACGAAAAACTAGTTCAAGCAAATCACCCAATACGTCGCATAGACGATGTCTTGAACAGCCTCCGAAATTCTAAATACTTCTGTAAGCTTGATCTCTATAAAGCTTATCTACATCTACAAGTAAATGAAGAAAGCAGTGCCATTCAAACAATTTCAACCCACCGTGGCACTTATCGCATGAATCGTCTCAGTTTTGGAATAAAGACAGCTCCATCCGAATTTAATCGCATTCTTTCTCAGCTCCTTAAGGGTCTTACAAAAACAGAATCGTATTTTGATGATATATTTGTACATGGATTGACCATTGAAGAATGCACTGAAAATTTAAAATCATGCTTGCAAAAACTCATGGATTATGATCTTCATCTTAACAAAAATAAATGTTCATTCTTTAAAGAACGAATTGAATATCTGGGACATATTGTAGAATTCAATAAAATTCCAAAATCTCCAGTCAAGATACGTGCAATTCAAGATATGCCACGTCCATCTAATGTAAATGATGTTAAAAGATTCCTAGGTCTAGTCACCTATTATTCCAGATTTGTTCCCGATTTTTCTACTATTTCATATCCACTTTGATGTTTGCTTAGAAAAAATAAACGATGGTCATGGACAGCACTGTGCGAATCAGCGTTCATAAAATTAAAGGCTGAGCTTTGTAGCAATCGTGTTATTTTACCCTTCGATCCCTGTTTACCACTTGTTTTAACCACAGATGCAAGTCCCACTGGAATAGCCGCAGTACTCAGCCATACTATAGTCGGAGTTGAAAGACCAGTGGCATATGCTTCGCGTTCGCTTACAGCCTCTGAAAGCAATTATAGTGACAGAGAAGCTCTTGCAATCATTTTTGGTGTTAATCACTTTTATAATTTACTTAATTACAGTTACCTGTGAATAATTGTCATATTAGTAAAGCGTGATCTATAGACGTCAAAAAATAGTCTCTAGTCCAGGATTATGCTCTCAGAGCTTCTGGACGAATAGCATCTACCTTGTGCTGATGAGGCGCAAAAACGCCGAACCGGTCCACAAGTGATGTTATTCCTTCTAATCGCAAACCAGAATGGTTGGTTCTATCTTAACAGATATACCAACCCCGTTTACTTTAGAAGTGTAATTCAATGTCTGTCGGGGCATATAGCCCGAGAAGTAGTTGTTGCTCCTTAGTGGACGGTCTGCTCTTTGGAAATTAATTATTCTAATTTTGTAAAGCGTTTAATAGTATTGAACTATTATTTTTTGACTTTTATAATTATTTATTTGGAAAGCATTTCTTACTTATTACCGACAATGAGCCAATTTCAAGAATTTTTCATCATCATAAAGCACCACAAATGACGTCTTCGCGTTTACTTCGTTATGCATCATTTCTCCCAGGTTTCAATTATTCCGTTCAGTTCAAGAGAGGCAAAGAAAATCAAAATGTTGATTGTTTGTCTAGAGCTCCAATTAAAAATACGAATATTTCAACTGATAATCGTATTGGTGATGAAGTGAATCAAATATATGATCAAGTAATTTTTCAAATCTCAAGCGAAAAAGTTACATCTACGATAATTAAAAATGAAACGAAAATTGACCCAGATCTCAGCAAAATTGTTCAGATGTTGAAAAATCAATCAATGGACTCTGAATACACATTGATTGACGATATACTTTTTAGGATGGATAGAATTGTAATTCCAGGAAGTTTAAGATCCAGTATACTTGAGGAACTACATGAAACACATCTGGGAATTAAAAAAATGAAGCAATTGGCACGCCGCTATGTGTATTGGCCTAGCATTGACCGGGACATCGAAAAACTGGTCAAAAGTTGTGAAAACTGTGCACTAAAAAGATCAAATCCACCTGAGGTACCTGTTCATCCATGGGATTTACCTACAAGTAATTGGGAGAGAATCCACGTTGATTTTGCAGGTCCTTTTGAGTCATGCTATTTCTTAGTATGCATCGATGCGAAATCAAAATGGGCAGAAGTTAAAATATTAAAGGATGCACCAAATAGTTTATTGACGATTAGATTATTGGAAAATATTTTTGCAGTACATGGGTATCCATTGGAAATAGTTACGGACAATGCATCCATTTTCAAAAGTGAGGAATTTCAAAAATATTGCGAATTCAATGGAATATTCCAAAAATTTATAGCTCCAGGACATCCGGCGACAAATGGACTCGCAGAAAGAAGCGTGTAGACTTTGAAGCATAGATTGAAAGCGAGTATGCATGACAGTACGCCTATTCAAGACAAAGTTCAAAACATTTTGTTTCGGTATCGCGCAACACCACTAGGTTGTGGTGAATCTCCTGCAGAGTTGTATTTACACCGGAAGATGCGAATCCGTTTGGATGCAATTTTTCCTTATCGACCCCAAGTCTCACAGACTCCATACAAACCGGTACGTTCATTTCAAGTGGGGGAGAGGATCCAGGCTAGAGTTTTCATGAATAACAAACATATATGGCAGCTCGGAAATGTCGAGAAGAAACTTGGGAAACTTCATTATCTGGTAGTTTTAGACACAGGAAGAACATTAAAAAGACATGTTAACCAATTGAAATCAACGCTGGTCCGGAAAAAGTCAGTAACGTTTGAACCCAGTCACTCATTCGATGTTCCAATGCTTCCAGCAGTACCTCAAATTAATCCAGATTTATTGAATCATCGTCATTCAGTTGAACTAACACCCGATGCGTCATTATTACGACCTCAAAGAGAAAGACGTCCACCTGCTTGGTCCAAAGACTACGTATTGGCATAAAATACGAATTCAAGAGTATGTTATATATGTATATAGGAATGTTAAATGTTTAATGTTTTAAAATTTGTCTATTTATATTGTGAAATAGTTTCGTAATAAGGAGGGGAGAATTGTTGTGACCTTAATTAGACTTGTTGATATTAATGAAAAAATAAGTAATGTCATCGAGTACTGTCAAAGTTTATATTGAATAAAAAATGTCTATTTCTAAAAGATGGAAATAATTCAGTTTCAATCATTAGTTTAGACCCTTCTCAGAATTATAATAATAATCTGATACTTTCCTAACTTGTAAGATCAGAACTGGCTGAATTGTATTTTATTTCCACGGAAGGAATATTTTATAGGTTAAAATAGATTCATTCTCTAATGTAAATGTTGATAAACTTGTAAACTCTTCCACGGAAATACAACAAAATTGTTTATTCGTTAATAATATTAGCTTAAAAGAAATAAATATATATCAGTTACTTGAGAATTGAGACTGAATGAACAATTAATATCGGGAACGTCTTGTTTTGGGATGCGTCCAATCTTTCGTTGAAAAGAGTTATTCTGCAACAGAAAAAGCTTGCAATTGTTTGCATAAAAGTACAACACAATATTTTTATAATAAAAAACATTTAGTTTAAAAATAATGTACAGAAATAATTCATTAATTCCCTTAATAATCTGGGGAACTAATGCTTTAACAATGTCATCAGTATTAATATTGGTCACACGGACAACCCTACTCTTGTCTTCGAAATACGAGATATTCTCTTTAACTTTTACTACCTGTATAGCTGCTTTTTGTCTATATACTATATTCTTTAGATCTTGCCGAATGTGATCCTTCACATTTTACACATGTGACTGGAGGTGTGCACGGATTTCCTGCGTGTATGTGTTTGCCGCAAACGCACACTTGTGATTTATCACATTTAGCAGATGTTTGTCCAAAGCGCTGGCATGTGAAACATCGGAGGGGGGATGGTATAAACAGTCTTACATTTAAGAAGGAGAACGCAACTTTAACGTGGAGTATTAAAGGTGAGTACGTGATTTGGAGTATCAGTGAGCTGGTCATTCCCTTTTGATTTTATTCTGTCCACCGATTATAACTCCTTGGTCGTGTACCTCTTCTTCAATTTCCTTTATAGTACAGTTTAACAAATCTGGGCAATAAATAATTCCCTTTATGACTGGTTTAGGGATCTATGGAGTACAACTTCGACTTCTACACCGTTAAATCTGTATACTGACAAAAGCTTCCTGGCATGCCCTAGAGACACAGTTTCAACCAAGAGACCATCTTTGATCATTTTTACCATTATAGGGTCACCACATAAATCACTCAACGTCTTCTGGATTAGAAAAGGGCTATCTTTTTCAAAATCTCCTTCTTTCTTCTTCACGACCAGAAACCGGGGAAAACCTCCTTTTTCTTGTTCGTGTTATTTGTGCCTCTGTTTTGAGAGGGAGGCACCTCTTTGATTTGGGATTCAGGGCCTGCCATACAGTGCCCACGAGTAGGGACGAAATATACTTCCGAGCTAAGGTCTTTTGTACGACTGGATGCGACTTGGTGTCCAGAAGCAATCGTTAGCGACCAGCTTCGTATGACCATGCATCCCAAGGCACGATATCTTCCACCATCAGATTACGCTAGGAGATTTCTACTTAGTGGGCCCGTTCCTAGTCGGGGATTAGGTATGGAGGGGACAGGAGATGTTAACATAGGAATGAGTGTTAATGGGTTAGGGGTGGAGAGGATAGGACGAGTTAGTGAAGAAGCAAACATTATTGCGATGAGATGGGATAAAGGAAGGGGACAGCGGAAATGCTGCTCCAGATAGTCGCCTTTTACGACAGGCAGGAGATTCCGTAGGAATATTCCACTATAAAATTTTGATCCGTCAGTATGAATAATGAGATTATTTTGTCGGGATTTTAATTCTGCCTAAAATAGTGCTCTATCAGTTGAAAGAGGGGTATTTTCTTTTTTCCAGAATGCTAATTTGATGTTAATTTTTGGGACACAGAAAGTCCATGGAGGCACCGTGGATACCTGTTCTGTCAAAAGTGGGTATTGTGTTACAGAAAACTTTTTGCAGGCTTCAATGTTTCTCACTCTTGCCGGACGCGTATATCAACCAGCTATGATCGGAGATCGAAATTTCGTCTGATACATGCCGTTTTCCTTCAATAGTTATGTTATTTCAAGAAATAAAAAAGTCACATTTCATAGATGACATTTTCTGTAACCTCCCTATTCAAATTTTGACTACGACGTTTCGTTCTTCCAAGATCACCATCCACTAAATTTTTATATTCTATTTTATTCAGGGGGTTGAAATTCTACATTCAGCAATATCTCACACGTAACCATTTTAGGGCTTTCTCTGAATACAAGATGCTTTTTTATTTTCACAGGAAAGTCCATTTTTGAGGTTCCCCTATATACTCAAATTGAATAAAATAGTCAATTGAATTTAAACTTGATGACTGTGGTGTTCCTGTTACAAGTTTATTACAAGTATTGGACATTGAACTTTTTGGATATTGTCAAACTTTATTGGCAATAAAGACCACCTTGTATGGATTATTCGGGTACTTTTTTTATTTCTTCTAGATAACATCATGAATACTTACTTATACAATAATTCTTGACTTGGAAGATGATCTATCGTCTGTGTATCTTGACAAGTGAACACATTTTCCAGCAATTAAGTATACTTTTCAAATGCATTTTTAGTCTTTTGAAAATCAAATTACACACCCACAATTCATAGTGGGACGAATTTCAAATCGCCCGAAATATTAATGGCATTTTATGCTTTTTATCGAGTGAATCGATATCACAAGTCTAAGTAGTACTTTAAAGATTAACTAAAGTGTAGAAACTAAATTATTAAAAGTTCAAAATAACCACCATTTTCTTGGATTCATAATGTAGTACAAATCTTCAAACTGTCCATTTCTTCCGGATATCATTTGGGTTGATAATTTGGAAGTACTTGTGTTCTTGGATTGAGTTTTTTTTTATAAACAACATTATCAAGAAGATCCAGTGGATTAAAACCTGCTAACCGAGCGGATCATTCGGATTTTGTATAAAACATTGGTCCTTCGTATAAAGCCGTACTAATAAACTTTTTCGATAAGTTATTTATTAACAAAACGTAGTTAATAGATATACTATGTTACAAATTCCTTAATTGAGAAAAAAAGTACATTCAAAAAAATATAACATAATGTATCCTAAAGTTGATGATGGTTTTGAGAAAATTAAACGTTGCACAGAAAATTTAAAAAAGAGACCTTCAGCTGCATTGTTCAAATAACGTTTTTCAATATTTCAAAAAATTAACACACTGTGGCTGGGAAACAAAGAAGGGCTAATTTATATGTTCTTGAATTTCTTGGAAACCGGACCTGATAATGGAGATTCCGAAAGGTCTATGTATTGCCCTTGTAGATAGGAAAATTTGTTCTAATTACAACCACCCCCCAATTCCTATTGTTTACATTTTACTAATAGAATGCCAATTAAAAACTGGACACCCTGTATGTTTGATTTGAAGGATCTTCTTTGTTTCTCCTCAAACCGTGCAGAGAAAATGAACCGTGTAACCATTCATTCCAGACACTTTCCGAAATGGATCACTGGATTTTAATTTCACTATAAACTTTTACTGACATAACACTATTAACGTTTACATAACTATTTACAAATGTACAAACAAAGGGAAGCTGCGAGCAATTGGTAATTACCCGGGAGAAACTTTTGCGGTAATTTACTTGGTACCGAACCGGCATGGATTGCGTGTAGCGATTTTTGGGGAGGAGCCGAAGCTTGCAGTTAGGATTCTGATGAGAGACTGACTCTTGGCACGCTTAGAGGGTTAGAACTCGTGTCATGTTGGACAGTTCGCGTCGTGCACCGAGTACAAGGTGAAAGGGAGAAGATGCATTAGGAAACTTGGTTCCGTAGAATGAGAGGGTAAACAATCGGTAATATCGATTTTCTCGGGAAGAAAAGTGCGTTTTCGAACACTGTATATCCCAGTTCTCGATGCATGAGTGAAAGTGAAATTATGGATGGGAAGATATCTACAAGTGGAAAATTCATACGTCAGTCTGTTTCATTTAATATGTGACCAAATGTAATACTTCCACATAAATACCTACTATATACTCCGTGAATATAGTTTTTGTTTGACTGTTACTTAATGCGTGTGTTTGTTGTTTTGATTTTCTATATTTTTGTTATTGTTAGCTAGCATGAGTTCGTTCTTGTTAAGTATTGGCAGTGACCTTGATCTAGATATGGCTGTATACAAATGTGACAATTGCTGTAAGGAATTACAAAAAATATATAATAAACTTCCATGCATCGGCGAATGTCGACGAATTTTCCGCATGAGCTGTACATGATTTGACGAAGCTATTACAAAAATTTTACTGTCCCAGAAGTTCACCAACTTACGTTTTTTTGTATACTCTAATTTGAGATACCTTAATGTTACAGTTTATAATTCGATTATGTTGATCATGAAATTTTGACAGATAAACCGGAATATTATGGCATCTCTGGTATTCCTTTAAAATGTTTCGAATTTTACCTTGAGTGTAGAAAACAACTGGTACGAGAAAATGGTGAAGTTTCGGAAAATTTACCAGTTAGCAGTGGAGTGTCCCAGGGTTCAGTTTTAGGTCCAATTATTTTTTTGGTATTCATTAACGATGTCACAGACTTACAAATTTTTGGTAAATTCACTATATTTGCTGATGTCACTAGTGTAACCTGGAGTAGTTCCTAACTTTGCATTCTACCATAGGCAAAGATCTCATTACTATCAAGTCCTGGTCTGACTCGAACGGGCTTTGTATTAACACTGAGAAAACTTCGGTTTTATCTTACAAAGGAGTTTTTCAACCCCTCAAACTTAACAATAACTTGATAAGATCTTCAAATTCGATTAAGTTTCTGGGTCTCCATATTGACGGTGCCCTTCAATGGTCTGTACATGTAGACAGTTAAGCAAAAAAATAATCCTCTGCTTTTCTAAATAGCTTGATTCTTCTACTGCTTTAACAATGTACTATTCTTTGTTCGAATCGCACCTTCTCTATGGTTTGCCTTTCTGGGGGTCTTGTAGCTTGCACCTCTTCGAATCTTCAAATTACAAAAAGAGCTATTCGTTACATTTATGGTACAAGTAATAGGATGCATTGCGAATTCTATTTCAAAAACTACAAAATTTTAACTCTCTCCGCTCTATTAATTTTGGAATCCGTGTGTTTGGTTCGAAAACAGTTTCACAATTTAACTAAAAGACCAATTTATAGTTACCCTACTAGAAGAGAAAAATTCGATATTTATTCAACAATGCCCACCTCTGATCTGGTAAAAAGTTCCATCACCTTCAAAGCCAAAAAGTCATTCAATCAGCTACCTTCAGAATCAAAAGTGACAAATACATTTAATAAGTTCCGAAGATGGACAAAGGCATTTCTGCTTGAAATACCTTATTAATCAGTGGCAGAATTCTACAATGTACCCTAGACTTTTGAATTACATTGGCATAATTCAATATTTAGTATGGTGTACGATATTATAATATTGTATTATAATATATTCAATTTGTATATTATATTGTTCTGTATTATTAGTACAGTATAGTCAGTATTTTCACTTTTGTATATTTTGTTGTGAATTTTATATTTGATCTATTTTTAGTTTATGACGCTTTTTCCATAAAATGTGTGATATTTCTCATGGCAATAAAGCTTATCTCTATTTTTCTCTGTCTCTATTACATTGAAACAAAAAATATTTGGAATAACTGTTATAATGTTCGAGGACCTATATACAGATATGCAGTTGGTATGGAATTTACATACGTAAATAAATAGAACATCGATACTAATATGTGGAATATTCGCAGATAATTTATACAATTTTAACATGAAAAGTTAATTATGAGAAAAACTATTGCGTGTCAGTGTGCTTCGCAGAAATTTAAATTTGCTATTTTTACTTTGACCTAACTTTTAACCTTGTCTATTACTATTTGGAATAATAAATAAGGGAGATAGGTAAAAGCATCTTTAAATATCCAAAATACTTACCTTAAAGTAAGCTAAACAATGTATGTATAACGAAATAAAAACGATATGCAGACCTATTAAGTTTAAATGTAAAATGGCCTCTTGCGCCGGCTTTCATTAAACCAAGTAAGAGCTAAAACCTGGTTTAAATTCAAATTCTGTGTTGCACGGTATTAAGCCGGATTAACGCTAGTAACTTACATAACTTAAACTCGCTTATGGCCTTTTGTACTCCTTTCTAATTAACTAAGTTTTAGCTAAAACCAGGCCACAACCATCACATCTTCTAGGTAAAAAGGTTTAATAAGGGGGAATGATTGATATCTATTTGGTCGTTAAGCAAATAAAAGCAAAATAAAATGAAGATTTGAACAAATTAAATTGTTTTATTTCATCGTTCAGTATGGATCTTCATCAAGTAAATGCCTCATCTATTCAATATTTTTAATATTTTTCAATTCAACGTTTTGGTAGCGTGCTAGCTACCGTTATCAAGAACAATTAAGTTCTTTATATTCTGGATACCATGACTAGTAGACTATAATATTGTTAGAGTGCTTTACAAAAAATATTTTTTTTAACATTTGATCAAGGATATGATCAACTGTGGATGGACCTCAAAAATTTGACAACAAGTTTTTTGCAGTCTCAAACTTCAAAATATTATTGATTGTCTAGTTGTCGAATTTTTTCGTTTTTGTCAGATACCTAGAGACTAGAATTTAAAAAATATAAAAAATATTGTGGTTTGATTTCCTAAAAGTTTTAATAATAATGGTGAAAATTTGTCCATTGGAGATATCCGAGATGTTAAAGCAAATAGATAAATAGAAAGGTTTTCATGCACTTTGGCTTTTCAATATCAATTTGAAGAAGTTGGAGATCTTTTAACAGAAAAAAGTTGGGTATTTCGATTTTGGAAAAATATTTGAAATATATGCGAAATGGTTTTACACGATGTACTTGTAATATAAAATATAAATTTAAATTATAAATAAACGTACAAAAAATGTGGTACAATTTTTAAAAATCTCTTTTTGCCACTTTTTTTGAAAACCATATTGGTTTTATAAAAAAAGTTTATCGGAATAAAAATGCTGACAGTTAAATTCTAAATATTATATCTTACGAGAAACTGCTGGGAAATATTTTCAAGTTTCCTACTCCACCGCTAGAGGGTGTAGTTCATAGAAATATGACAGAATAATCATAATAAATGTACCGTTATATTACCACAAAATTTAAGTATTCGTGATCATTAGATCATTTTACGAAAGTTTGTTCCAGTTTTCTTTCCCCCATCTTGTGGAATAACTGGTAAGGGTCAGAGGGAAAGCTGACTCAATAAAGCTTTTATAACTTTTCTTCCGATCTATGATTTTGACAAACTTAGTATCATTTGGAAGGGAATTCAATGCTGCTAGGAGGCGGTGATTGAACAATTGTTTTGTTTTTAACTCTTTTTGGGAATCTTCAAATGCGATGCTATCTATATTTCTCAATCATTTACTTGAAAGAGGATAGAATTTGAAAAAATGGTGGAAACCACATCTTAATATCCACTTTCCAAGTGAAGATACGAGAAAAAATAGGTAAAGGTTAGTAATTTAAAAATACGTAATGCCTTACACAATAGCGAAGCTTAAAAAGTGTATTTTTGAGATGTTTTAGGATACATTGTTGCAGATCCACAAGTTAGAGTAAGAAAACTAGCTGGTGAGCTAAGAATGTTCAGGTATTGGGTTCAGTCTATTCTAAAAAGAAATCGTTTTCATCCGTATTGTGTATCTTTTCATCAAGGATCAACAGCTACAGATTTCAATAAAAGACTGGATCATTGTAATTGGCTTCACGATTTTCTAAATGAAAATCCAAATTTTTTCATCAAATTTAATATAGTCCGATGAAGCTTCATTCTCCAGTAATGGATCTGTAGATAGACATTATACACACTAAAGGTCTGATCATAATCCACACTGGATGCAACAAGATTTTTACCAGGGTCGCTGGTCAGTTAACGTATGGTGTGGGATTTGAGATAGTAAAATTATAGGCCCTTTTGTTTTTGATGAACATTTAAATGGCGAGCGTTTCTTGAGATTCTTTAGAGATAAATTGCCTATATTATTAGAAGATATTCCATTAGCAGTACAGCAAAATATGTGGCTACAAAAAGATGGCTGCCCTGCCCACTTTACAAATGAAGTGATGCATTTTTCAAACTAACAATATGAGGATATGGATAGGAAGAGGTAGCATATTCCCGTGGCCACCAAGATCTCCTAACCTTAGTGTCTTAGATTTTCATCTATGGGGTGGAATTAAAGATTTAGTATTTAAGAGAAGACCTGCAAATAGAGCGGATCTTATTCAACGGATACAAAACGCAATTGTTAGCATTCCCAGGACTGAAATAGAAGCTGCTGTCTTTTCTACCACGCAGAGATTAAATATCTACATCGAAAGAGATGAAAAGCATCTCGAGCAGTATCTTTGGGTTACTTTACTAGGCCAATGTAGTCTATTTTTGCTGGGTTTGTTACGTAATTAATTGTAGGTTACAATGATACTGAGTTTGTCAAAATCCTATTTTTATATAGGCATACCTATTTTTTCTCGTATCTTTGTTTAAAAAATAGATATTGAGATGCGGTTTTTGCCATTTTTTTCAATTCCATCCTCTTCCAAGGATAAAATTAAAATCTATTTCTTTATTGTTTCTTCGACGTCGTGTAGAATTGCTTTCAGGTTGATCAGATCCGGTTTGTTTTAAACGTTTAGCCAAATTTTAAATGCTCTTCTGCAAAAATGTTGACGCAAGGGATATCTTATTGCATATTATTCCCTTTTTGCAATCGGAGCATTCTCAAAACATTTAAAATACACTTCAAGCATATCATGAGCTTTGCTATTTTTGTAAGCCATTACGTATTTTCAAATCACTAACCGTTACAGTCTCATAAATTCACTCTACATTAATTTTATATCTAAGTTGTCAACAATTTATGACATCTCGACGCCTACTATATTATGAAAAGTTTTCAATTTACTGAGTACAAAACTCGATCCCCTAGTACACCTATTTTTTCTCGTATCTTCGCTTAGAAAATAGATATTGAGTTGCAGTTACCACAATTTTTTTCAAATTCCATCCTCTTTCAAGTAAATGATTAAAAAATATATCATTGCATCTGAAGATTCCCAAAAAAGTTGAAATCAAAACAATTGTTCAATCATCGCCTCCTAGCGACCATTAAACAAACTCACTGGAATGGAAGAATGATGATATTTTATCAGGCATATTAGGCATTGAATTCTCTTCCAAATGATACTAAGTTTGTGTCAAAATCAATAAAGTGGAACAAAAGTTAACAGTTTCATTGAGTCAGGTTTCCCACTCACCCCTTTCAGTTATTTTACAAGATAGAGGAAAAAGTACTGGCACAAACTCACATAAAATGATCTAATGATTACGAATTTTGTGGTACTTTAACGATACATTTATTATAGAAACATTATGTTTTTGTGTTATTAACTACGCCCTCTAGCGGCGGAGTAGAAAACTTGATAATAATTTCTCTAAGCTGTACGATAAATAGTTTCTGAGATACAGCAGGCTACCTCTCTTAATCAGACACCCGTTACATTGAGTTTACAAATTTGCCATGTACTAGCATGGACATTAAAAAAGTAATTTGTTGTATATTCGGCTTACAATTGCCATTTCTTTCTCAGATTTTTAATATTATTATTTTTATCCAAGACAGCTGGCGTCAGACGTTTTTTGACATTCGGTGGTTTTTTTGAGTTGTTGTAATTAATTAAAAAAATCCTTCGAAGTGCGTTGAATAACCTCGAAGCAGTGCAGATGCACACGTGTTCCATTTCGTTTTGTACACACGTTCATGTTTGATTAAAAGATATTTCTTTCTCTGAACTTGTACTATTTTACTTACGAACCGTGATCTCAACGTAAAGTAATTCGTTTGACATCCTCACGTAACATTGTGGCGACCGTGACAGGACTAGTTTGGAGAAGAAGTCTTTTTCTTGTGGTAAATAACGTGGTTGTATAGTGATTTCGTAGTTTTTCGATACAAACTCATTCTCGACGCGATAAGTGGTATTCACCGGGTGGACATTAATCGTGTAGTCGGTACCTAGAGTTTTGTGAAAATGTCTACGGATAAAAAACGTCGAATGGTGCTTCGCGGACTTTTTACAAAAAAGGCTAACCTTTTAGACGATTTGTTGGCTGTGCCGGGCGACGATCGTGACATGCAACAAATTGACATTGAATGGGAATTAATACAAGAAAAGTTTTCCGATCTGTCTGTTGTGGAAGGTAACATTTTTGAAGCGCTGGTTGAGGAGGCTACGGAGGCCGAGTTGACCAAAGAAATGGAGGACTTCGATTGCTATCGCAAGCGTCTTGCAGAATTAAAGCGTAAGTGTTTGGTGACGGGTCCAGGGTCAGTTATATCGGCTTCTATGTCTGCTAGTCCTAGAGGTAAGCGAAAATTCAAATTACCTGTTGTAGAATTGAAAAAGTTTAATGGCGACTTGAAACAGTGGTTACCGTTTTGGTCACAATTTAGAAAAATACACGATGATCCAGATATTGATTTAGATGACAAGATCGGGTATTTAACACAAGCCACTGTTCCAGGTAGTAAAGCCCGTCAAATAGTTGAAAGTTTCCCCGCGGTAGCAGACAATTACAGTAAAATTATAAAAAGTTTGCAATCGAGATTTGGCAGGGAAGACTTACAAATCGAAGTTTATGTGAGAGAGTTGTTGAGACTCGTTTTAAATAAGACCTCAAACTCTCAGTCGAATATTTCAGTACTGTATGATAACATCGAAAGTCAATTACGTTCTTTGGAGACTTTCGGTATTACGTCTGAAAAATATGCCGCTATTTTATACCCTCTTATAGAATCTTGTTTGCCAGAAGATATGATTAGACTTTGGCATAGATCTTCGGAATTTTTGCGACCTTTACACGAAGATTCACATGAAGCTTCTGAAGATTTTTCGTTAGAAATACGTTTACGAAGTTTGATGAAGTTTTTACAAAACGAGGTTGAACACGAACAGAAGGTGAGCTTAGCAACCGAGGGATTCGGCCTAAATGTTTCTAGCACTAGCGTGGTAAGCAATGAGCGGCGGGAAGAGAAAAATAAATATAACAATGTTCGCAAAATCGCGTCAGCTGATCCGAAATCAGCAACAGCGGCGGGTCTGATTAATTGCGAGGTTGCCAAGTGTATTTTTTGTAATGGGCAGCATGACAATGCTAATTGTTTTAAGGCACAAAACTTGAGTTTAGAACGGAAAAGAAATTTGTTATCAGAGAAAAATGCCTGCTTTAAATGTTTAAGAACAGGACATAACGCGCGAAGGTGTAAACTCCGTTTAAGATGCGTCATTTGTGGTAAATCTCACGTCATCCTAGTTTGTCCAGAGTTGCCATCTCATAAAAGCAGCCCTGATCGCGAGGAAAAGGTTAAAGAGACTGATAGTGCTCTCGCGAATCTGACTAATACGCACGTGTTCTTACAAACTCTACGCATATCTGTTAAAGGTGTGAACGGTATCAAGAAAGTTAGGGCGCTCATGGATACGGGATCGCAACGGAGTTATATTTTACAAAATACGGCTCGGACGATGGGTTTGGACGCGAAACGGACAGAAAAAATAGTTCATGCTTTATTCGGCGGTAGTAACACTTCCGAGCAAGTGCATCAGGTTTACGAAATAGCAGTGGGCGACGGTGTTCACTCCTGTCATTTTGATGCACTCGATCAACCCGTTATATGTAATGACATTTCGCCTATTTTTAAAGGTCCTTGGTTAGACGAATTAAAATACTTGAATATATCCCTTAGTGATGTAGGGGATCCAGCACCAATAGAACTTTTACTCGGCGCGGACGTCATAGGGAAGTTGTATACAGGGCAAAAATATCAACTTCCGTGTGGTCTTGTAGCTGTGGAGACAACTTTAGGTTGGACGTTGATGGGAAAGGTTCCCTTTTGTTCGTCTGAGGTCAATACGTCTATGTTAGTTTTTTCTTTATTTGTGAAAGATCGTACTGTTTCGAATTTATGGGACTTGGATGTTATTGGTATAACCGATCCTATAGAAAAGGGTACAAAACAGGAGATCGTGGAGGAAACCAGAGCATATTTTGATCAAACCACTCGACTTGACGACAATAATAGATACGAGGTTAGGTTGCCCTGGCTCGCGAATCATCCCCCTATCTCCAATAATTATGCTGTTGCTAAACAGAGGCTAGGTCGCACTATAGCCAAGTTGCAAGCTTCTGAGAGGTATGAATCCTACAATTCAGTTTTTCAAGAGTGGCTTTCTGAGGATATAATTGAGGTGGTGCCAGAGTCTGACGATAATAAGGTGGTCTACTATCTCCCCCATAGGCCAGTTATTAAAGACAGTAGTGAGACGACCAAAATTAGGCCTGTCTTTGATGCTTCATCACACGAGAAAAATTGTCCGTCTTTGAATCAGTGTTTAGAAATAGGCCCTAATATGATAGAATTGATTCCTGATGTGTTACTCCGTTTTAGACAACAGAGAATTGCCGTCGTCTCAGATATTCGCAAGGCTTTCTTACAAATTAGTGTTGCTTCTGTAGATAGGGATTTTCTAAGATTTCTATGGATAGGTAAGGAGGGCCAAACAATAATTTATCGCCATAAAAGAGTCGTCTTTGGAGTAAGCAGTAGTCCTTTTCTTCTTGGAGCTACTATCGATTTTCATTTAAAACAGGCCAAGGAAAAATGTTGTCACCCAGATTCTTTAGATGTCATCGAAAAGTTGTCGAATAGTTTTTATGTTGATAATTGCATAACTAGTGTTCCTGATCAAGTGACTTTGCGAAAATTCGTGTCCGAAGCAACCCAATTGATGGGGAATGCCCAGATGGATTTAAGAGGGTGGGAGTCTTCGGGCAACAGCCACACTACTATTCCCGTCCTAGGTCTTCTTTGGGACACTAAAAGAGACTGTCTGTCTATCAATACGGAATCTTTAAATGGGATTACGAAAATTAAAAATGAAGTTGTGACGAAACGATTGATACTTTCTTTGGCCCAACGCCTGTTCGATGTTATTGGTTTTACATCTCCCGTGTCTCTAATACCCAAGTTGTTGATTCAGGGTCTTTGGGAGAAGCGCCAAGGGTGGGACGTTCCAGTGACTGATGACATTGCTAAAGTCTTTTACAAGTGGGTGGAGGAGCTTCAACAGCTGTCAAAAATTAGCATTCGAAGGTGGATACAAGCAGGCCCTAATGAGGCTGAATGTTGGAGTTTACATACCTTTTCGGACGCTAGTAAAAAGGCCTATGCTGCCGCGGTATTTCTAAGGGTTGAAATCAACTCAGTTGTTAGCGTTCATTTGATCGCCGCCAGAGCCCGGGTAGCTCCATTAAAAAAGGCTTCTATCCCACGTCTTGAACTCCTGGCCGCTACAATTGCCGCACGTCTGTATTCTTCTATAAAGAAAGAATTTCCTCAAAATCTGAATTCATATTTTTGGAGTGACTCAACCTCTGTGTTATCCTGGATTCGACGTTCTGAAGAGTGGTCGGTGTTTGTGTCTAATCGAGTACGGGAAATTCGCCAATTAACTAATGCTGATCAGTGGTTCCATGTTCCGGGTACGCAGAATCCCGCCGATTTACCCTCTAGAGGTTGTTCCAGCAAACAGTTAGTTGAATCCAAATGGTGGGAGGGACCAAAGTGGTTGTTAAATACTGACACATGGCCTCAACAAGAGATACAATTTAATGAGGAGGAAGTCAATAAAGAGAGAAGAAAACGAATAGTCTGTGCTCTGCTGAATAACACATCTGATAATTGGCGTTTTTATTATTTTTCAAAGTACGAAAAACTTGTTAGGATGATGGCTTGGATTTTCCGTTTTGTACACAATGCGCGTTGCTTTCGAACGGAATTGGACCGTCGTCACGGGGAACTAACTGCGGAGGAGGTCGATGAGGCCGAGATATTTGTACTCCGGGTAGTACAAAGTGAATCGTTTGACGTAAACTCTAAACAAATTTCTTCGCTAAACCCGTTTCATGACAAATCTGGACTTATTCGTATTAAAACGCGCATCGCGGAAAGGCCGGATAGTATGAACTTTCGTATGCCTGCAGTATTGCCCGGTGATCATAACGTGGTTCGCAAAATTATTTTTGACCTTCATCGAAGATCGTGTCATGTCGGTATACAAGGACTTTTAAGTTTACTGCGCGAAAAATATTGGATTCTTGGCGGCAGGCGCGTAGTACGGTCGGTCCTATCTCAGTGCACGGTATGCAAAAGACAAAATTCTAAACCTCTCGTCGTCAGCACCCCTTCTCTGCCTCTTGATCGAGTTCGCGACGCGAAAGTGTTCGAAGTTATCGGCGTGGACTTAGCGGGACCTCTATTTTTGAGGGACGGTGAGAAGGCTTGGGTTTGCCTTTTTACGTGCGCAGTTTACCGCGCTGTCCATTTAGAACTGATTACTTCCTTGACCACGAATTGTTTCGTTCAAGGTTTTCGTCGTTTTATCGCGAGACGTGGTCGTCCGAGAGTCGTATACAGTGACAATGGAACGAATTTTGTAGGACTGGATAATGGTTTAAGACAATTAGATTGGAAGGCGGTAGCAGATTTTAGCACCGTCCAGAGAATCAAATGGCGATTCAATCCCCCTGGTGCGCCGTGGTGGGGTGGATTCTGGGAACGTCTCATCGGAATGATGAAAAGACTTTTACGGAAAACGCTAGGTCACGCGTCGCTAAATTATGAGGACTTATTGACTGTCTTGTGCGAGTGCGAGAACATTATTAATTCGCGGCCGTTGACTTACGTTTCCAACGAGCCGGAGGAATTCGCCGCTTTAACGCCTGCAATGTTTCTGAAGGAGTCAGGTACAGCAGATCTCGATGTTCTGGAGAAGACCTCCCTTTGTCGAAAGTTACGACATCGACAGCAGTTGCGAGATCATTTGCAAAAGCGATTCCGCAATGAATACCTCGCGCAACTTAGTTTTCATTGCAAAAATAAATCTTCTAGCCCAATATCAGTGGGAGATATCGTTTTAATAGGTAGTGACAACAGCAAGCGGATAGACTGGCCCCTTGGAAGGGTCGTCGAACTTCTACCTGGAAAAGATGGCGAGACACGTGTGGTTCGTCTACGGACCGCTAGTGGTCAACTCCTTAGGCCACTTCAACGTCTTTATCCTTTGGAGTCAGTAGGGTCCGTTGCTGTATCCGAGGTCGAGCCTACTGAAAACGCTGAAGAAGATAGTGCGGGAGTGACTCAAAGCAGAGCACCCGTTGTTAGTGAAAGTGCGGGAGTGACCCAAAGCAGAGTACCCGTCGTTGGTGAAATTTCGGGAGTGCCTAGCCAAGCAACTCGACGCGGTCGTTTAGTTAAGTTACCCGTTAGGTTTAGGTAATTTTATATTGTATTTGAGAAACCTCTGTATCGTTCCTCAAAGGTGGGAGGATGTTGTATATTCGGCTTACAATTGCCATTTCTATCTCAGATTTTTAATATTATTATTTTTATCCAAGACAGCTGGCGTCAGACGTTTTTTGACATTCGGTGGTTTTTTTGAGTTGTTGTAATTAATTAAAAAAATCCTTCGAAGTGCGTTGAATAACCTCGAAGCAGTGCAGATGCACACGTGTTCCATTTCGTTTTGTACACACGTTCATGTTTGATTAAAAGATATTTCTTTCTCTGAACTTGTACTATTTTACTTACGAACCGTGATCTCAACGTAAAGTAATTCGTTTGACATCCTCACGTAACATAATTCAAGATCAGGTGCTGATCTGTTAACATCGATAATATTAAATTATTCAAGTAATCTAAATGAGGCGACATCCAGAGTAGTTATTGTAATCAGTTTGTAAAGGGTGTCGGTAAATAATGAGTTTATTGGGTTTCATGTGAAGCACGAAATTACAATATGTATTAAATAAGTAAGGGTCACAAAACAAGAGCACAGCAGAATGAAACAGTAATTATTGCTTTTTATATCAACGTTAGAGTAGTAGTAGACATTTCCAGGAAAGTATTGATTTTTACATGTGACATATGCGCATTAGCGGTTCTGCGCTAAGACTGAGAGAGGAAAGTGTCTCTGCTGTCTGGTGTATCTGAATCTATCGCTAAGAAAGGCGAAATAAAATTCGTTTGAAGCCGCCGAGATATTGAAAAATTATAATTTGTAAACAATAAATGGTTAAGTTGGGAATTCTGGAACCGTTGGCGATACTTGACACTGAACACTGTTTACACTACCACTACACCAACACTAACACTTTACACTATCTTACGCGCGTTTCGATAACCAAGTTATCGTCTTCAGAGACTGAAGGTAAAACTTCCAGTGTTGGTGTAGTGGTAGTGTAAACAGTGTTCAGAATAAATGGTTAAACGATAATTCTTATCTCTGGTAAGTTTTGTTTTATTAATAAAAGACATAAAGATTAACTAAACTGTTGATGTGTTTGGATTTAAATGGAACGACATAGGTATTTATATTTTAACATGGCGGAAGCTTATAATAAATGAATATCTGTTCTTCCTATTGAATTTTGCAAACGATACTACTATTCACTTACCTGTTGTTTAATTCCTAAATTCTCATATTTCTGTAACCTAACATATTTGTACATAATTCAAAGATAACCAAATTTATAAAACAAAAAAAAACTCTCAGGGGCCTGCCTGTTCACTTTTTTCTCTAGTTGAAATGTAAAACATTTAATTGTAAAAAACCTTTTTTTATTCCTTCCACTTAGGATTTGATGTAAATCAAGAAATTGTAAAATTATTGTGGAATTAATATTTTCTTGGGGCTTTAACAAATTGTGTTATGGTGGAAACTGTTCCTTTTTTTTATATCTTTTAGCGGTTTTCCATGAGGGTGTCTATGGGGTTTTTACGAGGTTGATACAAGGCCTGTATCTACAATTTAACTATCTGATTAACTACCTGATAGTTTCTGAGAGTTCCTGCAAGGCCTGTTGATGATTATACGGGCTTGCCTGAAGAGCATACCTCTCAGTGTTCCTGTGTGAAGCCTAATTCATAGCTTGCCTTAACTTTACGGAAGATATCTGCAACTCATCGGATGATTTTTCTAACTTAGCAGAAGGCTTCATTCATTCATATATTTGGGTTGTGCTCATCAGCCCAGGCACTTGAACTGAATCTTTGTACCATTTCCCATGTTATCTACTTCCATTCCAGAAGCTTCGTGTCTTCTATAAAGGCCACTAGTTTGACTAGAGGGATTTTCAGTAGTTGTGATGGTTGTATAAATTCCTCTCCAAAGTGCTTCCATCCGAGTTCTTGTAAGTCCTCACAGAAGCAGAGTATGTGGGTAGGTGTTTCATCATCAAGTTCACATTTTCTGCACATAGGTTCACTAACTTTGCCCATATTGTACAGATGTTTCCTGAATGTGCAGGTCCAGTTACCAGGTCGGTAACTAACTTCAAATTTCTCTTACCCAGTTCCAATAGCCTGGTTGAGAGTTCCTTATCTACTTTATGTTCAGTGAACTCTTTGTATGAAGGTGCCCTTGTGTCACCCTCCATTTGAATTGGTGTTCCCTATCTAGCCAGTTCCTGATTTCCCCTCTTATGCAATCTTTTGTGATTCCACAAAACGGTTCCGGACCTATGAAGTCTCCTTTAGAGCTTTTTTTAGCTAACTGGTCCGCCATTTCATTACCTGCAATCCCCTCATGTGCCGGCACCCATATTAGAGACACTTTGTTGTCTCTTGACAGCCTGTTGAGGGATTCTTTGCAGTTTTTCACCAGTCTAGACTTCGTTGTTGGATTACTGATAGCCTTAAGCAGAGCCTGGCTGTCAGTGAGTATTTCAATTTTTTGTCCGGTATATCCTCTTCTAATGTTTTCATCAATACAGGCTATAGCGGCAATCGTCTCTGCTTGAAACACAGTCGTATATCGACCAAGGCTAAAGAACATTCTTTTTCTAGGTCCTTTTATACCAGCCCCAGTGCCATGGTTTGTTTTGGAGCCATCAGTGAACCAGATGATTTCTCCAGAATTACCTGGGTGCATCACCTGTTCCCTAGATGGGATGATGATATTCACTCGCTCAGTGAATATATTCTCTGGTGTCATGCTATCAAAACTAATGTGAAATATGGGTTCGTCTAGTAATGTCCCGGTTGTATCAGTGTGTTCTTCTCGAACATTGTTCGGGGACCATAAGTCTCCCGATTTCAGCCTAAGAATTGCCATCATTGCCTCCGCCCTTATAAAAAGTTCTAGAGGAGGAAGTCCAATAAGGGCTTCCATTGATGCCGTCCCTCCCCGTGCTGTTCATTGCCCCGGTAATACCAAGAAGAGCTTGTCTTTGGATTGCAGTTAACATATTAACTGCAGAGGACACTTCTGTCCTCCTCCATCAGACTATTGTTCCATAGGTGATCGTTGGCCTTATCACAGTTGTGTAGAGCCAGTGAACCACCTCAGGTCGTATTCCCCAGGTTTTGCACATAACTCTTCTGCATTGCCAGAAAAGCCTAGTCGCCCTGGTAGTAATTTTTTCCAGGTGTGCCTTCCAATTCAGTTTGGAATCAAGGGTCACTCCCAGATATTTGACTTCTTTGGATATTTCTAGTTCTTCTCCGAACAACAGTACTCTACCCTGCAGGAGAACTCTTCTATTCGTGAAAGCAACTAGTTCTGTTTTTTTTGGATTAACTGAAAGGTCCTCTGTAAGGCACCATTCCTCCACAATTCGCAGTGCTTCCTGTAGGACATTCATAACCACCTCCGGGAATTTCCCATTGGTGACAATCACTATGTCGTCTGCAAAACCCTGCGTCCATATGCCTTGATCATTCAACCTACAGATCAAGTCATCCACAACTAGGTTCCACAAAAGTGGTGAAAGTACCCCACCTTGAGGACATCCTTTAGTTGTCCTAACGGTGAATGTTTTATCATGCATATGTGCTGTTATTCTCCTATGCTCAAGCATGGATCCTCTCCATTTGCATGTGGTACTGTTAATCCCTCTATTTTTAAGGGATCTGTTTATTGATGACATCGATGTGTTGTCAAAAGCACCTTCGATGTCTAGTAATGCTGCAAGGACTACTTCCTTATGATTCAGGCTCCTTTCGAGACCTGAGACCAAATTATGCAGGGCAGCTTCACCTGATTTCCCTGCTTGATAAGCCCATTGTAGTCTATGTAGAGGGATACTCTTAAGCACTCCTTCTTGTAAATACATATGTAATACTTTTTCCATAGTTTTCACCATGAATGATGTCAGACTGATTGGTCGGTAGGATTTAGCCTGGGTGTACGTTTCTTTTCCTGGTTTAGGAATAAACACCACCTTAGACTCTCTCCATGCAATTGGTATATACCCTAGAGCATGGCTGCTTCGAAGTATCAGAACTAAAGGACCCATTATGATGTCTAGTCCCTCTTGCAGAAGCTTGGGGAATATGCCATCCGGTCCTGGAGTTTTGTAGGGGTCAAATGAGTTTACAGCCCATCTGATAAGATGGGGTCTGAATATCTTATTCGTGAGTTCCCAGTCCTCTTTGGTTGCCTTTGTTTTGGCAACCGGCCTGTTGTCATAGCTTGACTCTATCTTTACCGAACCTGGGAAGTGCACACTGAGAAGATACTCTAGAGCCTCTGCCTCAGTATTTGAAAACTTTCCGCTCGGTAACTGAATAGAACCAAGTTTGTTAGAAGTATCCCTTTTGAGGATCCTGTTGATTCTGACGCTGTCAGGGACACCTTGCATGTCCTCACAGAATTCTCTCCAGGACTTCTTTTATTTTTGTATTGTATTTACCTAGTTTAGCTTTATACGCTTCCCAGTTACCCGTTTTTTTCGCTTTGTTGAAAAAGCGTCTTGTTTCTCTCCTCAGCGATGTTAGCTCTCTATTCCACCAGATGGCTTGTCTAGAAGAGCGACTCTCCTTTATCGGACAGTTGTTATGATAAGAGGTCAGTGTACACTGTTGCAGCCATACGGCTGCTCCCTCTAAGTCCTCAGCAGTTTTTGGTCTGCCTAGGTGTGAACGGATTTTAGAAAGCAGGTCCTCTTTATAAGATACCCAGTCAGTGCTCTTAGGATCCCTGTATGTTCTAATAACCGATTTTTCTACGTTAATTTCATAGTATATTTGGGCATGATCAGATAAAGATGGTTCATCCGATACATGCCACTTGCGAATCATTTCCCTGACACGTAAAGTGCAAAGAGTAACATCTATCAATGATTCCCCCCTTGATGTTCTAAATGTAGGCGTATTACCCACATTCGCAATATCAAGTTCAGTAGTACATAGATAGTCAAATAATTTCTTACCTCTGGTGTTGTTGTCTTTGCTGCCCCAACTGCTATGGTGTGCGTTGGTATCAGCCCCTACAATGACATCCAGATTATGTCTCCTTGAGTATTCCATCAGGTTCTCCATGTTAGTCCCCGGTAGTGGTTCTTCCGAATCGATGGGAAGATACAGAGACACTATTATTGTCTCTAGTACTACCCCATCTTTTTCGAGTATTCTTTGCTGCCACCATGTCACCCGTACATAGTTCTATAATCGGCATCAAGTTGTATTCGGATCTATAGCAAATACAAGTTCTTATTTTAGTACGATCAGTTCCCATTATCAGTCCCATTCCCCTAATATTAAGCCCCAGTATCTTACCTTTGTTTATCCAAGGTTCTTGAATTAGAACGATATCTATGTTTTCAGCCATCACTCTTTGTTGTAGGACAGCGGTGGCTGTCTTTTTGTGCTGCAAGTTAACTTGTAGCACCTTGAAGGTCCTTTGAGGTTGATGGTACAGGTTCTCGATCAGTCCCTGTTTCCTCCTCGGTCGAGTTTTCCAGGGTTTTAAAGCTGGCCCGCTGGAATAGATAGTACGGTCTCCATTGAGCCCGCACTAGTCCTTTCATGGACTCCTTGTCAATCCGCAGACTCACATGCAGTCCCCTGTCGGATGACTTGGAGCCGAGGTTCATCCAGCGATCAACCTTCAGCCCTGGATTCTGTTTCTCGAGCCTCCTCAACCCCACTTTCAGATCCTCTTTCTTAATCTCAGGAAGTAGGGCGATGACTCGTTGCTGCTTTGGAAGTTCATCACTCTTGATGAGCTTCCAGTTGGTTTTCTGTGACAAATAGTCCCTCGTTATAATGAAGGACTCCTCATTGTCACAGATTAGCCCGTAGTAGCCGTCCATGTATCAACTGGCTTCAAACCTAGGCGCCTTCTGCACCTCGTCGATCATGTTAGTTAGGTTCTCTTTGATAGACCCCACCTGATCTTCAGAGACCACTGTCTCTGGGAAATTTTTTGGGACCACAGCTGCCTTGATCCCTTTGAGGGCCACGCTGTATTTAATACCAGTTTTAATACCGGTACCAGTGGTACGTTTGGCCCTCTTATCTTTCTTTTCCTCAGAAGTGCTCCTGGCTGACACAGTTCGCTTAACGCCCTCAGTCTGCTGGTTTACACCCTGTTTTGATGTTGAGGGAGTCGGCAGCACCACATTTTTGGTGTCAATACCTCGTTCCCTCATTTTTTTCAGCTTATTACGCTGGGCGCCTGAAAGTTTCCCGAACGAAGCTTTGCTTGCCACAGGATTCGCTATAACGTCTCTTGGTGGCGTGGTTTGATCTTGGGCACCAGAAGTGTCTGGCTGCGTTGGAGACACTTCAGTCTCCATTGCTGCCGGATCTTCCAAATCCCTTTTACTAGGAGTCTCTATAGGCTCCGTAATAATTTTTTGTATCTCTTGGTCCATATTTGTTCCCACGAGTATAGGAGAAAGAAGGTCGGTACCTGCAGAGCTCCTTGTACAGGTACAAGGCTAAATGCAACGGGGTGCGCCAGGTGCCCCGAGGTTAGTGGTCTCGTGGCCGAATAACCCACGGCCATCCATCCCTTCAGCGACCACTTAACGTTAGGATTTGGGAGGTTATTATAGTGGTCCTCGTCCACACAGGCCAGGCAATCAAGCCAAGCCCCCCGATCCACATAGTTCGGCATGCCCCTCACAGGCCTTACTCTAGTAAGGGGGTAGTTGCTCTGCTATGTAGTTTGCGGTATGCGTCACGAGCTTGTCAGCGATTGGGTATTAGTTTGGCAATGTTGGGCGTTTATAGCCCTCATCCTTCTTTATTCACCAACAGACCAGTTCTTTCATTTGCATGACGTCCCTGGCCTCCCCTATCCGCAGCCTGGGGACGCTCCCGATAGGTAGCTCAACCCATCACCCTCCTATGTAACAGGGCAATGCACAGAGAGTTGAAATCTTGGACAAGCCGTAGCAAGTCCTCGAAAACTCAATGAACACGGGCACGAAGGCTTATATACTTACAGGTTACCCACCATCCATCGAGGGACCTCAACTATAAGCAATCTCTTCAGATAAGTAGCTTAAGAGCAGATAGTGATTTTTTGTATGGCTTTATATTGTTCTCATATCATTTCTAGTAATAAGTAAACACTAACCACAACTAACACTAACTAAAAGCAGTCAAAATATTTTTTTTGTGTAACTATTGAATAACTATTCCTCTCACAGATTTTCATTAGACTTAGTAATAATCATTTAGGCTGTCTTCTATTTTTAACTTCAACTACCTAACTGCAGTAAACAAGTAAACTTCAAAATAGCTACTACCTAGAGTTTCTGTAGGTCTTTTCAAAGTTTTTGAGAAAACTTTGTGGCGCCCATGGTCTTTACTTGCAAGATATTATTATTACAATAGCTCTAAATCATGTTATCCGATTAGACTATTCTCTGTAATTCACTCAAGGTTCATAAGAACCCACTTCCATAAAGTTAACCCTGAGAAGTGAAGAAATAGATTTTTTACTGTTTCATATTTTTGGCACCCAACTTTAAGTTAATCTTTTTGAGGGTCTCATATTTTGGCACCCAACATCTTTTAAGGGCCTCAAAAACTTGTTTTTTACGAGCGCAAACAATACGTTCTGTGTCCCATAACCTACAGCTGGGCAAAATCATACTGAATGTCTTTAGCCGGTCTGGCGTGTTTTGGAGGTCGTTTGGAATGAATTACGGATTATTGTTTATTCATATGTCTAGATAGTACCAAAATTTATTAGTTCCTTAATACGTATTCATATTCAATTGGTCAAGACAAAGTTTTTTGAGTAAGGAAGCAAATCGTGCTGCACTCAAGTAAGTCATATTACTCGTTTTTAGTTCAATTTTCATCTCCACATTAAAATTATGAATATTGTCGTCAAATATCTTCTGTATATTCCGTGTGGTAGGATCATTATTGTAACGCAAATAGAGAACAGTACAGGCCGTCATCACCGAATACGTCCGGTTGCCTGGCAACCTTCATATGTTTAAGTCCCGGAGGCGTCCAGTAAACATCGTTTCTGGACGAAATGTTATTCTTGTTTAATTTGTCGTTGAGTGACGGGTTGTTCCTATGCGAGTGAAGGGCTGTTAATCAAGTTTGTGATAAGATAGTTATAGTTCGACTTTAACTTTTAGGTGGATATTTTAAGAATTTGAATAGTAGGTAGTTGGTATTTTTAAGAAGTTCGAATGAGGTGCGACACTGGAACGAGAATCGCTTGGAAACTAATTCATAGATCGATAATGTGCCTCTACCGCTCGGTATCCGCGTTAATTCTACTGTCTTCTATAAAATTTATCACAGAACTCAACATATTTGGTGAACTGAGTATATTTTTAAGGGTGCCATTAAGCTTGTGACGATGCCGAACAATATTGTATTGATCACAATTAATTAAAACGTCTTCCAAAGGTAGTTACAGGTGGCGTTTATGCGGCCATGAAATAGTCGTGAGATAATCGAGTGTGTCCTATTCTTAACATTCTTATAATGATTCTGTCTTTTCTATTTATCTTTGGCATGATAGTAGAATGTACATCATTCATTTTAATTTGTATTGAATATATTGGTGTGGTTGTAAATTTTGAATGATTTCGTTGGAGTAGCATGCTTGCTTGGCTGCCTTGTCAGCACTCTCGTTTCCGATAACACCAACATGGGATGGTACCCAAATTATTGTTATTTCAATGCCACTACCAATACCACTACCACTACTGCTGAGTTTGTGACAGATGTTTTGAATTTAAATGTTTCTGATACCGGATATTTCGTTTAGATGTTTTTGGACCGATGATAGGGAGTCTGTATAGATGACTATACTTGAGCTATCTTCTGTTGTGATGTTTACAGCTTGGTATATTGCGTATAACTCTGCAGTGTGTATGCTGCAGATGGTAGATAATCGAGTGGTTGTTGTAGTTGAAATGTAGACGGATGTGCCTACACCAACCTGGTCTTTTGAGGCAAAAAATCTCTGACTTATCTTCTGGAACTGGGTGTGTCTAGCTTTTTGTATTTGAGCAGGCTAGTATTAAAATTTGGTATTAATTTGGTCCAAAGAGGGATCATTGCAGGAGTGGTGACTGTGAGGTTAATATCTTTTGATAAGTAGTGGCTTAACCATTTGTTGGGCAGAGTGAAAGGTTGTGAGTTCACTTGTTGAAAAGAAAGGGAGGTCTCAATTAACACAGCTGCGGGGTTGTTGTGATTATATATTCTAGAACAGCAGGACATAAGTAATCTTTGATGTCTTGAATGAAGAGCGGGCTCAGATGCTTCGATATGTTAGCTTTCAGCGGGGCTTAATCTGAAAGCTCCGAGATACCGTCAGGGTGAGATATTTTGGATGGTGTTTATATTTATCAACAATGATATAAAAGTATTAGTAAGCAAAAAATATGAATAGTTTTGCAATTGAAGACATAGTACATTTTTACATTTTACAAATAGATATTAATAAGGTGAACTCCGACGAGGTCGTTGCTACTGACTGGAGTCCTGCGTCGACAAATGACAAAAATTTCATTATCTGAATTGATACTGGACGATGATAGTAATAAATCTAAGGAATCGGAGTTCATTTTTGTTTGAATGAATTGGATATTGCAAAGAACGAGCTGGGCACACTTCACCTAGCTAATAATTGAGGATAGGAAACCACTCAGCAGACCTCTGAGGTCGCCTTAATTGAGACAGTAGGCCTCTTTAGTTTAACAGGCTGTCAAAACGTTGAAGATGTATTATGAAAACAGCATTCATGTTAACAGGACCTCAAGTGCTAAAGTCCTGTTAGGATTGATTATCAAAATGGGCGTTAGTACAATAGAATTACAAATACTTTGTAGTGAAAGTTAGAACAGAAGTGAATAATAAATGTCTTGCTAGATAAATCAGATGATAGCCGAGGCGGCTTCGTAGAATTATATACAAAAGCTTGCAGATGCACAAACTCTCCGGATAGTTCATTGTTATTACCCTGATTTTCATGTGCCCATCAATCATATGAAACTTTGACAAAAGCAGGAAGGTAAATAGTAAATAGTGCTCCTGAATATTCATTGCTACAGACCATCCTCTTTTCTAATTTGTGAGACAGTTATGTAGAAAATATCCGAGTTTGACTCAATCGAAGAGTAGTCTGAGATTATATGATACATTGGTGAAAATGTATGTATGTATGTTTTGTTTACCCCATGTGATTATTCACGAAAAACAAGTATAAATATGCTCTGATAGGATAAAGACCGCCTAAATTATAAGAAACTACTAATAGTATCTTCTCAGCACTAGTTCTAGAGCAGAAATATGGATATTATAATTCGAGCTCCAAACAATACAAGCATATTATTCTAAATGCGAACTTGCAAATGTAGAAAATGAAATGTTCAATATATTATTGTTACTGATGTATCTCCCATTTCTAACAATAAGCCCAAGAGACCGATATGCTAATGATACTATTTTTTAAATGAATAGTATCTGGTGTGCTTAGAGGAAAACTGCAAATGGTGTAATCAAATCGAATGATTGATTCTTCCCAACAATAAGTTATAAGACTTTCAATGCCAAGCTGTACTGAAAGCACTTGATTCCATAGAGGTCAATTCTAATTATGTGGTATGGTTACCACTCCCAATTTTTCAAATGGAACACCCTATACATTATTGCGTTGTTGGATTCTCCTCTACAAGAGGGTTACAAAAATGCATGATACATAAGTGAAAAGTCAATCAGTTGGGATAATTCCAATTTACTAATAGTAAAATTTTAATTCGTAAGGAATCAGCATAACAATACTGAACTAATTTATAAGGTGTTCAAATTGACTTCTATTGGTTTCCATACAGTGATACAATCAAGCCTCAAATGAGTTTCGAACATTATATGATATTTCTGGGGTTATTTGTCGACATTCTTGGATTATTCGCTGACGTAAATCATCTATATTCCCTTAGAAAAAATTCTCTCGTGCCCCTCGTATAAATTAATTAATTTCAGGTCATTCACAAAATAGCGTCTGCAATAATACTTTTATAATATTGGATTTATCAACAATGATATAAAAGTATTAGTAAGCAAAAAATATAAATAGTTTTGCTATTCAAGACATAGACATTATTACATTTTACAAATAGATACTGATAAGGTGAACTCCAACGAGGTCGTTGCTACTGACTGGAGTTCATTTGTTCATAGTGTATATTGCACATATAATTTTTCAATAAAAGTATAAACCTGAAGTGACTAGTAAATAGTGTTTAATTGACAACAACCCCTAAACTATTACAATTCTATGGGGGTTAAATCGGGTGACCTAGGTGGTCATTACAACATTGGGCCTCGTCTACCTATCCAGCGAGCAGGAAATGATTCGTTTAAAAACCGTCTTACATTGAGAGCGTAATGTGCAAGTGCCCTATCTTGTTGAAAGGCTAGCAAAGCTTCTGACATGGTATCATCATTTTCTAGTATTCGAGATATTTCAGGATCAATAGCTTTTCTGAGTAATTGTAGATAAGACTCACCATTTAAGTTTCTCTCAATAAAATATGGTCCAACAATATGGTCACCAAAAATGCCACACCAGACGTTCAATTTTTGTGGTGTTTGCAGTCGTGCAGTAGCTAACTCATCAATTCAGAAAACTGTAGACGCCGGTCGAAATCGTCTTCGTGTAGCTCTTGGACTAATTCAATTTTGTAAGGATGGATATACACTGGCAATATTATCTTTACCGTTTAATTACTCTATCTTATCTATGTCTTAATTGACTTAATAGTTTAACAGTTAATAAAGATTCCTATGAAACACAAAAGATGTTTAGAGCTAAATATAAGGTAATTGTCCAACAAGACAAGAGAAATGTCATCTAAGACATAAGATAATGTATATGTCAATTAAGATATAAGGTAAGGTATATGTCACTCAAAACATAAGGTAAGATATATGTCAATTAAGACATAAGGTAAGATATATGTCACTTAAGACATTAGGTAAAATATATGTCACTTAAGACATAAGGTAAGGTAAGCGATATATGTCAACTAAGACATAGATAAGATAAAGTAATTAAACGGTACAGATAATATTGCCAGTGTATATGCAACATCTAGCATAAAAATAAGGTATTCTACTAACCATTTAATTACTTTATCTTATCTATGTCTTAGTTGACAAATATCGCTTACCTTACCTTATGTCTTAAGTGACATATATCTTACCTTATCTCTTAAGTGACATATATCTTACCGTATGTCCTAATTTGACATATATCTTACCTTATGTTTTGAGTGACATATACCTTACCTTATGTCTTAATTGACATATACCTTATCTCATGTCTTAGATGACATTTCTCTTGTCTTGTTGGACAATTACCTTATATTCAGCTCTAAACATCTTTTGTGGCTCATATTTTGGCGCCCATCGTGCGGCGGGCAGAAAATGCAGTTTTTCTACCAAAATTATTTGGGTGTGAGTTATAATTTCGGAAATTAGTATTCGGGGGTGACTGATTTTGTTGAGAAACATGAAAAGATCTTTGATCATGATTATTGGAATTATCTGGATAAGTATATATATAAGTATATGATACTATCATGTTGACAAAAATTATTGTTATTTTTAATTGAACTATAATCGTTAACATTATTTCAGTTAAAATTGGGAGAAAATTGTATGTTAGGAGGTTGAGATTGTCTTGAAGTTGACATATTATTTATTCTGGAAGTTGAGGGTGCCATTCTTTGAATTGGTCTTAAATTTTGTGAGTTTAAATAATTAGTCTTACGAGTACTATATAAAAAATTTTCTTCTCCTTTTACCAAAGACATTGCCTTTTCTAAACTGTCTGGATTTCTTAAGCGAATATCATTTTGTAATTGGCCACTTAGCCCACTCAAATCCAATACATTTCTATTGAGCTGGAAGATGCATTTATTTTTTATGCAATTAAAATCCTACAATTTTGACATAGCATGCCAAAATTATATGGGGTTTGATTTTTAAGTGGATGTAAAGCAATTAAGTCTTGAACGAGACAATCAAGATTTCTTTGATGTCCAAAAGTTAAATTTAATAATTTTTTAATATCGTCCCATCTAGTTAATTCGGTACGAGAACCTATTAAGCTTAAAGCCCTACCTGTTAATTCACCGATTATTGCCCGTAAAATATGAGAATTAATTTTAGCATTTATATTTGTGGTATCTGCAAATTGGACTATCAAACTTTCACAAGCATCTAAAAATACTCCTAATGTGTGAGTATTGCCGTCAAATTGTGGCATGGTATCCACATATAGTTTCAAAAGTGAATAATTAACATTTGCTACGGCCATTTCTGTATTTAGATTCTCAAATTCTAAACTGTCTTCTACTGAAGATAAATAAATTTTAATGATCAATGATACAAATCACTTAGGTCTTCGATATCTGACATCAATTAATTATGCATAAATATATATATATATATATATATATATATATATATATATATATATATATATATAGGGCAGGCGTCAAGTTCGGCGTCCAGTATATCGTATACTAGTATATACTTATACTGGTATATACCGGTATATGTTTTGTGTAAAGTGGTGAGTTTGACTTCACTTTTTTTCAGCATATACTGTCAAGTTTGGCTACGTAGAACGTACGAACATTTAATTTCCTAAGGGGATAATATAATCGAAATTTGTATGATAAAACTATGGTAACAGAAGTTGCTTTATCGAGAGTTGACATTCCTATTGGTAGTTTGTAATATACCTTCGTAAAAAGGGTATATGTGGTATATTATTAGTTAATTATTAACAATAACCGCGGTAACTGATAATCACATTTTTTAGTGTTGCCTGCATGATAGGTAAAGACAATCTTGAACTCGTGAACTTTAAAAGAGAAGAAGAAGTTTATAATAAGTAACACTGGAAAACTAAAATTAAATTGCATAGTTTTTCGAGTATATTATTATAAACAATAGAATTGAAAAATATTATCGTTAATAATTAAACGATATATGAGACAAGCAAAGGAAATCTATAATCTGAAAAATTCTAAGAAATGTACAAGGTAACTGAAAAATATCGTTTATGGATAAACCAAATAATATAAATGACTATATGGAGAAGAAAAATGAATAGAATGAACAGAGTGAAAAATGGATGAAGCATGTATACAAAAGGAGTAGATGCAGTTGCCATAGGAAATATTGGGCTAGTATTAAAAACATTAAATAGTGGTAGAAAATGAGTTAATGAAAGTGATGGGATCTAGGACAAACAACTTTTAAGACATATTAATTGATATTTTAACTGACATACCTCTCACGGATGGATATTTGCATTTAACAATAAAAAAGTACTAACAAATATAAATCAAGTTTAACTAGTGAAATTTCATAAGCGTTCTTAATTAGACCGCTGCAATGGTCATTACACATATTTACCAAAAGTTCAAGAGTTTCATTTTATTTACAATCTGTTAGGGTCAGTAATGGGTTAATTGCTAGTAAACTATCTGGATGTTTTTCAATACCTAGTGAATGTAACTATAATATAATAAACCATTTGAATTATCAAAAAAATTCTTTTGAAAGGTGAATGCGATTATGAAAAAATAAATTTGAAAGAGTAGTAAGTAGGTAAGTATATTCTAAAGGTATAAACATATATTATAGGTTGCTAATAATTTAGGTATTATTTTATCTGTTTTAGATTAACTTTACCTTATCAAAACATTATAATTTATAATAATAACTAATAATTAAAAAGCTAATTATTATTTAGCTTTTTTTTAATAATTCCTGAAATGTGCAAATAAGTGTCCAATTTCAGACTTGGTACTTGCTACTTATCTATAGTAGAAGTTAAAAATATTCCTTTCAGTTTCGAAATAACACAACAAGTAATATCCTTCACTAGTGTATATTTAATTGTGTGATGTTCTGTGCAACCAATTCATCCTTCCTGGTACATAAATGAAATTTAATTTTTGTTTTATTTATTATATGGTAACAGTTAATATAGTGTAGTCATAAAAATAAGTAAATTACAATAAAACACAAAATATATAATGTCAACAACATCTAAAATAGAGTTTAAAGTCATTCTGGATCAGACAATTTATATATTTTAAATAAAAGTATTACTTGCTTTCATATAAGTAGGTACATGTAATAACATTTCATTGAGGTCCAAATATGGATATGTCTAATAATATAAATATTTACAGTTCTTTATTCATTATTTTTATCGTAGATAGTGAATAGGTACCCAATTGTTTGATATGTTGGGGGTATTAAAATATATATTTCATTATACAACAGCTACTTTACTAAAATGTAATCGCATTAAATACCTTTTCATTGATTTTGGTCAAAATGTAATAAAAAATCTTTACAATACAAAAGTTTTCAAACCAATTCTTCTAACCTATTACAGAGTGAATGTTGAAAGTATCCGATAGAGGAAAAAATTCTTATCTAGTTTTTAAATAGAAATAGGAACATCATATGTTTTAGCTTGTTCTTCTATAACATGAACTAAGTATTCATTTAATCCTCTTAGATTTACACTCAACTTTAACTATACAAATTGTAACTTTTGGGATACATTTTTAAAATGAATCATGCATCCCTTGGGACGAGATCTAATTTTTGGGAATAAATGAATTTATCATCAGCTAAAATACTGCCAGTTTCCCACTGTTGATTAGTTTTCATTTGCAATCAGCTAACTTTCATTTTGGTACCTACTGATGCTAATTGGTTTTTGTTGGAATTACGATACTTTTGGAATCAATCCTATCCTACATTTTCAATTATATTTAAAAAATTAAATATCTATTCTTAAGCATTATTTTCTTCGTTATTATTGACTTTCCATGAACAAAACATATCATTTCAGAGACGATACAATAATGGGAATGGGAGTAATAGTAGGTTGGTTTGGTGTACTTCGTCTAATATATGAAGATATTTCTTGTGTAAGTAAATAATACTTGATATAAATATAATTGTAACCTTAATTGATGATGTTTCATATGTAGCTATTTCACATGTGATTGGTAGATTAGTGCTAAATTGGATAACACCATGTAGGTACTTAAATAAATAAGAAAGTTTAAACAAACTGGAAGGCACTTTGCCACATTCAATTTTAATATGTAAATTGATAAAAAGTAAGTGGGTACTTATTATAAACTTTAAAATTATATAATAGGCCCTTTTTAATTGGAATACTTGAGGTATATTATATTATATAAAAATGCTTATTCCCAAAAAATTGTATTATCATACCTGTATATCTTTTTACCACAAAAACAAAACTGACATTTAATAAATAACAAAAACATGCATCAGTTTAGAAATATATGTTACCAAAGAATATACTGTACGCCCTTGAATAAATAGTCGTTTGAGTATTTTGTGAGTTTTATTGAGGATGAAACCCCATATTAGTTAACATGTATGTGACTTGATTAGATTAACTATTTTGCAATAGAGTAAATGTTCCGAATAGGTGAATAAAATAAAAAGTTCACTGGACATACAATTTTATTTGTTGCTTACAAATATAGGAATATAAATATTTCAATTACAATTTTGAAAAACTTTATTATTTATTGTCTAACACTAATTAAAAGTCTGCTGTTTATTAGGTACTTACATTAATAGAACGTTGGTGATTACTGAAAACAAAGTTTAAATTATATTATCAAACATACAAAAAATAACTTCAAATTCCACTATGCCTCTTCTGTCATGTCCATCCTGATGGAGACTGGCTCTATAAAACAATTATTGATTGAAGTTTAAATGTAGTGGAATGTACATTTTATTCTAATTATCATGGACATAGGTACATACTTCACTTATAAGGTTTGAGAAACAATCACCATTAATTTACCCAGATTTAAAAATCTGAGAAAAATTTTTAATGTTTGTGTAAGTTATTGTAAATTTTCAAACCTGTTAGTATTATAAAATAATCAAGATTTGGATTATAATATACTAAATGCCCACCATCTAAATATTGTAATTTCCATTTTATTAGACTTTTCACCTACCAACGAAATGTTATAAACTATATGAACCTTCCATAGCATAAATGAAGAGATAAAATACTTTCTGGATTCTTATGATAGTATCTCTACCCTTCATAGTTCTTGTTTAATGATATAAATAAGCAGCTTTTGGTTTTTTTATTGTTTTTATTTTTGATAGAAATAAAAATAAAAGCAAGACAATTGACAATTGACCAGTTTCTTCTTCTTGATTGCGATTATGACATCTAGTCAGTTTGAAAACTAATTTTTATTTTGATCCTTGATTGAATTTTATATTTTTATAAAATTGATTGTTTATTGTTTAAGGCTCGGCATTGTAAACATATTTAGAAGTTAATTTTAACAGTCAAGTCAACTTTAGCATTAAAATATCTATCAGTTTATAAAAGTTCCATTTCTAAAATAAAAAAATAAAAAGAAGGCTAAAAGGATTAGACCAATAAAGTCTAAGCTAAAAGGTAACCTAGAATTTCTATTTTTTACAAACCATTAAACCAAAGGTGAGTTCGGCTTGCCCGCTCCTTTAACACTTTTAACAATTTTAGCTCTAAAGTCGTTCGGGTACAACCAGTTAGAGCAGATAGTGTCAACTCCGTGAAGTTCGGGTGCGTAAAAGCAGCGTTAAAAGAGTTAACTCCACAAACCCTACCCTCGAAAGGTAGTGTTCGTGGTGTAGGCTTGCGCAGTCATACAAATTTAATTTTTTTTGGTTAGGTTAGGTCAGAGATAAGGTTAGGTAGAATCGGGTAGATGCTATAATTGTTGTTTTTGAATTTTATATTTTTGTAACAAAAACAGAGTTCAATTAAACTTTTTCAGTAGATTTCATTGAGATAATGGCTACTAGTATTTCAAAGCAAACTCATGATCCCGTTTACGAAAGCGGTAACCAGATATTTTACCAAGATGGTAAAATTTTGTTGCAAGAGAAAAAGAGTAAGTTTGCACAAAATATAGATTTCTCATAAGTATCTTACTAGTGATAGAAGATAATTATCTTATTTGTACCATTCCAGCTGGAGAAATGATTTATGTAGCACTAACAGAGGAAGTTGCAAGGACATTCGATATGCAGTTAGAGGGTGATGTTCCAGACATAGATTCAAATGAAGAAAATGTTGCTACAGCTGATGAATCGGTAGATTTAACCAAATTATGGACACGTGAAAGAACAATTTTTTTTATTGAAACTATTGAAACATTTATTAAACGTCTCGAGGCAGAAGTAAAAAAACATGTGTGGGAAGAGATTTCAAAAAGGTGCAATGAAATATTGGGCATAAATATTACTTACAAGCAAGCTGAATCAAAATGGAAAAGCTTAAAACGAACATATAAAAGTGTTCTCCTGCATAATAACACTTCAGGAAAAAACAGAAGGCATTGGGAGTATTTTAACAAAATTCATTGCTTCATGTATAAACGACCTGAAATTACCCCAATGGCAACATGCAGTAGCTTTTCTGGTTTGCAGAGTAAAGCCAACAGTAACATTGGTACAAGAGGTCACATTACACCTACAAGTAGCAGTGGAATAACCTCGGAAAATGCAATATTGAATGAGTCAAACTCAGATTTTGAGACAAGCACACCTCAAAGTTCTTTTAGCAGAAAAAGACGCAATAGGGAGAGTGAGGTAAGTAATGGTAAATCTTTTTACGTAAAGAAAGGTTAGAGTACCTTCCTAAATAAGTTATAACATAGTCTTTAGGTATGTTTTTTAGATGCAGGTTAAGTACATTTCTAGATATTATATCATTGAGGTTTTATCTTTATGATATGATAGCAATGTATAGCTTTTTATTTTTCCTTTTTTGGCCATATTTTTCACATCACTAGAAACACGCTAAGAAAAATCAAAATGTTGTCCTGTATACTGTCCTAAAATCAAAGAACCTGCTGCAACAATATACATATCTCGAAGCATACTTTAGCCACATATACCTTGCTCTAAATCTTTTTTCCAGAACACATGATTTATTTATAAACATTTGTTCCAACGATCTTCTTGTATTGTTAACAATACTGCTTTATATGTGCTATTTAAAAAAAAATTGGAACAATGTATTTAATATACTTAACATTTGTTGGTGAAAATGTATGACATACATTTGCATAGCAGATATACATGTTCTGAAATTGTGGGATAAGCTCAATCAGCTTGACAATCGGTTTTTAATATTAATGATTATTTAATTTATTTTAGGTCTCTAAACGACACTCAGAAAAAATGGCAAGGTTAGACAGATTTAATAACCTTTTTGAGAAAATGGTAGAAAAAATGTAGTTTTCCTGCAGAACTGATTGATGTTTGGATTAAAAATAATTTTTTATTAGTGTAAGTTCCTGTTATTGGTTTTCATTTCCTTTAAAGGTAGTTTTTAAACTTGTGGTTTTAAAATACAACTAGTTTGTTTGTTAAGCTTATAAACATTATGTTAATGTTATAATAGCATTTATTTTCTTTTATAGGTATAGCATATTCAAACATATTCTAAATAATGTACTCTGTACTAGGTTGGTAAAATAAAATACAAATGTGTTTGTTTATAAGTTAACTTTATATTTATTTATTGTTGCCTATCCCTATTGTTTTGCAGCATGGGCAAATAATTACATATGTTATTTCTTTTTGCTAAAGCAATGCGGTTATTCAAATCTGCATCAAAATCTCTATAATTATGTGGATCATTGTTCCTTTCTTCTTCAACCTCATGTACCAAATTCATTATTTCATCTGCAGCATCACCATTTGAAATACATATGTTATGAAACACACAGCTTGTAACGATTAAAAGACTTGCTAAGTCCATTCTTTTGGTCTCTAAAAATTTTAATCTTCTAAATCTTCCCTTCAGATAGGCAAACGAATTTTCAATTGAAACACGAGCTTTACTTAATAAAATATTAAACATTTTTTCACGTGGGGTCAGCATCCTATTGTTTTTATAGGAAGTTAAAAGAAATGTACATAGTCTATAAGCCAAATCACCAACTAAATGACTGTCTTCATAAAATTCAACTTCTTCATTTGTAACCCTCTGGTACAAATCAGATCTTCTAAATAATGTGTAATCATGGAGTGAGCCTACTTGTCCTGCATACACATCAATGAACAGCTTTTGATTGTCACACGTACCTTGCAACAATAGTGAGTGAAAGCCTGAAAAAATAATTCAAATATTTAGCCTTACCGAATGTTGGAAATAAAAAAAATTACAAAAACAAACCTTTTCTATTTACATAAGAATTAGGATAATCTTTAGGTGCAGTAATGCGTATGTGGCTTCCATCGATGCAGCCTATTATTCCTAAAAAAGTACAAAAATCACAGTATCAGCTATTATTTCAACAATTCTCAGGCATTGTTAAAGAATAGGCACTTATAGTGGTTCAAAAAGACTTGAAACAGAGTGCTACTACACTAACCTGGAAAACCATGAGTGGAAAAACTATTTCTAATTTCCTGCTGCCTTTCTCTGTTAGGCCACGATATAACTTTGAAAACCTTATTAACTTTTAGAACCAAATTGCAAGTCCGATACAGAATGTCCCAACATGTTGATTTCGATACTCCGAATCTTTCAGCAATTGATCTACAAAAAGTCATTAATAACAAATATATCAGAGATATGTTTTTCTGCATATTCTAGCTACCTTAAGCTTTCCATGTTTGCAAGGTACCAAATGGTAATCATCAGTTCCTTTTCCACAGTTGTTTTCGGAAAGCCACTATGAAAATAATTTTCATCCTGAAGAATTTGGTAACATTTACTTAATAGGTCTTCAAAAGTATGCACGTTTAGTCTAAAGTTTTGTTTAAACTGCTGGTCTGATAAAAAAGGCACCGTGATTTCTGCATAATTATCGACTTTTTCCAAAACTTCATCATCTTCAGATGAAGAATCAAAATAAACATTTTTAGCAAATTCAACTAATGGTAGTTTAGGGTCCATGATACAGTTTTATACTTTATACCCCAAAGCAAAGATGTTTAGGTTATGTATGCTGTTTTGTTTTTTTGCTCGAAACTGTCCGGGTCTGAACATTCTACTCCATCAACTCTGTAATCACGTGACGCCGATCTGCTCTGTATCCACTCCTGCTCCTTTTTGACAAGCCGAACTCACCATTCAAGTTGGTGGTGTTTTGACTCCCCATTTCCCTAAACGACGTGAGTCCACTAACAAAATCTAGCAAAGAAAAGAAGACTACCTCATGTGTTTGATAACTAATAACAAACAAAACAACAAACAACCCATAGATAAAGGATATTTTCAACAACCCTACATATAAAAAGCGAGGTACTTTTCAGGTTAGTTGTAACGAAAATGAAATACTCTCATGCAATTTGGAAGTTTTCTAAATATTTGCCATATAAAAAGTTTTTAAACCTGCTTATAGGCCGAGTCAGAATCTGAAGAAAATGGAAATCTGTAGAACAAGATATATTTATCTACCAAAAATGTACTGGGAGACGCTACAGATTCTTTAAGGACCTCATACACTGATGATGTGTATATATTTTGTAAGTTAAATTTGTCAAATAGGAACAAGTACAGAATTCATAAATATTACTTGTTTTTAGATTGATTTTTAAAACAAACTTTAAATATTTATAGTTAATTTTTCAATTATATCATTTTTTATATATACACAAAATTGGCTGCTGAAATGAGAAGAATAAAGGATACAAGGAAAATAAATATAAAGCTTGAGAGATAATTTATTAATGTGGTCTCCAAAATAATTGACGAAGAGGAGGTAAATGAATATTACACGAGATGTTTATGTAATGCTTTATCTACATTCATGTATGTTAATTATATAAATATATAGAATAATGATTTTTTTTTAAATTTTGTACAAAGTGAGAATAAAAAATTATATCCCTAGTAATAGTTTGTAAGACAAAATTTATTTAATAAATTAGGTAATACCTACAAGAGCAGTATGGTCAAAAATTATAAAATTTTCATAATACTTCACAAAAGTTGGAAACAGAAATGAAAGAAACAAACTATTTCAAGTATAATAAATAGTTAAACAATACATTTAATACAGGAGTAAAAGTGACATTACGTAAGTGTAGCAGAAGATTCTTAGTTTATTGAACATTTGAGTTCATAATGCAAATTATTAAAGTTAACAAGCATTTGTGGTAGATATTTGTTCCAACTAGATATAAGAACACAATGCAATGTTTATTTTTATAATTGTGGAATGCTGGACCATATTTTCTGGAAGGCAGTATGCTTTCCATCAATTATGCCCCCAATGCATTGAGAAAATTCCATTCTTTTTTTTATCTTTTGAAATATTTAACCAATCTGCAGCAGTAAGTATGTGGAACCTAAAAGTTATATAATTTAAATATACTCAAAGGAGTCCTTCACTCTACAATTTATAAAATTTTTATAATCTTATGGTTTTTTGTTTATAAAAATATGTCAGTATTTATAGCATCAAATTAATCTGAGTATAAAAATCTTTAATAATAGTACTAAATAATAAATAAATTATATAGTGAAATAAATTTAACACACATACCTACTTTTTAAATTTATTTCTCAAAAAACCCTTTTTCGATGCCTGTTAAAACTATCTGCCTTTATTACGATCAACTATATTGTAAACTTAATAAACATATAACCTGTAATGGACTGTAAAATTATTTTATTCTTACTTTTAAGTAGGTACTCTTCTTGAAGTACATTGTATAGGTATTACGTGGCAGATTCTAGGCACAAAAAGCAAAATTGTTGATTCATGCACATGAATTGTAAACATAAGGCTTCTAATATACTTTCCTTCTATTTCAGTGTCTCCTGGAATCCACAAAGTCGTTTATAGCAAAATATCTTAGGGCAATTGTCAGCTTTACTACGGGGAGATATTGACAATTGCGTATTAGTGATCTGTGTTTTTTATCTGATGAGTTACTAGGTTTAAGAGCTTATCAAATACCTTTTTACTCATTCTCAGAAACGTTTTAAATTGTTCAGGATCCTGTGCTGGAAATTCTTCTTGCACTAAATGTAGATTAGGTACCCCTTTTTTTCGAGCCGTTTAAAATCAAAGTAAAGTAATAACGATAGCTTTTAATGCAGTTCGTTTTGTTTTTTATATTGGGCATAGAACGGGCAAGTGAGTTTACCTCTAACATTTCAAAACAATTATTCATAATTTAAACAAAATTTCCATTAGTATACTATTGGAGATATCTATATTTGAACACTCCATGACATTTTATTATGATCTAAAATTAATATCTTGTGTAGTTCCACTTCAACAATAGATTTACTCATTGTAATAACTACAACATAACTACATTTAACTGTTATATACTCTAGTAAATGAAACAAATATTAAATTTAATTTATGTACTAGCAAAAATTGGTTATACACATTACACAAAATGTAATTTCACACAATTACCTAGATTTTACTTAAGTGTAAATGTATATTGTGAAACTGAAAGGAATATTTTTAATTTGTAACAAAAAGTAGCAAATACAATCTGAAATTGGACCAATATTTTCACGCAGCAGAAAGAACCTTAATAAAGCTCAAGAAATAAACACAAATTGTCATAGGTACATAAAATAATCAGATACTTGGTTGCCAGTTATTTTTAAAATAATAATAATAAATTGTCTTGAGAATGTTTTTAGATGTTCGTTTTGATTGTAATGTTTTATTTATACATTACAGTTATACTAAAAGGATAAATTAGTACATTATTATCATGCTTTATATTGTTATACCTTTAGAATCTACCTACCCTTCCGTCTTTCAAATTTATTTGTTTCATACACATATATACTCCTTTCCAGAAATATCTTGTAATAATTAAATTGTTTATTACGTATAACTAGCACTACGTACCTAAGTACCTACCTATTGAAAAATATCCATACTTTACTAACCGCTAACTCATTGCTATCCACATGGCATATTTTTACAAAATTGTTACACTTTTGGTAAATATATAATTAAGAATAAAACACTATCTTAGTTTAATTAGGAATGATTTTTAAAATAAAATTTCAAAATTTGTACTTTTTTTGTTTAATACAAATGTCCAACAATCTCAGTTAATATATTAGGCACTTTATCATTATTTAATATTTAGTTAAGTATAGAAAAATGTTCTAGTTCACAACGCAAAAACCTCATTTTCCAACCATTTTCCCTTCTACTGCTTTTTTCCACCAGCCCAATATTTTCTATAACTAAATCCATCTATTTATACTTTGCCTGTTCTATTTTTACTCATTCCATCCATCATAGCTCCTTTTGTAAATTTAAAATGCACAATACCTATAATAATATGCACCATTTGTTTCTTGATAAACGTGGTCCCCAGGGTAATTTAACATATTCTAATTCCTTATCAATTCTTCTCCATATCCCTATTATTATTTAGTTCATTTCTCAAATTTTTTTGGGTACCTATAGTTTATGTTATATTATATTTTCAAAAAACTAATCAATTTACTTTTGATTCTCAAATTATAAAAGTTTATATGCGGGCAGAAAAACCCGACTGGTCATCTGGTAAAACAAAAATTATAAATAAAATCATAGATAACCTTGATTAAAACTTGACAAAAACGTCATTCTTCTTTCTTAGTAAATCCTTCATAACCAAATAATTTACTGAAATCCGCGTCATCACTATGAAATGTTGATCCTTGGTTGAATTTTATATTTTTATAAGAATGATTGTTTATTGTTTAAGGGTCGGCATTATAATGGTTATTTGTGTATTTAGAGCATAAAATAACAGATTGCCGCTTGAGAAAGAATGTTGCCGCGCGACGCGGAGCGCGGTGATCTTTCGAAAGCGGCAATTTTACTTTACGCTCGAAAAACACACATAATTTTTTCTACAGTCGCACTTTTAATAATTAAAACAGTATTTTTTTCACTACTAGCCTCTAAACCTAACTTTATTGACTTTTGTTGAGGTAGTAAAGTTGTTCATTATTAACCAAGGTAGAAAAATACAGAGCCTACTTGATTATAACTAAATCTCAATCCATTTAATAGAATGTGAGGTTAACTTGTGCACAGATGTCATGTCATGTGAAACGGGAGTCGACAAACTAATGTTTTAAAAAATAAAATGCCAGTAGTAAAGTAGTGAAAAAAATGCTATATGAGCCACGGTAGAAAAGTGTATTAATGTCTCGGATCCATTAAAGACCTCGAAGCTTCGCTTCTCGGTCTTTAATGGACCTCGACAATAATACCTCACTTTTCTACCTTGGCCCATAATTACTATTTCGCTATTCATCATGAATAATCTTAAAAAGATCTACTGACTTGTCAGAATCCGATTCATATCAGTCAAAGTCGAAGTGAGAGGGAAGAACACATTCACGCGCTTGCCGATAGGAAGTTAGCAATGGCGGTTACATAAATATTCACCATTTGAGTTGATTCGGAGGGCGTGGTTTGAAGAAATAAGCGAGCGAAAAAGATTCCTTTTTTGCGCTAGAGCGTAAAGTAACTCAATCCTCGGCATTTGTCGACATTACGATTTCATTTGAATATAATAGTAATTAGTCATTTTACGCACGACTGTAAAAAACATCTTTAGAAGTTAATTTTAAGAGTCAAGTCAACTTTAGCATTAAAATAAAAAAAAGGCGAAAAGGTAACCTAGAATTTTTATTTTTTACAACCCATTAAACCAAGTTGGTGGGGTTTTGACTCCCTATTTCCCTAATCGACGTGAGTCCACTATAACAATCTAACAAAGAGAAGAAGAACTACCTTATGTTTTTGATAACTGAAACTGATATATGATAAACAATACAACCCTACATTTGTCTATGACCCTACCTACCTAGTGAGGGTACTTTTCAGGTTAGTTGAAACGAAAATGAAATACTCTCATGCAATTTGGAAGTTATATATTTAATGTATGGTTTCTAAATATTTGCAATATCAAAAGTTTTTAAACCTACTCATAGGCCGAGTCAGAATCTGAACTGAAATTTGGTGGCCTCTTAAGACAAACTGAGCAAAAGTAATTTTTTAATGAACAGCTCTAGTTTTCCCCTGTCGTACCCCAACAAACCCTGGACCAAGATCATCTAGATAATATAATTCTCCCTTACCGTTAGCCTCTATATAGTCAGTTGATAGTAAGAAAAGAAAATGGAAATCTGTAGAACAAGATATATTTATCTACCAAAAATGTACTGGGAGACGCTACAGATTCTTTAAGGACCTCATACACTGATGAAGTGTATATTTTGTAAGTAAAATTTGTCAAATAGGAACAAGTACAGAATTCATAAATATTATTTGTTTTTAGATTGATTTTTAAAACAAACTTTAAATATTTATAGTTAATTTTTCCAATATATCATTTTTATATATACACAAAATTGGTTGCAGAAATGAGAAGAATAAAAGATACAAGAAAAGTAAATAAGCTTAAGAAATAATTTATTAATGTGGTCTCCAAAATAATTGACGAAGAGGAGGTAAATGAATATTACACGAATGTTTATGTAATGCTTTATCTACATTCATGTATGTTAATTATATAAATATATAGAATAATGAATTTTTTTAAATTTTGTACAAAGTGAGAATAAAAAATTATATCCCTAGTAATAGTTTGTAAGACAAAATTTATTTAATAAATTAGGTAATACCTAGTTCATAATGCAAATTATTAAAGTTAACAAGCATTTGTGGTAGATATTTGTTCCAACTAGATATAAGAACACAATGCAATGTTTATTTTTATAATTGTGGAATGCTGGACCATATTTTCTGAAGGCAATATGCTTTCCATCAATTGCTCCCAATGCATAGGGAAAATTCCATTCTTTTTTTTAAAATCTTTTGAAATATTTAACCAATCTGCAGCAGTAAGTATGTGGAACCTAAAAGTTATATAATTTAAATATACTCAAAGGAATCCTTCACTCTACAATTTACAAAAATTTTATAATCTTATGGTTTTTTGTTTATAAAAATATGTCAGTATCTATGCAGTCAGTATTCTAGGCACAAAAAGCAAAATTGTTGATTCATGCACATGAAATGTAAACATAAGGCTTTTAATATAATTTCCTTCTATTACAGTGTCTCCTGGAATCCACAAAGTCGTTTATAGCAAAATATCTTAGGGAAATTGTCAGCTTTACTACGGGGAGATATTGACAATTGCGTATTAGTGATCTGTGTTTTTTATCTGATGAGTTACTAGGTTTAAGTAGGAATTATAAACTTTACGTTCGAGTTCAGTTCGTAGTTGGCAGTTGGTAGTTCAGTTCAGTTGAAGTTAAACTAAAGGAATCCTACAATCACGTTTATAAAGTCAGTCCGCGTTCAGTTCGTAGTTTCCATTACGCCCGTTACGCTGCGTCCGCGTTCGAGATGGCCAAGATTTAAGTTCGCAGTTGGCAGCCAATCAAAACGAAAGTTATGCACCACGTGAGAAACGTCATTGTCAACTGTTGACTTTACTCTTCACTTCTAAAATGGTTTTTCTTTGTTTTGTTTAGGTTTGTTCACGGACTCCGTGGGTGTTTTTTTCAATATTGTTTTTTTACTGAAAAAAATGTCGATTACTCTATGAAAATTGTCAAAATAATTTTCAACCAATCAAATCCCTAACTGCCAACTGAAAGTTGTGAGGTTTATAAATGCAAAAATTTACCAACTGCAGAATGGAAACGACGCGAACGTCGCCAACTGCGAACTGAACGCGAACGTAAAGTTTATAATTCCGCCTTTAAGAGCTTATCAAATACCTTTTTACTCATTCTCAGAAACGTTTTAAATTGTTCAGGATCCTGTGCTGGAAATTCTTCTTGCACTAAATGTAGATTAGGTACCCCTTTTTTTAGAGCCTTTTAAAATCAAAGCAAAGTAATAACGATAGATTTTAATGCAGTCCGTTTTTTTTATTAGGTATGGAACGGGCAAGTGAGTTTATCTACGAATATTAAAAATTTCCAAAAAAAAATAATATAAATTCGTACACATGTACTTACACCTAACCTCAAAATGCAACAGTTGGTAGTACAAAAAAAAACGAAATGTAAATAGTAACCAAATTATCCCTAATATTTATGAACAAATTGTATAATAAATTCACGATACATTTGGCACTTTACACGTTAAAAATGTAGGTAGTTAGATGAGCTGGTGTACCTAGATGAAATACGCCGAAAAAATCTACTGTAACTATAGCACAAAATGTCCATTGGACATTCAATGGATATCCTGTCTCCGTTAGTCCATTGGATATCCCATTTTGGATGTCCATTGGAAACTCGTCAAATGTCCATGATTCATTTTGGATAAAAATTAACACAAATGTAACCTAAAACGTAAGTGGAACTATTTCCACATTTAGTGAAAAAACATTTTAGATTTTTCCGATCATGCGAAATTGTTAGGGTATTATGCAAACTCTCTGTGTTATATCTTACAGCAGCAGCATGCATATAGACATTTTGCGAATTCGCAGGGTTTGCATACGTGAATTACTCATTCATTATAATATTTATTGTATAATCCTTCGTTTAATTTATAGTGCAGTGTAAAGTTATATGGAAATGTCGCTGAATAAAAAACTAGTACAAGGCCCCAAGTATTAGAAAGAAAAAGAAGAGAGAACTTTTCAATATGTCTTCTGTTTGTTTTTAGATAACTCTGTAAATAATTTTATACAAACTCAAAAGCATTGCTGTTGTGCAGAGATAAAAAAAAATGATTGGTAAGTATATATATAACATAAAAATTCGTTATTATTCAACTATTTTCAGTCACTTATAATTAATCGCAAATTTTTGTGCTGATAGCCTAGAATTTTTTAATGTAATTTTGTGAGGGTTTTGCAACTTACTCTGACTTAAATTCCCTTGTCTTAATAATAGTTGTTTCGATTTTGTACCTGTTAATATATTTATGCTTTTTGTTGTTAGTTTATTACTATTATGACATATTATTTAGGTTGACTCTCTATTTTGAGGTTTTTAATTTTATTTGTACTGTACTAAAAGTGGGCAAGGCCCGTGAATAAATAAATAAATGGATGTGGCACTTAAATTTATATAAGGGTAATGTGAATGTTTTTTTAGGAATGTCCAATGGCATAATGAAAAAACCGAGCTCTATAAAAGCTGGTATTTTTCAATTGATAGAAGATGTAAGCAATCAAATTTCTGTTACATCTACAACTGCTGAGGAAACAGCTGAAAATTTCCACCTAAAATTTAATTGTCCTATTGAAAATGAGGCAACCTTTATCTAAAGGACCAAAATAATTTTAAACAAGCTGTAAGTTATATTTCCTTTTCTTTGCAGTAAGCATAATAAGGGACAATGTATTTCTTCTCTAGTTTTCGTCAGTAAGGTATTTATCTTTAGACAAAGCATACATTAGTAGAACATGTTATTTGTGTTACCAGAATAACCAAATTTTTTAGAATTGTTAATTTTTATATTGGTAATACTGTAGGGCACATTATTAAATTGTATTGTACTGAATAATTGTAACGATCATTCAACTGTTATACCTTGTTTTTAAACTAAGAGGAGCGATTTGAATTTAAGTTGGCATTTCTGCTGCCTAGTGATTGGTCAGATTGCAGCCCGTTTCACACAGCTCTTTTGATTCAACTGTCAACGACATTTGTCAGTTTTGTGTTTTTTGATAAGAAAATATTCATTACTTCAATCTAACTGTACATATTTTTTGCATTTGTTGTTTATTGTTTTATTTTTAACAAAGTATTATATTCCAACCAAGTAAAGTACTATTTTTATTATTTATTCAGTTTGATAAACAAAATCCACGCTTGTTTTATCTTGTTAATAATACAAGTTCTCAAGTAAAATCTTATTTTTCTAAATATTTTTATATCAAGTTTTACATCATTACAGTACAATATTATCGCATTTGTGCTATACCTTGAGCGTCAAACGTAAATTAATAATAATTTAAACATACAATTGCATTTTCTACACAATTATTTATCCTCAAATTATTAACAAATTTTACATAAACTACTTATTATAACCATACATTTTTTCCCAATTTTGCGACATTTGCTTACTACTTTCGCCATGGCTTGTGGCCAATGATGATTTGATATTTAGGCATACCTTGATCCCTTATTGGCCACGACAACTACCAGCAGTACTATACATATTTCACGTAATTGTCAATTAGTTCAAAAAGTCTGAACACGACCCTTTCGGAACACACTCCCAATCTAGTTACTTTTAGTGGTGTGTTTGAGGTTTCCTAAATTGCTCCTCCTAGTTTAAAAACAAGGTATAGTACACTATGACTGATATCTCATAATAGGAAAGGATACACTGCGCAGAGGTCTCACTGGCTCATTCGCAGAAGTTCAACGGCTTCTCTTTTCAAATTTTTCTATGGTGCACTGACCTCGCCCTGTCATGAGATATGAGTTGTACTGTATCTACTAGATTATCAAAATAATGTCACATGAATTTTTATAGGTTCATCAGATAAGAAAATTGGGTGGCAAAGATGCCTACATTATCAAAAGGTACTTCATCTCCACAATATCTGACAAAATTTCTAAGGAATTTACCTTTGATGGAACAAAACAAAAACAAGCATTCAAAGAATGTAACATCTGTGCTTTATTTATAGGTAAGTTGGCTGCTTGTATTACTTTTGATTAAAGGAATTCATTATTAATGAGGAATATGATTTCAACTATAATGATATTACTTGGGATTTGAAAATTTAATGTTTAAATGTCAACTTAAATTTAAAAATAAAAAAGAAGCGTTCTATTTAACACTTAAGTTTTTATGAAAAATGTGCTTTGTGTATACAGTACATAAGAATTTTTTAGTCCCATGGAATTGAACTAATGTGATAAAAAATAAGTTGTAAGTGAAACAATATATGTACTTGATGAACTTACACAGGTATTGTAATGTTGGTGGCCTGTATATACTGGAATAATTATTATACTAGTTATTACATTCTAATGTATTGTAACGCCCACATTATTTTCATCCTCATAGGACCAAATTATTCTCCTCGAGAAAGAAAAAAAATTAAATTGCATTGATCACACATCAAATATTTTGCATGAAATATGTGATCCAAGTCCAATTTTACACAAGATCGTTTACTACTAGAAGAAAATGAAATTTTTTTTTACAGCTGCTTCCAATTTGGATAACAAATCTGTAGGAAGGGCTATTAGAAAATGGTTGCGGCGAAGTTCGGAAAGGGATGCTTACAAAAGTAGAAATATGAATAAAACTGTTTAAAGATTTTTTAAATAAATACTTTTATTTTTAAAAAATTTGTTTTAATTTTGGGCATTGTACTTGGTGATATTAATATAATATAAAAAGTGTACATTCATAACCAAAAATTCATGTCCATAAGTAGTCCACGGGAAGTCCATGACATGTCTATATATGGATGTTTCATGGTGTCCAAATGGACATCCATAATTGTATTTTTTGTGTAGTCCAAAGTACGTCCATAGGATGTCTAATGTACAAATGACGGACGTCCGTTGGACAGCCGTTGTGTCCATCAATGGATGTCCAATGGATATTCCATAGATTGCCTAGTGTTATCTGGGATTTATTATTATCCCGCAACCCTGAACCTCCATTGTTGTTGAATGTTGAATATGAAATGAAAATGTTTTTGTTTATGAAGTCAATAAAAATCGACCAAAACAAATTTTATATTTTAAAGAATATATACCTACTTATGTATAAATATTTTATTTTTTGAAGAATATATTCAAATATGTAGGATTTATTTGGATTATATTGTTTTGCAATAAAAAACAATCGGCCCCATTAACAAAATCAAAGTTGGATAATTGCAAACAAACACCAACCAACAGTGAGGCACTCTAGCATGTTCTACTGAATTAGGTAGTCATATTTATGTATAGGGTAATCTTTAATTCTTAAGACAGCAGCAGGTGGTGTAGGGTAACACTTTTCACAATGAAATCTCGTCTTGAATACCCCCAACATTTCAAAACAATTATTCATCATTTAAACAAATTTTCCATCAGTACTATTGGAGATATCTATATTTGAACACTCCATTACATTTTATTATGATCTAAAATTAATATCTTGTGAAGTTCCACTTTAACAATAGATTTACTCATTGTAATAACTAGGTACATAACTACATTTACGGCCCTATTCTGTGTCGCAAAGTTGTTACTGAGCAAGTGGTTTAGAACAAGGTCAGTGGTTAGGTTGCCACTTGTCTTCAATTGGTATTCTGTAGAGGCAACCAGTGGTTACGAAAGTTAATTTATAGTTGTTTCTGAGCAACCACAATATTTGTGGTTGTTAACGTTAGCGACTGTCAGAGAAAGGTAGAAGTGTGCTGGTAGGAAGATGGATCCGTGGATTATGAACATTTTGTTAGGTCAAGAAAATAAATAAAATACACAATGAGTATGTATAAAAATATACTAAAAATTGTAAATATAGTATAAAATCTTTTATCTTCCTAGTGATCGAGTCAGAATTATTCAAAGAAATTTAAGGGATCGGAGCAATCCATTTCACATGGCTGAAGATCAATTTATTTTCAAGAGACTGGAGAGGCTGAGAAGTTTCTGTTTCTAGTTCTAATAAGCCTCCTTCTGGAATATCACTATCACCTAAAACTGATACCTTTCCACATACTCCTATAAGTCTCAATTCCATATCTGTTAGCTCTGGAAGCCCTCCTGGTCCTCCTCCAGTTTTGGTCTGCGAAATGGAAATGTCTCTTGCCTTTTTTTGTTTTCGATTTCCATTCTATGAACGACTGCAAAAGAAAACCTCACTTCTCAGACTTGTTAGTGGAAAAGTAAGGTCGATTTACACTATAAAAGTGAATAATCATCATTCTTAACCACTAGTAGTCTCCAGAATAGCAATTTTATTGAAAGTGGTTAAAAAGTTACTATCTAGAGTTGCTTGTCAGTCAGTTGCTATAAAGTTGCTCGACTGCCACTTAGATACAGAATAGGCCCGTTAAATGTTACTGTAGTAAGTGAAACAAAAATATTAAATTTAATTTATGTACTAGCAAAAATTGGTTATACATTACACAAAACATAATTTCACACAATTACTTAGATTTTACTAAAGTGTGTTGTTCAAATGTATATTGTGAAACTGAAAAGAATTTTTTTAATTTGTAATAAAAAGTAGAAAATACAATCTGAAATTGGACCAATATTTTCACGCAGCGGAAAGAACCTTAATAAAGCTTAAGAAATAAACACAAATTATCATAGGTACATAAAATAATCAGATCCTTGGTTGCCAGTTATTTTTGAGATGATAATAATTGTCTTGAGAATGTTTTTAGATGTTAGTTTTGATTGTAATGTTTTATTTATACATTACAGTTATACTAAAACCGATAAATTGGTACATTATTATCATGCTTTATATGTTTATACCTTTAGAATCTACCTACCCTACCTTCTTTCAAATGTATTTGTTTCATACACATATACTCCTTTCCAGAGATATCTTGTAATAATTAGAATTGTTTATTACATATATAACTAGCACTACGTACCTACCTATTGAAAAATATCCATATACTTTACTAACCGCTAACTCATTGCTATCCACATGGCATATTTTTACAAAATGGTTACACTTTTGGTAAATATAATTAAGAATAAAACACTATATTAGTTTAATTAAGAATGATTTTTAAAATAAACTTTCAAAATTTGTACTTTTTTGTTTAATACAAATGTCCAACAATCTCGGTTAATATATTATGTCTTAAAAGTTTACACAATTCTCACCAACATTTGCACAAAATGTCTAACTTGAGCATAATGTACGTACCTATTTATATCATTATTTAATACTTAGTTAAGAATAGAATAATGTTCTAGTTCACAACACAAAAAACTCATTTTCCAACCATTCTATCTTCTACTGCTTTTTTTTCCACCTGCCCAATATTTTTTATAACTTAATCCATCTATGTATCCTTTGCCTGTTCTATTTTTTCTCATTCCAATCCATCATAGCTCCTTTTGTAAATTTAAAATGCACAATACCTAATAATATGCACTATTTGTCTCTTGATAAACGTGGCCCCTAGGGTAATTTAACATATTCTAATTCCTTATCAATTCTTCTCCATATCGCTATATATTATTTGGTTCATTTCTCAATTTTTTTTAGATACCTACCCACATTATAGGTTAGGTACCTACATTCCTTTCAATTTTTTAGTTTTTATGAAGGTTATAATTCATTTAATAACGTTATGTATATATACCAGAAATCCCGACTGATCACTGATTATTGATTATAACTTGACAAAAACGTCATTCTTCTTTTTTAAAGTGTTAATCTTTCATAATCAAATAACTTACTGAAATCCGCGTCATCGCCATGAAATGAGAAGATTTCAAAAATGTTGACCCCTATTTTTTTCTTAATTACTCCCTCTGATATATTTTCTATACATCTTTTACCCCACAACCCATATTTTGAATTGTAAAAATATTGGGCTAGTTTTACAATCTTACTAATTTAAAATCAGTTTAAAAAATACGCTCTGCAATCTGAACTCTATTTATCTTAATTCAATACCTCACAGCTATTTTTAGGTCTTAAAATTTTGGGGTTGTAGCACCCCCAATTTAAAAAGCTAGAAATTTCCACTTAAATTTCAACAACTAACCAAAGTTTCAAAGCAATCGTATCAATGGTATGCCTCACAACCTATATTTTCACTGTTTAAGATAATAAAATATAAGGGTTGATTCAACCTCTTTGTAAACAAACCAGAAACCTTCCCTAAGGTGTCAGCAACAACTTACAAAAGTCTCCTAGCAATCGTATCAACGGTATACATATAAACAAACATTCATTTTTATAGATACCCCATTACCCACCCACACCTCCGTCCTAAAACTGTAACTTCGGCGTCAGTAAATATATAAATTTTATATGCCAGTGTAGTCAAACTTGCGTAGCCGAACTTCACACTTTATTGAGTGAATATATGTGTAACTTCGGCTACGTAGCCAAACTTGACGTTCGGATCCCGAACTTTACGTCTTATAAAAAAATTTGAGGCCGAACTTGACGCCTGCCCTATATATATATATATATATATATATATATATATAATAATCGCTTGATTTTTATTTCTTGGGTATGGTTAATGTGAATACATTGAAAAATTAAACGATCTTTGACGTTTCGCTTTCGTTTGAAAGCTTTTTCAAAATGTTTATTTTATATGTCACAATGAAGTAAAAAATATACAAATTGTTATTTTAGAATTTAGTTATGATACAAGTACTAACTTCAGAACTAAATTTACGATATTTGAATAATAGGTGAAAAAAAAGTGTAGTTATTGATAATTAATTTGTTATTTTATTAAATTATGATAAATTTGACTCAAATTTTTGATATCTTGTTTATCGTTCACAGAATTTTTCAATGTATTCACATTAACCATACCCAAGAAATAAAAATCAAGCGATTATTATAATAATGGCTAAAGAAAATAATATATATATATATATATATATATATATACAAGGACAGGAATATTGGGGAAGCGGCAAAATTGTAAAATGAGTACTCTTTACACCATTTTCCAAGCTTTCGGAATATCTTTATTTCCATTCTCAAGGACAGCATTCGAGATTGTATTACAAGTTGTTTTAAATGGTAAATACATCTAATAATAATTTTGATTTGAATTTAAAAAAAAATAAATGTCAAAATGATGTCAAACAAAATCGTTTGCTTATAGAATAAGAAATAGTATACAATTATAACTAACCTATATCTAAAAATATCAAGATTGGCTAGGTTCGTCTTTTTTTTAATTTGTTTGATGTTATTTTAACCTCAAATGTTTGAAATAGACGAATTTGAAATTTGATGACACTCATGCTCCCTATCAATAGCCAAAACGTAGTAATAAATATCACTCAAATTTTTATGATCACTCTTTCTATTGATGATATTTTGTTCTTGAGATATGTGAGCCATTTCCAAGAAAAGTCTTTTTTGGTATTTGATTGTATATCTAAAATACTGACAGAATCAAAATCCATAATATGGTCTTTATCAATTATATGTTTGGCCAAAGCACATCTATCGGGATATAATCTGGAATCACTTTTATGGAGAGAAATTCGGTTTTTTAATTTTTGGCTAGTGTGACCAATATATTTATTCTCGCAATTTCTACAAGGGATACAGTATACTACAATTGAAAGATTAAGAATATCAGTTTTATCTTCAACTCTTGTATAAATTTATTTGATCGTTAAACGGAATTTCAGCATGTTCTGAAATAATGTCCAAATTTGGAGAGTTATTATAAAATATGTTTTTTATCAACTTGCTTGGATATCCATTATCTAAAAATAATTGATGAAGGAGTTTTTTTCATGAAATACAGGATCTGAAATATTAGTTACTCTATTTTTCATTTGCCTTATCAAATTAATTGTCATAGAATACTTATGATATGACCAAAAGTTCATGAATCTTCCAGAACTCATTGGTTTCCTATACCAATCAATAGATAAAGTGTTATTAGAATTTCTTATAATTCTAGTATTTAAAAAAGGTATACTTTGTAATTCGTCTTCCTTCTCTATTGTAAACTGAATGTGTTGATCATAGTTGTTAAATATGGAAAGAACTTCATCTACTTTATTTGAAAAATTCAAATCAAAATTATTATTAGATGTATTTACCATTTAAAACAACTTGTAATACAATCTCGAATGCTGTCCTTGAGAATGGAAATAAAGATATTCCGAAAGCTTGGAAAATAATGTAAAGAGTACTCATTTTACAATTTTGCCGCTTCCCCAATATTCCTGTCCTTGTACATTATTATTCGGCAAATATCTACTATAACTATATATATATATATATATATATATATATATATATATATATATATTGAAATGTGAAAAATAAAAAATCACTCAAAAATCAACAGAAAAATATGGAAGGAATATAAAATGGAAGAACAAAATTTCTTACCAGAGTAAATTGATTAGCTACATTTATCTACCTAGTGCCAAAGGTGTGGAACGATGCGGTTTCTTCCTCTCTTAACACGTTAATCGCCGCCATGCGCATTAAATAAGATTCACACGGCGTTGAGCCCAGAGGGCCGTGGGAATCACATATAATTGCTTTGTAGGTCACGTGTATAGTAGGTAATACACGCGACTGTGGCCAGCATATGGAATCTTTGAAAGTGTGGCTTGGGGAGCAAACATCTGTGGATGGCCTATAAATTTTTTACTGTGTGAAACTATGGCCATACTTTTTAAGTTTAGGTAAAAATAAATATATAAATAATATATAAATATAAAATGTAGACACTTTGGTCCAAAAAATAAGAATAGACTAAAAGTGATAATGGTAATTATAGCACAAAAAATCTAGTAGATTAATGCCTAAGGAAGAAACATTGAACACAATAAAACGCAACGCATTTTTCGCACTTGAATGGAGTTTTTTTCTGTCAAGTTTGTTTTCTGTCAAGTTCAGCTCTCAGCTTTTCATAACAGACAACACATCTTCGCCTCTGTGTTCCCATATTTTTCAAACTGCATTGTCTTGTTGTAGATGTATTACCGTCTCCGAATTCTTCACCCATGACCCATTGTTACCTCCTCTTTGAACTTTGTAATATTTATATTTTTTCCTGTTATTTTTTTATGAATAATGCAAGCATTGACAAGTGCTGTACCCGTAATCAACTCGATGGCTAATTTTCTGTACCATTTGACCCCTCTTCTTAGTGCAGCTGAATAGGCTTTCATTTGATCCGAGATATCAATAAATCCCTTGCTGTTGTTATAGTCTAGGATTATTTGAGGTTTTTTTCACAACTTTACCGTTTTCGGTTTGCACATCAACCATACTATCATCATGCAAGGTGCTCTACACGAGAACATCGCGTTTGTTCTTCCAGTTTAGCACTACCACCCCAGAGTTGCTTTCACGAGCAATTGTTTCAGATGTCTTTAGCTTAACACGGGTAACATCTGCAGGATTAAGTTTTCTATTAGTTCTCAGAGTACCTAATAGATGAGTGGATCGTTTTGCTAGCTCATGTGCCAAACTGACACTTGTATAAAAGTTATCAGTATAAATTACTCTCCCGAATCTAATAAGTCTTTAGTCAAATCTACAACAACTGATGAAGCGACAGGAACGCCAGGTTGGGCATCTCGCCCACAGTATACTTTCAGATTGTTTGTGTAACCATTACTTGTAATAAATAATTTGTAAAGTTTTATGCCGAATTTGTTCTTTTTATTTTCGATGTACTGTTTGAATGAAAGTTTTCAACGAAATAGAACAATAAACTCATCTATACATATGTCTCTGGAAGGAATATTAGCTTTTTGAAATCGTTCTAACAACATATCAATTTAGTCCCTGAATCTTGAATAAACGATCGCCTTTTGGACATTCCTGGTTGTTGGAGAAATGCCACATACACAAAATCAATTCAAAACGGTTTCTTGACATAAAACTTTTCACCTTGTTTTCATATATAGGTTTATTCGACCAAAAATCAGTAATTTTGGGCTTTTTGTTTAGGCCCATCAGAAAAATGATCCCCAGAAATGTTTCAATTTCTTTAGCAGGCACGTCTTTCCATTTGCGTAAACGAGAATGACGAGAGATATCGGCGTTTTCTATTGTGTGTTGTGCGTATCTGTTGGTTTCTTTTACCATAACCTCAATTATTTTATTGTCAATAAAATACTTGAAGAATTCATAGGGACTTCTATTTCGCAATTCAGCTGCTACATTGTCAGGAACTCCAAAATTGGGCGCAGAAAAATTGAAAGTTTTTCTGTTTTCACCAGTTACGTTAGACCATGGTATTGGCTCGCAATTGGGTATTATATCGTTATCTTCTTCGTAATTTTGAATAATTTCTTCAATAGTTTCGGTAACCCCAAAGGGATCAGGAAGATCTTCATCACTCATATCCAACGCTTCGTCCATGAGCTGCTGAAGATTTTCTTGCTCTTTTTCGTAAGAATTACGCGCCATTATAGAACACGTGCACTGTCGATAGCAAAGAGTAAAACTGATGAATTCTTAGATCTGTACACTCAACACTGCTTGTAACCGCACGAGGGAGCATGGCTTTATAGTGGAAGGTCAATGTTGCCAAAATTATGTGTGAATTAAATATAATTCTGAGGCGGCGTGAATTATATATAATTCAAGAGGGTAACTTCAACTCCCCGTGTTTTGTGTTTTTTGTCACAGAATATGTTCTAGCACTTAACATAACCTGAAAATAAACAAATATATTGCTGGCCCTCCAGATACGTTTTTTTACTATAGTGCGGCGATTAAAGTGTTAAATTGGCTTATTTCAAATTCAACCGGATTCTGCGATGTTGGCTTCTTCCGGGGTTTCCAAACTTCGGCGATGTGAATCCTTCGTCTGGGCAAACACTTTCCAATCACAGAATTTTCTCGACTTCTCGCGATCGATTATTATTGCTAATAAACTACCGATATAGACCGGTTCGACACGATTTTTGTTGTCACTCCGTTTGGCAATCCTACTGACTGCGCCAATTTTAGGTTCACTCAAGAAAAGTTCGTTAAAAAAAATTTAAATAATTAAAAACAGCGGAACTTTATTAACGTCAGAAAAATTTAAATCATTAAAATCTCAATTCGTCTTTTTCAGATATACGATCCATTGTGACTTTCAATAAACACCAACAATACTAATCTATTGAAACGTCAAAGTTGTTATCAGAGCAGCCTCAAGGAGCAATTCTGTAAGCAAATGTTAAATTTTAACGCATGGTTGAAAATAAGACAATCTGCTAATTTCATTTTACTATTCTGTATGCATAAGAAGCTTTAAAATATCAATTGGACTCCATACTCCATACATGTTAACATTCAAATCCTAATATTGACTATGTATGGATTTGAACAATTCTAATAGCGGAAACTTCGTGAAATATAACGGCGTGCCGTTAATTTTTAAACACTTCTTATGGAATTGACCCTATAGCCATCTAAATGTATTATTTTAACTTCGGCGGAGAAAATGTAAATGTAGCTATAACTCCGAAATTATGGCATTTAGGTATAGGGATTATCACAAGAAAAATAATCGGTATTTCTTAAGACAAAAGACAAAAAATATACAAAGTGATCGATTTGAAATAACAAAGTTCATTATTATTCCAAAAAAAAAAGGAAATATCTGACAACAATGTAAATACCACCAAAATATCCTTGCAAACCAAAATCTATAAAAACCGTGCTATCCGTTTCCGAGATAATTGTGGCGTTCCATACTTCGGTTAGGTTAGGTTTGTGGTGAGTGGGTCTAGAAGGCCCTCCACTGCGACTCGTAAGAGTCTATTGTGGCTCATGCCTATTCAGATTTTACCATACAAATTCAGCTTCTTAACAAAGCCGATTAGTTTGTTTGGTGAATGATATTTCACGTCCGAGGGCGAGAGAGAGACCCTGCCAAACATCAGATACCTGATTTGAACCGCGGCGGGGCAGGCACAAATTATATGCTCTTCTGTTCCATCATTTTCTAGACAGAGACGACAAGTCGGATCTTCAGGTGACAATGGCCTGATCAAAGGCCTATTAGACAACGTAGGTCATGCCTGCTATAGTCTAACATGTATTTGGAGACATTCTTCGAAGGATGTATGAAAGCCTTTGAATGAACCAATCCTGGTATATTATGCCAGAAGTCTACAGCTCTTCTTGCAGTCCAGGTATTTAATGTTTGTTTGTCAAAGCTTACCGCGATGCCAATTGCAGGTTCTGGTCCGATAAAAACGCGTGCGGCCCCCTTCCTTGCAAGAGAGTCCGCCTTCTCATTGCCATCCATGCCAGAATTTCTAGGGATCCAGACCAGCGATACTCTATTGAGTTTTCTTAACGGAGAGAGTCTTTTTTGGCAGTCTAATACCAGTTTCGACGTCACACGGTAAGAGCTAAGTGTTCAAAGTAGCTTGGCTGTCCGAGAAATTTTTTATTGATTTATGTGTGAGATTGGTCTGCTCCAATCTCCCCACACATGAAGCAATGGCGTAAATTTCCGCCTGAAATACGGTTGCATAGGATCCTAGAGAGGTTGAAATTTCTATCCTGGGTCTGCGCCCGTACCAGAGCCTGAGGGTGTTTTTGATCCATCTGTGTACGAACAGCTGTCTGCTTTCAATAAATCATCCTCACGGAGGATCCATTCGTCTCTATTTGGAATTAGGACGGTATAAGGCAGGTCGTAGTTTATGGGGACGCTGCTAGCAGCGACCTCAAGGAGCAGTGCGTGCGAATCCATGCGTATCTCCTCGAGGAGATATACAAGCCTTGAGGGACACTCGTTTGCCCGGGGAGCCTTTATGGTGATCTGTACAGATGGGGGCTCTCTGGCTTGGTTTAAAACGGCAGTGGGCAGGGTTAGGCTAGAGGGCCTGACGCTCAAGATTATTGAGCAGTCGGCCCTCGAACGCCTGAAAAGGGCGACGGTTTGGGTACTAGCGCCGATCGAGTCGCCTCCCCAAGAGGTACTCAGAAGAATCCGGGCGGGCAACCCGGCTCTGAGGACAAAGGGGTGGGTGATTCGGGCCTCCTGATGGGACGCTGTTTCAGGGATCTTGTTGCGGTAAGGGTGGACTTCTCGGGCGGGAACAGAACGAGGCGTCGTTTAGTCTAACATCCTTTGTGCTAAAAACACAGGTTTATGGGGGAAACGGTAGGGCTTAGGTATCCTTTGCACAACAACCAGCATGCGTTCCGGTGTGGCAACTCAACGGAAAGTGCCTCACACCAACTGCTAACACAGGTGGAAAAGGCGCTGGAAAGTGGCATGATCGCCCTGGGATCATTATTGGACAAACAGGGGGCTTTCGACAGCACCCCTGTAGAATCAATGTGTAGAGCTGCAGTAGATCATGGAATAGAGCCAATGGTATTTCATTGGCTTGGGCCATGCTACGCAACCACACAGTAGAGGCTGCATAGAAGGAACATGTGGCTAAAATGGTCGTCGACAGGGGATGTCCACAAGGGGGCGTCCTTTCGCCCACATTGTAGAACCTAGTAGTCGACGAATTAATATCCTTATTAAAGGGTGAGGGCTTTCTGGCAATTGAGTAAGCCGATGATATCGTTGTCCTTGTTGTTGGAAGGCATATCACCGACCTCAGGGACCTAATTCAAAGGGCCCTGAATAGGGTACAGGGGTGGTGCAACGACCACGGACTTGCAGTTAATCCTGCCAAGACAGAGGTAATTGCTTTCACCAAGAAGAGAGGTATAAGACCTGATGGACTGCACCTTGGTGGAGTGCCACTTCCAGTGTTTGAACAAGTGAAATATCTGGGAGTGATCCTGGATGAGCCGCTGACATGAAAGGCTCACCTTGATAGTCGCTTGGGCAAGGTGACTAGCACGTACTGGGCCTGTAGGAGATCCATTGGTCCGAAATGGGGACTAACCCCCAAGAAGATCTCCACATACGCGGCTCTGGTCTGGTGGCCAAGGGTAACCCTGGCCACGGCTAGGTCGCAACTGGCACGCCTCCAAAGGGTGGTCGCTTTGGGAGCAACTGGCTGCATGAAAACTACACCAACTGCTGCGTTGGAGGTGATTCTTGGACTTCGGCCTCTTCACCATGTGATCGAGGCTGAGGCTGGGAGGGCACTTCTACGCTCGAAAAGTTTGGGATATGTGCGAAACGAGGAAGGATGCAGGCACGTCAATAAGCTCAGGCTTCTGGGAGATGTCCCAGTTCTGGCTCGAGCGGCTGATGTCTGCCTGCGCAGGAACTTCTTCGTAACCCCCTATAGGGTAAAGATCCGTAATAGAGAATTCTGGGAAAGGGAAATTCACAGCCTCATGGGATCGTCTGGTACACAGATGGCTCATGCTCCAGTGATGGGGCGGGGGCTGGAATTTACTCCAGGAACCCAAGGACACAAGTCTGTGTTCCATTGGGTAAGGGTGTGTCTGCATATCAGGCTGAGGTATACGCTATCTTAAAATGTGCGCAGATAAACCTAGACAGAGGTTATGCGGACCGACGCATAACCATATACACCGACAGTCAGGCGGCAATCAAGGCCCTGAGTGGATATACCATCAACTCAGGGCTTGCTGCTGAATGTCGTGAACGCCTTGCTCACCTAGCAAGGCGGAAAGCAGTGTGGCTAGAATGGATTCCAGCTTTCTCTCTCTGGTTTTGACGGCGATGAAAGGACGGACGCGCTGGCTGTGGAAGGGGCGGCTACCCCTTTTAACGGCCCGGGCCCGACTTTGGGCCTCACAAAACAAACAGTCCGTAAGGAGATAAGGAACTGGTTGGGAAACCAGCACCTCGCTCACTGGGGGGATCTACAGGGTCTCAGACAGTCCAAGCTCCTTTCGAGGGGATGGACTGATGGACATGCTAGAGCTGCTCTAGAACTACCAAGGAGTAGGTTAAAAAAGATAGCAGGACTCCTAACAGGGCACTGCTGTCTACCTCTGTAGCCTAGGTTTAGAGGAAAGCTATGTAGGGTGGCGGCATGGCTGACGAAACGTCGGACCATGTTCTCCTCGTATGCTACGCAAGCGAAACTCCGGAGTCCCTGTTATGGCCCCTGGGGACATAAGCAGGCATCCACTGAAGAGGATTGAGTCGTTCATCGAGGGACTCGGCTTCATGGATGCATAAGTAGCAAGAATGGCACAATGGGCCCGCCAGTGGCCTCAGTGCCGGAACCTTGGCTTGAGCTTTTCTTGACCAAGGATCGCCTGACTAAATTAGTAGTAGTAGTAGTAGTAGTAAAATATTCCATGAATTTTAATTAGTTTTATTGTGTGTGTGTGTTTTTTAGCATGTGTTACAGATAGTTCATCTGGTTCATCTTTTAGATTTTACCCCTGTAATTTTAAATTTTCATTAGACCTTTATAAACAACAAATTTTAATTGCAACAATTTTTTTTATTAACTGAAATGGATGCTTATATTAGGGATTATGAAAATGATCCAATTCAATCAATTGAGATTCAGATCCCGGGAACATTTAGAAATAATATTAACGTCGAAGACTTCAAAATATTCCATATGAATATTCGGAGCGTAACAAAAAATATGAATGCACTGCTTGTATTATTGGATAATATGCATGCTAAGTTTAATTTAATAGTACTAATTGAAACCTGGCAGCTATATGATCACAATATCTTTAAAATTCAGGGAAATGAAAGTATATACAATAATGGTAATCTAAATCAGAATGATAGGGTTTTGGTTTTCGTTCAAAATCATTTAAGGTTTAAAAAAACCATTGAATTTATTGGTGACATCAGAATTATTTCACTTTTAGTCACCGAAAAAATAAAAAAATTGAAATTAAATCTATATATCGATCACCTAGCACTTGCTAAAAAGTTTTAATCAGAATTTGATCAATTACTTAAATTCATTAAAAAAACACGACATTAGTATTATAACAGGTGACATGAATTTAGATTTATTAGATAACAGTGATAAAGTAGTTGAGGGGTATAAAAATATAATGAGCTCTTTTGGATACATTTCATACATTAATGAGTACACTCGTTTACCTGGTCGAACATGCTTGGATCATTTATATGTATCAACTCGTAATACACTTAAAGCTAAATCATATATTTTTAGATAAATATTACAGATCACTGCCCCATAGACCTTACATTAGAAGCAGAACGAAATAACATCCAGTTAAATGAGCAGTTGAATTACAAATATTACATAAATTATCCGTCACTAAAATATGCTTTGAAGTTTGAAAAATGGGAACAGGTATACAATAAAAATGAAGATGATCATATGGCTCTTAACTTTATTAATTCTTTGAAACATCATGTTAATGAAAATACACAGAAAGAAAAGTGAAGCAAAAAAAATTATGACAAACTTGGGTAAATCCTACATTAGTAAAATTAATAGAAGAAAAAAATAAATTGTACAAATTAACTTTAAAACATCCTGATAATTCAGAAACGAAAAGTCAATACAATATGTACAAAAATAATGTAACAAACTAGTAAAAAAAACAAAAAAATACTATTATAGAAAAACTAGAAGACCCCGACAGACGTTGTCCTGTCCTAACATTGTCTTGCCAATAAGATATTACGCAATCGGTCGTTTTCTGCCCGCTGAGTAGAGTGTCAGAGTAGCTTTCGTTTATTTCAAACTTAACGATACCTATACAGAAACTTTAAATTTTAATTTACCGCCATTTTTTGTCCAAAGTGGAATTTTTTTAAATAATTTTTTCCCGTGCAATAACAAATCAAAAACCATGAAAATCGGTCCAGCCGTTCTCGAGTTGGAAGTGTTCCAACAAACCCAACTAAATAAGATATTATGCAAGCGGTCGTTCTCTGCCCGTTGAGTGGAGTGTAAGAGTAGCTTTTGTTTCTTTCAAATTTAGCTTTTATATCGTACTACAATTATTACATTCGATTGCCATCTTGCAAAAATTAAAATCGCGATGGAAAAATAGGGGTTGATCGTATAAGGGTGAAAATTAAGAGTGATATGAAATTTTTTATTCTAAGTCATGACAAAATTAAGGTTTATAATTAACAAATAAGAAATAGGGGTTGATCGTAAAAGGGTGAAAATTGAGGGTTGTATGTATTTTTGAATGCTGTATCATAAAAAAATAAAAACAAAAAATTTGGACTAAATAATAAAATAAAAATAGGGAGTGGACCACCCTTAGCATTTAGGGGGATGAAAAATAGATGTTGACCGATTCGCAGACCTACCCGATATGCACACAAAATTTCATGAGAATCGGTCGAGCCATTTCGGATAATTAACAAAAACTAGGGGTTGATCGTAGAAGGGTGAAAATTCGGGGTTGTATATAGTTTTGAATGCTGTATCATAAAAACAAAAAATTTTGCCTAAAAAATAAAAACAAAAAGGGGTTAACTTCTCTTGTTTATGATTCACTTGACAGGAATATTCCTGCTATATGTGTATTTTTGGATCGCTCAAAAGCATTTGACACCGTTTGTCATAAATTGATATTAAATAAATTGGAGAAGTGAAGAGGCAATACATACAAACTCATAGGGAGTTATCTATCAGATAGAATTCAAATGGTTCAAATCGATGGTGTGATGAGTGCACCACATAAAATCACATGTGGTGTACTTCAGGGAACCGTTCTTGGGCCACTTTTATTCCTCCTATACATTAATAGTATGCTTTTCTTGAATATTCAGGGTGAGATCATCAGCATTGCAGATGACACAGCAGTATTTTATAGTTCCTCCATATGGCAAGACCTAAAAAATAAAATAGAATCTGATTTTCCTAATATTGCTAGATGGTTTCAATTTAATAAACTAACTCTCAACTCTAGTAAAACAAATTACTAAACTTTTTCATCTTACATAACTGGCTTATCTAACTTGGGGCCACTGAACATCGGAGTAACAAACTATATTGAAAATACCCTGCAGGCTGTGTGTGTGTTAACTTTCAACCACCCTTATGTCATTTGGGAAAAAAATATGGCGACCATTTTAATGTAAAATTTGAAGCTCTACAATTTTTATTTCTAACTTTTTTCCGTAACTCCAACGGTTTACAATTTCAATTCCAAAAAAACACCTTATTTTTTTCCAACCCCTTTCCGGGGGGTTGAAACATAGTCACATGCACGAGGGCGTGTTGGAAAAAACGCTTGGACACGTCGATTTGTATTTTTAAATGAGCATTTGAAAAAAATAAAAATCATATAGGGTGTGTCATGTGTCAGTGGCCAATACCAACTTTCTTATTTTCAACGGAACCCCCTGTATATTATACTCATTACTGATCACCCATTTAGCTCTTGATATTGAGAAAGTAAGCAAAACCATTCCTGCGTTCCTTTTTACTGATATGAAATAAAAAAATACAAAAACAGTTTTGTTTATTTTCGTATAAAACTAATAGCCTTAGCAACTTGTTGTCTGCCTGCATGACAGTCTGTAGTGATCAGTGTCAGTGCTATTGACGTTTGAATTTTGTTGACTGTACGTAATAATATCAGAAAAATGGTTCATTTAACAGATTCTACAAATGATTGGTTATGGAGATAATACACGGACACAAATGGAAGTTTCTCGCTTATTTCACGGAAAATTTTTCAATTCGCCGCCCAAGCAACAATAAGCAAAATAGAAAAGCAGTTTCGGGAGCTTGAACATGTAAGACAGATAAAAAACGTAGCTGCCAATGCAGTAAGTGATGATACGAAATTGGATATTATGCTTCAGTTTCAAGAAAACCTATATAATTCTGGTCGAAAAGCAGTCCCACTGTTCAACGTTAGCCACACATCAAGTTTTCGAATATTGAAGGAAAATAAAATGATGCCAGCTCAGGAGCTCATGGAAGACGATTTCGATAGGAGAACCTATTTTTGTGAACAAATGATGGCAATGTTCGATAACAATGTGGTCCAATTAGGAGATGTTTTGTTTTCTGATGAGAGCACATTTATACTTCACGGTAATGTTAATCGTCAAAATTGCCGCAATTGGTCTAATGAGAATCCTCACTGGATGAGAGAAGTACAAAAGCAATATCCAGAGAAAGTTGATTATTGGGCAGGAATTGTTGGAAATAATATCCTAGGTCCTTTTTTCATTGATGGCAACTTGAATGTAGATAAATATTTAGAACTGCTCCAAAATAATGTCGTGCCAACTTTGACAAACTTATATCCTGATCCAGCAAACCCACAAGTTTCTGCCAATATAATATGCAGCAGGATGGAGCACCGCCCATTACCAAATCAATGTCCGGCAGTACCTGAACCAAATTTTTCAAAATCGGTGGATAGGGAGGCGCGGATCGATAGAATGGCCAGCAAGATCTCCTGATTTAACGCCATTAGACTTCTTTTTGTGGGGATCAAATGTCAAAAGTATTGTATACAAAACTAAACCCCTCAACTTAGATGACTTAAAAAGACGAATCACGCTTGAGATCAGATCAGTCACGCCTGAGATGTTGAGTAACGTTAAAAGACATTTCTATACCAGATTAGTATGTTGGCAAGAAGTTCGCGGCGAGCATTTTGAACATTTCCTACATACATTGACAGTAATGTTTTTTTGGTTCTTTTTACATTATTGAGAAATAATCAGTATTACTTATTAGGTTTTTAGTGTAATGTAGCGAATTTGTGAAATAAAATAATTTTCATTTTTTAATGTTTATTTTTGTAATAAAAAATCTGAAAACACTAATATTCCCGAAATAGTTGAAGATAGGTATAGGACATTGTACATGAATCATGTCTAGAATTTTCTGGAGAATCCGAAAAATTAATGAAATACAGGGGCTTGCATTTAAAATAAGAAAGTTGGTATTGGCCACTCTCGCATGACACACCCTATATAATTTTTTTTAAATGCGCAATTAAAAATACAAATCAACGTGTCCAAGCGTTTTTGCCAACACGCCCTCATTTATTCATTATCGAATTTATTCCATTTGGCTGTTCCAAACTGTATATATAGATAACTAAGATTTCTCATTTTTATAAGTGTAATCTTGGATATGTCGCATTAAGATGATCTAAGATATCAGACACATGTCTAATGACTCTAAACGCCGATTGACATGGTGCAATACAATCTGCAATGCAATGAAAGACACAAGATTTCTTGATCGAAAGCATGCGCAGTTGAGACCCAGCTGATCAATTTCTGCAATTCGATGCAATTGCAATTTTATTGGTTTTGTACCATTTCTATTGCCTGCAAGGTGCAATTCTGAAGAGAAATCTAGTTTCTTTTGTGTAACCAACCAAATAACTTCTTTCAATCAAATGATACCTATCAGCTGATTCCTAATTGTACTGACTGACGTTTTGTCATTTGAGATTTGATAATCGACAGTGACGCACTTAGTTTTTCCTCTGAGCTCTTCTCACTTTCGCTATCTTCATTTTAAATAATAATAAAATAACTTTATATATTATAATTAATTAATTAATTAATAATAATATTTTGGGATCAGTCCAAAGATTGGACTCATCCCAAAACAAGACGTTCCCGATATGAATTTTTCATTTAGATTCAATTCTTAAATAACCTATGTATATTTATTTCTTTTAAGCTAATAAATATTATTAACGAATAAACAATTTTGTTGTATTTTCGTGGAAGTGTTTACAAGTTTATCAGCATTTACATTAGATAATGAATTTATTTCATCCTATATCTTCCTTCCATGTAAATAGAATGCAATTCAGTTATATACAATACAAGTTAGGAAAGTGTCAGATTTTTCAGTTATAAATCATAAATTTGACTATTACAGTTTTGTCGTAATTTAGATTTTTATATACAGATTGCGTAAAAGCTTATCTCGACATACGATTTGCACAGGTGCGACGGGGATAGTATGAGCAACGCTGGTTGAGGAAGAGAGAAGAATTGTTCGCACACGCCCATCTAGATGGGCGTGGGATGGGCGTGTACGAACAATTCTTCTCTCTTCCTCAACCAGCGTTGCTCATACTATCCCCGTCGCACCTGTGCAAATCGTATGTCGAGATAAGCTTTTACGCAATCTGTATATCCCATAGCATATCTACCTATTTATTTCTTGAGATTGTCAACTTTATTCATTCATTCACTTTCTATTGTTTTAATATGGGACATATGTGTTGGAGAGCTATTAGTAAACGAGATGTGGAAAAAATAATGATTTGCGTGTTTGTAGTTTCAAAAAATTAAAATGGAGGAGAGCTAAGTGACTTCGAATGCGCACTGAACATTGTATTTGTTTAATTCATTCATAGTCCGGTCATAATGTTGGGAAGTAAAGGCTAGGAATGCAAATGAACCTAGAAAGCTAAATTTTTGATATGACGGGGGGGGGGGGGGGGGCTAGAAAAGCTTAAGTTTAAATTGTCGACCAAGCTTTCCTATGTGGATTTTTCACCATCTCAAAAAAGGTTTAAGTTCAGTTTTCTTCACAATAACTTGGTTCTCCGATCGACAATTTGAACCTAAGCTTTTCTATCACCCTCCCCCTCCCCCCTTCATATCAAAAATTTAGCTTTCTCGGTTCATTTGCATTTCCAAATGTACAGGATGACTGGACTATCAGTATAAAAGTTATCTACGTTTAATTCCTATCGTGATAAGGCTAACTATCTATCTCGCATACAGAATGGTAGAATATTTTTTAGATCACTACTAACGAAGTTTCACTATTGTACGCATTAAAAATGCATTGCTCTATTTTAAATTTTTTGTTGTTGTTATCGAGTATAAGCAGTTTAACGCAATGTTACAAAATCTTAGGAGTTGTGCCCGTTCCCGCATACAGCCATTTCACATTAGGATTTCGATTAATGAAGGCGCTTGCTGATAAGGGACATGAAGTTACGTTTATTAACAGTCACCCCCAAAAAAATCCCATTAAAAATATTAGGGAGGTTTCTACGGAGGATATAAAGGAACATCTTAGTGGTAAATATAATTGTTTTTGTATTTTCGTATTTTATATTGTGGGAAATTATTTATGTATGACCAATAATTATATCAACACTAACTTCAAATGAACTTTTAAGGGGCGTTTTTACAAGTATACATAACAATATCATTATTCTGGGAGTAAAGTTATACCAGAATTTATACCTGTTATAAAAGTAGTTGGTTTTACTATGCTATTTCACACCGGTATAGTAATTCTAGGAGTATCGTGAAGTAGTTCATATAAATTTATATCAAGATTTATCACAGTTTCCTGCGAAATTGTCGTATTAAGTAAAGCGTGTTACCAATAGTAATCGAAATATACATATATTATTCAAAAGCTTTACAACAAAGTTTTGCAAATTATTTTCCAAAAACAGTGACCGTACAACTTAGAAGCAACAACTACTTCCCGGACTATATGGCCCGACAGACATTGAATCACACTTCTAAGTCGAACGGGGTCGGTATGATCTACAAGATTTAACCAACCACTCTGGTTTTTGATTAGAAGGGACAACATAACTTCGGCGTATTTGCGCCCTATCAGTACAGGGTATATGTTCTCGGTATTTGTGTGTTATTAGAGCTTATTACTACTGGCTATTTATCTATACATACCTTCTATGTTTTCAAACTGTATTCCTTCTAGTAGCAAAATATGATGCTTCAATTCTAAATTATTGGAAGGCTATTTAATACATTAAATTTATTAGAAGTGGCACATTTCTTCCAAACATTTCAATTGATTTTTCATTTTTTTCCGTTTTTTCATATTTTTGTGTAGCTAATATTTCACTATGTAAGAAGCCAGATTCTGAAAAACTTTGTACATAATGAAAACATAATATCTCTTTATTCATCTTCAAATTATTTTTTATAATTGGGCATTCCAATACGGAAACATGGTTCTAGAACATACTTACTTGCACGTAGGGTGTCTTCTTTATTCTTCAAATTTCTTTTTCAAAGACTCATACTCATTCTAGCTGTGCTAGACCTTTGAATGTGTTATGAAATTGCATACAGAAGAGAAGACATGATAGTAGATGTTCGTATTTTTCATCACGTAAAAACATGAATACATTCAGCTAATTATTTTACCACCAAAAGATCACAATTTTCGATATTTTTGAAAACGAGGACCGACTTCTTATTCCCAATATTTTCCATTTCTATGACCTAACCTTACTTACCTCACATGCAAACCGCTAACAATCAAAGAAACTATCAACCAATAAAACATTATGAACTCGAATTTTATGATTGGCGTTTATTGTTCTGCCGTCAGATATTTTGGTACGGGAATTCAAGTGGCGCCATGAGTTGAATCTTTACTACCACTTTTTTGCGTTTGTTTCATTTTTAACAAAATATATTATATTTCAACCAAGGTAATTATTATTTTTATTATTTATTCCGTTCACTAAACAAAATGTGTAGTCCATGCTTCTTTTTTGTTGTTAATAATGTAAGTTTCCAAGTAAAATCTCATTTTTGTAAATATTCTTACATACATCATTATAGCATTTTTCGATATCAAAATTTCTGTTCACTTTTAGTTTGTGCTATACCTATGCCTCAAATCTTATTCAAGAATAATTGAAACATACAATTGCATTCTCTATAAACTTATAACCATAACGATATTTAGATATGCCTTGATCCCTCATTGACCACGACAACTGCGAGCAGTACAATACATATTACATCATTGTCAATGAGTTGAAAAAGTCTAAACACGACTCTTTCGCAACACACTCCCTACAACTTCTAGTGGTGTGATGGAGGTTTCCTAAAATGCTCCTCCTAGTTCAAAAACAAGGTAGGTAAAGAGTGTTTTTCACTGGAAAAATACCATGGCAACGGCATTTTTTCTACTGACAAAAGAGTTACCTAAGCATTAGAAGAAGAAGCAGTGTACAATTTTTTCAGTGGTGTAAATATAGAAGAATACTCAGATTCTACAGATTTTGATTTTTTAGATATTTAAGGTTTAACAAAAAATAAATGTTATTTATATACTTATTCCTTCTATTTCAACTAAACTTTAGCTAAACTTTAAAACGTGACAAAAAGGTAGGTCAGTTTTTGCAAAGTGTAATAACCCAACACCTGTTTCCGTCTGCATTTTTTCAAAATAAACTCTAGTTAGTCACCTGTTTCAAATGTTTCATTTTTACATACATTTTGCTACGAATCTTGATTTCAGATAACACACATTCCCTTTATCGCCCCTATTTGATGAATTGTTTTAAATCTTTTATCTTAGACGTTTCACACACAAAATATTATTATTTCGCATAAACAGACGACACAAAAGTAGGTCAGTATTTGCAATGTGCAATAGCCCAACACCTGTCTACGAATATTTCCGTCTGCATTTTTTCGAAATAAACTCTAGTTAATGAAACTTTTTAAATCTTTGTTTAATCTTTTATCGTTTCACATACGAAGTATTATTATTTCGCAGGGTGGTAAACAAAACAAGTCAGTGTTGGATAAAAGCATAGGTTATATAATATTTCAGTAATGTACATATCGACTAATAATAAATAAATGATTATATATTCAATCTTTTATATGATTTAATTTAATTAATTTAATTCTCTACTATTCAATACCTAATAATTGAATTTTCATTCTGCTCCTTATATACCCCCCTCCTATTATATGAAAGTTAAACTGCGGTCATTAACCCTGCTCATTTTGAACTGTCATTCATAGTAATTTAATAACATTTATTCTCTATAATGAAATTTCTATTCTGCCCAGTATAATATATTTTCCCTAAGCACATACTTTCGCTACACCCTGTATAATTAATGTTTCATATACATTTTCCGTGTTGTGATTAACTAGGTCAACTGCGGTTATTAACTCTGCATTATATAAAGTAGGTCAGCAGGTGCTCATTTAATATCTACTGGCTTTTTTTGTCAGTCCATCCAAATTGGAAAAAAGGAATTTGGTACAACAAAAACATGCGTATTGGAATTAACAGCAAGTCAAAATGGACCAAACTCTCGTCAGAAAATATTGGCGAAAGTACCAAAAAATTTGAAATAACAAACCATACACCACCTCACTCTTCCACTATTTCTTCCCTTGCAAAAAAGGTGTAGGTGAACAAGAAATTATAAAATCAACAGGGCATTCCCGTGCCAACTCTTTGAAACCTCATTTGCAAGGCTGACTAAAATTAATTGAAAAGCTAAGAGAAAGAGCACCAGATCAAGTAAATTTTCCTAGTACGAGTTCCAACATACCGCCCGCAAGTACGTGATTATAACGATAAAATTATTAAAGAAACGTTTAATTGTCTTAAGTGTAACTTTTATATAAATAAATGAGTTATTTTTTTTTGTTTATGCTCCATTGCTAAATGAAAGTTCTTTAATATCATTGTTTTTTGTCTTTTTCTGGTGGAATAGTCATGTCGAATACCACTCGAGAAAAAATAGTGTACGCAAAATTATTCTCAAGTCAAGTTTATGGCTTTTCGGCAATTTCTGTCATGAAATGTCATTCGCGAAATTGTCTTTGATTTTACATAAGTTTTGAATAACTTCAAAACGTCAGTTTTGGTGACATTTGTCGATCATAGAAGTAACACTTTTACTGCCTAGGCAGTAAAAGTTATTTTTAATGCCTGGGCATTGGAAAAATAATTTTGTCTTCTTTTTTTTTAAATCTCCCAGACTTTACTTAGCAACGGCAATGATAATGTGATTCAAGCAGGCCGATGGAATCAAACAGTCACTTCCACGTCACACATACCTAGGCTATCTTCACTTATTTTTGATATTTAACATTAATTATATTTATTATCTTTTGGTAGATATTAGTATGTTTACAATTTAAGGTCTAATCGATAATAATAATTAAAAATTGTGAGTTATATCCGTCATAAAAAAGTTTTCATTTTAATTAGATTTTTCTAAACACAATGTACAAACAATCGGAGAGAAAAATATATGTTTCACACGGTAGAAAATCAGTTACTTCTCTGTCTAGTTAAACAAATAACTATTTCGCAAATGAAAACCAGACTGTCACTAAAATATTCTGTCATTATCAACGTCAAAAAAATTTCCAGTATAATTCGCTGTTGGCTACCCACGAGGAAAAAATTTCCGCTAAAATTCATCCGTTGCCATGGTGATCTGTCAAAAAACACGTTTTGATTGGTCAAAAATTACAGGTGTGGAATTTCCGAATAAATTCCGCTGGAGTTTGTGACGCAGTACAACATAGAGAACTCGAAATTGAAGTCTTTAACGATTGAATTTCTTCCAGTTTTGCTAGCACAAAAAAATTGGAGTGATCAAGATTGTAGGAAATCTTATGCCCTATATATGATAAAAAAATTTTTTTCGATCCTTCATTATTCAATAATTGTTGAACAATTTGAAATTTTGTTTATTTAAGCGGCAAGTATCATGAAAATGACATCATAAAGATTGTAATAAAGGGAGATATAAAGGAAATGTTTCAAAAAAGGCTGACATAATCAAATTTTGAAAATTCAAAATGCAGCTCATTTTAGTACACTAGAAACTTTGAGATGCGGTTTGTTGCAATCGATAGAGTAATAGTGGTAGTTTAATAGACCATATAAGCAAAATTTTCAAAATTTCATTTACATATTTTTTAACGCTTGAAGTAAGAGAACTTTTTTATGGCCGTATGCACCGTTTATAGTACTAATCTCGTTTAAATAGTTAAACGCCCTTAGTGTTGGCTTGGTATTCATTTTATAAATCCTGCAACAGTTTAAATAATTAGAATCATCAAATCTCATCAAACCTCATCAAATCTAACCAACATTTTATGGGACATTGAATGTAAGGAAATAATATGCAAAGTCTAAGCTTCATCACTGACAAAATCATCTTCATCATCATTGTGGGAGTCCGATTTATTCAGCTCCATGATAACAGGAAGAAAATAAGATGCATCACTGTATTTTTCTTCTATTTTTTTTCCTCGCAGTTTTTAAAGACTCATCTCAAAATATGTGGTTTTTGAAGGCCCATCTTTCAAAAATTAGAAACGTAGTTCTAAATTATTTTTCAAACAATAAATTTTGAAGAACAGCTAAGTTAAGCAATTTTTATGATACTTTCATTTTAGGTCAACCTTATCAGGGGATAAGTCAGGTTAGGTTATTAATGTCTAGGGTACTTTTATTTCGGGTCAACATGATTAGGTATTGATTCAGGTTAGGTTAAGCAGTGTTTATGGTACTTTTATTTAACGTCAGTTTTGTAAGGAGGCAGGTCAGGTTAGGTTAAGTAGCGTCTAGGGTACTTTTATTTTGGGTTAACCTGATTAGGGGATGATTTAGTATAGGTTAATCTTGATTAGGGGATAATCGGTTTGGATTGGGCTATATCTATGGTACTGTTATTTTGGGCCAGCTTGGTTAGCGGTTGAACATATTTCGCACTAATGCTAATTGAAATGTATTGTTTAAATCACGTATACCTACCCAATTAGGTATATAGGCAGCTGTGACAATAGCTAATCTACAAATGAATTCATGGAATTTCATCAGTGTTTTCAGGGTGCTACGAATTCAAGTTTATTTATTCGCATACCAATTATTGAGTAAATAATTATGTTGCGAAAAGTTTATTGACTATCAGAAAAATATGAGAATTTCCATCTAACCATGAAATGCATGATTCTACTCCCCTGACTTAACAAGTGGAACGACGGAAGGATTGCTACCAGAAATATCAAAACACAAAATCAGTTTTCTTTCTCCTTGTGCAATACGTACATTTTTCTACTAGGTATGCTTGTTTGGTCAATTATTATAGGAGGGTAATATGGAGCACACTCCATTCTAAAACTAGGTAAATGTACTGCTTTGAAATATTTTGTTGTCAGGTTGGTCATCGGAACAGTATAGAGTATAACTCTTTACAGGTATTTTCATGCTATGTAGAGCCAATCTATCTATCCACATTTCTGACCAATTCAAGTGCTTTTTAAATTTTGGATTATGGTCATTTTGACTTTGCGTTAAGATTATCTGAATATACAACTTTACAAACTATTCATTTGGTTTGATAGTTCCTAATTTGAAGCCCATAATAATCATAAAGCGGCGCGCAGACCTGAGCGGCAGCGGGCGCGGTGGCGGTGCGGTCAATCGCGGTACATGTAACTAAATGGAAGAGTGCAAACCTCCGCGATCTGGCAAACGCGCTCGCCTCTCTTTGCAGCGAACTACCGCGTACCGCTTTGCGGCCTGCGAACTAAGAGAAGAGAACGCTGCAAGCACCATTTGCCCGTCAGTTCGCGCGATATGAACATGTGCTCTACTGAAGAATTGATAGAAAAAGTGCGTGAGCAACATATTTTATATGATTTGTCTCACAGTGAATATAAAAACATTAAAAAGAAAGACAAAATATGGGATGAAATTGCAGTATCTCTTGGTGGAGTGACTGGTAAGTAAAAACACATATTAAAAAAATCAAAAAATGTACTAATCTAATTAGCATTAAAAAACGAAATAAATTTTTCACGTATTTGAAACGCCGTATTTGTTGGTCTTCTGGCATCGTTTCGAATATCATGAAAAACTCCACGGACGGGTTCAGCATCTTGACATAAATTAGGTGTCTGGTCACAATTTTTTACGCGCAGATAATTGTATAATACACAAATAACTTTAACAATAACAATGGCTGTTTCAACTTTTACTTCAATAGGTCTCAAAAGCAATCGCCATCTATGAGATAATATTCCAAATGAATTTTCCACAACACGACGGGCTCGGCACAATCTTTTGTTAAATTTTCCTTTTCTTTCATCACATCTAGATTGGCGAAGTGGAAACGGTCGCATTAAAAATTCCTTTAGTGGAAAAACTTCGTCGCCAATACGCACACAAGGCGTAGGCTCCTGTTGGTTTGGCAAATTTCTGTCTTTTGGCACGAGAAAGGTTCTGTTACTTAGTCTTTGTCCCATGACAGATTCTTCAAAAAGCCCTCCGTCGCTGTTTCTGCCATATCCTCCAACATCTATACTAAAAAATTTGTAATCGTAATTATCTATTGCTAACGGAACAAAAGAAAACTTTTGCAAATAACAGAAGTAATTGGAGCCAGTTTTGTCGGGACATTTGATGGTGCCCAAGCAGTTCGGAAATTGCCACTTTTGACAAAATCCATTAATACTGTTTTCCCATATTTCTTCTGTTGGTTCTGCCATACATAAGGGTTGCATTCGATTCCAGATAGATGTGCAAACTTCCAAGACAATGGCACTAACTGTTCTAAATCCCTTTCGAAAACTGTGACTGATAGTTTTAAACGAATCACCTGTCGCAAGATATCCTAAAAAAGAAAGTTATATAAAAATTATGTTATACTATAGTTATTAAAGTCAACCTCAGAAAATTATATTTTTATTGCAGGAGATGAACTCAAAAAGAAATGGAAAAACTTTGAGAAGCGAAAAAACAAAAACTGGACAAGCAACTAAAATGTTAGACCGTTATAAAACCTGGCCTTGGGCTCAACAAATGGATTTTTTACGACATTCTTTGTCATTTGCAAAAACGCAGTCCAATGTATCGTCAGTTTGCCAACCAGTATTCCCTCCCACGGAAGAAATAATTGAACAGGACAACACTTCTAACCCAACAGTTGAAAAAATGACACACCAGCTGACCAAGCATCAGCTGCCGCGAACAACGATTCAATTATTGATGAAAGTGAACTACAACGGAAGCAAAAGCGACGACCTCTTACTGAAAATGAGCAAGAGAAAAAAAAGAAGAAAAACTCGAACAATTCCCAATCGTCGGTAGAGCAAGTAATCTCTTATCTAGATAAAAACAAAGATAACTCAACCAGTGATGACATTGACGACATATTTAAAGGGTATGTAAAAACCATCGAAAAGTTTTCGAGAAAAAGACAAACAGTTGTGAAATTTAAAATTTCTCAATTAATTATGGAAGAGGAACTGGCACAAATAGGAGAAGAAGAACAACATGTCCATAACATAAATGCTACAAGATCTCTGCACAGTCATCCCTTCCAGAATCAGGTTCTTTTACGCCATATGCTTACCATAGCTCATCACCTCATACTACTGAAACAAACACTTCATCGTCTTTTGATAGGCCAAAGCCTACACAATCATTCATACCAGGGACCAGCACTCAAACAGAACACCCACGGTCATATTCCATTCAAGAATCAAGATCTTCAACTTGGTATGGAAATTTCGGATCTTCACTTGACAGCTTCCCAAACGACAATTAATGAAATACCTGAATTTTATTTTTCTAATAAAATATTGAAAAAAATATTTATAAAATGTTTTTAATTATTGACTTACTAAGTGTTACTGCTAGTCGTTCTGCCGGTTCTATGGGTCTTCTGTAATATGTGAACTTCTTTGTTATATCTGATTTTATAAGATCCAATAGTTCATCAAAACATTCCACACTCATTCTAAAGTAAATTAAAAATCGGTTTGTGTCCTTCCTTAGTTCCTGAAAAATTGCATGAAATTCCCCTTTACATTCTCATTCTAAGTTGATATCATGAACCCAAATTTTTGTTTTTTTCCTGAAAATAAAAGATATACATAGTTCATAGTAATTTGGGATAGGAAGATTTTACTTACCTCTGTGGTTCCTCAGCTTCGTCCACTAATAAGATGAGGAGTAACGCTGTTTCATCTACATTCATTGTGGTTAGAAAACTAATTTTAGGCACCTCCACAGTGACCACTACCGCGCCCGTTCCCGCTCTGGTTTTCGGAGGTGAGTGTTCGCCTTGTGACCGCACGGCCACCGCGCCCGCTGCCGCTCAGGTCTGCGCGCCGCTTTATCATAGTAATTATGAATCACTTAAATAATGATTTGAAATAATTATACATGGTGGAGCACGGAATTTAGAGCCCAAACTGAAAATCTGAAATATGTTTTATATAGAGGTATTTGAGTCGATAAGAACTACATTTTGAAAATACAGGGTGTTCCAAAAAAAAGAAGCACATCAAACTTTTTTTTCAAACGACACATCCCGTCTATAATTACATTTTTGAATTTCACTTTGTGTTGTGTGTTTTTGAATCAATTATTAGGATATCCATTTTCTAAAAATAATTTACGAAGAATTTTTAGGTTCTTTTCGTGAAAATTAGGATCTGAAATTTTGGTTATTCTGTTCTTCATTTGTTTAATCAAGTTAATTTTCAGTAGTAATAACCCAAGGACATTGATAATTGTTCGAAAAAATTTTATAACAGATTTCGAAAGCTTGTTGCTTGGAAACAGACTGACGCCGCAGGGTTATTCGAATAGACATTTTTTGCTAATTATAGAAATAGAATATATTTATGATAAGACCAATAGTTCATAAATCTTCCATGAAACCAATAAGCTCTGGAAGATTTATGAACTAGTGGTCTTATAAATATTCAATGAAAATTTTTTGCTCTAGTAGATATGCAATGAAATCAGTTAATTTGAGGTCATTTGATTGAACACAACCAATCAAATGACCCCAAATTATCTGATTTCATTGGATACCTACTAGAATCTACGTTGCCATGGATACATTTTGATTTATTTCGATTTTGACGTTTCAAAATATTTAATATTTCAATATGTCACGATTCTGTCATAATACTGACGAGAATATTAACCGATTAAGGACCGAATTTATTTTTTCCGCATGATTATTAATTTTTTCATTATTTTTAAATAGTTGGATAGCAAAACAACATAAAATAAGATTTTTTTAAAATTCAATATACAGGGTTGAAAAAAAATATTGATACCATATGGTACTCGTGGCCTTTAAAGGATATTTTCATTGCGCATTTTCAGATTTTTACAGTGGAACAAAAAATCAATTTATTTCATATGGTACGAAGCAAAAAAATTTATACAAAGCCCAACATTGCATTTTTGGCACATGGTCCTACCGAATGACTTACATGCTTCTCCAGCACAACGCCGTCTTTGACACGAAACAACAAAATGGTCCATTCTATCAAACCTTATATCAGGTCGAATGTTTTTGGCTAGAATTATGCGTCCAGGATTTTTTGGACTTACCCCATACCTTGTCAAGTAAACTTGAAAACCTCGAATTGATGGTTTTAAATCACCTTCTTTCCATTTTGGGTTGTTTTTTACTGTGTGTCGATTATGTATCCATTCTTTGTTGCGTGCCTCATAAGTAGTTTCCCATTTTGCTGTTGATGCTTCCACACTCGTCTGCTGTGTGTCATCTAAGTTTGTACTGGTTGTCTCCTACAATAATAATTTAGCTTTCAAAATCAGAACTGACTTTTGTTTATTTTGAAGTTTTCCATTTTTTGAAGTTCCACTGATCCTGTCATTGTTTGTCAGCTGGATTTCAGCATCAGCTCGTAACTGGCGTCCTATATAAAAAATAAATTGTTGATCTAGGTAAAAATAAATGACAACATAACATACCTGTAAGATTGTACACCATTACCCAATCATCGTCATCTGCCGAATCCTCGTCTGAATCAGCATTAACTTGTGGCGGTGTTATAAAAATTTGTTCGACCTTCTCTTGTACTTCTTCATCTTCATCTAGCATATCTAGAGCTTGAGAAAGCGAAAAACCCCGCCTAAAATAATATATTTACACTGTATTTATAAATTTGGTAAACGACATAACTTTGGACCCAAAGGACCACGGATAACATATGGTATCACATGCCTTCTGGGCATTATAATGGAAACTATGGATAACAAAAATGTAGAAAAATTATCTAAAGATATTTAGCAAACCTTTAGCAATCTAGTACCATATATTAGCTTACATAAAATATTACCAATAAGTCAAAAATATACTTACGCCCATTGAATGTCCATTATTTCACGCGAAAAATATTACGCGTTCAAATCAAACTTCACACTGTCACCAAAACTAACGTATACTCATCCAACTACGTCTGGAGGTCAACTATGTGCTTTTAAGGATCCAAATAACACGAAAGCGTCACTGTCCAATTTGTGGGCTCTAGCGGGGTGGGGATTTTGCTACACCTGTTTTCGTTACCATACGGTATCCGTGGTCCCTAATGGGTTAATTAAATTATAGAAGCAAATATACTCTGTTTTTTTATAACCATATTTTATAACCATTTTTTCGAACAATTATCAATGTTCTTGGGTTATTACTACTGAAAATTAACTTGATTAAACAAATGAAGAACAGAATAACCAAAATTTCAGATCCTAATTTTCATGAAAAGAACCTAAAAATTCTTCGTAAATTATTTTTAGAAAATAGATATCCTAATAATTTTATCAAAAATATATTATATAATTATTTTCCAACTGCAGACATTACAGATAATAATAATACAACTCATAATACAGTAAATATAAATCTAATATATAAAATTCTCGTGTCACGGTGTTTGTAATTAAACTCCTTCGAAATGGTTCGACCGATTCCCATGAAATTTTTTGTGCATATCGGGTAGGTATGCGAATCGGTCAACATCTATTTTTCATCCCCCTAAATGTTAGGGGCGCTCCACCCCTTAATTTTTTTTCTCATTTTTAATTTTTGTTTTTATTTTTTTATGATACAGCATTCAAAAATACATACAACCCTAAATTTTCACCCTTCTACCATCAACCCCTATTTTTTATTTGTTAATTATCCGAAATGGCTCGACCGATTCTCATCAAATTTTGTGTGCATATCGGGTAGGTCTGCGAATCGGTCAACATCTATTTTTCATCCCCCTAAATGCTAAGGGTGGTCCACTCCCTATTTTTATTTTATTATTTAGTCCAAATTTTTTGTTTTTATTTTTTTATGATACAGCATTCAAAAATACATACAACCCTCAATTTTCACCCTTCTACGATCAACCCCTATTTCTTATTTGTTAATTATCCGAAATGGCTCTACCGGTTCTCATGAAATTTTGTGTGCATATTGGGTAGGTCTGCGAATCGGTCAACATCTATTTTTCATCCCTCTAAATGTTGAGGGTGGTCTACCCCTTAATTTTTATTTATATTTTTTAGACAACATTTTTTGTTTTTATTTTTTTATGATACAGCATTCAAAAATATATACAATCCTAAATTTTCACCTACGATCAACCCCTATTTTCATTTGTTAATTATAAACTTTAATTTTGTCATATTACTCTTAATTTTCACCATTATACGATCAACCCCTATTTTTCCATCGCGATTTTAATGTTTGCAAGATGGCAATCGAATATAGTAATTGTAGTACGATATAAGAGCTAATGGAGATTAGCTAATTGTAAGGATGGCATTTATAGAAATTCGAAATAAACAAAAGCTACTCTGACACTCCACTCAGCGGATAAATATTATTCAAAAAAATTCTACTTTGGACAAAAGATTGCGATAAATCAAAATTTAAAATTTTTGTATAGGTATTGTTACTTGGAGATTAGCTAATTGGAAGGATGGGATTTATAGAAAGAAATTTATGGCATTTATAGAAGTTTGAAATAAACAAAAGCTACTCTGACACTCCATTCAACGGGCAGAGAACGACCGCTTGCATAATATCTTATTTAGTCGGGTTTGTTGGAATTCTTTCAACTCGAGAACGGCTGGACCGATTTTCATGGTTTTTGACTTGTTATTGCACAGGAAAAAATTATTAAAAAAAAATTCCACTTTCGACAAAAAATGGCGGTAAATTAAAATTTAAAGTTTCTGTATAGGTATCGTTAAGTTTGAAATAAACAAAAGCTACTCTGACACTCCACTCAGCGGGCATAAAACGAACGCTTGCATAATATCTTATTGACAAGACAATGTTAGGACAGGACAACGTCTGTCGGGGTCTTCTAGTAAATATATATCTTTTCCATACATTAAAGAAATAACACCAAAGTTCAGTAGGATTTTCAAACCAATAAGTAACATTAAAATTGCCAATAAAACATGTCTCACGATAAAGTCTATTTTTACACAATTGAAAGACAAAACTCCGATTCTCAATCTTTCAAATGTAATATATTGTATACCATGTAAAAATTGTAATAATAAATACATTGGCCACACCAGTCAAAAATTAAAAAGTCGCAAGTTTACATAAAAGTGATTGTAGATTACATCCTGAAAGATGTGCATTAGCAGAACATTTAATTGATGAAGACCACGTTATGTATTTTGAATCTGTTAATATTTTAGACATACAAACAAATACTTTTTCACATTGCCGCATCCTCCACAATAAAAGTTTGACATATATATATATATATATATATATATATATATATATATATATATATATATATATATATATATATATATATATATATATATATATATATATATATATATATACATGTCAGCGTACAGCTTGCCCATTACCAACAAAAACATCGATAATAGACGTCTTCGAATTCTGAAGTGTATGATTAACAATGTTTTGGGGTTTTACGACCCTATTTTTTAAAATTGGGTATTAAGATAACTGACAGGCTAGACTAAACAGACCTATTTTGTTAGTGTGTGAAATATGTTAATTAATTTAGATTGGGAGAAGGATTTTAGTTTTTAGACACTTGCTTTTCTATTTTCGTATGGGATGGTTGTTTGCCGTTCCATCTTATATTTTTTATTATTGAATTATAAAAATAAACATTTATCTGGAAAGTCTGAGTATTATTACATCAGTAGTGGGATAAGCTCGCGATAAATACCACAAGTGTAAAGTGACGTGACGTATGTTCTAAGCGCCTAGGTCAGTTTGTGTGGAAAAAAACAGTTTTTGCGAATTTTCAAAACCTAAGTGATTTACTAGCGATCATCCAAACGTCGTGATATTTGTGTTTTTTCTTTCTCGAATTGTGCTGTCATGGAAGAGTTTGCTAAAATGTTAACCGAGTCTATTAAAGATCTAAGAGACGTAAGTACGCGACCGACAGTACCTACAACTATTAATGTACCACCTTTCGAACCAAACCGCGACGACGATTGTGCTGCCAAATGGTGTGACGAAATGGAAAAATTGGGAGAGACTTTCAACTGGTCCAGCCACGAACTGCTAGTGCGGAGTGCCAACGAACTTGCTGGGGAAGCCAAAGAATGGTTCTCTATGTGGAAGTCGTTGGATAAGTCTTGGGAAGAGTTCCGCAAAGAGTTGTCCAGCCTTTATCCTGCCAAATGGAATTTGAATGAAAAGCTTCGCAAGGCTAGCAAATACACCAGTAAAGAGGCGAAATCGTATTGTGAGTATGCCATAAAAAAATTCTTTCTTCTTAACTCGTTGAACTTTGATTTATCCGTCGGTCAGATTTTGGAAATTATTATTGGGGATATTACAAATATTCACGTCAAAACTGCTGCATATAATTGCAATATAGAATCGGTCAGTCAACTCCTTTCTTTTTAGAGTAACTATAAATTATCTGGTACAAACAAATTTTCGGAAGATTTCAATTCTTCTAAAGGCGTGAACGATGATTCAAGTAGCAATTCTATTTTGTGTTATTCTTGTAACCAGAGGGGTCATTTGAGTCGATATTGTCCAAAAAGAAGAAAATTTAATGATTTTTGGGGTTAGGGACTAGACCGGAACACGAGGAAACATAATAAGGCTCAAGTTGTTTGTGTTTATTGCAAAAAACGTGGCCATTATGCTACTTATTGCTTTCTCAAGAAGCGCGACCGACCATCCACTTCATCACAGGTCAACCATTTTTGTGTAAACTTAGATCGTGACTTTTGTACTACTTTTGTTATTCAAGGTATTGAGGTTAACTGTTTGATAGATACTGGAGCAGAGTGTAGTTTGCTCTCCGACAGAGTAGCAAATCAACTTAAATGTCATCTAGAGCCCGCGTTGATTACGTTAAAGGGGATTGGAAATAATAACGTTTTTGTAAGTAGCAGAGCCAATTTAAGAATTGAAAGGAACGGTACCGCTTTTGATATTTGTTTTTGTATAGTTGATAATACGGTAATGACCCCTGACGCTATAATAGGCCGGGATCTTTTTAATCATAGGGGCATTGAAATCCGCAGCGACCACACCGGAAGCCATATTTTTCTGGAAGAAAATAGAGGCCAAATCAATAAAACCATTAACCGCGTAACCATTTCGACAAACACGGTAAAAAGTCCCTTAGTTGGTAAATATTTGGATAGTTTAATAACCCTTCTTTGTGAATACAATAAAAATATAACGCTGGGAAATTCTGTGTCGCCAATAACATCTGCAGAATTGAGTATAAATCTAATCGAAGATAAGGTAGTACATTTTCACCCATACAGGATGGCACTTAGCGAGCGAGAAAAAGTTTAAATAATTGTAAAAGATTTGCTTAAAAATAATATTATTAGGGAAAGTCGTTCGTCGTACGCAAGTCCTATAGTTCTAGTACATAAAAAGGATGGCACTACACGCATGTGCTGCGATTTTGGGGCTCTGAATAAAATAACAGTTAAAGAAAGATATCCTCTACCACTAATTCAAGATCAGATTGATAATTTAAAGGGCGGTTAATTTTTCACAACATGGCGTCCGGTTTCCACCAGATTCCTATTGCCCCAAATTCCATCGAAAAGACCGCCTTTGTAACTCCGGATGGCCACTACGAGTATCTTCGTATGCCTTTTGGCTTAGCTAATGCCCCGGCAGTCTTTCATCGCGCTATATGCAAGGCACTGGGCGATTTAAAAGACCGTGACGCGCTCATTTATCTCAACGACATTTTAATACCTTCTAAGTCGATATCCGCAGGACTCGAAAAATTAGCGAGGGTGCTAGACGCACTAGTTATAGCTGGATTTTCTCTAAATCCGAAAAAATATCATTTTTTCGAGACACAAATCGAGTATTTTGGTCAAGAAATTTCTGTTCGGCCTGGCAAGAGCAAAGTTGAGGCTTTACTCAAAGCCTCAGATCCACGAAATGTTGAGCAGGTGCGTCAGTTTATGGGTCTTGTTAACTATTTTCGAAAATTTATTCCAGAATTGTCGGCAAGGACGGCTTGCATCACTAAATTAACGAAAAATAACGGAAAGTTAATTTGGGGTGACGCCAAAAAAATTGCAAAGAGTTACGTCTGTGCATTTTTAAGTCAACGACCTCTACTAACCTTTTTCGACCATACTCTACCAACCGAATTACATACCGACGCTAGCATTCTCGGTTTTGGTGTATTTTTAAAAGCGTACGACGGTCGACGAATCCAGATATCACTCGTACGAGCTAGAAACCTTAGCTGTTTTTTGTGCAATTAAGCATTTTCATGTTTACTTACTGGGTCTGCCATTTAAGCTTGTCACTGATTGTAATTCTTTAAAGTTGTCTCGGCATAAAAAGGAACTAATTTCAAGAGTTGCGAGATGATGGCTTTATTTGCAATCATTTAACTTCGATATTGATTACCGAAAGGGTAAATATTTACAGCATGCTGATTATTTTAGCAAAAATCCAATGGTTGATGAAAATATCACACCGGAAACCAAAATAATTAATGACGTCAACGTTAATGTCATTTCAACTGATAATTGGTTGAAAAAGGCTCAAAAGCACGACCCCGCGAAATGACTGAGATAAAGCAAAAACTCCTAGAGGGCCAATTAACTTCGGAATATTTTTGTCAAAACTATATCCTTTTTAGAAAAATAAATCCAGGTCAAAACCCATCGATTTATAGGGCCTTTATACCAAAAGGCAGTCGTTTAGGGCTATTAAGATTGTTTCATGACGAGCAATGCCACGTGGGGCCGGATAAAACTTTCGCTAAAATAAATCATTATTTCTGGTTCCCGAAAATGGCTAAGTTTGTTAAAAAATACTGCAGCCATTGTTTGAAGTGTATCGTTCGAAAAGACCATACGGGACCTAAACAGGGCCAATTGCATCCTATTGATAAAAAACCGATCCCTTTTCAGGTAGTTCACGCAGATTGTTTAGGGCCGTTTCCAGTATCTGTCGACGGTGTTAAACACTTATTGCTTTTAATAGATTATTTTTATTTCTGATTCCATTGAAAACGCTGTCAGGTCCAGAAACATGCGAAGTTCTTAAAATGCACTTAAATGCATAACAAGAACATTCATTTGTGACCGAGGCACTAACCTCACTGATAGGTCTGTCAAACAGATGTTGGCCGAATTGGGTATAAATCAACATTTGATTGCCAGAGGTGCCCCTCGTGGTAATGGTCAGGTGGAAAGATATGTAAAAACTGTTTTAAATTTGTTGCGCACTGAAATTAGCGACAAAGCGGAGTGGCCACAATCGGTAATCAAAATACAAACAACGCTTAATACGACGACTCAAAAAACTTCGGGGTTCACTCCAATTTATTTATTGACTGGGATCGAGGGCAACGCGCCCGATATTAAAAAACTGACCGAATCTATACCAAACGGTGATATCCCTCAAAGCTTAGAGCAAGATCGAAAACTGGCATACGAACGAATACGGAAACGAGCCAACGATTCAAAAGCCTTGTTTGACAAGACACGCAGGTCAAATAAAATTATAAACGTTGGTGACCTGGTATTTCATCCATCGGGTAACAGCCACCCGGCTAAATTGGACCAAAGGTATGAAGGTCCCTTTGAGATTGTTGATACATTAGAAAACGATAGATTTGAGATCAAAAACATGACAACGAATCGTAAAAGTATTGTCGCCAAAGATATGCTTCGCATATGGCCTGGGGAATTTTCTAATTCCTCAGATTAATATTACTAGGTAAATATTCAGAAATTTTATATGAAATACTAGGAAATGTGAGCTTATTGTGACCGACGATAAACTATAATTTTATTGTATCTTTTATTTAATCATATCCTACCTATATTCTACGATTATGTACTTTGAATTCTTCGATTATATATTTTATATTCTACGATGATATACCTTGAATTCTTCGATTACATATTTTATATTCTACGATGATATACTTTGAATTCTTCGGTTACGTATTTTGTATTCTACAATGATTTTATTCTCTACCATGATATACTTTGAATTGTTCGATTACATATTTTATATTCTACGTTGGTATACTTTCAATTCTTCGATTACATATTTCATATTCTACGATGATATACTTTGAATCCTACCATTACATAATATATTTTGTACTCTACAATGATACACTTTGAATGAATAATACGATTACATAATTATTGCGATGTTGTATATCGAATTCTACGACATACATTAGATGTTGATAGTCTTATTTCTATTGAGGTCATACACAATCAGCTCACAGCTCTACCTTTACTTAAAAACAAAACAAACCCAAATCTGCCGTTTTTTTATTGTTTCAGATTGCCGACCAATTTTATAATTCGAGAGCGAATTATGGGTCAGGTTGGCCGTGTCAGCGTACAGCTCGCCCATTACCAACAAAAACATCGATAATAGACGTCTTCGAATTCTGAAGTGTATGATTAACAATGTTTTGGGGTTTTACGACCCTATTTTTTAAAATTAGGTATTAGGATAACTGACAGGCTAGACTAAACAGACCTATTTTGTTAGTGTGTGAAATATTTAAATTAATTTAGATTAGGAGAAGGATTTTAGTTTTTAGACACTTGCTTTTCTGTTTTCGTATGGAATGGTTGTTTGCCGTTCCTTCTTATATTTTTTATTATTGAATTATAGAAATAAACATTTATTTGGAAAGTCTGAGTATTATTACATATATATATATATATATATATATATATATATATATATATATATATGTCTAACTATTATTGTGGGTGATGCGGCAATGTGAATAAGTGAACTCTTTTTAGTTTGTTCTGAGCTTTCGGTAATTTATTATCACCATTATCAAAGAAAACTAAGCGAGGTTAATCACAATATCTATATATAATATGTATAATATGGAGAAAAAACATGGTATAAGATATAATTTTCTTTTTCAAGAAATTAAATTATTTATTATTTTTATATTGTTACTCAATAATAAATTTAAATATTTGATAATCATATAATTTAATTGATACATGTACAACCAACTCTATCATTTGATATTCAGAATCATAATATATTAAATAAATCCGTCACAAGCCTAAAACAAACATACAAAAGTTAGAAATATTTAGAAAGAAAAATAATAATATAAAATTAGTTTTGATACACTCTGTATACTGAATAATTAGAGTCATACAATGATGATTGTAAAATTTAAATAAAAATAAAATAAACACCAAAATAGAAAAATGTATAACTTAAAATTGAACTGTAGATAAAATAGAATATATTATATAATTTAACATTAATAAACAATCAATATAATTAAAAATATAGATAATAATTTAGTAACTAAATTTTTCAAAGACAGTCATTGGTAGAAATTATTTTAAAATAAAATCTAAGAGTGTTTGTTGAAAAACAAAGAAAAAAATCAACAATGAGTTGAGATTTTGAGAAGGAAGGAGGTTTGTTAAAAGTAAAAAGTAAAAAACTAAAATTTATGCAAAAATATTCAAATACAAATAAAAATTTGTAAATATAAAGTTAAATAAACTAATGTAAAGTGCGTGTAGCAATAATTTAGTGAATGAAAAGTAGTACTTACCATTGAATGAGTATTGCTAAGTGAAACACTGGTATTAGCAATATAATATACCTTATTTGGGAGTATCTTCAATAAAATCAAAAGTGAAAAGCAGAAGAACATTGAAATCGTTTATCCAGCACAGAGAAAAACTTTTCAAGTAGCCCAGAATTTCTGTCCAGGCCAACGAACATTGAACTTCAATTGACCTACACGAGAAGAAGAAGAAATAAAGGCGTTATTTCAAAGACACTCAGGTACAATTTATCTATCTAAGCTAATGTTGAATATACTGATGTATAAATTTCATGTTTCAAATTTAAAAAAAAATACATAAGATTATACTTACTGATGAAATTTTTCTAAAAGATATCGACTATAATTGATATAGACTCCATTTTATTCTAGAAACATATGTTGAATGTCACTTTTTCACGAATAAAATTAAATCTTCCTTGAAGTTTTTAAAACCATAGAAGTGTAAAAACATAGAATCGGATAAGTATAATTTTAATTTTTTATGAATGAGAGAGTGAATGAAATTTAGATAAGGAATATTCAGTGTTAATAACATTTTTGAATATTTTTGAAATAACTAAGCCGTTAAGAAGAGTTGAATAATAAATCGAACGTTTCTTTGTTGAACATTTATTTAAATTGAATGTTTTTGATTTTTCCCTTATATCTATCATAAAGTTTTACAATCAACACAGGTAGCCCGTTTAAACTTGTTGAAGATCAAAGGACAGAGTTGGGTTCACTAAAATTTTAACTCACAAATAAAATATAATTTCCCTGAGATAATTTTAATAAATTTAAAAAATAAAAAAAACAATTTACAAATAACATAATAGAGTCTCATAAGAATCATTAAAAAAAATATATATAATAAAAATAAATATTTTCGATAATTTCCGACTGAGCTAGGTAAAGAAAGATAAGTATTAAAACTAAAATAATACAAATAAAAAATTAAATTTATTTAAAGATATGGAATTAATAACCACTCATTAAAAAAAACCATATCAATGTATATATATATATATAGGTCTAACTATTATTGTGGGGGATGCGGCAATGTGAATAAGTGAACTCTTTTTAGTTTGTTCTGAGCTTTCGGTAATTTATTATCACCATTATCAAAGAACTACAAAAGATACATTTATAGATATTTCAACAGGTATAAATAAATTCAGTTTAAAAGTAAAACATTAATTACTTACAACTAAGCGAGGTTAATCACAATATCTATATATAATATGTATAATATGGAGAAAAAACATGGTATAAGATATAATTTTCTTTTTCATCCCCCACAATAATAGTTAGACCTAACTAGTATCGGCATATATATATATATATATATATATATATATATATATATATATATATATATACATACAACAGGCAGTACGACCCCTCGAACCGCAACGTATCAGGCAATTTGACCCCATTTGTCCATTTCGGCGCCAGGCGCCAAACTGCCACAACATTCAAACGTAAACATTGGCCCCCAATATCGGTAGAGGGGGCCATAGTGCCTGCAGAATATCCGTTCATTCATAAAATGTAGTTTTTGGCGCCCACTTATTTTTTTTACAGGATTTGTCTTTTGTGAAGTCTGTTTTGAACTTTACTTCAACACAATCCGTGAGAACGAAACAAAATTTGGTATTGAGCTAAATCAATTAGAAGAGTGCAGGTCAAATTTGACCCACTTCCTGGTTGAGATTTTGCATACGCGTTAAGTTTGGATGAAAATGCATGGTTAGCTTAATGACCTCTTGATAAAAGATAAACTCAATATGGCCGAGTCCTAATCATGGCAGACTAGTTATTTTTTATGCACTCCTATGATATGGATATCAAATGAAAAGGTTTGCAGAGAAGAATGTAAAAAATAAAATGACGTCACAATACACTAGATAATTTTGGAAACGCCTCAAAAGATGCCGGACTAGTTATTTTTTATGCTCTTTTATGGTATGGGTATGATATGGAAGGGTTTGCTGAGTAGAATACGAAGAAAAAAAATGACGTAAATTCAAGATGGCAGACAAACTTTCCTTGCCCATTATAATGATATGGGTATCAAATGAAAGGGTTTACTGCGAGAATACGAAAAATTAAATGACGTCACACTAAACCCAATATGGTAACGCCTTAAGATGGCGGACTAGCTATTTTTTATGCACCCTCAAATGGAAGGGTTTGCTTAAGAATACGAAGATAAAATTACGTCACACTAAATTCAATATGGCAACGCCCCAAGATGGCAGACAAACTTTTCTTATCGATTATCAAATGTATCAAATAAAAGGGCTTACTGAGAATGCCAAAAATAAAATGATGTCACACTAAACTCAATATGGAAACGCCTCAAGATGGCGGACCTGCTATTTTTTATGCACCCTTGTGATATGGGTATCAAATGAAAGGGTTTACTGAGAATACGAAAAATAAAATGATGTCACACTAAACTCAATATCGAAACGCCTCAAGATGGCGGAAAAACTTTTTTTATCCTTTATCATGATATGGGTATCAAATGAAAGGGTTTGCTCAGTAGAATACGAAGAATAAAATTACGTAACGCTCCAAGATGGCAGACAAACATTTTTTATCCATTATTATGATATATGGGTATCAAATGAAAGGGTTTTCTGAGAATATGAAAAATGAAATGAAGGCATACTAACTCAATATGGAAACGCCCCAAGATGGCGGATTAGCTACTGGAAAGTAGAGGGCGACACTATCATACACTTCCTATGCATGTCATCCTAATATATCATTGAACACTTAGAACTAACGTCATAGTCTCGGCTCGGATATTGTTGAATATGGTGAAAAATCAGGAAAACGATACCTGTCTATAAAATTCTCAGGCTGTATTGCTCGGTAACAAAAATCCAAAATGATATGAATTGATATTATTATTATTATACCTGCAGGTATAGTAATTTTTGACAAAAATCCTAGTAAAAGACGGATGATGCCAATCATATTGAAGACATTGACATGAGGGGACGAGCAAGTTAATCGGCAGACGCCAGGCCACGGTTACTTTTATCGAAATTGCAATGGTAATTTTTATGAGATTTCTGTCCCATGGTGATAATGAAATGTTGAAGCAATAAATCAAAATTTTTTTTAAGGTATCTGCAAAATTAGTGACTGAAAGTGAATAAATCTATAACATACCAAGCTGTAATACAAGGATTTAGTTTTCCTTGGTTTCCTATATCATTGCAGTTATACTGATCTCAAATGGGAAAAATATATCCAGGATATATGGCTAATAATACCAAGCTTTAATATTAGTAATAATATATTTTCTTTTTTTTCTATTCATATATATCAATTCGATCACAAGATAGGTTACTACATTAAACATCAAGTAGGCATCACATAAAATGCAACTTTTCAATCTGACGATGATATTTTAAATATCGAACATTTTAGAATTTTCATTAGACAGTTAGTTTCATTTAAAAAAGTAATATTTCATCAGATTTCTAACTTTTCCAAAGCTCTTACTTTTACTTCATACCTACTCGTATATTCATGCAGTAAATACTGAAATAATAAAAAATAAATAAAACCACTTCAAAATTAGATATATCCATTTATTACTGGTACATACAACTATTTGGTAATTTTTTTGATGATGTTGCTCACAAACAACTTCAATTGTATTGGTGTTCTATTATGAAGGACAGGACATCGTTCTATTACTTCCCTACAAATAGTGATGGAAGGTAATATCCCACCATCAATGTATTTTCCCAACTCCTTGTGAGCCACTGATTTTTCAGAGCTACTCCATGGGGTACGTTTAATTTTACATTTGACATTGTCTACAATAAAAAAAATGTACAGATTAATCATATGCAACCACAATATTAGTAACACAACGAGACTGAAAAAAAGTTATGAATCAAATACTAGAGCTAGAGGATACCTTCCACTGGTACGTTATTTTTTTTTTTCAACTGATTATGCACCCATGTTTTAAGTTGCACAGGACTGCGACCTTCCAATTCTTTATTGAATAAAATTGCCTCCTGGCACTGATTAAGAGAAGGTAGTTTACCGGTTGATAGCTCACGACTAAAAATCCGAAAAACGGTGGTCTTCTCGTTAGGAGTCCATGAACGCCTTGTAATATGTCCCATCGGAGAAGCTGGAATATTTGTAAATTATTATCGTTTGTATAGGTAGGTCTGTACTATAAATCTAAAGGAATATTATGTACTTTTTTTTAATTTGGTTTGTACTGTCGCATCAACCATGTTGGTTATTAGCGACAAAGATGAATTTTACAAAGTTTTCATTTTCATTATGTACTTACTTGAGCATTTTGAAACACTTTTATTCAAAGATTCATTCTCCTCAACATGTCGATCTGCTACAAAAAAATATTTTATATCAATTCACTTTTTACTTTTTTAAAAGCAACTTATTTGTTTTTAATGGGATTTTAAAAGCAACTTATTTGTTTTTAATGGGAATAAAAAAACTGTTAATCGGACGTTTCAACAACTGGTGAGTTGTAAAAGGTCGAAACAAGTTTTATTAAAATTATTGCAGTTTAACTCCCTTTAAAAATAATTAATATACCACAAGGAACATACAGAAAATAGGCGAATTACTGTCTGGAAAAGTAACTTTTCAAGAATGAGAAAAGCTTTTATTTGTTTTTCACCACTTGTCTCATTAAGAAATTCTCTCACTGCACTCCAAATCTCTGAACCTTTCAGAGACTACCAAACATGTATAAGAGATCACCTTCTGAGCGTTCCATCTAGGTTTAAATATTTATCGTGAATATTGAAAAGAAAATTGATTTATTTAGAAGCTGCTGTTCCTGTGTCATAGGCTACAGGGAATATACAAGAGTGTAAAGCAAAATCATTTCTCTATAAATCCAGAAATTCAATATTTTTTGTATGTTTAGGAGACCATCAAAATATAATACACTCACACTCGGGATCACTGTTCAAATTTAAAGATGAACTATTATGAGAGTTCACGACAGTTTCATCAGAAATGGTATCATCTGAAAAAAATTAATGAATGATCCAAAAAATCAATGAGATGAATTTGACTTACAATTATTTGAACTAATGTTGGCTGAGTCAATGATTTCATTTGCACCAACTGAAAAAATGCGGAAAATATGAAAGATTTTACAAATTTTTCAAGCTATTATTTTTTACTGTACCTTTCATTCCACTTCCGAGCATCAACATTCTTGATACTCTGGCAAGGTCTCTTGTTGCTCTTGGTAAACGATAGTGATTTAAATGAATCTTAGGATCATGGCCCATAAAATCTGCCATATCAGTTACTGGAATATCTCCATGCACCATAGACTTTGTAGCCAAATCCTTCCTTAATATAGTTCCTCTCAGAGTTTCAGGGTTTTTTGCACTGCACAAAGTTGAAAAATGGCGCATTAGCAGACAAGCATCCAAACATTTATCCTTAGATTGAGGTATAGCAAATATATAAGGATTTTCCTTTAAAATGCCAGCCTTTTCTCTATTTTTTATTAAATATTTCAGCATTTCTAATAATTCTTTATATAACAAAACAGGCACTTCTCTACCCAATTTTCCTCTTATAGTGAATCTCACAAAATTAGCAGCATCTTTTTTCCATTCTTCAGGAAAGTCATCAACAATTTCTTGATCTCTATTATTATCATAACATTCATAATTACCAAAGTCCTCAACCTCGATTCTTTGCACTTCACCTGCCCGTTTTCTATTGAACAATTGAATAGAAGTTAGTGCAGTTTTTTGCAGCTCTACATAATCATTGGCATTAAAATGTTTTTTCAATGAATCAAAATGATGTCTCCTGCACTTTCGTAGATATTCATTGAGAGACTTTATGTCTTCTTTTGATGGCAAAATATTTTTCTTATTTCTCTTCTGTTTTAACTGAGTTTCAAGAACCTGTTTGTTCACTGTGATGGCTAGGTCTACATCAAGAATTTTCAAAAAATCTAAAACACGTAACTTCAACTCATTATTTTCCTGTTTTATTAATTCTGTGACATAAATGTTGGCACATTTCTTTAATAGAGTGCCTGCTGAGCTTGCAGTTGAGGGAGATTTGTAGTAACTATTTTCTGAATCCAACTGTGCAACTATTTTGATGGCCGTCACAATGGCGTCATACCTTTGCGGAAGTAGGATAGATGAGAAATCGCTAACCGTTGGATCTATTTTTTTAACTTCATACAATAACTTGCCTATCAACCTTATTCTGCTTCTTATCATTGGGTAGTGATGTGATTTTGGATATTTTATTGTCATTTTGTTTGCATATGTTATTACCAGATCATCATATCTTAATGGGCGCGTGATGTGATCATCTCTCAATACTGGAAATATTAAATTTCTTACAATTTCATTGGCCTTACAGCTAATATCACCTTCGACTCTCCTTCCATTGCTAATAATTGACCTGGCTCCTGTTGTGATTTCGCCACATTTTTTAAAATGTTTTCTCAATGACTTTTTTGAAAAGAATCCTAAACATTTTGAACATGGGATGTACTGTGTTATGTCTCCTTTATGATTTCTTCTAGCTGTAATGAGTATTCCTGTATTAAAAACCCTGTCCCCATTATGCTGAAAGTTTCCTTTTTTCCGGATTTTATCCAAAAGTCCTTTCCTTTCATAAGAATCTAAAATAATTTTTAATTGTATAGCAAATAGAACTATAAAAGAAATTTGTTTTTACTTTTTGGGAATGACATAATGTACTTAACTTCTGCTTCTTTCAGATGTGCTTTCTCCAAATGTCTTGGCAATTGCGTGAATAGCTTTTTACAGAATATACAGAAGTTTTTCTTTTTCTTCTTTGTTGAGAAATCTAAGTTGCAATGAAATTTGTTTGTTCCTCTTCTTATTTCTGGAACTGAAAAAAAATATTAGTGAATATAGATAGGTCACATAAACTAACATATTTCCCATGCATTTCCCCAAAATAGTGTAGGTATATCTACTGAATTTAATATTTTTCTCATCATTAGATCTAAAAAAACAAATATGATGAAATAAAATAATATAATTTGTTTTAAACTTCATTATATTTGAACTAAATGTTCAAATTAAAATTTGTGACGCGTTTCGCTAACACAGTAGCTTTATCAAACAAGTGAAGCTATAATGAAAAAATTTTAATTTATACAGTACATTAATACGGAATTTTATGGATATTGACAAAAGTTTATTTAGGTTTACATGGAAATACCAAAAAATGCCTGAATACGGAATTCTACTAATATTAACAAAAGTATTCAACAAGTTTCTGGAAATTTATTCACTTTTTAGATCTTATGATTTCAAATATAAATAATAAACATGATTTTTCTATAGGTATTTCACAAACCATCACATACAGACATTACAATTCATAATAGTTCGGTCCACCCATTCAGTCATAAATTAGCAGCCTTCAATAGTATGATACACAGACTTTTAACAGTCCCATTAAATACTAATAATTACAACCAAGAACTAAATATCATAAAACAAATAGCATTTAATAATAATTATGATCCAAATTTAATTGACAACAAAACATACTTTAGAACAAGTATTTCCTTCTGATAAAAATAAAAATAATCAATTTAAAAGATTAACATACTTTGGAATACCATCCTTGAAAATTAAATCATTTCTAGAAACTTTAAACATGAATATTTTCTTTAAAACCGATCACAATTTATCCACTCATTAAAAATAACAAATCTAAATCTTCAAAATTAAACAAATCTAAATTTGCAAAATTAAACAAATTTGTATCGGTAGAACTTTTAGGAATTTTAAAACTAGAATTTCAGAACACAAACGTAGCTATGACAACAAAAAATTAGATTCTAACTTTCAAAACATTTATTAGCAAACCAACACTCGACTCTAATTTTGAAATTTTGCATGTAGAACAAAAATCCTTAAAATTAAATCTTTTAGAAGCCCTTGAGATAAATAAAAACAAATATACAGGTAATCCTCTTAAGGACCAAATAGGTATCAATCATTCCCCCTTATTAAACCTTTTTACCTAGAAGATAGTTCAGGTGTGATTGTTGTGAATGAATTTCTAGGTAAACTTGTTAAATATTTTTGTTAATATTAGTAGAATTCCCTATTTAGGCACTTTTTGTACTTTATTTCCATGTAAACATATTATAATACTTTTGTCAATATCCTTAAAATTCCGTATTAATGCACTGTATAAATTAGAAATTTTTCATTATACCTTCACTCCTTTGATGAAGCAACTGTGTTAGCGAAACGCGTCACAAATTTTAGTTTGAACATTTAGTTCAAATATAATGAAGTTTTAAACAAATTATATTGTTTTTTTTTCTTCATTTAGTATGGAACTTCATCAAGTAAAAGCCTCATCTATTCAAAAACAAATATGTTGGTAAAATTGCTGACCTGACTCACTGAATCTCCCATCAACACAATTTTTCTGGTCATCACTTGAAGAATCTTCCAATTCCTCCAATGTGTTACGATCAGAGGATGGGGGTTTGTAGATAGTATGGGAAGCATCGACATTGGTTTCAATAACTTCCATAGGAGCTGGAGTTGAAAGTAAAATTTAAAAAACCTTTGATACTAATTTATTAGGATCTAGCTGTCTTTAATGAATTTTCTGTGGGTGACCCATTTTAATAATAACAATTAATAATTTTTCACTTATAATTGTACTTACTGAAAACACTTGTAAAATGCGCCTCCATACAGATACAGGGTCACCACTTTTTTTGAAATTATATTAGTAACAACTAATATGAAAGTTATGAGATAAGGTGAATATGGAAAAATTATTAGTATTTTGATATTCACAAGTCTGCAATTAGAACCAAGGTCTTGTGACATTAAAAAATAAATAGTACATTTATACATGTTATATGACAACAAATATTTCCTAATCTCTCATCTATTTTCTTCCATGTAAATATTTGGATTCCAGCAGTTGAATGTATTCCGTATATAAACCCTATTTCTAGGTAGACTCATTTTTTAAAATTTCCTTGTGAATAGTTCATAAGTTAACCAAGAATTCTAAAGTGAGTTCATGTACAATTATATTAATGAAACACCTTGTATATTTAAAAAGTTTACCTGTTTGTTTGCCAATAAATGTCTCCTTGATCTTGTTGGATACATATTTATCTTTGTTGTGAAGAGCACAGCTGTTTTCCTCTTCATCTGAAGATATTTCAGAATCAGGAGTAAATGTTGGGTCACAATCACTGAAGTCACTTCCAAAGGGTTCCCCCTCATTATCCAAAACATTTTCTCGAAAACTGTCCTGGGATTGTACATTAGAAACACATTTATTATTTTCTGAATATCTCTGAATCTCTATGGAGAGATGTTTATTGTTAACTTCATCATAACTATTCGGATAATTATATCCATTAGGATTTTCTGAAAATGTGCATCATATAAGAAAAAATAGGTTGAAGTGCTGGAGCGTGCAATACATGTTTTACATTTGTCATTTTACAATTAATATTCTATAATTAGGTATGTTTTTTTTCCTGAAAAATTTAAACAGAGGTGCAATTCTAGGATTGAGAAAGAAAGAGAAGAAAACATTTTTTGTATAAGCAGATTTGTGATTCCTCCTTTTGGATAAACTTTCGTTCAGCCAAAATCACTTATAAAAGAAAATTTTGTTTTTTCAATATTAGGAATCGTCGGTAAAAAGAAAATCATAAAACTTTTATGCGGAAATGCATCACTTTGTCTGCATTTATTTCTACACAGCAACGTTTTGTTTAAAACATAAAAACAGGAAAAAAAATGCATAAAATAATATTGAATTTTTTTTAGATTTAGAATGTAACACAGAAACATGTTTTCATATAAGTGATCTCGATTTTTCTAAAGTTGGAGAAACAAAATGATACATTTCCACAGAAAAATTTCATTTTCTGTTCAAGGAGCATTCCGAACACCGAAATTCCTTACATAACCGGTCTCGGCTAAACAAAAGTCGAGACCCACTTTGACTCTAGAAGATTTAGGTACCTATTCCTGCTATTACATTAATATTGAAATATTCATCTACTTACCTGCTTTCGAATGTTCAATTCCCTCACACACACTGCTTTTTATGTGGGTGATAAATGACTCACATGCCTGTATAGTCCCAGATTTTACCAATTCAACATTAAAATAAGTATTTTTCCACTTAGCTGAGTATTTCCCATTCAGTCTCCTAATATGTTTGTCCAAAACACATGCATATATCCCATCATCATAACGGACAACAGAATATTTCTCCATCCCAGTAAACACAGGACGTCCAATGGATATCCACTCAATGTCCGTAATTAGTCCCTATGGACATGGACCAGAAATGGATGTCCAATGGATGTCCATTTTTGGGTTGTTCCATGGATATCCATTGATGTACATCCAGTGGATATCCATTGATGTATATCCAGTGGATATCCATTAATTGACATCCAGTGGATATCCGTTCATGAATATCCAGTAGATATATCCATGAATTGATATCTAATGAATGTGCATTTCTTGTCAAAATAATACCACAGATCAACCGGTTAATCTATGATAATCATATATATATATATATATATATAAACTACGAATATTGATAATACTCTGAAGCCAAAAATAGTGATGAAGCGGAGTTCCTGCGCATGCGCGAAAATATTCTACATGCTTAAAAACTCTTTGCGCATGCGTCTTCGATCACCTTTCTCAATCTAACAGGGAAATTTTGGTTTCAATTTGCCCATTGTCTCTTATGGAGTATGATCAATATTAATTGTAGTTAATACTTAATATAATTATGCTGATAATACATGAGAATAAAAGCTGTTGATAGCACTGTATACCGTTTTCCACTCGTCGCACCAGGGCGAACTGTTTCCGACCTCTACATATATTTGTTTTTGTTTAACACAACTAATCAATAAGGGATAGATATACACTGAGTGCATACGTTTTATCCCAGAAGAAACGGCGTTAAAATTAGTATATTGGCAATACTTCTACGGTTGACATTTGATAAGTCATTTAACCATTTATTTTTGCCTCGCTCTTTCGTTGTGACTCCTTGATTCTGTCTTTTTGAAAACAGTGTTATTAGATATTAATTTGAGAACTTTAAGTAAAGAAAAGTGAAAAAGTGTTGTAAGTGTATTGCAATTGTGTTCCACGGTAAGATGGAGAAAAGGGCTGTACGAAAAAAGTACCTGAATAAAATTTATAAACGAACAAGAAAAGAGTTGACCTCAATTTCTTTCTGAGACACACAATCGAATCAGTCTTCAAGTTCAACTTGTATTTCACCCCCTGCTTCGAGCATTTCAAACCTTCAGGTGTGGAACATATGGTGAGTTCATTTTAATATTTCCATTTTTGTACTTGAAACAATTCGAATTTCGTATTCTCAGACACCTACCTACAAGCTAGAAATAAAGCGAATAAGGCTGAATATGAAAGTGACCTAAGCTCATCTGACTGTGATAAGTTGAAGCGTAAAGTCAGTATTAGAAAAGTTGTATCATCGAAGGAAACGAATTAGCAAGTTCTGAAGATAATTCCCAGAAACGCTATTTAAGTCCACCTGGACTGTGTGTTAGCAGTGTACCAATCCAAACTAATAATCCAGGAGTCCCAAGCACAAGTAATTGTCCAGAAGACCCCAGCACAAGGAATTGTCTAGAATACCCCCGCAGAAGAAATGTATCTGCTGTTTCAGCCAATTCCAGGACAGATATGGCAAAACAAACTGCTGGTGTGTTACTTTCTAGTGATTATAAACATTCTTATATTGTCTCATATGCTGTATATATTGGCATAAATATATCTTATCTTAATGTTGTTTGTTTCAGATGTTCAAACCTGTTCATCTTGCCAACAACACAATTATGGTTAGAAGTTATATGATCCATACAATAAAATAAGCTAAAAATTTATATATATTTTAGATGACGCTCTCAAAGCTATCCAGAAACAGCAGATACTAATGAGAAATATTCTTACCCAAGTGCTGGAAGAGTTACAACAATTAAGGATAATAAAATCTTCAGAAAAGGAGAAAAATGATGAGAGTACTTCAATATTCTCAAAGTTCCATTTCCGTCCAATAAGCGATGAGGTACAGCTCAATGATGTAGAGGAATATTTAGCAGATGAGAGGAACTTCATTGCAACTGTGAGTTCATTACTCTCTTCTTAATTTTATAATGTGCTTCATTATAATATATATGTTTTTAGATGAATGAATTATCCAAGCTGGGAGGCAGCAACATATATGATTTTGTCAAAAGATGTTTGAATTCATTATTATCGAATACATTTGCCGCAGATTTCAGTTGGCTTGGGATGAAGAAAAATAAAGTTTTTAGCAGCCTAAAACTGGCAAAGGTTCTAATTGGTGAGTAAATGTTTTCAATTGTTCTGTATTTTCTTGAAACATAATATATTGATGATTTGATCTTCCAGGGGCATGTGACAAAACTTGTTTGGCTGAAAATACCAAAGCTTAAGAGGAAGCAATAAAAAAATGGTTAAGAAGTGCTAAAGAAAGGAGTGAAAATGAGCTGAAGAAAAAAAATGAGAGAAAATGAGAACTAGATTTTCGAAAAATATTAATTTTTGTGCATTATTCATTGGAGGCCAATTTTTTGTTATATGAATAATTTTATCATTTGTTTTTGTTTCATTTAGATATTCTCAGTATATTGTGTTTTTTATTGAATTGATTTTTGTTTTAATAATTTTCTTTTCCCTTTGACTGCAACCTCAAGAGAAAATATCTTTTTCTCTAAATTACCAGTTTTTTTCAATTAGCCATAGGTTATTTAATGTCCATAAGACGTCCATCACTGTTCCAGGCTATGTACATCACTAGTCCAGGTAACGTCCATTAGATATCAATTGTGGTCCAATCCATGTCCAGAATTAGTCCATATCCAATCGAAAATGTCCATCACTGGATCAGATAATACACATTGATGGTCCATATAACATCCATTTTGGTACAATTCACGTCCAATAGGTGTCCATATCTGATCGGAAAATGGACATCCATTGGACGTCCAAGTTGGTGGCCAATGGATATCCACTGGATGTCCATGGGACATCCTTCGTCCATCAAAGGACGTCCAATGGATATCCGTATTGTACCTGATGGATATCCAGTGGATATCTTATGGATGTCCTTGTGTTTACTGGGATCCTACCTGATGATTCACAAAATATTAAAATATTTATCAATATCAACTGTAAATTAATTATGGAGATGGATCAGAATATGTATTGTTGTGAACTAAACTCACTAATAAGAGCTTTGTCTATTATTGCACACAATATTAGATCTCACTTCTACCCGATACGTTGGTTGTCTCTGCGGTCTCTGCCGATGTGCCGATACCACCATAGATAAAAAACAAGGGTAGTAGGTAGTCCAACTCACCCTTTGGGTCTTTGATGTCGTGTTATAAAGTAAGCCGCTATCGCCAGTGAGATTAGCAGGTGCATCCTATTTACGAGGGTCGTACATTCATGGGTTGTTGATTTATAGATTGAGTGTTTGTTACGGGGGCCGGTAAAAACGTACCTTGTTAGAAAACTATTTTTTTTGAATACATGTTTTCTTTTGGTAAGTAGCCATCGAATATTAACTACTACACTAGAAGTTTAACTAGTATTGAATTGTTTACAAAATATTTGACTGAAATAAAACAAGAAGTGTTTATTAAACATAATAATAAGTCAACAGACAATTTTTACAAATTTTATAATATTGACAACTTTATATGAGGTTTGTTTGTTTTGTTTCTTTTAAGGTCGCGATTGATTTATAAATTTTATTGTAAAATAAATTCGTAATCTAGTATAAAGCGATAACATATAACTTTTTGGAAAATTTGTACAGGGGTGGTTAAACGGTACATTTTAAAACATTTCTAGCAGATTTTTTCCAATGCCATCTCTTCCAGCCATTTTTATTAAAGTTACCCATACATATATTTTCAAGTTGTACCTACTATATTTCACAATATTGATAGGGGGTACTGTCAAACCTCCAAAAAGGGAAATTTTCTTTCTGGACATAGGCTTTCATTTTAGTGAAAATCGTGGCTCCTGTATCCAATAAGTTTTGTAGGTTAAATTCTTCACAAATTGGACAAGAATGTTGCAACAAACATTTTATCAAAAAATACCCACTAACATAAACTATTGCATAACCTTCTGGGCTAGTAAGATTTCGATAGTCACAGGTAAAAACTTTTGAAGGTGTTTTTGGAGTAGAAAATGGGAAAATAATATCTTTAAAAGTTTCTGCCGAGTCCGTATTAATGTCTAATAAAACTTCATTAATATCGTTCATGCAATTAGCACCTTCGACTTCATTAAAATATTTCAGAGCGAACAATTTTTTAAACGCTCTACGAAATTTTATGGGTGTTGGGTTTCTAGAATTGCCACAACAATTTCTAATTTGACCAAAGAAATTTTCAAGGCAGTCCTGATTAAGATTTCTGTTCAAGAAAAATGTATATTGCTTTGTTTTCAAAATATTCCAAAAAGGTTTTAATGATTTTATGGTTACCTTCCATCCAGATATAAATTTCATTCGGTTTGTAACGCATTTACCCTCGTAATTAATTATTTTTAAATTTTGTAGCATAATTTCAATTTCCTCCAAAAATTTAATTTGCTTTTGGGTGCCCATAAAAGCATTATAATTATTTCTATTAATCTAGATTTAATTATTAAAAAATATAAACAATGTTCTCACAATATTACACAACGCAACGAAACTACAACCGGTATAATACGTACTCAGCGGTATCTGTGGACAACTGGTATACAGCTCCGGGCCCGACCAGCCCGAAGTCGATGACGGGGCAAGGAGGGAACGTTTAGGGGCGTGCCGAAGAGTTGGACTAGTACTCTTGTTTATTGTACGGTGACGATACTAACCATAGTTAACTAAATAATACGTTGTCTCTGATTAGTGATGATACTAACATCTAACCATGTCTAGCATCTAGTCTGATCTATAGTACATTCCAGTTGATTCCAGTAACCGAAACTAGTTATCAGTAGGGGAAGGCGGGGAAAGTTGACGAAGCTAAGGACAAAAGGCTACAGAGCCTAAACTTCTGGGTTTTTAAAAAAATAAACCAATTTTATCTATTAGTAGGTATGTTTATTAAGGTACATAATCAATTGTTTAAAACAAATCAAAACTGACCTGGTAAGACAATATAAAACAAAGAGTTGCATTTTCGTTAACTTGCCCCGCCCTCCCCTACCTAAAAGATTTATGGATTTCTACTTACAGAACCGTTCTGTTCTAATTTTTATTATAAGTTGCTTTTAATTATTAAAAATTAAGTTTTGAATCATTATGGACACACAACAATTAGAACCAAAATATTATCAACTAAAATATTATCATTTAGTAAGTTGAATAAAAGGTTATGAATGGAATAGTATATTATTCAACAAGCATATAAAGATGGCTATTATTCACGAAGGTGCGTTTATAACATAAGCACCTGAAAGAATATTAGCCATTATATGCGAGTAGAATACTATATTTTGTCACCGTACCTTCAACGACAAGAAGACTCACTTGCGTCGGAACGTTTGAAATTTATGGTACATCGTCTCTCTGGCACCGTACTCCTCGTTATCGCCGCGCAACCCCTGCACTTCCCCCTTTCTCGATTTAATTAAACTCGCCAGAACTCAGCAGACGATAGGCGGGGTAAGGAAATTTTCGGAAACCACAGAATCGACGAAGTGAATGTATTTGTCGTTAGTTACCTACTGTACAATGATTTTGTCCACCACTTCAAATTACCTGTTTATAAATGAATTTATTTTTTTTCTCCTTTCTCCAGTTTAGGAAGGGATTATAGGCTTTCATATATAATTTTTTCGACTTTTCTGGCAATTCATTTAAGGATACTATTTATTCTGCTTCTATTATTTTTGGCGGGTTAGGTAACATTCTGTGGTAACATTCTCTTCAGTTTCTGATTCGTCTTCCATATTATATTTTCCAGTAATGTCAATTTAAATTCAGTATAATAATTAAAATTCTTGCATTCAGCTATAAATTATTATTTTAAAACGTCAATTTTTTATTTTTGACATCATACGTTCTATACCTATACAACAGCTTAATAAATTATCATATAGACCAAACAATAGAGCATCAAAAATCAAAATAGTGAGTTTTTGACAAAAATCCTATAGTAGAAAAAAAGGGACTGTGCCATCATGTATAAGACATCACGTAGTATGAACCTGATATATTTTTGACTCGCAAATGCTACTCACGAAATTGTTATAATCATTTAAAACGAAAAAAACGTCCTTTTTCATGTTTTTTGTTAATAACACGAAAGCTTAAAGGCGGATTAATCTCAAACGTCGATCCGACGTTGCCAAATTTCAAGAAAGTGACATTTAAAAAATGTGGAGAATAAAATGAGCTTAAGCGTTTGTTTTCGTTTTATATATCTTAGCCCTTACTTTTTCAAGAAGGGGAAGGAAAAATAACCATTCCATACACCCTTCACCTTAATGAACCTTTAAGAAGAAAGGTTAATGGAATGGTTATTTTTCCTTCTTAGCTCCTCGCGGCTCTCACTTTTTCAAGAAGGGGAAGGAAAAATAACCATTCCATTAACCTTTCCCCCTTGAAGGTTCATTAAGGTGAAGGGAGTATGGAATGGTTATTTTTCCTTCCCCTTCTTGAAAAAGTAAGGGCTAAGATATATAAAACGAAAACAAACGCTTAACCTCATTTTATTCTCCACATTTTTTAAATGCCACTTTCTTGAAATTTGGCAACGTCGGATCGACCAACGTTTGAGATTAACCCGCCTCTGAAAGCTTATCTAGTAATCGTAATGGTGTCAAAAGGCGAATTGTAGATAATAAAAATACAAATACCTACAACGCATTTTTCAACGAACTGATTGTATGAAAATTCGGAAAAACTGGAAAATTCGTCATTTTTTAAAAATTTCATATCTTCGTCGTTTTTCAAGTTATATCGTTGAAACTTCGTAAAACACAAGTCCTTTCCCAGCAAACAGTTTCAGTTGGCATCATACTGCAGTATAATACATTATGGCGCGCAGGCGTTGGTCCTACTGGCGGCCAGAGTGTCCTATTGATATTGTCACGACCCTCACGACATCATTTGCCACTAAAGTGTTTATCTATGACTGTTTTCCCGTAGCGGCAACTTCTCGTAAGCAGTATGGGATGGCAATTCTCTCTAAAAAATATCGATCTTTTAATCGATTCGAACCAAACTCCGAAAAATCGCTGTCCGAAAGATCGATTTCCCAAACATCGATCTTTTTTCGATTTAATTCAAAATTTTCATATGAATTTAATTTTAGGAAGTGAAATATACACAATATTAATCATTAATTTATTATTTTTAACTAATTTAACAATTACACCTATATTAACGCAACAAGACATTTATTTTACATTGAAAAGTTAGAAAAAATTACAGTTTGCTTACAACTCCCAGTAGTCCCAGTGCTTAATATCCAAGCTTTTCAGGAACAATAATCGGACTTAGATTTTCTAGAGTAAAATATCGATTTACTGGATCGAGTCAGTAAGAGATATCGATTTGAGAAATCTATTTTTTGGTCCAAAAAATCGATTCTTCGATTAATCTATCTCAGATCGTCATCCCTGGTAAGCAGGTATTGGGTCAGTATGGCTGCATTGGCACACTTCAGGGCCAATGTCTGAATGCCAGAAAAATATATACTGTATCGGTGCATCACTGAACCAATGCCAATATATCAGTAGCTATTTACACCTGAACACCTGTAGGTACATATTTTAGGATAGGATTGTAATGTTTAGTTGGTCTGAAAATAGGTAGAATAGCCCAGATTTCGTTCAGCGCTGGCTAAGTTATAGCGTTGAGATTTCATAGAAAACAAGTCCTTTGTATGCACTTTACGTGAGCAAAAAGCAGGTACCATGAGACAATTACTTTTGTTGCAATCGTCGCAACGAGCCAATCAGGAGCGTTAACGATTGTACATTAGTAATTGTTACCATAATCGAAATAATATGACCAAGTGATATCATCAATATACTATCTGTATCGGTGTTGTCAAAGTGAGGATAAATATCCAATTTTTAGACAATTTCGCTAACCGAATAGTTTTTCCAGTGTTTTTGGGGATTTTCAATGTTGACTAGGGTCGCAGACTTTTATTTAGACAACACTGTGTCCTTTTGGTAATTTTGACAAATTCTGAAAATTTGAATTGTAATTTCGGATAATATTTATTTTTACATCGGCAACACTGGACTGCATTCTATTTGATGTCAGCTGTTATTTTATAATCTGCTTCTATATTTTTATACGTTATTATTTGCTTAATAAATTACAGGACAATCAGTATTAATTAAGACTAATTTGATAATTAACTTAACATAGTAAGGTATGTACTATAATTATAATTAATAAACATAACCTAGAACAATAACACACAATAACCAGTCATTTAATATTCATCAGGTCCAATAATGTTTGTTTTTCTTTCAATTCAATTTTACTCAACAAAATGTACACATTGTACACAAAATCAAGGAAAACAGCCTACAGTGAAGCTCGCAACATTATTAAAAACGCTGTGGAATTTTTTGATAGACAGAAAGCTGCTGGTGTGTGGTCATTTCCTTTGGACAAAGCTACGGAATTAGCTGCAGCATCAACAGGAAAATCAGTTACCTCCATAAAACGTATCAGAAAGGAGAAATCACTGTTGCAAGGTGGTGCAAAAAAGTGGTGGTACCAACAAAATACAATTGGATGATTGTGACTGGGGTATTTTGAAAAGAACCGATGAACAAGTTGCAACAATAAATATTTTGGTAAATAAAATGAAAAATAAAGTAGATTACTCTGGCGGTCCAGACACCTTAAGGAAGCATTTGAAAAATATTGGATTTCAGTATAAAAAATGCCTCAATAAAAGAAAATTTTTAATGGAATATATGTACTGATATTGTAGCTTGGCGGGCTCGTTATTTAAGAAGATTGAGGGATAATGATGATCTGGGTCACAACAAGAAGCCAATAACTTATTTGGATGAAACTTATATCCATCCATCCTATGGCGTTAGTAAATGCTGGCACCTGGAGTGTATACATCCAACAGAGCTGGTCAACGGTACTTAGTAGTATACGCTGGTGGACGTTATGGGTTTGTGAAGAATGGACTACTAATATTCAAGTCAAAAAGCAAATCAGGGGATTATCACGATGACATGAACCATACAAATTTTATGAACTGGTTAGAAACACAACTAATACCAAACTTAAATCCTAATGGTATTGTGATTAAGGACAATGCCCCTTACCACAGTGTTCAAATTAAAAATCCACCAACCCAATCAACTCGGAAGCATATTATTAGAGAATAGCTTGAAGCAAATGGCATCTCAACAACAAGTGATATGCTTAAAGCACAGATAATCTGTGCTTAAAGCAGAACTTCTGGATCTCGTCAAACGTTTTAACCATTCTAAAACATACTATGTGGACGAGTTGTTGAAAAAACATGGACATACTGTGGTATGGTTGCTGCCATATCACTGAGACCTCAATCCAATTGAGCTAATATGGAGTAGCGTTAAACTTAAAGTGACAATGAAAAATGTTTCTCAAAGTGCTGCTTTGAGAATAATTAGTTCAAGCAGCCTTTGATAAAGTTGGTTCTTTGGAATGGAACAAACACTGCGCCCATGTGGACCATAATGTGGTCCACACTATATTATAGCTGAGGAAATGTGGAGGAATGATGGACTATCAAATTATGTGGTGGAAAATATGTGTTTCACTGTCAACACTGGTTCTTCAGATGAAAGTGGGAGTGATGAATATGAAAGTAAGAGTGATAAATATGAAAGTGAGAGTGATGAATGATAAACTGAATAACATTTTTGTAAATTACAGTGTTTTATTTTGTTCATCTTTAATATCTTGTGCGATAAAGTAACACATAAATTCATTACATAAACATATAAGACATACATATGGTTCATTATTAGCTAAATAAATAATTTTAATGTAATACATGTTGAATTTTGCTTGCAATCTAATGTCTTTTCAAATATAATGCATAATACTTTCAATTAATAAAGGCATCTACAATTTTTTTCAATTGGAACCCCTGTATTATTTGATTATAAGTTGGTATCAAATTAAAAAAATTAAAAATTGTTTTATTTTTGAACCCAACTGAATAAGTAATATCATTTACAAAAAATATAACTAGGTTTTACACATCAATTTTGTGATTAATTTCATTTTTTTGGACTTAACTTGGAATGTAATTTGTTAGATATTATGCTAATGAAATATCTACCTATTTATTTTCGTAATTGGTTCTTTTCTAATGTGAAACTTGATTAAATAATAGATTCTAATATCTAACTGTTGTGTTTGAACAAAGCAAATCAATCAAAGTTGAAGTAGAACAGCATTTTATATATTTGACAAATCACAAAAAATTATTGCCATACATTCTTGTTTGTAAGAACAACCAAATATATAAGACTTAGCTAATTGGTAGTGGTGAAGTGTATATTCCAATATTATATAACACAGTTATGCACTTTAACTTTCGGCTGTTGTTAAGAGAAATGAACACTGGAAAAAATGAATGAATGAATCTAAATATACGAAATTGGTCACACTATTAATTTGAATTAAACACAAAGTTAACAAACGGTTGGATTCGTCGGTTCTACTCCAAAAGATCCTGATGTGTAAGCAGATAGATGTAGGAATAGGCTACATATAACCAGTTTATATTTTGTTGCTTCCAATACAAACTTGACCCTTTCTTTTTTTACGACATTACTACCAAAGAATACACCAACCAAGTGGTGTATTCTTTGTTACTACAGTCATGAAATTTGAAAATATAGACATTCAGAAATAATGATGGTAGTTTTATTTTTGGTCCAATACATATTTTTTTCTACTACCGTGGGTAAAATACGTACTTTAGCCACACTTTCAAGTGTGTAAAACTTTACTTTAGGCACTAGTGCGTAAAGTAAAAGTTCCAATTTGTATGTAGTTATACCTAGTCTTATAAAAATATAGGTAGAGAGGTATAATAAACGGATTTTAAATCAGAGATTGAAACATACAGAATTCAGTAAAGTACATCTAATAATTATTAGTAAATAATTATTGGGTACTGGAAAATAATAGAATAGGTATACCTATAAGTTGGCTGTGAGTGACTGACATTTCTTCATTCATTGAATCTGACATTTAAAATTCATTGTATTGTATACTAAAATTTTGAAATATTTTATTAGTTTCTTCGTAGCGTAGCGGTTAGAGAGCCAGGCTCGCATGCGGGAGGTCCCAGGTTCAAGTCGCGCTCGTGCCATTTTAATTTTTTTTATTTTTTTACTTATTTAGTAATAATTATTTTTTAGGTGACATTTATAATTGGTAATTCCGGCGCATGCCGAAGAGAAGGATTAAAATTCAATAACTGCACAAATTGCACCTTTTATATTAATAGGTATTGTTAATAATTGAATTCGTCTGTTGTTTTGTTAATTTGTTCTAATTTTGATTAAAATGTTCAAAATAATCAATATATAATATATTTTATTAAGAATGAATAAAAGCGTTATAGTTTCTTCGAAAGAAAAATTAAACTTACTTTATGCACTAGTGCGTAAAGAAAATTTACTATTAAACTACTACTACTAAACATTTTCGGTAGTAGAAAAAATATTGTATGCAATTCGTGTATAAAGGCCTTTTTTCAACTCATGTGATTGTCCCATTCGTCGAAAAAAGGCTACTTTACACACTTGCTGCAAAAATAACTATTTTATTAATATTTAGGGTAAAATTTTTAGCAAGTTTGACTTTATTCACATATCTTTTGACAGTTGACACTTATAGTATCGGTATTTGGTCATCGATTCAAAATATCGATTGGGCTTTTGTTTGCTTCGGTTAACTTTATCAAATACATATCATAGATAGGCATTATAGGTTGAATTGGAAGCAAAACATTATTTTCTTCATCATCAGAAGAATCAATTACCTCATTTAAGTTCATCGGGAACACAATACTTTTTTTAAATAATAAAACAACTAGGAACACAAATGTTTATGCGTTCTTTATATTTGATCACAAATAACTTGATCTCCTTGCACCAGCTCCGTTTAGTGCAGAGAAGTATAGTATGAACCGAGTGCAGCAATAAAGAACAAACCTGTAGAGTATTGTAGGTTATGTAAATAGAGAGGGTTTGTTTCGGTGAAGTATAAATACGTATCATAGTTCATTGGTTTGTTTATTTGCATTATGTCTCTGATTATGTTAACTTTTATGCTTGGTTTTAGAGAATTCAGTTGGGTTTAATGTGTCACTGTGCAGTAGTAATTGGGACCATTTTCAGCACATCAAAGAGTTTCAAATACTAATTGAAAGTGAATCCAATTAAGAAGGTACTTCTCTTAAATAATACCAATTAGTGTTATATAGTCAGAACCAACACCAATCCAAGAAAGACGAATTCAAGATAGTCATGGTGAAATATACAAATTGTGTCTCAGTTTTCATCATGTTCTATAACTGGCTATCATAACTTATGAAACAAACTATAAAGAGGGCTATTTCAAACTCAAAGGAGATGTGTTATAAGTGGAATGCAGAAAAGGACCAAACAGTTTGTGGAAAGTGCAGTATCCTGTCATATAAGAACTTTTTTGTTATATATCGTAATTAAAAATTTATATGTCCCTTAAAAGAAATGTATGACTAATGGTACATATAAAAATTATGAATAGAAAGAGTTTTATTAGCAAGACTCATAAAATCAATATATCAATTCTAAATGAAAAGAATATCCTTATCACAGTGAGTGCTAATGCAAGTGCAATAAAAACATCTAAATAATGTAAATATACAAAAAATACGAAAGCAAAAGTAGATTTTCTTGTCCTGTCTACAGGTTCACCTGAAGATATTCTTCAACTGTGAAAGATTCTAAATTTAGAGCTAAATCTAAATAGTCTTATTAACTGGTAATTCCAATACCAGCATAATCTGTTGATTTTTCTGTACCCGACAGTCTATGTGATGGCAATCAAACCATATTATATTGCAACCATGGTATGACATAATATATGTACCACCCCCTCATTACTTCTGCAGATATTTAGAACTCATTTCAAATAATCACAAGATTTTTTCTTGAAAAGTAGAATGAGGAAAATTTTTGTCAATAAAAAAGTTGCATGCATATTTTGAAAAATTTATTGGTTGAAAAATATTACAAATATAACTGGAAGTATTTATACTCAAAACACAAACATATTTAATTGTTTTTAGAAGTAAAATATATTCAAAATAATTAATGAAGATTACACATGTTCAACAAATAAAATATGAATCATTTAAATTAACACAAGTGGCACATTTAAGAAGAGACTAAGACTAAATTAAATATAAATTGTTGAAGTACTCATAGATGTCAAGATGGCCCACAGTTTTATGGGGTCCTTTTTTTAGTAACTAAGTTAATAAGATAAGAAATTTAGAACTCAGTGTGTTTAAGCATGTGGTGGAAAAGTATTTGATTAAGAAATGTTTTTATTATGCAAAGAGTTTTTACAATGTTCTTGTGATGTCAGAGATTTTAAAATTTAAATTTTCAATCCTACGTTTAATATAATTGTTGATTAATTTCACTGTACCTAGTATAGTATATTTTATTGATGTGATGTGACTTATAAATTATTTGATTAGTACAAATTGAGTCAGTTACTCCACCACAGCTCTTTGCTTATAGTTGAAATCTATATTATATCGCTTAAAAGTTTATTTTCAATTAGAAATTTAAATCAGTTCTCTCATCGATTATTGTTGTATGGTAGATATATGATTTTTTCTTGACAAAATACAAATTATATAGAATTCTTCTATTAGATATGGATGTGATATCCTTTAAAAAAAAATGTTTGCTTTACATTAACAACAGACTACTGGGCTGGAGATTTGTAATCCTGTGATATCACAGTCTTTTGCTAACTTATTGATTTGTTTATTCCTGAATGGCTGTAATGAATGCGATCAAGCATTTTTTTCGCATGGTTTCTGGTATTACTATTGCTTGTCCTTTAAAAATAAGGCCATTATTTATACTTAGTTCGCTTTTGTATGGAGAATATATTTGAATACTTGAATTTAGCTTTTTTTTATTGTTTGGCCACCCTTCCAAGATAGTACTACTGTTCCTTGGGTCCAACAACTTTCTGGTTATAATTGAACATATAGGTACTTTAGATTTCAATGTAATTTCAGGGAGTGGTTTTACTCCTGGATTCTATTACCTCAGTTGTGTAAACTGCTTTTTCTTTAGGTATTATTTGACTGAATTGTTTGACTATTTTAGGATTACATGTCCGCAGCGCCGTGTGTTGTTGTGTTACTTTAATATGATATGTGAGTGGTAATAAAACAGATGATTTCAGACTTATATAAGTTCTTTTATTAACATACTTCTGGATGCTGATATTATCGGAAGTGACATCATCAAAGGCGGATATCCGACGTTGCCATTTGTATAAAAGTATAATCTGGGTTAATTTATCGAGAAGGGCAAGGAAAATCATCGAAGAAGCCATTTTTTCAACACTGTATAGCTTCTTCAATGATTTTCCTTGCCCTTCTCGATAAATTAACCAATGATCTGTGTTAACCAAGAAAATATAAGGTTGTTATTTTGAAGAAATCAAATGGCAACGTCGGATTTTTCGTGACAATCATCCGTCTTTACATCATCCTCGTCGTTGACAAATTACAAGTGTCATGTCTGGTTTAGGGATGCGCGATACTATCCGATATTCCAGTGTATCGATACTTTTACTTCTGATACTCGATATTTTGTATCGATACTATGCTTTTCGATTCATTCCAAGTATCGATGAAATTGTAGTGTATCGATACGTTGCGATACGGGATTTTTAGTGGTAGCGGTAAGTGGCGTTATATATAGTGATGAGCGATATCGTGATTTTTTAATCACGTTGTGAAATGATGTGCTTTTTTTAACGAAACTAAAAATAAAAAACGAAAAATGTGCAGTTTTTTGCGTTTTTCGAGCTAATTTTGAGGTTATGTGGAAAAGTGACTGATGTAAAAGTTGTAGATTTTCTCAAGATCTATAACTTTTATAATCAACTTTTTTTCCTAGGATTCTAACTTTTGCCGGAAATCGCAATAATGTCTTTTTTACCCACCAAAAAAGTGTATTTTACCGAAAAGCCGTTAAAAAATTCGAAAAATTTCCAATATTTTAATTGAATTTTATTTTCGTGGTTTGTGACTATGAAAACTACCTTTTACCAAATTTTCATCAAAATCGAACATTTTTTAACGAAACTAATAATAAAAAACGAAAAATGCAATTTTTTGCGTTTTTCGAGCTAATTTTGGGGTTATGTGAAAAAGTCACTAATAAAAAAGTTGTAGATTTTCCCAAGATCTACAACTTTTATATCCACCTTTTTATTCTAGGAACTCAACTTTGGACGGAAATCGCAATAATGTCTTTTTCCACCCCCCAAAAAAGTGTTTTTTACCGAAAAAACGTTATAACTCGAAAAATTTCCAAAATTTTAATTTGAAATTTTTCTTCATGGTTTGTGACTATCAGAGCTACCTTCTACTAAATTTTCATCAAAATCGAACATTTTTTAACGAAACCAAAAATAAAAAACGAAAAATGCAGTTTTTTGCGTTTTTCGAGCTAATTTTGAGGTTATGTGAAAAAGTCACTGATGTAAAAGTTGTAGATTTTTCCAAGATCTACAACTTTTATAATCAATTTTTTATTCTAGAGCCTCAACTTTGGCCGGAAATCGGAATAATGTCTTTTTCCACCCCCCAAAAAGGTGTTTTTTACCGAAAAAACGTCAAAATTAGCAAAATCTCGGATCGTTAACGTATCGATACTTCGAGTATCGATAAATTAATATTCGATATTCTACTGTATCGATACTTCACGTACCGATCCGTATCGATACCTAATATCGATACTTTCTAGTGTATCGCGCAACCCTAGTCTGGTTGGCTGACGTGACATGTTTGTTGCCAACTCAGTTATTACCATGAATGCTAGATATGTGGGAAAACAAGGATGGATTATGGATGATACAGGAGAGGCAGGAATAAGAGTGGTGGGAGATGGACTGAGGGCGGATGAAGTGAGGAAAGGAAACGGACGGGTGGTAGTGCGAATGGGAGACATGGTGGTCTACAGTGTGTATATAAGCCCAAATGTCAGCCTGGAAGAATATGAGAGGAGCATCACAGGATTGGAGGACGATCTGAGGGTGTCAAAAGGGAAAAGGAGGATAATTAGGAGAATGGTGACAGGGGACTTCAATGCTAAAAATACTGCATGGGGGGGGAAGAAAACGGATAGGAGAGGGGAGATCCTGGAGGAAGTGTTGACATCCAACGGGCTGGCGGTGCTGAATGACGGACTACTGCCCACCTTCGTGAGGGGTGACGGGGGTTCGTCATTCATTGATATAACAGCATGTGATGAATGGCTGGGGGAAAAAGTGAGTAGTTGGAAGGTGCTGGAGGATGAGGAAAGCTTGAGCTTACATAGGTATGTGGAGACGGATATAAGGAAGGGGAGAGGGGATTTATCAGGAGAGTGGGGATGGAGGTGGACGAAGGCCGAGGCAGAGAGTATTAGGAAGAAAGTAAGAGAGGAGATAGAAAGGGGACTTGGACATGATGTAGATGAATTGTACGATGTGATACAGGGCTGTAAAAGAGAGGGAAAAAGGGGCAATAGGCGTGAGCGAAGGGCTAATTACTGGTGGAATGAGGAAATAGAGGAGCTGTGGAGGGAGTGTAAGAAAGAACGAAGACGGATGCTGAGGGCAAGAGGTAGGATAGAGGGAAAAGGAGGATACAAAGAGAAGAAGAAGGAACTGGAGCGAAGGGTGGAGAGGGAAAAAAGAGGGAAGTGGGAAGAGTTACTGGGGGACCTGGAAAACAATCCATGGGGAAAGGCATATGAGATAGCGGTGAAAAGGATGGGTGGAAATAGGAGCGAGGTGCTAGAGGAAGATTGGGAGAAGGAGGTTATAGGCAGATTGTTCACAGGGGGAGAAGGAGTTGGAGGCAGGATTCGAGAAGTCCAGGATACTAGGGGGGTAGGAAAAATGAGGGGGATAAGGCCGGTGGAGAAGTGGGAAGTACAAGAGAGGGGAAGGAACATTAAAGTAAGGAAAGCCCCGGGGATAGATGGCCTGAGGGGTGATATGTTGAAGAGGATGTTGGATGACAATGGGGAGTACTTCTGCGAGCTTTTCAACAGGGTGCTAAGGGAGGAAGAGTTTCCAGAAGGATGGAAGGTGGCTAGGGTGATATTACTTAAGAAGGCGGGTAGAGAGGGGAAGAGGGCGGGGGACTACAGGCCCATCAGTCTGCTGTGTGGTATGGGTAAATTGATGGAGGGGATAATAAAGGATAGGATTGAAGAGGAAGTTGGTAGGAATGGGGGTTTTAGGGAAAACCAGCAAGGGTTTGCGAAGGGAAAATCATGCATCTCGGCGCTGGGCAGGGTGATGGGCTTGGTTGAAAGGGCTAGGGAGGGCAGCTGGAGGAACAAGAAATTGGCCCTACTCGTGTTCTTCGACGTCGGAAACGCGTTCAACATTGTCAGCAAACGGGCAGTGTTGAGCGCGTTGCTGAGGCTAAGAGTGGGGGAGGGTTTGGTTAACCTAGTGGAAGACTACCTGACGGGACGTGTGATAGTAGACACTAGAGGGAGGAGGTATGATACGGAGGCTGGAGTGCCCCAGGGCTCGGTTCTTGGACCGACGCTATGGAAGTGTGTGTTTGATGAGGTTTGTGGGATAGTATGTGAAGAGGGATGTGAGATTACGGTGTATGCGGACGATGTGTGTCTGGTATGTACGGCAAAAGGAGAGGCGGAGATAGAAAGAAAGGCGGAGAGAATGTGTAGGAAGATTGTGGAGAAGATAGAGCGGTGCGGACTAGAAGTGGCGGAAGATAAGACGGTGGGGTTGCTAGTGAAGGGACGGAGCAAGACAAGGGAAGTGGGGGTGTTGGTGAAGGGAAGGAGAATTCGCATGGAGGAGTGTGTGAATTACCTAGGGGTGTGGTTGGATAGTCAGTTATCCTTCCGAACACACATGTTGAAGGCGGCAGAGAAGGGGAAAGTGAGGGCAGCATGGCTGGGGAGATTGATGAGTAATGTGAAGGGGCCGGGAGAGTGGAAGAGGAGGATCATTGGTAGGACGGTAGAGCATAGTTTGCTGTACGGTGCGGAGGTGTGGGGTGAAAGAGCGGGAGTGAATGCGAGGGTTAGGCCACTCCTGCGGGTGCAGAGAGGTATATTGCTAAGGGTAGTGCAGGGGTACAGGACAGTGGGTGGACTGGCAGCAGCGGTGCTGGCAAGGAGCTACCCATTGGACGTGATGGCTAGAGCCAGGAATAAACGCTGGAGGGGTGCGACCAGAGAGGAAGTACAAGAATGGATGGAGGAGGAAATGGAGAGAAGGTGGGAGGAGTATGAGGGCGCGCTAAAAGGAGCGATTGGGAATAGGAGAGATTGGATGGATCGGAAATTCGGGGAGGTGAACTACTTCTTGACACAGGTGTTCACTGGACATGGGTCGAGAGTAGGGTACCTCCACAAGATTGGAAAAAGAGAGACTGGAGTGTGCGAGAGGTGTGGAGTGGAGGATGATGTGGGGCATGTGTTCAGATGCTGGAGGAACGAGGAAGTGCTGAAGAAGTTGGAGATGAAACTAGGGGAGGCGGTGTATTGGGAGAATATGGTGGAGATAATGTTGAGGGGGGAGGAGGAATGGATGGAGGTAAGTGGCGTAGTAGAGAGCATGATCAGGGGGAGAGAACGACTCGATATGGCATGAGAGGTAGGAGTGGAAGTTAGGGAGAAGACGACGATGTGAGCGGAGAGTGTGCGAGGGACCGCCGCCCGTCTCGAAGTATGCTAGGGTAGTGATTCCGAGGCGGGGGTAACGGCGAGTTTGAGGTGGGTTTGGTTGGTAGGCATCTCCTTGGGGATGAGTCCAACACTGTTTGGGTCCTGGACCCATTCGAACATGAGTTTCCCATCTCGGCCCGAAAAAAAAAAAAAAAAAAAACTCAGTTATTACCATGACAATAGGTTATCGTTGTGATCTGAGATTACTGATCCTCACATGTATAGTTTGGCAAACATAACTGAAGCTGTGAAAGGAATGCGGTCGAAAACATTCGATATTGCCACGTTTAATTATGAAAAAGCTAAAGTGCTAAGTTTGTAGTGATAATAATTAGAAAAGGGACTTTTTATTATTAACAATATATCAATAATGATTAAACGTTAGTTATTTAATGTGCTTGTTTCATTGGATTTTGTCTATTAGCATTATTTTTTCAATTTCTGAATATTAAAAGATGAACACTTTTCCAAATATGTTATGGGTTTTCTTCAAGCCGGCAACGTCGTGCGAAAATCATAATTACCACGCCCTCCGACTAACTCAATTGGTGACTATTTATCAAACCTCCGTTGCTAAGTAACCACCTGACTTCCTATTGGCAAGCGCGTGCTTGTGTTCTTCCCTCTCACTTCGACAATTGATTAACATTGATTATCCAGTGGCGTTTATATTGTCAGTATATTTAGCTTCGTATTTTCAGTTTTACTTGGTATGTTATTATTTCGTATCCATATTGAATTCAAGTACGATTTTTAACATTATTTGTTTTGAAAAATACCTTACCTTTAAAGCAAAGCATAAATCAGTTTCTATATGGATATAATTATTATATAATAATTTTATATAAATAGGGTCCATACGCCATTGGTACGTTTATGACAGATATCGGCCATGTTTCCTCCCCTCTTACCGATGCCGCGTAGCTTTAGATAGACTTGCCAAACTATAATGCTTCCCTTGTCATTACCAGTGGTTCGGAAATGAAGGTATAACAGGCATGACCGAAATATGTAATGTGTAGTTATAATAATTATAATATATGTATGAGTAATATGATGCCAACCTAAGAAATACTACGAAATAAAACATCAAGTAACTGGATTGTTTATATCCACAATTAGTCCCGGTAGGTGGCGCTGCAATCGGGTTCATACTAAACAACTCCTAAACGGTTGGTCCGATTTTGAGAGAATTTTATATGTGAATTTGAGTAAGTAACTGAATGGTTTATATTCACAATTAGTCCCGGTAGATGGCGCTGAAATCGGGTTCATACTGAACGACTCCTGAACGGTTGGTCCGATTTTGATTAAATTTCTATTGTGTGATTGAGTAAGTAACTGGATGGGTTAGATTCACAATTAGTCCCGGTAGGTGGCGTTGCAATCGAGTTCACAACTCCTAAACGGATGAGCCGATGTTGATGAAATTTTATGTGTGTTTGAGTAAGAAACTGGATGGTTTATATTCACAATTATTCCCGGAAGATGGCGCTGCAATCGGGTTCATACTAAACGGCTCCCAAACGGATCGGCCGATTTTGATGAAATCTTATGTGTGAGTTTGAGTAAGAAACTGAATGGTTTATATTCACAATTAGCCCCAGTAGGTGGCGCTGCAATCGGGTTTATACTGAACAACTCCTAAACGGATGGGCCGATTTTGATGGCATTTAGCATAGGAGTTTTTTTTACACGGTCACTTCAAAAAACGGGTAAAACATTTGTTTGACCGAAAAATTGAAAGAAAATTCAGAGAAGTCGAATTTTCAAGAAATATATTCCTTTTACCAAAAAAGTAACACTACTATCTAATTTTTCCACCCAAAATAAGTAAAAAGCATAACGTTCTTCTGCGCAACATACCTAGCGCTTCTTTCACTTTGAAATCATGTATGACGAGTATACTTGTACAGGGAAGGCAATATAAACTTAAAATGAAAAAAAATGGAAAATAAATAAAATACACTGCCGAGCAAAAAATTTAGGCCACTTTATATAATTTAAGAAATTGCAAATAATTTTAAAAATAAAACTAATCAGGGAGTCATAGGTCTAGTAGGCGATGAAAGTTATATTGTTGGATGGATGCTACTTGTCATAGTTGGCGTCTATTACATTCTGACACCGTATTTTGCAACCTTTCTTAAACAACAAAAATTAGTCCTATATAACATTCATATTTCGTTGTTTATTTTTCAATTGAATTTAATTGTTGTTGTATGGTTTATTGTGTACAGTGAAATTTCATTGTTCTTAGTGTTTATTTACTATGTCACAATTCCACTAGATCCTATTATCGTTGCACGGATTGTAGCGTTGATACAAGATGGTAGAGGACAATGTGAAACCGCCAGAATTGTTGGTAAGAGCCTCTGTGCTGGGCGAAAAAGAGTCACGAGTCAAGAGATAATCGGTTTTTGTTGATGCCAAATTTTGCGGAATAGAACAGCTTCTGCGTTTTTGCTGCGAAATCAGCTTCAAGAGGTTAGAAATGTTAATGTTAACGAATGGACAGTTAGAAGAAGGCTTCGTGATAATGAATATTGTCTTGCAGAAGGATGGCTACAGGGCCAACATTGAACCGCCAGCATCGAATTACAAGATTGAATTTTGCTTGAAATTACTTGGCATAGAACGATGATGACAGGACCAAGGTACTCTTTACAGGTGAATCGCGTTTTTGCCTCAATTTGGTGGTGGGTCTGTTATGATTTGGGCAGGTATTACTCCAGAAGCATGTACAGAGTTGGTTTTCTCAGAGAATGACTCTAACAAATCACAGATATGTAACGCGGAGGTCCTGGAAGATCATGTTGTGTCTTTCATGGTTACAATGGAAGTCCACACGCTGCCAGGATTGTAAGTGGATATCTAGATGAACTAGAAATTAGGCGGTTTAATTGGCCAGCGTGCAGTCCAGATATGAAGATGAGATGAGTTAGGGCAGCGTATCCTGAGGCATACACCAGCCCCAAGAACTGCCCAGGAGCCGAGATAGTTACTCTTGAAGGAGTGGAATAACATGCATCAGAATGTTATCTTTATTTTAATTCAGGGTATGCCTCGTCGAATGCAAGCAGTCATTAATGCAAGTTATTACTTATCGTTAACATTATTAATTTTTATTCCTTCATTTCGTTCCCAATAACAATATTCGAACTTCATTTAAAATGTAGAGTTACGGTTTTTTAAGAATAAATCATAAATTATATTGACTGATTCGAAATTAAAAAGTTACGAAAATGCATATAGGTAAATTTACAATTTGCAGATATAAGCTGATACCTACATTTAATTTTTAAAATTCTTTGCAATTTTTCAAGTTATTTAAAGTGACCCAAATTTTTTGATAGGCAGTGTATAAAAATAGAAAAAAATGGAAAATTTAAAAAACGCCCAAGCTAATAGAGGTCATCAAGGGAAAGGTCAATCCCATTCTTAAGAATAAATTTTCATATAATAAGTACACTCGTGCGTCAGAGCTGACACATATACTCCCACAACTAAATGTGGGAGTAAAGTAAAATGTTATTTATTGACGTGGTTTTATAATACTTCAATACAATATTAGAGTTCCACTTGAAAATTCCAAGTTTTGACCCTGCACCTTTGAATCAAATATAAAATTAATTTTTTGAATCAATTTAGCAATGGAAATCTGGTAATGTTTTATTTGAACAAATTAGTGTTTACATCATCACGATTATTCTTTTATAAAATGGTAAATTAAAATTGACCTGCTTCGGGATTTTTCCATAATAGGTAGTTTATTTAACTTATAATTGATAAATGTTTTACTTTATGTGTAGGTATGCACAGCTGATCCATTAAATAATATCTTAATTTTAATATAATGTCCCATTACCCACAAATTGTTGTTCGGAACGTACCAAATAATGAAAATAAGTTTCCAGTAACACATATGATATGTCAAAATCTGATCTGGGAAAGGGTCCAAAATGACCCTTAGCTGCCTCTTTTATACGTATAAAATATAGTATAAAAATGTATAAACTTACACTAGAGATGATCCATTAAATAATATCTTAATTTTAATGTAATGTCCCTTTACCCACAAATTGTTGTTCGGAACGTACCAAATAATGAAAATAAGTTTCCAGTAACACATATGATATGTCAAAATCTTATCTGGGAAAGGGTCCAAAATGACCCTTAGAACTGCCTATTTTATACGTATAAAATATAGTATAAAAATGTATAAACTTATACTAGGGCGCCATACAACCCCTTATACGAACATATATATATATATATATATATATATATATATATATATATATATATATATATGCTTACTGATGCTTACACTTAATTGTCGATATTATAAAAGTGTTAGTTAGGTAATTGCTGACGCTATTTTGTGAATGACCTACATTTAATTAGATTATACGACTGGCACTACAAGCGTTAATAGCAACCTTCATTTAGAGCACGAAAAATATATATAGCAAAGGTACAGACAAATATTGACAACTACATGACAGTTTTTTTCAAATGAAATTACTTTGTTAATATGTAGTTTTCCAACACCTTCTTGATGGGCTCACCAAGTATATTTAAAATTGGTTGAGTTGTATTGGAGATTAGCTCCAACAGACTTACAGACACTCCAATTCTATATATTAATTATATAGCTATACAATTAAGGAATTTGTGAATATTCGGACTTTTAATTATCAATATGTTTTGAATTGAATGTTACATGAAATAAAGGTTTTTATAGCATATTTGAATATGATAATCGCAGTATTTATAGTTTGGCAAACATAACTGAAGCTGTGAAAGGAATGCGGTTGAAAACATTCGATATTTCCACGTTTAACTATGAAAAAGCTAAAGTGCTAAGTATGTAGTGATAATAATTAGAAAAAGGATTTTTTATTATTAACAATATGTCAATAATGATTAAACGTTATTTCTTCAATGTGCTTGTTTCACTGGATTTTGTCTATTAACATTATTTTTTCAATTTATGGATAACAAAAGATGAACACTTTTCCAAATATGTTATGGGTTTCCTTCAAGCCGGCAACGTCGTGCGAAAATCATAATAACCACGCCCTCCGGACTAACTCAATTGGTGAATATTTATCGAACCTCCGTTGCTAGGTAACCCCTGACCTTATATTGGCAAGCGCGAGCGTGTGTTCTTCCCTCTCACTTCGACAATTGACTGACATTGATTATCCAGTGGCGTTTATATTGTCAGTATATTTAGCTTCGTATTTTCAGTTTTACTTGGTATCTTATTATTTCGTATCTATGTTGAATTCAAGTATGACTTTTAACATTATTTGTTTTGAAAAATACCTTACCTTTAAAGCAAAGCATAAATCAGTTTCTATATATAATTATTATATAATAATTATTATTATTTCTAATAGTTCTATAAAATAGGTACCGTACGCCATTGGTACGTTTATGACAGATATCGGCCATGTTTCCGCGCCCTTAACCGATGCCCCGTAGCTTCAGATAGACTTGCCAAACTTTAAATTGATTTCAAATTATTTCGAAGTATTTGTGAGAAAATATTATGATCTCATATTGTGTTCCGCTAATTCTTACAACTTCATCCATTTCAATATATCATAAGTATAAGTGTATTTCAACGTCGATGAATTATTCTTCAACTGAATCTAATCGAATTTAATTTATTCTTTTCAGATCACGTGTCACGAATAGTTTACTTTGGACAACTCTCATATTTTAGACAACTGGAGTGGGTAGCCAATTTAGGGCAAAACATATCTAGGTTAACCCTTCAAAACAAAAATGTTCGAAACCTCATACACTCAAACGAAACATTCGATCTCGTCATTACACATCATTTTTTCAGCGATGCATTGACATATTTTGCATACAGATTCAAGTGTCCTTTAGTAATACTCGCTCCTGGCTCTACGAACTTATTTAGTAACTATTTATTAGCAAATCCTTCACCACCGTCATACGTTACGCATCTGTTAGCAGACCATGATACAAACATGAACTTCTGGCAAAGACTACTAAATACTTATCGCGAAATATCTGGCGAGATATTTATTCACAATATAATGATACCTGCACAAAACACTTTACTAAAAGAAGTAATTCCAGAAACTCCAGAATTAACTTCAATAATTTTCAATGCTAGCCTAATACTAGCTCCGTCTCATTCTAGTCTATATGATCCAGTGCCTCTGCAGCCAAATATTAAAGAAATCGGTGGGTACCATGTCATACCATCAAAACCATTACCTGCAGAATTACAAGAGTTCATGGATAATTCGCCTGAAGGTGTGATTATCTTCTCGATGGGATCTAATTTGAAGAGTGCAAATTTCGAACCTGAAAAGAGAAAGGCTATTTTGAATGCATTTTCTAAAATAAAACAAAAAGTTTTATGGAAATTTGAAGCGGACTTACCAGAGAAACCAGGAAACGTGAAAATATTGAAATGGTTACCTCAGGCAGATATTTTAGGTGAGTAAAGACCATTTTCAAACTAGGAGAAAACATATAGTTATAGATAATTTTGTCTTGTGCCTAGCAGGCGGTTTCATTCTAGAAATCACTTACATGACAAAAGTACTTGAACCTATTCCAATCTACTATCCTTTATGTTAGCTTAATATCAGATTGGTTACTTTTCTACGAACAGCTATTAAAAGCTGTGCCTATCCAGCTCACAGACGTGAGATGAAATGCTGCAGTTAACATTTGTAGCCTCATATTTGGAACTTGTTTCCACTCCCAATCTCATTTTGTTGACCACCAATCGCCAGACCAAACCAGAAATTTGTGAAAAGATAAAATATATTTGGAAAATCATTTACGAGTGACCGTGATAAAATTTTATAAATTTTTGGTCAAGATATTCGAATTGTGTTTTAAATGAAAGTCATGCTTACATTTTGGGCATACAGATTGGACATTTAGCTGAAATTTATCCTGTCACTTTCCTCATTAAACCCCTACTTAGGTTTAGTTTTTCATTGGTCAGCGACTCCGTGAGTTTTTTTAACCAGGAGTCTGCTGTGTCCCTTCCTGGGCACGTGGCTTCAGTACATCTGATGTTTTGTTTTTCTCCACAGATATATACACCTCTGTACTGTAGTTGTTGATATACCAAATACTGGTTCGAGACCAGTGAATTTCATTCCAGATCTTCCATTTGTAAGGAAATCTGCCATTTTACTGCCTAGCATACTTTTGTGCCCCAGAACCCACTTGAGCCACTTATTTGGCCAGTGTTTAGAGTTTTTGTCGGCAGTCCTATACCAATCTGAATCTATTCTGGTGACACTGGAAGATTTAAGTGCTGTTAGACTGTCAGCGATTTTGGAGATCTTTTTGCTTTTGAACCCTTTTCCGCCTGGAATACACATGACAGCTCCCGAACGATGCGTAAGCATTGCACCTGTGTGTAGCACCTTAGACTTAAGCTTCTGATTTTTTGTCAGTTTTGGATTCGTCGGTATACCATCCTTACCACTAGTTATTTTCGCAATCCAGTTCAGCTGGACGTTGAATGGTTGTTTTTCATTTCTTTTGGTCAGCATATTCTCGCCTCTAATTTCAAGAAGCGAGTTTGTGATTACATCCGTTTTTCTGCAATGACTATGGGTACTGACGCCTTCGTACCAGTTCACATTGTTGCATTCCAACCTATATGCAGCCATCCTCGCTTCCGCCTTGACATACAGAGCAAGAGATAGAAAATTGAGTTTGGCTACTAATACCGCGGTCGGGCTGCTTTTCATCGCACTGTAGGTAGGGTCTCACCTAGGTTGTATAAAGCCAGTGTAGGTTCCGTGAATTAAGTCTTCATGTGATAACCATCGCCCGCTTGACTGCTATTAAGGCGATTTCCCTTCATATGATTTGTCGAGAAGATGTGAATTCCAGGCTAGTCTTACATCCGGAATAATTCCCAGATACTCAACCTCCTGACTTAGACCCACCTAAACGTTGAAGATGCTTGGCAGCTTCAATCTCTTAAGCATGCTTTTTTGTTGTGAATGGTATTATCTCAGTTCTTGGAGGATTTATTCTTAATCATTCCTTTATACACAATTTCCACACTGTTTCCAAAACATACTCCCAAAATCATTAACATACTCATTATGTCCAAATGAAAATGGCATTTTAGATTAACACGAATCTGTCAATTATTACAGAGTTGTTTCCAATGGAATGTCAGAATATTATTACATCATGACTGACTATAATATGTATTGAGGATTCCGTGTTCTAAAACATAACGACCACAAGAAAATACATGAATTACCAGCTATTATATAAAGCGTGTCGTGACCTAAAAGACAACAACTACAAGCACGTTAAAGCTTATAAATCAAAGTAAACATACTGATTGTGCTACTTGAATGAATTGATAATGAAAATACCTTTAGTATGAACGTCCCCCTTACATTTAACATTGACATGACGTTAGATCTGCGCCGATGACGTCACTGATATAATGAGAAATTCGCCATATTGTCCATCCAATTGCTGTATATCAAATTTTATCAAATTATATTAAGCCGTCTTAGAACACTTTGTATACCTGCTACTTCATATATGGCTTTGTTGGAACCAGCTAAGGCTTGATGTAATTGAGAGATTCTCATGTTTTCTTGTGAGAGTATCTGCTCCTTTCTACTCTTCAATATCCTTGCCAGTTCCCTTAATATGTGTTTGCAGTCTAAAGCAAGTTTTGATCCATAGTTGGAGGCTTGTACAAAAACCTTCGTCAGCTCACAAATTAGTTGCAAGCATAGAACAAATTTTCCAATGCTCTCGAGTTGCTGTTTATCATTGACCGATCGTTGTAACACACAGATCAGTTATTTGGCAGTAGTACTAGTACATCTTTGTTTTCAAGCCAGTCGAATATTGGTGAAATTATGGTGTGTTCATAATAGCATAAGGAACATTATCCATGATTTTCACATAATCAGGTATTTTTTCCACTTTACAATATCTTGCTTAGAACATACTCAGCTTTTTGTTTTCTGAGGATTTCTTTGAGGACATAGGTAATTTCCTGTCGTTATTGTTATTAGCAATTGTAGTTCCAGATTTTTATGAAATTTCACCAATTTTATTACAGCTCATCCAAATGTCGCAGCTTTCATTTCTCACGGTGGTTTGCTGGGAACAATAGAAGCTATTTATCACGGAGTACCAATATTGGGTCTGCCAGTGTTTTGGGATCAATTCAAAAATATCCATGTTGCAGCATCCAAAGGATTCGCAGTTAAACTGGACTATCATAGTATCGATGAAAAATCGTTTGAAAAAGGTTTAAATGAAATTTTGAACAATGATGTGTGAGTAATATTTATCTAAAAAATAATGTCTATTGCTTTTATCCATCACAATCAGAGTTCCTATGAGAATAAGTAACAATTCAATTTATCAACTCTAGAATTAAATAAAGGCGAAGAAACTTTTTCCGTTCCATATCCGTACGTCCTTTTTAAGAGTTAATTTGTTAAACTTCTTCTGTCTAAGCTCATTTCTTCCATCCTTTCCTGTTCCTAGCATTTGTCTCCATTTGTAATACTCTTGACTGTTTTATATTTTATACTGGGTATTCTTTTTGCAGTAGTGCCTAGTTTTCATTAGTATAATGTTTCCTTTCCAATTTCTTTTTATTTTTTTCTGTTTAGTCAGCTTCGCTAACCTTTTTTCATTAAACTAACCTTTTGTATCGTAGATTTCAGAAGGAAGAATTAGATATAATAGTGGATATAATTGTGGATTGGTCGAGGCTCTACCATGTGCGCATAGTCGGGCTTACCTATAACAAAGAAAATATGCGTTAGTGTCCGTCTTCATGAACTCTACTGATTAGTTAAATAATTATTCGATCAATCACCGAACACAAAGGGTTCAAACTCGCATTATGTCCTATCACTAATTTATCCATCAACCAGGCCTAGTACCTAGGAGTTTTACTTTATGGTACATGAGGGGATTAAACGCGCCACCATGACCCTTGTAGGACTACCCTCTAGCGTAAAGGGATTAAACTCGCATTACGCTACACATTCTACTAGTACTGAGGTGTGCAATGAACATGAAGGGCTGACTCGCGACATGCTCGCTCCAGCTACTAGAGCTTGACTCTATAGTCGAATCTGAGTGGTGCAATGGACAAAAGAGATTGAACACGCATTTGCCCGCTCCAGATACATTTGTCATGTGAGAACAAATTAATATTCAATCACTATCAAAGCTCAGATATTTTATATTCAATAAATTCAACAGATAAATAACAATCAATAATTACGTCATTAATATAGAGACATAAAACAATAAAAAAGAATACTCAGTGAAAAATCTCACCTGAATATCTTGCAGTTTAATCACCAACAAAATCAAAATCTCTAACACTAACAATAATTTCTCGGAACACTAAATAGAACCTCAATTTTGTAACACAGTCATCAACAGAACGCCTCGAATAATTTTTACTCAACTTGAGACCTTTTATAAAAGCCCAAAATTCATAATTAGATAGTAATCGTAAATCAACTCGTTTCCTTGGTGAGAAATATGAAAACGTCTAAGGTTCGTGACAATTAAGATGAACAGTCGGACACGCGTGCTTAAGTATTTCTTGGTTCGGCTTTCATAAGAGTATCGATAAATACATTTTAAAACAACAATTTTTGTCAGCTGTATTCCACTTATTTTTGTCGTGTCTACCCAGCCAATCCCTTTTGTTGAGGATTTGCACAACATGTTTGTTCCATAGTTTTTTTCCCTGACAACAGTGTTCAGTGTCAAGTATCGCCAACAGTTCCAGAATTCCCAACTTAGCCATAGTTTTTTGTCTAGAGTTCTTCCTAGAAACTTAGCTTCGTTTTTCCTTGAACTGATAAAAAAACTATTGAAGCCAATAAAATTAGAGCTGTTTATACAACAAGAATTTGAAGCAACTATTTTTTAGACGATTAGAAGATTATCCTCATAAAAAATAACTCCCTTCGGGAGTGAATATCGAAAAACAGAGAAACTGTTTGTTTGATGACAGAAAGTGAAAATTTCAAGTTGAAAACCTTTAAAAGTCACCGGAAAAGTCTCTTCAATTAAATCTACTGAATACAGAATATGGTTTGGCTTGTTTTGTAACAAATTAAATAGATTCTCGAGACACCGTTTGCTGGTGACGAAACGATAAACGTATGATAAGTAAAAGCTATAATTTCTTCCATATCCCATTTTCGAGTGTCAAGTTCATTGGATAATGACTGGCTTGATTATGAGGTCATTATGGCAATACATAGAACTTGTTCGAAGTCAGAAACAAAAATATTATTGGTTAAATTGTTTTCACTATCTACGATTTTATTCTGTTTGGTTGCATTTTACCGGGTGTACCTACTGGCCATATCTAAACTTCGGCATAAAAACTGTTAAAATAAAAGTTGCCTCGATGAAAACTCTTGTAGACTTGTAGGTCCACCGCTAGAGGGTATTGAAATTTAACAAAATTTTCCCGATTGCAGGGCATTTTAAATACACTAATAGGATCTTACACAAGACTCTGCATATTTTAAATCCACGAGCTTAGGTCAGTTTTTTTCAAATAGGAGAGGAAGAGTAAAAACGTTGTTATGGAAATCCGGTTCCACTTGATCGATCTTGGCAGACATGGTCTCGTTGAAAAGAGCTTCTTTCCACCTATGTAAAAGTTATACATTCAACGCATGATAATGATTGCTGTGCACATTAGAGGGGGTTATTTAATTTTTTTTAGAATTCCATTTCTTTTCATTCCAAATACAGGGAGTTTCATTGGGAAAAGGGCTAACTTTAACTGTAGATGGACATCACTTTGGTGGTTCCAAAAAAATCTGTTTCTTCAACATTTTCTTACCGAAAACCATTCTGTCTTATCAATTTCGCCCATTTAAGTCGGACCTTATAACTTCCGAATTACCCTGTATATTATTTTGAAATTTGGTACACGTAATAACCATTCCCTGGAAACTTCATCAACGTATCACCAAAAAGATAATCCAAGTCTGGCTTAAGAAAAAATTTCAAATCTCTTCTTTCCTAAAAACAACACCCTGTATATATTTTTTCAACCGCGCTTTATTATTGGAAAATGGGTAAGAAATTGAATCTACTCATTTGCCTTTCAGTTTTTCGCAGACAATTCGACTATCAAAATTTTACCGTCAGTTAACAATTGGAGAGTTTTTTTGAAAATTTTTAGCTTGAAATAAATTCTCCTCAATTTTATCCTAGAAATGTAATTGAATTTGTATGTTCACGAGTACATACCACTAAAAAATGTGATTAGGGCCGTACTAAGGACATACTCATTCAATATAATTCGAATATTTAGAACCCTGTGAAGGATATGTATGAATGAGGAAACTATGCACGTAGATTAACAAGAGTAAAATACAAAAAATACGTAAGCTCAGAAAACGGAAATATTTCATCAATTTCAATAATTGACATGAAAATATTAATATGAAAATGTAACATTGTCTCTGGATTATTCTTCATGATACTTTGATGGAATTTCAAGGTAATGGTTATTACGTGTACCCAATTTCAACATAATATACTGGTTAATTTGGAATTATGAGGTCCGATAAAAGTAGGCTAAATTGATAAAACTTTTTGTTATAAAGACACATTAAATAGGTTTGGTTTTTTGGAACCACCAAAATGATGTCTATCTACAGTGGAAACTAGACCCTCTCCCAATGAAACACCCTTTATGAGTATGATGTTTAAGTCATGGATTACAAAAGTAAACCAAAATAAGTATCAAACAGGAGAAAACCGCATTTCGATATATTTTTCATATTTCGCAATATCTTAAAAAAACTATAACTGGCAATTTTGTACTCTTGAAATTGATTTCTCTTATCCTTTTAATAGTTGTTTTGGCATCATTGTTGCCTATCTGGTAGAGGCCAACTAATTAATCAACATATTAATTGTCATGCGTCCAAGAGAATATTCTTCGAATCAGTAGCAAATCGTGTTTCAATGAGAATACATAAATTTCCGGTCTTAATTAACTTCGATTATAGAATAAACCACTTCCCTTCCACCCAATCCATCCCCAATCAGTGGAGAAACCCATGCAATGGTTGAGCCAGCGTGAAAGGTAGGTTTTTTTAGTTTCTAGTTATTGAAATTATTTCGTTACAGTCACTACCGGTGACGGCGTTAATGAAGTTCAAGTGGAAATTACACTACTATTTCTAGGGATAGATTAAAGACCATGTTTTTGCTACTAGGCTTACCAACAATATGATCGAGAGAACACAAAATGCCATTTAGAGTATTTTAATAGCAGGAATTGAGACTGCTATTCAATTTACTATCCAAAGAGTGAACGTTGCGCGACAGTTTGAACATTTTGGTCGTCACTTCCATAACAAAGTCCCCACTCCCTGGAACAAAATGATTTCTCATCGTTGGACGTTAATAAAAAAATTGAATAATTGATCTGGTATTTTTTCGACATTTTTGTTCACAAACCATTTTTTTTTGCATGGGAAACGTCAGGGTAAGGATGATACTTTACATCTTTTAAGTAAATTGAACCAATTAGCATCTAAAACCAAAAACCTTCCATCTCACCTGCTCGTCTACCAAAGAATACCTCCTCCCATAAGTACACCCTTTTCAATTTTCGCTATGGTCAATAAAGTGTATTTACAAATGAAAATCTAAGAAACATTTTCTGTTTTCAGCTATAGGAAGGCAGCGAAGGAACGTTCAGCATTAATGCATGATCAGCCCATGAAACAACTCGACGAGGCGGTATTTTGGTGTGAGTACGTAATTCGACACAAGGGAGCGCCACATTTACGTTCTGCAGCTTTAAATCTCCGATGGTATCAATTGTATTATCTTGATATTATCTTATTTATTTTTCTTATATTCACTGTAGTTTATACAATTTTCAAATGTTCATTGAAACTAATATTTAGGAAATTATTTAGACATGGAAATAAGGAAAAGAAAAATAATTGATTAAAGCATTAGATATTTCTATTAGATTTTCATTTTTAATTTATGTCTGGTGCACACAGGAAGAAAAAACTGGAGGACTAACTATAATATGTTGTTAGTTAACTAATCAGGTAAGAATATATGACAAAGTTGTTTGCTCCAAAAGATTAATATAGGATAAATTAACCTATCTGGTCTCACAATAGATCTCTCAACACTTTTACATGTTATATTTGTGATAGGATCTCCTCACCCAAGTAATGTTTGATTTAAAGAAACTCTGAAACTTAAAAGTTATATTTTCAAGCTACCGAAATTTGGAAATTAAAATATAGAGAGAGTTGTGGCTCAAATTCCTAGGAATAACCAAAAGAATAATAATTATACCACAAGAAACATACAGGAGATATGTTTTCACTGCTCAAAACTATACAAATCATATTTTCTCTTATAGAAAACTATAAAACCTATATTTTTGACATGTTTTGAAGTTTCCTAAAATTTATAGCGCGAATCCTTCTTTGATTCCCGCTTGATGTCTTCCAACCCAACCCAACCTTCACTATAAGGCAATTGTCAACTATCGTGAATTTCCGCTTGAAATATACTTGTGTTTTTTCCCAAGCTTTCAGAGTTTTTGGTTTCTGGCCCGTACACTCCTAACTCAGTTCCTTCCATTGGTTTTGAGCGGTCTGTGTACCACTGAATGGCATTCTCTCCATGTCTGGTAATGGAATTTGGATCCCATTCTTTCTTGTTGCTTAATTTCGTAACGAATTTTTTCGGAAAATTATACTTTTTCATCATACCATCTTGTGGCATGTCCTAGATTTTCTGATTTCTAAGAAGTGAGGTGGTTCTTTTTATTAATTTGAGAATCACTTCCATGGCTGCCGTTGGGCATATTCTTATTGCTCCTGTAATGCCTATAGAGGATAGTCTTCGAATTCTGGAGAGGCATTCCTTCTTCGTCAATAGGCTAGTTCTACTACTCTACGCAAAGGCTCCATGAGTGATAATTGGTCTCACTATGGCAGTGTACAATTTTTGAGTTACAACCCCAATATCTTCCTGTCACATTCCTGCACACCATTAGAGCCATTTTTACTTTGTATGCAATCTCCTCTTCGTGTTTCTTCCACAGGAGTTTACTGTCTAGAGTCAAACCTAGATACTTGACGTCTTGCCGCCTCGCTCCCATGAAGTTTATTGGTTTTGAGCTTGATTTTTCTTTTCTCAGTGGAGGCTATTAAAATTGTTTTGGTCGGGTTGATGTTAAGTCCCACTTGCCTACACCAGCTACTTGTATAGTTCTGACCCTTTTGTACAATTCCACAAACGTTGTTTTAGAATTTTCCCCTGGCTGCTATGATAATATCATCGGCACATCCTTGGCAGAATAATCCGAGTTCAGTCACACCACACGTCAACCGACAGGATCCACATTAATGGGGTTGCTACTCCTCCCTGTGGATTTCCTCTGGTTGTACAGATGGAGACAATGTCTTTGCTCGTCCTTGTCTCTGCTACTCTAGTGGTGAGCAGTTCCGACATCCATTTGAATGTTGTGCTTTCTACACCCCTTCTACTTAATGCTCTTTTGATAGCCTCATGATGGGTATTGTCAAAAGCTCCTTCTATATCCAAAAATGCGCATACTACGGTTTCTTGGTTGTCTGGAGCACCTAGGATATCCTCCGTCAGTTGTACCAGTGAAGTCTCCGTAGATCTGCCTGCCCGGTAAGCATGCTAATGCGGGTGGAGAGGTAGTAGCGGCAATTATGTCCGTTAACAGAACCGTTCAAAAAGAATGTGGCTGCATCACTGAATACCAAAAAATCTAAGAAATCATTTTGCATCCTAATTTTCTCTGACACTCGAGAAATACCATGATTTCTTGCCAATGCAGTTGCAGATGTCTTAGGGTTTTCCTGAGGATCTGAAGTTTCGCCTTCATTAGTTGCACTTTTCGGTTTACCAGACCTGGGAATATCCTTTACTCTACCAGTTTCATTTGAATTTTTTCCAGCAACGCTGTATATTTCTGTTCACGAGCTGAAAATGGTACATTTCAGTGAATTCAATTGTCAACAGCATAATTCTTACAAGATTTACCCCATATGAAATTTTAAATGCTATTGCAGCTGAATCATTGTGCTTATCGTCAAAGAGTCAGACAAAATATAATATTGTTGCAAAAATTTATTAAGAAAATCTCTAACTAAATCGTGAACAAAATATAGTATTCTACCTGCAAAAATGTTCATTATTCACTCGAATGATCCTCCTCGTGAATTATAGCAAACATTATGAATTGGTGAAATAATGTCCTTTTATTTAAATCGATATATAACTAACCAAGCATATCACTCTTCATACTTTCTACAGATATATCTTTGAAGTTTTTAATTGGCGTCTTTTGAATAAAACAATTAACAAAGCTTGCTGTATGACCTCGATCGGATAATTCCTTCATTAATCTAATCCCCATTCTAAAATGACTTTGACCGCAATTTGGAAATATACCCAATATTTTGTATCCTTCGGTAACAGCTGACAAGTACAAAATTATAATAAACGATATAGTGCACCACATTTTGGTACTACGCTTAGTGAAGACAAACAGTTATTGTTCGAATAACAAGTTAAATAAGAATATTTATCGGTACATAACAAATTGTATATGCAATCTATATCGTTAACCGTTTCAATAGAGAATTACCCATTTGCGTCATAGGTGACGCTTCAGGTACGCCATGATCAGTTGCAAAATTTATGGAAAAGGAAGCTGAAAGTGGGACACAAATTCGTCAAATTCACCGGTAAAATATTGCCTAAAATTTTACTTGATACTAATAGCACCTAGGTATTAAACACAGTTGCTTCATATATCATATAACACTGCAAAATATGCAAATTTGTTTTATTAGACAATAGCAGTTTTTTTTAAATTTATAATTGTTGTGATTATGTAAAAACTCCAATATATCTGCATATCTTAGGCAGCGAACAATAAAAGCCAATGGTGTGTCCTAGGGTACATATGGTAAAATTAGATAGATGAGCATCAACATCTTTTGGAGTCCTCATAAGATAAGACCACGCAGGAAGCATGTTCAAGATAGTTTACAACATGGAGAACTGGAAAAAAGAAAATTTATATACAGAGCATTCCAATGAAAACTACCCACTCCACATAATTCTGAAGGCGTAAATTTAATGAAAAAATGAAAAAACGCGTCAAAAATCATATAAAGGGGGACGTCTTTTTGCTCATATGTAGACGTTATAACTTAAACCCCCTTCCTCTATAGTCACCACTCCCAATTTTTCAAATGGATGACCCTATACATTATTGCATTGTTGGATTCTCCTCTACAAGAGGATTACAATTATGTATAATACATTAGTGAAAAGTCAATCAGTTGGGGGTTACGGATAATTTCAATGTAAACTATGCCTTCACTGAGATACTAACTCTACTCAATTAAGTTAACGATGTTTTGCTTGAGGACAAAAATCTAGCGACCGGAAAACTGGTGTTTGACGTTTTTTAAATAGAGTGTCAAGTAGGTAGCTCAGTTTTCGTTCGAATATCAACCTTTACAAGTACATATCTGCCGTAAAAATGATGCATATTCTGAAAGATAGAATTGAAATTGTAGGATTATACTATGAAAACAATAAATCTGCGAGAGCCACAGCTAGACAGTTTAATGCTGCTCATCCCGGAAGAACTGCCGCACATAAGTACGTAATTGAATTAATGCAAACAAATTTTGAACTAGGATCAGTTGTCAATAAAGAACACCAAACACAACGAGTCGTTAACAACGGGGTTATGGAAGTTGCCGTTTTAGGACAACTTACGTTAGAAGAGCAGCAGTCAATATCACAAATTTCTAGTGCAGTGGGTGTTCCCCGCAGCAGTGTTTTCAGAATTTTACATAAACACAAATTCCATCCTTACAAAATTAAATTAGTCCAAGAGCTACACTAAGACGATTTTGACCGGCGTCTACAGTTTTGTGAATTGATAAGTGAACTACTGCACGACTGCATACACCACAAAAATTTAGAATCTGGTATGGCATTTTTAGTGACCATATTTCATTGAGAGAAACTTAATTGGTGAGTCTTATCTTCAATTACTCAGAGAAGCTATTGATCCCGAGATAGCACGAATACTATAAAATGATGATATGATGTCAGAAGCTTTTCTAGCGTTTCGTCAAGATGGGGCACCTCCACATTACGCTCTCGATGTAAGACGGTTTTTAAACGAATCATTTCCTGCTCGGTGGATAGGTAGACGAGGCCCAATGTTGGAATGGCCACCTAGGTCACCCAGTTAAACCCGCACAGAATTTTTTCTAAGGAGATATCTGAAAGCCAAAATGTATGCCACTCAGCCAGCATCTATAGATGATTTACGTCAGCGAATTATCGAAGAATGTCGACAAATAACCCAGAAATGTTACATAATGTTCGAAACTCATTTGAGGCTTGATTGTATCACTGTATGGAAACAATTTGAGCACCTTATAAAACAATTTAGTATTGTTATGCTGATTTGTTACGAATTAAAATGTTACTAATAGTAAATTGGAATTATCCCAACTAATTTATTTTTCACTTATGTATCATACATTTTTGTAATCCTCTTATAGAGGGGAATCCAACAATGCAATAATGTATAAGGTGTTCCATGTAAAAAATTAGGAGTGGTGACCATAGGGGGAGGGGGTTAAAGTTATAATTTCTACATATGAGCAAAAAGATGTCCCGCTTTATATGATATTTGACGTGTTTTTAAATTTTATCATAAAAGTGACGCCTTCGGAAATATGTGGGGTGGATAGTTTTCATTGAAATGCATTGTGGAAAAGAGAACTCCCACGTCGAAATAATTGAATTTGATTTCACCATTTGCAATATTCCTCCCTTCAGACCACATACTCTTAAAGATTTGGGCGGCACCACCTACTTCCTTGTTGCCATGTCTATTGTCGATTTTGCGACGCCGCAAAAGGGTTCCGGTCCTATGGACGGTATTGATTTGCTTTGCCTGGTCATTTCATTCGCCTTATGACCTACTTTTCCAGGCACTCATGCCTCTGTGACCCTGCAACGGTCTCCGGGGGCGTTTGAGGCACCTATACGCGCTCATACCACATACTTAGAATTGACCTCTATGGAATCAAGTGCTTTCAGTACAGCTTGCCATTTAAAGTCTTATATCTTATTGTTGGGAAGAATAAATCATTCAATTTGATTACACCATTTGCAGTAGTCCTCTCAACAGACTATACTCTTCATTCGAAAAACAGAATCATCAGCATATCGGTCTCTTGGGCTTATTGTTAGAAATGCGAGATATATCAGTAACATTAATATATTGAACATTTTATTTTCTACATTTGTAAGTTCGCATTTAGAATAATCTCTTCTGTCTTGTTTGGAGCCCGAATTATAATATCCATATTTCTGCTCTAGAACGAGTGCTGAGAAGATACTATTAGTAGGTTCTTATAATTTAGGCGGTCTTTATCCTATCAGAGCATTTTTATACTCGTTTTTCGTGAATTATCACATAGAGTAAAGAGAGCATACATCAATTTCCACCAATGAATCATATAACCACAGACTACTCTTCGATTGAGATAAATTTGGATATGTTCTGCAAAACTGTCACAAATTAGAAAAGAGGGTAGTCTGCAGCAATGACTAATGCCTTGAATTCAGTCTATAAATGTTCAATAAATATTGAGTAGCACTATCTACCATCTACCTTCCTGTTTTTGTCAAAGTTTCACATAATTGATGGGCACATGAAAATCAGGGTAATAACAATGAACTCTCCCGATAGTTATGTGCATCTCCAAGCTTTTGTATATAATTCTACGAAGCTGCCTCGGCTATCATCTGATTTATCTAGGAAGACATTTATTATTTTCTTCTGTTATAACTTTCACTACAAAGAAACATCACTTGATTTGTATAACGATGTATCGGCGCTCTAGATTGTACACATGTTAGGATAATATCTCCAGGTAAAATCCACTTATAAAATAACAAATGTTTCTTTATTTTGATTAATTTGTTTTTATAACTTGAAGATGGTGAAGGTGATGAAATTTTTCTCATATGCTACATTAGAAATTCGAAATATAGTTACCAGATGGACAGGCAGCAGCCATGACCAAACTAATTTAATAACAGCAGATTGCTGGAAGATAGAGGTAAATTGGCGATAGTGGTTATGCATTGTTGTCATGTCTGTTTACACCATTGCAAGAATATGGTACAGTGCCTGAATGGCAATTCAGTGAGTCGGTAATTAAACCCGCAATACTGTGGAAAGGTAGTATCGAGTATGGGAAAATGATTTCCAGTTTTGTCATTGGGAATGAAATTTGATATAGATTCAGCTATGTGCATTACATATGCCACCGTTGCATTTGCAGATTAATCGAAAACAGATTAACCCCCCTAACAATAAAAATAAGAAAAAACAACCAAAAGAAGATCATGAGAGTATTGCAAATACCGAATCATCACATGAACCATGTGATTGAGAATACAATTCTGGTTGTTCATATATGTCACAACACTCCCAACAATTTGATCATCCATCTAAATACTCTTCAATCTAATTCAATGGTTTCACCCTCGCATAGAGAAAATAGGAAATGCTCCCTAGGGTCTAACGAGCTCTAATTGGATGCAAATTAGACTACCGAAGAATACTCTATATGACGGCTTGTAATTATTTTCTTAAATTTCCATCCAAAATACTTCACCCCGACGGTGTCTCGGAGCTTTCAGATCGAAGCATCTGAACCCACCCTTCATTCAAGACATCAAAGATTACTTATGTCCTACTTTTCCAGAATATATGCTAATCACAACAACCCCGCAGCTGAGTTAATTAAAACCTCCGTTCCTTTCCAACAAGTAAATTCACAACCTTTCACTCTGCCCAACAAATGGTTAAGCCACTACTTATTGAAAGATATTAACCTCACAGTCACCACTCTTGCAATGATCCCTCTTTGGACCAAAGTACTACCAAATTTTAACACCAGCCTGCTCAAATACAACAAGCTAGACGCACCCAGTTCCAAAAATACGCCAGAGATTTTTTGCAGACACAACACTTCGATAAAGTTTTTTTCACTGGTGCTTCCAAAGACGAGGTTGGTGTAGGATATGCCGTCTACCTTTCAACTACAACAACCACTCGATTATCCACCATCTGCTGCATACACACTGCAGAGTTATACGCAATACACCAAGCTGTAAGATTCACAACAGAAGATAGCTCGATCATAGCCATCTATACAGACTACCTATCATCGATCCACAGCATCAAAAACATCTGAACGAAATATCCGGTATCAGAAACATTAAAATTCAAAACTTCTCTCACAAACTCAACAGTAGTGGAATAAATCAAATGGAATAAAAAAAATTGTGAGGTACACACATATACCAATTCTCACCCGCCCCTTTCAGAATGCATTGAAAGCAATGCATTTCGAAAAGCGCTTCCTCCATCCCCCATATCGTCTCGATGGGACCTCATTCATCACTGCTTGGTTCTTCCATAATCCTTTCCAGGTGATGTAGAGTAGTCTGGCGGTCATCTTATTCTCTTTAGGGAAGTGCTGAGTACGTTTCTCCTGCTGGTCCCCTTGAATTTCTGGCACTCAGTGTGTGTGTTTGTAGCCTCTAGAAGGGTAAATCCTCAACCGACGTACTGCGACTAAAGAGGATGAAGAGGATTACTGGATGGAAACCCTGCCGATCTTTCCATCGACATGCTCCCTTGATCATGGATAACTGTTATTTCCTTATCCATCTGGTGTAGTTCGTGGGTTCCTTTGCTTGGACGTTTGGGTGGGTCCTTATTGAGTAATATGATGGCTCTGATATGATGTATTTTCAGGTCCAGGTTGAATCTTCTTCCGATAAGTCTGACTAGTCATCCTCTTGCTTAATCTACTGCGTGGATGACGTGGTTCATGGAGGTCATGGTTTCTATGAAGACAGAATGATCATTTCAAACGGTCCCAGTATTGGGATCTTGGAAACGATAAGATATACAAAACCGGTTTCCGAGATCCCAATACTGGGTCCATTTGAAATAACCCTCCTGTATGTTGTTTTTACGATTCTTTGTTTCTTGAAGTAAACTTCCTTGTCCATTTCCTCGTTGATCTTCATCTTCCAAGTTGTACATCAATGGTCGATTTGGTCCTCAGCTTGTTACTGTCTCGTCGTTAGTATAGTTGGTTGGGTGCTTCTGGTCGCTATGTCGGTGTTGTCTGCGTAGAGGGTCAATATCGTGTTGTCCGTCTTGGGGAGGTTCACCGTGTTGATGCTGTAGAGTGCTAATGCTGAACTTTTCCCTGCTATTCCTGGTCGTGGTAGATGTTTCAGGGCCTTGTTTGTGATGCTGCCTTTTTCCGATGCCTTCTTGGTTGCTCTTCCATGGACTTTTTCAGGGGTTGTGTATCCTAGATACCTGTTGTCTTTTTCGTGGTTTTCTGGTTGTTCACATCTTCGTCAACCTGGTCAGAGGAGGTCATGTCTTCTTTTGGAAGTCCATTGTGTATTTGTGCCAGTCCTTTGTCTCTGTGTATTATTGGTATTGGTGTCCCATCTTTTCTTATGGTTTTTGCTAAATTCCATATCCCTGGTGTGTTTGGGTCCAGTTCATTCTATTGATTGTCTTGGTGCTTAGATCTGTGTTGCCTGAAGTGCTTCTTTACTTCTTCTACTTATCTTCTAGTTTTTGTGTCCTGTTGGTTCGTCTCCTTGTTCTGTTTTCCATCCTGGTGAGTTCCTCCAATTTTTTATGTTGGTGAACCTTTTGTTTAGTTCATTGGTGTTATTGATGAATGGGACTGATCCTATCGGCTGGCCCCCTCTTGTTTTGAATCTACCCCAGTTGGTCTTCTTGACTTGCTTTTTCTGTCAGCGATACTTGTTAGCTTCCTGGGTATCTACAAAATTTCTGTTAGTACATCACCATGCATAGTACAAAACATAAACCTACATCAACTACATATTATTTGATTCTTGCTTGCATGAACTTCGCTTTCAATGACTGCTGGTTCAATGTTACCATCAAAAAGTATTTGTTTTACATAACCACTTTCAAATGAATTCCCATCTCTTCATTTTCGAACTACCCTATTATCATAGAAAATTTAATTGGGTGATTTGTTGCCTTTTTATAAAAGATTGATTGTGTTATAAAATATAAAAATATTCTAAAATTAGGAAAGATTTTGAAATTATTGTGAATATATCTTGTTCATACCTTTTTGGTATTATGGTAGCATCTAAAATTAAACAATTCTTCATCTCAATCTACATATGATTCATCATCAGTGGTACAACTTTCATCACCAGTATCAATGATGATTGGAGCAATTTCCAATTTTTCTAATATCCTTTTTCTGTTGCACTAACTGTTAATTTCTTTTTCGCTATGCTGTATAGACTTTTTCCACACATCTTGATTAACAATGTGTAGGGCTTCTGACCACATTGTTTCGATATAGTGGACTATATTAAATTAAATCACCCGCTAGTTTAACTAACACTTAAAATTGAATTACAAAAAAAATGTGTGAATGAACAATACAAAATTTAACGAATACAAAACGAAAAAGTGTGGCTTTGCCGACAATCTAATAATATCTGTCTCTTTGTTTGAATTTGCAAAAAGGGTGCACTTCAAGCGTTGCCAGACTTCACCGTTGTTCCGACATCTTACGACACAAATTTCTCCATGCTTCCCACCTTGAACGGTTCAAAATCGTTCGAAAACACTGAACAAATTTAAAAGTCAAAAATACATAGAAATTGTTTTAAAAACACATGAAAAACTAAATGTCTACGATACTGTCTCTGCTAGAGGTAGTGGGCAACATTTTGTGACACCTCTTTTATAGGTGCCATGGGAGGTTTTTACTGAAACCACTCGAACTATCCCGTCACTGCCTGGATGAGTGGCTACAATTCTTCCCAGATTCCAGTTGCTGGGAGGTAAGTTATCGGCCTTTAAAAGCACCAAGGTTCCAATTGTAAGAGGTGAACCACTGATTTTCCACTTCTTTCGCTGCTGGAGTTCTTTGTGGTGAACATTCAAAGATTGTATGTCTTTTTTGAACTCTTAAAATGGAGACGGCAAATCGGAAAATTTCACACGATTGAATTCTTTGAATAAAAATTCTGGACCCTCAAACCAGATGTGGTTTTCATGTAATTGAGATGGCAATATCTCTCTACTTCCTATATTTGCAGGGTTTTCTGAAGTATTCACATAATACCAATCCTCTATATCAGTACTACGTTTGCAGGGTTTGTGTGAATCCAATGCAACACTATCTGCGAATCACACCAATAAAAGGCTTGGAAATTGAAAGTGACTGCTTGTAACACAGTTTTCATTAACTTGGCTAGCAAAACGCTTCCACACAATTCCAATCGAGGGATTGTAAGAATTTTGACTGGTGCCACCTTAGTCTTGGCACATAATAATTTTACATTAATATTACCTTGGTTATCTATACATCTAACATAAATTGCTGCACAATATGCTTGATTCGAAGCATCACTAAAGCCATGAAGTTCAGTTACTACTAAATTATTTAAAAGGACAAATCTTGGTATTTGCAATTTGTTAAAACAAATAATAGTTTCTTGAAAATGGTTCCATTTAGATGCTAGTTCTGAAGGAACTTGATCATCCAGAGATCGGAGACCAGATATCCTGGATCATAATTTTAACTAAAATAATACAACAACTTAATAACCCCAAGGGGTCATAGATTCTTGCAATAGAAGAAAGCTCAGATCTTTCAGTTGCATTTGAATGAATTATTTGTTCCACGTGGAAAGTCAATGAATCTAAGTTGTATAACCACTGAACACCTAAAATTTTGATATAATCGTTATCCCCTAAATTTAGTACACTGAGTGCATCTGACGTATCTTCAAAATTGTTAAGAAGCTCTTTGGCATTGGAAGAACATTTCCTCAATTTGAAACCTGCAGATTTTAAAATGGTATAAACCTGGGTACAAATATCAATAGCTTCCTTTGTACAAGAAAATCCTGTAATCAAATCATCTACGTAAAAGTCGCGTAGGATAATCTTGCAAGCATCTGAGTAAATAGCTTCGTTATCGTAGGCCAGTTGTTGAATGCAACGCATGGCCAAAAATGGTGCACTAGCTGTGCCGTATTTAAAGTGTAACTTGAAATTGGAAGTGAAGTATCATTTCTCTACAATAACTGTTGCATTGGTCTATCATCTGGATGCAAAAGTACCATTCTGTACATTTTGTTGATGTCAGAACTAACAACAACTGGATGTTGTCTAAATCGAATTAAAATGTTCAAAATATCATTTTGAATTGCTGGACCTGAAAATTGCATATCGTTTAGTGAACTATCATTACTAGTTATTATTATTATTCATTATTATTATTTCCAATTCAAGTGTACTCTTGCTCAGCTTTTGCTGGTAATGTTCACCTATCCCGAGCGTTTGTAAACGCAAATGGGATTAGGCACAGCAGTTACATATTTAGAAATTTACGGACAGTGTGACAAGTATTCAAAATTGCAGCCTTCTGCAGATCGATGTATGTGTTTTTGTGAAGACCTAGTTTGGTGAGGCTGTCTTGTAGAGTTTTGGGGATTAGTCCCGTAGATGAAACGATGACCGGCACCACCTCTACCCTCTCTGCATGCCACATCTGTCCTACCTCAATTGCAAGATCGGTGTATTTTGCAATTTTCTCGTTGTATTTGTCTAACATATTGTTGTTATTGGGTACAGCAACATCCACTAGAAGAACCGAGTTAGCTTTTTTATCCACAACTACAATATTAGGCCGGTTATTCGTCACCCGTCTATCGGTGATAATTGACCTATCGTAGTATAGTCTAAAATCAGCATTCTCTAGAACTGCATGAAGATGGTACTTGTAATAAGGCGTGTAAGTGTTAACTAATCCAAATTTGTTGGCCAACTTCTGATGAATGATGTTGCACAGTTGGTTGTGCCTGCGTAGGTAATCAATGTTAGCTATGGCTGAACATCCCGACGTAATGTGTTGTATCGTCTCTGTTGTTTGTTGACACCTTCTGCACTTGTCCGACACGATGTTTGGATCTCTGATAACAAATTTCTTGTAATTGTTGGTATTAATAACTTGGTCTTGGATCGCCATCATAAATCCTTCTGTTTCTGGAAACAATGTTCCATCAGAGAGCCACTTATTTGATGCTTCCTTGTCGATATATGGTTGATTGAGGTCGTGATGATGTCGACCATGAAGCGCTTTCTGGGCCCACTCCGCCTGTTTGTCAGAGTCTGTAACGATTTCAAGTTTATTATCAGGGTTTACAAGATCTAAGGGGGAATAGTTTTTATCTGCTTTCGCGACCAGCTCATGCAATTTAGATGTTTGAGCCTTGCCAATGAAGAACTGTTGGAGTTTAGATATTTGTTTGTAATGTAAATTAACTATGTCCGTTAGAGCTCTCCCTCCCTCTTTTCTTGGTAGTGTGGTCCTAATAACTGATGATGTCGGGTGGTGACATTTGTGTTTGGTCATCATGGTTCGCGTTGTTCTTTGAATATCTTCCAGTTCTGTTTTTGTCCACTTCAGAATTCCAAATGAGTATGTCAGGACCGGTATGGCGTAGGTGTTAATTGCTTTGGCAAGATTTCCTGCGTTCAACTGGGATTTCAATAAAGCAGTTATCCTTTGAGTAAACTGTCCTCGAATTTTGGTTTTTGCTTGCTTCTGGTCTAGTAGCTTAGCTTGCTGAAATCCTAGATATTTGTAGGTTTCACCATTTTGCATGGCATTTATAATGTTCCCATTAGGTAGTAACACATCTCCGTTAACGATTTTACCCTTCTCGATATTCAAGGTTTTGCACTTGTCTAATCCAAATCCCATTTGTATATCACTGGAAAAATTTTCAGTGATATTAAGTAAATGTTGAATTTGACGCTGGTTTGATGCGTATATTTTGATGTCATCCATATATAAAAGGTGGGAAACAGTGCAGCTAGTGTTCCTGTTGGCTTTGATTTTAAAGCCGTAATCCGTATCGTTAAGTAGCTTGGAAAGTGGATTCATTGCCAAACAAAACCAAAGTGGACTCAGGGAGTCGCCCTGGAAGATCCCCCTACGGATAGAAATCTCATCAGTTTCGAGGTATTGACCATTTATTTGTAAATGAAGGTTCGTTCGCCAGTGCTTCATCGATGATTCAAGAAAAGTAACAAGAATGGGGTGTACTTTGTAAATTTGCAAAACTTTAACAAGCCAGGAATGTGGAACGCTATCAAATGCTTTCCTATAATCTACGAAAGCCGTGTATATGTTGCGCTGTTCCTTCTGCGCCTGTTTTAGTATTACCGAATCGATGATGAGTTGTTCTTTGCAGCCTTGGTGATCTCGTCTGCACCCTTTCTGTTCTTCCGACAAGATGTTGTTGTGATCCGCATGTCTGTAAATACGGTTAGTAATGCAAGACGTTAATATTTTATATATAGTTGGAAGGCATGTTATAGGTCTATACTGCGTAGGATCGTGAGTTTGATGCGTTTTGGGAAGCAGTGTCAGAAATGGTGGTGTATCTTCTGGATGTTGCAGAATATGTGTAAATGATCTTGCTATTGCTTCATGCAGACTGTCAAACTTCTTATACCAGAAGTTTTGGACATTGTCAACTCCTGGTGTCTTCCAACTACTGGTGCTCTTTATAGCTTCGGTTACCTCGCTTGTTGTCAAGTTAACGAAAGGCATTGGTTCAATGTTTATTTTTTCCTCCTCAGTTCTTATCCAGTGAGCGTTGGATTTATGTTCGATAGGGTTCGACCATAAAGAAGACCAGTACTCCGTTAGCTCATCTTTATTTGGAAGACTTTGGTTGTGGTTGTTTACTGTACCGCTTAGTTGCCTGTAAAATAACTTCTGATTGTTATTGAATAAGTAGTTTTGTTGTTTCCTTTTCGTGCACTTGACATATCGTGACAAACGTTTGGATTTTGCCTTTAACTTTTGCCTGAGTAAATCCATATATTCACATACATGTTGTTTATGTTGTGGGTGACCTGTAAAAGTTTTGATTTTATTATTATTATTATTATTATTATTATTATTATTTCCAATTCAAGTGTACTCTTGCTCAGCTTTTGCTGGTAATGTTCACCTATCCCGAGCGTTTGTAAACGCAAATGGGATTAGGCACAGCAGTTACATATTTAGAAATTTACGGACAGTGTGACAAATATTCAAAATTGCAGCCTTCTGCAGATCGATGTATGTGTTTTTGTGAAGACCTAGTTTGGTGAGGCTGTCTTGTAGAGTTTTGGGGATTAGTCCCGTAGATGAAACAATGACCGGCACCACCTCTACTTTCTCTGCCTGCCAAATCTGTCCTACCTCAATTGCAAGATCGGTGTATTTTGCAATTTTTTCGTTGTATTTGTCTAAAATATTGTTGTTATTGGGTACAGCAACATCCACCAGGAGAACCGAGTTAGCTTTTTTATCCACAACCACAATATCAGGTCGGTTATTCGTCACCCGTCTATCGGTGATAATTGACCTATCGTAGTATACTCTAAAATCAGCATTCTCTAGAACTGCATGCGGATGGTACTTGTAATAAGGCGTGTAGGTGTTAATTAATCCAAATTTGTTGGCCAACTTCTGATGAATGATGTTGCACAGTTGATTGTGCCTGCGTAGGTAATCAATGTTAGCTATGGCTGAACATCCCGACGTAATGTGTTGTATCGTCTCTGTTGTTTGTTGAAACCTTCTGCACTTGTCCGACACGATGTTTGGATCTCTTATAACAAATTTCTTGTAATTATTAGTATTAATTACTTGGTCTTGGATCGCCGTCATAAATCCCTCTGTTTCTGGAAACAATGTTCCATCAGAGAGCCACTTATTTGATGCTTCCTTGTCGATATATGGTTGATTGAGGTCGTGATGATGTCGACCATGGAGCGCTTTCTGGGCCCACTCTGCCTGTTTGTCAGAGTCTGTAACGATTTCAAGTTTATTATCAGGGTTTACAAGATCTAAGGGGGAATAGTTTTTATCTGCTTTCGCGACCAGCTCATGCAATTTAGATGTTTGAGCCTTGCCAATGAAGACTTTTTTGAGTCGGGATATTTGTTTGTAATGTAAATTAACTATGTCCGTTAGAGCTCTCCCTCCCTCTTTTCTTGGTAGTGTGGTCCTAATAACTGATGATGTCGGGTGGTGACATTTGTGTTTGGTCATCATGGTTCGCGTTGTTCTTTGAATATCTTCCAGTTCTGTTTTTGTCCACTTCAGAATTCCAAATGAGTATGTCAGGACCGGTATGGCGTAGGTGTTAATTGCTTTGGCAAGATTTCCTGCGTTCAACTGGGATTTCAATAAAGCAGTTATCCTTTGAGTGAACTGTCCTCGAATTTTGGTTTTTGCTTGCTTCTGGTCTAGTAGCTTAGCTTGCTGAAATCCTAGATATTTGTAGGTTTCACCATTTTGCATGGCATTTATAATGTTCCCATTAGGTAGTAACACATCTCCGTTAACGATTTTACCCTTCTCGATATTCAAGGTTTTGCACTTGTCTAATCCAAATCCCATTTGTATATCACTGGAAAATTTTTCAGTGATATTAAGTAAATGTTGAATTTGACGCTGGTTTGATGCGTATATTTTGATGTCATCCATGTATAAGAGGTGGGACACAGTGCAGCTAGTGTTCCTGTTGGCTTTGATTTTAAAGCCGTAATCCGTATTGTTAAGTAGATTGGAGAGTGGATTCATTGCCAAACAAAACCAAAGTGGACTCAGGGAGTCGCCCTGGAAGATCCCCCTACGGATAGAAATTTCATCAGTTTCGAGGTATTGACCATTTATATTTAAATGAAGGTTCGTTCGCCAGTGCTTCATCGATGATTCAAGAAAAGTAACAAGAGTGGGGTGTACTTTGTAAATTTGCAAACTTTAACAAGCCAGGAATGTGGAACGCTATCAAATGCTTTCCTATAATCTACGAAAGCTGTGTAGATGTTGCGCTGTTCCTTCTGCGCCTGTTTTAGTATTACCGAATCGATAATGAGTTGTTCTTTGCAGCCTTGGTGATCTCGTCTGCACCCTTTCTGTTCTTCCGACAAGATGTTGTTTTGATCGGCATGTCTGTAAATACGGTTAGTAATGCAAGACGTTAATATTTTATATATAGTTGGAAGGCATGTTATAGGTCTATACTGCGTAGGATCGTGAGTTTGATGCGTTTTGGGAAGAAAGTGGGTCGAACCCAGTGTCAGAAATAATGGTGTATCTTCTGGATGTTGCAGAATATGTGTAAATGATCTTGCCATTGCTTCATACAGACTGTCAAACTTCTTATACCAGAAGTTTTGGACATGATCAACTCCTGGTGTCTTCCAATTACTGGTGCTCTTTATAGCTTCGGTTACCTCGCTTGTTGTCAAGTTAACGAAAGGCATTGGTTCAATGTTTATTTTTTCCTCCTCAGTTCTTATCCAGTGAGCGTTGGATTTATGTTCGATAGGGTTCGACCATAAAGAAGACCAGTACTCCGTTAGCTCATCTTCATTTGGAAGACTTTGGTTGTGATTGTTTACTGTACCGCTTAGTTGCCTGTAAAATAACTTCTGATTGTTATTGAATAAGTAGTTTTGTTGTTTCCTTTTCGTGCACTTGACATATCGTGACAAACGTTTGGATTTTGCCTTCAACTTTTGCCTGAGTAAATCCATATATTCACATACATGTTGTTTATGTTGTGGGTGACTTGTAAAAGTTTTGATTTTTCGATAGATCTTTCTCACTCTGTTTGTTAAGCGCCTAGACGGTTTCAAGTTGTTTTTAAACTCTGTTAGCTGCCCCAATTCCCTTCTGATGTCATCAATGGACTTTTCCAGCCGGCGTTGCCACCAAGGCTTGAGCTGTTTGTAGTCTTCACCCCGATTGTTCTTTGGGGATTGGATTTGTTGATTGTGACTTCGAAGCACTGCTACCGCTCCACAATAGATGAGAGTGTGAAGTTGTTCCAGCGCTTCGCAGTCTTTAGCATGGTTCTGCAGTAGTAAGTTCACAGCTGCTAGTATGCTGTTAGTGCTCTTATTGGTTCGAAGCTTGGGTAGTTTTGGCCGGTGTATTGGGTTGGAGCCATTAAATTCCGCTAGTGCTTTACAAAGTTCGGTATAATAGTCATTATCGGTGGTTTTGTCGCAATCATTGTTTATTTCCTCAACGCCATTGTGGTCTCCTTGTGCATTCTCCGATTTATGTGTATCCTGATCGGTAATTATGTCATTCTCTCCATCTTGAAGGTCAAAAAGGACTTCACCTCGAATTTGTTGCAACGTCGGACCGGGTAGTAGATTGTTTCTCACAATACTTCGACGTTGGTCAGCAATACGCTGTTCCGTGAGATGGTGAAATTCTGGAAAATGTTCAACGAATGCACGGTGGAGGGCGTATCTGTATGTCGTCATATCAGTTTCCATATTCGTGATTTTAAAGTAGGAGCGCATAATGAATGAGTTTAGCTCGATAGTCCACTTCATGCGCTTCCTGGGCTTTCCGGCTTTTGTGGTCGTAGATGTGCCGACTTGCGTCACTCCAGAAACATCAGAAGCCGGTGGCGGAGGATCGATGTTGTTTTCCCCCTGAGTGTGGTTCGCAGTAGCCCTACTCGGTGTCACGCTGCGCCTACCGCTAACCGAGGAAGAAGGTAAATCATTTTTCGAACAAGCCCTTCTAGCACCAACTTGAACGCGACAAGAGTTTAAGGTGTTGCAATGTCGATTCACCTGACGATTCCTGAGATTCAAGGTACCGGAATTTACACTCGAATTATTGCCTCCCCCAGAATCCGTGGAGCAGACAGCCGATGTACTAGGTACACAAGCAGTGTGGGATTCTGAGCATTCAGCTCTACCCACCTGGGGTAATCTTGTTTTACAATTCGACATCGTGATTGTCGCATTTTAGACCTACTGCCAGGTGCTGATTCAGCCGCTCCTTACATGGAGAACAGACGCTGTTGGAGTACCGCTCCTTACATGGAGACCGTCGTGTCCTGAAACTAACTGGTTTTCGTTCGCTCCGAGGTATTTAATTTCCTCGATACCTTCTATATCTAAAAGGCATTCCCCTATCCACCACCTGGGGAAGCGCTCGATAGGGGACCAGCACCCCCACGGGTTATTATTATTATTAATTCCAACTCAAGTGTACTCTTGCTCAGCTCTTGCTGGTAATGTTCACCTATCCCGAGCGTGTGTAAACGCAAATGGGATTAGGCACAGCAGTTACATATTTAGAAATTTACGGACAGTGTGACAAGTATTCAAAATTGCAGCCTTCTGCAGATCGATGTATGTGTTTTTGTGAAGACCTAGTTTGGTGAGGCTGTCTTGTAGAGTTTTGGGGATTAGTCCCGTAGATGAAACAATGACCGGCACCACCTCTACTTTCTCTGCCTGCCACATGTGACCTACCTCAATTGCAAGATCGGTGTATTTTGCAATTTTCTCGTTGTATTTGTCTAAAATATTATTGTTATTGGGTACAGCAACATCCACTAGGAGAACCGAGTTAGCGTTTTTATCCACAACCACAATATCAGGCCGGTTATTCGTCACCCGTCTATCGGTGATAATTGACCTATCGTAGTATAGTCTAAAATCAGCATTCTCTAGAACTGCATGCGGATGGTACTTGTAATAAGGCGTGTAGGTGTTAACTAATCCAAATTTGTTGGCCAACTTCTGATGGATGATGTTGCAAAGTTGATTGTGCCTGCGTAGGTAATCAATGTTAGCTATGGCTGAACATCCCGACGTAATGTGTTGTATTGTCTCTGTTGTTTGTTGACACCTTCTGCACTTGTCCGATACGATATTTGGATCTCTTATAACAAATTTCTTGTAATTGTTGGTATTAATTACTTGGTCTTGGATCGCCATCATAAATCCTTCTGTTTCTGGAAACAATGTTCCATCAGAGAGCCACTTATTTGATGCTTCCTTGTCGATATATGGTTGATTGAGGTCGTGATGATGTCGACCATGGAGCACTTTCTGGGCCCACTCTGCCTGTTTGTCAGAGTCTGTAACGATTTCAAGTTTATTATCAGGGTTTACAAGATCTAAGGGGGAATAGTTTTTATCTGCTTTCGCGACCAACTCATGCAATTTAGATGTTTGAGCCTTGCCAATGAAGAATTTTTGGAGTTGGGATATTTGTTTGTAATGTAAATTAACTATGTCCGTTAGAGCTCTCCCTCCCTCTTTTCTTGGTAGAGTGGTCCTAATAACTGATGATGTCGGGTGGTGACATTTGTGTTTGGTCATTATTAATATTATTATTATTATTATTATTATTATTATTATTATTATTATTATTATTATTATTATTATTATTATTATTATTATTATTATTATTATTATTATTATTATTATTATTATTATTATTATTATTATTATTATTATTTCCAACTCAAGTGTACTCTTGCTCAGCTCTTGCTGGTATTATTCACCTATCCCGAGCGTGTGTAAACGCAAATGGGATTAGGCACAGCAGTTACATATTTAGAAATTTACGGACAGTGTGACAAGTATTCAAAATTGCAGCCTTCTGTAGATCGATGTATGTGTTTTTGTGAAGACCTAGTTTAGTGAGGCTGTCTTGTAGAGTTTTGGGGATTAGTCCCGTAGATGAAACGATGACCGGCACCACCTCTACTTTCTCTGCATGCCACATCTGTCCTACCTCAATTGCAAGATCGGTGTATTTTGCAATTTTCTCGTTGTATTTGTCTAACATATTGTTGTTATTGGGTACAGCAACATCAACTAGAAGAACCGAGTTAGCTTTTTTATCCACAACTACAATATCAGGCCGGTTATTCGTCACCCGTCTATCGGTGATAATTGACCTATCGTAGTATAGTCTAAAATCAGCATTCTCTAGAACTGCATGCGGATGGTACTTGTAATAAGGCGTGTAGGTGTTAACTAATCCAAATTTGTTGGCCAACTTCTGATGAATGATGTTGCACAGTTGATTGTGCCTGCGTAGGTAATCAATGTTAGCTATGGCTGAACATCCCGACGTAATGTGTTGTATCGTCTCTGTTGTTTGTTGACACCTTCTGCACTTGTCCGACACGATATTTGGATCTCTTATAATAAATTTCTTGTAATTATTGGTATTAATTACTTGGTCTTGGATCGCCATCATAAATCCTTCTGTTTCTGGAAACAATGATCCATCAGAGAGCCACTTATTTGATGCTTCCTTGTCAATATATGGTTGATTTAGGTCGTGATGATGTCGACCATGGAGTGCTTTCTGGGCCCACTCTGCCTGTTTGTCAGAGTCTGTAACGATTTCAAGTTTATTATCAGGATTTACAAGATCTAAGGGGGAATAGCCTTTATCTGCTTTCGCGACCAGCTCATGCAGTTTGGATGTTTTAGCCTTGCCAATGAAGTATTTTTGGAGTTGAGATATTTGTTTGTAATGTAAATTAACTATGTCCGTTAGAGCTCTTCCTCCCTCTTTTCTTGGTAGTGTGGTCCTAATAACTGATGATGTCGGGTGGTGAAATTTGTGTTTGGTCATCATGGTTCGCGTTGTTCTTTGAATATCTTCCAGTTCTGTTTTTGTCCACTTCAGAATTCCAAATGAGTATGTCAGGACCGGTATGGCGTAGGTGTTAATTGCTTTGGCAAGATTTCCTGCGTTCAACTGGGATTTCAATAAAGCAGTTATCCTTTGAGTGAACTGTCCTCGAATTTTGGTTTTTGCTTGCTTCTGGTCTAGTAGCTTAGCTTGCTGAAATCCTAGATATTTGTAGGTTTCACCATTTTGCATGGCATTTATAATGTTCCCATTAGGTAGTAACACATCTCCGTTAACGATTTTACCCTTCTCGATATTCAAGGTTTTGCACTTGTCTAATCCAAATCCCATTTGTATGTCACTGGAAAATTTTTCAGTGATATTAAGTAAATGTTGAATTTGACGCTGGTTTGATGCGTATATTTTGATGTCATCCATGTATAAAAGGTGGGAAACAGTGCAGCTAGTGTTCCTGTTGGCTTTGATTTTAAAGCCGTAATCCGTATCGTTAAGTAGCTTGGAAAGTGGATTCATTGCCAAACAAAACCAAAGTGGACTCAGGGAGTCGCCCTGGAAGATCCCCCTACGGATAGAAATTTCATCAGTTACGAGGTATTGACCATTTATTTGTAAATGAAGGTTCGTTCGCCAGTGCTTCATCGATGATTCAAGAAAAGTAACAAGAATGGGGTGTACTTTGTAAATTTGCAAAACTTTAACAAGCCAGGAATGTGGAACGCTATCAAATGCTTTCCTATAATCTACGAAAGCCGTGTAGATGTTGCGCTGTTCCTTCTGCGCCTGTTTTAGTATTACCGAATCGATGATGAGTTGTTCTTTGCAGCCTTGATGATCTCGTCTGCACCCTTTCTGTTCTTCCGACAAGATGTTGCTATGATCCGCATGTCTGTAAATACGGTTAGTAATGCAAGACGTTAATATTTTATATATAGTTGGAAGGCATGTTATAGGTCTATACTGCGTAGGATCGTGAGTTTGATGCGTTTTGGGAAGCAAGTGGGTCGAACCCAGTGTCAGAAATGGTGGTGTATCTTCTGGATGTTGCAGAATATGTGTAAATGATCTTGCTATTGCTTCATGCAGACTGTCAAACTTCTTATACCAGAAGTTTTGGACATTGTCAACTCCTGGTGTCTTCCAACTACTGGTGCTCTTTATAGCTTCGGTTACCTCGCTTGTTGTCAAGTTAACGAAAGGCATTGGTTCAATGTTTATTTTTTCCTTCTCAGTTCTTATCCAGTGAGCGTTGGATTTGTGTTCGATAGGGTTCGACCATAAAGAAGACCAGTACTCCGTTAGCTCATCTTTATTTGGAAGACTTTGGTTGTGATTGTTTACTGTACCGCTTAGTTGCCTGTAAAATAACTTCTGATTGTTATTGAATAAGTAGTTTTGTTGTTTCCTTTTCGTGCACTTGACATATCGTGACAAACGTTTGGATTTTGCCTTTAACTTTTGCCTGAGTAAATCCATATATTCACATACATGTTGTTTATGTTGTGGGTGACCTGTAAAAGTTTTGATTTTTCGATAGATCTTTCTCACTCTGTTTGTTAAGCGCCTAGACGGTTTCAAGTTGTTTTTAAACTCTGTTAGCTGCCCCAATTCCCTTCTGATGTCATCAATGGACTTTTCCAGCCGGCGTTGCCACCAAGGCTTGAGCTGTTTGTAGTCTTTGCCCCGATTGTTCTTTGGGGATTGGATTTGTTGATTGTGACTTCGAAGCACTGCTACCGCTCCACAATAGATGAGAGTGTGAAGTTGTTCCAGCGCTTCGCAGTCTTTAGCATGGTTCTGCAGTAGTAAGTTCACAGCTGCTAGTATGCTGTTAGTGCTCTTATTGGTTCGAAGCTTGGGTAGTTTTGGCCGGTGTATTGGGTTGGTGCCATTAAATTCCGCTAGTGCTTTACAAAGTTCGGTATTATAGTCATTATCGGTGGTTTTGTCGCAATCATTGTTTATTTCCTCAACGCCATTGTGGTCTCCTTGTGCATTCTCCGATTTATGTGTATCCTGATCGGTAATTATGTCATTCTCTCCATCTTGAAGGTCAAGAAGGACTTCACCTCGAATTTGTTGCAACGTCGGACCGGGTAGTAGATTGTTTCTTACAATACTTCGACGTTGGTCAGCAATACGCTGTTCCGTGAGATGGTGAAATTCTGGAAAATGTTCAATGAATGCATGGTGGAGGGCGTATCTGTATGTCGTCATATCAGTTTCCATCTTGGTGATTTTAAAGTAGGAGCGCATAATGAATGAGTTTAGCTCGATAGTCCACTTCATGCGCTTCCTGGGCTTTCCGGCTTTTGTGGTCGTAGATGTGCCGACTTGCGTCACTCCAGAAACATCAGAAGCCGGTGGCGGAGGATCGATGTTGTTTTCCCCCTGAGTGTGGTTCGCAGTAGCCCTACTCGGTGTCACGCTGCGCCTACCGCTAACCGAGGAAGAAGGTAAATCATTTTTCGAACAAGCCCTTCTAGCACCAACTTGAACGCGACAAGAGTTTAAGGTGTTGCAATGTCGATTCACCTGACGATTCCTGAGATTTAAGGTCCCGGAATTTACAATCGAATTATTGCTCCCCCCAGAATCCGTGGAGCAGACAGCCGATGTACTAGGTACACTAGCAGTGTGGGATTCTGAGCATTTAGCTCTACCCACCTGGGGTAATCTTGTTTTACAATTCGACATCGTGATTGTCGCATTTTAGACCTACTGCCAGGTGCTGATTCAGCTGCTCCTTACATGGAGAACAGACGCTGTCGGAGTACCGCTCCTTACATGGAGACCATCGTGTCCTGAAACTAACTGGTTTTGGTTCGCTCCGAGGTATTTAATTTCCTCGATACCTTCTATATCTAAAAGGCATTCCCCTATCCACCACCTGGGGAAGCGCCCGATAGGGGACCAGTACCCCCACGGGCTATTATTATTATTTCCAACTCAAGTGTACTCTTGCTCAGCTCTTGCTGGTAATGTTCACCTATCCCGAGCGTGTGTAAACGCAAATGGGATTAGGCACAGCAGTTACATATTTAGAAATTTACGGACAGTGTGACAAGTATTCAAAATTGCAGCCTTCTGCAGATCGATGTATGTGTTTTTGTGAAGACCTAGTTTGGTGAGGCTGTCTTGTAGAGTTTTGGGGATTAGTCCCGTAGATGAAACGATGACTGGCACCACCTCTACTTTCTCTGCCTGCCACATCTGTCCCACCTCAATTGCAAGATCGGTGTATTTTGCAATTTTCTCGTTGTATTTGTCTAACATATTGTTGTTATTGGGTACAGCAACATCCACTAGAAGAACCGAGTTAGCTTTTTTATCCACAACTACAATATCAGGCCGGTTATTCGTCACCCGTCTATCGGTGATAATTGACCTATCGTAGTATAGTCTAAAATCAGCATTCTCTAGAACTGCATGTGGATGGTACTTGTAATAAGGCGTGTAGGTGTTAACTAATCCAAATTTGTTGGCCAACTTCTGATGAATTATGTTGCACAGTTGGTTGTGCCTGCGTAGGTAATCAATGTTAGCTATGGCTGAACATCCCGACGTAATGTGTTGTATCGTCTCTGTTGTTTGTTGACACCTTCTGCACTTGTCCGACACGATGTTTGGGTCTCTTATAACAAATTTCTTGTAATTATTGGTATTAATTACTTGGTCTTGGATCGCCATCATAAATCCTTCTGTTTCTGGAAACAATGTTCCATCAGAGAGCCACTTATTTGATGCTTCCTTGTCGATATATGGTTGATTGAGGTCGTGATGATGTCGACCATGGAGCGCTTTCTGGGCCCACTCTGCCTGTTTGTCAGAGTCTGTAACGATTTCAAGTTTATTATCAGGGCTTACAAGATCTAAGGGGGAATAGTTTTTATCTGCTTTCGCGACCAACTCATGCAATTTAGATGTTTGAGCCTTGCCAATGAAGAATTTTTGGAGTTGGGATATTTGCTTGTAATGTAAATTTACTATGTCCGTTAGAGCTCTCCCTCCCTCTTTTCTTGGTAGTGTGGTCCTAATAACTGATGATGTCGGGTGGTGACATTTGTGTTTGGTCATCATGGTTCGCGTTGTTCTTTGAATATCTTCCAGTTCTGTTTTTGTCCACTTCAGAATTCCAAATGAGTATGTCAGGATCGGTATGGCGTAGGTGTTAATTGCTTTGGCAAGATTTCCTGCGTTCAACTGGGATTTCAATAAAGCAGATATCCTTTGAGTGAACTGTCCTCGAATTTTGGTTTTTGCTTGCTTCTGGTCAAGTAGCTTAGCTTGCTGGAATCCTAGATATTTGTAGGTTTCACCATTTTGCATGGCATTTATAATGTTCCCATTAGGTAGTAATACATCTCCGTTAACGATTTTACCCTTCTCGATATTTAAGGTTTTGCACTTGTCTAATCCAAATCCCATTTGTATATCGCTGGAAAATTTTTCAGTAATATTAAGTAAATGTTGAATTTGACGCTGGTTTGATGCGTATATTTTGATGTCATCCATGTATAAGAGGTGGGAAACAGTGCAGCTAGTGTTTCTGTTGGCCTTGATTCTAAAGCCGTAATCCGTATCGTTAAGTAGATTGGAGAGTGGATTCATTGCCAAACAAAACCAAAGTGGACTCAGGGAGTCGCCTTGGAAGATCCCCCTACGGATAGAAATTTCACCAGTTTCGAGGTATTGACCATTTATTTGTAAATGAAGGTTCGTTCGCCAGTGCTTCATCGATGATTCAAGAAAAGTAACAAGAGTGGGGTGTACTTTGTAAATTTGCAAAACTTTAACAAGCCAGGAATGTGGAACGCTATCAAATGCTTTCCTATAATCAACGAAAGCCGTGTAGATGTTGCGCTGTTCCTTCTGCGCCTGTTTTAGTATTACCGAATCGATGATGAGTTGCTCTTTGCAGCCTTGGTGATCTCGTCTGCACCCTTTTTGTTCTTCCGACAAGATGTTGTTTTGATCGGCATGTCTGTAAATACGGTTAGTAATGCAAGACGTTAATATTTTATATATAGTTGGAAGGCATGTTATAGGTCTATACTGCGTAGGATCGTGAGTTTGATGCGTTTTGGGAAGCAAGTGGGTCGAACCCAGTGTCAGAAACGGTGGTGTATCTTCTGGATGCTGCAGAATATGTGTAAATGATCTTGCCATTGCTTCATGCAGACTGTCAAACTTCTTATACCAGAAGTTTTGGACATGGTCAACTCCTGGTGTCTTCCAATTACTGGTGCTCTTTATAGCTTCGGTTACCTCGCTTGTTGTCAAGTTAACGAAAGGCATTGGTTCAATGTTAATTTTTTCCTCCTCAGTTCTTATCCAGTGAGCGTTGGATTTATGTTCGATAGGGTTCGACCATAAAGAAGACCAGTACTCCGTTAGCTCATCTTTATCTGGGAGACTTTGGTTGTGATTGTTTACAGTACCGCTTAGTTGCCTGTAAAATAACTTCTGATTGTTATTGAATAAGTAGTTCTGTTGTTTCCTTTTCGTGCACTTGACATATCGTGACAAACGTTTTGATTTTGCCTTTAACTTTTGCCTGAGTGAATTATTATTATTATTATTATTATTATTATTATTATTATTATTATTATTATTATTATTATTTCCAACTCAAGTGTACTCTTGCTCAGCTCTTGCTGGTAATGTTCACCTATCCCGAGCGTGTGTAAACGCAAATGGGATTAGGCACAGCAGTTACATATTATTATTATTATTATTATTATTATTTCCAACTCAAGTGTACTCTTGCTCAGCTCTTGCTGGTAATGTTCACCTATCCCGAGCGTGTGTAAACGCAAACGGGACTAGGCACAGCAGTTACATATTTAGAAATTTACGGACAGTGTGACAAGTATTCAAAATTGCAGCCTTCTGCAGATCGATGTATGTGTTTTTGTGAAGACCCAGTTTGGTGAGGCTGTCTTGTAGAGTTTTGGGGATTAGTCCCGTAGATGAAACAATGACCGGTACCACCTCTACTTTCTCTGCATGCCACATCTGTCCTACCTCAATTGCAAGATCGGTGTATTTTGCAATTTTCTCGTTGTATTTGTCTAAAATATTGTTGTTATTGGGTACAGCAACATCCACCAGGAGAACCGAGTTAGCTTTTTTATCCACAACTACAATATCAGGCCGGTTATTCGTCACCCGTCTATCGGTGATAATTGACCTATCGTAGTATAGTCTAAAATCAGCATTCTCTAGAACTGCATGCGGATGGTACTTGTAATAAGGCGTGTAGGTGTTAATTAATCCAAATTTGTTGGCCAACTTCTGATGGATGATGTTACAAAGTTGATTGTGCCTGCGTAGGTAATCAATGTTAGCTATGGCTGAACATCCCGACGTAATGTGTTGTATCGTCTCTGTTGTTTGTTGACACCTTCTGCACTTGTCCGACACGATGTTTGGATCTCTTATAACAAATTTCTTGTAATTATTGGTATTAATTACTTGGTCTTGGATCGCCATCATAAATCCTTCTGTTTCCGGGAACAATGTTCCATCAGAGAGCCACTTATTTGATGCTTCCTTGTCGATATATGGTTGATTGAGGTCGTGATGATGTCGACCATGGAGCGCTTTCTGGGCCCACTCTGCCTGTTTGTCAGAGTCTGAAACGATTTCAAGTTTATTATCAGGGTTTACAAGATCTAAGGGGGAATAGTTTTTATCTGCTTTCGCGACCAGCTCATGCAATTTAGATGTTTGTGCCTTGCCAATGAAGAATTTTTGAAGTTGGGATATTTGTTTGTAATGTAAATTAACTATGTCCGTTACAGCTCTCCCTCCCTCTTTTCTTGGTAGTGTGGTCCTAATAACTGATGATGTCGGGTGGTGACATTTGTGTTTGGTCATCATGGTTCGCATTGTTCTTTGAATATCTTCCAGTTCTGTTTTTGTCCACTTCAGAATTCCAAATGAGTATGTCAGGACCGGTATGGCGTAGGTGTTAATTGCTTTGGCAAGATTTCCTGCGTTCAACTGGGATTTCAATAAAGCAGTTATCCTTTGAGTGAACTGTCCTCGAATGTTGGTTTTTGCTTGCTTCTGGTCTAGTAGCTTAGCTTGCTGAAATCCTAGATATTTGTAGGTTTCACCATTTTGCATGGCATTTATAATGTTCCCATTAGGTAGTAACACATCTCCGTTAACGATTTTACCCTTCTCGATATTCAAGGTTTTGCACTTGTCTAATCCAAATCCCATTTGTATATCACTGGAAAACTTTTCAGTGATATTAAGTAAATGTTGAATTTGACGCTGGTTTGATGCGTATATTTTGATGTCATCCATGTATAAAAGGTGGGAAACAGTGCAGCTAGTGTTCCTGTTGGCTTTGATTTTAAAGCCGTAATCCGTATCGTTAAGTAGCTTGGAAAGTGGATTCATTGCCAAACAAAACCAAAGTGGACTTAGGGAGTCGCCCTGGAAGATCCCCCTACGGATAGAAATTTCATCAGTTTCGAGATATTGACCATTTATTTGTAAATGAAGGTTCGTTCGCCAGTGCTTCATCGATGATTCAAGGAAAGTAACAAAAATGGGGTGTACTTTGTAAATTTGCAAAACTTTAACAAGCCAGGAATGTGGAACGCTATCAAATGCTTTCCTATAATCTACGAAAGCCGTGTAGATGTTGCGCTGTTCCTTCTGCGCCTGTTTTAGTATTACCGAATCGATGATGAGTTGTTCTTTGCAGCCTTGGTGATCTCGTCTGCACCCTTTCTGTTCTTCCGACAAGATGTTGTTATTATCCGCATGTCTGTAAATACGGTTAGTAATGCAAGACGTTAATATTTTATATATAGTTGGAAGGCATGTTATAGGTCTATACTGCGTAGGATCGTGAGTTTGATGCGTTTTGGGAAGCAAGTGGGTTGAACCCAGTGTCAGAAATGGTGGTGTATCTTCTGGATGTTGCAGAATATGTGTAAATGATCTTGCTATTGCTTCATGCAGACTGTCAAACTTCTTATACCAAAAGTTTTGGACATTGTCAACTCCTGGTGTCTTCCAACTACTGGTGCTTTTTATAGCTTCGGTTACCTCGCTTGTTGTCAAGTTAACGAAAGGCATTGGTTCAATGTTTATTTTTTCCTCCTCAGTTCTTATCCAGTGAGCGTTGGATTTATGTTCGATAGGGTTTGTAACGAGTTATTTTTTTTTCTGCTTTTTGCAAGTTTAATTTTTTTATTTTTTTTATTTATTCCGTAATATATTTTATTTTACCACTAGGGTGTATATAACTCGTTACTTTACAACCCTTTCGACTACCGCAGTGATTTATTTTTTTTTGCTATTACCGGTGTATATTTTAGTATAAGTCCGAGTTACGCAAATCCAACTTCTACCATACACAATTTATTCATTTCCGATATTTAAATTTTTCAACTGAAAGGACGCCCGGTATATACAACATTTTAATTTAATCGAGAGCCGTCTAGTATACTTACAAGTTTTTGTCGAAACTAGATAGATTTCACGTTTTAATTCCCACACCGAAGAATGTAACTAAAATTTTGGATATAAATTCGGAAACAATTCATTTTTGGTTGGCTTATTATTCGCGCTCCGAACTTCATTCCGTCTGGCTCTGTCGAAAAAGAATCAGTTCCTTCTACGGCTCTAAGCATTGTCCGTTAAACGTTCTTCCGAAAAAAAAAACCGAAAAACCGTAGTGTGAAAATTTTGTGATTCCATATTCCGATTGTGTGTGGGCTGTATTTATTAAGGTAAATAAATTTTAACAAATAAACTGTGTATTCGAAACTTTCCGTATCGCCGCTTATTATTAAATTGTTGAATATATTTTTTTTTTGAAAATTCTCCGACCGGCTATTTTTTCTTTTGTTGTTGAACTGAAATTCGTTTTTTTATTTTTTTTGTTTCTCTTATCTGAAAATAAAGATTTGTCAACCGTAATTTGATTTCGAATTTTTATTTACTGCGTTTTAATTAACTGATATGAATTGTTAGTGGATTCTCGAATTATTTTATGCTTTTGGTTGTCAGTAGTTTGAAATTAAATTGATACCCAAGTGGATTAGGTATAATAGTTTAAAGTTTATGCTAGTACGAATATTTTTACTCTGTGTGTCGATAGTTGGGTACCGTTTAACTCGAGGGAAAATATTTTTTTTAATTGTTACCGGCTTTAGTTAGATTCAAGGGTTAATCAGTCTTGGAAGAGGCTTAGCCACAATTTGTTTGATTTCCCGGCAGATCTAACTCGTTCTTAAATTTTATTTTTTTTTGGAATAATAGTCACCGGCTTTAGTAGATTCAAGGGTTAATCAGACTTGGAAGAGGCTTAGCCACAATTTGTTTGATTTCCCGGCAGATCTAAATCGTTCTTTTCCCGTTCCGTAGAATCATTATTTATATTTTTTTCTCCCCGTCGGAATAATAGTTACCGGCTTTAGTTAGATTCAAGGGTTAATCAGACTTGGAAGAGGCTTAGCCACAATTTGTTTGATTTCCCGGCAGATCTAACTCGTTCTTAAATTTAATTTTTTTTTGGAATAATAGTTACCGGCTTTAGTAGATTCAAGGGTTAATCAGACTTGGAAGAGGCTTAGCCACAATTTGTTTGATTTCCCGGCAGATCTAAATCGTTCTTTTCCCGTTTCGTAGAATCATTATTTATATTTTTTTTTCCCCGTCGGAATAACAGTTGCCGGTTTCATTTGGATTCAAGGGTTAATCAGACTTGGAAGAGGCTTAGCCACAATTTGTCTGATTACCCGGCAGATCTAAATCGTGCATTAGGGACCCCGTAAAACCCGGTAGATTTGAACCGTATTTGATAACCTGACCGTTAAGTCCGTTAAAATCCCAGATATAGGTAATACATACCTCATTTTATTTTCCCTGTTAATTTGTTTGTCACTAAATAATTATTCGTAAAATAGACCACAGAGTATTAATAGATTAAAGTTTTGAATTTCTATTATTTTCATTTTTAACCGCAATTTATTGATTGGAGAACCAAGATTTGGCTTTTCCGGATTTTCACTAGTTAGTTAAATTGAATTCAACCAGACCCCTGGAATTTTCCGTAACCTCCATCTGAGGCTATCTGGAACTCTTGACGCTAAGGGTCAAGGGGCCGTGGAGCAAACCACGTTAATAATCTGGCGCCCGAGATTTAAAAACCCGAATTTTGCATCAAGGGTGTCCATAGTGACGTGTTCTTGTGGCAGGAGCCACGTGTAAGAAGGGAGGCACGTTACAAAATGGCGTCCGAGCAGGGACCTGATTGTTGGTTACAATAGGATCAGTTTAATACCGTTTTCAATTTATATATTTTTTTTGAAGCGTTTTTTTGCTTGGACCGGTTAAGTCTGTGTTGACTGTTTGTTTACCGTATTATTGCAGAGAGTTGATTATTTGTTAGAGCTGGAACCGTTATTCCGTTTCCGTTATTTTACCGTATTGTTAAAGAGACCTGATTATAGCAGGAACTGAAATACCGCTGTGGATATTTTTTTAGCGTATTGTTGCTGGACCGTTTATACGGTTTTACGGGTTTTTTTTGCCCATTGTTGATTTGAACAGGGACCGTATTCCGTTTTCGATTTTTCTTTTATTGTTCCGGATTGTTAAGAAGACCACCGACTCGATGATTGAGAGTAACCTGTGGACATGTTGTTTGAATGGACCGTTTTGCCTGTCCCTGATCTTGTTCCTTTGGTATTTACGAAAATTTTTCTTTCCGCTTGAGTTTAAAAGCTTGTCAGAAGGGATTGCTGAGCCTAGGGCCAAAAGGCCAATTTCAAGAAGACATATTTCTCCACGACCGGTTTTTGACCGACCGATCCGATCCGATACCGATCCGATACCGGAACCGTTCCAACCGTTATGGCCAACCCTCCGCCGAATGTGCATGACTGGAAGGTGTGCTTTGGAAGTCGAGGAGATCCGGTCGGATTCATCGAAAGAATCGAAGAAATATGTATCGCAAGGAATGTTCAAAAATATGATTTGCTTCCTTTGCTACCTGAATTACTGTCCGGTGAGCCCGCACTATGGTACCGGAATAACCGCAGCCGATATACCAGCTGGACGGATTTTGAAACAGATTTCCGAATTTTCTTCTATCCCGTGAACTACGAGGTTGACTTAGAAGCCGAGATAGGCCGTCGTTTGCAAAGAAGGAATGAGTCCGCCGCCACGTACATCACCGAACTCCAGACTTTGATGCGAAGGCATGGAAAGCTAACTCCCGAACAGCAGTTAGCATGGCTGTACCGTAACCTGTTGCCCGAATACCGTCTGCAAATCCGAAAAGGGGACTTTGACGATTTTTCCTCCTTTTGTCAGGTGGTCAGGGAATATGAGCTCCTCAGGAAGGAACTCCAGTCTGTACCCAACTACACTGGACCGAACCGGGGACCAAATCCCCGTCCGCAGCCAATGAATTCGCCGAGGTATGGACCTTCCCACAACACGATGCCTGGGCCATCCAGAGAGCCCATCGCCGGTCCCAGCCAACCGTCACCGACCGATACTCCGCCGCCGCCTGATACTACTCGTCAACCTTCAGGACAATATTCCCGTCAACTCATCTGTTTCCGTTGTGGTGAGTCTGGACATTATAGGAATAACTGTCAAAACCCGCCAAAAATATTCTGTTCTCGTTGCCAGAAGGAAGGAGTATTTTCCCGAGACTGTTCCTGCAGGAGGCAGGAAAACTAAACCGAAGTTGTACCGAAGAGAGGCCGACACAGCTTCCGCAAATCTTTGCCTCTCATACCGAACCGCCAGCAGAAATGAACGACCCCCGACCGCACATAGACGTCGACATAGAAAATCATATGTTTAGAGCATTGTTAGAAACAGGAGCCGCAAAGTCATATATTGGTGATCAAGTAGCTAAGACTTTTTCCCAAAGAAAGCACACTACCTCTCGTCAAGCTACGAAGGCCCGTTTAGCTAATGGAAATCTATTCTCCATCACCGACATATATGAGCTGAAATGGAAAATCGATGACGTCACAATGGAGGGTTCGTTGGAGCATTTCCCTGGTCTAATAACCGACATTGTATTAGGACATGATGTCCTCCGCAAGTATAATTTCCGGCTGGAGTTAGGAAGCGGAGAAATATACGTGAATGATGAGTTAGTGAGGCGTTCACAATTGGCCAGTCCTGTTGGAATATTGGAGGCCGTGAACCCGCCTATGAAAGAAGTCAATTCTCCGGTTCCGACAATATGTAGAGAAGAAACCACCCACCGTCTTATGAAAGACCGCCGTTCTGTAAATCTGTCTTGTTCCGAAGTCTCTGCGTCTTCCCTGGTGTTAGGGGTTGGCGAGGAGCAATCTGTTTCCGAAGTCTCTGCGTCTTCCCTGGTGTTAGGGTTTGACAAAGAGCAATCTGTTTCTGAAGTCTCTGCGTCCTCCCTGGTGTTAGGGGTTGACAAAGAGCAATCTGTTTCCGAAGTCTCTGCGTCTTCCCTGGGTTTAGGGGTTGACAAGGAGCAAGCTGTTTCCGAAGTCTCTGCGTCTTCCCTGGTTTTAGGGGTTGACAAGGAGCAAGCTGTTTCCGAAGTCTCTGCGTCTTCCCTGGTGTTAGGGGTTGGCGAGGAGCAAATTGTTTCCGAAGTCTCTGCGTCCTCCCTGGAGTTAGGGGTCGACAAGGAGCGAATTTGTTCCGAAGTCTCTGCGTCTTCCCTGGAGTTAGGGGTTGACAAGGAGCAAACCGTTTCTGAAGTCTCTGAATCTTCCCTGGTGTTAGGGGTTGACAAGGAGCAAACCGTTTCCGAAGTCTCTGCGTCTTTCCTGGTGTTAGGGGTTGACAAGGAGCGAATTTGTTCCGAAGTCTCTGCGTCTTCCCTGGAGTTAGGGGTTGACAAGAAGCAATCTGTTTCCGAAGTCTCTGCGTCTTCCCTGGTGTTAGGGGTTGACAAGGAGCAATCTATTTCCGAAGTCTCTGAGTCTTCCCTGGTGTTAGGGGTTGACAAGGAGCAATCTGTTACCGAAGTCTGTTCATCGTCTCTCGTAGAGTTGGGAGATAGTAATGCAGCCCCGAGAAATCTCCGAGAGTTGAGAAGGTTTTTGGGAGTTGCATCCTGGTATAGGAGATTTGTGCCATCATTTTCACAAAAGGTGGCTCCGTTAACGAAGTTACTCCGTAAGTCTCAGCGATGGAAGTGGGCTGAAGAACAGGAAGCTGCTTTCACTAAGATTAAAACCTGTCTGTCGGAAGCACCCGTTTTGAGCTGTCCTGATTTTACCGTACCGTTCACTCTGCAGACCGATGCCTCCGAATATGGTTTGGGAATAGCCCTTACCCAGCAGAAGGATGGCCTCGAACACGTGGTAGCGTATGCAAGTCGCACCCTGAGTGCTACCGAGAAAAATTACTCCGTAACCGAAAAAGAATGTCTTGCCATTGTTTGGGGGATTGAAAAGATGCGTCCTTATTTGGAGGGCTACCATTTCACGGTTGTTACCGATCATCAATCTCTTAGATGGCTGCATTCCATATCAAGTCCGACCGGACGTTTAGCTAGGTGGAGTATTTTTCTACAACAGTATGATTTCGAGATACAGTACCGTAAAGGTGCTCTAAATCGTGTGGCCGACGCTTTGTCCAGAAATCCGCTACCAATGACAGCCGAGACCGATTCACCGTCCGCAATCTGTTTGACCGATGTAACCGCCGAATGTTCGTGGTACCGGAACAGGAAGGAAGAGGTCCTGAAGGATCCAGAGAAGTTTCCGGACTACTGCATAAAAGAAGACCGTCTATACCGTCATTTCTGGGATATCAATGATTTCCGAGAGCCAGAAATGTCCGATCCATGGAAACTGTGTATAGCAAAGCCCGACCGAATCCGGGTGTTGCAAGAAAACCATGATAATCCGAATGCTGGTCATCTGGGAATTGCTAAAACCATCACCCGGATTGCAAAATTGTACTATTGGCCAGGAATGTTCAGGGACATCACCAAGTACGTAAAGAGGTGTCTGCGATGTCAACAGTACAAACCGTCACAGCAAAAACCGCCAGAGACCCACCTGCCACGACAACGAATTGTAGCCGGCAGGTTCATCACCCTGACGGATGATCTCTGTTGGAGATGTGGAATCTCCGGACACCGCCGAGAGAACTGCAGCAGGCCGTCTATTCTGTTTTGTTCCCGATGTGGACAAGTGGGACGAATGTCCCGAGAATGCCCGTGTGATCGACGCGGCCCCCGTACCCGATCGGTGGCAGTACAAGCGCACCTGGTCTCCCGTAGCGACGAACCCCGACGAATGCAGGATGCTTCCAGCCAGTGTAGCATCGAACGACCCCACCCCGCTCTGGAAACAGCCGGACGCTGTTCCAGGTCATACCGAAGACAGGCGTCCCGTGGAAGAGGACCGCCCCATCCACACCAAGCGACCCTACGCCGACGTTCCAGGCTGTGAGACGCTACACCCTGGATCACCGTTTTGTTTTCTCACCTTTTTTATTATTAGGTGTAAGTTGTTGTTTAAAAAAAAAATGTAATGTCCGAAAGTTGCACTTTCGCTCATTCATTTTTTTTTACCGAAGTAAAGGGGGTGTGTAACGAGTTATTTTTTTTTCTGCTTTTTGCAAGTTTAATTTTTTTATTTTTTTTATTTATTCCGTAATATATTTTATTTTACCACTAGGGTGTATATAACTCGTTACTTTACAACCCTTTCGACTACCGCAGTGATTTATTTTTTTTTGCTATTACCGGTGTATATTTTAGTATAAGTCCGAGTTACGCAAATCCAACTTCTACCATACACAATTTATTCATTTCCGATATTTAAATTTTTCAACTGAAAGGACGCCCGGTATATACAACATTTTAATTTAATCGAGAGCCGTCTAGTATACTTACAAGTTTTTGTCGAAACTAGATAGATTTCACGTTTTAATTCCCACACCGAAGAATGTAACTAAAATTTTGGATATAAATTCGGAAACAATTCATTTTTGGTTGGCTTATTATTCGCGCTCCGAACTTCATTCCGTCTGGCTCTGTCGAAAAAGAATCAGTTCCTTCTACGGCTCTAAGCATTGTCCGTTAAACGTTCTTCCGAAAAAAAAAACCGAAAAACCGTAGTGTGAAAATTTTGTGATTCCATATTCCGATTGTGTGTGGGCTGTATTTATTAAGGTAAATAAATTTTAACAAATAAACTGTGTATTCGAAACTTTCCGTATCGCCGCTTATTATTAAATTGTTGAATATATTTTTTTTTGAAAATTCTCCGACCGGCTATTTTTTCTTTTGTTGTTGAACTGAAATTCGTTTTTTTATTTTTTTTGTTTCTCTTATCTGAAAATAAAGATTTGTCAACCGTAATTTGATTTCGAATTTTTATTTACTGCGTTTTAATTAACTGATATGAATTGTTAGTGGATTCTCGAATTATTTTATGCTTTTGGTTGTCAGTAGTTTGAAATTAAATTGATACCCAAGTGGATTAGGTATAATAGTTTAAAGTTTATGCTAGTACGAATATTTTTACTCTGTGTGTCGATAGTTGGGTACCGTTTAACTCGAGGGAAAATATTTTTTTTAATTGTTACCGGCTTTAGTTAGATTCAAGGGTTAATCAGACTTGGAAGAGGCTTAGCCACAATTTGTTTGATTTCCCGGCAGATCTAACTCGTTCTTAAATTTTATTTTTTTTGGAATAATAGTTACCGGCTTTAGTAGATTCAAGGGTTAATCAGACTTGGAAGAGGCTTAGCCACAATTTGTTTGATTTCCCGGCAGATCTAAATCGTTCTTTTCCCGTTCCGTAGAATCATTATTTATATTTTTTTCTCCCCGTCGGAATAATAGTTACCGGCTTTAGTTAGATTCAAGGGTTAATCAGACTTGGAAGAGGCTTAGCCACAATTTGTTTGATTTCCCGGCAGATCTAACTCGTTCTTAAATTTAATTTTTTTTTGGAATAATAGTTACCGGCTTTAGTAGATTCAAGGGTTAATCAGACTTGGAAGAGGCTTAGCCACAATTTGTTTGATTTCCCGGCAGATCTAAATCGTTCTTTTCCCGTTTCGTAGAATCATTATTTATATTTTTTTTTCCCCGTCGGAATAACAGTTGCCGGTTTCATTTGGATTCAAGGGTTAATCAGACTTGGAAGAGGCTTAGCCACAATTTGTCTGATTACCCGGCAGATCTAAATCGTGCATTAGGGACCCCGTAAAACCCGGTAGATTTGAACCGTATTTGATAACCTGACCGTTAAGTCCGTTAAAATCCCAGATATAGGTAATACATACCTCATTTTATTTTCCCTGTTAATTTGTTTGTCACTAAATAATTATTCGTAAAATAGACCACAGAGTATTAATAGATTAAAGTTTTGAATTTCTATTATTTTCATTTTTAACCGCAATTTATTGATTGGAGAACCAAGATTTGGCTTTTCCGGATTTTCACTAGTTAGTTAAATTGAATTCAACCAGACCCCTGGAATTTTCCGTAACCTCCATCTGAGGCTATCTGGAACTCTTGACGCTAAGGGTCAAGGGGCCGTGGAGCAAACCACGTTAATAATCTGGCGCCCGAGATTTAAAAACCCGAATTTTGCATCAAGGGTGTCCATAGTGACGTGTTCTTGTGGCAGGAGCCACGTGTAAGAAGGGAGGCACGTTACAGGTTCGACCATAAAGAAGACCAGTACTCCGTTAGCTCATCTTTATTTGGAAGACTTTGGTTGTGATTGTTTACTGTACCGCTTAGTTGCCTGTAAAATAACTTCTGATTGTTATTGAATAAGTAGTTTTGTTGTTTCCTTTTCGTGCACTTGACATATCGTGACAAACGTTTGGATTTTGCCTTTAACTTTTGCCTGAGTAAATCCATATATTCACATACATGTTGTTTATGTTGTGGGTGACCTGTAAAAGTTTTGATTTTTCGATAGATCTTTCTCACTCTGTTTGTTAAGCGCCTAGACGGTTTCAAGTTGTTTTTAAACTCTGTTAGCTGCCCCAATTCCCTTCTGATGTCATCAATGGACTTTTCCAGCCGGCGTTGCCACCAAGGCTTGAGCTGTTTGTAGTCTTTGCCCCGATTGTTCTTTGGGGATTGGATTTGTTGATTGTGACTTCGAAGCACTGCTACCGCTCCACAATAGATGAGAGTGTGAAGTTGTTCCAGCGCTTCGCAGTCTTTAGCATGGTTCTGCAGTAGTAAGTTCACAGCTGCTAGTATGCTGTTAGTGCCCTTATTGGTTCGAAGCTTGGGTAGTTTTGGCCGGTGTATTGGGTTGGTGCCATTAAATTCCGCTAGTGCTTTACAAAGTTGGGTATTATAGTCATTATCGGTGGTTTTGTCGCAATCATTGTTTATTTTCTCAACGCCATTGTGGTCTCCTTGTGCATTCTCCGATTTATGTGTATCCTGATCGGTAATTATGTCATTCATTCTCCGATTTATGTGTATCCTGATCGGTAATTATGTCATATTATTATTATTATTATTATTATTATTATGATTATTATTTCCAATTCAAGTGTACTCTTGCTCAGCTCTTGCTGGTAATGTTCACCTATCCCGAGCGTTTGTAAACGCAAGTGGGATTAGGCACAGCAGTTACATATTTAGAAATTTACGGACGGTGTGACAAGTATTCAAAATTGCAGCCTTCTGCAGATCGATGTATGTGTTTTTGTGAAGACCCAGTTTGGTGAGGCTGTCTTGTAGAGTTTTGGGGATTAGTCCCGTAGATGAAACAATGACCGGCACCACCTCTACTTTCTCTGCATGCCACATCTGTCCTACCTCAATTGCAAGATCGGTGTATTTTGCAATTTTCTCGTTGTATTTGTCTAAAATATTGTGGTTATTGGGTACAGCAACATCCACCAGGAGAACCGAGTTAGCTTTTTTATCCACAACTACAATATCAGGCCGGTTATTCGTCACCCGTCTATCGGTGATAATTGACCTATCGTAGTATAGTCTAAAATCAGCATTCTCTAGAACTGCATGCGGATGGTACTTGTAATAAGGCGTGTAGGTGTTAATTAATCCAAATTTGTTGGCCAACTTCTGATGGATGATGTTACAAAGTTGATTGTGCCTGCGTAGGTAATCAATGTTAGCTATGGCTGAACATCCCGACGTAATGTGTTGTATCGTCTCTGTTGTTTGTTGACACCTTCTGCACTTGTCCGACACGATGTTTGGATCTCTTATAACAAATTTCTTGTAATTATTGGTATTAATTACTTGGTCTTGGATCGCCATCATAAATCCTTCTGTTTCCGGGAACAATGTTCCATCAGAGAGCCACTTATTTGATGCTTCCTTGTCGATATATGGTTGATTGAGGTCGTGATGATGTCGACCATGGAGCGCTTTCTGGGCCCACTCTGCCTGTTTGTCAGAGTCTGAAACGATTTCAAGTTTATTATCAGGGTTTACAAGATCTAAGGGGGAATAGTTTTTATCTGCTTTCGCGACCAGCTCATGCAATTTAGATGTTTGAGCCTTGCCAATGAAGAATTTTTGAAGTTGGGATATTTGTTTGTAATGTAAATTAACTATGTCCGTTACAGCTCTCCCTCCCTCTTTTCTTGGTAGTGTGGTCCTAATAACTGATGATGTCGGGTGGTGACATTTGTGTTTGGTCATCATGGTTCGCATTGTTCTTTGAATATCTTCCAGTTCTGTTTTTGTCCACTTCAGAATTCCAAATGAGTATGTCAGGACCGGTATGGCGTAGGTGTTAATTGCTTTGGCAAGATTTCCTGCGTTCAACTGGGATTTCAATAAAGCAGTTATCCTTTGAGTGAACTGTCCTCGAATTTTGGTTTTTGCTTGCTTCTGGTCTAGTAGCTTAGCTTGCTGAAATCCTAGATATTTGTAGGTTTCACCATTTTGCATGGCATTTATAATGTTCCCATTAGGTAGTAACACATCTCCGTTAACGATTTTACCCTTCTCGATATTCAAGGTTTTGCACTTGTCTAATCCAAATCCCATTTGTATATCACTGGAAAACTTTTCAGTGATATTAAGTAAATGTTGAATTTGACGCTGGTTTGATGCGTATATTTTGATGTCATCCATGTATAAAAGGTGGGAACCAGTGCAGCTAGTGTTCCTGTTGGCTTTGATTTTAAAGCCGTAATCCGTATCGTTAAGTAGCTTGGAAAGTGGATTCATTGCCAAACAAAACCAAAGTGGACTCAGGGAGTCGCCCTGGAAGATCCCCCTACGGATAGAAATTTCATCAGTTTCGAGATATTGACCATTTATTTGTAAATGAAGGTTCGTTCGCCAGTGCTTCATCGATGATTCAAGAAAAGTAACAAAAATGGGGTGTACTTTGTAAATTTGCAAAACTTTAACAAGCCAGGAATGTGGAACGCTATCAAATGCTTTCCTATAATCTACGAAAGCCGTGTAGATGTTGCGCTGTTCCTTCTGCGCCTGTTTTAGTATTACCGAATCGATGATGAGTTGTTCTTTGCAGCCTTGGTGATCTCGTCTGCACCCTTTCTGTTCTTCCGACAAGATGTTGTTATTATCCGCATGTCTGTAAATACGGTTAGTAATGCAAGACGTTAATATTTTATATATAGTTGGAAGGCATGTTATAGGTCTATACTGCGTAGGATCGTGAGTTTGATGCGTTTTGGGAAGCAAGTGGGTTGAACCCAGTGTCAGAAATGGTGGTGTATCTTCTGGATGTTGCAGAATATGTGTAAATGATCTTGCTATTGCTTCATGCAGACTGTCAAACTTCTTATACCAAAAGTTTTGGACATTGTCAACTCCTGGTGTCTTCCAACTACTGGTGCTTTTTATAGCTTCGGTTACCTCGCTTGTTGTCAAGTTAACGAAAGGCATTGGTTCAATGTTTATTTTTTCCTCCTCAGTTCTTATCCAGTGAGCGTTGGATTTATGTTCGATAGGGTTCGACCATAAAGAAGACCAGTACTCCGTTAGCTCATCTTTATTTGGAAGACTTTGGTTGTGATTGTTTACTGTACCGCTTAGTTGCCTGTAAAATAACTTCTGATTGTTATTGAATAAGTAGTTTTGTTGTTTCCTTTTCGTGCACTTGACATATCGTGACAAACGTTTGGATTTTGCCTTTAACTTTTGCCTGAGTAAATCCATATATTCACATACATGTTGTTTATGTTGTGGGTGACCTGTAAAAGTTTTGATTTTTCGATAGATCTTTCTCACTCTGTTTGTTAAGCGCCTAGACGGTTTCAAGTTGTTTTTAAACTCTGTTAGCTGCCCCAATTCCCTTCTGATGTCATCAATGGACTTTTCCAGCCGGCGTTGCCACCAAGGCTTGAGCTGTTTGTAGTCTTTGCCCCGATTGTTCTTTGGGGATTGGATTTGTTGATTGTGACTTCGAAGCACTGCTACCGCTCCACAATAGATGAGAGTGTGAAGTTGTTCCAGCGCTTCGCAGTCTTTAGCATGGTTCTGCAGTAGTAAGTTCACAGCTGCTAGTATGCTGTTAGTGCCCTTATTGGTTCGAAGCTTGGGTAGTTTTGGCCGGTGTATTGGGTTGGTGCCATTAAATTCCGCTAGTGCTTTACAAAGTTGGGTATTATAGTCATTATCGGTGGTTTTGTCGCAATCATTGTTTATTTTCTCAACGCCATTGTGGTCTCCTTGTGCATTCTCCGATTTATGTGTATCCTGATCGGTAATTATGTCATTCTCTCCATCTTGAAGGTCAAGAAGGACTTCACCTCGAATTTGTTGCAACGTCGGACCGGGTAGTAGATTGTTTCTCACAATACTTCGACGTTGGTCAGCAATACGCTGTTCCGTGAGATGGTGAAATTCTGGAAAATTATTATTATTATTATTATTATTATTATTATTATTATTATTATTATTATTATTATTATTATTATTATTATTATTATTATTATTATTATTATTTCCAATTCAAGTATACTCTTGCTCAGCTCTTGCTGGTAATGTTCACCTATCCCGAGCGTTTGTAAACGCAAATGGGATTTGGCACAGCAGTTACATATTTAGAAATTTACGGACAGTGTGACAAGTATTCAAAATTGCAGCCTTCTGCAGATCGATGTATGTGTTTTTGTGAAGACCTAGTTTGGTGAGGCTGTCTTGTAGAGTTTTGGGGATTAGTCCCGTAGATGAAACGATGACCGGCACCACCTCTACTTTCTCTGCATGCCACATCTGTCCTACCTCAATTGCAAGATCGGTGTATTTTGCAATTTTCTCGTTGTATTTGTCTAACATATTGTTGTTATTGGGTACAGCAACATCAACTAGAAGAACCGAGTTAGCTTTTTTATCCACAACTACAATATCAGGCCGGTTATTCGTCACCCGTCTATCGGTGATAATTGACCTATCGTAGTATAGTCTAAAATCAGCATTCTCTAGAACTGCATGCGGATGGTACTTGTAATAAGGCGTGTAGGTGTTAACTAATCCAAATTTGTTGGCCAACTTCTGATGAATGATGTTGCACAGTTGATTGTGCCTGCGTAGGTAATCAATGTTAGCTATGGCTGAACATCCCGACGTAATGTGTTGTATCGTCTCTGTTGTTTGTTGACACCTTCTGCACTTGTCCGACACGATATTTGGATCTCTTATAATAAATTTCTTGTAATTATTGGTATTAATTACTTGGTCTTGGATCGCCATCATAAATCCTTCTGTTTCTGGAAACAATGATCCATCAGAGAGCCACTTATTTGATGCTTCCTTGTCAATATATGGTTGATTTAGGTCGTGATGATGTCGACCATGGAGCGCTTTCTGGGCCCACTCTGCCTGTTTGTCAGAGTCTGTAACGATTTCAAGTTTATTATCAGAATTTACAAGATCTAAGGGGGAATAGACTTTATCTGCTTTCGCGACCAGCTCATGCAGTTTGGATGTTTTAGCCTTGCCAATGAAGTATTTTTGGAGTTGAGATATTTGTTTGTAATGTAAATTAACTATGTCCGTTAGAGCTCTTCCTCCCTCTTTTCTTGGTAGTGTGGTCCTAATAACTGATGATGTCGGGTGGTGACATTTGTGTTTGGTCATCATGGTTCGCGTTGTTCTTTGAATATCTTCCAGTTCTGTTTTTGTCCACTTCAGAATTCCAAATGAGTATGTCAGGACCGGTATGGCGTAGGTGTTAATTGCTTTGGCAAGATTTCCTGCGTTCAACTGGGATTTCAATAAAGCAGTTATCCTTTGAGTGAACTGTCCTCGAATTTTGGTTTTTGCTTGCTTCTGGTCTAGTAGCTTAGCTTGCTGAAATCCTAGATATTTGTAGGTTTCACCATTTTGCATGGCATTTATAATGTTCCCATTAGGTAGTAACACATCTCCGTTAACGATTTTACCCTTCTCGATATTCAAGGTTTTGCACTTGTCTAATCCAAATCCCATTTGTATATCACTGGAAAATTTTTCAGTGATATCAAGTAAATGTTGAATTTGACGCTGGTTTGATGCGTATATTTTGATGTCATCCATGTATAAAAGGTGGGAAACAGTGCAGCTAGTGTTCCTGTTGGCTTTGATTTTAAAGCCGTAATCCGTATCGTTAAGTAGCTTGGAAAGTGGATTCATTGCCAAACAAAACCAAAGTGGACTCAGGGAGTCGCCCTGGAAGATCCCCCTACGGATAGAAATTTCATCAGTTACGAGGTATTGACCATTTATTTGTAAATGAAGGTTCGTTCGCCAGTGCTTCATCGATGATTCAAGAAAAGTAACAAGAATGGGGTGTACTTTGTAAATTTGCAAAACTTTAACAAGCCAGGAATGTGGAACGCTATCAAATGCTTTCCTATAATCTACGAAAGCCGTGTAGATGTTGCGCTGTTCCTTCTGCGCCTGTTTTAGTATTACCGAATCGATGATGAGTTGTTCTTTGCAGCCTTGATGATCTCGTCTGCACCCTTTCTGTTCTTCCGACAAGATGTTGTTATGATCCGCATGTCTGTAAATACGGTTAGTAATGCAAGACGTTAATATTTTATATATAGTTGGAAGGCATGTTATAGGTCTATACTGCGTCGGATCGTGAGTTTGATGCGTTTTGGGAAGCAAGTGGGTCGAACCCAGTGTCAGAAATGGTGGTGTATCTTCTTATTATTATTATTATTATTATTATTATTATTATTATTATTATTATTATTATTATTATTATTATTATTATTATTATTATTATATTTAGACAAGGGCAGAGGGACAAGTCCCTATTGTGCCCAAAAACAGATAATTACATATGTAACCTACTGGTAGGTGAAGAAAAGAAAAATAACTACAATATATACAAATATACCAAAAAAAAAGAAACTATAGGTGCTCTAGAAGCGGTCGATCAAGTCTGTTTTTAAACGAGTTAGTTGATGGTGCAGAAACTGTGGATACATCAAGGTTATTCCAGCTGTCGAAAACCCTGTTTGGTAAGAAGTTTTGTCTTGATCTGACGGTAAAGTTTTCTTTTTTTTAGTTTAAAAAGGTGTCCTCTAAGGCGGTCATCTGGATTTAAGGTGAACATCATATCAAGATTACCAAAATTAAATTTTAATATTTTAAAAGTGGTAATGAGGTCTCCGCGGTGCCTGCGAAGTTCAAAGGAAGTTAGGTTGGCCATGGAGAGTCTTTCTTCGTAGGAAGGTCTTCGCGGTCCCAGGGACAGTCGAGTGGCTTTTCTTTGAACATTTTCCAAAAGATTTTTATCACGAACTAGGTCAGGGTACCACGTTGGACCGGCGTACTCGAGAATTGGTCGGACATAGACAGTATACAGTTTACAAAACGACTGAAACGAAACACTCGAAAAGCACTTGCGAATGAGATACAGTCTGGTGTTCGCCCGCTTACAGACTGAAGTTATATGATCAGACCAAGTTAGGTTGCTATTTACGATAACTCCGAGGTCGTTATAGGAAAACACAGAATTTAATGGTCGGCCATCGACGAAGTACGGTAGTAGTGGGTTATTTTTACCGAATCGGAGCACTACACATTTTTCAGTGTTCAACGGAAGTAGCCACTGGGAACACCAGATGAAGAAGGAGTTTAAGTCCAACTGGAGGGTTTGTTGGTTGGTGTTTGGATTTGTATATATCTTTGTGTCGTCAGCGTAGAAAGATATTTTGTTAGTTACGTGATAAGAGAGATCGCTGGTGTAAACCGTAAAAAGCAAAGGACCAAGAACAGAACCCTGTGGTACTCCACTTTCCACCAGTCTATCCCTTGAGAAATCTTCGCCAAATCTCACTCTGAAATGTCTGTCTGTTAGGAAGTCGTCAATCCAGCTAAGTAAAGAGCCGCGAATGCCGAAGTGTTCCAGCTTGTGTAGAAGTCTGCGCTTGGGAACACGATCAAAGGCTTTGGAGAAGTCCAGATAGACAACATCAACTGGCTGCTGATTGTTAAGGGATGATGTCCAGTCGTTAACACAGTGTAGCAAGTTGGTTAGGATGGAACGGCCGGAGACAAATCCGTGTTGTTGCGTTGGAATCACATTTTCCAGGAGAAGAAATTTGGTCATCTCCTCTGAAATAATGGCTTCCATGACTTTACTGACTACTGGCAGCAGACTAATCGGGCGGTAGTTGTTGGAATCAAGTTTGTTACCTTTTTTGAATATGGGTGTGAAAGATGCTGATTTCCAACTGGGGGGTATGGAACTTTTGGTAAAGGACGTCTGCATAATTAACGACAGGGGTGTTGCAAGTGAGTTTGCGCAGCTTCTTAGGAGTTTTGGACTTAGACCATCTAAACCAGGTGATGCGTTAGTGCGAAGTTTCAGTAAGTGCTGTTTTATACGGTCTGGTGTAAATACTACATGTTCTAAAGATGCCTTGAGGCGGGGACAGTTAATTAATGGGAGGTTGTCATTATTGGGTTCTTGAGTGAAAACTTGCGAGAAAGCTAAAGACAGCGTCTCAGAAGACTCTTTATTAGAAGAGCATACGGTATGGGCTGGTTTTTGAAGTAGAGGAATGGAAACTTTTGATGATAGGGAAGATCGTATACATTTGAAAACCTTTTTACTGTTACCACTGGCAATGATGTTTTCTTCAAAATTTTGTCTTAAAGTTTTGAGAGATAGTTGTGGAGTATTAGAAAATCTGCGGTGGTTCAGGAAGTCACTCGGAAGCTGTGTGCGCTGATATTTACGCCAGAGGCGCCGTTTGTGCTTAATACGTTGTAGTGCTGCGTGGTTTATCCAGGGTTTGAGATTGTTTTTATAAATCTCGCGGACAGTAGTATGTGCAGAGATTATCCTGAGGGTAGTATCATGAAATGCGTTCCACATTAACGAGGGATCGGGTGAATTTGTGAAAATTAAGTCCCAATCAAGTCGGGACAGCTGTGAATCAACTTCACAAAAATCAGTAGTAGCATAAGTTGTGATTTTATTTTTGCCCGGTAATGTCTGGATAAACTGAACGTGAGCAGTTATGACTGCATGGTCTGATTTTCCAACAGGAGAGCTTATTTCAAGAGATGAGATTAGCTGTTCATCATTAGTGAGTATGAGATCAAGAATGGAAGGTAGGTTATTAATTCTGAATCTTGTGGGTTCTGTAATAAGTTGAGTGAGGTTCGAATTTGCAACAAAGTTTTCAAATAAGTTGTTTGAATTTACAACATCTGATAGTGAAGTTATCGGCCAGGATATTTCTGCAGTTGGTGCAGACCCATCGAAAACAACTCGAAGTTTGGTCGTTATATGGTCATTTCGAACTATACCATGGTGAGTTAGAAAATAAGAAAGCTTTTATCATCAGTAACGTTATTAAGAGACATATGCCCCATTTTCTGGTACTCATCTATAAATGATGAATAGGTTTTTTGAAAATCAGAATTTCTCTTAAATTTTGACTCTAAATTTATCAATCTTCCAATCGCAGTGGATTTTGATTCTCCTAAATCACAAGAATCTTTCCACGGTACCCTTACAATAAATTGCCTACAATCTGACCTAGCTGTGGTCCTTTTAAAATACTCCTCACAAAATAGATCTTCACCAGAAAGAGAACTTGTATGTTCCGGTTCCTCAACGGACCAAAACCTTTGTAATTGATCATTTTCATTAAAGGAAGAATTAACGGATAGATTGCAATGAAATTTCTTTGAAGTAACAGTAATTTTTCCAGTGACAATGTATCCAAAAACAGTGTTTTGAAGTGACGGTAATTGTTTCCGCAATTTATATTGCCTTCCAATAGAACATTCCAAAATAGACCGGCATCATTTAAAATATCAATCTGATCGGTAGTGTTGAAGGAATCGTCTGCCAAAATTACATTTTTAGGTATGTTCCAACGGGAAATATCAAACGAATAGGATGGATAATGTTTAGTGACTGTTGGTACCACAAACCATTTAACCATGGAAGAAAAATCATTAAGTCTAGAGCCTATTTTGATGCTACAATGTTTATTAATGGAGGAATATGAGTTGTTGACACCTTATACATGACTAGTTTTGAAACTTCTAATCCTAGAGTTTTGCACAGTTACAAAGGAGCATTGACTTCCAGAGTCCAACATAATACGGGCAATATGAGGTTGCCCCCATTCGTCTAAACGGCATTCGTTAATTAAAGCTAATTGATCAGTTGAAACATCATTTCTTGAATGACTAACATTTGAAACCAACGGATTTGAAATTGATGATCGGTTATCGGAATTGGGATAGTTTGTTGTGTGTCCGAAATTGCACGGCTATCATGATTTAATAAAGAACTATGCTTTCTCTTACAAATTTTACAACCAGATTTCTGACATTGTTCACTCAGATGACCTGTACACAAGCAATTGCAGCATAGCTTTGAACGTTTAACTTGATCCCAACGCTGGGACACTGGATAATTTAGAAATGTCTCACATACATAAATCATATGATCTTTTTTACATAAATTGCAACTTTTTGTAATAGAATGGTTTACCAACAGATACTTTGAATATTCCTTATCTTTATAATCTTGTTTAAAATTACTATTAGGTTTACTACCTGAAGAAAAGTTTAGCTCCGTGGTTTCTAAGAAATTAGCCCTGTTTCGTAAAAAATCAAAAAATTCATCAATAGTTGATAATGAAGTATCAGCATCGTTTTTACATTTTTCCCACTCTAATGAGGTACTTTTATCTAATTTACCTGATATTAAATGAATAATAATAGCATCCCAACTTTCAGTTGGCAAATTTAAAGTTTTTAATGCACACATTGTTGAATAGATGAGGCTTTTACTTGATGAAGATCCATACTAATGATGAAATAAAAAATTTTAATTTGTTTGAAGTTTGAAAAAGCTACTGTGTAGCGAAACGCGTCACTTATTTTAATTTGAACGTTAGTTCAAAATAAAAATGAAGATTTAAACAAATTAAATTGTTTTATTTCATCACACATATGTTTTTTTACAGTATCTATTAAATTTCTAAGACCACCTGCATTCTCTTTTACCAAACTGTTAATCTCAAACAATGCCTTCATATGGTTGTTAATCAACATACGAGTATTATTAAATCGATTGCACAATGTTTCCCAAGCATAATTATAATTCTGAGCTGAAAAATCGAGACTTTGTATAATTTTTGAAGATCTGTTAAGCTTGACCTTAAATAATGGTATTTCTGAATATCTGTAAGGATTTTATTTTTATGAACTAGAGACTCGAATGTGTCTTTAAATTCAATCCATTTTAGGTAGTCAGAATTAAATAAAGGCAATTTAATTGGAGGTAATTTGATTCCTTCTAGACCTGAAAAATGGTTGTTATTGGAACAATCATTTTTAATATCAGAAGTAGCACACTTATTTTGTTTAATAATTGTTTTAAAATACTTTTTCCTACAGACACATTTCTGCAGAAAACTGAATCTTGTTCTTTTCTAAACAAATGTTCTTCCTCTGAACATTCATCATTGCAGTTCAACTCAATACTCATCTGCACTTCATCAAATTCGCTCATAATTCCTTCAGCCTTTTGAATGTTCAATTCAAGTACTGAAATTTTATCACTTTCAAAGTTATCAAGAAAAATATCTTTAATAGAATCAACATATTCTGAAATCCAATCAAATCTTTTCATAATTATACTTCGTATAATTGTTTAAAATCAGAAGCCTTCATCATGTTTAAATTGTTTAATAAATCGAGTAGCTTCTATATAGACAAATTGAAAATTCTTAACGAAATGCAAGTGGAACGTACACAAAATTGTAATTAAATAACCAAATTAAAATCAAAAAATCTCACAAAAATAGTAATTGCGTAATTAGGTACCTACCTGTACCAACAATAGATTCAATCTACCTTTCAATTCATAAATAGCTTAATCGGTTGACAATTGTTTGTGAAAATCTTTCAGAATAAAAAAACTAAGGTGAAATCTCAATAAAATAAAAACAAAATGTTTTTCTTTTATATAAGAATACCTAAATGAGCTTCAAATCTAAATAGTCTATGTAAATCCACACAGTATCTTAAATTAAGAGAAAATATGAAATGTTAATACACTAATAAACTTACAAATCAGTTTGTTATTATAATTTGAAATCGTAAAAAATATAAACATAATACACATAAATGTGCCGGTACAAAATGCGACAACGCCGCCGAAATACCCCTTTCTTGTGTACCGGCCGGCGTCAAGAAGTCGCGACCTTCACTAAAGGAAATATTATAATAACTACTTCACAGAGCAGAGAATAATTGAAATTGGAACTTAAATACTCAAATTGTTGACTTTTATTACCAAATCGACAATGCAAAAATCGAATAATTTTATTTCCATAGAGTTTCTAAATATATTTTCAATCAATTGTACAAGGTAAAATCACATCAAGTTGAAAAAAGGAATGATTGTAAGGTAATCGGTAAACGAATAAATAGGTAAATGGAAAAATCTCACTCAATTTGTTGCCTTCCTTCCAATTTTTCAAACTTGTTTTCCATTGACGACCACGTGCTTTGTCTTGATAATTGGGCGATTCACAACACTTTTTAATTGAGAAATCTTATTAGTTAAACATCCGTGAGAAGGATCATTTCATGTTTCGATATAGTGGACTGTATTAAATCAAATCACTCGCTGGTTTAACTAACACTTAATACTTAATTACAAAAAAAATGTGTGAATGAACAATACAAAATTTAACGAATACAAAACAAAAAAGTGTGGCTTCGCCGACAATCTGATAAGCTCTGTCTCTTTGTTTGAATTTGCAAAAAGGGTGCACTTCAAGCGTTGCCAGACTTCACCGTTGTTCCGACATCTGACGACACTAATTTCTCCATACATATTTAAACAGGACGTTTCACTTTTGCCATCTCTACCAATATGTCTGATGTAATATTGCTTGGCAATACCCCATATTAACTCAATCGGATTAAAAATGCAATGGTGGGGAGCAAGACGTAATACTTTGTGACCATACTGTTCTGCCAAATCATCTGCCAATGTGAAGAAGCTCAGCTTTAATCATTTGTTCATTGAATCCTATATTGTGTGTGTATCAGATTTTTTCCATGAAATGTTTGGGCATATGGTGCATTATTCATAATAATAATTGACGGTTCAGTTAGATTTAATAGTAATTGGTTTTTAAACCATTTCAAAAATTTTTCTTGATTCATTTCCCCATGATAGTCACTTGATTGAGTTTAAGATGAAAATATATGTTCTGCCCCAATAATAAACCCATCTTCATTCCCAGCATGAAGTACAATGTATCTATAATAAAAATAATTTCACATACTAATTTTTTTACAGACATTTCCATAACATACTTTTTACCATCCACTTTTGTAGTTTTTACTCTCCGTTTATCTGGATCTTGCCATAATCATTTTGGAAAATTCATGTTTCATCAATAAAGACAAATTTATACAGTGCAGTTTCTTTTTCTTGTATGTATTTTCTTAAAAATTCAACCCTTTTTACTGCTATATGTGAAAGTTCCATAAGTCCTCCGCGTGGATAATCTTTTTTCCATTTAAATCAATGTCTTTTAGTAAACAGCTCTGAGACACTTCACATCCATTGAATAATTGTTTGTCTTTCAATTGTAGTAGTAATTCCTAAAGTTACATGTTGATCTGTAAATAAATTTTCAGGTATACTTATTGCTGAGCATTAAGAACAATAGGACACAATAGATCTTTTAGGTCTCAGTGAATGTTATCCCAATATACGTACATACATTGAGTATGAATAATAAAACAAAATATAATTAGAGTGGGAGTTCGGCCCTGACAGCAGTCAGACCCGCACAGTTTATATCGTGTCCGAAATAAATTTCGAAGTTCAAATAGTAGAAGTTATCAAATATTCTTCCGAAACTGCAGTGAGTTTCCTTACCTCACAAGGCTTAGTGGAAGAAAGCCTTACCTTGAATTGAGATAGTGAGTAGCATAACAAACATAATAACATATAAAATAGTAGGTTTAACACAACAAACCATTATCTCTTCATACATTTCAAGTTTTTTAATACTGACCGTAATTACCATCCTTTTAACTAGTTCCTAGAGTACAGGTCCGTACTCGGGAGCTAGTGATGAACATATTATATCCAATTAAATTAATTATCCCATCATGGCCAACAACACTATAAACCCAACAATAAATTCAACCCCAACTTATTCAAACATATTAACTCAACATTCCACCTTCAAATTTCCAACAAAAAACAGGCAATTATTTTTCAATCAATCGAAGGAATCAAAATCCATGATTACATCGTAGCTGTAGGAAAACTAATTCAACCAAAAAACATCATATTCTCATCCAGAGTCCGAAACGGACGAATATGCATTTACTCAGCCAGCGAGGAAATTGTAGACATTTTTATGAATGAACATAAATCAGTCACCATAGATGGTCTCACCCTTCACGAAGATTATTGATTTCCAACGTCTGCCCTACCATCCCGCATAATATAATAGATACATATTTACACAATGCAGGAATAAAACCAGTATCCAAACTATCATTTCTTCGTGTCGGCATGCAAGAACCAGAATACAAACATGTCCTTAGTTTCCGAAGACAAATGTACATATATCCACCAGACCATCCCATCCCAGAATCGCTCCTTATAACCCACGAAAACACACAATACAGAATATTTTTATCCTTAGATAGTTTTCACTGCTCCATTTGTAATCAAATAGGTCATATCCCATCTGACTGTCCTCGTTCAGCCAATTCCTCGGGTCAAACCGAAGACATGGAAGTTACACCTTCTACTTCATCATATATACCTAACATCCAAACAGTAGACCCCCTGATTACTGAGACTAATCCTGTGTCAACAAGCCATAAATTCAATCCCCCAGGTGCTACTAACAACACTCTAGAAGAAAATCAATCAAATATTAATACCCCTGTTTGCCAAATAGAAACGGTCACAGCTCAAATCCATAACACTGCCTCGCAAGCATCAACAAAGCGTACTTTATCAAACTCTACACTCTCCACTCCAGAACCACAAAACCCCCCTACATACTCAGCAGACCCCTTTATAAAACCAAAAAATAGGAGGAAGAAAATCAAATCCATGTCACAAACGCCAGAAAAACCAGAATCTTACTGGAATCAACAAAACCACTTTTTGAATCTGAAACCTGTCTACTAACCTTCGATGAATTAGTAGATTTCCTTGAAAACTCGAAAGGCACCAATGATATAATATCAGTTGCGAAAAACTATACCAACGAAATTGAGAGTCTAATAACTCTCCTCACAAAACTGCACCCACCCTCATTTACTGATGATACTGACCGTTAACAAGTCCAAAAAGAAAATTGTAACAACCCTCCCGCTCTTCGCTCTTTACAAGACAATTAACATATTCATCTTGCAGTGGAATGTAAACGGGTATTTTACCCGATTAGACACGCTACAACTCTTGATCAAGGAAAATTCTCCTCTCGTTATTGCTCCACAAGAAACCCGTTTTAATCTACCACGACATAGCCCAAAAAATTACAATGGCTTTTTCTCTAATAGACAGCACCAGAATATAAATAGTGGTGGAGTAGCCATTTTTCTAAGAAACAGCCTAGAATCCTCAGAAATACCTTTAAATACAAGCTTGGAAGCGGTAGCTGTATCCATTTTATACCGAACTAAAATCAACGTTTGTAATATATATGTCCCACATCCTAAAAGCCTTGACCTTAGAGATATTGAAAACATAATAGAGCAAATTCCGTCTCCAAAAATAATACTAGGAGATTTTAACTGTCACAATGTTATTTGGGGCTCAGAAAACACTAGTAAAGAAGGGCAAACATTTGAAAATATTATTAACAACCAGAAACTAAACCTACTCAATACTGGCAGCAAAACCAGATTCAATGCATTCTCTGGAAAAGCGTCTGCAATAGACATATCACTTTGTGACCCTTCTTTATCAGCTCATTTATCCTGGGAAGTTGCTGAGTGTCTCCACAAGCGATCACTGGCCTATTTTCATCAAACATTTAAATGATCCGTCAACAGACCGCTGCTTCCGTTCAAGTACATGGAGAATCTCTCAGGCAAACTGGGAGTTATTTTCTGACAATATCCTAGACAACCTTCCAAAGCTCAACTTTTCTCAAAACATAAATCTTACCATAGAATCTTTCAATTCAATAATTTTAAATTCCGCTCATAAATCAATCAAGAAAAATAGTCCCAACGGCAACAAGGCAGCAGTGCCATGGTGGAACTTAGACATAGCACAAACAATTAAAGCATGCAAACACGCCTACAACCGTCTAAAAAAACACAACACACCCGAAAACCTACTAGCATTCAAAAATCTACGCGCAAAAAAGAGATACCTAATAAAAAAATCAAAAAAGGAATCCTGGTCACACTATGTCTCTTCAAATAATGAACTTACGCCTATGCCAGTCATATGGAAAAAAATTCGGGCAATCAGCTCATGCCGAAACTATGATGGAATCAGCACATTAACAGTAAATAACGTAAATATTTCAGAAAACCATGAAATTGCCAAAACCTTCGCAGAAATTCATGGAAAGTACTCTACTCGTCCCAGTAATAAACCAACAAACGAGGATCACAATATTCAAATATTACTCGAAAATAACCATTTGAATGCGCCTATATCGATGGAAGAACTTACTGAAGCCATAAATACATCAAAAAATTCCACCCCAGGTATTGATGATATTCCTCTAATTTTTCTATCCAAACTTCCTACACCAGCCAAAACAATTCTTCTTGAAATTTATAAGAAAATATGTTCTTCTCATCTGTTTCCCGATATTTCGCGGAAAGCTATAATACTCCCAATATTGAAACCAAACGAACCCAAAAATGATCCTACTTCTTACAGACCGATATCACTAACATGTAATAGCTGAAAACTTATGGGAAAAATTATAAACAAAAGACTACTCTGGCATCTAGAAAAAGAAAACCTAATTTCTCAAAATCAAAGCGCATTCCGATCTAACCGCTCAACTCTCGATAGTATGGTTATTTTGGACACAAACATAAAGGAGGCTTTCGCTAACAAACAAAAAGTAATTGCCGTATTTTTTGATATCAGCAAGGCTTACGATGAAACATGGACCCCACGCATTATAAATACCTCACTCAATTGGGGAATCCAGGGAAATATTGTGGCTTTTATAAAAAACTTTTTGTATAAAGGTCCTTCCAAGTAAGGGCAAATAATGTACTATCTAATTCCAAAACATTATCCAATGGACTACCACAAGGATCGGTGCTGAGCGTTACTTTATTCTTGATTGCTATTAATGACATACTGAATCAAATTCGCCTTCCAGTCAAAGCCCTCCTGTATGCAGATGACCTTATACTCTACACTCAAAGCAATAACCTGGACTCAGCTGCTAATTTTCTAAAAAAACCAATCTATAAATTAGAAGAATGGCTGAAACAAACTGGACTACAATTCTCCACCAAGAAAACAAAATATCTAATTTTGATAAGAAAAAAAAATGCAGATAGAGTATCCTTGAAAATAAACAACCAAGAGATAACATATAGTGAAACCATGAGATTTTTAGGAATTAATCTGGATCCACAACTGAAATGGAACGCGCACATAAAATCGTTGCAAATGACCGTACAATCCAGACTCAATTTAATTAAATGCCTGTCGAATCACACATGGGGATCAGATACTACAACTTTAATCCGTATCTACAACTACCTCATCAGAAGTAAACTCGACTACGGTGCAATTATTTATGACTCAGCTTCTAAGGCACAACTGCGAAAAATCGATACAATTCAAAATATTGCCCTTAGAACAGCCACTGGAGCCTACAGAACAAGTCCCATTACTAGCCTACAAGTTATATCCCAAGAAATGCCACTGGACCTAAGACGCAAATACCAGATGTTATGCTATGCTTCTAGACTTTCAGCTAACAAATTGAACCCTGCATTCTTCTCTCTCTTCCCTCATTCAAACTATCTTTATTCAAACATAAAAAACTACAACCATATTCCTCTATCTGAAAAACTCAAACGATCAGGTTTTGACATTAAAAATTTTACGTTGACCATACCATTTTCATTCAAAGACCCACCTTGGTTAATAAAAACTCCCACCTACAAAACTTCCCTAGAAACACTACCCAAACACTTCAGTAATCCCACTTTAATCCAAACCCGCTTTCTAGAGATAATGAACACATACAAAAACTACCAGACAATATATACAGATGCTTCCAAGACATCAACAGGCGTAGGAGCAGCAGTTGTCTATAACAAAGAAAAGCACGGACTGCGTCTACCAGCAATCTGTAGTTCTTTCACAGGAGAAAGTCTATCTGTTTTCCACTCACTAGAGATATCCCTAACCATAAATAAGGATACGTTGATAATCACCGTTATAGAAAATCTCCAATCCATTTACACAAAAAACGTAATAATGCAGAAAATCAAAACAACACTTTCTCAACTCCAATCCAAAGGCAAAACTACAGAATTTCTCTGGGTGCCATCTCACACAGGTATTAAAGAAAACGAGGAAGCTGACGAAACTGCCAAAAACTTTTCTACCAGCCCCGCGGTAACATTGATAAATATAGTTCCTAGCCAAGACCATAAAGACTCTATAAAAAAATACATAACCAACGAATGGCAGCTTAGATGGAATTTGAACCCCCACAATAAACTTCACCAAATAATACCCTATGTATCTAGAACTCCTTCCTTACCAAACAATAGATCTGATCAAGTGAAGATAATTAGGCTTAGAATTGGACACACCAGCAAACCCACCAATACCTGATGTCCAAAGAAGCCATTCCTCTGTGTGATCAGTGCCTGTGTGTTAAATCTGTGATGCATATTATTTCAGAGTGTCATAATCTTAATTATATGCGTAATGTGTGTGGTGTTCCGGATAATATAAAGACAGCTCTTACGGACAAATTAGATAAAACCTTAAAATTTCTTGAGTCAATTGATATTTATAAGATGTAGACCTTATTTTTTATGTTTGTAATTAATTCCATATGTATTCAAACTGCCAATGACCCAAGTGGTTGACGCAGTGTATGTGAAAATAAAAAACACACATTAAAGTTATACTCACCTGCTTCATACATGCTGTGAATGGTATCACGAATAGCGGAGGTATTAACTATTGCAGTATTATTTACAGTTTTATTTTTTATACTTTTTTTGGAGGCGACTTTAAACGTTGATATATATATATATATATATATATATATATATATATATATATATATATATATATATATATATACTAAAATTGTTGTACCGGGTGTCTGATTAAGACTGTATCTCAGAAACTGTTTATCGTACAGCTTAGAGAAAAAAATCTGCATTACAAACCCGCATACGAGAAAATGCTGGAAATTATTTTCAAGGTTTCTACTCCGCCGCTAGAGGGCGTAGTTCACAATGTTAACACAAAAACATCATGCTTCTATAATGAATGTACCGTTAAAGTACCACAAAATTCAAATATTCGTAATCACTAGATCATTTTACGTGAGTTTGTTCCAGTACTTTCTCCCCTATCTTGTAAAATAACTGGAAGGGGTGAGTGGGAAACCTGACTCAATAAAAATGTTATAACTTTTGTTCCACTTCATTGATTCTGACTCAAAGAGAATTCCTAATGCCTAATAAAATAATATATAATCGTTCTTTCATTCCAGTGGTTTTAACGGCCGCTAGGAGGCGGTGATTGAACAATTGTTTTGTTTTCAACTTTTTTTGGGAATCTTCAAATGCGATGCTATATTTTTCAATCATATACTTGAAAGAGGATGGAATTTGGAAAAAAATTGTAGTAACCGCATCTCCGCATCTCAATATCTATTTTCTTAGCGAAGATACAAGAAGAATAGGCATACTAGGGGATCGAGATGTCATAAATAGTTGTCAACTTAAATATAAAATTAATGTAGAGTGAATTTATGGAACTGTAACGGTTAGTGATTTGAAAATACGTAATGCCTTACAAAAATAGCAAAGCTTATGATATGCTAAAAGTGTATATTGAATGTTTTGAGAATGCTCCGATTGCAGAAGGAGAATATGCAATAAGATATCCCTTGCGACAACATTTTTGCAGAAGTGCTTATAAAAATTTGGCCATACGTTTAAAAGAAACCAAAAATGTTCAAAAAAAATTCTACACGACGGCGAAGAAGCAATAAGGAAACAGATTTTTATTATTTACTTGAAAGAGGATGGTATTGAATAAAATGGCCAAAACCGTATCTCAATATCTAGTTTCTAAACAAAGATACAAGAAAAAATAGGTATACCTCTACAAAAATAGGATTTTGACAAACTTAGTATCATTGTGTCAATAACCTACAATTAATTACCTAACAAATCCAGCAAAAATAGACTACATTGCCCTAGTGAAGTAACTTAAGGGTACTGCTCGAAATGCTTTCCATCTTTTTCGATGCAGATATTTAATATCTGCGTGGTAGAAAAGACAGCAGCTTCTATTTCAGTCCTGGGAATGCAATCAATTGCGTTTTTTATTCGTTGAATAAGATCCGCTCTATTTGCATGTCTTCTCTCAAATACTAAATCTTTAATTCGACCCCATAGATGAAAATCTAGGACAGTAAGGTTGGGAGATCTTGGTGGCCACGGAAATATGCCAGCTCTTCCTATTCACCTTTACTCATATTATTAGTTTAAAAAATGCATCACTTCATTTGTAAAGTGGGCTGGGCAGCCATCTTTTTGTAGCCACATATTTTGCTGTACTGCTAATAGCAAATCTTCTAATAATATAGGCAATTTATCTCTAAAGAATCTGAAGAAACGCTCGCCATTTAAATGTTTATCAAGAACAAAAGGGCTTATAGTTTTACTATCTCAAATCCCACACCATATGACTAGCGACCCTGGTTAAAATTTTGTTGCATGTAGTGTGGATTATAATCAGACCTATAGTGGGTATTATGTCTATTTACAGATCCATTACTGGTAAATGTAGCTTCATTGGACTACATTATATTTGATAAAAAATTTGGATTTTCATTCAGCATATCGTGAAGCCAATTACAATGATCTAGTCTTTTGTTGTAATTACTACGTTTTCATGCAGAATTAAATTCGAATTGAATACACTTTCCGTATTAAAAACCTCATGAAAACAGGTATTGAAATCGAATTGAGTTTCAAGGTCGATACTGCTTTTTTGGGATCGTATCGAGATCGAAAAATCGAAATACGACATGAAATACGACATGAAATCCGAGATCGTAGTGAAACATGCGCATTCTGTGACATTCGCTGTCAAATTTATGCCAGCTGTAAGCCATATAACCTTAAAACCACTCAAGACAAAAGTTTACTCTAGCTTTCTTGTAACATTTTGTGGAAACACACCAATAAGGCATCTAAACCAAAAGTTGCAGTTAAAAGGGCAACTTTTTCGACATTTTGATCATTATGACTACCAAAAAAATCCCAGAAATCAATCAAAAACACGACGGCATTTGACATTATTGACAGATAAAATGTCAAATCTCAGAACGATTTGAAGTGTAATTGAATCGTGATTGAATCCCTATCATGAAAACAGAGATCGGTATTTGATTCAAAATGAATTCAATACTCCATGAAAACGTAGTAAATATGTAGCTGTTAATCCTTGATGAAAAGATACACGATACGGATGAAAAGATTTCTTTTTAGAATAGACTGAACCCAATACCTGAACAATCTTTTCTAAACAGAAAGAGTCGAATTTTGTTTGTGGAAATGCATAATTTTCATTTTTTCGACTTCAGAATAGCTGAAACCAGTTACAAGAAAATAAGTTTCTTTTTTACATTTTAGACAATTTTCTAAGCATAAACACGCAAAAAACTTCTTGCGGAAATATACCATTTTCATTTATTGATAAAATATCGTAGAATTTAAAATGATTCGAACTATACTCGGCAATTGGACTCCGTAAACAGGCGTGTACAAAACCGTTTGTCTCTTAAGATTAGAGCTGATAAGAATAGATATTCTTCATTGATCTGTGGTAATGGTCGGGAAGAGGATCAACCCCAATTTTTACATAGTTTATATTATTTTTTATAGTCTATTTATTAGTTTCAGATATTCTAAAGTCGGGAAAATGATGCATTTCCGCATGTTATCCGCATATTATCCTTCACCAGTCATAGTAAGTATATTGTGGACGCAAAAATAACTTCACAAGGTCTAATAGGTCCTAATTAACCACAAATTCATATAAACACGTAGATACGTGGAAGTGCGTTTTTTCTTTATAAGGGACCAAAATTTTGATGGATGAATAGATATTTCATATTTGGATTTGTTAACAAAATGTTTGTATGACAAATGATTATCTCGTTATATTTCAGCACCAACATACTTTAAGCGAGTTTAAACTCTCTGCAACACAAAATTTACGTAAAGCCAGATTTTAGCTAAAACTAATACAAACGAGTGCAACAGATCATAAGCGAGTTTTAATGTGGGTTACTAGCGTTAAACCTGCTTAATACCGTGGAACACAAAATTTTAATTTAAACCAGGTTTTAGCTCTACCTTGTTTTAATAAAAATCGGCGCAACAGGCCATTTTATATTTAAACTTGATAGGTCTGCAGATCGTTTTTATTTAGTTATACATACATTGTTTGACCTTCTTTAAGGTAAGTATTTTGGATATTTGAAGATACTTTTACCTCTCTCACTTATTTATTATTCCAAATAGCAATAGACAAGGTTAAAAGTTAGGTCAGAGTAAAAATAGCAAATTTAAATTTTTGCGAGGCACACTGACACGCAATAGTTTTTCTCACAATTAACTTCTCATGTTGAAAATGTATGAATTATATGCGAATATTCCACATATTAGTATCGATGTTCTATTTATTTACGTATGTACATTCCATACAAACTGCATATCTGTATATAGGTACTCGTACATTATAACAGTTATTTCGAATATTTTTTGTTTGAATGTAATAAATACAGAAAAAAAGAGAGATAAGCTTCATTGCCATGAGAAATTTTACAAATTTTATGGACAAAGCTTCATAAACTAAAAATAGATCAAATATTAAATTCACAACAAAATATAAAAAAGTGAAAATACTGACTATTCGGTACTAATAATACAAAACAATATACTTAATATACAAATTTAATGTATTAAAATACAATATCATAATATCATACACCATCTTAAATATTGAATTATGCCACCATTATGTAACTCAAAAGTCTAGGGAAGATTGTAGAATTCTGCCACTGATTAATAAGGCATTTCAAGGAGTCTATCGTCGGAACTTATTAAATGTATTTGCCACTTTTAATTCTAAAGGTAGCTGATCGAATATTTTTTTGGCATTGAAGGTGATGGAATTTTGTACCAGATCAGAGGTGGGCATTGTTGAATAAATATCGAATTTTTCTCTTCTAGTAGGGTAACTATAAATTGGTCTTTCAGTTACATTGTGAAAGTGTTTTCGAACCAAACACACGGATTCCAATTGAATAGAGCGGAGAGAGTTAATTTTTTTTTTAATAGAATTCGCAATGCGTCCTATTACTTGTACCTTAATGTAACGAATAGCTCTTTTTTGTAATTTGAAGAGCTACAAGACCCCCAGAAAGGCAAACCAAAGCGAAGGTGCGATTCGAACAAAGAGTAGTGCCTACGTTGGTAAAGCAGTAGAAGAATCAAGCTATTTAGACAAGCAGAGGATTATTTTTTCGCTTAAGTGTTCACATGTACAGACCACTGAAGGGCACCGTCAATATGGACAACAAGAAATTTAATCGAATTTGGAGATCTTATCGAGTTATTGTTAAGTTAGAGAGGTTGAAAAAATCCTTTGTAAGATAAAACTAAAGTTTTCTCAGTGTTAATACAAAGCCCGTTCGAGTCAGACCAAGACTTAATAGTAATGAGATATTTGCCTGGTAGAATGTAAAGTTAGTATATCTGAACTACTCCAGGTTACACTAGTGTCATCAGCAAATAAAGTTAATTTACCATTAATTTGTAAGTCTGTGCCATCGTTAATGAATACCAAAAAAAGAATTGGACCCTGGGATACTCCAGTGCTAACTGGTGAATTTTCCGAAACTTTACCTCTTGCTCTTACCAGCTGCTTTCTACACTCAAGGTGAAATTCAAACCATTTTAAAGGAATACCCCGGATGCCATAATATTCCGGTTTATTTATCAAAATCCTGTGATCAACACAATCGAATTATAAACTTTATCATTAAGGTATCTCAAATTAAGAGAGAATACAAAAAAAAAACGTAAGTTAGTGAACTTCTGGGAGAGTAAAATTTTTTAATAGCTGTGTCAAGTCATAAGTCATGTACAGCTCATACAGAAAAAGCGTCGATATTCGCCGCTGCATGGGAGTTCATTATATTTATCTTTTTCTAAAAAATCCTTACAGCAATTGTCACATTTTTACACGGCCATATCTAGATCAAGGTCACTGCCAATACTTAACCAGAACGAACTTATGCTAGTTAACAATAACAAAAATAGAGAAAATAAAAACAAAACAACAAACACACGTATTGAGTAACAGTCAAACAAAAACTATATTCTACGAGTATATAGTATTTGTGGAAGAATTACATTTTGGTCATATATTATATAACAGACTGACGTATAAATTTTCCACTTGTAGATATCTTCCCAACCATCATTCTATTTTCACTGATGCATCGAGATCTGGGATATACAGGTTATCCAGTTTAAATGGCATTGTATTAGTAAATTGTCAACAATAAGAATTGGGCGGTGGTTGTAATTAGAACAAATTTTCCTATCTACAAGGGCAATACATAGACCTTTTGGAATCTCCATTATCAGATCCGGTTTCCAATAAATTCAAGAAAATATAAATTAGCCCTTCTTTGTTTTCCAGCCACAGTCTGTTCATTTTTTGAAATATTGAAAAACGTTATTTGAACAGTGCAGGTGAAGGTCTCTTTTTTAAATTTTCTGTGCAACGATTAATTCACTCAAAACCATCATCAACTTTAGGATACATTATAATATAATTTTTTTGAAAGTACTCTCTTCTCTGAACTCAGGAATTTGTAACATAGTATATCTGTTAAATACGTTTTGTTAATAAATAACTCATAATCGGAAAAGTTTATGAGTAACGTCCTGGCTTTATACAAAGGACCAATGTTTTATACAAAATCCGAATGGTCCGCTCGGTTAGCGGGTTTTAATCCACTGCATATTCACTTCTGGAAATATATTGTTAATGCTGTTTATAAAAAAAATCAATCCAAGACCACAAATACTTCCTAATTAGGAATTTGAAAAAAAATTCTTGATTTTTTTATGTATTTTAAAACTTTATTATTAATAATATTGATATTTAATGCGAAAACTTTTTTTTCAATTGATTATAAACAATTGAAAATTGATAAAATTTAAAAAGAAAACACGTGACTATGAACGCGCCATGATTGCTCACCATAGTTGTGACGTCATAATGTTATAGCTATTCAATATCAGTACAGCGTTTACGGCTATTACACGTGACTTGACAATAATATTGAAAATTTACTGCTGAAAAACGATTTTTAAGTTAATTCCGATTGGCTATGTGTGATAGAGGATTTATAAAGGCAAAGTCTGATAATTTTCCAAGAAAATGGTGGTGTAGTATAGTTTATAGTCTTAGTTTTAGGTTGTATTTATTAGGATTAGTCATGATTGTTTTGAACTGTCAATGTCTGTCAGATTCTGTTCATTAAAGCCTTCATTAGGTCTTTTAATTTATTACAATATAATGAACAGAATCTTAAATAAAAATGGAACGACTTCTACGACCAGAACGTTTGGATGCTGATCCAAATGTACGTACTTGTTCACAACAATGGAAGCATTGGTTTCAAACTTTTAAAAATTTCCTGAAGTCAGCAGATATTTCAAAGGAAAAGAAAGAAGCAGATGCTCTTAAGCTCCAATTACTAGTCAACCAAGTTTCGTCTGCTGTTTTTGAGTTCATATCTGAATGTACCACTAATGATTCCGCCATCAAAACCCTAAAAGGTTTGTTTGTGAAAAAGGTAAATGAAGTATATGCTAGACACATCCTTTCTAGTCGAAAACAACAATTAGTCTAGTTCACATGTACGATTTTCCTCAAAATTTTTGTATATTCACCGAAAATTACGATCAAGGTGTCATTCGATTCGGATTGTTATGTAGATAGTTTAAGGAAAGGTTCCGGAAGGGGCCGAAAAAAATTGCAAAAGTTATAAACAATATCGTGAAAAAAAAGTGGGGGTTTAGTTTTTTTTGAATATCTCGAAAACTATTGAAGATTTTCGAGATTAAAAAAAATCTAAAAAGATCATTGAATTTACTAAAAAAAAGTCCCGACTCCCGGAACTGTATCTCCAATATTTATAATTTTTACAGAGCCCTAAAAATAGAGCCAAAACCGGGTAGTCTGACTTTCACGCGCGGTCCGTCACTCAGACACAGTAACTTAAAAAATCATTTTTTAAACATATTAAATATGAATATTAAGGAATAATAAAATTCAAGTACTATTGGGATACATAAATAAACAATAATCGGAGGTTTAAAAATTTGTATCCCAATTTTTCCATTATTTATCCATTTGTTAATTTTTCTACATTAAATGTTAACAGAAAAACCGCGATAATCATTAAACTAAAACCTTAAGATTTTTTTTACTCTGTGGAGTTATTCTTGATAGGCTAATAAATAGATCACCGTTGGAAAAATTAAAAAATTTTGATTTTCCACTTTTTTATTAACTATTGAAAATACGTAAAAATTAAAAATTACAAAAAAGTGATTAATAATTTTTTTTTTTTAAATATCTTGAATGTTTCGATGTTTAAATGTTAAAAGATACATAAATTTTTTTTTTTTTATTTTTCATCACCATTGTTTAAAAAATTGTTATAAGCAAATGCATTGTTTATAAACTAATAAAAAATTTTTTTGCGTAATCTATTGGTTGATACAATTAATGATTTTTAGAGAAAAAACGGTTTCTTAAAAAAATTCATTTGTTGCTAAAAAATGCTTTTGTTAATTAACAATCTATTTTTGCGACTAAATATTAAAATTAAGAAACCATTTTTTCTCTAAAAATCATAAATTCTATTGTTCTTTCGGATTATATAAAAAAAATTCTTGATTGATTTTTTATTTGTTTATTTAATAAACAATTTGTTATAAAGAAATTATTTTTTCCGTATATTTTTTTTAATACTTAATTTTGTTATGAAAACAGCCATGTGCTGTTTTTTACGGAAAAAAAATTTTTTAAATAACTTTTCATAACAAAATTAAGTATTTAAACAAAAATATACGGAAAAAATAATTTGTTCATAACAAATTGTTTATTAAATAATCAAATAAAAAATTCATCAAAAAATTTTTTTATATAATCCGAAAGAACAATAGAATTTATGATTTTTAGAGAAAAAATGGTTTCTTAATTTCAATATTTAGTCGCAAAAATAGATTGTTAATTAACAAGAGCATTTTTTAGCAACAAATAAATTTTTATAAGAAACCGTTTTTTCTCTAAAAATCATTAATTGTATCAACCAATAGATAAGGCAGAAAAAACATAAACAATGCATTTGTTTATAACAATTTTTTAAACAATGGTGATAAAAAATAAAAAAAAATTTTTTATGTATCTTTTAACATTTAAAAATCGAAACATTCCAGATATAAAAAAAATAAAACTCCTCAAACCAATCAATAAGTTCAAAGATTGCTAGGAACTTTTAACTATCTACGAAAATGTATACCAAATCTCTCCTATTTAACAGCACCAATCTGTGACCTACTAAAAAACACCTCCTCGTTTTCATGGGAAGCCCATCACGAGGCGTTTACCAACATGAAAAAAATGTTAACCACACCACCGCTGTTACAATATTATGACGTTAAAGCACCAATAACGATCCAATCAGACGCTAGCACAAGAGCCTTCGGAGTCGTACTTCTGCAAAACGGAAAACCGGTTGCATACGCTTCCAAAGCTATCAGCGAAGCCCAGAAAAATTATCCGCCCATTGACTTAGAAGCAGCAGCTCTAAGAGTTGCGTGCCATAAATTCCATCCTTACATTTATGGAAAAAAGGAGATAATTGAAACCGACCACAAACCACTCGAAATAATTTTCAAGTAGCCATTGACCTCAGCACCTCCAAGACTGCAAAGAATAATGTCCTACAGTACTTATCTGAAGTCCAATAAAAAAAAAGAATCTATCAACGTATTAGCAGACATTGTTAGTAGAGATTTTACTCCATCTGAACCCAAGAACGACGAAGAATATCAACTCAAGAATGCTTTTTGCAGCATCAACATCAGCACAAGAGCAAATTCAAAAACAAACGATAGAAGGTCCTGAATTAACATTAACATGAAGTAGGCCTGAACATAAATTTAAAATTAATTGTCAAATTAGGGAATTCTGGAATTTCCGAAAACATCCTTCTATTCTAAATGGTTTATTATTCAAGGGGCACAAATCCTTGAGTCGTATAAACCAAAAATACTTGAAGACATCCGAGACATCTTGGGATCGAAAAATCTTTGTCCCGAGCAAGATCATCAGTATTTTGGCTAGGATATTACCAATTTTGTGCAAAATGCAAAACACATGTCGAAACCGAAACAACCTCCAATTACTAAAGAGATTCCTACGCTACCATGTGAAATCACCAGCTCAGATAACTTCACGATTTCTAGTAGAGAATATCTACTAATTTGCGATAGTTGCTCAGGATTTTATGATTCTCAAGAACTAAAGCACTCTGCAAGCAAGGAAGTTATAAATAATGTTCTCACAAAATGGTTCGCAATTCAAGGAATCCCCAAAATTATATAAACTGATAATGGACCTTAGTACAGCTCGCGAGAATTCAAAGAATTAAGTAAGAAATGGAACCTCAATCAGCAGACATCCAGTCCGCATTACCCATAGTCAAATGGTCTCTCTGAAAAATACGTATTAATTGCCAATCGTCATAGATCATATGTCGTGCTGACTGAAACGGGACAAATATTAGACAAAAATTCCAAACACATAAGATCCTGTAATGTTTTTGTTATCTATTTAAATAGTTTCTACTCATTGGGTAAAATTATACACAATATGGCTAATTACTATCTATTGTATTTATTAAGCTTAATTTATATATACACTCTACTTAATGTCTACTAATTTATTTACACTCGGTATAATAGTTCCAATTTATTTTTACCACTTGAGTATAACAGTATTCATCTTCACTATTTCGTTCACAGTCAGATTACTAAGAACTTCTGTAAACTGTCTGTTAACTAAATCTTCGTCTTCGTTTCTTTTATTGTCAACTCAATGAAAAACCCGCGTTTATATAGTCTTTATCAACTCTCGAAAATTCTACAGTTTTCTACCCTCGTCGTATGCGTAAACAAAACCTTATTCCAGAATGTTCTCAAAATGAGCGGAGCCACCAAAATTAACAGTCGAGAGACAGGGTCGGCTTTGAGTTGGTGACCTCGCAACATTGCCCCCTCCTTAATAGGAAGTTCCTCCTGGAACTTCTGTGTAGCCGGGACTGGATGTTTAAATCGGCAACTGGACCCATCTCTACACTTTCCGGTCGTATGGAAATAACAGGGCACCGTCTTCATCGGACACTGATAATGGGGGGTATAGCTGCAGGTTAATATGTGGACACCGGTATCTTCGAAAATCACTTCCATCATATTCCTGATGACTCGCCAATCCAACTGCTTACTCTCTATCTTAGGCATCGCTGGTTTCTTCACGTTGTATTCCAGCATATGGTCTCGAAGGCTTCGTAGCGCTTCCCACATATTCCGGTAGGTGGATCGATCTTGAAATTTGTTCTTTGTTACCAGGTAGAAGACATACCGTGAATTGTGTTTGAGTCTCAGTGTCTTATCAGAGGTTGGAATCTGTTCTGCAAGTTTTTCTAGTTGCCCAAACTTCTTTCGAAAGACGGTTGCCAAACCTCATGTGTTTTTGATACTGGCTGGGATGTTGTGTGCCAGTGAAAAGTCTTCCGGGAGAGTGAACAATTCTTGTCGTTGCTCTGAAGTGACTCCAAATCTAGCTTAACTGGTACCTCCATATGCGCCCATAAATTCTTCCAAGGCAGGGTCAGGATCTTCCCGGATGTGGTTCACTCCTTTCTCTTTATCATGGTCTCCTTCAAATGGCGCTAGTCGGTTTTGGTGGAGTACTTTCGGTTTACCATTGGGATCTTGCTTATGCGATAGACGACGTCATTGATCCTCTACGGACCCTTCCACGATTTTTTTAATTTTGGAGAAAAGCCTTTTCTCCTCGTGGGATTGTGTAACCATACTTTGCCTTCTTTGAAGTTGCCTTCTGTAGCCTGCATGTCGTACCGTTTTTTAATTCTGTCGCTGGCAATTTGAAGATTCGTTCGGACCAATTCGTGCACATCGTCCATCTTTTTTCTCAACTGAATCACGTAATCTTCTCCAGCTAGATCTTCTCCAGGTCGACCACCAAATGCCAGGTCACAAGGAAGCCTCATTTCGCGTCCAAATAGGATTTTCGCAGGTGTTTGACCTGTGGACTCATTGATGACAGATCGATAAGCCAATGCAAATAGGGAAATATATTGGTCCCAATCTCTCTGGTGACTGGAAACTTCTTTGGACAGGTATTTTCTAATAGTCCTGTTCATTATCTCGACCATTCCATCTGACTGTGGATGCAACACCGTTGTCCTGGTCTTCTTTATTCCCAACTTGTCACAAATTTCCTTAATACATGGCTTTCGAAATTCTTTCCCTGATCGCTGTGAATTCCCAAGGGCACTCCATATCGGCAGATAAATTCCTTCACCAATACATCCGCGACAGTTGTGGCTTCTTGATTCGGGATCGCGTGAACTTTTATCCACTTTGTGAAATAACCACCTATTTCTGTCGTCAGGAATGATCCAGCGATGTCTAAAGCAATCCTTTTGAATGGGCTTCCATTATTATACTGTTTCATGGGTGCCTTTCTCTTGCGATGTGGTCCATTACTCGTGGCACAAGTCGTACACTTCTTACACCAGTCCTTCACATCGTCGAAGCTGTTTCTCCAATAAAACCTTTCACGGACTCGCTGAAGGGTTTTATTCACTCCCAGATAACCTCCTGATGGAGTGTTGTGTAACTTCCTCAATACCTCGGATACTTTTGTTCTCGGCATAACTAATTGTCTTCTATCTTCGGAACCATCATCGTTTTCAAGGATTCGTTTCAATATGCCTTCTTTCAGGACAAGGGTGTCCCACTGAGCCCAATATGCCTTGAGTGTCGGTGAAAATCTTGACACTACTTGCCAGGTGGGTCGCCGATTTTCTTCCTTCCATTGCCGGATCATCTTCAGTTGAGGATCATTCTCCTGATCTTCTCTGATCCTGGTGGGTGACCATTCTTCATTAACTACTGTAGTTCTTGAAACTGCAGCTCCCTTAGATTCTGCCTTTTTGCAGTGGGAACAGTCTGCTGGGCACGGTCGTCTAGACAGGGAGTCGGCATTTCGGTGGCTCAAACCTGCCCGATGTTCGATGCTGAAATCGTACTCTTGAAGTCGTTCAATCCATCTAGCGATCTGGCCCTCGGGATTCTTGAACTGCATCAACCACTTAAGTGCTTCATGATCAGTCCGTATTAAGAAATGACTCGGGCAAAACTGCCAATATCTTCTGTCTTGGGGTATGTTTCTGGCTTGCAGGGTTTTATTCGTTCGATCTTTTTTTCTTCTGCTGGCGTGCCTTGTGTTTTTAAATCTGCCATTTTTCTCTCTAACTCCTGGATTTTCTCGTCCATCGTCGTTATCTTTTTCTCCATTTTTTCGTCCATAGTTGTGATCTTATTCTCAATCTTCTCGTCCATTGTTGTTATCTTATTCTCCATTTTCTCAATATCTGCTTTTAGAGGCGAAATTTTATTTTCGACTTCAGCGGCAATATCATTTTTCCTTGATGAGAAGATATTTAGGTCTTCATAGTAAAAGTATCGTCCCTCATAGTAAAAATCTTCTCGTCCATAATGGCAGAAATATCGTTCTTCATAGTAGAATTCTCGTCCTTCATAACGAAAATGTCAGCAGAAATTGACGAGATTAAGGTGGAAGCCTCGTCGTTGAATAAAAATGCTTCCGGATCAAAGTCGTCAATTTCCAGTGCTATTTTCAATCTTTCAACTAACTCACTCTTCTTTCCGGACGTTTCCTACTCGCGATTTTCCAATTCTGCTTTTAGTTCCGTCACTTTCAGCTCACTTAGTCTCTTAGCCATTTTTACGTTATTTTTTATTTATATTACTCCATATCTGACACCAATGTAATGTTTTTGTTATCTATTAGAGTAGTTATTACTTATGGGGTGAAATTATACATTATATGGCTAATTACTATCTATTGATTCATTTATTAAACTTAATTTATATTCACACTCTCCTACTTAATGTCTACTAATTTATTTACACTCGGTATAAAAGTTCTAATTTATTTTTACCACTTGAATATTACACTATTTATCTTCACTATTTCATTCACTATCCGATTACTAAGAACTTCTGTAAACTGTATGTGAACTAAATCTTCGTTTCACTCGTTGTCAACTCATTCAAAAACCCGTGTATAGGTACATAATATTTATGAACTCCCCAAAAAGTCTACAGTTTTCTACGCTCGTCGTATGCGTAAACAAAACCTTATTCCAGAATGTTCTCGAAAGGAGCGCAGCCACCAAAATTTACAGTCGAGAGACAGAGCCGGCTTTGAGTTGGTGACCTCGCAACAATCATTACCGATCTCACAACAAACATCAACTATTACCGAAAAGACTGAAAATCTCCTGAAGTGGAAGCCCAACCTCGACCGCAAATGATGATGATGGATGAACCAAACCCTCTTGAAATGAATAGATCAAAACCTCTGAATACTCCCATTATGTCACCAAGAAGATCTGAAAGAGAAAGACATCCGATCAAGAGACTCATTGAAGAATGTTAATGTTAATAAGTTAAGTATCGCGAATTCTTTATTCTTATTATTCGTAACTTGTATTCACAATTAAGTTTATGTTAGGTTCTTTATAATCAATTAATGCACTTTAATTTAGAATGTAATGATGGGGATGTAACCTAAGACACTTCACTTGTATCTATCTTATTAGACTTATACGAGATCGGTCATTAATGAATAAATGTCATCCTAAACTGGCTTATTACAACACCACTTCCGAGAGTTGGAGAGGCTCAGAAAGATTTCCAGAAAATCCTTTAACAAAGCAAAAAACACAACAACCGAGGAGTACTGGGATTTATAAAGATCACACCTCAAAGAGTTCAAGAAAGACGCAAGAAAAAGACAAAGGGAAGCCTGAAGAAGCTACTGCGAGGAAATCATGGATGTCCCGCAAGCAGCAAGGCTCCAAAGGGCTCTCAACAAGAACCCATATCGTAGCATAGGTACCCTCATAAGAGAGAATGGCACAGCAGCTGCTAACCTCACAGACAGTATCCAATTGCTAATGTCAACTCATTTCCGCCACTCCACTACTACAAACTTGGACATGTGGGTCAAGGAAGATTTACACTAACCAGTGGAAAATCGCCAGAAATATTACTAATGGAAAAAACATTTGGTGGGAGTTTGGAGGGAAGTTCAAGTTATCTTCATTCCCAAACTAGGTAGGATGGACTATTCAGCTCCAAAGTTATACAAAGTCATTGGAATACATGGAAATATAAGTGTTCTACTACGAGGAATACCAGGCGCAACTGATGTTATAGAAGGAAAATTGCCCAGACCAGTTCCTGTATCTTCTGCTGCATCTACAGAAGAAGGCATGGGGTATGATAAGAAGGTTGAGTATTTTACTAAAGCAGATACCGGAGCATTACATTACAACTAATATGACTGAAGAAACTCTTCGAAATGTAATAAGATTTACTACAGCAGATGTTTCGTTAGAACTTCACAGATTGTTTGACGGGAAAACAAAAGATAACACTTATGAGGATTCTAGTAGACTTCGCGACCTTCGGAATTTTTTTGTTAATTCCAAATTTGTTTGATAGCTTACCTCAAATAAAGCAGGTTAGAACAGAAATTTCGATGGATCATTCAGTAATTACTTTAAAATCACGAATTTAGTTCAAAAAATGACACTTTTTAACACTATTTATTTAATGCTATTTTACGATGAATATTTCCACTTCAAACTGTAAAGGTTATATCTTAAACTAAATATAAGAAAAAACCGGAAGAAAATACTTGAAGTTTGACACTTGACACTTATAGGTTATAAGATTACACACTAAAATATGATGTCTTGGTACCCTATGTTCACAAATTAAGATTGTTGTGTGATCAGGTGATAGTTTTAGCGGCGTTGTCAAATGGTGTTCATTTTCGTTCAGTTAAATTAATTGCGCATTGTAATAGATTACATGAATATATAAAAATATAAGATGATTTGCATTTATAATCATAAAAATTGAAATAATAAACATCCTTAGAATATAATGTTCATTTTAGATTTGCTTTATATCTTACATTAAATATAAGAGTTTATAACAAACTTACTGCTGGACCACATAGTTTTCTTCATATATATTATTATTTTAAAATAAATGAAATAATTCTTCGGAGCTCAACCTCTCTAGTTTATTACATTGTTGAGTTTCATTTGGTTTGGTCGGGAAGCGATATGTGTTGGATTATGATGAATATTTCACTCATGTATCAAAAATCCCATATGAAGCGGGAATTTTTCGGCGAAAATTGCCCGGTAGAATCCGAAAATTTCCCGCTAGCTATCGAAAATTTCCCTGCAGGTCCGTAACTACAGTAATGAGTGTTGAAATTGCGCATTTGTCATTTTGACATATGCCAAATTTTAAAATTCGTTGAAATGTCGCGATTTGAGATTCTTTAAGTTCTATTCAAGAAACTAATTAATGTGCCTACAATAAGTTCTTTGAGTTCTAATTCAATGGCACATACATCAAAAAGTAGTGCAGCGGGCTCCAAAAATACTAATTTTTGCAATTGTGTTCTCCACTGTAATTCATGCAATTTTTAGTTTCTACAATTTCTGTCTCATTTTAGATTGTTCATGTTCATATACCTAATTGTTGTTTAAATAAAAATTTCAAACTAACGTACTTTTATTGGCAACATGGCTTCTGACGAAGCAGTTTATGAAGAATTAGATCGGCACAAGAAATCTGATTTAATAGAGATTCATTTTAATTAGTAAAAAGGTACCAGAAACCATAAAAATTAGTGACAGTGCTAAGAAGATAGTGGAAAATGTTGAAAACAGTAAGCAAAGCAATATTTCTACAGATTCTGGAAGTGTTACTAGTTTAAGGTTAGATTTAACGAAACTAAAATGTGACTTAAAGTGTGCCGAAATTGAAGTTGAATGCCTTAAGGCTCTAAATAAGGAGTAAGTAAAAGGAAGTGAACATCAAGAAACCATAATTTCATTGCTACAATCCAAAATAAATAATTCATATAATGTGCATGATGCCAAATCTACAGAATATACAAATCAGCTTGATTTAAAGTCAAACAAGCCAACTACTATATGCAGAGACCCGAATAGACTTGATATTAAAACAGGTGAAAATAATCGCAATAATACAGTATAGCCCGAAATAAACAGTACTGAAACTGAAACATAGGTGTCTCTATGTGCGCGCTGTCATACCCAAGTTAACTAGTATAAACCTGTCAAGTGAACCTTAAACAATTAATTAGTAGGGCCTAATTGCTAAAAATGATGTTAAGTACAGAGGAGAAAGTGTTTCTGGTAGAGCATTATTTTCGCTCATACGGAATCGGCCGACGTAATGGTTCCTTTCACACAACAGTTCATTAAACGTTCTCCAAGTAATGCTGTAATTTTGAAGGTTATTGAAAAATTCAGAAATGCGGGTAATGTATTGTGCCAACGAAAAGGAAACTCGGGGCATCCCAGGACAGTTAACAACAACAATAACCATGAACGTGTTTTTGAGTGAAAATCCGAGAGCCAGCTAGACAAGAACAGCGTTCCATCTTGGCTTACTAAGAACTTACTTGCAAAGAGTCCTGAAGGAGCTGGGTGCATTTTATCATGTGATTCAGGTACATCAACAATTACATCCTCGGGATTATCGCAGTAGAGTGGAATATCGCGAAAGAAATCTTGCAATACAGTATGAAAATCCTGAATTTATTAAAGACGTATGGTTTTCAGACGAAGCACATTTTGATTTGTCGGGCCATGTAAATCGTCGCACAAACCGATTTCTGGGTTTTGCCAGACCAGATGAGGTTCAAGAAGTTCCTTTACATAGTGCAAAAGTGAGTGTCTGGTGTGCAGTTTCGGGACACGAAATCATTGGTCCGTACTTTAACGAAGAGAATGGTAAGCAAGTCACACTGCATCAACAGAGGTACATACACATTTTAACACGCTTTATCCCTGATCTACATCAATTCTGACGTGCACGTAATTTGGCATTTCGACACCAATTTTTCCATTTCTTCGCGGACCTGAGACAACCCTTATTCCATAACATGACCAGAAACTTGGAACATCGTATGAAGTCTGTCTTGAGCGAGGAGGAGCACATTTAGAAAATGTAATAAAGTGTCAAGTAGTCAACCTCCATATAACCCTGTATTAAGCTCTTGCAGCTACTTCAAAGCAGCTACTAAGAAAAGTACTTCATCATCCATTTTTTCTCCACCCCCATCTACTTCTAGAACAGTGGAAAATGACCTGATCAAGTGTCAAGAAAATGTGATGGCATCTATCGTTAACTTAGACAGAGACACCAAATGGTAACCAATCAAGGCATATGGTAACTAACAAATATTAAAGAAGAAATCACGAGAACTAATAGTGGGCACCAGCACTGAAGGAGCTGCAGGTACTATAAAACGTGTGCCAAAGTTTGTTGTCTTGCATGTGTACAGAGTTGATCCAAAAACAGATGTTGCAGCTATGGAAAATCTTAAAACCCAACTTTCCTGAGGGAATATGTGAGAGTATACAATCTCGTTATCCCAATGTGTATGTTTCGTTCAAGGTTCGAATTTACCAAGAGCATTATAAAAAAGCAATGGATCCTACGGTTTGGCCTAAAAATGCATGTGTGAATAATTTTTTATATCTTCGGGGTCCCTTCAAGTTCCCGAGGTAATTTTTAATCCTAATTTAATTATGTTAAATGTACAAAGCCTGAATGAATATTCAATGTGTGATATTTCACTTGAAATTAATAGGTACAAACATATTTACATCCTCTGTCTGACCGAATTATGAGAATGCCCTGATTCAGTGGAGCAAATATACATTGAAGGCTTCAGTTTAGCAAGCAGTTACTGTCGTGATCCCACAGTTAGAGGGGATGGTACAGGAATCTGGGTTAGAAATGATATAAAATACAAACATGTTAATGTCAGTCAATTCTGTATTGATAAACATTCAGAATTTTCCTGCTCTTCCTTTAGAGATAACCATAATATATATATATAATATATATATATAATATATATATAATATAATAAATTGTTACAGGTCACCGTCAGGGAATGTAAATGTATTTTTATCTAATCTTGATAACCTCTTAAACTCTATATATAAACCTAATATATATTTTATAGAATGTGGCGATTTCAATATTGATACGAGAACCGTGAATACGGATCATACGAAATTAATAATACACTATCAATTTTTAATATTAGTAATAATCTTATAAAATGGCCGACTAGGGTTAGTGGCAACAGCATTACAACGATTGACAATATATTTGTTAATTTTCAGAGCTCATCCTCAACTTGTGTTTTTGACAACACTGTATCGGATCATAGAACTGTATTTACCGCTGAACCGCTTTCTTACGAGCAAAGAATATTTACAGATAGTACCATTAATCACTCCATTAATAGTCTTGTTACTGAGGACTGGTCTCAAATATATGGCAATTTGAACACAAATTATGCATTTAATACTTTTATGAATATTTTTCTTTATCATTTCAATGTTCATTTTCCTTTACGGAGAAAACAGGTTGAACGGGGTGAAAAAAGGTGGATAAATACGGATGTTCAGAAATCCAGTGATAATTTGAAAAATATACATGCTTTATTATCAAGGGCTCACCCTCAACTGAGAGAATTTTATAAACAACAAAAAAAAGAACATATAGAACTTTTACAATCCACCAGAAAAAAATATTAGCAAAATTTAATCTCAACTTCAGAAAATCCCACAAAAGCGCATGGAAACTTGCTGCAGATTTTATTAAAAATATTGGTAGTGGTCTAGTACAGCGTATGGCACTACTGGATGATCAAAATAACTTGATTGAGAATCCTTCAGAGATTGCAAATATATGTTTAATGTATTTTTTCAAAATGCTCCTTATGACATAATTTCAAATGTATCGTGTGATCCTAAAGGCGTAGATTTAGAGTATACTGATAAGTTAAACTTAAACAAGAGGCTTTTCTTTTGTGCCCATACAATGAAGATGAATTATATGAACTTCTAATAATTAAGTTAAAAAATAAAAGATCTATGGTTTTGATGATATACCAGCGTTTTTGTTAAAAAAAGTTTTGCCATTTATAATTATATATATATATATATAATATAATTTACAGTGAGGGTGATATTAACCGTAATGATGGAGTTGTAATTTTTATGAAAAGTAACATAATTTATGAATATAATATAGTACAAATAGGATTGTGCAAAGCAGTACAAACTATAATTAAGTTATCTAGTAAAAATAAACTTTTAATTACATCTCTATATAAACCACCACCGATAAAGGAAGAAGCATTTGTGGATGATTTGTGGTCATATCTTGAAGACACTAAAAACAATTTAAACCTTTACCTAAACACTTGATTATAGGAGATTTTAATATAAATAATAAACATCAAACTGATCTAGTTTCTGCTTATCTAGATATACTTAGTGAATATAACTTCTTATCGTTAATAAACAAACATACAAGAATTCAGGGAACATCTAAAAGTTGCATAGATCATATATTTTATAGTTCAAATACGATAGATGAATATATAGCAGCTACATATGATACCAATATAACAGACCACAAGGCTACAATGGCATATATTCCTTTACAAGCTGAGACAACCGTAAAAAAGTTATTTTTCAAACAGGTCGATAATAAAATGCTACAAGAAGATATTCAGAGTCATAGATGGGAAGACTTTTATAACATAAATAACTTGAAGGGAAAAGTTAGCTATTTAATAAATATGGTAAACAAATATATAATTAAAAATACCAAAGTTGTTAAAGGAAATAAGCAATTTATTAAGAGGCAACAATGGGTGACCAAAGGTATCATTAATTCAATTAGAGAAAGAAACAGACTTCATCATGTTCATAAAAAAGATTTGGAAAACATAGAAAAAAAGGAAGCGTATTTAAAATATAGAGCATTAACTGATAGAGTTTTAAGAAAAGCTAAAAAAGAATATTATACCAAACAAATAAATGAAAATGCAGAAAATTCAAAAGGACTATGGAAAATTATTAATCAAATACAAAATAAGGCAAAAAGCAATAACGGTGAAATAAAAGAAATCCATACTGATGATGGTCATATAGTAACAGAGGCTAAAGATTTAGCAGAAACATCTAACAATTACTTTACTGAAGTAGGCATCACTCTTGCAAAAACCATAAGCCCACCAAACACGCCTCAACCTAGGAGAAATGTTCAGAAAAATTCAATTGTTCTGTTGCCTTTAACAAATATAGAAATTAAAAACATAATAAACTCACTAACAAACAAGAAATCACCCGAAGTAGATAATATACAAACAGAATTAATAAAAGAGAATTCAGAAATATTTACTCCACTCTTGACCCACTTAGTTAATGAAATATTTCTGCATGGAGAATATCCTACGGAACTCAAGAGATCTTTAGTGATACCAATATTTAAAAAAGGCAATAAGACAATGGTGACGAATTATAGACCGATATCCTTAATCACAACTTTCGCAAAAGTGGTAGAGAAGGCTCTAAACTTAAGATTATAAGAGTATCTTAATAAATATGAGATAATTTCTACAAAACAATTTGGATTTAGAGAGGGACTCTCTACAACTGATGCAATTCTAGAATTAACCAAAAGAATTTATCACTCGGTGGACCTTAATAAGCCAAACTTAACTGTTTTCCTGGATCTGGCTAAGGCCTTCGATACTGTACATCACGAGCAGTTATTGCTGGCTTTGGAGGATGCAGGAATACGAGGAATGGCATTAAAACTTTTCGGAGACTACCTCAAAAACCGATATCAACAAGTGAAAATAAAAGATCAGCTTAGCAAAACCAAACTAATTACAACTGGTGTACCACAAGGGACAGTCCTTGGTCCTATACTATTTTCAATTTACGTCAATAGTTTGTATAATCAACCGACTACGGGCCAAATTGTGAGTTTTGCTGATGACACGGCTATTTTCTATGAAGCAGATACGTGGGATGAACTAAAATACAAAACAGCAAATGACTTAAAAAAATTATAGATAGAATCATAAAAAACTTACTATAAACTATAATAAATCATTTTTTTTTGCCTTTTGCAAGCTATATTAACAGATTACCAGATTTTAATGAGCTTAATGTCACTTATAATAATCAGGAAATTACCCTTCAAAGACAAAATTATATTACTCTCGACTCTCACTTACGGTGGGATAAGCATATAGATAATTTAACCAACACCTTAAGGATGTTGCTTTTTAAATTTAAATTTCTAAAAAAAACATTGAACGTTATTTACCTTAAAACTATTTACTATGCACTTGTTCAAACTAGACTCCAATACTCCATTATCTGCTGGGGGGCTACCACAAAGAACCATTTAAATAAACTGGAAATAATACAAAAGAGAGTACTGAAAATAATCTTCAATAGAAAAATTAGGTATCCAACGGACAGTTGTATGTTTATGCAATTTTAATGTACACTTACGAACGTATGTAAGATGTATTACAAAAAAAGACATATAACTATCAAACAAGAGGTAAAGAAAAGGGCACAGTATATACTCAGCTTGTGAGTAAGTCAGTATCACAAAGGTATTATTTGTATCTAAGTGGAAAAATATTTAATCACCTTCCGGGAATGTATAGGATTTATTTGTATTCCGTAAACTCACCTGAATTAATTAAAATATTAATGAAAAAGTATATTGTAAATGGTGACAGGAAAACGTTGAGAGCGTTGATTGAATAGGGTGTGGAAAGCTTTTGGTAAAATGTGATAAAACTATGAAATTTAGAAGTACGTAATTCAATGGTTTTCTTATACTATGTGTATATATCTATGTGTGTGTATGTATGTATGTGTATGTGTGTATGTATGTATATATATATGTATGCGTATATGTATAGTAAAATTAATACCTATTTAGAGGTACCAGCCGTTTTAGTAACTTAACGTATGCGGCTTCTTGAACCATCTGAACCCGCATGAAAAAAATTAGGTTATGACCTTTGTCATGTCAAATGCTTGACATATTTCTTATTGCATTGGCGTAGTGACTTGAAATTTCATATTATCAGTGGCGGTTTGTAATAATACAAATTAATTTTATGAAATTCATAAAATTCTAAAGATGTTGACATAATAAAAGAATATAAAAGAAGCGCACTAATTTTAAAAACATTGTTTTATTAACTAGATACATAGTTTTTTTAAAAAAATATGGCAATTCAGAGTTCGATTAAGTACAAATTCTAGATTTAAAAAAAATGACAACGTGATCTTCAAGGCAAAGTTTAATTAGTTTCTAAATCAGAATAACTTTCGGAAAGTGATAGTTCATCATCGGATTCATTGGATACAGAGATCACCATAGGTTCGATGTTTAGTAGGTCCAGTTTGTTTTCTACTTCTCATGCTTCAGAAATAATTTTTTCTGTATGATTTATGTAATTCTGCCAGTGTTGCTCCGGTACATTTTTTACAACGTCATTCCATACTTTTAAGACTTCAGTAGGTGACCTTGCAGTTTTCGTAATAGCTTGGTCATAATGCCTTTTAGTTTCTGACCATACCATTTCGATGGCATTAAAATGGCAATGATAGGGTGGTAGCCTGAGAACACAATGACCATGCTCGGCAGCGTATTTGTCTAAATGATAATTTTTTTCTGGCAAAACTTGCTTTTCAATTATATTCCAAACAGCATCCTTTAAAATGTGATCTGGAAAAGGAATATTCTTTTTTTTGAGCCATTCTAACATGCGTGTTTTACTCCAACTTTTTCTTGGGATTTCTTCATCCAGGCGACTGTGATACGTTGCGTTATCCATTATAATTAACGATGGTTCTTCCAAGTTTACAATTAGTTGCTGTTTAAACCAATTTTCAAAATTTTCGGTGTTCATGTTATCATGGTAATCGCCTGTTTTTTTATTGCATTTAAAAATAAGCGATGCATTTGCCACAAAACCTTTTTTATTACCGGCATGAACAATTACATATCGTATCCCACTTCCAGTTATTTTTAAATCACTGTGTTTAGTACCATCTTGCCACATTCTTCTGTCCCCGCTTTTACTAAAAACCCATGTCTCATCCAGAAAAACAGGTGTAAAGAGCTTTTCGCTTTTAGCAGCATGGTATTTGTTCAAAAATAATATTCTTTTTAATCTGACTGCAGGCATTTCCAATAAATGTTTTCTTCCATCCTGTTTTTTGAAATGAAAACCCATTTTTTTAATTCCCAAATATAACGAACCTTTGGAAATCTTAGTTTCTGGAGACTCTTCGATAAATTGCCGTAAAATAGTTTCTACTGTGATTTTATCCTTTCGCGCATACATTTACATTTACATACAATTACTTCCCTCAAACAATGCAGGGTATTTTTTGTAATTCGGGTTTTGCTCCGGGAAACGCTTGCAGACATATTTCTTCTAAATTCGAAAGCTGTAGCTCTGTTTGATTTTTCAAGATTATATAATGTGCTTTCTGGAACTTTTAGTGCTTCGGACGCTTTTTGAATTGCCTTAAATCGAGATCCTAAATCGTTTTGAAAATAGTTTACTACATTAAGCATAAGTTTTTTGGATTCATCAGAATATCGCATTTTTATATCTTATTTTGCGTTATGACATTAACATGAAATCAAAATTTGACGTAACTTCAAAAACGTGACATCTAATAAATTAGTTACGACGTTCATTTTTGTTGGTAATTTTTTGTTTCAACCGATTTATTAATAATCAATAAGAATGGTCTTATTCTAAATGGGTATAAAATTTACTATATATATATATATATATGTGTATGTATATATATATATATATATGTGTATGTGTATATATGTATATAGGTGTGTATATGTGTGTGTATGTGTATGTATATGTAATTGTTATCCTACTATTGTTTATAAATTAAGTAAAATATTGTTTTGTGTATTTTGGAGAATCAATTTAATACATTATATAATTAAATCATTTTTAGTAAAAATAAGTAATTCAGCAGCCTATGCGCAACCGAGAGGTCATAAATAGGCTACCAGGTCGTATACGTATTACATTATTCTTCCATAAATAATATTGTACAAGAGCTGTATGTATTGTATATATGTGTATAACTTGAGCTGAATAAAGATTATTATTATAGATTATTATTATTATTATTATATAATGTCTCCTCTAACATATTTAGTCAATCTTTCCTTTTCAAATGGCGATTTTCTGGATTACATTAAAACTGATTACTCCAATATAAATTCTGATTTTTTGAGCCAACAACTTGTTCAGTTTTGGAACATAGAAGAAATACAAGGTGATCGACCAAAATTATTGCGAGAAGTATTTCCGCCAAACTACGCGTAGAGATAAAAACGGTCGGTTCGTTGTAAAAATCCCATTCAATGAAAAAATACAAACTTTAGGTGCATCTAGGGAAATGGCGATTACTAGATTTAAATCATTAGAAAAAAAATTAAATAATAGTCCCGGCATTCCGGCTCCAATATATAAAAAAAGGGGAAAGAGCAGTACTTCAAACTATCGACCAATTACTGTCTCTTCAATATTTTCAAAAATTAGTAGTGAGTATAGCTACCTGGAGAGACTAAATACCTAATTACAGTGTCCTAATATTATTGTAAGCAGCCAGCATGGTTTTCAAGAACGTAAGTCAACTAGTAGCGCTATTCATTCATTTTATGAATGCTTAACTAATCCATTGGACGCAGGAGAATGTCCTGTTGGTATATTCTGTGATCTCAGTAAGCTAAAAAATATTGGTATCAGAGGGATATCTTTGAAGTGGATTGAGTCTTATTTATATAACCGCATACAATATGTTAGTCCACCTAATTTAACGGATAATTGTATTGGTAAGAGTGAGTCAAGTTATGTGTGCAATAGTATTGGTGTTCTGCAAGGGTCTGTTTTGGGACCAATCTTGTTTTTACTCTATATAAATGATATTGTGAATATAAGTTCGACCACTCACTTTACATTGTATGCAGATGTTACGTCGGTCCTTATTTCGGATGAATCCAATGACCTTTCAGAAAGTAAATGTAATGATCTTTTTCCCAGCTTATACAGTTGGTTTTGTAAATATTCACTTCACCTCAATGCAGAAAAAACTCAAATGGTTCCTTTTCACTATAGGCAAAAGCAAATACAAAAAATTAATATAAAACTTAATAATGAACAAATAGAACACGCTTCTTCAGTGAAATTCTTAGGTTTATTTATTGATGAATTCCTAAATTGGAAAAAACACTGCGATACAGTGATCTCAAAACTAAACTCAGTTAATTATCAGTTTAGAAACCTTCGGTCGGTTCTAACAATTAAACAGCTCGTAATGTTGTACTACACTCAGGCGGAATCTCGCCTACGGTATGGTTTATGTTTTTGGGAAATTAGTACTAGCTTTAATGATGTCTCCATAGCTCAAAAGAAGATCATTCGTTGTATTGCTGGTATTTCTCGGCGCACCAGCTGCCATGTTTATTTTAAAAAGCTAGATATTTTAACATTGACGTGTTTGTATATTTTTGAGTTGTGTGTGTTTGTTTGTACTAAAATAAAATATCTTAAGACCAATGAACAAGTCCATAGATTTAATACAAGACATTGTAATGATCTATAGCCCGTTCAGTATTAAATCCGTTGCACGTCACATCTGCCATAACTGTACTATGTTGCCAAGCCCTTGAAATAATATGAGAATCTAGTATATGTCGAATGAAGTTTATCAAATATTCTAGGTTAGGTTTGGTTATTGCGTGCAAAGAAACTTCGAATTATTTCAGTTACATACAAAGATATAAAACTTTAATTTGTATGTTAACCGTACAGCACTAAGAAATTCTTATTTTAAAAACTATGGAATTATTTTTAGCACTAAAAAGGTATGTATGGAATAGTTAATACTTTTATTGGTATGTTTATACCACCCACTTAATTAGTTAGAAGTTATAGAACTATTCTAGTATTTAAAATGCATGTATATAGTATCAAGGAAAAAATATTATATAATATAATTTTTGGGCTACAATTACCTAAGTACATGTTGGCTTCTAGAATGTTGTCACTACAATATGAAAGATTGATGTAAGGTTTACAGACATCCTATAAATAAAAAAGTTCTGATAACCTGGATCTACCTCCTCTTTGAAGGTAGGCAATTTTATTTTATATTTTGGTGAAATAAATTTTAAAATTTTTTTAGAAAAGCCGGGATGTGAAGCTTTAGTGGGTAGGTCATTTTCAACAGGGAAAATCATTCTGAGATATATGATCATTGATCATAGCAAAAGAAAATTCTGCAGCAAGCACCACCACAGCTCAGAAAAGAAGAGCAATCCATTCTATTCTCCGAGTGAAGGTATATGCGAATGATTGACTAAATCGTAGCACTGAAATCAATACATATTATAATTATCAGTATATTGGTGAATTATTTATCAGTCCATCATCTTCTAATAAATCCAAATTTATATTCACCATTTTGTTTTAGCTCTCCAGCATCTACCGCAACTGAAAGTATTGCTAATAAAACGATAGATCAAATGAGACATTTCAATTCAATAAAATCTATTAAATTAATTCTTTGTAGTTTTTATAAAACTTTGTGATATACTCATTTACCTTTAGAAAATGCTGCCTGAATTACCTATTTTGAATATCATGAATAAAATAATAAATAATGCCACCCCAATTTTTATGGAATTGTTTTATTAAAAAGAAACATTGCAAATTTATAAATTAGTTACTACACCGAAAAGATTGTAATACTATTTTTTTAAATAAGGTAGAACAATAATTGTCAAATAGAAATCTTTCAAATTTGAGAGGTTCGCGGACAAACCAATTCCAACCCGCAACTTCTGGAATGCATCTATCGGCTTGCTTGGCAGTACCCTGTATTAACTCAATAGGATTTTTAAAAAGATGGTAGGTATTACTTTGTGACTATACTGTTCTATCATATCCAAAATGTATTTTGTTGGGGGTTTGTTTCTGAAAAAAACATTTATTGAAAGGGCAGTATTCAAATAACCAATTCATTTCTTTTTTCAAATATACCTATATTAATATTTTTGTAAAAATAAAAGTAAAACAGCATTTATTGTCTATTAGCTTCAACATTTGTTGATTGAATTCTATATTGTGTCATTAACCTAATATTATCGAGAAGCATTGTCCATAATTTATTAAAGGTTCAGAAAGATTCAATAGTAATTGGTTTTCAAACCATTTAAAAACATGTTCTTCATTCATTTCCCCATGATAATAACTCAACTGAGATTCATATAAAAATATACTTTCTGCTCCATCAATACAACCATCTTCATTCTCAGCATGTAATACAAAATATCTAGAATAAAAACAATTTTGCATTCTAAAATTTTACATAATCATTGTAACATACCTTTTGACATGAACAGCTTACAGCACCATTTTGGAAAATTCAGAATTCATTAATAAAAACAAATTTATAAGTCCTCTTTGTGGATGTGTATCATATTTTAGTAAACTACTCAGGAACATTCTACATTGAATAATTATTGTTCTTCCTTCAATTACTGTAGTAACATTCCTAAAGTGGCATGATTATCTGTAAAAAAATGTCCATGTATAATGGCCAAGTATTAAGAATAATGTAACATAATATAATAAATACAGTTGATTGGGTATAATATTAAACTTATACTTACTTGCTTCATAAACGCTGTAAATAGTATCAGGAGTAAATGCATCAACTATTGCAGTATTATTAAGTTTCATTTATACGGTTTTTTGGATGTGACTAACTTAAATAACTCATCACTGCTTGTGAAAAATTACTCACAGCTCCTTGCCGCTTTTTGTCACAACATAACCCCAAAAATGTCAAGACGTCAACTGAACCCGAAATAAACCATTTTAATCGCGGCAACAGCGCGCATTTCTGCCAACATAAAAAGTTTTTATTAAGACTGACGTTAGTTTGAGTTTAATATTTAATTAACCTACGAGCTGTATTTGATATGAAATTAATTACGAAACCTTTCTTTAAACATATATTTATATTTTTTAATACAATGCGACCTACAAATTTAATATATATTGAGTTTAGAGAGGCTTAACATAGTGATTGACATAGGATTGACAGCAGCAATCGAATGACATGATATAAACGAACGTCTCTTTTTCGACACTTTGATGACGTGCAACGGTTTTTGTACTGAACTAATACATGTACTTTTATCTAAGGAAAATATTCATTTCAAATCTCCGGCTATACAAGGGCAACGGTTTTATAATAAATTACCTTTAACCATCAGAAACTGTACTACACTAATAGAATTCAAAAAAGTTTAAAAATTATTTTTAATTGAACGATGTTTTTACTTCACAGAAGAATTTTTAAACTCGTGAATGTTGTATGAATAATTATTTATTTGTTTGTATCATGATTTGAAATTTTATCAGGTATTGTTCAGTTATAATTTGCATGTCAATTTTAGATTAGGATTAGGATTAAGTTTTCACTGTGACTAATTCTATACAAACTGTTGTTTGTCAAAAATAAAATAAAGAATTATTATTATTATTATTATTTCTTCTACTCGAGAAATATTCTACCGAATTACACTCGTGCATCAAAATAAACCTAATATTTTTTCATTCAAGCATGTTGTCAGTTGTAATTTAACTAGTGCAATGAAAATCATCGAAAATTTTTGGGAAAGATGCTCGAATGCAAGTTAAGTTGAAAAAGAGCACGAGTGCGCGAAGCGCTCGAATGCCTTTTTCAGTTTAACTTGCATGAGAGCAGATTTGTGAAAAATTATCGATTCATTTTCAATGCAAAAGTTAAATTTCATAAGAAAGTTTTATGAATCAATCAAATCGTATTGTGTCACTGTCAGTTGCTGTCACATTGCCGTCACCTGTGGCGACAATAATATTGTATACAAAAAAAATACTTTATACTCATTGCAGGCACGTAGGAGCTGTCTGAAACAATCGTTGCTACGGACAATGAAAATTTTGTTAGTAAACGACGCTTTATAAAAAACCCATTGTAAAATGTAAAAAGAGTTTTGTGCCGAAAGAAATCACTTATTAGAACGGAAAATTGCCTTCATTCTAAAGGACTGGGCAAGCAACATGCGCAAGAAGGATGGATCCCTTTATAAAGAAAGTGTGGTAAAAACAATGTGGAACGTGACAGCAAAACTTGTTCAGGAAAAATACGAAGATTTTGGCATTGCAATAGATCCATTTAATGATGTAAGATTTAAATCTGCTAGGGGTGCACGAGATGCTGCGCGCAAAATATTACAAATGAACCCGGAAAAGAGAAAAGAGAGCTCATCGGCTTTTACTTACAAAGAATTGCTGCAAATTTTGAAGCTTTACGATGAAAACAAGCCGGAGGGTCTGAAGAAAAAACTTTTTCATCTCATATCTTATGAGCTAGCATTTCGAGGAGGAGAGGCAGCCAACTGTTTGACGGATTTCTTTCAAGAAGAAAAGTTCAATGATGGAGCAAGCACAAATAGAATAGAATATAATCCAGTGTTTTCAAAAGCCTGCCAAGGAGGAGGCCGCAGATTAACAGATAGTAAATAGTTGATCAGAAACACTACTAATGAAGACATCTGCCCCGTTAGGTAGGTCAAATTAACCGTTTTTTATTTAATTTTCTTATCAAAGATTATACAAAAAAACTTTTGTCAAAACGAGGATCTAACGTGAAGACGAACCGTCTGTTTATTACACCGAATCGAGAATGGCAAAATATTGGTATATGGTTCAAGAACATCCCAGTTGCCAGAAACGAGATCGCAAAATGGACAAAGCTGTCTGTCCAAAAAGCAGGTCTCGATAGCGAAAAGTTCAAATTTACAAACCATTCTCACCGAGCAACTGCCGTATGCCATCTAGCCAAGGTTGGGGTAAACGAAAACCAGCTAACGAAAATAACGGGACATGGAAATGTCAGATCAATAAAACCTTATTTACAACTCGATAAAGAGTTTCACGAGGAAATAATAAAGAAAATGAGAAACAGTGAAAACAACGAGTTTAGTGTTTTTTCAGTCTCAACTTCTGCTTCAAGTAACGTTGTTTCTGACCAACAACAAACTTCGACTGGTTCAGTCATAAATTTCAATAATTGCGTTTTCAATTGTAAAAATTTCAATAACTAGGTTTAACAGTTTTCATGTTACTTTAATAAAAACTTGTATAATTACGGCTGCATTTATTTTAAAGGACCTGATAATTTTGCACTAGTGCGACATTATCGCCTACTTGTATGCTCATTGGCTGAAACAACAAACAAAAAATAGTCGAAATGTCGAATTTGACAGATGAAACAAATTTTCAGTAAAAACTGCATTCGGTTATTTTCATATTTTGTTAAAAGAGCCCCCCTCCTTTGGAGTCTGGCTCTTTCGCCAAAACATGAAAATAAACTCATGCAGTTTTTAGACAACATGCTTTCATGAAAAATCATCGGTAATTTTGATGCACTTGTTTAATTACTTCCGAAAACTACTGATTGTCATTACTATTATTTGTTGAGGTTATTTTTATTGTTATTTACTATTTTCTTATTTTTTTTTCTGTTCCTCATTTTCTGATATTGTTATAGATGGTAACACTTTGATCTGTGTGCGTTGGTCGGGAAGCGATGATGAATTGAATTATGAAAACTATTGTTGTGATTACCATTTGTAAAAGATATGTTATTCATAATTATGCTAATTCGGCACTAAAAAATTCCATTACAATTTCACTTCAAATATTTGTGACTGTTAGTCGGGTTATAATTGGTTCGACGGGTGGAAGGAAATATGTGAATCTTGGAATATTCCCTTCCCCTCCTCGAAAAAACCCTTCCCCTTCCCCCTTTTGGAAAACTTCATGTGGAATACAAATTATTTGATATTTATGTCTACCTATATACATCCTTCCCCTTCCCCTTCTCGAAAAAATATCAAATAATTTGTATTCCACATGAAGTTTTCCAAAAATGGGAAGGGATTCCCTTCCTCTTATGTTTACATTTACACATTCATATATATTCCTCATCTCGGAAAAATGCATGTTCAATATAAAGTATTTAACTATTTTTTAAATAAAATATCTGTCCAAATAGTGGTCGTGGTGAAAAAATATTGTTTTTCGGATTTTTCTTCATAAATTCTGAATGTACAACAAATTTTTTAGTAAAAAGATCGAAAACTTTGTGTAAAGTATTTCTAGACATAATTGTTAAAAATTCAAAACAATGGCGGATTTTTAGTACTTTTAATTGCAACTTTCTCTTTCAAAAGGGCATGATCCAAGAATTTTTTCTTTTAAAATGTTCTTATGTAAATATGCTGGAGGTTCAATCTCCTGGCTCAGTCAAAGACAGTCATCAGTAGCACTCTCAACAACAGAAGCTGGAATAGTTGCTGCAAGTGAAGGGGCCAGAGAACTGATATGGTTAAAATGACTTTATCAGGAAATTATAGGTTTACAAACTAATCCTTCACTATCAGTTGAAAATGACGCTGCTATCAAGTTAGCAAAGAACCCAGAATATCACCGAAGAACGAAACATATCCAAATCAGGCATTTCTTTGTAAGAAAATTGGTAACTGAAGGATGTATTGGTATAGAACAGGTTGCTTCCGAACACCAATTCGCTGATATATTGACGGTCATTATTCAAGCCACGAATGGAATATATTTCGAAAAATATAGGACTAGTGAATATCAAAAGTACTTAATAAGGGGAGGTGTTGAAGCTATTCCATTATAGTTACTTTATTTATCACTTCATATACACTTCGGTCTACTTAGATAGTTTGATTATATATTTTCAATTTTTTGACTGATGTCAGATATGATTTTTTGATTCAAGCCTTTTTCTAAAAGTTACTACGGTTTTTTCCTCAGTAAAGTTAATATATTTAAAAACCGTTAAGGTCACTCTAACACTTACTTCTTCCAATCAAATAATACCTATCAGCTGATTGCTAATTGTGGTGACTGACGTTTTGTCATTTGAGATTTGATAATCGACAATGATGCATTTAGTTTTTTCTCTGACCTTTTCTCACTCTTGGTATCTTCATTTTAAATAATAATAAAATAACTTTATATATTATGTTTGAATAAATTATTTCTTATCTACTTTTTTCTTTCTACTTTTGGTTAAGTTGGCAGCAATGTTGCAATGGCAAGAGCATGATGTCAAGCAGCATGCCAGATTCATCATTTGCAATATACTGATCTTGCAAGAGCCGCAATTTCTTGCAAATTGCATTGCTCCATGTCAAGCGGCCTTAAGAAATTCAGTCTGTGCTAATTTTGATAACTGGGTAAAAGTTCAATGGTATTATTCAATGTAGTGGTATTAAGATCTGGCTGCAAGATTTTAAAAGTATCCGTTTTTTCTTATAAAAATAATGGAAATGAATGTTAATTAGAGTTATTAATTACTTCCGGGTTGCCTTTGAAGAAATGGCCGTTATAACCTCATTTTTAAATATAAAGATCCGCATCTCTTAATCTTTCATTTAAAAAATCGAAAAAGATACATGTGGCATTCTAATTCAATGTCGAATCCAAAAAGTTGATTGCATACTCGTACAAGGTTTATATTAACCTATATTAACAAAGCTGCTGTTCACATGCAATTATTTTTTTCCAAATGACATTTAATTCCTAAAAACAACATATACATGCAATTCATACATACAATTATCACAATATATTTAATTAAAGGTGATGGCGGTTAGCTTTAGTTTGGAAGAAAATAATATGGAGAATGTAAAAAAATGGTTATACCGGAAGTGAACAGCAGCTTTGTTAATTTAAATATAAGCCGTTGTTTGTTATCAACTTTTTGGATTTTACAATAAATTTGATAAGTAATGTATACCTTTTTTGAGAAATAAATTTTTTTCAAATATGTGTTCTTTATGTAGAAAATAAAAAAAAATTCAAAGGAATTGTGAAAGTAATGCATTCCATTTCAGTTAATCAATAATTTTCATAGGTTTTATCAAACAAACAGATACTTGCATAATCTTACAGCCGGATCTCGTACTATGGGGTGATGATTTGATTCAATTAAGTGTTTGTAATAATTTGACAAATTTGACTTATGGAGCTAAGATGTTCACTATATTCTATTCCAAAATGTACTTTGGTACCTGTTTATTTAAATACATTTTTTCCCTATCGATTCAAATAGAGTTTGTGCAACTGTTTATACAGGTTGTGACAGATAAACGGTCAATAAGAAATATCTCAAAGGTATCTGAATCATGAAAATTGGAATGAATCGGTTTTGAAGAGTGAGCTTATTAATGGAAATATTGCCATCTATTCGCTACTTCCAGTTATACCGGAAGTGGTTTATAACTTCGGTTTTGTGAATGGGAAACCCAGTATTTTTTTTAATTTTAGAAATATTTACGTTATTCTGAAAATTTTTTGTTAATACTCCTCTATACTCACCTTTTATATGAAAACTTCACATTTTTACCATCTACATAATATTCAATATCCTCTTAAGTAATTTGAATAAAAGTTTCAATTCCCAAGGAACTATTAACCACATACCGCTTCATCGTTTTCATTGTGAAGTTACCTTTTTTATTATACAGGGTGCTGTCAAAATTGGAATAATAACGGCATTTAAAATCTAATACATTTTCCAAATGGGACACCATGTATGTGATTTATTATTTTAGATATCGATCTGTCTGTATTAGTATTCCCTATACCCATCTCTTACAGTTTTCGAATATATCAACTATATACATTTTTGTCACAAAAAATTTATTTATCAAGTCGCCTATGAAATATTCTGACAAATGTCAGTTATTGTTATAGTTCTTCTAGGCATAATGTAATGACCCATATTTTTAATCCCTTTGAAGGTAAATGCCGCCCAATGGCGTGTATATAAATTTTTCATAAATTCGAGTATTGTGAAATAATGTTTTTCATTCAAATTAATGTAGTAGATTAAAATTAACCTGCATACAAAACTGTAAATAATGCCCATTTGGCCAGACAATCTCAAAAAATTGTTTGCCCCGCAATTTAGCACGAATCTGTTCTAAAGTTGGTACTATATTGCCCTTGTAAAACCCGTAAACAATCCGTTGAATAACATTTTTCGTAGCATTGTCAACCTTATTCAATTTTTGATTTGGTCATTTTCGCTTCAAATAATGATCCGTAACAGTACCTAGTTTAATTACTTTATAAATCGTTGTAAACCCGATTTTCGTTAATTCGTGAATTCTTGCGATAACCGCATTATTAGACATTTCAGAATTTCCCTTTTTCAAACTCTCGTACATATTTAAAACAACGCGTTGACACTGAACATGTAAATCTTTGTTCTGAAATTCGGCCCTATCATTTATTGCTAAGTCATTTTCCTGTAGCGATAAATTATTAGATTCCCGCGATACATCATCTTGAACTGCCGTTTCAAATGGTCTTCAAAATGCCATTCTAATTAATTACTAGCAAGTTATATTTGTTAAACTTACCCTAACGTCTACGAACAAATAAATATTATATTAGTAACAATTCACTCACGCCACTTAATCAACTAACCTTACTAAACCAACAAATAATATATATTATATTATTAATACTCTTCTACTCTAGTTTAACTACACTTTTCTACAACTAAGAACTAAACTCACTCAAGTATATTGATAATATTTCTCTACATCACAATTCACGCACACCCCTGGATGTTCTAACCCAGGTCAGGCCAGATGTTCGGTAAACTGATAATATTATTTATGTCCCAGTTGGCCGAGTTAAAACTGTCCAGTTACTTGGTTATATTATGCCAAATACTGGACTGGATGTATTAGCTGTTGGATGAGAGGCTGCTACGTTGCCAGCTATTCAAAATTTTCTTAAATATAGTAACATACATAAAGTTGTTTTTAATTAATTATTCTTTTTCCAGCAATTTTAAACGACTTATTTTATTGCTTACTAATAAATTCATATTATGTATATTTTTTAAATATTTCCAAACTAGCTTTCTAAGAACATCACGAACTAACAGTTTACTGAAGTAATGAGAACATTTTTGTATAGAGAGCCTAACAATTCTAGAAAATATATCTGACAGCATTGCTTTATTTTATTGTCGTTACACTGAGTTTGGATCCACTATACAGAGCAATTCTGTTCGCAAATAGCAATGTTGTTATAGAAAATAGCGACATTCCAAAAAATGCTATTCTGATCATCATGTTAAGCAACATATGACCTGTCAATTTTGAAGATATATTTACCTTATTATCTCAGCAACCTCAGTTTTGTATTGTCTATCCAATGGTAGAAACTAAAAAGAGTTTCGTCGATTTTATTAGTGTGTTTTATATACACTGTGTCCGTAAAGTATGGAACAAATTCATTTTTAGCTAAACAGACCATTTTAAGAAATAATCCTGAAACACGTCGATTTTTGATTTTAATTTACCGTATTTTAAAATAATAATCTTATATACAGGGTGAATTACTTTCGAGTAATGACGTCACCGTCATTTTATTTAAATGGAACACCCCCATTTTGTCTCAATTTTCGGATTACTCTAGCTGAGCTGATTCCAAAAATGTATCACATGTTGATTCCAATTGGTACAGGGTGGACAAAAATACAATAGTTTTGTGTGTGCTCATAAAGTAACGCGTAACATTCTTTATTAGTTGAATTAACAATATTATCAAAAATACTTATGAAATACATGACTTTATAAATGTTCGAACTGCAGGCCTTGCTGTATTTGACAGTAACCCAAACGGTGTACAAAGAATGTTACGCGTTACTTTATGAGCACACACAAAACTATTGTATTTTTGTTCACCCTGTACCAATTGGAATCAACATGTGATACATTTTTGGAATCAGCTCAGCTAGAGTAATCCGAAAATTGAAACAAAATGGGGGTGTTCCATTTAAAAAAAATGACGGTGACGTCATTACTCGAAAGTAATTCACCCTGTATATTAGATTATTATTTTAAAATACGGTAAATTAAAATCAAAAATCGACGTGTTTCAGGATTATTTCTTAAAATGGTCTGTTTAGCTAAAAATGAATTTGTTCCATACTTTACGGACACAGTGTATGTATAATACTTTGTGCTTTTTTGAAAACCTTGATTTTTCATATATCTGACGTTTCAATCAAACTGTTCTCATTGTGTCGAACAATATAAATAATTTGTAGGGAAACTATTGAATTACAATCCGTTAAATTAGGGATAACAGCATAAGATATACTGCGATCTGTTAACGCATTGGCAATTTGCGTGAGTTTTTTTTTTAGCTCAGTTTTCCACCATGTACAACATACTAGTAAGCTCTTCCCATTAGAATTTAGTTCCCCCAAAATTAAAGGGGTAATATTTTCCAGTAATCAATATTCTATTATTTTCAAAATAATTAATCAATAGCTCCATTTGGGTTCCGTTTCAATATAAACAAAACAATACAACAAGTAAACCAGATTTCTCGAACAATTTATAGGTTAAAATCAGAATACATAGTCTTCTTTTTTTATGGAATGCTGAAATACAGTGTTGCCAGTAGTTGAATTAAAGCTACTGGAAATAACATTGCTATTGACAAAACCATGAACTATTCTTGCTATGAACGCAGGAACATAATACACAATTTCTTGACCATATTGCCGTATGTTATAACCATAACAATATTGTTTATACAACAATGTTTTCAGCAATATGCTTGCAGAATAGCACTGAATGTTTGATAGTAACCTTGTTGTATGCCAGTGGGTATAATAATAGGTCACCTTTGATTTTCTAGACAAAATAATAATGGCATATTTAGGATATACAAATGATGATTTTTTAAATTTAATTTTAATTTATGATGAGTGTAACACAAAAGTATCCAGAACTTGCCACGTTTTTGGGGGGAAATATCTTCTTGCTCCCCCTTCCCCCTTCACCCTTTACAAATCAAACGTGGTTTTCTACTTAGTTAGATGAAATAATATTTCCACGTGGCCACATAGCTTACTGGTTTTTGAATCCCTGTACATTATTTTTAAACTAAATGTTTTTTATTATAAAAATATTGTGTTATACTTTTATGCATATAACTCTTCTCGACCAAAGAATGGACGCATCCCAAAACAAGACGTTCCCGATATTAATTATTCATTCAGAGTCAATTCTTAGATAACCCAAGTATGTTTATTTCTTTTAAGCTAATATTATTAACGAATAAACAATTTTGTTGTATTTCCGTGGAAGTGTTTACAAGTTTATCAACATTTACATTAGAGAATAAACCTATTTTAACCTGTAAAAGATTCTTTCCGCGAAAATTAAATACAATTCAGCCAGTTCTGACCTTACGAGCTAGGAAGGTATCAGATTTTTCAGTTATAGATCATAAATTTAACTAATACAGTTTTGTCGTAATATTCTTTTTGAACGTATAGCATACCTATTTATTTCCTGAGATTGGTTACTTCATTCATTTATTCATTTTCTATTGTTTTGATATGGGACATATGTGTTCGAAAGCTATCTGTGAATCAGTTGGGAAAAAATATTCAAGGAGGGGAGCTAAGTGACGTCCGATGCGCACTGAACATTGTATTTGTTCATATTCATTCATTGTATTTGTTCGTATTCATTCATAGTCCAGCTATTATGTCGGGAAGTGAGGGCTAGAAATGCAAATGTACCGAGAAAGCTAAATTTTTTATATTATGGGGGGGGGTATAGAAAAGCTTAGATTCATATATCATATATTATATTCATATAAGCTTTCCTATAAGCTTTCCTATGTGGATTCTCCGCCATCTTGATAAAGGGTTAAATTCAGTGTTTTTCACTATAACTCGGTTCTCCGTTGAAATACGAAAATGTTGATGTTATACTTTTTTGTTTCTTTTCATTTGCATTAGCAGTATAATAGTAGGGGAGCCAAAGCAGGGATATCGGGACTTACTAAAGCGCGGCAGATTTAGATACAGGGGGATACCTTGTACCCGTTTAAGTACCTTCACCAAATATGAGCCCCATATTATATGGCCGCCCGACAAGGATAAAGTATCAGATTAGTAAGAAAAAATTGATCATCAGAAATTCTCGAGCGCATCAGATTAAGATAGGGTGAGTTAATTACATGCTAAAAAGTGTATATTCCACTAATCTGACAATTTTCGAGTGACGTAAAGAAGTGGGAGGGTTACAAACTTTAAAAAAAATCGTCATCTCGACATTCTCGAGCGGGGCTAATTTTTCATTTCGAAGAAAATAATTCAAGAATAACAAAAAATATATAATCTGACCATTTCGACAAGCCGAAGTAACAAAAAGTCGTCGATAAAGTTTAATGCGTGCAAGTTAAATAAATTGATCGAAAGTTTAAGTTTTTAAAAATACTTTATTTTACAATTATAGATTGTGCTGTGCATAGACAACGACAGTAACAAGAATGGCAAAAAGAACTAGGATTAAGCTCGGCGTTGCCTTCGGGTAACTTGCGGCGTCGTCTATTTTTCATACTGGGTGTTCATATAACTCATCCCCTTTTTGGAAAAACAATACATCTGGAGGGTGGATCGTTTTGGTCAGCTTCGCTGTTTTGGACAGGGTTTTCTTTTTTTGAAGTCTTCTTTTTTCGGATCCATAATATGAAAATCAAATTTTAATTATAGTTAAAATAAACAAAATAGGGATATTCCAAACTGCGGGGTGGGCTGAATTCGTTTCTATGGGCTGGATGGCTTCTGCTTTTAATTGTCTCTTGGATGGCTTTCAAATTAATGTTTTTCAATTTCGGGACACTTTTGTCTTCGTTTTCTATAATTATTTGAATATTAAGTTCTTCTCCGAATTAGAAGTCTGTACCGAGTACAAGGTAGGGTTTTTTAGGAATGCTTATGGTATTTTGATGAGATAAACTAATGATATGGAAGGTCTTGAATTCATCACTGTGTCTATGATAGGTAAATGTATAGCAAATATAATTTTGGAATCCGTTAAATCTATTTGAACACTCATAAATTGGTAATATGTGTAAAGATTTTTAAATTTGAAAATACTTTTCGTACCGTACGTATATAGCATGTTCTAATAATAGTGACATTTGTTCTATATTTATAACTATTATATTCATACATATTCATAAATCCTATCCTGATTACTTTGTAATATGTTACCATGACAAATAATTTGGTATCTGTCAATTTTGATTGATAATTTTTCCGATTTTGTGAGAATAAAACTTTCATTGTACCAAAATTACATTTAATTTCATTTACGATACACAATAATAACTGAAGTTTGTAAATTTCCCAAATGTGCAAAAATATTGGCTCTCCGTGCTTCGGAGGGTTGGATGAGCATTGAAGCATTTTACCTGATGGTCAAACCCGAAAACTAAATGAAAAAGGACAAGCTAAACCAAGCAAATGGAAGAAGTCTATTCGGAAAGGAAACAGGCAGCATGGTCTTTCATAAAAATCGACAGGTGGAAAATATGTCCCTGGTAAGATATAAAGCACCAAAGTATGTAATGACCAGTGCTTCGGAGGGTTGGATGAGGGAGCCTGGAAGTGATTCACCCCCAATCTCTCATACAAGTTTTCGGAGGTGGGGTTTTCCACCCGACACGGCGCGTCCCAATGGCTCATAGGGTGTCTCCAGGGGGCGTGGTCAGTCAAGGGACTCGTGCTCTTCGAGTTGTAAGGGCCTCATGACCGACCATCCCTCGGGATAAGCAATAAATAAGGATCCAGTATGGGAACCCGAATAATTGCTCGCGGATCAAAAGAAATAGAGGAGTAAACCTCGATAAAAAACCAACAGCATAGCGGTAGGCAACTATTGTGTGGTGTAGTGTAGGCAACAGAAGCCACAGCGTCCGGAGGCAACCGTGAGAAAAAGCCTAGAGGAAAAAACTCGATAAAAAAATCCGTAATCTACGTTGTTAGCGACCGTGGCAATTGATGAATGGCTGCGCGAAAGTCAGTCAGAAACGGTTCCTCCGGGATACTTGGTGACCTCCCAGAGAAACCAGCCTTACCACCACAAGCGGGGCTCTGTGGAGGTGGACATTCAATTCCCTAGCTACTCGTGGGATGGAATATGGATAAAAGAGAAATAGAAATAGAACAGGAGGTGATGGACTAAGGAGGGCAAGGAATTTTTGGTAGATCGAGCAAAGTAAAACGAACGCCTGATAAGGCGGAGAAGACGAGAGGGTGGAAGTGATACTGAAGAGAAGAGAAAGGAGGTATCGCCTCTGGAGGACAAGGAACAGAAAAGGAAACTGAAGGAGAAAGGAAAGAAGGAAGTGGAGAATGGGAAGGAAGAAGAGAGGGAGAGTGTAGAGAGATTGAAGGATATGGACAGGCGGCTGGAGGAGACGGTGGAAAGGCTGGAAGAAGAGAAGGCAGCGGCAGATGGGCGGGTCAAGGAATTGGAGAGATTGAGGAGGGAGGACGATAGGAAGGAGATAATGAAAACCTGATGATGGGAGGTGGGGCAAAGAGACTAGGAACGATGGAAGGAGTTTAGAGATAGGGACTGGGATGGTAAAAAGTGGGAGGGAATTGAGGTGAAGGTGTTGAAGGAGTTGATCTGTCGGATGGAGAGAGATTGTAGGGATTAGAAAAAGGTGTTCGAGCTGATGAGTCGACTGTTTGGGGAAGTGGGGAGCGGGGACAGCATTGGACTCCACAGGCTTGAGCAGGTAGAGGTGGAGGTGCTGAAGAAGATGATGGCGTGGGTGAGAGGTGACGGACAATCTATACAGATGGGGAAAAGGAAAAGGAGCGTAGGAATGGGGCGATAATCCTGAAGGATATCGGGGAAGTCAATCGGGAGGGGATCGAGAGGATTAAGAAGGGGTTGAGGGAGATGAAAGGGAAGTGGGTGGATAGACTCAGAGTCTCAAGAAATAGGGAGGTGGTTATAGAGGCAAAGAAGGGGGTTGAGGTGAGGGGAGTTCTGGAGGAGGTGGAAAGGGTGACAGGAGCTATGGTGGTGGAAGCGGGGAGGGGAACAAAAACCATAAAAATGGTAGTGATTGAACCGTGGATGGAAGATGAAAAGGTGAGGGGGAAAATGGAGAATTTGATTGGGAAAGGGACAACGGTGATTAACGTGGTAAGGGAGAGGAACGGAATGAAAATGGCGGTCTTGAGGGCGGAATGGGAAAAAGCGTTAGGCTTATTGGGAAAAAAGGATATTAGATTAGGATGGAACAGGGTAAGTATTATAGAGGGTAGAGAGGGTGACAGATGCTTTGGATGTGGGATAAAGGGCCATAAAGTAGCAGGGTGTAAGGTGAAGGGAGTCAAAGAGAGGAGTAAGTGCTGGCTATGTAAGAGCGAGGATCACATGACCAGAGACTGTCGACAGGCCTTCCTTTGTAGGGTATGCGGGGAAAGGGGGCACAAGCCAGGGGAGATGTAATGTAGTAGGGGAAGGAAGGGAGTAGATGAAGATGATGGACAGGAAGGAAAAATGGGAGGGACCCTCTGGACCCCTCATAGGGGACGAGTCTGGTCAAATGGGAGGAAGGGGAGAGCAGTGCGCGGGAAAAAGGAATGTAGGTGATGGATGAAGGGTGCTGCAGATAGATTTAGGCAAATGCTGGATAGCGCATGATATATTGGATGAAGTGATTTTAAGGAGGGAAGTGGATGAGGTGTGTGGATCTGAGGTGAATGCTAGATATGTGGGAAAGTAGGGATGGAATATGAGTGAGTGGGAGTTGGACTGAGGGCGGATGAAGTGAGGAAAGAAAACGGATGGGTGGTAGTGCGAATGGAAGACATGGTGGTGTATATAAGTCCAAATGTCAGCCTGGAAGAATATTGGAGAAGCATGACAGGATTGGAGGACGATCTGAGGGTGTCAAAAGGGAAAAGGAGGATAATTAGGAGAATGGTGACAGGGGACTTCATTGCTAAGAATACTGCATGGGGGGAATTAAACGGACAGGAAAGGGGTGATCCTGGAAGAAGTGTTGACATCCAACCGGCTGGCGGTGCTAAATGATGGACTACTACCCATCTTCGTGAGGGGCGACGGGGATTCGTCCTTCATTGGGGGAAAAAGTGAATAGTTGGAGGGTGCTGGAGGATAAGGAGAGCTTGATCTTACGTAGGTAAGTGGAGACGGATATAAGGAAAGGGAGAAAATATTTATCGGGAGAGTGGTGATGGAGGTGGACGAATGCCGAGAGTATAAGGAAGAAAGTAGGAGAGGAGATAGAAAGGGGACTTGGACATGATGTAGATGAATTGCAATACAGAGCTGTGAAGGAGAGGGAAAGAGGGGCAAGAGGAAGGATAGAGGGAAGGGAGATAAAAAGAGAAGAAGGACCTGGAGCGTAGGGCGGAGAGGAAAAAAGAGGGAAGTGGGAAGAGTTACTGGGGGACCTGGAAAACAATCCATGGGTAACGGCATATGAGATAGCGGTCAAGAGGATGGGTGAAGATAGAAACGAAGTGCTAGAGGAAGATTGGGAGGAGGAGATTATAGGAAAATTGTTCACAGGTGGAGAAGGAGGAGTTGGAGACAAGATTCGAGGCTATTGGAGGGTAGGGAAAATGAGTGGGATAAGGCCGGTAGAGAAGTGGGAAGTACAGGAGGGGGGAGGAACATTGAAGTAAGGAAAGCCCCAGGGATAGATGGCCTGAGAGGTGATATGATGAAGAGGCTGTTGGCTGACAATGAGGAGTACTTCTGCGAGCTTTTCAACAGGGTGCTAAGGTAGGAGGAGTTTCCAAAAGGATGGAAGGTGGCAGGGGTGATACTGCTCAAGAAGGCGGGTAGAGAGGGGAAGCGGGCGGAGACTACAGGCCCATCAGCCTGCTGTGTGGTATGGGTAAATTGACGGAGGGGATAATAAAGGATAGGATTGAGGAGGAAGTTGGTAGGAATGGGGGTTTTAGGGTAAACCAGCAGCACGGGTTTGTGGAGGGAAAATCATGCATCTCGGCGCTGGGCAGGGTAATAGGCTTGTTGGAAAGGGCTAGGGAGGGCAGCTGGATGAACAAGAAATTGGCCCTACTCGTGTTCTTCGTGCGTTCAACAGTGACAGCAAACGGGCAGTGTTGAGCGCGTTGCCGAAGCTTGGAGTGGGGGAGGGTTTGGTTAACCTAATGGAGGACTACCTGCCGGGACGTGTGATAGTAAATACTAGAGGGAGGAGGTATGAGATGGAGGCAAGAGTGCCCTAGGGCTCGGTTCTTGGACCGACGCTATGGAAGTGTGTGTTTGATAAGGTTTGTGGTAAATTATGTGAAGAGGGATGTAAGATCACGGAGTATGCGGACGATGTGTGTCTAGTATGTACGGCAAAGGGAGAGGCGGAGATAATGTATTGGAAGAATGTGGAGAAGTTAGAGCGGTGCGGACTAGAAGTGGCGAAAGTTAAGACGGTGGGGTTGCTAGTGAAGGGACGGATCAAGACGAGGGAAGTGGGGGTGATGGTGAAATGAAGGGGAATTCATGTGGAGGAGTCTGTGAAATACCTAGGGGTGTGGTTGGATAGTCAATTATCCTTCCGAACACACATGTTGAAGGCGGCAGAGAAGGGGAAGTGAGGGCAGAATGGCTGGGAAGATTGATGTGTAATGTGAAGGGGCCGGGAGAGTTGTAGAGGAGGATAATTGGTAGGACGGTAGAGCAGAGTACGGTGTACGCTGTACGGTGCGGAGGTGTGGGGTGAAAGAGCGGGAGTGAATGAGAGGGTTAGGCCTCTCCTGCGGGTGCAGAGAGGGATATTGCTGAGGGTGGTGCAGGGGTACAGGACAGTTGGTGGACTTGCCACCGACAATTCCCAATATAACAAATCTATAAATTAAGAAGGCTTGAATTACCAACTGCCTCCAAGACAGTTGGGGTACTTGCACCGGTAACTCTTAAGCCGGAGAAGTGGTGGTCCGGTGAACTATAGGATCTTAAGGGCGCCAGATAAGTTGCAGCGAATATACAATGCACAATGGACTAGTCACCAATTCATCAAAAGACTAGTCGAAAAGTAATGCCTTTCCACTACAAATCCACTCGATATTGTTTACCATATAAATATGAAAATGCTGACTTAATCTGAATGATTTTAATAAAAAAAGAAATATTAGATATCCTTGTATTCATCCAGTATCTGCGTAAAATTATAACACTCATCCTAACAATACTATAAATATATAAAAAAAAAACAATAAGTATGGAAAAAGTATCATAACATAACAAACTAAATCTCGGTATTTTATTGGTTAAATACGACCCCTAAGGTTGGCAGATCAACTACAAAAATTCGTATGAAACCGATAGGCGACGACGCATGAGCTCAGGCGCGGCTATTGAAATCAAGGATGAGAAAACTAGATTGTGAATACGCAACCTTAGTAAACGTTTACAATGTTGTAAAGCTGGCTAATAGCTATATCCAAATAAATATTACATGGTATAAATGAATGAGTTATCATTCCGATCGACAGTAATGACTGTTAAACCAAGACGACAGTCCTCTAATGTATTTTATCTATGCCGTAAACATACGAAATAAAAAAAATTGAAATAAAACAATAGATCGCTAAACATTAGTATGTAAAAAAACACAACAAAATTAAACTAAACTTGCGTGTATCTACTTGCGGAGATATCCAGTAAAGTCTGTAATTTATAACAGAGGGACATCCTGTAGATACTCCAGTGCATTCAAATAACTCTGCAACGGACCAAACTGCCAACGACGACTAATGTAGAATCTGCATAACCAACCAAGACTGAGACTCGATGTGGCATTAGTACTAGCTGAACTTATATTGAAGAATATAGATTGAAAAGGAAAAAAAAACCCTTTCTGGTCAGAGATCCTAGGGGTTTTTATTGTCCAATCAGCTGAGTAAGTAATTTAAGACCTAATATCCAGTTGGAATATGAACCAAATTGAATTTACTGTTTGGACCCTTACTTTGTGGAATCTACTCATATAAATGTTATAAATGAAACTGTTTCTAATTAATTCCAATATTTAATGAAAAAATTATGAAAATTATGAAAGGATATTGATAATAATTATTTCGATGATATGTCAATATCGAAATAATTATCAATAACCCTTCATAATTTTTTCATTAATTAGTGGAATTAATTAGAAACAGTTAGTTTCATTTATAACATTAATATGAACCAAATTGACTCCCTATAGCTGTAATTTCACCAGCGGCGAATAAAATCCTCCAAAGAGATGTTCTTGGGAAAACCACTACCAATGTACACTACCAATTGTGGATTTTCCCTAAACTATTATGTGGAACTTTTGAAATTATACCAAGGATGGACACAAAATTCCAAAAGAAATCAAAAGTTGCTTACGCACCTGATGATTCTTTCAATTACAAAATGGCCGAGCCTCGAGGTACTCCTCGATAAACAATTCTTAAGACCCTTCCAGAAAGACTATAGGCCAGTACACTATGCCAAATGAAAAATTGTGGAAACGGAGATGATAAAAATCATTATTACAATACATTAAAGTTAGTACACCACGTGGAAAATACTTTTATTATAGTTTTATTTCTTCCTTAATTATAATGGCAAGTAAATAGATATTATCAAGTACTTTAAATGAGCAATATCAAAATATTTTGTGTCAACCTATGATGAAACTTGTGACACTCATATCAATCTCAACATCGGGTCAAGCCACTGTCACTCTTCCCACCTTCGAATGGACTATTTAAGCTGGTTCAATAACGGATTGTCGGAATCGTAGACATTAATCAACACAATAATATAATTTTTATCATAACAATATAATCAGAACAACTATAATACAAATATATAAACGAACAGCTGTACATAAAACGAAGGACCACCGGCTTCAAATACCGGAAATATTCATGATTGAAAATGCATTTGAGAGTTTTGTCATTCACTGAGAAGTTTTACAAATAGTAATTGGAATTTTTGACTTACAAATTCACAGAATAGAAAACATCACTTGCACTGTATTTTTTATATTAAATAATATTTATAAAAGAAACTTTTAGCATTAGTTTTCCGTGCTAAAAGAGAGAATTGACACTTTTTTTAATTGAAGAGACTGAGACAGTGACAGTTCCTTTTTGACATTTTTACTTGATTGATTTAAATATGACTATCTGTGAAATTAAATTGAACAACCTAATTTGGCAACACCTATCAATCCATGCGTGATTTGAAATATCGGCAAAATAAATACCATTTTGTAGCGTACTGTCATCAAAATCCCTTGTGTAGGCCAGTAGTTGGTGACTTTTCAATTACTAATTAAAATTAAATAATTAAACGTTGAAATTGAACGTTACAGACTGGCAGCAGCGGTGCTGGCAAGGACCTACCCATTGGACGTGCTAGCTAGAGCCAGAAATAAACGCTGGAGGGGTGCGACCAGAAAGGAAGTACAGGAATGGATGGAGAGGGAAATGGAGAGAAGGTGGGAGGAGTATGAGGGCACGCTGAAAGGAGCGATTGGGAATAGGAGATATTGGATGGACCGGAAATTCGGGGATGATGTGGGGCATGTGTTTAGATGCTGAAGGAACGAGGAAGTGCTGAAGAAGTTGGAGAGGAAACTAGGGGAGGCGGTGTATTGGGAGAACATGGTGGAGATAATGTTGAGGGGGGAGGAGGAATGGATGGAGGTAAGTGGGGTATTAGAGAGCATGGTTAGGGGAAGAGAACGACTCGATATGGCATGAGAGATGGGAGTGAAAGTTAGGGAGAAGGCGTCGGTGTGAGCGGAGAGTGTGCGAGGGACCGCCGCCCGTCTCGAAGCATGCTAGGGTAGTGATTTCGAGGCGGGGGTAACGGCGAGTTTGAGGTGGGTTTGGTTGGTAGGAATCCCCTTGGAGATGAGTTCAACACTGTTGTCCTGGACCCATTCGAACATGAGTATCCCAACTCGCCCGAAAAAAAAAATGTAAGGCCAGTGATATGTGTTCCTCAGGGCTTCAAAAGTTTCATTTATGCCTGTATGACATGTTTTTTCTCATGGCGATACATTATAATGTTATCTCGTTCATCGGTATTATCTAGATTTGTTAGGAACTTCCTTGAAATTACTAGTTTATAAGAATGATTTTTAAGAGTATTTTGTAGCGTTGAAATGAATACTGGTACTAAATCTGGGGTGGTACTTTTTATGTGAATACAATAAAGTTTATTGGGGTCGACATAATTTTTGAACAAGTCGATTATTTCTTTTTCGATGTTTTCGGTACTTTTTCTCAAGTGAGCAGAGATTCTAAATTTTGTGATGAAATTTTTACTTTTTATTACATGAAATTTGTTTCAATTATCTTGCTCAATTATTATTTGGTTATTTTATGAATTAACGCATTGTTCTGTAATTGGTATTGCAAGTATTGGATTTTCATGGGAGGTATGTACTGTTTCGTCGTCTGATTCTGTTTCATTTTCTACGTCAGTTATGCTTGTATTTTGGTTCAGTTTGTAGGGTTGTATTATTTCTGTAATTTCTTCGATATCTGTATTTGTCAGTGTAGTGTTACTTATAATATTTTCTAAATTTCGTTCTTCTACTAAATTGTGTATAAAGTCATCGACGTCAAAATCTATATCAGCCGGGTTGCGTATGACAAATTCATTTTCAGTTACATTGATTCCTATTCGGGATAGGGCGTCTGCGTTCAATGATCCGGATTTGTGTATTACTTCATATTCGTATTCTTCTAGTTGCAATCTCCATCTAACCAATTTTGAATTTGGTTATTTCACATTGAATAACCATTTTAAGGGTTTGTGGTCAGTGACGACATAAAATTTTCGTCCGAATAGGTATGGTCTGAAATGTTTTAGTTCCCAAACTATCGCCAGTAGTTCTTTTTCGATCGTACTGTATTTAGTCTCTGCTGGATTTAGGGTACGTGATGCGTAATCAAGAGGTAAATCGTGTCCTATAGGTTCTTGGCTGAGAACAGCGCTAATTGCAAAATTCGAAGCGTCAGTAGTGAAGATGAATGTCGTTGTAAAGTCGGGATATTATAGAATTAGGTCGTTTGTAAGAAGTTGTTTGCATAGTTCAAAAGTTTCTGTAAATTCTGTATTATGTTCGATTTTGGCTCCTTTTTTGAGACACTTAGTAAATGGTTTTGTTGATTTAGCGAAGTCTTCAATAAATCTTCTATGGTAGTCTAACAAACCTACGAATGATTTTATTGGTTTAGTTGTTTCAGGTATTGGAAATTTATTTATTGCTTCAATTTTAACGGGGTTCGATTCAATACCGTTGGGAGTGATTACGTGTCCTAAAAATTCGACCTCCTTTCGAAGGAATTCACACTTGTCTAATTGTATTTTCAAATTTGTTTCGCGTAAATTTTAATTATGTTCCTCTAAACTAGAACTAAAAATAATTAGGTCGCCCAAGTAAACAAGAACAACTTTTCCTTGTAGATTTTTCAATACATTATCCATAAACCGCTGGAAAGTACTTGGTGCATTACGTAATCCATACGGAAGACGTAAATATTTATAATGTCCATTATCTACTGTAAAAGCGGTTTTTTTGAATAGAATTTTCGGCCATCTCGATTTAGTGAAAACCGGAATATAAGTCTAAGGTTGCAAAATAAGTACATTTACCCAATTTATCTGAAACTTCATTAATATTTACCATAGGATACCGATCTGCTTTGGTTTTCTCATTAACCTTTCTATAATCGACAATTATACGCCATTTTTGTTTACCGCTTGCGCCAGGTTTTTTACTAACTACTCAAATGGGGCTCCAGGGAGAGTTACTTGGTCTAATTATTCCGTCAGTAAGCATTTTTGTACTTTGTCTTTGTGAATGAATGGGTACCCGTAAGTCTTAGTATAAACGGGTATTCCGTCAGTTGTCTTAATTTCGTTTCACTTGATTGGAAAAAATGTTAGTTTGTCGTTACGCATTTGGGAAACGTCATTATATTATTTGCAGAGTTTTGTAATAGCTTCTTTTTCTCCTGTATTTAAATGGTCTAAGCGTAGTTTGTTTTGAAGTTCAAAAATATCATTATATATGTCATTTTTATCAAAGTATTGCAAAAATCAAAATTTTGTCTGTGCTTCTTTGTAACACGTACAACTTTTATAGGTTGATTAAATGTTAAAGTTATTCTTTTATCTGTGTCATTTCTTACCTCTGTTTTAGCAAAGCCGTGTTTTGCATGTGTTAATGTTTCGGGAAAGTAAAGATTATCAAGTTTCATTTCTGGTACTATAATCTCACCGTTTCCATGATTCACGGGAACTTGTGTAGCTATAGTCTCATGAGAATCAACAGAAATTGTATATTTAGATCTATTAATTTTATAGAACAAAGGAATTTCAGCTACTTCGCTTGTTAGAATATTATTGGGAAAATCTATAGAAAATTTAGTCGGCGAATGTCGTTTAAACCAATCAGTCCATAAAACTGATTGTGAAATTGATATAAGATAAAATTAATTTTTATTTCAGAATTGAATTCAGAAAACGCGGGTATTTCTGCCATGAATTTAGTTTTTTCTCTCCTACGGCTGTTTTGATAATGTTGTGATAGATTGTTTGTGGAAGAAATTGTTCTACTATAGCGGGACTTAGAAGAGAATTCATGGAACCTGTATCTACTGACAAGTTAATCGGAGGGTATTTTATTTTTTTATAGGGAGGGTCGGTGGAAAAGGAATCGGAAAATATTTTGTTTATGTTCGCCAGTCTTCTTGTTGAGCTATCCAAAAATTTTGATCATTGACGCCTTCTAGGTGATTCCTAGTTTTGGTTATCAGTATAACCACACGTGCTTTCTTCGTTATGTACGTCGTTTGTTATATTATGATTTGTCTAAATATTGGAAGAATTATCGTCATGATTCGGCGTGTCAGCTTTGACATGATCGATTTGGTATAATTCTTCGAAAGTGAAGTTTCTTGATGGTTTGAATGTATTTCGGGATGTGGTTGACATTGGTTCGACAGAAGGTTATTAGGTTTTTTACCGGTTGGCTTGAATATTTTTTGGACGACCAAAAACTTGTCTGTTGGTAGGGTAGTTATTGTGGATTTGTATAGGTTGAATATTTATCGGTTGGCTCGGGAATTTATTTTGAGGGTGAAATGGTATTTGATGATTGGGTGTATATTGGCGTTGAAAATTCGGTGTTTGAAAATTGGGCGGATAATTTGGTTGGTAGTTTTGACGTGGATTATAATGCGTATTGTTAGAAAAATTATTAGGGCGTTGATTATTATTTACAAAATATCGATTAGCTGATTGAGGTGATTGATTATATGAAGGTGTTTTAAATGTTATTTGATTATTATTATTATTTTGCATAGGTGAATAATTTCTGAAATAATTTCGAGAATGCAAAAAGTTTTCTTCCTCTAAAATAAGAAATGGCTGTTTCGGTATCATTAGGATTTTTTGAACGTATAGTTACTTGTAATTGACCTTTAAGATTTCTTAATAAGGTGCTTAAAGTCATTTGCCCGTATTGGCGTCTATGAATTTCTTTGATTTGGGAATTCATTTGCCAGACACTAAAACCATTGATTTTATGAATTAAATGACTATTTAATACTTGTTATCCTTCTGCAAATTGTAACGCGGTTTCGTTCCTTTGAGGACGAGCCATCAAAAGATCACTAAACTTATTTTACCACCAAAGCATCGATTCAGTGCATTTTTAATTAATTGCCAAGTATTTAATTCGATTCTAGTCCCTACTAATAAATGTGCTTCATCTACTAATTTTGATTGAATGAGCTTTACTAAATAGTTTTGTAAAATCGGATCTTCTACTATAGACGCTCCCTCCACCGATGAAAAGGTAAACATTATTTAACATTTTTTTATTTTTTCATCTAAGCTTCGCAACCCAATAGGTCTCTATGTCGCTCGCCTAAAACCACATTTAGCATCGTGGGCTCCCCTACTATAAAGGTTATCTATGTTCGATTTCCATCGAGATGTTACACATTCCAAGGCTAACTATCTCTCTCTCGCATAAAGAATAGTAGAATATTTTTTAGATCAGTACTAACAAAGATTCACGATTGTACGCATTAAAAATGCGTTGCTCTATTTTAAATTTTTTGTTGTTGTTATCGAGTATAAGCAGTTTAACGCAATGTTACAAAATCTTAGGAGTTGTGCCCGCTCCCCTATACAGCCATTTCACATTAGGATTTCGATTAATGAAGGCGCTTGCTGATAAAGGACATGAAGTTACGTTTATTAACAGCCATCCCCAAACAAATCCCATTGAAAATATTAGGGAGGTTTCTACGGAGGATATAAAGAAACATTTTAGTGGTAAATATACCTAATTGTTTTTATATTTTCGCTTGTTTAATTTATATTGTGGGAAATTATTTATGTATAAACAATAATTATATCAACACTAACTTTGAATGAACTTCTAAGGGCCGGTTTTACAATAGAGATTTATACTAGGCATAAATAACAGTATAGTTATTCTGGCAGTAAAGTTCTATCAGAATTTATACCTGGTATAAAAGTACTTGAGTAGTTGGTTTTACTATGGTTTTTTACACCGGTATAGCAGTTCTAGGAGTAACGTAAAGTAGTTCATATAAAGTGATATCTTCTGTCATTTATGTCATCTTTTACTTCGTTATCTTTCAAACTTATAAAACGTAAAGTGTTTTCATTGGTTTTCAACAGTTTTTTTATTATTCATAATCTTTGCTGTTCTAAGCGACGTTTTTCATTATTGAAAAATGTGTTTGAATGATCTTCCAATATTTAAATCTTCCGATGAAGAAGATATGGGAACCCAATTACTATACGTGAAAGGTAACTACTCAAATGTTTTTCAAATTATCAATTGTTTAATAATTCATTATTGTAGGATCAATTACTTCAAAACCTTAGATGACGATGAGTTTGTGGCCAGATTTAGGTTAGAAAAAGAAACGTTTTTACATCTTCTGGAGAACATCAGAAAAGAAATATCATCTGTTTCCCAAAGGAATTATGCTCTCACTGCTGAAACTAAATTGCTTTTGACATTAAAATTATATGCAACAGGCTTAATGTTATTAACTGTCGCAGATTTTACTGGTGTGAGTAAAGCATCTGCATGTGTATCTGACAAGACAGTTACCTATACCATAGCAAAACTTTCAAAACATTATTTACAAATGCCCGTCAACTTTGAAGACAGGTAATATATATATGAACACTTCTATAAAATTGCCAAGTTTCTCTGTATAGTATGTGCTATAGATTGTACGCACATGTACGCACCCAGTCACCAGGTGGACATGATGCAGAGGTGTATCGCAAAAGAAAAGGATATTTTTCTTAGAAAGTTATATGCGACCCAAATTTAAAAATTCGCTATACAGGGTGAGTTACGAGGAACTATACATACTTCTACCATAAGTAGAGGCACGTTAGGGGATTATCAAATGACCATTAAAAAATGTCTTCTTGTTTCGATTATTAATTACAGGGTGAATTATGGATCTTCACCAAAGCAATGTTTCGTTATATCTTTTCAATGATTAAGTCGACTTTTCTCATTTTTTGGTGAAGTGTGTATTAGTGTGTGGCAACTAACTGACATATTCAGAATTGGAAAAATCCAGGACCGTCTTCGTGAAAATTTGTGAGACTGCTTCATATTCAACAATTCACCCTGTATATGATTTCTTTCAAATCTGATATAATTTTTTCAGATGGCATAAATAGTCAGATAGACCTGGGTATCTGAATTTTTTGTTACACTTACCTCACATTTCCAATTAAAGATTCATTTAAGGGTCAAATTGAAAATTGGCAATAATGAAATATCTTAATGTATAATAATGTTTAGTTATTAAAAAGAAATCTTTAAAATAAACAGAAACGACACACACTGTGCTCCAGTATGGTGAATACCATAATTTTGATCGATTTATAGGGCCGGATTTAAAAATCTGGCATATCTGGTTCATCTCAATCATTCACCCTGTATGTAACTTTTTCCACCCGTAATAGACAAAAAAAAGATCAAAAATGTTTTTAATAACCTAGTTCTCTTATTTTTTTTTCGAGGAAAAATCATGTCTTATTATTTTAATTCGAATGAAACGAACAAGCCCAGGAAATGTTTATTCATAAATTAAAAAATAAAATAAATAACAATAACCAAACAATAAAACAGTTTTAACAATGTGGATCAAAGTAAAAAACAATTTAATAAACATTACGATAATAAAAGAAGTTCAAAATGAAATCCATCTGCCTCAATACACTTTTCTTGACGAATGTTTAAATGTGTAATGGACTTTCTACTAAAATGAGGTGTTGCACCATCCTGCTGAAATTAGATCCCTCGTAGGCCCTCATTAGCGAGTAGATTGGGTGAAATATTCTGCACAAAATTTAAATAAACATGTCCTGTTAGTGGACCATCAAAAAAATTGGGTCCTATCAAATGAGTGTTGATTACTCCGATCTAGACATTTACAGAGAATCTGTGTTGCGAGCGATATTCTCGAATCGCATGTGGATTTTCTTCGGCCCATATGTGCGAATTTCGCGAATTATTTATTCCATCTCTGGTAAATTGTGCTTCATCGGTGAGTAAAGTTCTGTACAATACAAGTCGGTGATTTACAACCCACCGTGAAAATGCTAAGCGATGGATTTCATCTCCAGGATGTAACCGTTGAACTAATTGTATGTGGTACGGATGTAAGTTATTTTTTCGCAACACTCTACTCACTTTGGATTGGGAAACATCTAATTATACTCCTACTTTTCTGGTACTTATTTTCGGATTTAAGTCCAGGGTATCCAGTATATCGTTTTCTAAAACAAATTCGGCGTTGAGGGAGTCGCCTTTCGTACTCCCTTGTGGCAGCCCTACCATTACCATTGCAAAAGCCATAAACAAAAATAATATCAGCGTATTTATCATTTGAAAACTAATGAGGCGTTTTTGAACAAAAAAGTTAAAACACCCTGTGAATACCGAACGTGATTGACTCATCAATTATTAAAACACTAAACAAATTGGGATCTAATGTCAAACTAAACAAATGATAATTTCAACCACGATCAATTCAAATTGTCACAGCCTGTCACACTTTTATTACATATCAGAAATGACCAACTGACAAACAGTAAGTCCATTACACATTTAAACATTCGTCAATAAAATTGATGGATTTCATTTTGAACATCTTTTATAATCGTATTTCGAGTAGGGGTAGGGAATAAATATGTAAGTATGTATGTATGTAGATAGACATTAATATAAAATAATTTGTATTCCACATGAAGTTTTACAAAAAGGGGAAGGGTTACCCTGATATTTTTCCGAGAAGGGGAAGGGAACAAATACGTATGTATATAGATAGTCATAAACTTCCAAAACTTCATGTGGAATACAAATTATTTGATGTTTTTTCCAGAGAAGGGAATATACCAAGATTCACATATTTCCTTCCTCCCGTCGAACCAATTATAACCCGACTAACAGTCACAAATATTTGTAGTGAAATTTTAATGGAATTTCTTATTGTCGAATTAGCATAATTAGAAATAACATACTTTTACAAATAATAATCATAACAATAGTTTTCATAATTCAATTTATCATCGCTTTCCGACCAACGGACACAGATCAAAGTGTATCTATCTATAACAATATCAGAAAATAAGAAACAGAAAACAAATAAGAAAATAGTAAATAACAATAGAATTATCCACAATAAATAATAGAAATGACAATCAATAGTTTTCATCATAATCCAACACATATCGCTTCCCGACCAACTGACACAGATCAAAGTGTAACTAGAACCAAAACCTAACCTAACTTACATTAACCAAATGAAACTCAACAATGGTTAAGCTCCGAAATTTCATTTATTTCAAAGTAATAATATATATGAAGAAAACTATGTGGTCCAGCAGTAAGTTTGTTATAAATTTATTATTTCGATTTTTATGATTAAAAATGCAAATAATGATAATAATAATATTTATTCAATTCAACAAAAAATCATCAATATAAACTCAAATCGTGAATGAATATCAGATATCGCAACTAACCAATAGATGTTTTTTTATTTTATTTTTTTTAGATACAACGTTTATGTCCAGGTTCACTTTAGCCAGAGCTAGACTGTGTTCCTGGACACAATGGGAACTTTGGTCCTTTGAGATACAATAAACCAATAAAAGGGAAAATGTATAGTTATAAAAATGATAGATACTAAATATGAATATACTTAAAATTATGCGATTAGAATATATTTGTTTGATAATAAAACGAATGTAATAAGTTGACTTATAAAAGTATAATATTAGTTCTGATATTCGTAGCAGTGATGAATAATCAATGAAAATTTGGGTTGGAAGTGTGCATGTGTCTGCTAGCCCGGCATATCTACAAAAAAATTTGACCATTGATGTAATGTGTTGATTTATTTTTGAAAGTTCTTAGGCGAATTTCCAGTTTCAAATTTATTGGCAAGAAATAGTATAGTTTCTGTCCCACATGTAGGAAACTACGCTGTCGAATGGACTTCTGAGATTTGGGGAAAACTATATTGAAATTTTCTCGAAATCTTGTTGGATAAATGTATGTTGTGTTTCTATCTATAGAGTTATTTTTCACTAAATATAGAAATGAGGTTTTGTAGAATAGATTTCTAATATTCAATAGGTTGGTATTTTGGGAAAGCAAATTCGATGAAAACTGTCGATTTAATTTGTACATTATTTTGATTATTCTCTTCTGTGCTATTTCTAAAGGTTTAATATTATTAGAGTATGCACCATCCCATCCGATTATGCCATAATTTAGGAGTCATTGAACCAAACTAAAGTACATGGTTTTCATATTTTTTTCGTCTAGTATGAAAGTCATTTGTTCAAATAAATACATCAATGATCTAAGTTTTTTAGTTAAATTTTGAATTTGAAGATTCCATTTTGGGTTATTATCAATAGTTGTCGAGATAACCCTTGGTAATTGCATAATTTCTTGTATTTGGGTCTTTATTAAAACACACTTGACTTAAATGACATTTTATTTCAGTTGCGATTACAACTCACATACAGTCAGAGACAACCTGATAGTCACATTACATATCTAACGTCATTCTACTGCTTCTCGCCGCGCCGCACACGTGGCCTCAGACGTTACAATGCAGTGCGGTGACTCATTGGGTAATGACATTTTAGAAAAAAGGAGCGCCAAATTAAACATATAAAATTTCCGGAACATATCCCGCCCCCCCCCCTTGAAAGTACACACTTTCAACCAATAAGCCAGAATAATAACTACAACGATAAAAAACGATATAAATTGAGTACAATACTTAAACAATAAAACAAATACTGACAACAGTGGGTTAAACATATTTTAAATAACTAAACGTAAATACTGATCACAATGAATCAAAATATTTTAAATAACTAAACATACAAACAGAGGATAAAAAATCATTCCGTAGACAACGAACAAATTTTTGCGGCGGCACGCTTAAAAATACCTCTTTCTGTTTTGACTGACACCACTCGCACTATTGTGTCGGTACCGGGATACACTTGCTCAATACGACCTAATGCCCATTTAAGGGGAGGAATATTATCCTCTTTGAGGATGACCAAATCTCCTATTTTGAGATTAGATTTGCTTCATATGCTGATATCGGTTGAGACGACTAGAGTTTATATCGGACACATCTAATTCCGGTAGAGCGGTTAGAGCGTCACCGATAAGAAAATGTCCCGGAGTCAATGGTGATAAGTCGTTGGGATCACTAGATAATGGGCTCAAAGGCCTTGAGTTAATACATGCTTCAATCTGTACAAATATGGTTGACAATTCCTCAAAAGTTAGTGAGGCATTTCCCACAATTTTTTTAATATAATGTTGGCTTGTTTAACGCACGCTTCCCAAAGTCCCCCAAAATGAGGACTCCGAGGAGGAATGAAATGCCATTTAATTCCATCCCCAGCTAAATAATTGGAAATTTTGTTTTATTTTCTTATATTATTAAATAGCTCCGCGAACTCTGACATTTCTTTGTTAGCTCATACAAAATTAGCACCACAATCTGAAAAAATATTCTGACACTCACCTCTTCGCGCAATGAAACGCTTCAATGCGTTTAGAAAGGCTTCAGTTGTTAAATCCGAAACCATCTCCAAATGTACAGCCCGTGTCACAAAACAAACGAATATACAAAGATAAGCCTTAATACGCTTACAATTACTTAATGCTGAAGTTTTTATAATAAATGGACCAGCAACTCAGTCTACTCCTGAGTTGAAAACTGGTTTTGTAGGTACTAAGCGTTGCTCAGGTAATTCACCCATTATGTATGAAATACCTTTTGGTCGCACACGAAAACAAATTATTCATGAGCGAAGTACTTTCTTTATTTCACTTATACCGCCAAGAATCCAAAATTTTTGTCTTAGGCTGCACAATAAATTTTGTGGGCCCATATGAAGATTTCTTTCATGTTCGTGTTTTATAATTAACGTGGTAAAAATATGACCCTTACTTAATATCATAGGGTATTTTTGACAAAAGGACAAAGATGATTTACCCAATCTACCACAGACACGTGAAACTTCTTGAGAGTCAAGAAAAGGATTTAAATTCAATAATTTGCTATTAGCGGGTAAAGTCTTGTTGGCTCTCAGTGCGGTTATTTCCCTTGAAAATGAAATACCTTGGGCTAATTTAACTAGACAGATTAAAGATTTATCTAGCTCATCAACAGATAGTATACCAAATGATTTATTGTTTTTACACTATTTTGAAGCCATCTTAGGCAAAAGGCCACAACTCTTTGCAGCCTTATTAAACTTGAATATTTGTTGAATATATCTGATTCTGCAACCTGCATAAATGCCTTTGTTTGTTTGCGTTTTTCTGGAACATCTAGATCATTGTTTTCGTTTAAAGTTTCATGCCAATTGTCTTTTTCTTGTAGCTACTTAGGGCCTTGCCACCATAAGTGGTTTTCAGCCAATTCTTCTGGTAAACAGCCACGAGATATAATATCTGCTGGATTATCCATTTCTCGATCTTAGAATTTCTCTGAATCTCTGCAACACGATGCGCAACGAAAATATTCCAATTGCTTGGTTCTGCATTAATCCAAGCTAATACTATTTGAGAATCAGTCCAATAATGTGTAGTATGAATTTCCATAGTATTTAATGATTCGATGGTTTTCCGCATAACCCTTGAAAGTAAAAGTGCAGCACAGAGTTCCAGTCTGGGCAATGTAATAGTTTTCAAGGGCGCTACCTTCGATTTGGCGCATAAAAGCCGCACTTGCACAGTTTCATCACTATTTTTTGTTTTTGAATATATACAAACACCGTAAGCACGTTCAGAGGAATCGCTAAAACCGTGAATTTCCACTAGAAATGGATGGCAACAAATTGTTTGCCTTGGTATATTAATTTTCTTCAAACTTAATAATTTACCATAGAACCTTGCCCTATGACTATATAACTTCTTGGGTAGTTCATCATTCCAATCTAATCCCTCGCTCCACAACGTCTGTAAGAACATTTTTGCTTTAATTATAACTGGACCAACCAATCCCAATGGGTCAAAAACACTTGCCACTGCTGATATTTCTTTTAGTAGGTTTCAAACTACTATCTATTTTCACTACATACTGTAAACTATCACTTTCTATATTCCACAGTAATCCTAAGGTTCTTGCTGTGGTTTGGTCCAAAACATGATGTGACACCTCATTGTATTGGTCAATGTCATGGAATATTTCTCGCTTATGAGAAATCCACTTCCTCAAGGTGAATCCTGCTTCTTCTAAAACACTTGAAATTTCCGTTTCCAGTCTACTTGCCTATTCGTTTGACTCAGCACCTCTTAGTAAGTCGTCAACATAAAAATTTTTCTTTATTTCCATACTTGCTTCTAAATACTTACCTTCTTGTTCATCCGCTGCTTGGTTCAAACTTCTAATGGCTAGGAATGAAGCTGGTGCCATTCCATAGGTCACCGTATTTAATTTGTAATGTTTCAATGGTTCAACTTCACTATTTCTCCAAACTATTCTTTGTAGATCTCTCTGCTCTGGATCAATCCACACCTATCTATACATTTTGTAATACTGTGCAATACATTGTTAATAATTTTGAAGGTGCCCTTCAGGGTGGGGGCTATGTTTGAATATTTATGTAAATATTTATGTATCACGCCTCACGGATTGTATTGACGACGTGGCAATAACGCAACCACACAGGTAATCAAGTTTGTAGTTAACCTGTCAATTAGACAGATATAATTTTTGTCGATGTAATTCACAATTTAAAAAAAATCTCAAGACAGTGTGTACACGAGTAATATAAAGCACACTTTTTTCAGCACTCGTTTGGAAAATGTTGTTCCTAACACACGAAGTGTCTTTCCCGCACTTGAAGACTTCAACTGCTTTTGCGTAAGTGAAAGTATCACTTTGCGCACTTGTTAGGAAATAGTAATTAATGCAACTAGTGCATAAAGTGGTGCTTTTTTTCTTGAATGGAAAAATTCACCGCCTGAGCCGTCAGAACAGAGCGGCAATTCTATAAGTAACAAAAATACACCTAGTGCACATGTTGCATTCAATATTTTTTCTACAGCCCCATACTAATAATAAAATGAGAATAAATATTTGGAATACTTCAATTAAACTCCTACAGTAAATGATTACTAATAACGAGTGCATAACGATTGAATGGGACATTATACACAATACTATTAAGGAAAATCAACAGCTGAAATATATAATTTTGATTCATTTCGCAATGTGTGATCAGTGCCAGTGTGTTGGATCAATGAAGCATATTATAACGGAATGTCAACATCTCCGAACAATGAACATACTAGAAGAGCAAACATACGTATTATCTGATGCCAACATCAACCCATTAAGGACGGATTTCATCTTTTTTAACTTTCGCAATTGTATATTTTAAACTGTATTTTCAGACCAAAACCAATAGATTTGGCCAAAGAAATATAGTAAAATGTATCTTACTTTTTTCAAAAATTGATGTTGCCATATGGCAACGCGAGTAACTTATACTGCTATGGTTCGTTGAAAAAAAATTATTAAATGATCAAAAAAACTACATTTGTGTATGACATTGCACGACAAACAAACTCCTACATTACATTTGATGCATTTTGTGCGCATAATTGATTTGCAATTCTCGCCATTGCATCTAATTTTTTTTTCAATTGGTGTGAAGATGTGCCCTATATTATCATATCGCACATCATCGCCAACACGACTGAACGATCTGCTTGATTTACTTGCAGATGGTCTATCTTTTCCTTTTGGTGGATTCTTGTACTTGTTGAGGTACGTTTTGACAATTTCTCGACGAAAGTCTAGTTGAGCTATTTTGTTGCCAGACTTTTTATACTTACAGGACCCAGACATTTTGAATTGCGCCATCAACTAGCCATGTGAAAAGACACCACCACAATTTTTTTCATGAAGACTAATCCTCCAGCGTCCAATATTTTCATCCATCAGATCCGTTCCACCCATGGATGCATTATATTTGGAGTTCGCTCTTGCTACTTAGACAATTTTTTTCTCTTTCGCTGAATACCGTTTGACTCTAGCAAGTGGAACTACCCCATATTTGGTTGAAGCTGCAGAAACTACATCATTATCAGTCCAACGCGTGAGCAAAATACCGTTGGTTCTATCCAAACAGGAATCAAAGTCACCACGTTGTCTCTTACTCATATCCTTTTTGGTTACTGAAGGGCTCTTCTTGAAATTAACTTATATATCATGACATTTCCACATACAATAAACATTTATATTTTAAGCTCTGGCCAGGCATCTGACCTCATTGGATTTCTAGTTATAATTAATTCTTTATTCTAATTGTCATTGTCATCAATGTCACAACTATATATATTTATGCTAACTAATGCTTACATTTCATTGTTGATGGAGATATCTATCCAATATTATAAAAGTATCAGTTAAGTAATTTCTGACGCTATTTTGTGGATGACCTACATTTAATTAGATTATACGACTGGCGTTAATAGCAACTTTTATTTAAAGCACGAAAACATATAAATAGCAAAAGGTACAGAAAAATATTGACAACTCCTTAACAATTATTTTTAAATGAAATTACTTTGTCAATACGTAGTTTTCTAATACGTTCTTCATGGCCCCACCAAGTATAATCAAAATTGGTTAAGTTGCTTCGGAGATTAGCTGAAACAGACTGACAGTCACTCCAATTCCATATATTATTAGTATTGTGGGGTTATAAAATAATTAGTCCGAGCTAAATCTAATAAAAATAAATTTACTAAAGTTTATAAGATATAATACAAGCAAAATAAAATATGAAAATAGTAAATTAAATAACTATTTCTAAATTAATATAAAGAGAAACAAAGGTGGGGCGTTTGTCAGGAAAAACGCTCTCTCGAGATGACACATCTGAAAATAAAATAAAAATACCTGAGTAACCAGTTCATAAGAGATTTGTAAATTAGGTTACTACAACATAAATAAATGTTACAAAAGTCTAATATATCAATCTAGTGTATTTATAGTTCGTATATTAAAAAACCAAAATATAATTAGAATGATATATTTAAAATAATATACAAATAACAAATAATAAAGTTCAGACGACTCTCGGGTCATAGGTATTAAGGGTAAACTCGCGAAATACTTCTCCAAGAGCAGAAAATTGCTAGTCCGGAGTATTTATCATGATAAACAGTGTAATAGGCCATTACTAAGATACTAGGGGAAAACGCGCAAAGTATCCACTCCTTTCAACTAGCGAAGTACGGAGGGTAAACGCGCGACGTACCTCAAATTAATGTATTGTTTGTAATCTCAGATATCAAATTAATTAATTATCAAACAAATCAACAAATATCAAAATAATAATAATTATTACAATAGATGAAATTGGTTACCCTGTGAGAAAAACTCACCTAGGCTATTGAAGATCGTTTTTTCCAACTTCCACAGTCACCACACTTTCTTTTATCAAACTTTATTTAACTCTGTTCTATTTAATAATGATACCTTTTTTATTAAGAAACCGGGAAGCAACGTTACTCGAGCTGGTATGAAAGAGACGTTATAAGCAATTTTGGTCTTTATTTCTTATGTGATCTACAGCATAGATTAACATGATCAGCCCCCGAATTATTTGTGAGGCCCCAGACTGTTTACACAGTCATCATGAATATTGGTTTGTTTATGTTATCGCCCTTAATGCTCATATTTCAGATTCCTTCGATTCTTCGTTATAACAGAGGTTTTAAAATGTAAGTTTAAGTTCAACCTTGAAGAATATTATTGAAATGTTTTTATTATTTATTTAAACAGTTTTCACTTGTAGGATAAAATTATACACACTATGGCTAATTACTATCTATTTATTTAAAGAAGCACACACTCTGTATTAGACTTAATTTATATTAATGTTAGATTCCACAAAGTAAGGGTCAAAACAGTAAATTCACTTAATTTATATACACACTACACTCAATGTCTACTAATTTATTTACACTCGGTATATTAGTTCTAATTCACTTTCACCACTTGGATATAACCCTATTTATCTGCACTATTTAATTCACTAATTCTTCCGAACTAACTGCTTGTCTTCGTTTCACTAATTGTTTCGAACTAACTAACTCCGCACTCAAAAACTCGCGTATATATAGACCACATCAGTTCTGGAAAGTTCTAGTACATTACGCGATCGCGCTATGCACAAACAAAACCGTTGTACTCGAATGTTCGAGAGAACACGCTGGCGGAGAAACACGGCCTAGCCACCAAAGTTTACAATCGATGGACAGGGCCGGCTTTGAGTTGGTGACCTAGCAACATTGCCCCCTCCTTAATGGGAAGTTCCTCCTGGGTCTTCTCTGTAGCCGGGACTGGGTGTTTAAATCGGCAACTGGACCCATTCCTACACCTTTCGGTCGTATGAAAATAACAGGGCACTGACTTCATTTTACACTAATAACCGGGGATATGGCTGCAGATTAATATGTGGACACCCGTTTCTTCGAAGATCCCTTCCATCATATTTCTGATGACTCGCCTATCCAACTGGTTGCTCTCTGTCTTAGGCATAGCTAGTTTCTTCACGATGGATTCCAGCACATGGTTTCGAAGGCTACATAGCGCTTCCCACACATTCCTGTAGGTGGATCGATCTTGAAATTCGTTCTTTGTTACCAGATAGAAGATGTACCGTGAATTGTGTTTGAGTCTCAGTGTCTTGCCAGGGGTTGGAATCTGTTCTTCAAGTTTTTCTAGTTACCCAAACTTCTTTCGGAAGACGGTTGTCAGGCCTCGTGCGTTTTTGATACTGGCTGGGATGTTGTGTGCCAGTGAATAGTCTTCCGGGAGCGTGAACAAGTCTGTGGCCTGCGTGTCGTACCGTTTTTTCATTCTGTTGTTGGCAACTTGAAGATTCGTTCGGACCAATTCGTGTACATCGTCCATCCTTTTTCTCAACTGTATTACGTAATCTTCTCCAGCTAGATCCTCTCCAGGTCGACAACCAAATTCTAGGTCACAAGGAAGCCTCATTTCGCGTCCAAATAGGATTTTCGCAGGTGTTTCCATATCGGCAGATGAATTCCTTCACCAATACATCCGCGACAGTTGTGGCTTCTTGATTCGGGATCGCGTAAGCTTCTACCCACTTTGTGAAATAATCCATCACAACCAGGATGTATTTACCACCATTTTTTGTCGTCGGGAATGGTCCAGCGATGTCTAAAGCAATCCTTTCGAATGGGCTTCCAACATTATACTGCTTCATGGGTGCCTTTCTCTTGCGATGTGGTCCATTACTCGTAGCACAAGACGTACACTTCTTACACCAGTCCTTCACATCGTCGGAGCTGTTCATCCAATAAAATCTTTCACGGACTTGCTGAAGGAGTTTCTCCACTCCCAGATGACCTCCTGATGGACTGTCGTGTAACTTCCTCAGTACCTCAGCTACTCTTGATCTCGGGAGAACTAACTGTCTCCTATTCTCAGAACCATCATCGTTTTCAAGAATTTGTTTCAACAGGCCTTCTTCCAATACAAGGAAGTCCCACTGAGCCCAATATGTCTTGAATGTCGGTGAAAATCTTGACACTTCTTGCCAAGTGGGTCGCCGATTTTCTTCCTTCCATTGCCGGATCATCTTCAGGTGAGGATCATGCTCCTGATCTTCTCTGATCCTGAAGGGTGACCATTCCTCATTGACTACTGTAGTTCTTGAAACAGTAGCTTTCTTGGATTCCGCTTTGTTGCAGTGGCAACAGTCTGCTGGGCATATCCGTCCTGACAGAGAGTCGGCGTTTCGGTGACTCACACCAGCCCGATGTTCGGTGTTGAAGTCGTATTCTTGAAGTCTTTCAATCCATCTAGCGATCTGGCCCTCGGGATTCTTTAACTGCATCAACCACTTGAGTGCTGCATGATCAGTCCGTATCAAGAATTTCCTTCAATACAGACACCACAGACTTCACTACCGCCAAAAGTTCTCTTCTCGTGACGCAGTAGTTTCGTTCTGGTTTGGAGAGGTCTTTGCTGAACTATCGCATCACTCTTTCTTGTCCTCCTTGGATCTGTGAGAGCACTCCTCTAATCCCTACGTTGCTTGCATCAGTGTCAAGAATGAAGTCTCCCTCTGGTAACGAATATCCTAGTATCGGCGCCGTGGTTAAACGTCTCTTCAGAGTTTCAAAAGCAGTCCCAATGAAAGTTCTGGTTTCTTCTATGAGTCGAGTTAGTGGCTTGGCAATATCTCCAGACTTCCTTATGAACCTTCGATAGTATGTGCGAAGTCCAAGGAAGCTCCTAACTTGATGTTTGTCGGTAGGTTGCGGCCATTGCTTGATGGAAGCAATTTTATCTGGATCCACCGCCACTCCTTCATTGCTCACAATATGACCCAGATAGTTGACTCGGTTTTGGAATAACTGACATTTCTTCGGGTTTAACATGAACTGGGCAGCTTGAAGTCGTTTGAATACGTCTTCCAGATTCTTCAGGTGCTCCTCAAATGTCTTTCCCAATACTAATGTCGTCCAAATAGACCAGGCATGTTTTCCAAGACAACCCTCTCAAGACATTTTCCATGAGTCTTTCAAATGTCGCGGGCGCATTACTTAGCCCGAATGGCATGACGTTGAACTGCCACAATCCGGATCCGGTGGTAAAAGCAGTTTTCTCTTTTTCTTCTGGGTTCATTTCTACTTGCCAAAAACCGGACTTCAGGTCCGAGGTAGAAAACAGTTTGCTGCCGGCCAAAGTGTCTAGCGTATCGTCGATTCGAGGCAGAGGATAGCTGTCTTTCTTCGTCACGTTATTTAGCTGACGATAGTCTACGCAGAATCTGGTAGTCCCATCCTTTTTCTTGACGAGCACTACTGGAGATACCCAAGGGCTAGTGGATGGTTCTATTACTTTCTCTTCCTTCATCTCTTCCATAATTCTTTCAGCTTCCTCTCTCTTCGCTCGTGGTAGTCTTCGAGCTGATTGTCTAATTGGCTTGGCATCACCAGTATCGATTTTATGTTTGACGGCTGATGTCCTGCCAGTCTTCCCTCCTTTTGGTACGAAAAGGTCACGATACTGCAAGAGAAATTCTCTCTTTTTCCTTTTCTCAGCTCGATTCAAGGATTGTCCAGCTACTGACAACATCTGTTCAAATATGTCATTAGAATTGTCAGTTGTCGTTGTTTGACGAACTTTGGATGTCACTGGTACGCATGATCCAATTCTGGTTGACGTCTTGTTGGTAATTGGGTGATTGTTCACGTTTATGACACGAACTGGGATCTCCCCTGCTGACGTAACCAGTCCTTTTCCAATTAGCACTCCTCTACCAACCTCTTCGTCGTGGTTCCATGGCTCCATCATAACCGGTGTACCTTCCTCCATGATTCCCTGTAGCCGCGTTTTTCATGGTAGAAATCTCGTCCTTCATATAAGCAGAAATATCGTCCTTCATGGTAGAGATCTCGTCCTTCATCTTAGCAGAAATTGACGAGATTGAGGTGGAAGCCTCGTCGTTGAATATTAATGTGACCGGATCCAAGCCGTCAATTTCCAGTGCTATTTTCAGTCTTTCGACTAACTCACACTTCTTTCCGGACGTTTCCAGCTCGCGATTTTCCAATTCCGCTTTCAGTTCCGTCACTTTCAGCTCACTTAGTCTCTCAACCATTTTTACGTAAATATTTATTCATATTATCCCACCTCTGACACTAATGTAATGTTTTTATTATTTATTTGAACAGTTTTTACTTGTGGGATAAAATTATACACTCTATGGCTAATTACTATCTATTTATCTAAAGAAGCACACACACTGTATTAGACTTAATTTATATACACAATATACTCAATGTCTACTAATTTATTTACACTCGGTATTTTAGTTCTAATTTACTTTCACCACTTGGATCTTACCCCATTCTATTCTTCCGAACTAACTGCTTGTCTTCGTTTCACTAATTGTTTCAAACTAACTAACTCCGCACTCAAAAACCCGCGTATATATAGTCCGCATCAGTTCTGGAAAGTTCTAGTACATTACGCGATCGCGCTATGCACAAACAAAACCGTTGTACTGGAATGTTCGAGAGAACACGCTGGCGGAGAAATCCGGCGTAGCCAACAAAATTTACAATCGATGGACAGGGCCGGCTTTGAGTTGGTGACCTCGTAACAATATGTTCGTACTTTGAAATTTACTTACCCTGACAGCCATCCTGCAAATATCCCGAGCCGAGATGGTTTTTTTTGGGCCGTGATGGGAAACTCATGTTTGAATGGTTCCAGGACCCAAACAGTGTTGGAGTCATCCCCAAGGAGATGCCTACCAACCAAACCCACCTCAAACTCGCCGTTACCCCTGCCTCGGAATCACTACCCTAGCATACTTCGAGACGGGCGGCGGTCCCTCGCACACTCTCCGCTCACATCGTCGTCTTCTCCCTAATTTCCACTCCCACCTCTCATGCCATATCGAGTCGTTCTCTCCCCCTGACCATGCTCTCTACTACGCCACTTACCTCCATCCATTCCTCCTCCCCCCTCAACATTATCTCCACCATATTCTCCCGGTACACCACCTCCCCTAGTTTCCTCTCCAACTTCTCCAGCTCTTCCTCGTCCCTCCACCATCTAAACACATGCCCTCCATCATCCTCCACTCCACACCTCTCGCACACTCCAGTCTCTCTTTTTTCAATCCTGTGAAGGTGCCCTACTCTCGACCCATGTCCAGTGAACACATGTGTCATTTCCGATCCATCCAATCTCTCCTATTCCCAATCGCTCCTTTTAGCGCGCCCTCATACTCCTCCCACCTTCTCTCCATTTACTCCTCCATCCATTCCTGTACTTCCTCTGTGGTCGCACCACTCCAGCGTTTATTTCTGGCTCTAGCCATCACGTCCAATGGGTAGGTCCTTGCCAGCACCGCTGCTGCCAGTCCACCCACTGACCTGTACCCATGCACTACCCTCAGCAATATACCTCTCTGCACCCGCAGGAGTGGCCTAACCCTCGCATTCACTCCCGCTCTTTCACCCCACACCCTTCCACTCTCCCGGCCCCTTCACATTACACATCAATCTCCCCAGCCATGCTGCCCTCACTTTTCCCTTCTCTGCCGCCTTCAACATGTGTGTTCGGAAGGATAACTGACTATCCAACCACAACCCTAGGTTTTTCACACACTCCTCCATACCAATTCTCCTTCCCTCCACTATCACCCCCACTTCCCTCGACTTGCTCCGTCCCTTCACTAGCAACCCCACCGTCTTATCTTCCGCCACTTCTAGTCCGCACCGCTCTATCTTCTCCACAATCTTCCTACACATTCGCTCCGCCTTTCTTTCTATCTCCGCCTCTCCTTTTGCCGTACATACCAGACACACATCGTCCGCATACACCGTAATCTCACATCCCTCTTCACATATTATCCCACAAACCTCATCAAACACACACTTCCATAGCGTCGGTCCAAGAACCGAGCCCTGGGGCACTCCAGCCTCCGTATCATACCTCCTCCCTCTAGGGTCTACTATCACACGTCCCGTCGGGCAGTCCTCCCCCAGGTTAACCAAACCCTCCCCCACTCTAAGCCTCAGCAACGCGCTCACCACTGCCCGTTTGCTGACACTGTTGAACGCGTTCCCAACGTCGAAGAACACGAGTAGGGCCAATTTCTTGTTCCTCCAGCTGCCCTCTCTAGCCCTTTCCACCAAGCCCATCACCGTGCCCAGCGCCGAGATGCATAATTTTCCCTTCGCAAACCCGTGCTGGTTTTCCCTAAAACCCCCATTCCTACCAACTTCCTCCTCAATCCTATCCTTTATTATCCCCTCCATCAATTTACCCATAAGCAAACTGATGGGCCTGTTTACCCCCACCCGCTTCCCCTCTCTACCCGCCTTCTTGAATAGTATCACCCTAGCTACCTTCCATCCTTCTGGAAACTCTTCCTCCCTTAGCACCCTGTTGAAAAGCTCGCAGAAGTATTCCCCATTGTCATCCAACAGCCTCTTCATCATATCACCCCTCAGGCCATCTATCCCTGGGGCTTTCCTTACTTTAATGTTCCTTCCCCCCTCCTATAATTCCCACTTCTATACCGGCCTTATCCCCCTTATTTTTCCTACCCCCCTAGTATCCTGGACTTCTCGAATCCTGCCTCCAACTTCTCCTTTTCCCCTTGTGAACAATTTGCCTATAACCTCCTTCTCCCAATCTTCCTCTAGCACTTCGTTCCTATTTCCACCCATCCTCTTTACCGCTATCTCATATGCCTTTCCACATGGATTGTTTCCAAGGTCCTTCAGTAACTCTTCCCACTTCCCTCTTTTTTCCTTCTCCACCCTACGCTCCAGTTCCTTCTTCTTCTCTTTGTATCCCCCTTTCCCCTCTATCCTTCCTCTTGCCCTCAGCATCCGTCTTCGTTCTTTCTTACACTTCCTGCACAGCTCCTCTATTTCCTCATTCCACCAGTAATTAGCCCTCCGATCACGCCTATTGCCCCTCTTTCCCTCTCTTTTACAGCCGTGTATCACAATGTACAATTCATCTACATCATGTCCAAGTCCCCTTTCTATCTCCTCTCTTACTTTCTTCCTCATACTCTCTGCCTCGGCCTTCGTCCACCTCCATCCCCACTCTCCCGATGAATCCTTTCTCCCCTTGCTTATATCCGTCTCCACATACCTATGTAAGCTCAAGCTTTCCTCATCCTCCAGCACCTTCCAACTACTCACTTTTTCCCCCAGCCATTCATCACATGCTGTTATATCATGTAACTTCTCCCAGGTAGCTATAACGAGAAATTCTTAGCATTTCGACTTTTTCAAGAAATTCGTGAAGCGAATTTTGACCATCAAAAAATATGTTCCATTTATGAACATCGGTATTTTTAAAACTCGGAAGTGCAATTGCATTGCCAGCTACATTATTCGATAAAACATTAGGTAAGACATTTGTTACATTACTAGATAAACCAGAAGATTTTCCATCTAAACCTGCTTCTAACAATAAAAGTTCAGTTTTTAATTTCCTTTGAATTTTATTATCATCGTCAGTTTCTGTGTTTAAATTTGAAATTCTTTTAGTTAAATGAATGAGTCGGGAAGCTAGTCTATTCAAAAGTTTGTCTTCAATTTTTTCCGGTAGAGATTCAATTTGCATTTTAATATCAGACAATGAAGTTTTCACTCCTTCTAAATCATCATCAAATTTTATTGTATTATCTAGTTCTGAAAAACTCCGTTCACCGCGTTCCTGTGATAATAAACCCACAAGTATACGTCTACGGTCTTCCACTAATTCAGGTACATCGGTATTTCGAATTGTTATTTCATGAGCCAATTCATGTGAACGTAAGTGATAAAGGTTAAAATTAGCCATTATTAAATTCAAAAATTTTAAAAATACAAGTCAAATCGCAAAAAAATTTAAAAAAAATTCAACAATTAAATTTTTCAGTGTAGGAACGACGAACTTTTTCACAGTGTATGTAAAATTTACAAAGTGTTAAACTTTGATCAAACTAATTTTCGATAAAATAAGTAAGATAAATCAATTATTTTCGTAAACCAACTAATATTTTTTCTTACAGTGTAGGTATCGTCAAATCAAAAGCACAAAATTTTAACAACCTCGATATTTATCCGGTATATAGAAACATAAATCAAAATTCAAAAATATAGCAGCCGAAATCGAAATAATTATTGAACGTACCCTATATATAGACATTCCAAAAGATAGATACCTTAAGTCACAAATTTATAACACAAATAATTGCTGAAAGAGAAAGAAATATGCAAAAAATACGAAGTAAATCATTGAGATAATAGTCCAAACAAATCTTTAATATCCGAAGTATCCAACAATCACGTTTTGGGCGCCATTTTGTAACTTCTCCCAGGTAGCTATAACGATAAAAAAGATAATAATTCTAGTGTTACTTACGGTATGCCTTCGACTAAGCTCTAGGTACAACAATGGGTCGTGAATTTTCGCCTAAATGTTGTATAACACTTAGATAATAAAAATTTGTCTGGCATATAACTTATTTGAGCGCCACGTCATTTGTAAAATGAAATAATATAATTTACCCTGATCAAATGACGAAAAACAGATATTTATAGGTACTTAGATGATCATTAAATAAAAATCGGGAAAGTAACTTAACAATCTAATGAAGAATATCCTAGTTAAAGTCGACTTTGGTCCCTACTATTTTACAAATGTGGCCCTTGGCCGTCGTACATTAAATATACAAATTAATTAGGTTCCTAGGGAAATTAGTTCAATGCTTAAGGTTCTACAACAATATGATGAATCAAAGAAATATGGCCCTTGGCCGTCGTACAATAAGTATACAAATTAATAAGATTTCGAGGGAAATTAGTTCAATGCTAAAGGTTCTACAACAATATGATGAATCAAAGAAATATATATCGGCTTATGCATCTATAAATGGTTTTCGTATTCTCCAATGGAGAAGAGAAACGAATTTTATGTCAATAAAGTAGTGGACATAATATGATCCATACTTGTAAAAGCAAGTATAACGTAGTGTCGGAAGTAGAGAATCGAACTGAATTGATTTTCAAATCAAGTTGCTAGTTGAATCAGGTTGATTGTAAAATGTAGAATGTAGAACGTAGAGTGTAGAATGGAGAACGTAGAATGTAGAATGGAGAGTTGTTGCAATCTAAAAGCACACAGGAATTTTTAGAAGCTTCTACAAGCAACAAGTGATGTCGGCGAAAGTAATTAATTTAGAATGACAGAGTCATCCCACAAACATTTCAAAGATATATACACGACAATCATTAGTAATGTATAAAAAGGTATTGACTTACTTAGAATTTCCTTCGACACAACTCACATTATAATTGTCTTTCTTTTTAGACAATCAAGAGAACGCCGGTCAGGCTTGTCTCCAAAATGGTATCTAATTACCAACAAACTTTTCTGCGCACATCATTTCTGACAATTTTCGGATGTTTTAAATCTTTAACAGTGCCCTCTCAGAAAAGATATGAGAACATAAGTAAGGAATCTAACGTGTGTCGACATTATAGGTAAATGTAGTTAAATGCGTTCCTAGGCATTGCCGTTAGATGGCTCGAGAGGTACTAAAATAGGTAATATACAGGGTGTCCAGAAACTCTCCTGCCAAAAGGAAACTACAGTTACTAGATGTGATGTTAAGTCGATTTAGCTCAAATTACCTTAATCCGAAAATGCTTCCTAACGGAGCTATAGCCCTTTGAAGAAGACGTCCTCATATGAGTTTTCTTCAAATTATTCAAAAATACCGTTACTTCAAATATTCAAACTTGGTATAATCAATAAACAGTTACAAACCAGTCGTTCGCTGTAAATGCATTTTTTTCAGATCCATCACAAGCGTGTCAGTCGGGGGGACCAACAGGTATTTTTATTAAAAAAAATTTATTTTCAAGTTTTTTATTTATCCGACACCGAATTTGGAAAACTCAAGATAATTTTCATAAAAAATGTTCTCTTCTTTCAAATCGATATCATGAACCGTTTTCGAGAAAAATAAATTTAAACTTTTTGTGTTTCTTACATAAAATCTTGTTGGAATATAAAATTGTATCTGTAATATCAAGTTGGAAAAACGAATTATTTTGAGCAGAGAAACAGGATCTCCTGTTACATTCCCTCTCCTCGGTAAAAAATGTTTGAAGAAATTTTTCGAAAATTTTGAAGAAATTTTCTTTATGAAGAACCTTTTTCATTAAAATACTCAAATATACAAAATATACAAAAAATATATAAATATATACAACATATCTTATAGACTAGCTAAAAGAGAGACATAATAGATTAGTAAATACATACGTGACCATTAACTTATAGACTAGCTAAAAGAGAAATCAGATTAGACAATTACAAAAATAATAACGGTATAGGTATCAGCGAAAAGATATAAAATAAGCAAGGAGCGTAAACAAAAGGTATTATACACGGTATTTTGTAACTGACATCATCATTATTAACAGTAGGCAAAAGTTAACGTTATTTAAGTATGTCAGAGTAAAGGTAAATATAAAGGAATAATAAAGGTATAATATAGATGAGAATAAATGTTTTGAAGCAACATGTGCTAAGCACATTCTCCCCCTCTCCTCCAAGAGTAAAGAACTAAAACTAGATAAGACAAAGATACTCTAATGATCATTGGAAAAGGTCAATCACACCTGGAAGGTTGCCTATCGTGCGTCCACCTAGCACTTGGGAGCTTTTCCATGAAGATTTTCCAAACCTCTGAATCATCAGAAAAATAAAACGATAACTCCTAAGTATTAAATGTAATTAGAAAATGATAAGGGAGATAATATGTTCAGGCACTATAAGAGAGCTAAATGATTGGAGACATAAGATAAAGATACGAAGGCGATTGCTGTGAATGATCATTGGAACAACAACACAATGTGAAAGGCCTCGCTAGAGATGTTCGTTCGCGTCGTGGCTAACTTTCTAGTATTTATGATCCAAGCAATCATTCTCAACCAAACCAGTAAAGAAAAGAAACTTTTCTAGAAATATAAGATATGAGTAAGTGAAAAAATTAAAAAATAAGATAAGGTAAGATACGATAAGCAAAGAAAAAATATGGGTCTTAAAACTAACTTACAACTAGGTAAAAAGGAGTTAAATCCTAAAGATACAAATGACTGGATCTCTGAAATCGCAGCACCGCGCCCCAATGCTGTATACTACATCTGTAGTATACTCCATCCCGTATACTACATCCGCCTAGTGCCTATGTGACGGTTCCCATACGGCGTGTCCGTCGACACTGCTTCACGCATCATACGATAATAGATTCGACAATTTTACGCTAAGGGTGGCAGAACAACTAGGACCGCGCCCAATGCGACCTCAGCCCTTAACAAAAAATCAAAGATACGCGGTAACTTTCTTTTGCAGGGAAAGTGAAAGACCTCCAAAAATTCCGTCATGGGAATGCTATTGCAGATATGGAAGTATATTTTTATTTTCTTACGAGGGGAAAAAATACCAGAAAAAAAACCCAAGAACGTCAAAATCGGTAATTGAAGATAAACTACAGCAACAAGAACATGTAACATGTCTATAAGGTAAGGTAATAAAGGTAGCATTCGGTAAGGTAACGAGACGATATAAAGAAAACGCGAAAAGGTAATATGAGTAAAGATATATGATGACTAAGTAACGACTATACGTAAGGTAATGTAGGCAGATAACGATATAGGAAGGGTAGTTTAATATTTCCGAAATAACCTTTAAACATAAAAGATACGATAAATTATGTAGACACTTTTCTCAGTGTATACATAAAGATAAGATATTGCGTTAGACATCAGGTAAGATAAGATAAGTACATACATTCTTGTATGTCAGTAAGATATAACAACACCCATCACAGAGTTTGTTGGCAAGATCAAGGTAAACATACACTATTTATAGTGTGCGTATACGGTAAAAATGAGATAGATTTCGGTACAAGATAAGCAGGAAAAGTATATTTTGTCACAGAAAATTCAAAAGCTATATTTTCACCTTAAAAACCAGATCCAAACTTTTGAAATAAGATCCAAATTTATACACTAAACAAATAAGTTATCGTAAAGATATATTCCAAAGGAATCGATTGTTCACATGTATAGAATTTGTAACAAAACAAAATATATTCTTCTCGTGATTTATCACAAGATACGATAAAAGGTAGGTAAACGGTAAGGTAGATATATAACGCAAAAACGACACCCTGAGGCAAGGTACAAGTACTTTGAAAATATTCAATGATAGGCCACGGCGAATTAAGAGAAAAGGTAAGGTATACGGTAGGCTATCTTTAAGATAAGAAAGGTAAGATAATCGGTAAATTCCTACTTAGGTAGATAAGGTATAACAAAGGTATTATAGTTTCGTTAGGGATACAGCAGGACATATATGCATACCTCTCTTCAGATCAGCAATGCTCGATCGCACAATAGTTTTTGTTTATTTTATTTTGTTTTTTTAGAAGTTTATTTAGTTTTAATTGTTTATGTTTTATCTATTTATGTTTTTATTTTATTGTTTGTATTTATTATTTCTCCGAGTAAATAAACGAATGAAGCGACTTCGGCGTGAGTAACAATGAACCATTCTAAGGGATGTTGCCTAATTCGAAACCAAAATATTCGATTCGGATCTACGCTCGGAGAATATTGTTCACCATCACCAGTCCAAAACTTCAAACGAGTATTCACCAGAACAATGATCATTGATTTTTTTAATTGGTTTATTAATTTATTTGTTTTATTTAATGTTTAATGATATTGTACTATCGAAACACGACGTCTCTATCAAAAAGAAGCACATTATCTGGAGTTATATTCTCCTAACTTTAAAAGTAATAAGGTACGACATACAAAGGTAAAGAGGAACGAACGGTAAAAGGAAAGGTTATTCGTCATCACTAGAATCATCATCAGATATTGCGATAGGGAGTCTATTACGTAACATACGTTGGTCGATTTCGTCATCGTCAACATTGTTAGGTAAATTATCATCAAAATCAGTAAAATCTCGTTTCAAATCAGATACATGAACATTTCCAAGATCGTTACCATCCATGTCTTTTAAGTTGTAGACAAGGTTAGATAAAACTTTATTAACGATACACGGTATGTATTTAGGAGCAAATTTAGAAGCAAAGTCATTACATTTTTTAGATAACACAAAATTCCTTTTCCAGAGTCTATCACCTACATGATATTCAACAGAGCGTTTCTCAAATTGTAATATTTTGCATTCCTGTCATATGCATCCTTCAACTTTTTTCTTATATCAACAAATAATTTAGGTAAGGTTTCGATATCTTCTACTCTGTGAGTAGTATCGTTAACGGTAAAGGTATTATCGGAATTTGGATCAATTTTTCCATATTGATCACCTGACACAGGTATTATTCGACCAAAATTTAGAAAAGCTGGAGTGTGTTTTGTTACGTCATGTTGTGCAGTTCTAATGGCTTGAGCAACTTGGTGAATGTATTGATCCCAATTTTTATGATTATCATGAATATAACAACGGAGAGCGGTAACTATAACTTTGTTTGTACGTTCGGTATGATTTACCTGAGGATGGTACGAAGGGTTATAGAACGTTTTCTGAACCTTGTATTTTTTCATGAGATTTTTAAACTCATTACTGATAAACTGGGAACCATTATCAACACTCATGACCATAGGTACACCAAAAATTAAAAATACTTGATTTTCGATAAATTTAACGATACTAGAGGAAGTAGCTTGAGACATGGGATGTACGAGACAAAATTTCGTAAACCAATCAGTGACAACTAAAGCATATTTGTTACCTAACTTTGACCTCGGATATGGTCCAATAATGTCGGCAGATATCCACTGAAAGGGGAAATCGATATTTTTATATTGTCCCATAAGACCAGCTTTCGGTAAGTTACTACTTTTGCATGAAGCACAGATACTACATCTTTTGACATAACGGCAAACATCTTGTCGTAATCTAGGCCAATAATATAATCCAGAGATACGATAAAAGGTTTTGGAAACACCTAAGTGACCACTAGTAGGTTCATCATGACATTGTTTTAAAATCGTTAAGCGATTTGCAGAAGGTACGACAATTTTCCAATTGCTAGTATTACTTTCAATAGGAATTTGAGAGAAGACATGTTTGTAAAGGACATTATTTTCAACCTTGAATGTAGGGAATTTATCGGGATTTTGTTGTACTTTCTCAAGCATCGAACGGTACCATTTGTCGGGTTTAAGAGAAGAGATATCGATAATCGAAACATCAGATGCTACACGAGAAAGGGCATCACTTACTACCATAGTCGAACCTTTTCTGTGTTTTATCGTGAAGTCAAATTGAGATAAACGTAAAGCTAAACGAGCTAAACGACCACTGGGATTGGATAATTTATATAGATATTGTAGGGACGAATGATCTGTTTCCAGAGTGAAAGTAGTGCCTTCGCCATATCCTCTAAATTTTTCGACTCCGAAAATGACACCTAAGAGTTCTTTCTCTGTAGTTGACATTTTTCTTTCGGCTGTAGTGAGACAACGACTAGCATAAGCTATCGGATGATCTATACCATCGTGTTCTTGATACAAAATCGCACCAAGTCCAGTATCACTAGCATCCGTTTGGATGATGAAACATCGAGAATAGTCGGGACTAGCTAAAACGGTACTTGAAGTTAAAAGGGATTTTATTTCAGAAAATGCTTTGTCAGCTTCGGGAGTCCAAACGATAGGTTGACCTTTCTTTTTACCTTTAAGAAGATCTGTGACAGGAGAACAAACAGAAGAGAAATTTTTAAGAAATCTGCGATACCAACCAATCAGTCCGACAAGTCGTTTGATTTCTGTAGTGGTTTTAGGGACGGGATAATTTAAGATAGACTCAACCTTGCTGGGGTCTGTGCGAAGGCCGTCTTGATCGATGATGAAACCACGGTATTTTAGGGAATCTCTACAGAAATTACATTTCTCCATATTTACAGTTAAACCAGCTTCTTTTAGTTTGAGGTATAATTTTTCAAGAATTTCAATATGGGTTTCGAAAGTTGGGGTTGCGACAATTATGTCATCAATGTAACAAAAACAATAAGGGAGTAAGGTAGGGTCTATGATGTGATCCATCAATCTGGCTAAAGTTCTGGGAGCATTTTTCAGTCCAAAAGGCATACGAGTATACTCAAAGCTACCAAGACCAAAAACAGAAAAAGCAGTTTTGGGTTTTGACAACTCCGTCAAGGGAACTTGAAGAAAAGCTTTTCGTAAATCAATAGAGGTAAGATATTTTGCATCCCTCAATTTATTTAGAATTGAGTCAACTAAATGCATAGGGTAGGTATCACGGTAACGGAATTTAGTTTTCGACCATCGAAAACAGCTTGATATTCACCTTTTTCTTTTTTCGGGACCAACCACATATGTGAACAATAGGGAGAGTTAGAAGGCTGAATTACGTTTAAACGAAGAAGTTCATCGACCTCTTTTTTAAGGTGTGCCAGCATAGTGGGACTTAAGGGATATTGTCGTTGACAAATGGGTTTTGAATCCCCGGTATCGATATCATGTTTAATTAAATGAGTGAGACCAAGAGAATCTTTGGGACCAATTTTAGAGAAAAGTTGAACGGTATTCTCAAGTTGAGACTTTTGTTCAGAAGATAATGTCGATAAAGGTTGAATTGTGTTAATGACACAAAGGGAAGATAACATCGAATAAGATAATGTTTGAAAATTTACGTCAATTTTAAAAAGTTTTAGAAAATCCTTACCGATAATCAAGGAATGCGATATTGAAGGTATTACTAAAATTTTTAATTTTTTTGTCAAGTTATTTAAAGTTATCGGGACATAGATATAACCTAAGCTAGATTGTAAGGTACCATCTGCAGTAGTGACAGCTAAAGTTTCATCATACAAAATATTTATTTTTAATTTACTTAAAAATTACAAACCTGCACTGCCAAGGACACACGCGTTACTGCCTGTATCAACCATAGCTAAAATTTCTATATCATAAATTTTTATGTTTAGGTAAAGTCTATTATCATTATATTTTTTCACAAAGATTGGACAAACATTTAATAAAGGTAATCTTGTGTCATCCACAGAATGCAACGAGGAACCTTTTTGAGCTAAAATCGATAAATTCTCTGAGTGAGACATTGAATTTGAAGGTAAAATTTTAGAAACGTTACCGACTCGAGATTTTTCTGAAATTAATTTTAAGAAATTTTTAACAAAGATTAGATAATTTTGCCATTCCGCAGAAGAAGTCGAGAAAGTTACTGTCTGTCTTTTTTCTTTTTGGAGACAATTTCGGTATTTTGTTCTGGCTGTAATTGCGGTACATTGTCGTGACTGGATACTGTAGCCAGGTTTCGTGAACCAGTCGCATTCGCGTTTTTTGACAAACATTGACGACATTTAGATTTGATGATACCTTTTTGACCACACCCGTAACAAAAAATACTTTTAGCGGCACGACATGAGGTATAAGAATGACCTTGGAATCCACAATTCCAACAAGATATTGACGATACTACAGAAACATTATTTTGTGGCTTACTTTGGGTAAAAGATAAATTAGAAAATTTCTTATCGATATTAGAGTTATTTTGTTTCCTAACATATTGAGAATTGTCAAAGTTACGATATTTTCTATTGCTGCTAAAATCATTATCATTATAACGGTTTACCCAAGTTTGAGAATCCTCTATTTGTTTACAGAGTTTTGCTAATTCTTCCACCGTTGTAGGTGACTGAAGCGATAATTGAGCTAAGAAAAATGGAGATAAGTTACGTCTGATTCTATTTACTTTCGTTAATTCATCCGGTATTTTATCAAGTCTACTGAATAAACTTTCCATAGTAGCTATAAATATCGTTGCCTTTTCATTTGATTTCTGGATTCTATTATTAATTTCCGATTCTAAATCTAACTCGTAATTGCAAGGTAAAAAATCTTCTTTTAATTCAACAACAAGTTGTGACCATGAATTTACTTTATCTTTTTGTGCCATGAACCACGTTAAGGCAGAATCTCTAAAAAGTTCGAAACTTTTAACAAACAATTCTTGTTCCGTTAATCCACGAGAAATTCTTAGCATTTCGACTTTTTCAAGAAATTCGTGAAGCGAATTTTGACCATCAAAAAATATGTTCCATTTATGAACATCGGTATTTTTAAAACTCGGAAGTGCAATTGCATTGCCAGCTACATTATTCGATAAAACATTAGGTAAGACATTTGTTACATTACTAGATAAACCAGAAGATTTTCCATCTAAACCTGCTTCTAACAATAAAAGTTCAGTTTTTAATTTCCTTTGAATTTTAATATCATCGTCAGTTTCTGTGTTTAAATTTGAAATTCTTTTAGTTAAATGAATGAGTCGGGAAGTTAGTCTATTCAAAAGTTTGTCTTCAATTTTTTCCGGTAGAGATTCAATTTGCATTTTAATATCAGACAATGAAGTTTTCACTCCTTCTAAATCATCATCAAATTTTATTGTATTATCTAGTTCTGAAAAACTCCGTTCACCGCGTTCCTGTGATAATAAACCCACAAGTATACGTCTACGGTCTTCCACTAATTCAGGTACATCGGTATTCCGAATTGTTATTTTATGAGCCAATTCATGTGAACGTAAGTGATAAAGGTTAAAATTAGCCATTATTAAATTCAAAAATTTTAAAAATACAAGTCAAATCGCAAAAAAATTTAAAAAAAATTCAACAATTAAATTTTTCAGTGTAGGAACGACGAACTTTTTCACAGTGTATGTAAAATTTACAAAGTGTTAAACTTTGATCAAACTAATTTTCGATAAAATAAGTAAGATAAATCAATTATTTTCGTAAACCAACTAATATTTTTTCTTACAGTGTAGGTATCGTCAAATCAAAAGCACAAAATTTTAACAACCTCGATATTTATCCGGTATATAGAAACATAAATCAAAATTCAAAAATATAGCAGCCGAAATCGAAATAATTATTGAACGTACCCTATATATAGACATTCCAAAAGATAGATACCTTAAGTCACAAATTTATAACACAAATAATTGCTGAAAGAGAAAGAAATATGCAAAAAATACGAAGTAAATCATTGAGATAATAGTCCAAACAAATCTTTAATATCCGAAGTATCCAACAATCACGTTTTGGGCGCCATTTTGTAACTTCTCCCAGGTAGCTATAACGATAAAAAAGATAATAATTCTAGTGTTACTTACGGTATGCCTTCGACTAAGCTCTAGGTAAAACAATGGGTCGTGAATTTTCGCCTAAATGTTGTATAACACTTAGATAATAAAAATTTGTCTGGCATATAACTTATTTGAGCGCCACGTCATTTGTAAAATGAAATAATATAATTTACCCTGATCAAATGACGAAAAACAGAGTATATGGTTTTTTATAGGCACTTAGATGATCATTAAATAAAAATCGGGAAAGTAACTTAACAATCTAATGAAGAATATCCTACTTAAAGTCGACTTTGGTCCCTACTATTTTACAAATATGGCCCTTGGCCGTCGTACATTAAATATACAAATTAATTAGGTTCCTAGGGAAATAAGTTCAATGCTAAAGGTTCTACAATATGATGAATCAAAGAAATATGGCCCTTGGCCGTCGTACATTAAGTATACAAATTAATAAGATTTCGAGGGAAATTAGTTCAATGCTAAAGGTTCTACAACAATATGATGAATCAAAGAAATATATATCGGCTTATGCATCTATAAATGGTTTTCGTATTCTCCAATGGAGAAGAGAAACGAATTTTATGTCAATAAAGTACTGGACATAATATGATCCTTACTTGTAAAAGCAAGTATAACGTAGTGTCGGAAGTAGAGAATCGAACTGAATTGATTTTCAAATCAAGTTGCTAGTTGAATCAGGTTGATTGTAAAATGTAGAACGTAGAACGTAGAGTGTAGAATGGAGAACGTAGAATGTAGAAGGTAGAATGGAGAGTTGTTGCAATCTAAAAAGACACAGGAATTTTTAGAAGCTTCTACAAGCAACAAGTGCTGTCGGCGAAAGTAATTAATTTAGAGTGACAGAGTCATCCCACAAACATTTCAAAGATATATACACGACAATCATTAGTAATGTATAAAAAGGTATTGACTTACTTAGAATTTCCTTCGACACAACTCACATTATGATTGTCTTTCTTTTTAGACAATCAAGAGAACGCCGGTCAGGCTTGTCTCCAAAATGGTATCTAATTACCAACAAACTTTTCTGCGCACATCATTTCTGACAATTTACGGGTGTTTTAAATCTTTAACAGTGCCCTCTCAGAAAAGATATGAGAACATAAGTAAGGAATCTAACGTGCGTCGACATTATAGGTAAATGTAGTTAAATGCGTTCCTAGGCATTGCCGTTAGATGGTTCGTGAGGTACTAAAATAGGTAATATATAAGCAAAACAGATTATTTTGAGCAGAGAAACAGGATCTCCTGTTACAATCAATGAATGACGAACCCTTGTCACCCCTCGCGAAGGTGGGCAGTAGTCCATCATTCAGTACCGCCAGCCCGTTGGATGTCAACACTTCCTCCAGGATCTCCCCTCTCCTATCCGTTTTCTTCCCCCCCCCCATGCAGTATTCTTAGCATTGAAGTACTCTGTCACCATTTTCCTAATTATCCTCCTTTTCCCTTTTGACACCCTCAGATCGTCATCCAATCCTGTGATGCTCCTCTCATATTCTCCCAGGCTGACATTTGGGCTTATATACACACTGTATACCACCATGTCTCCCATTCGCACTACCACCCCACTCCTCACTTCATCCGCCCTCAGTCCATCTCCCACCACTCTTATTCCTGCCTCTCCTGTATCATCCATAATCCATCCCTGCTTTCCCACATATCATATCATATCATATTATATCATACCATATCATTTACCTCAGATCCACACACCACATCCACCCCCCTCCTAAAAATCACTTGATCCAATATATCATGCGCTATCCTGCATTTCCTGAATTTATCTGCAGCACCCACCATCCATCCCCTACATTTCTTCTTCCCGCGCACTGCACTCCCCTTCCTCCCATTGTTCCAGACTCGTCCCCTCTGAGGGGTCCAGAGGGTCCCTCCCAATTTTTCCTTCCTGTTTTCCATCGACTTCATCTACTCCCTTCCTTCCCCTACTACATTCTATCTCCCCTGGCTTGTGTCCCCTTTCCCCACATACCCTACAAAGGAAGGATTGCCGACAGTCTCTCGCCATGTGATCCTCGCTCTCACAAAGCCAGCACTCACTCCTCTCCTTGACTACCTTCACCTTACACCCTGCTACTTTATGGCCCTTTATCACACATCCAAAGCATCTGTCATCCTCTCTACCCTCTATAATATTTACCCTCTTCCACCCCAATCTAATCTCCTTTTTTTAATAAGGCTACCGCTTTTTCCCATTCCGCCCTCACCACCGCTATTTTCATGCCGTTCCTCTCCCTTACCACTTTAATCACCTTTGTCCCTTTCCCAATCAAATCCTCTATTTGCCCCCTCACCTTTTCATCTTCCATCCACGGGTCTAACCCTACCATTTAAATGGTTTTTGTTCCCCTCCCCGCTCTTACCACCCTAGCTCCTGTCACCCTTTCCACCTCCCCCAGAATTCCCCTCACCCCAACCCCCTTCTTTGCCTCTATAACCACCTCCCTATTTCTTGAGACTCTGATTCTATCCACCCACTCCCCTGTCATCTCCCTCAACCCCTTCTTAATCCTCTCGATCCCCTCCTGATCGACTTCCCCGATATCCTCCAGGATTATCGCCCCATTTCTACCCTTCTTTTCCTTTTCCCCATCTGTATAGATTGTTACCTCCGCCACCTCTCCGTCACCTCTCACCAACGCCACCATCTTCTCCAGCACCTCCACCTCGACCTGCTCAAGCCTGTGGAGTACCGAGAGAGCTTAGACCACTGAAGAGTCACTGTCATTATCCGAAGTCAGAACGACTCCGTCTTCCCCACTTTTGCTGTCAGTAGTATCCGAAATACCTCCTGATGGACACCATGGGCGCATACGGTCAACGGCTACAGTTCTTTCATAGGTCGATGCTTTTCTTGTGCGATAGGATTTGTCCATATCTTTGACAATGTATCGATCATTCGGTAAAACGGTCTTAACAATCATTGGCCCGCTGTATGGAGCATTCAGTTTTTGACTGGTCCCAGTTGGAATAGCTTGTTTTAAAATAATAACTAGATCGCTTTCCTTGTAAGATTTTGGTTTCTTCCTTTTCTTATCAAAATGTTTCTTTTGTCCAATTTGCGCAGCTCTAATTTTATTTGCGGCTTGTTCGCGCTCCCCAATAAGGTCTTCAAATAACTTAGCAATGGTGTTGATTTCATCTTTAAGTTTTGTATCCAATGAGCTACTTCGTGGAGTGAAACCGTTGACTAGGTGTTTTGCCAGTACTCTTATTTATCACATTGTTGATCGAAAATTGTACTGAACGTACCTGCTCATCCCATAATTCTTCTTCGGTTAAAGATGGTAGTAACGCACCAAGAATCGTACTGTTTAGACGTTCCACTTGGCCGTTTGCCCTGGGAGTAGCTACAGCGTTCAGCACGTGTCTAATGTTGTTTTGGTGACAGAAAGATTCGAATTTCTTGGAAGTGGATGAGCTTTCTTGACCGGACACTAATATCGTTGGAACTCCATAGGTAGCGAAGATGTCCTTGAAATAGTCGATTACGTATTTGGTTTGGGTGCTTTTTGCGGCTCGTAAGAAGGCAAATTTGGTGAATGCATCTATTCCAACAATTAAATATTGATTGTTTCTTTTGGATTTTGGAAATGGACCTAGATGATCCACATGGAAAATGTTTAAAGGTATATCTCCTTTCGGTATTGGATGTAAGAATCCCTCCTTCTTTCCATGGTTTCTTTTATTGTATAAACATGGTATACAGCAAGATATGTACTGTTCTACATATTTCTTCATACTTGGAAACCAATAATTCCCACACAACCTGTGTAGCGTTTCTCCCACTCCGAAATGCCCAAAATCGTCGTGAGCTGCTTTTAAAATGCGCTGCCTCATTCCTCTTGGAACAACCCAAAATATTCCTCGAGCTGTGATCCGATATACTCTCCCATCTCGCAAACAGTAATTTTTGTAGATGTTCTTTTCGTTGTCCGTCTCTGGAGGTTTTGAAAGTATCTTGTGCATCTCTTTTAATTTGTCGTCTGTTAATTTCCCTGCTATAATCCAGACGACTTCTTCAATGTGTAATATCACTTCGCACTCTTCTTTAGTACCAACATTGGCAGTTGGATTACGACTTAGTGCGTCGACGTGACTCATTCGTTGTCCAGGGCGATATTGGACTTCAAATGTAAATTCTTGAAGTTCAAGCCACCATCTTGCTATTCGCGGTGAAAGATTATTTTTCTTACTTGCAGCTTTGAGAGAATTACAATCAGTGACAACAGTAAAAGAAATACCAAGTAGATAGCTTCGAAATTTCCTAAGGCTTTCAACAACAGCCAAAGTTTCCAACTCAATGAATGATATTTCTGCTCCGCATCAGATGTTTGACGACTATAATACGCTATAGGGTGTAAACGTTCATCTTTTTGCCTTTGGAACAATATTCCAGCTAATCCAATCTGGCTTGCGTCGGTGAGTAGTACAGTGGCAGCTTTATGATAAAATAGGCTTAAGATCAGACGAGTAACTAGAATCTCTTGCAACTGTCGGAAAGCTTTTTCTTGTTTTTCTCCCCATATCCACGTCACATTCTTTCTTGTCAAAGTTGTTAATGGTTTTACAATAATGGCATAGTTTTCAACGAAATGGCGAAAATAGCCGGTGAGCCTCAGAAACTGACGTATTAGGTGGATTGTCTTTGGTGTAGGAAATTGTTCGACTGCCCTAATCTTTTCAAGTCCAGGTTTTACTGTTCCTTGTTCAATTTCGTATCCACGATATGTAACAGATGTCTTCAAAAAGTTACATTTTTTGAGGTTTAGAGTTAAACCTTCTTGCTTGAGAATTCCTAATGTCTGGTCAGAACCTGTAAGACATCATCTATCGTTGGTCCAAACAACAGTACGTCATCCAAATAGAGTGCGGAATTTTTCTGTATAGGTCTGAGTATTCGTGTCATTAACCTCTGAAAAACTCTTGGTGCATTACTTAGCCCGAAAGGAACTCTGTTGTATTGGTATTGTCCTTCCGGCGTTACAAAAGCAGTATACTGTTTTGATGCTTCGTCTAGGGGTATCTGATGATAACCGGATTTTAAGTCGAGGCTGATAAAGTAGTATCCAGCTTGAAGTTTGTCAATTTGGTCGTCTATACGTGGCAATGGGTGGGTGTCCTTAATACAAAGTGTGTTCAATTTGCGATAATCAATACACAACCTTTGCTCGCCATTTTTCTTCTTTACCAAAAGGACAGGCGATGAATATTCTGAATCGGACTCTCGGATTACCTGATTCTTCAAGAGCTCGTCAACCATTCCTTTGACCAAGTTCTGCACTGCTCTTGACATACGATAATAACGATACGAAAATGGTTTTTCTTCACATAATTTAATTACCATTTCGGCAGTTTTTGAGCATCCAAGTTCTTCAGTTGTTAATGCAAAACAACCTCTATATTTATTCAACAAGTTGACTAACTTCTGTTTGTTTTCGGTAGTGACAGGCCCTACCAAAATTTCATCCTTCGGTAAAAGCTCGTCGACACCTTCATGTATTTTCATGATGTGTTCTTCCGGACCCTTCTCTTCTGTACACTTAAAAGCTCTAAGGATAACCCTATTTTTCCCAAATTCTATGACCTTATCTGCTAAACTTATACATGGTACTATAGTTGGTTCACCCTTTTTTTTGTTACTACTGTGTAAGGAATACAATATTCTTGTCCTTCTTGTGGTCGTACTGTAGCGGCAATATAAAGATCACCTTCATATGAATCATTGTGAACTAGTACATGTCCCCAATGATTCGGCAACAATGTAGAGTTCTCTGAAATTCGTAATTCAACTTTATTATTATATAGTTCTACTTCTATGTTACTAAATTCTGTTGTAGTTTTGTGAAGAAATTTTAACGTCATATCATCCTTAATTATAAGTATGTTTGGCCTTTCTGTAAAATTTCATCCTAACAAAATTGGTACTTCTTGTGCAATATTGGGAACCACATGCTGATATATTTGCTTCCACTTCATCAACTTTTATTTTAAATGATGTTGAACCTAATGTAAGAGTACGCCCGTTTCCATAACCATGCAACATAATATTGTTGGTAGTGTCCACATTTAAGGCTAGTCTTGAGACTTCTTGTAATTGAATGGTTGTGCAGGAACTTCCTAAATCTATATACGCTAAAGAAGGTGTTTCGTTAATAAAGATATTTTTGTGAAATTTTTGGTTTTGTGTATCCCTTAATTGTCAGATGGTTTGCTTTGCTTTCTCAGATTTCTTTTTGATAAAACAGTGTTCTTCCAAAAGACCAACACGTCTGCAAAACTGACAACGTTTTTCGGCATTTTTGTTTTGGTTGCGATTTCTTTCTTGACACTGGTTTGATGTATGTCCTGGCTTACGGCAAATAGAACATGTTAACATTGCAGAATTCTTAAAGTGTTTATTATGACCCTTAAAATAACCAGGCTTACGTTTGTGCGTATTTCTAGAATGATCCATTCCTTTTGAAGTGTTTGGTCCTATATCCAAACTTTATGCAAACTGCATAAAGACTCCGGTGATATATGATTACCAGCCATAGCCCCAGTTTTGACCACGTTGTCGTAAATTCCTCCAATGATGCAAGAAACTGCTGTTTCTCCTGATATTTCGCATTTACTAAGAAGGGCTGATTTTTCCTAAAAATATTTGCAATAATTTTCATCATTGCGTTTTGTCCTTCTCATCATTTCCTGTAGACTTGCATAAAAATTACGTTTACTTGGAAAACTCTGGGTTAATTTATCTTTCCATTCATCCCATGAGAATTTAATACTGGACAGACCTTTGTACCACACCTCTGCCATACCTCTAAGTTTTGACATTCCGAAATAAATTGTTGCTTCTCCGGACCACCCAAAAACTTCCTTCAATTCATCTACTTTGGAAATCCAATCCATAACAGTCAAATTTTGATCTTCCGGATTAAAAACCTGTAACGGTAAATGGCTGTAACCTGAAAGGGCACCAGCTCGAAGGGCTCCGGCTAGAGACTCCTCTCAAGGGTGATTCGACCCCAAGTTTATGTCACACAAGGATAACAGAAGGTTTGTAAAAATTGAGGGCGCCACTACCTTTTTGACGATAAAAAGTACTAAAAAACTAAGGCGGAAAAGGTAGAAACGCCTTGTAAAATTTAAATAAAAGTTAATAAACAAAAGTTACTAAAAATTACTCCGGGCGGTATCTCCCTCAACTTTTATATTGGAGGATTTATAATTAAATAAAAAAAGAATTAAAAACAAATTTATAATTTATTCTGCCACAGGAAATGAACAAGGAATTTGTACTTTTATAGTTAGGTACTTAGCTTATATGAACTGGTTTCCTGAGGAAGATAGTCAGGTCTTGATCTGAACTGATGTGTCCTGGTCTAGGGCGGTATTTTGATCTAGGGCTGTATCCTGGGGTTCTATCCTTGGCTAGGGCTTAAATTATAGCCTAGATCTTGGGGTTTTATCCTCGCCTAGGTTTATATTCTTGGGTTATATCCTTGGGGCTGTGCTTACCACAGCAAAATTCATAAGATACTTAAAATATGAGAGATAACGAAAGATGGTCTTTCCCCGTACGCAGTCGATAACGGAAAGGGGTGTCTCTCGTGGCGTTGGAAAAAATGGAAGCGTCCGTTGGCAGACGTCAATTGTCTTATGGTCAGGGCCGAAGAGTTTGGGATCACAGAACTATAATTGGAAGTGGCTGGTGACGACGAGCGGTAATTAAAACGATTTATTCTGTAAAATCGGAACAGGCCGATAGACATGTTACACGATAGACATGTTACAAGCCGGTACCATATCTCCACGCATAACAGGGGCGCCTGATTTTCCTTGTTGCGCATTTGACTCAACAAGGGTAGTTATCAATGCCGTTAAACGATCGATACTCGTATCAGTGTCAGTATTTTGCGAAGAACTTGTTTGAGAACTATTAGAAGCCGCCTCTAATGTCAGCTATCGGTTACTTCCGCGTCGAGAATTCATCGTACACAGATTCTTAATAAGAAATAGAATAATACATATAATCGGTTCTATTTATGTGTGTCATCTCGATTAAGAGGGCGAGAGAAGTTAGATTGAATTTGTTTTTAATTTTGTGAAATATTCGTAATTGAGAAACAAAACAAAATACTAGAAAAATGTTTGCTTTGAAATATTTTCATTTACTTCTTCCAAAATGTACATATCCACTCTTGCTCAATCACCAATTCTAAGTTACGATTAGGTTGTTTATTTTGTTAGTTAGGTTTTACTAGAAGATCTAGTTTTCTAATTATTCATATATCTCTCGCATTGCTAGCTAGCGTTTACAACACATACCTAATATATACATTTTGGTTGATGTGGTAGTTAATCATTATGGTAATTTTTGTGTTGTTTTGGTAATTGAATTGAATTGAATTCATTGTTATTTGTATTATATTTTTTTTGCTGCTGTGGTAATTATTATCCCACTTCTGGAAAATTATGTGGGGTTATAAAATAATTAGTCCGAGCAAAATCTAATAAAAATAAATTTACTAAAGTTTATAAGATATAATACAAGCAAAATAAAATATGAAAATAGTAAATTAAATAACTATTTCTAAATTAACATAAAGAGAAACAAAGGTGGGGCGTTTGTCAGGAAAAGCGCTCTCTCGAGATGACACATCTGAAAGGGAAATAAAAATACCTGAGTAACCAGTTCATAAGAGATTTGTAAAATTGGTTACTACAACATAAATAAATGTTACAAAAGTCTAATATATCAATCTAGTGTATTTATAGTTCGTATATTAAAAGACCAAAATATAATTAAAATGATATATTTAAAATAATATACAAATAACACATAATAAAGTTCAGACGACTCTCGGGTCATAGGTATTAAGGGTAAACTCGCGAAATACCTCTCCAAGAGCACAAAATTGCTAGTCCGGAGTATTTATCATGATAAACAGTGTAATAGGCCATTACTAAGATACTAGGGGAAAACGCGCAAAGTATCCACTCCTTTCAACTAGCGCAGTACGAAGGGTAAACGCGCGACGTACCTCAAATTATTGTATTGTTTGTAATCTCAGATATCAAATTATTGAATTATCAAACAAATCAACAAATATCAAAATAATAATAATTATTACAATAGATGAAATTGGTTACCCTGTGAGAAAAACTCACCTAGGCTATTGAAAATCGTTTTCTTTAACTGTCACAGTCACCACACTTTCTTTTATCAAACTTTATTTAACTCTGTTCTATTTAATAATGATTCCTTTCTTATTAAGAAACCGGGAAGCAACGTTACTCGAGCTGGTATGAAAGAGACGTTATAAGCAATTTTGGTCTTTATTTCTTATGTGATCTACAGCATAGATTAACAAGATCAGCCCCCGAATTATTTGTGAGGCCCCAGACTGGTTACACAATCATCACGAATATTGGTTTGTTTATGTTATCGCCCTTAATGCTCATATTTCAGATTCCTTCGATTCTTCGTTATAACAGAGGTTTTAAAATGTAAGCTTAAATTCAACCTTGAAGAATATTATGTTCGTATTTTAAAATTTACTTACCCTGACATTATAGATATACAATTAAGGAATTTGTGAACATTCAGCCCTTTAATCATCAATTCAATGAAATGTTACATGAAAAAAGGTTTTTATTGGATACTTGAATACCATAAACGCAGTATTTAAATTGATTTGGAAATATTATATTTGGATTTGGAATATAAGTATTTGTGAGAGATGTCATTCAAATGAAATTACTTTGTTAATATGTAGTTTTCCAACTTCTTCTTGATGGGCTCACCCTGTATAATCAAAATTGGTTGCGTTGTATTGGAGATTAGCTCCAACAGACTGACAGATACTCCAATTCCATATATTATCAGTATAGATATACAATTGAGAAATTTGTGAATATTTGAATATCATAATCGCAGTATTTGAATTGATTTGGAAATATTTCGAAGTATTTGTGAGAGATGTCATTCGGAGAAAATATTATGATTTCAAATTGTGTTTCGCTAAGTCTTACAACTTCATCCATTTCAGTATAAGTATAAGTGAATTCCAACGTCGATGAATTATTCTTCAATTAAGTTTAATCTAAAATAATTTATTCTTTCCAGATTACGTGTCAGGAGTAGTTGACCTTGGACAACTCTCATATTTGAGACAACTGGAGAGGGTAGCCAATGTAGGGCAACACATATCTAGGTTAACCCTACAAAACAAAAATGTTCAAAATCTCATACACTCAAACGAAACATTCGATCTCGTCATTACACTACATCTTTTCAGCGATGCATTGACATATTTTGCATACAGATTCAAGTGTCCTTCAGTAATACTCGCTACTGGCTCTACAAACTTATTTAGTAACTATTTATTAGCCAATCCTTCACCTCCGTCATACGTTACTAATCTGTTAGCAGACCATAATACAAACATGAACTTCTGGCAAAGACTAATAAATACCTATCGCGAAATATCTGGCGAGATATTTATTCACAATATAATGATACCTGCACAAAACACTTTACTGAAAGAAGTGATTCCAGATGCTCCAGAATTAACTTCAATAATTTTCAATGCTAGCCTAATACTAGCTCCGTCTCATTCTAGTCTATATGATCCAGTGCCTGTGCAGCCAAATATTAAAGAAATCGGTGGGCACCATGTCATACCACCAAAACCATTACCTGCAGAATTACAAGAGTTCATGGATAATTCGCCTGAAGGTGTGATTATCTTCTCTATGGGATCCACTTTTGAGAGTACAAATTTTGAACCAGAGAAGAGAAATGCTATTTTAAATGCATTTTCTAAAATAAAACAAAAAGTTTTGTGGAAATATGAAGAGGAATTACCAGAGAAACCAGAAAACGTGAAAATATTGAAATGGTTACCTCAGGCAGATATTTTAGGTGAGTAAAACCACATTCTTCTTTATAGATCATTTTCAAACTAGGAGAAAAAATATAGTTGGATAATTTTGTCTTCAATTGAACATTTCCCGTGCCTAGCAGGCAGCTCAGTTCTAGGAATCACTTACATGTGATAAGAACTGGAACCTATTCCAATCTACTAGCCTTCATGTAACCTTGATATCAGGTTGGTAATTTTTCCACGAGCAGTTAGAAAAGGCTATACCTATCCAGCTCACAGAAGTGAGATGAAATGCTGCAGTTATCATTTGTAGCCTCATATTTGGAACTTATTTTCACTCCCACTCTCATTTTGTTGACCACCAATCGCCAGACCAAACCAAAAATTTGTGAAAAAATGAAATACATTTCGAAAATCATTTACGAGTGACCATATAATAAATGAAATTTTATGAATTGCTTGTCAAGATATTCAAATTGTGTTTTAAATGAGAGTCATGCTTACATTTTGGGCATACACATGTAGCTAAAATTCAGGTTTCTCAATAAACCCCTACTCAGGTTTAGTATTTCATTGGTCAGCGACACCGGGAGTTTTTTAACCAGAACTCTTCTGTGTCCCTGCTTGGGCACGTGGCTTCAGTACATCTGATGTTTTGTTTTTATCCACAGAGATATACACTCCCGTACTGTAGTTGTTGATATACAAAATACTGGTTTTGGACCAGTGAATTCCATTTCAGAACTTTCGTTTGTAAGTAAATCTGCCATTTTACTACCTACTATACTTTTGCGCCCCAGAAACCACTTGAGCGTTATCTTTGTATTGATATATCAATATAGGTTAAGTTACGTTAGATCTATGAAATTTGATGTGTAAAAATATGTCATTTGTGGTTATAATTAATGTCACATTGAAAGAAATATTTTTTTAATAGTTATCGGGGGATAAAATAAAATTTGAATGTGGGTAGTGATGGTAATTTTTATTGATAAAAAGATTGATAGAATTTTTTTAAAAAGCAGAGATATAATATAAAAATATATATAACCGAAAATTAGAAAGATTGGACAAAAATTTATAAAGCAAATTGTAGAAAATTGAAAAATTTTATACCATCATAATAATTATTATTCGATTTGGAAAGGAGGAGATAGAATATTTTTGACAGGCAGAGATTTAATATAAATTGAAATAACCGATTGAAAATTAAAAATATTGGATTGAAAAAAAGATTTAAAGCGGTGAACATTCGGATGATATATACAAATGGAAAAAGAAATTGTACTGCAAATGGCATATTTGGTTTTTATTGAAATTATTTAGGAAGATTTGACATTATAAACCAGGGAAGTAATATTACAACATTTGTTGCTTGTATTATAAGTTTAGTTTCCGTAAATTAAAAATTTTGGATGTTTTATAGATGTGATTTAGTTAAAAAGTTATAAGACGGGGTCATTTCATTAAACCGATTTGTTTGATAATTTAAAAGTTTGTATTTGTGAATGAGATTGTTCAATGAAATAATTAAATATAGAACCCAACCTTGAGATAAGAGATTTTTTTTTATGAAGTAAATTAACAACTAATTTGGATAAAGGTAATAATATATGATTGATTGCATAAAATTTAGTAAAAACAAAATTTAGAGTGTAATAATAAAATAGGACAATTGTAAATATCATTATAAAATGGCGCCCAACGTGGGGCTAACAGCTTGTGAAATCTGTGATATTATTGCACTAATTGTGTAAGAGCCAATTGAAGTAAACTACATCCAGATTCGGGAATGATATTAAAACTTCTCTATTAAGATCTTCTAACGATTTCTTCCAGTTATTCGAAAAATTTTGTACAATATCAACAGATTTAGGCTCCAAAGTTTTTAATTCCTTCACTTTTGAATTCTCGACATAATGTTCACACTCTTTAACATACTGAATGATTTCTCCAAAATGAGGAAACAAAATTTGTTCAGCATATTCTCCACTCCGAGCGACCAATCTGGATTTGAAAATTTCAGCTTCCTTGGAATTGTCTCTAGTTCTTTCCATAATTATATTCAAAATCATGTCGTAGTTATTTATTAAAAATATTAGTTGGTCTTTACGATCTGTGAATGCTCCTGCCATTCTTAGTATAAACATTTCTACTTCTTCTTGGAGTTCCGCCAGAAGTTTACTTACTAATTCATTGGGGAAATTTTCACTTATGCTAACCAACGCCGCACTGAATTCAGCATATCTTCTGGCAATATAATGTGGTCCTAGCTCCAGATTGAATTTTGTTACATCACATTCTCTAATGCTCTTAATATTAAGTTGAACAACATATTCGAATCTGGGGAGAAGTATACTTTCCAAAATATCCCAACACTGATCTAAGGCCGGAACACATCTTTTGTGACACATTATTTTGTACCTCAGAACCAAATGAAAACATAAAAATATCGCTATGGAATCATAGCAAGATGAAATGTAGGTTTTTAGATTTTTCTGAAGAAGAGTAAGAGTTTTTTCCATAATTTTGTTAAACAAATCTAACGCTGATTGATTTTTAACCATAAAATATTCACTGATGAAAAGATATTCTCTACAAGCATTGTCCACTAAAGCATACTGTACACTTCTGAATAATGCCTCAAAGGGAAATCTGTGTTTTGTTTCTGCATGAGGTACGATAATGGGAGCTTCCAGTTGTTGAGCCAAAACATCTCCTCTATTACCGATAGAAAATACTGTAGTTTTATGTTTAAATGACTTGTTAAACATTCCCCTTGTTGCCGTGTCTTCTATACCCATAAGATCATCGACTGTAATATTTTCTTCATATTGTAATTTCATTATTCTACTGTCATAAGATTTAAAATATGAATAATAAACTTTACTCGTAGTATCTATATACTCATTAGCTATTTCTTCGGCAATGTTTCTTTCGTTTGAAAGTAAAAATTCGTAATGTTCTTTGTTTTTAAGTAGATTATTTTGTGGTATTTGATAATTTGTCATTGGTTTTCTGAACTTTGAAATTTGCTCTAATGAGTAAGTTCTTATTTTTGACATTGCTTTAATCCTTAGTTTTTCTAATATATCCTTCACATCCATACATGATTTGGTATCTTTAAAGCTCTGTTCTTTAATGAAACTGATTTTGTGATTTAAAATTTGCAATTGTACAAGAAATTCTTTATCCGTTACACTTAGATCCATTATTCCCATAATCAAAGTTTCTGGTACTTTGATATCATCAATAGATTGACTCAGTTGTCCTCTGATCGCTTGGCGGTTAGTAAGTTCTTGACTCATTGAAATTGATTTCTTCTGTAATGTTAATATTTCTGAACTTATACTACCAAGATCGTTTTGAAAACCCAACAGCATGTTTTCCATTCTTTGCAATATTTGCTCACAAGCTGATATCTGATTGTGTAAACTTGCTATATTTTCACTTTCTTTCATATATACCTTTATTGACTGATTTTCAGTACTTTTTAGTTCATTTTCAATTTCTCTGGAGTAATGTCGTAAATCTGTGAATGTATTTAAAATGTCCTGAACAACTTTGTCGCTAGTGGTGATTCCTTCGGTGCTACCAGCAACTTCAATGTATTTATTACTTGGGGAAGTCATTTTCTTAAATTATTTTGAAGATACTTAAGAATTTAATAAATGATGACACAAACCCAAAAAAATGATTGGTGAATGACATTTCTTATATATAGTCTTATTATAGTCTTTGGTCAGTGTTTAGAGTTTTTGGCGGCAATCCCGTTCCAATCTGGATCTATTCTGGTGACATGCTAAAGATTTAAGTGCTGTTTGACTGACAGCGATTTTGAGGATATTTTGGCATTTGAACCCTTTTCCGCCTGGAATACAGATGCGAGCTCCCGAAAGATGCGTAATCATTGCACCTGTGCTTAGAATCTTAGACTTAAGCTCCTGATTCTTTGTCAGTTTTGGATTCGTCGGTGTACCATCCTTACCGCTAGCTAATTTCCCAATCCAGGTCAGCTGGATATTGAATGTTTGTTTCTCATTTCTTTTGGTCAGCATATTCTCACGTCTCATTTCAAGAAGCAAGTTTGTGATTACATCCGTTATTCTGCAATTACCATGGGTGCTGACGCCTTCGTACCAGTTCACATTGTTGTATTTCAACCCATATGCAGCCATCCTCGCTTCCGTATTTACAAGCATAGCAAGAGATGGGAAATCGAGTATGGCTACTAATACCGCGTTCGGGCAGCTTTTTATCGCACCGTAGGTAAGGTCTCACCTAGGTTGTATACAGCCAGTGTAGGTTTCGTGAATTAAGTCTCCATGTGTTACCCATCACCCGTGTGACTGCCATCAAGGCGATTTGTTGAGAAGATGTGACTTCCAGGATAGTCTTACATCCGGAATAATTACCAGATATTTGACCTTCTGACTTAGACCCACCATACTGTTTCTAGAACATTCTCCAAAAATCATGGAATGTCAGAATATTAAGACATCATGGCTGATTATATTACGTATTAAGGATTTCGTGATCTATAAGAGAACGACCACAAGAAAATACACAAATGACCAGCTATGATATTAAGCGTTTCGTGTCCTGAAAGACAACGACTAAAAGCAAATACAAGGCTTGCTGTGATATTTTGTTTTTCAGGACTTCAAATAGAAAGGTGGAGCTCACAATTTGAAGTAAACATACTAAATGTGAATGAAAATACCTTCAATATAAGCTGCCACACGACCTCCACCTTACATTTAACATTGACACGACGTTATAGCTGCCCCGATGACGTCACTAACATCATAAGGGATTCGCCATATTGTCCATTCAATAGCTACATATCAAGTTTTATTAAATTATATTGAGCCGTCTTAGAACTATGGTTTGTCTAAAAAACTGTGGGATACTCTATATACTTGCTACTTTATATGGCTTTGTTGGAACCAGCTAAGGTTCGATGTTATTGAGAGATTCTCATGTTTTTGCGAGAGTATCTGCTTCCTTCTTTTCTTTAATATCGCTGCAATCTGAAGCAAGTTTTGATCTATGGTTGGAGGCTTGTGCTTTTACAAAAACCTTCGTCAGCTCACAAATTAGTTGCGAGCATTAAACATTGTTTCCATTGCTCTCGAGTACTAGTACAACCTGCTGTATCTTCCAAGATACACCTAGGTAATTTCCTGTCATTATTGTTATTAACAATTTTAGTTCCAGATTTTTATGAAATTTCACCAATTTTTATTGCAGCTCATCCAAATGTCGCAGCTTTCATTTCTCACGGTGGTTTGCTGGGAACAATAGAAGCTATTTACCATGGGGTACCAATATTGGGTCTGCCAGTGTTTTGGGATCAATTTAAAAATATCCATGTTGCAGCATCAAAAGGATTCGCAGTTAAACTGGACTATCATAGTATTGATGAAAAATCGTTTCTAAATGGTTTAAATGAAATCTTGAACAATGATGCGTGAGTAATATTCATCTAAAAAATAACATCTGTTGCTTTTATTCATCACAATCGAAAAGCAAGGGATCCTATGAGAATAAATAACAATTCAATTTATCAATTCTAACTTGATATTAGGGCGAATAAACTTTTTCCGTTCCATATCCGTACGTGCTTTTTAAGAGTTAATTTGTTACACTTCTTCTGTCTAAGCTCATTTTTTCCATCCTTTCCTGATCCTAGCATTTGTCTCCATTTATATTATTCTTGACTGTTTTATATTTTATACCGGGTATTCTTTTTGCAGTAGTGCCTAGTTTTCATTAGTATAATGGTTTCTTTCCCATTTTTTTTTAATTTTTCGTCGGCTGGGTCAACCTTTTTTCATTAAACTCTTTAATATACATTGCCCTCTGTCTGAACCTGCTTCACAAACTTTCTGATAACTTTCTCAATCTTAACATGTTGTCAGCTTGAGCATTAGAAATATGAAGGTTTGAGGTTGAGCTGTCTTTTTGAATATTCTTAAAACAATCCCGCAGAACCGCTCAGGTCCTACAAAGGGTGTGGCGTGGCCGCTGCCATCCTGACTAGCTCATCAGCTATTTCATTATTTATTTACCAGCATGTAGATTGTTATTTAATCTTAGTTCATTAAGTTCGCTAGACAATTCCAAACCATGTTCGAGCTGATACAATATAAACTCAGCGCCCTGATGGCTGCTTGACTATCTGAGAAGATAGTGATACTCTGCCCACGATAGTTCCAATCCAAATTAAATTGTGCACATTTTTCTATTTCGTGAATTCTCTCCTGAGGGGAGGTGAGGTGAGGTTCTCATTGGCACATTATGTCAAAAACTGAGGCCGTAAACTCCAGACTATGTCCCTCCTTTGTTTTTAATACCCCAGTATACCTTATGGTGCGCCTTTTGAGAGCATACTTGGTGGATTTGCTTGTCCATTCTCTATTAGAGTTCATGATGAATTCGCTTGTCTATTTTTTATTAGATTTTAGTTCGTGTCTGGAGAGATTTACAAAATTGAAATGTTTGTTCATGTCATCTCGGAAGGCTACAATCTGGGAGGCTGCGATGGGAAGTGAAGTGAACTCAGTAATTGCTCCTCGATTTTTCCTCCCTAGTCCTTTTCTGAACATTCTGATCTGTGTTATTTGAGTTGCCTCCTCCATCACGGGGTGAAGAGGTATAAGGTCTAGTACCAGTTCCATAGTAGCTTAGTGACAGGAGTGCTAATTTCTGGATTTCACTCTTGGTAAGCTGTATTTTACTCATTTTTGTCGTGTCTACCCAGCCCACTGCTCTATAAGTAATGATATATTTTACGATCATGGTGTATATCCAGCGCAGTGTACTAGGTCTGCAGCTCCAGTTATTTCCTGCCTGCTCTTTGTATACCATTAGAACTCTTGTCACTTAGTTGAGAATTTGCTCAACATATTTGTTCCATAGTTTTTTGCCCTGAACACTACCACTACACCAACACTAAAACTTCACACTATCTTACGTACATTTCCATAACCAAGTTATCTTAGACTGAAGGCAGGTGTTCAGTGTCAAGTATCGCCAACGGCTCCAGAATTCCCAACTTAGCCATAGTTTTTTGTCCCAGAATTCTTCCTATAAACTAGCTCCGTTTTTCCTTGAACTGAAAAAAAAAACGGCTGAAGCCAATAAAATTATGGCTACTTATACAAAAAGAATTTGAAGCAACTATTTTTCACAAGATTAGAGGATTATTCCCATCAAAAATAAATCCCTTCGGGTGTGAATATTGAATAACCAAAGATTTTTTGATGATCACAGAAATTAAAAATTTTAAGATAGATACCTTGAGAAGTCACCGGAAAAATTTCTACAATTAAATCTACTAAATACAGAATATGGTTTGGCTTGTTTGGTAACAAATTAGATAGATTTTCGAGACACCGTTCGCTGGTGACCAATCGATAAACGTATAATATATAAAAGCTATAATTATTTCTTTCATGTCCTATTTTCGCGTGCCATGTTTATTGTTCAAGGACAAGGTTGATTATGACGTGATTATGACAATTAATACAACTTGTTCGAAGTCATAAACAAAAATAATATATGTTAATATGTTTTCACTATCTACGATTTTATTCTGTTTGCTTGCATTATACCGCGTGTACTGGCCATATCTCAACTTCGGCATAAAAACTGTTGAAATAAAAGTGGCCTCGATAAAAACTTGGAATTTATTAACAGACTTGCAGGTCCACCGCTAGAGGGTGTTAAAATTTTACAAAATTTGCTCAATTTCGGGGCGCTTTAAATACAATAAAAAGATTTTACACAAGAATCTGCGTATTTTCAATCCACAAGTTTAAGTCAGTCTTTTCAAATAGAAGAGGGAATGTGAAAGCGTTATTATGGAAAACACCAGTAAATCCGGTTCTACTTGATCGATCTTCGCAGACATGGTCTCGTTGAAAAGAGCTTCTTTCCACCAATGTGAAAGTTATATATAATGCATGATAATGATTGTTGTGCACATCAATTTCGCCTATTTGTCGGACCTTATAACTTCCGAAATGCCCTGTATATTATTTTGAAATCTGGTACACCTGGAAACTTTACCAAAACTTTACCAAAAAGATATTCCAGGTCTGGCTTAACAAAAAATTTCAAATCTCTTTCCTAAAAACAACACCCTGTATAGCGATAAATTTTTTTCAACCGTTCTTTATAATTGGAAAGTGGTTAAAAAATTTAATGTACCCGTTTGCCCTTCAGTTTTTCGCAGACAATTCGACTATCAAAATTTTACCGTCAGAGCTATAATTTATGAAAGTTTTGAGGGTTAATAATTGATAATTTTGAAAATTTTCAGCTTGAAATAAATTGAGTTTGTAGGTTTACGAGTACAGACCACTAAAAAATGCGATTAGTCTCGAACTACCCAGCTAACCAGATGACGCCAAAAGTATGTCATTTATGCGTCATCAAATCACCAAGTTGACGTCAGTAACTGACGTATTTATGACATATCAATCACGTGAAAAAGTCACAGCCTTGCGACGTCAGCAGCCGACGTTAATTATTCGTCATCCATTGACGCTTTGGTGACGTCAGAAGCTGACGTTTATTATCTGTCATTCATAGACACCTTGGTGACGTCAGCAGATGACGTTTTTTATCTGTCATCCATTGACGTCTTGGTAATGCCACATTTTTTATGATTTCAGGGCTTCTGTTATGAATTTCGTTTATCTAAAGACAATTGAAAATTGTAAAATTTAGATCAATGAATCAGTATCTTGCAAAACATGAAGTATCACTGTGAGACTTATGAAGTACATACATAAATAATTACATATACTATGATCAAAACGATAGTGTCAATTCAGTCTACACCTATAAACTATGAAATATATCAATATAACTTGTTTCCAGCTAACTAACCCAGTTAACATAAAAATAAGTGATTTGGGTTTAAAATTAATTCCTTGGGCCTACCAATTGTTAAATTTAAAAGTCTCCAGGTGTGGACTGAACTCTGTACAGACAATATGATTTTGACCATACTATATGTAATTATTTATGTATGTACCTGATAAGCCTTACAGCTTCATGTTTTGCAAGATACTGATTCATAGCTATAAATTTTACAATTTTCAACTGTCTTTAGCTAAACAAAAATTCATTTCATAGCTGAAAATCAACTAAAATTGATAACAGGAGCACTGAAATCATAAAAAATATATTTAAATTTTAAAAACAAGAATAAAAAGCATACAAATGAAATATCACTATTTATTGGAATGCTCAAATCAATTATCATTTCTTTTATCACAAATATTTTCAATAACTATACTAATACTACATTTCAGGTATATCAGCATGTTATGAATGTAATAAAGGAAAAGATACAAAACAATCTGAATTTTATATTGTAAATACCAAACATTCAGCTTGAATTTGTTTGAATGACCAAAACTGCAAAGCAGAAAGTTTACTAATAATATAAATATTCAATATTTTTGAATCAATAGGATATTTGTATAGAGAGTCATAATTTTCAAACATTTTTCCAATGAAAAATATCTCACCATTTTTTTCTAAGATATTGTTAATTTGTACAACCAAATTAGTATGGGTTAAAAAATAAGAATCTGGATTGAAATAAGAATGAATTGTCAATTGTAAGTCATTACATGACATTTTTTTATATTCTTTATAGTCCCTATCAAAGTGTAAATAGAGACCTGAAAATTGCTCATAAAAACATTGTACTTTTTTTGTTTGTGAATTGATTTTCAAATTATTATTTGATTCAACTAATCGACAATAGGCTTGTTGAAGAGGTTTTGTTGGAGATTTTAATAATCTCCTCGACTGTCCCAGAAAATTTTCGAAGGGGAATGCCGAAAAAGAATCTAAAGTACCGTACTTTTTAGAATCGTCAGTTAAATGAGACAAAATATGAACATTATACACCAGAAATTGAGACCCATATATTTCTTTAGAATGAGTTACAAACGTCAACAATATTTCACTAGCCAAATCATGCCCACGCTTGTTTGTTAAGAAGGTAGAACAGAGAATAAATATTCCTGTATGTAACAAGAGAAAGTGTTCATAAATTGTAATATCAATGTTTTTCAAAACAAGTGGACCTAAATATAGTAATAAGGTGCGAAGTTCTGATGCCTTTCATCGAGCCAATTCAGTAGGAGTTCTAGGTTTCCTGTTGATTTCCAATACAATGAAAGGACGTAGTACTAGTAGGCATTCGGATAACAACTCGACAGCTCTAGCTCTAAGTCGAACATTCAAATTCCCACCAATCCAAGAATGTAACAATTTTCTCATTACACCAAGGCATACTGCATGCATGTAGTCTATGGGGAAATCAGAAACAAGACCAATATTTAATTGTAGTAAAGGTGAAATACCAACGTGATGATCTTCATCTTTTTGTAAGATAAAAGATTCATTTGTTCTTTTTTCTGAGGAGCAAGAATTGAAAATTACTCTTCCATTAACATAACTACCATGTTCGACACACTTTTCACATTAAGAATAACCAGAATGACTTTTTATGCTCTTAACAAATGCTCTTGCTGGAGCATCACATATAAAATTATAGATTTTTACTTCATAAACCATATTGTGGAATGTTATACCATTTTGCATTAAAAATGTCATATCACTTATAAAGTCTTCTAGAAATAAATGGAGAGGCTTTGGTTTAGACGTTCCACAAAAAATTCCTGTGACAAAAGGACTACAAACATTTTTTATTAGTTCCAATATTGGCCAAAATTGCTGGGTGGAACTATGAAACAATGGTAAACCATCTATATTAATAGACAACTCCAAAGGAGGGACAATAGTCTAACATTTAGATAATATATTAGATAATGTGGCTTGTAGGCTGAAATGTACATACTCCCCATTACATAACTGTTTCAAATTTATTGTTCTAGGAGTTTTAAGGAAAGTTCGACAATCTAATGGCAAATCTGTATGGAAAGGTTTTAGTATATGTAGTAATTTTGTAACAGATGAATGTGCTATATTTTCAGTAGTTACCCAACTTTTCAACTCATCGAAAAGATTACTATTATTTAAACTAGTTTCAATACATTCATAAACTCTTAAATTGTACAAACCTCCAAAATTTTCAATATTTTCAACATGATAATCATCAATATTATCACAAGGTAGCTCATTACAGTGGTCGGAATCGATTTCCAGTTTGTCATCAGTGATTATTTCATCAATTATGTTTTCAGAATTAGGAATGGTGCTGATATCCAAATATTTTGTATCTTGAAAAACTAAATAAATTGAAACATTCAAAATAAATGACAAGACCTCTAATAACACTATTCTAGAAACAACCTCAATCAGAGCAAGAAAAAAAAACAGTTATATGATTTTCAGAACTTTCATTAGCAACATCTGTCTAGATAGTTCTGTTTTGTGCCTTCTTCATCCTTCGCGGAGCATGCTTCAACCATACTTTGACCACCTTCTCGATTTCATAATCTGTGCAATTTTGGATGCCTCTTCTAACTGAATCTAAAAAAAAAACAAATCTGGATTCTCAATAATATTCCTGATCTAAATGTACATCGGAATAATAATAAAGTCACTTTTGAATGAATCAATCTTTGTTTGTATATCTTATGTATAGAGTCTGACCCTTACTCAGAGGCACTGAAGTAGGTAGAGAGGGAGAAAGTCATGTGGTTCCTCACATCCATATCTGGCTGTACATTCGGTGTTTTGTATTATGCCTCCTAGTTTTAGTGTTCTAAGTTGTATTTACTAAGTTCTGGTCAGACATGCAAATTATTAATACAAGACACATATCATTTTGTAGTAAGAAAAAAACTATATACCTCTTATTATAGCGAACAAGTTTATTGTTCCAAACTCCTTATTTTCTCGCCTTCCAATTTATCGGATACCATATATTTTAAAATTCTGTTAGTTTTCACAACCACATCTTCCCCACCAATTCTTGATAGATATGATATCTGCAATTTTATAATTATTAATTAGGGACAGACTAGTCAACAGGGTTTTAAAAAATTACAATGTTTTCACTACTCTCTAGAAAGGTTTTTAATATATGCAAATCTTCTTGGGATTGAAGAGGAATTGGAACAGGAAAATCTGGAACATTGGCATCATTGACTCTGGTGTTATTGTTTTGCTCCAAGAGAGCTAAAATCTGACCATTTCGCTGTTGAATGCTGATTAATTTCTGCAATAATGTCTGATAGGCTAAAAATAATTTAATTATTCAAATAACTTGGGTGGATAAGTATTAGCCAACTCACCTTTTGCATCAACTTGAATGTTTCGTCTAGATAAGGAAGTTAATAATGTTGACCGGTGAGGTGTTGTTGCAGTTATTGGTGATTCTGAAGGTGACTGATGAGATACAGATGATGGTGTTGGTATTGCTTCATTTATTTGGAGTGCGTCTCCAACCCGATTTGCTGCAACAGTTTGCTTGGTTTGTTCCACCAATGAAGACCCTACTGTAAAATAGACATCTTTTAAAATTTGTATAATATAGTAAAGTCTAACACTGACATCTAATGCCTTTTTTAAGTTTTAAAGCAGGTGGACGTTTTACTGGTGAATTCTCATTTCCACTGCTGCAGCTTGATGAAAATTGCCTGAGCCTCCTTTTTCTTTTCAACGACACCTTGCTTCCTCTTCTGAAGTGTCCAAGCTGGACGTCAGTTCTGCTTTCTTGTTGTTAACAAGACCCAGTCTGTAAAGATCGAACAGAGCCAAACTTACAGGCGTTTTTCTATAACAAAGCTCCCACTCCCCCCAACCTTTTATTTGTCAAGACAGACTACTGACATACAATTTTTTCATGTAATCTGATCATCATATTGTTTAAAATACCCTTCAATTAAGCAAATTTTGTGAGATTTAGATTTTTTTAATTTTTATCATTCAATTACAGCCTCTAGCTACAAGTCTGTGATCAATTTCCAGGTTTTTATTGAGGCCACTTTTACCATAAAATTTGTTATTGAGCCACAGGGTAGGTTTATTTTAATTTTAATCAGTCAATTATAGCCCGTTCAGTATTAAAACCGTTGCACGTCATCAAAGTGTCGAAAAAGAGACGTTCGTTTATATTATGTCATTCGTTTGCTGCTGTCAATCCACTGTCAATCACTATGTTTAGCCTCTTTAAACTCAATAAATATTGAAATTTGTAGGTCGCATGGTATTAAAAAATATAAATAGGTATATATTTAAAGAAACGGTTTGTAATTAATTTCAGATGAAATATAACTCGTTGGATAATTAAATATCAAATTCAAACTAACGGCACTCTCAGTTTGACATTAATAAAATTTTATATGTTGGCAATAGTGCACACTGTTGCCGCATTTATATTGCTTTATCAGGTAAAATTTTGACATTTATCAGCTGGTTTCTGCAATTTTTGTGGTTACCTCCTACGTATTTTATTTCGCTCATTCAATCCTTATTATTTGTGTGTTATTAAAAACTGTAAAAGCAAATATGCCGGAACAATTCACCAGCCGCTGCAAAGAACTTGTGGCTTCATTATTTTGAACAGGAAAGTGATAACAATGGTACATTGCTACCTTTGAGTGCTGTAAGAGAGGTAAGTTAGCAGAGACAACATACTGAATTATTATCTTAATATATGTATATACTTATTTTTTTAGCGTGTAGCAGCAGCTCTTATGTTAAATATATCAACTGTGAGTAGTATTTCACAAGCCGTGAAGAGTGATCAACGTTCAAATTCGCCTCCAAAAAAAGGTATAAAAAATAAAACTGTTAATAATACTGCAATTGTTAATACCTCCGCTATTCGTGATACCAGTTGGACACCAAAACCAATAATATACAGAGACTGGCACAAACACACAATGGACTTCCAAAAGAAGACATGGCCTTCTCTGACCAGGTTGACGAAGATGTGTACAACCAAAAAACCACGAAAAACACAACAGGAATCTAGGATACACAACCCCTGAAGAAGTAGCCTATCATCCATGGAAAAGCAACCAAGAAGGCATCGGGAAAAGGCAGCATCACAAACAAGGCCCTGAAACATCTACCACGAAGATGAATAGCAGGGAACAGCACATTAGCACTCTACAGCATCTACACGGCAAACATCCCCGAGACGGACAACACGATAATGACCCTCTACGCAGACAACACCGACATACGGACCAGAAGCACTCAACCAACTATACTAACGACGAGACAGTAACAAGCTGAGGACCAAATCGACAATTGATGTACAACTTGGGAGATAAAGATCAACGAGGAAATGACAAAGAAGTGTACTTCAAGATAAAAGGAATCCTGAAAAGAACATACAGGAGGGTTATTTCAAATGGTCCCAGTATTGGGATCTCGGAAACCGGCTTTTTCCGAGATTCCCATACTGGGACCGTTTAAAATGATCATTATGTCTTAAAAGAAACCATGACCTCCATGAACTACGTAAGCCACGCAGTAGGTTAAGCAAGAGGATGACTAGTCAGACTTATCGGAAGAAGATACAACCTAGACCTGAAGATACATAATATGATCAGAGCAATCATATTACCCACCCAAAAGTCCAAGCAAACGAACTCACGAACTACACCAGATAAGGTAATAACAGTTATTCATGATCAAGGGAGCATGTCCATGGAATGATCGGCAGGGTTTCCATCCAGTAATCCTCTTCATCTTCTTTAGTCGCAGTACGTCGGTTGAGGATTTACCCTTCTGGAGGCTAAGAACACACACGCACTGATTGCCAGAAATTCAAGAGGACCAGCAGGAGAAAAGTTCTCAGCACTACCCTGAAGAAAATAAGATGACCACCAGACTAGGTTATGGAAGAACCAAGCAGTGATGAATGAGGTCCCATCGAGACGAGATGGGGGGTTGAGCAAGCGATTCCCGAAATGCATCGCTTTCATTGCATTCTGGAAGGGGCTGGTTAGAATTGGTATTTGTGTGTACCTCACAATTTTTTAAGATTTTTTCATTCCATTTGAAAAATTTTGTTCCAAATTGTTTGAAAAAAAATTTAACAAACTAGTATTGTTATAATCTGTCTTGTGTAACTAATTTATATATTTACAATGTATATTTTCAATAAAACAATCGTAAGAGTTGTGGTGGCGTTTTTTATTAATTTATTTCATTCATGATGTAAGATAACTATTACAGGAAGCATTTTCTAAAGAAAAATGTGTATAATACAGGGTTTTATGAAAACTACAAAGAACTAATTTAATAGTTGTTATTGTTAATAGTAAATATTGATTTGTATTTATTAGATGATAAATCACCAATAAAATAATATGTATTGATTACAATGCTACCGTTTAGTCAATAACTCGCATAACATACCTTCATTCAGAGAATAGAATGTATTCGCTTTTTTTTTCTGAGCTGCGGAGGTGCTTGCTGCATAATTTGGTTGTGATATCTCAGTATGAAGATTTATTTCACCAAAATATAAAACAAAATGGCCTATCTTAAAAAAGGTGATCCAGGTTATCAGAATCTTACATCATCCTTTCATATTGTAGTGACAATATTCTAGAAGCCAACATGTAGGTAATTGCTATTGTAACCTGAAAATTATATTAGATAATTTATTTAATGTTGATAAAACATTTTAGAACAAATAATAATTGACCACTTTATATATTTTCCATGATGCTATTCCATATATATTTCAAATACTTAAATAAATCCATAATTTCTGTGGTATAAACATACAAATAAAACTCTTAACTATTTCATACATACCTTTTTAGTGCTAGAAATAATTCCATAGTTTTTAAAATAAGAATTTCTCAGTTAGTGCTTTACTGTAGGTAAACATACAAATAGAAGTTTTATATGTAACTAAAATAAGTCAAAGTTTGTTTGCACATGATAACCAGCAATAAGTGAGCCTAACCTATAGCCAAATAAAAAGAAGAATATTTGATAAACTTCATTTGACATATACTAGATTCTCATACTATTTCAAGGGCTCGGCAGCATAGTCCAGTTATGACAGATGTGCGCAACGGTTTTAATACTGAACGGGCTATATATGTGCACATCAATAGTTTTTAGTAAATTTACTATTTAGTTATTTTAGTTTTACAACACTCTTTCTCAATTCTTATGCGTTTAATTTAAATATAGACGTTAACTTATCTCATATATAAAATTATTTCTTTGGGATATGATTAAATGGAAACATTGATCTGGTATTTTTTTGACATTTTTATTCACAAATCATCTCTTTCTATTTCATGGGAAACGTCGGGGTAAGAAAAATACATTACATATTTTGATTAAATTAAACCAATATACATCTAAAACTAAAAACCTTCCATCTCACCTCCTCGTCTACCAAAAAAATACCTCCTCCCATGAGTACATCCTTTTCAATTGTTGCTGTGGTCAATAAAGTGTATTTACAACTGAAAATCTAAGAAACATTTTCTGTTTCCAGTTATAGGAAGGCAGCGAAGGAACGTTCAGCTATAATGCATGATCAGCCCATAAAACAACTCGACGAAGCGGTATTTTGGTGTGAGTACGTGATTCGACACAAGGGAGCGCCACATTTACGTTCTGCAGCTTTAAATCTCCGATGGTATCAATTGTATCATCTTGATATTATCTTATTTGTTTGTCTTATATTTACTCTAGTTTATACAATTTTGAAATGTCTATTAGTACTGATATTTAGGAAATTATTTAGATATGGTAATAAGGAAAAGAAAAATAAATGATTAGAGCATTACATATTTCTTAAGATTTTTATTTATAATTTATACCTGGTGCCCCCACCAAGTCGAGCAGATACAAATGAACATAGAAGTCGATTGAAGAAGTAGCACACAGGATGAAAAAAATAGAGGACTAACTATAATATGTTGTTAGTTAACTAATCAGGTGAAAATATATGGCAAAGTTGTTGGATAGATGCTCCAATAGATTAACACAGGATAAATTAACCTATTTCATCCTCTATAAATTCAAATACCTGAAAAAGTGTATACCTGCTAGATATCTTTGAATGCCATACTTCGGACTAATAGAGAGTCACCTACCCTATGGTATATTGGCATGGGGTAGTGCTCTAAAAACTCAAATTACTCAAGATTTTTGAAGATCATTATGTCTAAACCTCATACCTATTCTTCAGATCGATTATATAGGAAAAGCAACATTTTTGACTTGAAAGAGTTATATTTTCTCTGTGCCTCTATGAAATACCACGCCATAGAGGATAACAGTAACCTACCTTTACATAAATATGAAACTAGGAATGATGAAATCTTCTGGTCAAAGATCTTTTCCATTCCTAGCTCCGAAGATCTGTAATAGATCATTCCAGAACACGTGACTTTGACAGGTCGGCCATCTTAGCTGAGGGGCAAACAAAGTTCTTTTATGGTTCAGTTGCATTGTTATTTCCGTTTGGTTAACATCAATTTTGATCTCCTGTGTTATAGTTTTGGAAAAAAGTTTTTAAATTCATAGTTTATAGTATTTAATAATAACAGAAAGTGACTGCTTGTTAGATTATTGCAATAATGTCGCTGTCACGAAGTGCATATTTTGCAACACTATCGGGAGATGTTCTTTCGCGTTATTTAAAGAAAATTGCGGTGATAAATAACATTGACCCGTATACCCTTACAATTAGTGAATGTTTGACGTCCCAAACTGATTTACCCACTGTGACCATGCTGGATTTAGTAGGTTATTTAGTGGAAACTCATAGCTACTACACAACTAAGCAGCTGAAAGCTGTAAAAAGCTTGAAAGCCCATGAAAATTACAACTCAGGGGCAATTCTGAAATTTATGGCTAAGAAAGTCAACGACGCGTTTGTTGTTTTAAGCAAGGTAAGAACATTTCTCAGATGAAAAATTTTAAAACTGTTCAATCCCTATCAGAGTGATAAAACTAATATTATAAATTTTCATTGCAGGTTCGTCATTCACAAAAAATGAGGGAGTCACCTTTGGAAGTCTGGATTATTATTTTAGACGACGGAAGTGTCTCCAGTGCTCATTGCACTTGCATGGCAGGGCTTGGCGAAGTGTGCAGCCATGTGGCTACTGTTTTATTCGGCTTGCACGCTAAATCTAGTGTCGCGGATGGAAGCTCCATTTCTTGCACAGATACACTATCCAAATGGCCAGTTCCTCCCATGAAAAATGTGGAGATGATGAGGGTTCGTGAGATGGATTGGGGTAGAAAAGTTAAGCCGACATCCAGTTCTCAACAACTCCATATACCATCAATGAATAGAGATGAAACAAGGATACTGCTCACAAAGTTTGCCGACATTGGAATTTGTTCAGCAAAAAGCCTTCTAACGGAACCACTAGCTTTTAAGATAGCAAATGAAATAAAAGAGATAGAGTTACCAAATACATTGGAGGTGTTATTCAAACCAGACTTGATGAATATAACCTATCAAGAGTTGATGCTTGTTGCCAAAACTACAAAACTTACAATTACTGAGGAGGAACAGAATATAATTGAGAAAAATACAAGGGAGCAGGCCCTCAGGAATACATGGTTTAAATTTAGAACTGGACGCATAACAGCATCTATGTTTAAGACTGTTTGCCGTACATCAATTGCTGAACCCTCTCTAACAGCAATTAAACATATATGTTATCCACATAAAGTTAGTTTACATTTAAGAGCTACTGCTTATGGGATAAAACATGAAAAAGAAGCCCTCCAGCAATATTTGAATACAATGCAGACAAAGCATCAGAACTTGATTGTTCATGAATGTGGATTAATAATCTCTTCCAAACATCCAGAACTTGGTGCTTCACCTGATGCAATGGTGTCATGTGATTGTTGTGGTTTAGGTGTTGTTGAAATAAAATGCCCGTTCCTACTAAAAGACAATGTGTCGATCAAAGACTACTTATGTATGAAGCATTCCTGCTTGGAAAATATTAATGGCGAAATATCTTTAAAAAAAATCACTCTTACTACTACCAAATTCAGCTGCAAATGTTTGTCACAGAAAGAAAATACTGTGACTTTGTGGTATGGTCTAAATTTAATATTTTTATAGAAAGAGTGTATTTTAATGAAATTTTCTTTAACGATAATTTGTGCAAAGCTTTGGACTTCCATCTAATTGTTATAAAGCCAGAGCTGCTTGCAAGGTACTTCACTGATAAAGGTGGAAAAGCCGACGTTAAAAGTTGGTGCATTTGTGAGAAACCAGATGATGGAAGTCCAATGATCCAATGTGATAATGATGATTGTCAAATTCAATGGTTTCACTTTGATTGTGTTCAAGTAGACAATTTATTTAATGTAAGTTGGTATTGTCCGAATTGTACAACATAATTGTATTTTCCTTTTAAATAGAAATTTTTATAATATTTATTTGTTTTTATTTTCTAACATCTTTAAAAATTTCAGAAAAAGATAAATGTTTGAACCATCAGAAATGAGAATTTAAAATTCGGATGTAATAAAATGATAATACCAAATTCAAAAAGACAATATATTTAATTGATAATACATTACAATTCAATGATAATAAAAATGTGTATATAGAATTCAGAATAAGTCAAAATATACTTTATCGATATGTAAGTTACTTCTCTGATATATCTGTTTACTATAGAAAAAAAAGTTCATATTACATCTGCCTTTGAATTACTGGTTATGTCATATAGGTAATATCTCATTTTGATTTATTTTCCACAACTATTTTCAATATTCAGATGTTTATTAATATAATTTATTACTGTTTCTATGATTAACTTTAAAAATATTCACCTATTTATTTTTTGTTCAATACTCAAAAATGTTTACTTTAAATTTCAAATGAAAAAAAATACATATCAACCTCCATAAATTTTTCCATTAGTTTTCTTTTGATTCCAGTTATTTTTCAATGCAAAATTATTTTTAATCTGATTAATTTTACCTATGACCTCACCCTGCAAATGCATTAAATTGAATATTATTTTTTTATTAAATATATATCTATACAAATCACAGGTAGATGTAATTATATAACAATATTACAGCAATACAAATACCAGACAAAGAGTATTTTGTCATTGTGTAAACATTCAAAATAATTCAAGAAGACAAAGAAAAATTGCACATTTACATTTATTTACCGAAGAGGTATTTGTGATGGACACATATTTATTATTGCACTACAAACAAGTACAATTTTATCTAATGCACTTATATTATCTTCACTAGTGTATGATACCATCGATATAGGGAGGGTTTCATGCAGTATCATGAATTTTTTCTTTAAATAGCCTATTGCTCTCTCCACATGAATTCGAACAGTAGCAATGTTACGTGTTTTTTCAAGGTCCAGTGGATGTAATTGACTTTACCTTTTGTGAAAGCAGGCATAATTAATTTTCCACCTTTTAATCGCACAGCATCATCTATGAGAAAACCTCTATCAGCTAAAATTATATCACCAGGTGTGATATTATTCAGAAACCCACAATTTTCAGTAATATATTTATCACTACTCCTACCTCCCCATGCTTCAGATATATAAGATATTGTTCCTTGGGGAGTTATACCAATCAAAAACTTAATGGTTTCATGGTGTTTATAATTAGACCAACAGCGGGCTGCATTCAAGGTATTGGAAGGTCGTTCAGTGAATACTTCAAAACAATCAATAATCACTGCTACTTTGTTGCCAAATGCCTCTTTAAAGCATTCTGGGATATTTTTCTTCAACTCTTCTCTTTCAGGCCAATCTACAAATGTCTTGAGTCTTGCATACAGCACATGTAAACATTTGAAAAAAGTCTCTGAAGCTGTTGTTGGACTCACTGCGAATTGATAACTCAAATATTTTAATGGTAAATTTAATCTTAATTTCATTAATGTGAGCAATAATTGTTGAAAAATGGTTAACACATTATTAGGATGAGATGGCAGGTAAGGTAGCAAGTCTTCATAAAGTATAAACAACATTTCAGCCTTTGGTAATCCTGTAAAATATGATGTTTTTGAATCATTATTCCTCAAAGAATTTTCATTTAATTCCATGGTCTCTAACTTTGACTTCAAGATGTATATTTCACTATTACGAAATTTAAGTTCCTCCATTGAATTAGATAATGCTTCTACAGTTAAATCAGTCTGAATAGAAACACCAACAAAATCACCTTGAATTTCTGTGGCTGAAATGTTTTCTTCAGTTGCAGTAAAGTTATACGAACAGCCTGGAACACTTTCTGGAGCAATAAGATCAACAGTTTGCTGAGAATTACTAGTATCGTCCTAAAACATTTTAGATATGTCAAAAATAATATATAAAAGATCAACAGAAGAATTAACACAAACCTCTTGTCCATAATCTTGATGTCTAGCCCTCTTGATAGTCCGCTCATACCTTGTTACATCTGATATTGATTTAGGAGCCGCAGATAAATATCCCATATTCTGAGTTGGTATCCAATCAGGGTTATTTTTATCCTCCAATTGAGCAGGTTTTCCTGAAATATGAATAATTTTCAATTATATGAATAGAAATATAACAAGAATTTTACCACTAATGAAATGTCTGGAACATATACGACCATTTCTGAGCAGCGTTTCTGTTAAAGGACCTCGTTTTAAAGTCCTTATCCATGCCTTACGACGTTCACTAGATAATGCGTTCAAATAATCTCCCCGATTTGTTAAAACGGCAGGAAATCTGAAAAATGATACCTTGTCTCTTTCAGCTCGCATAGAGCATTTCAGAACCGAACAAAACGAAGGCATTTTCAATAATATTACAGATTAAGTACTGTAAATCACGAAAGTATAATTTATTCTCAAAAAGTACTGGTCAAAAACTTAAAAATTGATATTAACAACGCTTTAGTTACAATGCACCTGAACCGTAAACAAACTTTGTTTGCCCCTCAACAAATATGGCCGACCTGTCAGTGACGTCATTCTGGAATGGTCTATTGTATCCCTTTCTCTATCAAACTCATAGATAATGCCATTCTATCCAAAAGGAAATTGAAAGCATTCCTTTTGGAACAGTCGAGACATTTCTGTCATATTGCATCAATGGTGTAGTTATACATACATACTTACCACGGACAAATCTATGATACATATGAATTTCATTTTAAATTTTGAAATTGCAATTTATTATTATTATTGTAATTCTATCTATTTTACTTTTAACTAATTATATTTCAAATTTCGAATCTGATTTTAATCCTAATTTTATCAAGGTTGTACTAATTTGTCTCATATTATTAAATTAAGTATTGTAGTTTTTATTTATATGTATTTTGCCGAAACAGGCGTATCTACACCTATCGGATACCTTCGGGCTGCTTATTCACTAACCACTAATCACTTTTGTAATTACTTATACATTTTGTGTGGATAAATTATTATTATTATTATTAAATAGGATACGTGCGGTCGAAAAAGTGTCGCATTACGTCGGAAAGTCTTTAATCGATCTTGGTATTTTAATACCTTTGTGCGTATTCAGGACTAAGTTCCCGTCGACAAATCAACAATTAGTGCAAGAGTAACCAAGTCAGAAGTCCGAAGAAGAAACTGCTGAACGAATTGACGAACAGCTTATTTCCTTTTTGCCTATTTCACCCGAGAACAAGGTAGGAATAGATAATTAAGTTTGTAAATTGCAAATATTTTGATCATTTTCGTTGATCTTATGTATGAACGAACTTGAAGAAGTTTTAAAACAATTCAATTCACTTGATATATAAGCACTAATAAAACAAAAATGACCGAAAACATAGTTAATTGGGATTTATATAAGTCCAAAATAGAAAATATTAAGCCCTATGTTGGCAATGTCAATACTTTGAATACATTTATATTGCGCTGCGAAAACTTGATTGCCTCTTATCGTACGTATAACGATAATATTTTGAACGATCACATTTTCGAATGCATTCAAGAAAAGCTAGTTGGACAAGCTGAAGCATTAGTAGGAAACCGTGCAAAATTGAGTAATTGGGACTCTCTAAAACATGCGCTGAAGCAATGTTTTTCAGACGAGATATCGATTGCTTAATTCAAGAATTAACTAGAATTAAACCCAATAAGAATGAAAATCTGATAGATTTTGGAACAAAACTACAATTATTAACCCTTTCGGGACCACTTTTGTGTAATAGAGAAAAAATGTTTTATATTGTTTTATTTTACTAATTGGAACATGTAGAAACATATACTTCCAATTTATAAAATTTTGATATTTTTTAACCCTTTCGGGACCACTTTTGTGTAATAGAGAAAAAAATGTTTTATATTGTTTTATTTTACTAATTGGAACATGTAGAAACATATACTTCCAATTTATAAAATTTTGATATTTTTTAAGGCCCTTTTGGTACTCATTGTTGTTTTTGTCCCATTGGTATATAATATTGAAAAACGACATGGGTCAAATAAACGTTTTATTATAAACTTTTGGTAATAAAAATAAAGAAATTCTCAGAAATTATTCAAATAATCGGGTATGAAAAGGTGTGAAGCATAGTTTACTTAGTGGTATATACATTTGGCATAATTGAGTCGTCCTCCTCTCAACTTTTCGTTTAGCTCACCTTGAACAACGTCTTCCAGTTTCACCTATAATGGGTAAATGGCCTCCAACATCCCGTAGCTGCATGCTACTCTTCGAAGGTCTGCCTATACTTCGTCGTCTACTTTTTTTTCCAGTAAGCCTTCTTCCGTATTCAGCCATTTCTTCTGCCAAATCTGCCAGAAAGTCAATAAACTCTTTCTTCCTTCTATTTTTGTCATCATATATTATCCAGCTATTTACTGCCGCCACCATTGTCAACCTGTAGAATGTCTTCTTCCACCATTTAGCAGATCTTCTTTTCAGATCATATGTTGTAGATTTTTGATCAGCTAAGTCTACGCCACCCATGAATTTATTATAAAAGGCGATTATTCCCGGGCATGTAACATCAACTTTTTCGCCATTCTTTTGTTTGCGTTTTACCAATACTACATCATTTGAATGGCAGTTACTCAGGAGCAGCACTTCTTTTGTGTCCTGCCATTTGGTAAATATAATATTTTCAGTAGTACTAAGAAAAACAGATTCTCCTTTCTGTAGTTTTCCACAATCTTTAGGAATATTTTTTCGATTTGCAATGCAAGTACCGACAGCAGGAAATTTTATATCCTGAAGTAACCTAACCGATCTATAAAATCTATCGAAACAGATTACGACATCTGGTACTTGTATTGTTTCCACCAACTACAACACAACTCTGTCACCTAGAGTTCCTACTTGCTGCGAAGTTTCAGCTCCAGTATACACATTCATATCATAGGTATATCCTGTATGTGTGTCACATCTTACCCACATTTTTATTCCACGCTTGACTGGTTTCATTGGCATGTACTGTTTGAGACTTGATCTGCCTTTCAAACCAATCATACTTTCATCAATGGATTGACTACAAGTATCCTCCCTATATTTTTGAAATGTATATTTTAGACACTCGATCATTGCCTGGGTCAATATAATAAGTTTTACCGGCATCATTCGATTTATCTGGCTTATTTAGATACAGTTTTGACATAAGGAAAGTAAATCTGTTTCTTGATATATTATTTTTTACAAATTGATTACATGAACATGACTTGCTTGACCAGTAATCTTTTAGTTTTGGCAACTTATTGAAACACATTACGAAATGGATCGAAAGAAAAATCATAATTTCTCCAACATCTGTTGGTTCTTTTTTTTACCTTTTTTACTTGTTCAAAACTTTTAATTCTTTCGTTGGTGTGTCTCACTATAGTTAGAAGTAAACTGTGAGGAAATAATTTTCTAAAGATATCCAACTTCGATGAATTTCGCCCAATGCTCCCATGAATAATACAATTTCTTTCTAATGAAATATCAAACTTTGGTTTGAAGTTTGTTGGTACTGAAGACCAGATAACATTTACAAAACTATGATTTTTTGTTGTCCCTTCAGCAACAGTTCCATTATCATTGTTGTCTTCTTCAATACTTGCAGTCTCATCATCTTCCTCACAATTTTGTACTTCGTCTGATGTGTCTTCACCCTCATTCTCTTCACAAGTGTTTTCATAGTCCGGGTCTTCTGAATTGTTACTAGATGCATACGGATCGGATTCTAGCCACAGTAGTTCAGTTCCTCAGTTGTCAATTTTTGTCTTTTCGGTCTGCTGCTGAAAAATACCATTGGGATTATTTTGTACCAATAAAGAATACCAGTGGGTTAAAATTGCCCCGCAATTTAAAATTGAAAAAAATAGTAAGTAAATACAAAATAATTTGAATTGATTATATCTCAAACACCTAATTATAATTAATACTTGTTAGAAATCAACTTACCTTATGATTAAAACAATAAAACACTACAGTATTTACATAATTCAAGCACGTGCGTTTGCTCTGACCACTAGAAGTAAAAAACATCTGATTTTGTAATAGCAAATATGCAACCAACATTACGAAAAACATAAATAATATGATCGAAAAATACCATTATATACAATTTAGATGTTATTTTTGGTTAAAATTCACCCAGCAACACACATAAAACATTCACTGGGACATATATGCCCCAGTGGTCCCGAAAGGGTTAAAGCAGCATAATTCAACGTATAAGTAATGATACAGAATTGACAGCTAATGATAAAATTTGTGAAATGAACTATTGCGATAAAACAGCACTAAACACATTTATAGGAAGCTGTACCGGAGTATCAAGAAATAATATGCATTTAAAAAGACCAGATTCTTTAGAAAGCGCTATTGCATATGTTAAAGAATTTTATAATTTTGGAAAACTATACGGTAATTTTAACGATAAAAAATATATTCCTAAAAACAATATCAGTTATCCAAGAATAAATAACCAGAATGACAATAACAATAATTATAAAAATTATCGGGGGTAGTACCACAAGAGCTCAGATTTAGACGGATATTTTTTCTGGTTGTTTTCGAATACCTAATTTCATTGGCAATTAAACGAGAGCTGTTCTGACAAAATCACGAGAGCGTATAGCTCGAGTTAAATTACCTATATGAAAGTAAGTATGAGAAAACAACCACAAAAAATATCCTGCTAAATCTGAGCTCGCGTGGTATTTGGTAAGACAATTCCATGAATGGAATGAATTTTTTACGTATATTCCGGAGTTGATTTTTCTCTCCTTTACTATTTCTGCCTCGCGAATATTTCCAAATTTCTACATACTAACTGGAATATTATTTGCTGTTTAATTCTGTTTTTGACAGTTGTAATTGTCAAACTGATGCGCCGCGCAATGCTTGATAAACGAACAGTAAATACTAGCGTTGCTATGGTAACGTAATTTATCGGATTTTTTTATCCACTTGCATTTTCTGTTCCTTCCTATTTAGTGGAATTGTCAAAGAAATAATAATGATAATTATCAAAATTATCAAATATATAATACTAACGACAATTATTATCAAAGAAACAATTTCCCCAGTCAACCTATTAATATTCAACAAAGACCCTCACCACCTCGTAAATATCCAACAAATGCACTATCCAACTATTTGGAAAACCACGAAACGCATTTAAACCAAATCAAATACCTGTAAATAATTTACCAAAACCTGAACCAATGTCTACAACATCTAGAAATAATTCAAGAGTAGCTAACAATAATAATTTTGCTTATAGAAATAATGATAATAGACCTCCATATAATACTAATTTTCGGCAAAAACCAAACTTCATAGCCGAAGAGCTATATATTAATGATTATAAAAAGGAAACTGACGAAAGTCATGAAATTAACGATTCCAGTGATTATGATGACTATGAACCAGTAGACAACAATAGCAGACTCACAACTGTAGAATATCACTCAGAACACAATTAAAATTTTCTCAAGAAGCCTCCGAATCTCAAACAGAGATAGTAGAAATAAACACAATCTCAAACAATCCACTCCCTTACATAGAAATTAAGCAACCTAAATTGAAACTTTTAGTAGACACAGGGAGTAGTAGATCAATAATTAAACCAATAATCACAGAAAAATTTTATCTTAATAAAATATCTCATGATAATGTTGAAATAAAAACCTCTATTGGTAATAAAATAATAAAAAAACAAGCAACAATTCCAGCATTAAAAGAATTCAATAGTAATCATAATATTAAATATATATTTTGTTTGATTTTCATCATTTTTATGACGGAATCATAGGATTACAAGATTTAATAAAAATTGGATTTAATATAGATTCACAAAATAAAAAATTAATCAATAGCAATACTACAATACCCATTAAATTTGGAAATTCAGAAGATATTGATTTAAAAATAGAAATAGGTCCCTTAGAAAAAATTTTAAAGAGCATACCAATCACAATACTTGAAGGAGATGTAATAATAAATGAAACTGAAGTAGGACATTTAAAAATACCTGAAACTTTAACAAAAGCAGTGAATGGACGTGCAAATTTACAATTAATTAATGAAACCAATAATCCAATATCAATAACTTTAAAACAACCAATCCCCGCTTCATATTTAATTCCCTCTCAATATGAAACATTCAAAATTGAATATTTTAATAAAATCAAAAATAATAAACCAACTAATGAACTGGAAATCAATCAACTTTTGAGAACAGACCACATGAATCAAGAAGAAAAAGACAAAATCATCAATTTATGTAACAAGTACTCAGACATATTTCATATACCGGGACTTCACTTCTAAGGTTAAACACGAAATTAAAACAACAGATGAAGAACCTCTACATGGCAAATCATACAGATATCCATATATATGTCACGGGCCATGTCCGCAATCGGGCCGGGACGTCATGGCCCGGGCTATGTTGACACAGCCCGGGCCCTGACGTCCTGGCCCGACCTTCTTGGACTATGTCGTCTTGGCCCGGGCCATGACAGCGTAGACCGGGCCGTGACAGCAGCGCCCGGGTATTGTCAAGACGGCCCAATACTATCCGGGCTATGTTGTCAAATAGTTTTTTTTGCAAAATTCAATAAACGTATAAGTACATTACAAGATGAGAACTTTGACCAACCTAACAAAACCTAACCCCAACCCCAGTTAGATTCGACGGCGGACCGAACTGGGGTTGGGGTTAGGTTTTGTTAGGTTGGTCAAATTAAACAAATAGTAGGTACATGGGACCCAATTCCGAAATCGCACTCCGAATTTTTCGTAATTCGGTCCGCCGTCGAATCTAACTGGGGTTGGGGTTAGGTTTTGTTAGGTTGGTCAAATTAAACAAATAGTAGGTACATGGGACCCAATTCCGAAATCGCACTCCGAATTTTTCGTAATTCGGTCCGCCGTCGAATCTAACTGGGGTTGGGGTTAGGTTTTGTTAGGTTGGTCAAAGTTCTCATCTTGTAATGTACTTATACGTTTATTGAATTTTGCAAAAAAAACTATTTGACAACATAGCCCGGATAGTATTGGGCCGTCTTGACAATACCCGGGCGCTGCTGTCACGGCCCGGTCTACGCTGTCATGGCCCGGGCCAAGACGACATAGTCCAAGAAGGTCGGGCCAGGACGTCAGGGCCCGGGCTGTGTCAACATAGCCCGGGCCATGACGTCCCGGCCCGATTGCGGACATGGCCCGTAACATATACACAAAGAAGAGATTAAAAAACAAATAAACGAAATGCTTGAAATAATTATTATACGACCCTCTTCTAGTCCCTGGAGAAGCCCTATATGGATTGTTAAAAAAAAATTAGATGCTTCAAAACAACAAAAATGGCGTATAGTTATCGACTATAGAAAAGTAAATGATAAAACAATCAGTGGCAGATATCCAATACCCAACATTATTGATATATTAGATAAACTAGGTAGATCACAATACTTCACAACCCTCGATTTGGCAGCTGGTTTTCATCAAATCGAAATGAGCCCATCTTCGATAGAAAAAACAGCTTTTAGCGTAGACAACGGTCATTACAAATTTTTGAGAATGCCCTTTGGTTTAAAAAATGCGCCTTCAACATTCCAGGGAGTAATGGACAAAATATTAAAGGAATTACAAAACAAAGTCCGCATGGTATACATGGATTACATAATAATTTTCAGTACAAGCCTGCAAGAACATATCCAAAATTTAAAATTAGTATTTGACAAATTAAGAGAAGCTAGCTTAAACATTCAAATTGACAAATGTGAATTTCTTAGAAAAGAAGTAGAATTCTTAGGTTATGTAGTGACACCTGAAGTCATTAAGCCAAATCAGAAAAAGATTTTAGCCATTAAACAATTCCCTATACCCCGAACACAAAAAGAAATAAAATCACTCCTAGGCTTATTAGGATATTACAGAAAATTTATAAAAAACTTCGCCAAAATAACAAAACCAATGACTGGCTGTCTTAAAAAAGTTCAAAAAGTAGTACATACTGAAGAATTTGTAAAATGTTTCGAAACATGTAAAAATATATTAATATCAGAACCAGTATTAGCATATCCGGATTTTACAAAAAAACTTCAATTAATAACTGACTCATCAAACTATGCGATAGGTGCAGTATTAATGCAAGAAAACCACCCAATATGTTACGCTTCACGTACCCTTAATGAATCAGAAATAAATTATTCCACAATTGAAAAGGAATTACTCGCCATAGTGTACGGTTGTAAATATTTCAGACCATACTTATTTGGCAGACCTTTCCAAATATGTACCGACCATAAACCTCTTCAATGGCTTTTTTCGTTAAAAGAACCCAATTCACGTTTAGTAAGATGGCGACTTGAGCTTGAAGAATTCGACTATACTATTCATTACTTAAAAGGTAAAAATAATAAAGTAGCTGTCGCACTTTCCAGAATTCAAAGTGATCCAAATTCAGATTTAAATGCCCTTGAAACAGCATCTTCAGACGTTAATTTAGACGATATTGACGATATAATAACTAAAGAATTATCAGACATACCTAATATTTCAGAAGATGACTTTCATACATTAGTAGATGAGTTAAGACTATTAGACAATTCAGACAATGACAATCGGAAAAAATGTAATATTATATCAAACATTCAAATAAAACCACCCAACGCCCAACCAAATGAAACAGATCTAGAAACTGTACATACTTCATTAGAAAAACCTATACTTTCAATAGCCTCAAGTGGAAAATCTTTAAATACCTATAAAAATCAAATACTAATCACTAGCGGAGAAATTAATGATATAAGAGTCAAAGAAAATATTTTTGAAAATAAACGACTTTATGTAACAATTCCACAAAGAAATTTAGATCAAAACATTTTTAAATTTATAAAAGAATACATTTTAGAAATCAATTATTATCAGAAAACTTTATAACCACTGTCCAAAAATATTTTAGGAACTCAGCATTTAAATTTATATACTGTTCATAATTATTAGAAGACATTTTGCTAACAGACGAACAAAAAGAAAAAATAGAATACTATCACATTTTTAAGAAAGGACATCGCGGTATCAATGAAGTTAAAGCTTCGTTAGGAACTCGATATTACTGGCCCAAAATGAACGAAGACATTGAAAATTTCATAAATAGTTGTGAAACTTGTTTCAAAAACAAATACGATAGAAATCCACCAGTATTAAAATTTAACCTCACCCCCACAGCATCGAAACCCTTTGATCACATACACATAGACGTTTTCAAAATATCGAATAAATCATATCTTACCATTATATTTTTTTTCTAGATATGGCCAAGCACAACCAATCCAAAGTACAAACGGTATTTCCATAGTAGAAAGTTTATTAACTTATATAAGTTATTACGGACTACCATATAAAATAACAGCTGATTCAGGATCAGAATTTAAAAATAACGATTTAAAAGACTTTTGCAAATTACACCATATTGAATTACATTTCACCACTGCAAAAATTAGCAACTCGAATTCACCAGTAGAACGATTTCACTCCACGATAATAGAACTTTATAGGTGTTTACGAGAAGAAAACAAAGACATCCAAATAACTAGTTTAGGAAACTTATTATCACGCGTTAAGCTAGGCCCTTGTAAATTGATTTATTCTAAACATACACTATTTAGATTTAAGCGAAGTAATCAAGCAAATTGAGAATTTGAAACAATATTTTTATACATTAAAAAATAGTTTAGAAAGAAGTAATGCAACTAACCCTATTTCATATCATAATTTAGCTGAACAAATGTTGGAAAGAACAAGAGTTTTAATAAGCACTTTAGAGAAAAAATCAGAAAACATTTACCCACATATCAGATCAAAAAGAGGTGTAATTAATGGCATAGGCAAAGCTAACAAATGGCTTTCCGGAAATTTAGAGTCAGATGATGGAGAAACATACGATGAGGCAATTGATATTTTGCAACAGAATCAAAAACGGATAATTTATTAAACAAATTCCCAAATATCACTGTATAAAAAATTAATAGACCATTATAATAAATCATTAACAGACTTGTGGCAAAATCAGCAAAAACTTCAAAATAATTTAAAAAAATTCCATATATCAATAGAAAGCAAATCATTAACGTTGAATAATTATATCACATTCCATGGGACAATCTCACAAATCAATTTAGATTGTCAAAATTTAATCAGATTCATTGACAACATTGAAAATTCAATTATATTTTCAAAATTAAACTCCCTTCATAGTTCCGTACTTTCTAGTCATGAAGTCGCGGAATTGATTGAATATTTGGAAACAATTTACAATTCCCAAATTCAAGAATTTGTTGACTTATTATCTATTTCCCGGTACCCAAGTTACCTTTTCCAAATCCAAATTAATCTTTGCAATCCATATCCCTATCCTAAAACATGAAACTGCTGAATTCTACCACCTTTATGCTATTATACAAAAACATAAAATGTTCATCTCCTCTCAATCCTACTTAGCAAAAGCGGTAGAATCATTAATAATAAAAGAAGAATGTCCAGAATTAGAAGAAACATTTTATTGCCGACAAGAATTTATATCAAACTACCAATCGTAGAACAAATAATGAAGTACTGATCATTCCAGGTACCACTGTAAAAATATTATCAAAATGCAACTCAGAAGAATATTTAGAAATACATGAACTCTCCTTAATTCGAATTCCCGAAAAGTGTGAGATAGAAAGTGGAAGAGAGAAGTTTTCAAACAACATTCAAATTCAAAAAGACAAATCAGTTATTTTAACGAAGTCAGAAACTATATTATTAGAAGCACAAATGTATCACCCTCTAAATTTAACTAAAATAGATTTTGATAAACTCTCTCAAATTAATAAAATTACAAAAATCTTGAAACCAATTAAAGAAGTAGAACTTGCAGAAAAACCTATAATAATTTTTAGTACAATTCCATTAATTTTAATTGTTTTAATTACTTTCACTACATTTTGCATCATAAGAAAATAAGAAGATAGGAAAAAATAAGAAAAAAGAAAAAGCACTTTAGAAGAAATCCCATTAGAAGAAGTAAAATCGAAACTCGAAAATAAATCCATTATTTTCTCGTCTTGAGGATGGAGGAGTTAAGTATCCAAAACAACTAGAATCAACAAAGATAAGAAGCCAAGCAGTAAACAACTAAGAATAGTCCTATTGTTTATCCAAGGTTACAATTAATATATATATATATATATATATATATATATATATATATATATATATATATATATATATTAGAAATATTGGGGAAACGGCAAGTTTATAAAAGTGAACTCTTCTTACTAATTTAACAAGCTTTCGGAAACTTTTATTTCCATTATCAAGTTACAGTAAATTGAGGATTGATATAAAATGGTAAATATACATTAAATGCTAAAATTGGTATTTGAATTTTTTAAAAAATATTGAAATATTGTCATTATGACAGATAAACAATTTCATTTTTTTCCTTCTAATAAGTTATAAAAATTATACGTTATGGATTTTGAATCTGTTAATATTTTAGACATACAAACAAATACTAAAAAAAGACTTTTCTTAGAAATGGCTCACATATCACAAGAACCTTGTACTATTAACAAGAAGAGTGACCATAAGAATCTCAGTGATATTTATCACTACTTACTATCAATGGATCACAATAATAAGATTTCAAATTTCAATTCTTAATCAAAAATTAATTTTTTTAAAAAAACTTTTATAATAATTTGACATTATCATAACCTACACTCTCCATTTTTTGACATAATTTTTATAACTTATTAGAAGGAAAAAAATGAAATTGTTTATCTGTCATAATGACAATATTTCAATATTTTTTAAAAAATTCAAATACCAATTTTAGCATTTAATATATATTTACCATTTTATATCAATCCTCAATTTACTGTAACTTGATAATGGAAATAAAAGTTTCCGAAAGCTTGTTAAATTAGTAAGAAGAGTTCACTTTTATAAACTTGCCGTTTCCCCAATATTTCTGGTTTTATATATATATATATATATATATATATGTCTAACTATTATTGTGGGGGATGCCGCATCCCCCACAATAATAGTTGGACCTAACTAGTATCGGCAACGAACTATTTCCTATATATATATATATATATATATATATACGTTGGATTTAAGAGGACTTCATTCTAAGACTTCAGTGAAGAGTTTAGTTACGTGTACGGTCATAAATGTTAATTTAAATCTTTAATAAATATTAATGTATAAGTTAGTGACATACTGTATAATAATAATAAAATAAATTTTTTAAAAACGTTTTAACAAATTGAGAGTTAAAACTTGCAACAGTTTTTTTTACATTTTTGAAAATCTATAGACTTTTCCCCCACCGATGAAAAGGTAAACATTATTTAACATTTTTTTATTTATTATCCCATTTTTTCATACCACCGGATACACTTATGTTCACAACTGTAGAAACTAAGCATTTGATCATTTAAGTCAATACCAACTTTATATTTATTGTATTTAGCAATTAATTCAGGTTTTTCGGATTCAATTCCTCTTCTAGATCTTGTTGCAATCATCTGATCACCAAATTCTGAAGATATCATGCATATTTCTCGTTTATCTTTCCATTTGGTAATACATATTCCTTCAGAACTATACATACTTGCTACTTGATTTTTTCTAATTATTGAATGAAAGACCGACAAAAGTTTTAAATTCACCTACAGTTGAGTATCTCCAGTAAGAAATCCTGCTTGATTCTGTTTCACTTTTTCACTTTTCACTTTTCAAATTTTTTAAAAACGTTTTAACAAATTAAGAGTTAAAACTTGCAACAGTTTTTTTACATTTTTGAAAATCTATAGACTTTTCCCCCACCGATGAAAAGGTAAACATTATTTAACATTTTTCAATTTTTTCATCTAAGCTTCGCAACCCAATAGGTCTCTATGACGCTCGACTAAATCCCCATTTAGCATAGTGGGCTCCTCTACTGTAAAGGTTTTCTATGTTTGATTCCCATCGTGATGTTACACATTCCAAGGCTAACTATCTCTCTCGCATACAGAATAGTAGAATATTTTTTAGATCAGTACTAACAAAGTTTCACGATTGTACGTATTAAAAATGCGTTGCTCAATTTTGAATTTTTTGTTGTTGTTATCTAGTATAAGCAAATTAACGCAATGTTACAAAATCTTAGGAGTTGTGCCCGCTCCCCCATACAGCCATTTCATATTAGGATTTCGATTGATGAAGGCGCTTGCTGATAAAGGACATGAAGTTACGTTTATTAACAGTCACCCCCAAAAAAATCCTATTAAAAATATTAGGGAGGTGTCTACGGAGGATATAAAGGAACATTTTAGTGGTAAATATACCTAATTGTTTTTATATTTTCGCTTGTTTAATTTATATTGTGGGAAATTATTTATGTATAAACAATAATTATATCAACACTAACTTTAAATGAACTTCTAAGGGCCGGTTTTACAATAGAGACTCATACTAGGTATAAATAACAGTATAGTTATTCTGGGAGTGAAGTTATATCAGAATTTATAAGTGGTATAAAAGTAGTTCGTTTTACTATGGTTTTTTACACCGGTATATCAATTCTAGGAGTAACGTAAAGTAGTTCATATGAATTGATATCTCCTGTCATTTATGTCATCTTCTGCTTCGTTAACCTTAAAACTTAAAATGAAAAGTGTTTTCATTGGTTCTCAGCAGTTTTTTATTATTCATAATTTTTGCTGTTCTAAGCGAGGTTTTTCATTATTGTAAAATGTGTTTGAATGATCTTCCAATATTTCAATCAAGGAGATATGGTTGCGCTAAGAAGGAAGCCAAAAACTATACGTGAAAGGTAACTACTCAAATTCTTTTCAAATTATCAATTTTTCAACAATTCATTATTGTAGGATCAATTACTTCAAAACCTTAGATGACGATGAGTTTGTGGCCAGATTTAGGTTGGAAAGAGAAACGTGTTTACATCTTCTGGAGCACATCAGAGAAGAAATATCATCTGTTTCCCAAAGGAATCGTGTTCTCACTCCTGAAACTAAATTGCTATTGACATTAAGATTATATGTAACAGGCTCAATGTTATTAACTGTTGCAGATTTCATTGGTGTGAGTAAAGCATCTGCATGTGTATCTGTCAAGAAAGTTACCTATACCATAGCAAAACTTTCAAAACATTACTTACAAATGCCCGTCAGCTTTGAAGACAGGTAATATATATATGAACACTTCTATAAAATTTCTATAAGTTTCCCTATGTAGTAGGTGCTATAGACTGCACACATGTATGCACTCAGTCACCAGGTGGGCATCATGCAGAGGTGCAACAGAAAAGGATATTTTTCTTGGAAAGTTATATGCGACCCAAATTTAAAAATTCGCGATATAGTGGCTAGTTGGCGTGGGCCATCACATGACCCGACTATACAAAGCAACAGTCGAATAAAGGCCAGATGTAAACTAAAATAATTTGGAAATGGAATTCTTTTGAGAGATAATGGGTATGCCAACACGAATTACTTGCTAATGCCCCTACATAACCCAGTGACTGAGGCTGAAAACGTATACAATGAAAGCTGGCCAAGAAATGTTGTGGAAAGATGTTCTGGGGCCTGGAAAAGACTATTCCCAATATTGACTCTGGGAATAAGGCTTTCTTTGGAGATATCAAAAACAATAACTATTGCTACTGCTATTTCACACAATATTGCGATTGACCAAATAAATATGCTACCAGAATTAGGAAATCACGAGGAAGATAATGAAATTGTTGAGAACGAAAATCATATTGAAGATATACAAATAGAAAAAAATATACTTAGATAAGATTGAATAAATATTCATTTCTTAAATTTATTGTATACTAATAATTATGTATGGAAGCTTGCCTTAATATATTCTAATTTATGGGATGTATAAATGAACAAATAATTCAAGTTAAAATTATAAACGATGAAATAAAACAAGTAGCTTTTTCTACTACTGCGTAGCGAAACGCGTCACTAATTTTAATTTGAACGTTAGTTCAAAATAAATAATGAAGATTTAAACAAATTAATTTGTTTTATTTCATCGTTTAGTATGGATCTTCATCAAGTAAAAGCCTCATCTACTCAATTTTAAAAATTAAAACTTCATTATTTAATTACAATACTACTTACAAGTAGTTCTAATTGAATATAAAATTTGAAAAAAGTTTAATTTACTGGAGAATTTGGCTGCTTATTTGAGTTATGCCATTGCTATTTATGTAAATGTTCCCTTTCACAATATGCATAGTTAATACGCATTTTTCAATATCAATAGAAAAAGGCCAGTCATGCACTAAGTGCATGATCGTTTTTAATTAACTTTTTCACATTGCCGCATCCCCCACAATAAAAGTTTGACCTATATATATATATATATATATATATATATATATATATATATATATATATTTATATATATATATTTATATATATATATATTATTTTATTTTCTTTAACCATTATTTTATTGCTACATCCCCACATAAATCGTCTCCTATATATATATATATATATATATATATATATATATATATATATATATATATATATATATATATATAGATTGTATTGTTCATCTCTAGTAATATAATAACTCTTATTATATATTGTGGCTTTTTAGAGAAAAATACCTATTTTCAAAGTACACACTTTATTTTGTTTAGCTTTCGTTGCACTTCGTCAACTTCATCAGATCAAAATCTGTGATTAAAAAATAATATCAAAAATCTTCATCATAATAAAAAATACAGAATAATTTTATGGAAAACACGTTCAAATTGGTAGAATAATCAAAATTTAAACGTGTTTTTCATAAAATTATTCTGTATTTTTTATATAATGAAGATGTTTGATATTATTTTTTAATCATAACATCAAAAATCTTTATTATATAAAAAATGCAGAATAATTTAATGGAAAACACGTTCAAATTGGTGAAATAATCAAAATTTGATGCTGCTCCATAGGCCTCATGGGTAGTTAATTATTCAGGTTATAATTTATGCTTATTGTTAAATTATAGGTTATTAACTTCAGTATCAAAGTATTTAATTATAATTGTGGAATATATCGACCAAGCAGTTTGGTTATAAATTGTTATTCGATATAAGTAACAATTGCTAGATAAGCAGACACGCGCTGTATTGAAAGAATGGGTAGATTGGCAATTGTTGCTTTGGGTTTTGTCAAGGAGTTCAAATTGAACATTTGTCGAAGAAAGATGTGTTTTTTTTTGAGAACGTCAACCCTAATTAAAAGAAACTTAAACCAAATAATTTAACGAATTTTTTGTTGTTGAAGTTCTATGGGTTTTTCTTCTAGCACCTTTGTCTTCAAAAGTAGCCAAATAATAACTAATGCTATACCAGTGTATAGAATGATGGTCCATACGCTGGGAATATGCAGATTGAATTTTTCTTCTAGTATTGGTGTCAATTCTTGAGACGATATTCTCATATTTTAATTCAAACGGAAGTTGCAATTTGTAATATGAAGATATTTTTTGCAATTCTGTAAATAATTCTTTCGACGTAATTATACTTGGGTAATGTGGGTAATGTTCTTAGTTTGCAGAATGTTAAAGAATTTTATACTGTTTGCATTGTTTCTAAAATTACGTTATAAATAATTAATTGTTCGTTAATCATATCTTTAAGATAAATGAGGTTCTCATATTCGGCTTGAAAGTCTAACATATCTTTTATTTCCAAGATTTTTGATTTGAGCAGTATTTCATTATTTTGTATGTCTTGAATAGTGTTATTAAAATTATTTATTATTTGATGACTGACACTATATTGCATTTTGATTTGATTTTCGAGATTTGCTTGATTTTGTTTCAAATGTTCTAAGATTGAATCTATTCTTGTTTCATCTTGAGAATCGAGGTTGCCGGTTATGGCTTTTATGTATGTATGTATGTATGTAAATTGGGGTGACATTCACTGAGACCTAAAAGATCTATTGTGCCCCCTTAGTTCTACTTAGTTCCTGAGGAAAGTCTCAGAGACTAGTAGCTCCTTCAGTCCTATTTCCCGGAGGAATTTTAGGATATCTGCAGGCTTTAACTTAGGTAAATGTCCCTCTTCTATCCAGTAATCTCCAAGGTGTTGTGCCCTAGGATTCTGAATTGCTGTGCAGTTCGCAAGTATGTGGATGGAGGTTTCTTCTTCCATACCACAGAAGCTACATTCTTCTTCCTCCACTATTTTGAGCTTTTTCAGGTGCCAAGGTGCCTAGGCATTCCCACACCATTTTGAAACTGATAACACAAGAGCTCAGTGCTTTAATGGCTGCTTGACTTTTATCAAAGAACCAAATCCATTTATTTTTGTTTCTAATTGTTGTGGAGTAAATATTTAAATTTTCAAATTTTTCATCAATATTATTTTGAACATTTTGGATAAGATTAACAAGATTTCCAGTCTGTTGTATGAAAAATGTGTTATTTGAGATATCACGTGTAATATTTTTAAAATGTTTATTCAAAGAGTTATACTCTTCCAGCAATGGAAATGCACAAATGTATGACTTGATTTTTGTAGTTTAGCAGGGCCAAGATTATTTGGTAAAATTCCTAAATTATGACTGATGTCTTCGATTTCTACTGTTGCTTGTCCGATTGAGACGAATCTGTAATAAAAGTATATGGTTTTTGTTTAGGTAGTTTTATTTTTGATAAGTGAATATCTTCAGTGGTATTGACGTGTCTAGTTACAATTTTTGCAGTTTTATGATTTTTATTAGTACTTTTAATCTGTTCAGGTCGGTATTTATTTTTTGTTTTACTTTGAATTTGTTTATTTTTGATAAATACCTCTGTAGGTATTGGGTTTGGCAATTCTTCTATATTTTCGTTTGCTTTTGAGATAACTTTGTCTTTAGTCTCTTGTAATTTTGTGTTTATTCTAGAATAGAGTAATTTCATTTTTTCTCTATGATTATGAATATAATTATTAACTAGCTGCCTATCAATATCTAAGTCAAAAGAAGAATTAATTTTTAAATGCCCCGTAATAATTTCGTATGGTTTTAGCTTGGTTGCAGAGTGGATGCTGTTATACGCTAAAAGTGCCTAATTAATTTTTAATCCAATGGGTTCTTTCTTAAATTCAATTTGATTATTTAGAAGTCTAATATGTTCAATAATTGTCGAGTGAAATCGTTCGGCAATGCCGTTTGATTCCGGATGCTGTGAACTTATAATGTGTATCTTTATTTTATGAGTGTCTAATAATTCTTTAACTACGCTATTTTTCAATTCTGTGCCGTTATCAGCTATTATCTGATCTGGTATACAGTGGTGGGTGGAATATTTGATTAAATTATTAACAATTTCTATGCCTTCAGCGGAGTTTAGTTTATAAAGTTGTCCGTATTTTGAAAATGAGTCTATGATAGTTAAAAATTTTGTGTTTTCTAGGGTTACAGTATCTAAGTGAATTATTTGAAAAGGTTTAATGGCTGTTGTGGTTACGTTAAAAAGCGGTTTCAAAGGTTTCCTATCATATTTTGTTGCTTGGCATATTTCGCACTCGTTAATGTAGGTTTGAATAGACGATCTTTGATTTGGCCAATAATAACGTGTTTTTATAATATTTTCAGTTTCGTCTAACCCTCTATGATTTTGTTTACCTTCATGATAATTTTGGATGTCTTCTTTTATTTCGTTTAAGGGAATATCGATCAATTTTTTGTTACATTTGATAAATGAAATTTGTGAATTTTTAAAATAAGTTTGTAGAACTGTACTAAATTTTTCATATAAAGGATCTTTAAAGAAAATATGATATTTCAATTTTGGTACAACATAATCTTTCACAAAATTTATAACATCTTGTTCAAAATAATTTTTTGAAAATTGTACGAGACTTCTTTGTTTTAAATCATATAGCTTGATAATCGTTGGTGCTGCGGGTTCAAAATTTACTTCAGAGATTATTATTTGATTTTTTCCTATATTTACTGAAGATTCCGAAATTGGTATTCCTACTACAGGATTCTCTATGTTAGTGTGAATAGTATTGTTATCATCGTCAATGTCGTCGTTTATTTCTTCTTCTTCTACGATAAGTGACTCGGTTTCTACATTATTAATTTCAGAAGTACTTGCAAATTTGTCATTAAATTTTTCCATATAGGCTAGTACATTTTTGGGGTTATTTTCAGAAGAATTAACTTCATTTATATTTAGTTGTATGCGTGGCAGACAGTCACTATTGGTGTTTAATGCACCTTTTTTGGAAACTACATCATAGTCGTACTCTTCGAGTTTTAGACGCCATCTAACTAATTTAGAACTGGGGTCTTTTAAGGAAAATAGCCACTGAAGCGGCTTGTGATCAGTTACGATAGTGAATTTTCTCCTAAAGAGATAGGGGCGAAAATATTTTACGGCCCAAACAATTGCAAGGAGTTCCTTTTCAATTGTTGAGTAATTTACTTTAGAATTGTTAAGTGTTCTACTAGCATATGCTAGAGGTAAATCAGATCCGATTTTTCCTTGGCTAAGGACAGCGCCTAGAGCGAAGTTGGTCGCATCTGTCGTGAGATTAAATGGTTGAGAGAAGTCTGGATATTGCAATATGGGATCATTTATTAACATATTTTTACATAATTCAAAGCAATTAATATAATCAGTATCGTTAATGTTAGTTACGACATTTTTCTTTAAACGGTTAGTTAATGGTTTGGTTAATTTTGAAAAGTCTGCAACAAATTTCCTATAATATCCAAGTAATCCTAAAAACGCTTTAATTTGTTTGATAGTTTTTGGAATCGGAAAATTTTGAATGGCACTTATTTTATCAGGATTGGGCTTGACGCCTTCTGGAGTTACGATGTGTCCCAAATAAGCGACTTCTTTTCTTAAAAATTCAGATTTATCAATTTGTATTTTGAAATTAGATTCACGTAATATTTTAAATACTTCTTTTAAATTATTTATGTGCTCTTGCAAGCTTGTACTAAAAACTATAATGTCATCGAGATATACTAAACATTTTTCGTTTTGAATACCTCTTAAAATGTTGTCCATTACTCTCTGAAAGGTTGCAGGTACTCCTTTCAGACCGAATGGCATTCTCAAAAATTCCCAGTAGCCATTTTCTGTGGTAAAGGCCGTCTTTGGAATATCTTCTTGAGCCATCTCAAATTGGTGAAATCCAGAGGCAAGATCCAAGGTAGTAAAGTACTGACAACGACCTAGTTTGTCTAGTAGGGTAGTTATATTAGGTAGGGGATATCTATCTCCTAAGGTTATTTCATTAAGCTTGCGATAATCTACAACAACTCTAAATTTTGGTTTACCCGAAGAATCTAATTTTTTTGGAACAACCCAAATGCTACTTGACCAAGGTGAGCATGAAGGTCTTATAATATTTTGATCTAACATATTTTTTATCTGACTTTGAACTTCCTTTCTATATATTTCGGGATACCTATATGACTTAGAATAAATAGGTAACTCATTGGTAGTTCTTATTTGGTGTTTAATTTTACTTGTAAATGTTAGCTGATTACCGTCGACATGGAATATGTCGGAATACTCTTTTATTAATTTAAGAATAGCTTCGCGCTCTTCTTTGTTCATGTGTTCTGTACGAACCTTTGTTATATCAAATTTAAATCTTTCCACATAAATTGCTTTAAAATTTGGATTGATGTTTTGTTCGTATTCGTCGAACAATTCTACTTCTATAGGAGCACTTAAATCTACTTTAAAATATGACTCAGACGGATTTAAAATAGTGCATAAAGCCTGACTATTTTCCGCTTTAGTAAGACATTCCAGAATTTCTAGTTTACCTATTTTTGTATAAGGTGTGATTATATCGCCATTATTGGTATTTTCTATATTTAATTTAATTATTTGTTCTGTGCGTGGAGCCGCTACTATACAATTCGTGTTCTCGCAGTTTATTTTAAAATATTTTATTTTAATTTTACTATTAGGCGTAATTAAAATATTATTCACTAAATCAATTGCTGCATTTAGTTTTTTAAGATTATCTAACCCTAATAAGCAATCGAAATGATTGTGAAATTTGAATATACAATATTCTAACCTAATTTTATTCCCTTTATTAAATATTTCTGAACATGGAATTGATGTACAATATTTTTGTTGACTTGTACCGAGAGCTGACGATACTTTGAAGGGTTTTTGCATGATAGATTTTGAAAAAAATTTTTTTGGCAATTTCCGGAGTTACAAAAGATTTTGTGCTGCCGGTGTCTATTAAAACTCTTAAATTTTGTTCGGAAAATATAATGTACGGTAATTCACTTTCAGAATGATTAAAATTAAATAGTTCTACGTTTCTGTTGTGTCCGAGGCTGCTTCCTCTAAAAAACGATTTTCATCTTCAATATGACATTCTGTATTATCGATATTATGTAATTCTTCAGAAATGGAATTTCTTCTTTGATTTGTAAATTTTGTTTGATTTTGCCCAATATTTCTATTTTGAGCGTTGAACGGATTATAGGTATTCGCTGTAGTTATACTCATTGGAGTAGGTTTTGGATAATTTTGGTTTGGATTCGGTTTGAAAACGTTAGTATTTCTAGTTTGAATATTTGTTGCTCTACTTGTACTAGGTAAATTATTTGAATTAAAACCTCTGTTAAATTGTGTCTGAGCTAGACTATTACTAGAGTTAAAATTTTTATTAAATTGAGGCTGATAATTTTGTGGTGAATTTGGAGTATATGTGGGTCTTTGTATTTGATTATTTTGGAAATTATCTTTGTTTTGTGGTACAAAATAATTTTTTGGCCTAGGTTTAATTAATGAATTTTTTGGATAGTTATTATTATTATTTGAGTATATTTGAAAGTCATTCGTTAGAATATTTAAGGCTGTGTTCAAATCACTAGGGTTTCTGGTACGCATTAAAGTGCCTAACGGTTCCTTTAATCCACGTAACAATACTCTAAGTGCTAAGTTCCTCAAATAATTGCCTAATATGACTTTCTCGTTGGCATTTGATCGTGTCATTAATAATGATGTCTGCAAGTTTAAAAGATGCTGTATTCTGTTGCAAAATTCAAAAGGTGATTAATTTCCTTGTGTTAATTCCGAAATTTCTATGCTTAGCGTGTAAACATCTGTTTTATCTGCGTAAGTATTTAATAAAGCATCCTTTAAATTTTGCCAATTACTTACACTACATGCAGAAATATTTATCGCTGCTTGACCTTCAATTTTAGATAAAATTCTAGACATTAAGTATTCATATTGAAAATCTCCTATGTCTACCAGATTGTAAAATTTATTTACTATTTTTTCTGAAATTTCGATAAATCTAGGTAATAAGGCATTATCGCCGTGGAAATCTGGGATCATATACAAATATTCCTTTTTTAATTGTGGTACTACGTTATCTGTAGGCATTTTAAAATTTGTATTTAAATTGATTATAGGTTTTACAATTTTAAAATTTATTTCTTTACTTAAATTAGTTTGTGAGTCAGAATCTAAATCAGAATCAGAATTTTCAGAGCTTCCTGAATTAAATAAATTATTATTATCTCTATACGACATAAGGTACTTACATTAGAAACAGGACTGCTTTCTCCATCTAGTCGAATTTGTAAGCAGGGAATTGACAATATTCGTTTGGAATTCCTCTTCTTAACAGGTCGAACTATCTTCTAGTTGAGCTACTCAGTTTACTCAACTAAGAGTCCCAAATTTCACTTTTTTAGGTATGTTAACAAATCGTTGAAACGAACCGTGGGTTATTTACGCTAACGCCCGTTTAACAAATCCTACTGACTGCGCCACTTATCTTTTCACACACCGAGAAGCTTTTTAAAAAAAGATTTATTTATTGAGATAATATATTATGTTACAAGATCGAAAGTAGATTCTAGACTCAATAACAAGTTTAACAATTGCTGGTATTAAAAAATATAAACATAAGCAAAAAACAAAGTTTACTGAAATTGAATATACTGACTAAACAATTTATTTATGCTACACTAAGAAATATAACTATAACATGTATATGAAAATATTCATTAGTTCAATCATGGATACTAGACAAGAAGATCGAACTCATACGGGAAAACTTATTAAATCTGTCCTCAATATCGTCTATCTAAGCAGTTTGTTTTTCTCACCGCGGCGTGACGCTTTGTAACCCCTAGACCATTTTAAAACTGTAACGATAAAAACCTTACTTTTGACAGTAGGAAAATAGTAAATATTACTTGTGAATATTGAAAACTAGAAAATTTAAAGTGTTCAAAATTTATAATGAGTGTACGTTGTTGAAATTTATTGCAATAGTGGTTAGTGTAGATTATATTAAACGGAGACGTGAATTGAATTTAATTTAAGAAAACCAGAGTTTTTTTCAGTTACCAAAAGTAATCAGAAGTATTCAAAGGTGAATTAAGTAGGAAAGGAAATATTTATTATGATAGACCTAAATAATACAGAGTGGAAAGTCTAACTGGAACAAATTCTGTAACTTGATAAATAAAGGTTTATCGCAAAATTCCTGAAACACGTCAATTTTTATTTTCAATGGAGCATATTACAAAGAGATTTGTTTATCTTTTTAATTATCTGGGGGGTTGCAGACACCCCAACTTTTTTTTAACTGGAAGGGTAGGTTGATTAGTTTTTTATTTGAAAGCTTTTTCAATTGCAAATACAATTCCATTTTTTTGTTACTTTTTATAAGCAATGTGTCGGAAAAAAATGAAATTCGGAAATATTTACTGAAATTACTTTAATGCAATAAATGTTCAAAGTGCTCTCCACCTTGTTGCTGACAATATCCTAATCGATTATAAACAGCATTCCGAACATTTTGCATCCAAAGAACAGACCGTTCAATGAGAAGCAGCAACTACTTCTCGGGCTATATGCCCCGACAGACATTGAATCACACTTCTAAAGTAAACGGGATTATGCTCTAAGAGCTGCTGGACGAATAGCATCTACCTTGTACTGATTAGGCGCAAATACGCCGAAACCAGTCTACAAGTTATGTTATTCCTTCTAATCGCAAACCAGGATGGTTGGTTCTATCTTAACAGATATACCAACCCCGTTTACTTTAGAAGTGTAATTCAATGTCTGTCAGGGCATATAGCCCGAGAAGTAGTATTGAACTATGTAACGTGTTTTCTTTCCTCTCGTACTTTACGTCGAGACTAAGTACCTAGACACGTCACAATTGACACCCCAAAACTGCGGATTCAAGTTTTCTCTCGGGCGCCAGATTTTTATCGTGGTTAACTTCAGGGTCCCTCGACTCCAAAATTTCGAGAGTTCCGGATAACAGCAGATGGAGGTACGGAAAATTCCAGGGGTCGGATTATAAATTACTGTATAAAATAAGTAGCGACTTGTTTTTATCGAGCTTCACTGTTCGACGGTTCGCACAAAATTACCCTAAAATAATTTTAATTAATTAATTAATAAATAGTAAAATTAAATAATAATTTGACGAATTGCTCGTTTTCGGGCTCCTTCATTTTCAGATTCTGATGAACTATCAAACCTTTCGAGACGTTCTACAAAACGTACAGCTTGCACATTTTCGAAATAATCACTAACAAAAAAAAATCTGCAAACTCGACTTGCTATCAATCAAGATGACAACCGAGAAATGTCAAGCTAGGTATTGCTTAAACTGCTTAGTCAGACCGAGCAAGCTGTCCTAATATTAGGTATTTCCTATGTCTTTTAAGTATTAGTTAGCGCGTGGTGAAACGTAAAGTGCATTTAGGAATTCCTAAAGCCTTTAGGAAATGGTTGGTGAAATCGGACATGAGAGTTCATGATCACTTATTACGAAGCATATTTTGAAATATTATATTTATGAAGTATATTAAAAAGATTGAAAATCTATGCAACTTGCAAAACAAATAGGTACGTCATCTACTGTGCAATAAACATAGCTGGAGTGTTTTCTTCGATATAGTTAAAAATTTGAAAACTGCAGTAATGTGACCTTGAGGCTCACTTCATTTGTATCTATTTACTTTTTTTACAAAATAACATTTTGATAGATTTATCAGTTCGTGGTAGGTGCCGATACTGTCATCAATGTCAAATCAAAATCGCTCACCCCAGTAACAACGGATTTCTTGCTGAGATTTCAAAAGGTGTCGCTTTTTGTGACTGGATTATTCTGTGGCACAGTATTGCTAGTGCTGTACAGTAGCTTATGACCTTTCTCACAATACGTCATAACTATCAGGATATAACAATCGAGTGTACAGTGAACTATACCGTTTAAGGACTGGGATTCCGTGTACTATGGAATTCCATAGCGACACGTCGCTTTCGATATTTCGTATTCCGTGTACCGTTCTCTACACGACTTACCCCTTTCCACGCCTGGTAACAAAGACAACACCTAAAGTGGTATCGCTTTTGTATTTTTCACACGACTTGCGACCACGGAACGTAATATTTTCACAGGCTGTGGAATGCAGTATGAATGTTAACCTTACTTCTTGTTTGACAATACTAAAGTTCTAAAGTAAACAGTAAACAAACATTATATGCATAGTAAATATTCAATAATAAAAACTAGAAAGATTAAAAACTGAAAATACGCTAGTTGTGTTTAATTAAAAATTGAAATATTGGTTGGTAGTGCAGCTAATTTGAGACTGAGACGTGGTTTACTTTTAGAAAATGATGAATTTTTCAGGTACCTACCACAGGTAATTTAAAATATTCTAGGATAAAGTAGGAATTTCCCGTCTGGGGGCGGGACCCCTCAGAAGAATACCCCCAGGGGGTAGCCCACCTGTCGTAAAAGGCGACTAATAGGTTATATTTCCAGGAATCTAGAGGAGTAAACCTCGATAAAAAACCAGCAACATAGGGGTAGGCAGCTATGTTGTGGTGTAGTGTAGGCAACGGAAGCCACTGCGTCCGAAGGCAACCGTGAGAAAAAGCCCAGAGGAGTAAACCTCGATCAAACAATCCGTAATCTACGTTGTTAGCTAGCGTGGCAATGGATGAATGGCTGCGCGAAAGTCAGTCAGAAACGGTGCCTCCGGGATACCTGGTGACCTCCCGGAGTAACCAGCCTTACCACCACAAGCGGGGCTCAGTGGTGGTGGACATTCAATTCCCTAGCTACTCGTGGGATGGAATATGGATAAAGGACAAGAAGAAATAGAGCAGGAGGTTATGGATGAAGGTAGGCAAGGAATTTTTGGTAGATCGAGGAAAGTAAAACGAACGCCTAATAAGGCGGGGGAAACGAGCGGGTGGAGTGATACTGGGGTGAAGAGAAAGGAGGTATCGCCTCTGGAAGACAAGGAACAGAAGAGGAAACTGAAGGAGAAAGGAATGAAGGAAGTGGAGAAAGGGACGAAAGAAGAGAGGGAGAGTGTAGAGAGATTGAAAGATATGGTAAGGCGGCTGGAGGAGAGGGTGGAAAGGCTATTGGAGGAGAAGGCAGCGGCAGAGGGGCGGGTCAAGGAATTGGAGAGTTTGAGGTGGGAGGACGATAGGAAGGAGATAATGCAAACACGATGGGAGGAGGGGCAAAAAGACTGGGAAGGATGGAAGGTGGTTATGGATAGGGACTAGGATGGTAAAAAGGGGGAGGGAATAAAGGTGAAGGTGGTAAATCCTTTGATAGGAGATGAGAAGGTAAAGGTGGTATGGGTGACCAAGGAAGACAGTGGTAAGGAGGGGATACAGAGGATGTTTAGGGATAGGTAACCGATGCTAGGGGGGAAAGGAGAGGAAATGGAGTGGGTCAAGGAGGTACGCACTACGGAAAGGAATGGGGTAAGGGTGAAGACGGAGGAGTTGATCTGTCGGATGTAGGGAGATTGTAGGGATGAGAAGAAGGTGTTCGAGATGATGAGTCGGCTGTTTGGGGAAGTGGGGAGCGGGGACAGCATTGGACTCCACAAGATTGAGCAGGTATAGGTGGAGGTGCTGAAGAAGATGGTGGTGTGGGTGAGAGGTGACGGAGAGGTGGCGGAGGAAACAGTAGAGATAGGGAAAAGGAAAAGGAGAATAGGAATGAGGCGATAATCCTGAAGGTTATCGGAAAGACGATCAGGAGGGGATCGAGAGGATTAAGAAGGGGTTGGAGGAGATGAAAGGGGAGTGGGTGGATAGACTCAGAGTCTCAAGAAATAGGGAGGTGGTTATAGAGGCAAAGAAGGGGGTTGAGGTGAGGGGAATTCTGGAGGAGGTGGAAAGGGTGACAGGAGCTAGTGTGGTGGAAGCGGCGAGGGGAACGGAATGGTAGGGATAGACCCGTGGATGAAATATGGAGTGGTGAGGGTGAAAATAGAGAAAATAGAGACAAAGGTGATTAAAGTGGTGAGGGAGAGGAACGGGATGAAAATGGCGGTGGTGAAGGCGGAATGGGAAAAAGCGGAAGCCTTACTGGGGAAAAGGGAGATTAGATTGGGGTGGAACAGGGTAACTATTGTAGAGGGTAGAGAGGAGGGCAGATGCTTTGGATGTAGGGTGAAGTGGCGAAAGTAGCAGGGTGTTAGGTGAAGGGAGTCAAGGAGAGGAGTAAGTGCTGGCTATGTAAGAGTGAGGATCACATGGCCAGAGGCTGTCGGCAGGCCTTCCTTTGTAGGGTATGTGGGAAAAGGGGACATAAGCCAGGGGAGATAGAATGTAGTAGGGGAAGGAAAGAAGTAGATGGAGACTATGGAAAAGGTGGAGGAAAAAATGGGAGGGACCCTCTGGACCCCTCAGAGGGGACGATTCTGATCAAATATGAGGAAGGGGAGAGCATTGCGCGGGAAGAAGAAATGGATGGAGGGTGTTACAGATAAATTTAGGGAAATGCAGGATAGCGCATGATATATTGGATAAAGTGATTTTAAGGAAGGAAGTGGATGTGGTGTGTGGATCCGAGGTGAATGTTAGATATGTGGGGAAGCAGGGATGGATTATGGACGATACAGGAGAGGCAGGAATAAGAGTGGTGAGGGGATGGACTGAGGGCGATGAAGTGAGGAAGGGAAACGGATGGGTGGTGGTGCGAATGGGAGACATGGTGTGTATATAAGCCCAAATGTCAGCCTGGAATAATATAAGAGGAGCATGGCAGGATTAGAGGACGATCTGAGGGTGTCAAAAGGAAAAAGGAGGATCATAAGGATAATGGTGGCAGGGGACTTCAATGCTGAAAATACTATATGGGGGGGAAGAAAACGGACAGAAGAGGGGGGAATGAGGAAATAGAGGAGCTGTGGAGGGAGAGTAAGAAAGAACGAAGACGGATGCTGAGGAGAAGAGGAAGGATAGAGGGAAAAGGGGGATATGAAATGAAGAAGAAGGAACTGGAGCGTAGGGTGGAGAGGCAAAAAATAGGGAAGTGGTAAGAATTACTGGGGAAATTGGAAAACAATCAATGGGGAAAGGCGTATGAGATAGCGGTGAAGAGGATGGGTGGAAGTAGGAACGAGGTGTTAGAGGATGATTGGTAGAAGGAGTTTATAGAGAAATCGTTCACAGATGGAGAAGGAGGACTGGGGGGCAGAATTCGGGAAATCCAGAATACTAGGGGGGTACGGAAAATGAGGGGATAAGGCCGGTAGAGAAGTGGGAGGGAGAGCAAGACGAGGGAAGTGGGGGCGATGGTGAAGGGAAGGAGAATTCGTATGGAGGGGACTGTGAAATACTTAGGGGTGTGGTTGGATAGTCAATTATCCTTTCGAACACACATGTTGAAGGCGGCAGAGAAGGGTAAAGTGAGGGCAGCATGACTGGGGAGATTGATGTGTAATGTGAAAGGGCCGGGAGAGTGGAAGAGGAGGGTAATTGGTAGGACGGTAGAGCAGAGTATGCTGTACGGTGCCGAGGTGTGTGGTGAAAGAGCAGGGGTGAATGCGAGGGTTAGGCCACTTCTGCGGGTGCAGAGAGGGATACTGCTGAGGGTGGTGCAGGATGGACTGGCAGCAGCGGTGCTGGCAAGGTCCTACCCATTGGACGTGATAGCTAGAGCTAGGAACAAACGCTGGAGGGGAGAGAGGAAGTACAGGAATGGATGGAGGAGGAAATGGAGAGAAGGTGGATGGAGTATGACGGCGCGCTTAAAGGAGCGATTGGGAATAGGAGAGATTCGGGGAGATGAACTACTTCTTGACACAGGTTCTCACTGGTCATGGGTCGAGAGTAGGGTACCTCCACAAGATTGGGAAAAGAGAGACTGGAGTGTGTGAGAGGTGTGAAATGGAGGATAATGTGGGGCATGTGGTTAGATGCTGGAGGAACGAGAAAGTGCCGAAGAAGTTGGAGAGGAAACTAGGAAGGCGGTGTACTGGGAGAACATGGTGGAGATAATGTTGAGGGGAAGGAGGAATGGATGGAGGTGAGTGGAGTAGTAGAGAGCATGGTTAGGGGAAGAGAAGGACTCGATATGGCATGAGAGGTAGGAGTGATAGGAGGCAGAAGATGACGGTGTGAGCGAAGAGTGTGCGAGGGACCGCCGCCCGTCTCGAAGTATGCTAGGGTAGTGATTCTGAGGCGGGGGTAACGGCGAGTTTGAGGTGGGCGTGGTTGGTAGGCATCCTCTTGGGGATAAGTCCAACACTGTTTGGGTCCTGGACCTATTCGAACATGACTATTCGGCCCGAAAAAAAAGGATAAAGTAGGAATAAAAATTTCATATAAGTTTGAAATTACATTACTTGTGAGAACTCTAGAGAAGGCACAATTTCACGCAAAATTTTACTTCAGCTGGTCTACATACAAGTACAGATTTAAGACAACTGGAAGTAAAGGTGAACAATGATTTGGAAAAATACCAGAGATGGTCGATAAGGAATGAACTGCAAATTACATTGAAATGAACTACTGATATGCTCTTCATGCAGAAAAATATTAATTCAGTAAATATGTAAATAAAAATAGGAAATGAAATTATAAATAAGGTGGATAGTATATATGAAGTATTTGGAATTATTTTTGGATGAGAACATAAACTGAAGCATACACGTACAACAAAAAGCAAAAATTTGGTGCCAGTGACTCTACCAATATAGGAATTACTCAAACTATGAGACATTGAAAATAATTTATAACGTTTATTTCTTACCAATTATCAAATACCCAAGTGTCGTCAGTTACAACTAGCGTTTAATAACATAATCACTCAAAATAAACAGACATCTTTCCTAATTATAAGTGAAATATTTCATTCGGCGCCATAAAAAACGTTTAGTCCACCTTTATCAATACGACATCTATACGTTTAGGCCGAAATTACGAAAAACTGTTAAAATATTGAACCGTATAGTTGATAGACTATCTCTTTCTTAGACAATGGTAAAAGTAAAATAGATGAACAGATTTTGTTCTGGAATTCGGAGATAACTAACATATTAATAATTACTATTAGATTTGTCTATAATTTATTACAGATATATGCGCTCGATACTACTGATCTCTGTTCTGTTATCTCTCAAGTAACAGTTTAATTCAGAACAGTAGGTACTGTAAAAATGGCAAATAGAAACAACAATTATATTAGCAATGGTGAAAGTGGAGTTAAATATTTAACAATAATACACAAAATATTATATACAACCAAAGCAATACAAAACTTAAGGAATTGAATATGTATCTATAAATAAATATAAGCAATCGTTGTCCATCATGGCTGGAAGCTGTCCCGCTCGACTGGACGTTATTCCCTTTATCGGAAGAAAATATAATCAACCGGTTAAAATATTCACAACCGGTTAAAATATTCACAACCGATGGAAAATATTCCCCGCCGGCGGAGGAAATCACAGACAAAACTAGAAAATGCGCCACTCCTGAAAGCTGGATGTTCTCTACCGGCTGCACTGAGCCAGAGTTTATCTTTACTCCAACAAAGTGCAGATATATACATTTACAAACAAGATAAAATGGATGAAAACTTAGCAATTATAAAAAAAATATGTTTAATATCAATAAAATATTAACATTTACATTTTTTTATAAGAGCCGAAAAATTGAAATACGAATTACAACATAAATATATTTTTACATACAATATTTTATAACTAAAATACTAATACCCCTAAATCACCACTACTTTACCACCCCCATGTACATTTTAAGCCCATGCAGCTAATGAAAAATCATGCAAAGAAAACTTCACCAAATATTAATGAAAATTCTGTAGCTGCAAAATGCAAAGTCGCTTTTGTAACCTAAAAAATCCTTTTCTAATAAGAATTCTAAAACAAAAAAAAAATTAATAAGAAAATTTTTAATGTAAGCCCTAGGAAAAAAAGTGAAATTATAAGATAGGCTTATCAGCAAGTTCAAATATATGCATAAGTTCCAAATAAATTCATCCCTAAAAAACTTCCTGGAACAGAAAATCAAACAAAATTAGAAAATGTACAAAACATTTGATGACATCTTGAAGTCTGTAAGAGAAGTGTTAGTAATGCTGAAAAGGAAGCGCTGAAAAAAAATGTTAGTAATAAATTACCAAGTATTGCCATTTAGCGTGTACCAACTTAGAAACCTACGATTTTCTGATAACCCATACTGGGCAACTATTCCCCATACTTGTCAACCCATACCCATTTGACAAACGGAAAGCACTTAAGCGTACTCGCCCATCTGGATGACTGCTAGTATTGCCAGCGAGGCTTACGGACAATCTAGGTAACGCGCACTTTCGCACAGTGTGGTAATACGTGTATCCGTGCGGGGAAAAGTCAATCGTAAACAAAAAAGTGGGTACATGTGGCGTACTAAACAATTGCATTAAAAAATAATTCACAATTCCAAATCGAATGACACCAACAGGGGAAAAACGACAGAGAAAAAACAACAAAGAATACGAGGAACTACATAGCTTTCGAAAAAAGTACCCACTTGTTAACGAAAGACTGGAATAATATTTAGGAAATATGAGGAATGACATAGCTCACTTATGTCTTTTGAGAAGTATACCAACTTATTAACGAAAGGCATAGTATTTAGGAAATTTTCGGATTGACATATACCAACTTAGAAATCTATGATATTTTGATAACCCATACTGGGCAACCATTCCTCATCCTTGTCAACCCATACCCATTCGACACACGGAAAACACTTGAGCGTACTCGCCCATCTGGGTGACTTCTTGTTTTGGAAGCGAGACTTACGGACACCCTAGGTAACGAGCACTTTCTCATAGCAAACAAAAAAGTTGGTACATGTGGCGTACTTAACAATTGCAATGAAAAATAATTCACAAGAAAGGACAGAACAAAAAATACGAGGAACGACATAGCTTACCTATGTCTTTTGAAAAAAGTACCACTTGTAAAAAAAAGGGCTAGATAGTATTTTGAAAATAGGAGAAAAGACATAGCTTACCTATGTCTTTTGAAAAAGGTACCACATGTAAAAAAGGGGCTGGATAGTAGATAGAAAATATGAGGAACGACATAACTTACCTGTCTTTTTAAAAAAGTACCTCTTGAAAAAAAAGGGCTATATAGTATTTATAAAATAGGAGAAAAGACATAGCTTACCTATGTCTTTTGAAAAAAGTACCAATTTGTAAAAGAAAGGAAGAAAGATACTGTGCGATATGATGTCATTTGATGGAAATTGGGAATTACTGTATACTCACACTCCTTTGGAATAGACCAATACTTTACGAAACCTAAAACAAAGAATAAAAGAATCATTAAAGAACGATTCTAAATAATTTTACTAAACTAATAATTTAAAAAAATCATGTTTTCTGAAAAAACAAAACATTTGCGAGGAAACAAAACAAAGGCATACTAGTGTTATTTTATAAAGAATCATTCTGTATAATAATTTTTTTGCTCGTTATTGCAGCTAAAGAAATCTTGGGAATTGAATTAAAATATACGCAGTGTATACCATTATTATAAGTTCGTATGTTTAAAATCAGCATTAAAAAATTATTTATGTATACAAGGTGTTCCCAAATTCAGGCGAAAAAATTCAGAAGGTGATTTCCCGTATAAAATTATGATAAGTCTTTCCTAATCCCACTCCCTTCCCAGATATCACCCTGAATCAAACTGAGTTTTAATTTTTTTTCTCAAATTTAAGGTAAGCTGGAAACCACCGGTATTTTCTCAACATTCCTGTTACATTATAAGGGAGTAAAATTATCAACCCTTACTTTATTTAATATCAAATTTTTTTTCGAGATTGAGTTTTGTGAAATAAAAATATTATTTAAAATCTCAATTGTCTTGGAAAACTTTTTTTACTCTTGAAGTTTTTTCCTAGATCCAATAGATTCGGAGAAAAAAGATTACATTTCTAAATCTATTGGATCTAGGAAAAAAAATTCAAGAGTAAAAAAAGTTTATCAAAACAACAAAGATTTTGAATAATATTTTTATTCCACAAAACTCAATCTAGAATAAAATATTTGATGTTAAATAAATTACAAAATTTCAACTTTACTTAAACTTGAGGAAAAAACATAAAAACTCAATTTCACGCAGCCTCTTTTTAGGGAGTGGAGTGAGGAAATTTTTTCATATGAAAGACCTATTATAATTTTATACGGACAATCACCACCTGAATTTTTTTTGCATAAATTTAGAAACACCCTGTATGTAGTATAAAATATCACAGAAACTTCTGTTATATATAAGGTGAGTCATGAGGAACTGTACATATTCCTACTTCGTATTGATTCTCCTACGGGGTATGCCAAATATTAAATTTCAACTTGTACTTGGTTTTCGAAAATCTTTTTTGAATTAAAAAAATAAAATTCGATAAAATGCAAGTACCTATGAATTACTAAATACATAATATACAGGGTAATGTTTTAATATTATTCAAAACAGCTTGTTTCTCTTGAAAATCGGTTTTAAAAATCAAGTAAGCTAGTTGTATTATTGAAAATATAACACGAATTAAGATTATAATTTATTAAAAATTGAACATTTGTACAAAAATCAAGATATTTTTCTGAATCTATTTTGCTGAACTTTTATACGAATGAAATGAACTAGATTTTAAAGATCCTGACCCAATTAATATTTCCCATAGGAGCCCCAATACGAGGTAGAAGTATCTACAGTTTATCATGACTAACCACTTATATAAGAACAATTTGTCATAGCTAGGAACAAATACAGGCCCCCTTCTTAGTATTTTAAATATTTTGGTATGAAAAAATGGTAAAAGAAAGCAAAAATGGATTATGAATAAACAATATTTTGTACTAATAGATTAGGTGAGCAAATTTAAAACTTACTAATCATTTATAAAAAAAGTTCGTCTATACAAATGACCAAAAGATACCGATTTATCAAAAAAAGATCTAAGCAAATTTAAAATCTAATAAACAATTGTAAAATACTTTGTTTATATATTAAAATATTGTAATAAAATTGTTCGTATGTAAATAAAATGAAAACTTACCGTAAATGTATCAGTAATTCATAGAGGCACTATTCACTACACTACCCGATACACTAACACGTTACAGAAAATAAATTTCGAACGCACGCCGATGTTTCCTATCCGAAAGTCAACCCGCTACTGAATATAAATCGACAAAAATTTAGCATTAGTCACCCGCCGTTAAATAAGTGAAGTTGTTCATCATATCTACGATGAATATTTATATATACCGGCCGTCCTAGAAGTGAATATAAATATATGTATATTAATTTGAAAACCCTATTTTTAAGAAAAATCAGAAAAATAAATGTATTCATGTTTTTCAGGAAGTTCGAAGAATTTTCAAGAAAATTTTTAATGTTAATCCATTTTTCGGGATACTTTTTGCGAGTAGTATATAGCGACGACGTATAGGTTGGATTTAATTCGAAATATATGCGAAATATCCTAAACGAAAAGCCATCTATGTGATCAACCGAAAATTAATGACGTTAACGACAGGAAAAATTATTTTGTTCAGCGGGTAAATTTAGAATATAGACTCAGAAAAGTTGTAAACTGAAAATAATCTTAAAACAGGGGAAATGAAAACATTTTTAGAATGAGTAGTAATCCAAATGCGACATGTTGATAAAACCCGGCAACGAACGAACTGATAGCAACGGGTACACGGAATAGCTTTTTAGCGACACCTTGATTCTACATGTCGAAATCAACAGTACATGTAGAAAACTATAGTACACGGAATCCCAGTCCAGAGTGTGGAAATTGATATTACCATTGTCATAGAACTATGAGACCCTGATATATTTCATTGGGCGGAACAAGAGATAACTTCGATGATTTCGAAAACAAAGCCAAAAAACTGACTATCGTACAGGAATATGGAAAGGATTTTCACTAGTAATACTACTAGAGGTCAAATTGTTTCCGGAAATTATTTAATATTTTGAAAATTATCCCGAGTCGAAGATGAGGTATAATTTTCCAAAAATATTCATGACCGAGAAAAAAATCCCGGATTTAATTTGACCTCGTGTGGTATTCGGTAAGAAAATTCCACACAAAATTGTGTTTGAAAATAAAATAATTAAAATTTATTTTTCGATTTCCAACAACGTCAATTTTTGACGTTTGAGGTTTGGTCGACTTGATTATTTAGTTACCAAGGCAACTAAGTGAAACCCTTACCTAAAAATTATTTCAGTTTTGAAGCTGTCAAGCGGCACGACGTAAAAAATGTTTTGGTAACAATTTAGACCTTTAAATTGTTGATTTCTACTCGCTGTAGTTGCACGAAAATACCATCTCAAGACACAACACAGTATATTCTTCAATTTTACATAAGTTTTGAGTAACTATAAGTGGTAGAAAATTGCTTCTTTGCAAATATAAACCAGACTGTCAAAAAAATATTCTGACATTATAAACGTCGAAAAAATTTCCACTATAATTCGCTGTTGCCATGGTGATCTGTCAAAAAATCCGTTTTAATTGGTTAAAAATTACTGGTGTGGAATTTTCGACGCAATCGAAAGCGTAGGCTACTTCCTGGCGAGACTGATACAGGTGAAGAGATGCAACAAAAGAATGGTTGCGAAAATTTCAGAATCCCTAGTTTTTTGGTAGCAATTAATACGTTGTCAGAAGAACTGAAAAAACTACGGAATGCTTATAAATTAGTTCACAATAAATTTAACTTTATTACTAACCTGATGAAATTGAGCATCTCAGAAGTCGAAGAAAAGGCCAATGGTTTATGCAACTGACTTAAAAAACAATTTTTCGGAAGAATGTCTACATTTTCGTTCTAACTACAGCATAAAAAATGAAGAGCGGAACAGTACTGTCAGTTTGTTGAAATGGTTACGAACTGAAGGTCTTCAAACCATTTACTCAAACGTTGATATTGCTCTTCGTATATGTGTGTGTGTGTACTCCCGCCAGCAACTGTTCAGGAGAACGATCGTTTTCTTGTTTGCGCAGAGTAATGAACTATTAACGTACAACAATGACGGAGCAAAGGTTAAGCGATCTTGCTTTGCCTAGCATAGAAGCTGATTTTTTAATAAAATTTGTTTGCGAAGATTTAATTAATGATTTGTGTTTGCCCCATTATGGCGGCTACTTGGCGACGACCCAGAGGTATGGCGTTTTGAAATCTTTGTTCTACAGTTCATTGTTAACAGAGATCACGAATAAAAGTGGGGCTTATATGGCTTATATAGATCATGGATATTAATTACACGTTTGAAAATTCACCCCTACCAAGTTTCACTTTAGGGATGCCATACCGGGAATTCAAAGTGGGGAATAACGTTGTCTATCAAGCCTATGATACATGCAAAAACCCTCTCAACTCCCTGTATAATATAAAACGAAGGACCACTGGCTCTAAATACCGTTAATGGTTTTTGGTTGAAAATTTATATTTAACAGTTTTGTCATTCACTGAGAAAGGCAAGTTTTTTTACATCATTGATGTATCGTAGTGGAAAACGCAGTTGTAGTAGTTGACATCATTTATCATTATATCTGACAACTGACGATTGATACCACTTGAAATTTCTTCAATTTCTGACGCTGATAATAGTGCAATCAATACTTTATTATCACATTATAAATTGATTTCTATTTATTCGTCCATTTCTTTAATAATTCGCTATAACCGCTTCAAATCTTCACTATTTTGAGGTTTAGCTCTCATTTTGTAAACCACCAAATTTATCCACCTCCTCGAAACAGCGGTGGAATGGTTTGTAATTTTGGTTGATGCTTCAGTAACAAATCAATGCGTCATTTCTTCAATCTGAAGTCTACCTATGAATATAAAAACGCATTTGGTGAATTCGTAGATCTACCGGAGAATAAAAAAAACATGCCTAAATTGTACAAATAACTCACAGAATTGGAATTTTTGACTTACTAATTTTCAGAATAGAAAACATAACTTGCACTGTATTTTTATATTAATGTATAATGACAGTAACAGTTCTTTTTTTTACATGTATACTGAATGTAAATACCTATAGCGTAAATATGACTATCTGTGAAATGAAATTGAATCCTCCGCGTTGAAGGGTGTCCCTTCAAAAAGAAGAGAATTAAATGTTATTTATATAATGTAAAAATATTGCTTACAAAGTATAAGAAACTACGAAATCTGATTTTCATTAACAATTCAGGGGACAAATTTTTGTAATTGTCCGAACAAAAATACCATCTTGTGTTTTAATTTTTACCGCATATGGAAATTCGTATATTTTCTCCTATTTTGATGATCCGAAGCTCAGTTTACATATATAAACAACGCGAACCTAAACATGACAAAGTTGTTTTGAAATTCCCCTTTCCCAGTGGTAGAAAATACCAAAATTTTTGAGTTATTAGCTTGGTCCGAAGTCCCCCATTGACATTAGTTAGTTTAGTTTTGAAGTATAATTCCAATTTGAAATATCGAGTGATTTGTTTGTCTAGCGAAGCGACCATAGCTGCGAAACTTTCTCCTTTGTTGGCTGTATCACGACAAACGCGCCATAAATTGGTGAAGACAATAAGGTTATGATGCAATTTGGTGGTCATTACTTCGATTTTGTAATTGCCATTTTTTTTTCGGGCCGAGATGGGAACTCATGTTCGAATGGGTCCAGGACCCAAACAGTGTTGAACTCATCCCCAAGGGGATGCCTACCAACCAAACCCACCTCAAACTCGCCGTTACCCACGCCTCGGAATCAATACCCTAGCATACTTCGAGACGGGCGGCGGTCCCTCGCACACTCTCCGCTCACACCGTCGTCTTCTCCCTAACTCTCACCCCCACCTCTCATGCCGTATCGAGTCGTTCTCTCCCCCTAACCATGCTCTCTACTACCCCACTTACCTCCATCCATTCCTCCTCACCCCTGAACATTATCTCCACCATGTTCTCCCAATACACCGCCTCCCCTAGTTTCCTCTCCAACTCCTCCAGCATCTAAACACATGCCCCACATCATCCTCCACTTCACACCTCTCGCACACTCCAGTCTCTTTTTTCCCAATTTTGTGGAGGTACCCTACTCTCGACCCATGTCCAGTGAACACCTGTATCAAGAAGTAGTTCACCTCCCCGAATTTCCGGTCCATCCATTCTCTCCTATCCTATCTCTCCAATCGCTCCGTTTAACGCGCCTTCATACTCCTTCCACCATCTCTCCATTTCCTCCTCCATCCATTCCTGTACTTCCTCTCTGGTCGCACCCCTCCAGCGTTTATTTCTGGCTCTAGCCATCACGTCCAATGGGTAGGTCCTTGCCAGCACCGCTGCTGCCACCCACTGTCCAGTACCCCTGCACCACCCTCAGCAATATTCCTCTCTGCACTCGCAGGAATGGCCTAACCCTCGCATTCACTCCCGCTCTTTCACCCCACACCTCCGCACCGTACAGCATACTCTGCTCTCCCGTCCTACCAATGATCCTCCTCTTCCTCTCTTCCGGCCCCTTCACATTACACATCAATTTCTCCAGCCATGCTGCCCTCACTTTCCCTTTTTCTGCCGCCTTCAACATATGTGTTCGGAAGGATAATCGACTATCCAACCACACCCCTAGGTATTTCACAGACTCCTCCATACAAATTCTCCTTCCCTTCACCATCACCACCCACTTTCGTCTTGCTCCGTCCCTTCACTAGCAACCCCACCGTCTTATCTTCTGCCACCTACAGTCCGCACCGCTCTATCTTCTCCACAATCTTTCTACACATTCTCTCCGCCTTTCTTTCTATCTCCGTCTCTCCTTTTGCCGTACATTCTAGACACACATCGTCCGCATACACACACTTCCATAGCGTCGGTCCAAGAACCTAGCCCTGGGGCACTCCTGCCTCCGTCTCATACCTTCTCCCCTAGTGTCTACTATCACACGTCCCGTCAGGTAGTCCTCCACTAGGTTAACCAAACCCTCCCCCACTCCAAGCTTCAGCAACGCGCTCAAAACTGCCCGTTTGCTGACACTGTTGAACGCGTTCCCGACGTCGAAGAACACGAGTAGGGCCAATCTCTTGTTCCTCCAGCTGCCCTCTCTGGCCCTTTCCACCAAGTCCATTACCCTGCCCAGCGCCGAGATGCATGATTTTCCCTTCGCAAACCCGTGCTGGTTTTCCCTAAAACCCCCATTCCTACCAACTTCCTCCTCAATCCTATCCTTTATTATCCCCTCCATCAATTTACCCAAACCACACATCAAACTGATGGGCCTCTAGTCCCCCGCCCGCTTCCCCCCTCTACCCGCCTTCTTAAGCAGTATCACCCTAGCCACCTTCCATCCTTCTGGAAACACTTCCTCCCTTAGTTGAAAAGCTCGCAGAAGTATTCCTCGTTGTCATCCAACAGCCTCTTCATCATATCACCCCTCAGGCCATCTATCCCTGGGGCTTCCATTACTTCAATGTTCCTCCCCCCCCTGCTGTACTTCCCACTTCTGTACCGGCCTTATCCCCCTCATTTTCCCTACCCCTCTAGTATCCTGGACTACTCGAATCCTGGCTCCAACTCCTCCTTCTCCCCCTGTGAACAATTTGCCTATAACTTCCTTCTCCCAATCTTCCTCTAGCACTTCGTTCCTATTTTCACCCATCCACCCTTCACCGCTATCTCATATGCCTTTCCCCATGGATGGTTTTCCAGATCCCCCAGTAACTCTTCCCACTTCCCTCTTTTTTCCCTCTTCACCCCACGCTCCAGTTCCTTCTTCTTCTCTTTGTATCCCTCTTTTCCCTCTATCCTTCCTCTTGCCCTCAGCATCCGTCTTCGTTTTTTCTGACACTCCCTCCACAGCTCCTCTATTTCCTCATTCCACCAGTAATTAGCCCTCCGCTCACGCCTATTGCCCCTCTTTCCCTCTCTTTCCCTCTCTTTCCCTCTCTTTCCCTCTCTTTTACAGCCCTGTATCACATTGTACAATTCATCTGCCTCGGCCTTCATCCACCTTCATCCCCACTCTCATCCAATTTGTTTTAACAACCGATGCCTCGAAAGAAGCTTGCGGGGCAATCTTGTCTACTCGTTCGAAAAAACAGTTTCCAGGAGTGTTGCGTACATTTTTTTTCGGCAACCGTGTGGTAGGTATAACAAATCAATAAAACACGTTTCCTTGTAATATCTAAATGGACTAAAAATGGCGTCGATTTGAATGTTTATGTTTATCATGATGACAAAACGCTAAAAAAACTAATTTTTAGAACAAAATTAGGAACATTCTAATTGAATTTACTGTTTGGTCCCTTACTTTGTGGAATCTACTCATATTACTAACATTCTAATTCTTGTTTTTATTAATATTTATATTGAGATTCGAACAATTGCTAATATTAAAGGGATTCAGTTTGTTAGAATGTCAGCAACGATGTAATTCTTCCCGACCTAGTCCGGAAAATACGTACTTTCCGGACTAGGACGGAAAAGTGCTACTTTTTCACAGAAAAAGCGTCCGGGAAGTAGGTATTTTACGGACGGTTGCCGAAATAACTTTTTTCTACAACTGCTATGAAAAGTGATGTATTTTTCATACCTTACTTGATTTCAAAACCAAATATTGCTCATACTGTGAGAAATAATATTTCTCACGCCACTTTGCCCACGCCACATATATTTATATGGAGAATCAAATAAAATCGACAAAAACTTTGTAGGCTACTGTCATCTTTAAATACCTACTTAGTTGTCACAAAACTGTGTTATATTAGAAAATATGTTAAATATTTTAAAAAATTGTCAAAAATTTTGAAATATGGTCAAAAATTGTCAAAAATCTGGAAAAATGGTTAAAAATTGTCAAAAACTGTCGAAGTTTTGAAAAAATGGTTAATAATTGCCAAATATTTTCAAAAATTTGGAAAAATGGTTAATAATTGTCAAAAACTGTCAAATTTTTGAAAAAATTGTCAATAATTATAAAAGACTGTCAAAAATGGTCAATAATTGTTAAAATTTATAAAAATGGTCAAACATTTTGAAAAAATGGTTAATTGTCAAAATTTTCGAAAAATTGTCAAAAATGGTCAAAAATTGTCAAAATTTTGAAAAAATGGTCAATAATTATGAAAAACTGTCAAAATGGTCAATAATTGTTAAAAATTGTCAAAACTGGTCAATAATTGTCAGAACCTGTCAAAAATGCTCAAAAATGGTCACTTATTGTTAAAATTTGGAAAAATGGTCTAAAAAGGTCAAAATTTTTGAAAATTTGTCAAAAATGATCAATAATTGTTAAAATTTGAAAAATAGTCAAAAATTGTCAAAATTTTGAAAAATAGTTAAAAATTGTCAAAATTTTGAAAAATAGTTAAAAATTGTCAAAATTTTGAAAAAATGGTCAATAATTGTAAAAAATTGTCAAAATTTGAAAAATGGTCAAAGTTTTTGAAAAATTGTCAAAAACGGTCAATAATTGTCAGAACCTGTCAAAAATGGTCAATAATTGTTCAAATTTGGAAAAATGGTCTAAAATGGTCCAAATTTTTGAAAAATTGTCAAAATTATCAATAATTGTCAAAACTGTCAAAATTGGTCTATAATTGTCAAAAATGGTCAATAATTGTTAAAATTTCAAAAAATAGTCAAAAATTGTCAAAAATTTTGAAAAAATGGTTAATAAATGTCAAAAATTTTGAAAAAATGGTTAATAAATGTCAAAAAATGTCAAAAGTTTTGAAAAATGGTTGAAAATTCACGAAAAATGGTCAAAAATGGTCATTCTATTGTGCATAAGAAGCAAGCTTCTATCGGCGGTCTGGCGACCGCTCACCTTTTCTTTTTGTTTAACTAACCATAGAAATAAATATTAAGTTACTTTACTTGTATTCTTTAAATTTGTGCAGTTGTAGAAAAAGTATAGTGTGCAACATGTGGGGAAAGTACTTTTCTCTCTTGTTGCACAATATACTATTTCCCGTGAGTCCGCACGGGAAAAGGTCATTTTTGGTACTCCTAATAGGCATGCTAAGATAGGGTTTTCAGTAAGGTATAATGAGTATTTTTGTACCTGCTCCGGAAAATCTCCGTGTTCAACGGAAGTATGCCCTTGCAAGAAATCTAATCTACAGTTGCGATATTTTTTCTCGCAAAACTTCTTGTACAAACCGAAATGATATCGTATCTGATAAATCGTAAAAATAAAACATGATGCTTATGTTAATATTTCATTTTTTCATTCAAATGCTACTGTCGAACCCTTTGCATCCACTTTTCGTAGAGAGAGGTTCAATTGCTTTTACCTAATATATCTGATAAAAGCAAATTTATCACACAATTTACACATGTAACCACATTATTTACAATTATCTATTATCACAAAGACGATCCGCGCACGGAGATATCGAAGGTGTCCGCACGCACTCATCTTAAAATCGCTCTATCTTTTTTTCTACAGAGTACTAATAACTCAAACTTTCCCAAAAACTTTTTCGGTTTCTAAATTTTAATACTACCTACTTATAAATGCACAATTAAAAACTTCCTCCCAACTTCCTTTCATCGTAGGTAAAAAGACAGAAATTCGAGAAAAAAAAATTCTTCAATTCATTGCTCGAAAGTGAAATGCTTTGGAGATATCTGACCAAATTAATTGTCTCTAGAATTGGTTGGAAAATAAGTCATTGAATTTTTGTGAAAAAATATTAATTATTCGCCGAGAAACCCCTAGATGATCATCAAAAATCGTAAATTCGTTTTTTCCCATTTTCGGTTTAAAAGTCGATTTTGACCATGTTCCCCCAATTTAAAAAAAGTATCATATTCGTGTTCAGCACCCTCGAAAATATAAAGATATACTATTTTTGGAGACTAGAACAAGGTAGGTTGGTTTTTAATTTGCTAGACGACTTTTTGGGGGTGTCCTGCTCCTCTATTAATTTGAACTAAGTATTGAATATAGTTTATTCAAAATAGAAAACATAAAATCCAACCTTATGTATTTAGCATGTTATTTAAAAAATACCTGTTAAGTGCCTATCTGGTCGGTATATTCGAAGACCCTCTGTATAAATATCTGTATTTTATATCCATTTATATATTCTAATATACACTGTGTCCGTAAAGTATGGAACAAATTCATTTTTAGCTAAACAGACCATTTTAAGAAATAATCCTGAAACACGTCGATTTTTGATTTCAATTTACCGTATTTTAAAATAATAATCTAATATACAGGGTGAATTACTTTCGAGTAATGACGTCACCGTCAATTTTTTTAAATGGAACACCCCCATTTTGTCTCAATTTCCGGATTACTCTAGCTGAGCTGATTCCAAAAATGTATCACATGTTGATTTCAATTGGTACAGGGTGGACAAAAATACAATAGTTTTGTGTGTGCTCATAAAGTAACGAGTAACATTCTTTATTAGTTAAATTAACAATATTATCAAAAATACTTATTTCATCATATTCTGTCCGCTAGACAATAAGTGTTTTCGATAAAATTGTTAATTTAACTAATAAAGAATATTACGCGTTACTTTATGAGCACACACAAAACTATTGTATTTTTGTCCACCCTGTACCAATTGGAATCAACATGTGATACATTTTTGGAATCAGCTCAGCTAGAGTAATCCAAAAATTGAGACAAAATGGGGGTGTTCTATTTAAGAAAATTGACGGTGACGTCATTACTCGAAAGTAATTCACCCTGTATATTAAATTATTATTTTAAAATACGGTAAATTAAAATCAAAAATCGACGTGTTTCAGGATTATTTCTTAAAATTGTCTGTTTAGCTAAAAATGAATTTGTTCCATACTTTACGGACACAGTGTATAAAATTCTCGTGTCACGGTGTTTGTAATTAAACTCCTCCGAAATGGCTAGACCGATTCTCATGAAATTTTGTGTGCATATCGGGTAGGTTTGCGAATCAGTCAACATCTATTTTTCATCTCCCTAAATGTTAAGGGTGGTCCACCCCTTATTTTTTATTTTTATTTTTTAGACAACATTTTTTGTTTTTATTTTTTTATGATACAGCATTTAAAAATACATACAACCTTAAATTTTCACCCGTCTACGATCAACCCCTATTTTTAATTTGTTAATTATAAACTTTAATTTTTTTGGCAAGATTTTCATTTTTATTTTGTCATGACTTAGAATAAAAAATTCCATATTAATCTTAATTTTCACACTTATACGATCAACCCCTATTTTTCCATCGCGATTTTTATATTTTTTTTTATTTCATCCATAGATCCGCAATAGGGTTGCAAGATGGCAATCGAATATAATAATTGTAGTACGATTTCCTTTAATTATGATTCTCAATAGAATTTTTTACAAAATATTACCCAAGTTGGGTTAGTAAAAAATATCAACATTAGAAACTACTGTCCTTATTCTACAACTTTTGTTTAAGTCATTTTTCTGTATCTGTATCTGTAACACCTATTTTAAAGTGTTTTGGCAATTATTCTTCCGTTGACATAAAGAAGACTGTAACTTCCATATGCCTGAACCGATTTTCAAAAATATAGACTTTAATGCAACGGGCATTGAAGGTAGATTCCAGAAACAAATAACAAGGGTCCTCGAATATACAGACCAGATAAGCACTTAATGAATCACCCTGTATAATATTTCTAATATATTGTGATTTATAAATATCTCGCATTGTCACTTATTTACCATCTCTTTTATTTTGTAGCATACTTTATATGTACGTCAGGTCATATATATTTTGAATGGATCATATTGAAGTATTCCTTAAGCTCTAAGTATCGAAAATTCATATTCAAATAACCAAACAAAAAATGCAACTTCTCGACATACCCTGTATAAAATGTTTAATTTGAACATAAGACGAGGATAACCATTTTGACACGTTTGTTTCATTTTATAAATGTTTTATAATACAGTAAGCAAAAAAGAGCTGTTTTATTTTGAGTAATTCTTGACTCACCATCAATATTGTAACCATCAATATTGTGGGTCGAACATTGGTAATTTCTCACAAATGAGGACAGATAGTCGTGCAAAATATTTATAACAAAAGGGTTTTCCTAAGCTGAATATTACTTTTGAATAGCGGCAACTTTCCAACTGTAACGTTCTGTATCTTAAAAACTAGTCTTAGGATTGACATGTGCTGATGCACACTTTCGTTCGGGAGATAAAAACGTACAACATATCCAAAATTCTGAAAAATTCACTTATATCCTCTACCAAAAGATATAAAAATTTAACTTAACGGCTCCTACATTAATTGATCGCATAGTAGAAAACAGTATTGTAGTATAGTTTATATTCTTAGTTTTAGGTTGTATTTATTAGGATTAGTCATAATTGTTTTGAACTGTCAATATCTGTCAGATTTTGTTCATTATAGCCTACTTTAGGTCTTTTCATTTATTACAATTTAATGAACATAATCTTAAATAAAAATGGAACGACTTCTACGACCAGAACGTTTTGATGCGGATCCAAATGTACCTACTTGTTCACAACAATGGAAGCATTGGTTTCAAACTTTTGAAAATTTCCTGAAGTCAGCAGATATTTCAGAAGAAAAGAAAGAAGCAGATGCTCTTAAGCTCCAATTACTAGTCAACCACGTTTCGTCTGCTGTTTTTGAGTTCATATCCGAATGTACCACTAATGATTCCGCCATCAAAACCCTAATAAAAGGTTTGTTTGTGAAAAAGGTGAATGGGGTGTATGCTAGACACATCCTTTCAAGTCGAAAACAACAATCAGGTGAGAATATTTCCCAATATTTGCAAATACTGAGTTTCCTAAGTAAAGATTGCATTTTTAAAAGTGTCACAGCTGACGTTTACAAAGATGAATTTATTAGAGACTCCTTTATAACCGGATTAATTTCGACACAAATTAGGCAACGACTTTTATTAAACTGTACTCTAACTCTGCAAGAAGGTGTAGATAAAGCAAAGGCTTTAGAATCTGCCGAAGTACATGCGATGTCCTATACAAACAATCTTCCACCGACTATTAATAACATTACGTGACCTCAAGAACAAGTTAATAACTCTGAATCTCATCGTAATTGTTCTGTATCTGCTGATTTTCGACCTTCAAAACCAGCTAGACGCTAGTCAGAGACAAATTCCCCGCGAGAAATTCAAATTGTTCTTTTTGTAATAAATTAGGCCACTAGGCTTCTGTGTGTAATTCATCGAAAGAAAATACCAGTATGAAGCAATCTGCATTTATTTTTCTGGTAGCTACTTCTCATCCGAACCTGAGCGCTATAATGGAATCATTTGGAAAACCAATAATCTGGCAATTAGATCTCGTGGACTGAAGTTAAGTCAGTGGGAAGTGGTACTGCCAGAATCGTTGCATTCTATACGTTCTCTATTATGTACTACCATCAATACGACTCCCCACGAAATAATGTTTTTCCAAGCACGACGCTCACTCAATGGAATTTCTCTGCCTACGTGGCTAACTTCTATACGTTCTCTATTATGTACTACCATCAATACGACTCCCCACGAAATAATGTTTTTCCAAGCACGACACTCACTCAATGGACTTTCTCTGCCTACGTGGCTAACTTCTCCTGGAACTGTTTTGCTTCGCCGATTCAATCGTACCAACAAATATGAACCTTTAGTCGAAGAAGTCAATCTAATTGATGCAAATCCTCAATATGCAAGAGTCCGATTATCTGACGGTCGTGAAACTTCTGTATCACTTAGACACTTAGCTCCATCCACCCCAAAGATTGACTGTCAACATCCTACGTCAGAAGAGATTTCTGAATCAGATAACGGAAACTATAATTCCACCCACCAGTGCCCTGCCAGAGGGGTTGACTGGCCTAAGAAGATCGTCTCGGGCAAAGAAAGTTCCTTCTCGTTTGAAATATTAATTATAACTTCTAAGGCTCGGATGAATGTAGTATAGTTTATAGTCTCAGTTTTAGGTTGTATTTATTAGGATTAGTTATGATTGTTTTGAACTGTCAATATCTGTCAGATTCTGTTCATTAAAGTCTTCATTAGGTCTGTTAAATTATTACAAGTATCAAGCCTTGAAATTATCATGTAGGTATGTATGTAACAATATTTCGTTTTCAACATACCTGTCGGGTAGTTCCCTCATATGAATGATTCTTTTGAAATCACTTCTGTATTCTTCCTTGAATTCTTCTGTTCTTGCTTATTCTAAATAATCAAATTATTAGATAGGGACTCATGTTATTATGAAAGGCAAGTAATTTATCTAAATACCCTAAATTATTCAAAATTATTCATTGATTTTTACAGCATAATAATAATTTAGCAAATACAGGCCGAGGTGTGTATTGTAACAGAATGTATCTACAACCTAAATTTTAAATAAATAACTGTATAAAATTGATTTTTTAGACAACTCTAACTATACAAATTCATATAAATTAGATTGTAAAAATATAATTATACTTAGTATAACAGTTAAATTAATTCACCAAGTTTATAACATCCTGTAGATAGCATTCTGTCACAAGTAACAATTTTTAAAAAATGAATTTTATAATAAAACATGAAATTTGAGGGTTCTATTGAAATCTGTGAAAGGGCAGAAGTTAAACATTAAGAGTAAAAAAAACTTACCAATGGAAATTTGTTGTAATCCAATCTAGAACTTTTTAGTGTTGTTACCATGGAGAAATAAAAAATAAAAGAGGGTTGTTGAATGGCGAAAAGAAAGAACTGGTGAGGTTGGAAATCTTGAAAAGAAAAGATTCCACAGCGAGTTTTCCTTGGTATTATCAAGGAAATATAGCAGAGTTCCTGAGATAAAAAATTCTACGAGTTTGAACAAACTTGTGTTTGGTAAATATACATTATTATATTTTTGGTAATTTGTATCGAGTTCAAAAGAAGTGCCGTCGTCTGCAGTTGTTTGTTCCAGTTAAGAAAAAATAACATTGCGTTATCTACTTGATGCCAAAGTAGATATAAGGCTCGTCTTCTTATTGTGAGGCTTGAAGGTCTTTTCACAATTTTCCCTGTACTTCGTGTGCTGTTGCTGGTGAAGTTTTTCTCACTAAGCCCTTGGAAGGTTTGAATAGTGCTCCGTGGGTACATTTCGTCGGTGATTGTATTTAATTTTTTAAAAAAAAGGTATTTGTTGTCTTTCTAACCACAGAATTTAATTGACATATGACATAAAGCATAGAACCAATATTGGTGTGTTATTGAGAAGCACCATAGCAATAAAAAAATACTGATTCTATGTTTTAAAATATTTTTATTAATTATTTCATATTTGTTTCACGAGTATAAAGTATGTCTTATTTAAATTAAGATGTAGTATTTAGTTCTGTTTATATAAAATTACAAAATATTGTAATAGTATACTATTTTTCTGTTCGACGGAGTCGGAAAGCGGCAACTTCGTTTAGCGCTGCTGCCTGAAAGTTGATGCTTTCCGGCCGGAAATATTATTTTGAAATCAAATTTGATTACTACAGAATGCTGGAATTCTCTCTCTTGAGAATGAAGAAATATTCTGCAACACCTCTGCCCCCATGCAATTTAAATGTATTTTTTCATTATACCTCACCGAAAACGCTATCTTAACATGCCTATTAAGAGTACCGAAAATGAATGAAAAAGTTTTCCTGCGCGCAGAGATGCGTTATTGTTCAGTCTCCTTGGCAACACTGGACAACAATTGTATTATGACAGCAGATGTCAGTGTTTTGAAAGCAGATGTCAGTGTCTTGAATTATAGTATAGTATAGTAAATACTTACTAGTTTTTGTGATCAGAAAGGAATTATGAAAAGTATCGTTCATTACACATCTATAAATGCTTTTCCCGTGCTTGTACGTCTTCCCGTGTTCGGCTACGCCTCACCTATGGTTGATTTGGCTACATACCGCCCTGCCTTCGTGTATACTTTGTTTAACCATCCTTTGCCGTTACGTCATACATTGTCACACTTTATCTTGCTCTCATGAAATGGATGAGACGGAATTATGACGTAAATATTGTTTGTTACTTTTGACAGTTCACTTGTCATTTAACATATGTTATTGATTATAATTTTGAGAGGGTCCGCTAAGGTTTGCGACCCTCGGAATCTTGCAACGATTTTTTTCTTATTAGAAAGCCCCATTTTTATAGAACATTTTAGAAGAAAAAAATTCTTGGATCATGTACTTTTGAAAGAGAAAATCGCAATTTGAAAGTACTAAAAATCCGCCATTTTTTTTTTGACAATTTTTGACAATTATGTCTAGATATCAGTTGGTGGATTGAACAATGTTGCCAGTTCTCATTTCCGTAACTCGTTACGGCTTGGAAATGCTTTACACAAGGTTTTTTACTAAAAAATTTGTGGAAGATTCAGAATTTATAAATACTTTATATTCAACATGAGTTTTTTCAAAATTCATGTGAAATACAAATTATATGTAATTTTTTCGAGAAGGGGAAGCTAATAAATATGTATGTACCTATATAGATTAAGCTTTTGATTATGGCTAATGTAATCTTAACGATAGTAGAAAGTATGACGTGTTGAGACCTAATCTAACCAAACCTAACCAAACCCAACCTAACCTAACCTAACCTCACCTTACCAAACCTGACCAAACCAAACCTAACCAAACCTAACCAAACCTAACCAAATCTAACCAAACCTAACCAAACCTAACCAAACCTAACCAAACCTAACCAAACCTAACCAAACCTAACCAAACCTAACCAAACCTAACCAAACCTAACCAAACCTAACCAAACCTAACCAAACCTAACCAAACCTAACCAAACCTAACCAAACCTAACCAAACCTAACCAAACCTAACCAAACCTAACCAAACCTAACCAAACCTAACCAAACCTAACCAAACCTAACCAAACCTAACCAAACCTAACCAAACCTAACCAAACCTAACCAAACCTAACCAAACCTAACCAAACCTAACCAAACCTAACCAAACCTAACCAAACCTAACCAAACCTAACCAAACCTAACCAAACCTAACCAAACCTAACCAAACCTAACCAAACCTAACCAAACCTAACCAAACCTAACCAAACCTAACCAAACCTAACCAAACCTAACCAAACCTAACCAAACCTAACCAAACCTAACCAAACCTAACCAAACCTAACCAAACCTAACCAAACCTAACCAAACCTAACCAAACCTAACCAAACCTAACCAAACCTAACCAAACCTAACCAAACCTAACCAAACCTAACCAAACCTAACCAAACCTAACCAAACCTAACCAAACCTAACCAAACCTAACCAAACCTAACCAAACCTAACCAAACCTAACCAAACCTAACCAAACCTAACCAAACCTAACCAAACCTAACCAAACCTAACCAAACCTAACCAAACCTAACCAAACCTAACCAAACCTAACCAAACCTAACCAAACCTAACCAAACCAAACCAAACCAAACCAAACCAAACCAAACCAAACCAAACCAAACCAAACCAAACCAAACCAAACCAAACCAAACCAAACCAAACCAAACCAAACCAAACCAAACCAAACCAAACCAAACCAAACCAAACCAAACCAAACCAAACCAAACCAAACCAAACCAAACCAAACCAAACCAAACCAAACCAAACCAAACCAAACCAAACCAAACCAAACCAAACCAAACCAAACTTGCTATAAAACTGTATTAGGTACTGCAGTAAGTTTGTTATAAACTCTTACATTTAATGTAAGAAATAAAGCAAATCTAAGATAAACATTATATTCTAAGGATGCTTAATATTTCAATTTTTATGATTATAAATGCAAATCATTTTATATTTTTATATATTCCTGTAATATATTACAATGCAAAATTAATTCAACTAAAAGAAAATAAACACCATTTGACAACGCCGCTTAGCTATCACCTGATCACAGGACAATCATGATTTGTGATCGTGAGGTATCTTAGACATAAGATTTGAGTGTGTTGGTTTATAACCTAAAAGTGTCGAGTGAAAATAATATAATTCAAAATATTTCTGAAAATTGGCAAAATTAAAGTATTTTCTTCCGGTTTTTTTTTTTGTGAAACAGACTTAAATTTAGTTAAAGATAATAACCTTTACAGTTTAAAGTGAAAATATTCATCGTAAATAGCATTAAATAGTGTTGAAAAAGTATTATTTTTTGAACTAAATTCGTGATTTTTAAAGTAATTTCTGAATGATACAACGAAATTTTTGTTCTAATCTACTTTATTTAAGGGTAGCTATCAAACAAATTTAAAATTAACATGAAATTCCGAGGGTCGCGAAGTCTACCAGAACCCCAGACTTTTTATACTTACAGGACCCAGGCATTTTGAACTGCGGCATCAACTAGCCATGTGAAAAGACACCACCACCATTTTTTTTCCACGAAGACGAATCCTCCAGCGTGCAATATTTTCATCCATCAGATCCATTCCACCCATGGATGCATTATATTTGGATATCAAGATCGGTATTGCTACTTTTTTTTTCACCTTTGCTGAATACCGTTTGACTCTAGCAAGTGGAGCTACCCCATATTTGGTTGAAGCTGCAGAAACTACATTATTATCAGTCCAACGCGTGAGCAAAATACCGTTGGTTCTATCCAAACAGGAATCAAAGTCACCACCTTGTCTCTTACTCATATCCTTTTTGGTTACTGAAGGGCTCTTCTTGAAATTAACTTATATATCATGACATTTCCACATACAATAAACATTTATATTTCAAGCTCCGGCCAGGCATCTGACCTCATTGGATTTCTAGTTATAATTAATTCTTCATTCTAATTGTCATTGTCATCATGTCACAACTATATATATTTATGCTTACTAAACCTTGTTTTTAAACTAAAAGGAGCGATTTGAATTTAAGTTGGCATTTCTGCTGCCTACTGATTGGTCAGATTGTCGCCCGTTTTAAACAACCTTTTTGATACAACGGCATTTGTCAGTTTTGTGTTTATTTATATAAAAATATTCATTAGTTCAATCTTTATTACCATTTTTGTATATTTGTTGTTTCTTGCTTTATTTTCAACAAAGCATTATGTTCTAACCATGTTAAGTGTTATTTTTTATTTAGTTTGATAAACAAAATCCATAGTCCACGCTCCTTTCTTCTTATTGACTATACATATAAGTTTCGAAGTAAAATCTTAATTTTGCAAGTATTTTGACATCAGGTTTTACACTCATTACAATACAATATTTAGGTATTTTTCAATATCAAAACTTCTGTTCACTTTTAGTTTGTGCTATATTTAAGCTTCCAATATAAATGAAGGATACTTGAACATATAATTTTATTTTTTACATACTTATTCATCCTCAAATTATTAACAAATCCTTAGGTCATAAATTTGACAAAAAATACTTATAACCATACATTTTGTCACAATAATGTGACTTTTGGTTGCTACGTTCGCCATTGTCTGGCCTCATGGACTGCGGCCAATGGTGATTCGTTCTTTAGACATGCCTTGATCTCTCATTTGCCACGACAACTTCAAGCAGTAGTATACATATTTCACATAAGTGTCAATTAGTTCAAAAAGTCTGAACACGACCCTTTCGGAACACCCTCCCAATCTAGTAGCTTTTAGTGGTGTGATTCAGGTTTCTTAAAACGCTCCTCCTGGTTTAAAAACAAGGTATAATGCTTACATTTCATTGTTGATAAAGATATATTTCCAATATTATAAAAGTATACATTTAATTAGATTATACGACTGGCACTACAAGCGTTAATAGCAACCTTTATCTAGAGCACGAAAACATATAAATAGCAAAGATACAGAAAAATATTAACAACTATTTGAGTTTTTTTTCAAATTTATTAGATTACTTTGGCTAATTATTTGGCACAATGATCTAGACATTATTCCGTATCGAATGAGCTGAACCACATAATTTTAATAAAAGTATGTAGAATTAACACCATTTTAAGCTTATAGACTAGACTATACAAGCGTTAATAGCAACCTTTATTCAGAGCACGAAAAAATATATATAGCAAAGGTACAGAAAAATATTGACAACTATTTGAGTTTTTTTTCAAATGAAATTACTTTGTTAATATGTAGTTTTCCAACATCTTCTTGATGGTATTATCAAAATTGGTTAAGTTGCTTAGGAGATTAGCTAAAACAGAATGACAGACACTCCAATTCCATATATTATTATTATAGATATACAATTGAGGAATTTGTGAACATTCTGCCCTTTAATCAACAATATGTTTTGAATTCAATGTTACATAAAAAAAGGTTTTTATTGGATATTTGAATATCATAATAGCAGTATTTAAATTGATTCGGAAATATTTCGAAGTATTTGTGACAAATGTCATTCGGATAAAATATTATTATCTCAAATTGTGTTTAGCTAAGTCTTACAACTTTATTTATTTCAGTATATCATAAGTATAAGTGAATTTCAACTTCGATGAATTATTATTCAAAGTTTAATCGAAATTAATTTATTCTTTCCAGTTTATGTGTCAGGAGTAGTTGACTTTGGACAACTCTCATATTTGAGACAACTGGAGTGGGTAGCCAATGTAGGGCAACACATATCTAGGTTAACCCTACAAAACAAAAATGTTCAAAACCTCATACACTCAAACGAAACATTCGATCTCGTCATTACATATCATCTTTTCAGCGATGCATTGACATATTTTGCATACAGGTTCAAGTGTCCTTTAGTAATACTCGCTCCTGGCTCTACAAACTTATTTAGTAACTATTTATTAGCCAATCCTTCACCACCGTCATACGTTACTAATCTGTTAGCAGACCATAATACAAACATGAACTTCTGGCAAAGACTAATAAATACCTATCGCGAAATATCTGGCGAGATATTTATTCACAATATGATGATACCTTCACAAAACAGTGTACTAAAAGAAGTAATTCCAGATGCTCCAGAATTAACTTCAATAATTTTTAATGCTAGCTTAATACTAGCTCCGTCTCATTCTAGTCTATATGATCCAGTGCCTGTGCAGCCAAATATTAAAGAAATCGGTGGGTACCATGTCATACCACCAGAACCATTACCTGCACAGTTACAAGAGTTCATGGATAATTCGCCTGGAGGTGTGATTATCTTCTCGATGGGATCTAATTATAAGAGTACAAATTTTGAACCTGAAAAGAGAAAGGCTATTTTGAATGCATTTTCTAAAATAAAACAAAAAGTTTTGTGGAAATTTGAAGAGGATTTACCAGAGAAACCAGAAAACGTGAAAATATTGAAATGGTTACCTCAGGCAGATATTTTAGGTGAGTAAAACCACATACTTCTTTATAGACCATTTTCAAACTAGGAGAAAAAATATAGTTGGATAATTTTGTCTTCAATTGAACATTTCCTGTGCCTAGCAGGCAGTTCAATTCTAGGAATCACTTACATGTGAGAAGAACTGGAACCTATTCCAATATATTAGCCTTCATGTTAGCTTAATATCAGGTTGGTAACTTTCCACGAGCAGCTAGAAAAAGCTATGCCTATCCAGCTCACAGAAGTGAGATGAAATGCTGCAGTTAACATTTGTAGCCTCACATTTGGAACTTGTTTTCACTCCCACTATCATTTTGTTGACCACCAATCGCCAGACCAAACCAAAAAGTTCTGAAAAAATGAAATATATTCCGAAAATCATTCACGAGTGACCGTATAATGAATGAAATTATATGAATTGTTTGTCAAGATATTCGAATTGTGTTTTAAATGAAAGTCATGCTAACATTTTGGGCATACACATTCAACATTCAGCTAAAACTTATCCTGTCACTTTCTTCAATAAACCCCTACTCAGGTTTAGTATTTCATTGGTCAGCAACACCAGGAGTTTTTCAACCAGGACTCTACTGTGTCCCTGCTTGGGCACGTTGCTTCAGTACATCTGATGTTTTGTTTTTATTCACAGATATACTCCCCCGCACTGTAGTTTTTGATATTCCAAATACTGGTGAATTCCATTTCAGATCTTTCGTCTGTAAGGAAATCTGTCATTTTACTACCTACTATACTTTTGCGCCCCAGAAACCACTTGAGCGTTATCTTATTGTGTATGGCCCGTGTTTAGAGTTTTTGTCGGCAGTCCCATTTCAATCTGAATCTATTCTGATGACATGCTAAATATTTAAGTGCTGTTTGGCTGTCAGCGATTTTGAGGATATTTTGGCCTTTGAACCCTTTTCCGCCTGGAATACAGATGCGAGCTTCCGAAAAATGCGTAGGCATTGTACCTGTGCTTAGCACCCTAGACTCAAGCTCCTGATTCTTTGTCAGTTTTGGATTCGTCGGTACACCCTTACCACTAGCTGATTTCCCAATCCAGTTCAGCTGGATGTTGAATGGTTGTTTCCCATCTCTTTTGGTCAGCATATTCTTACGTCTCATTTCAAGAAGCAATTATTAGCAGTTATTCTGCAATTACCATGGGTGCTGACACCTTCGTAACAGTTCACATTGTTGCATTCCAACCTATATGCAGCCATCCTCGCTTTCGCCTTTACATGCATAGCAAGAGATGGGAAATTGAGTATGGCTGCTAATACCGCAGTCGGGCTGCTTTTCATCACACCGTAGGTAAGGTCTCACCTAGGTTGTATACAGTCAGTGTAGGTTTCGTAAATTAAGTTTCCATGTGTTACCCATCGCCTGTTTGACTCTCATCAAGGCGATTTCCCTTCATTTGATTTTGTTAACGCCCCAAAGAGCTTGTAGAGGACCTAGTCTGGTTAAATTCGGACTATCGCGATATCTATGTATTTAGTTTTAGTTTTGTTTCGTTTAAAAACTTTGTTATAATTTGACAGTAGTTTTGACTTTGGTAATAATTATCACGTCAATATTCTTTTTCTAATGATATAATTAAATAATATCTCAATGCAAGAAAAATTACTGGTTTATATTACTTCTTAAGTTAAATAATAACATAATGGTCCTTCGAGCCGGATATTTTCCAGTAAATTCTATAAAAGTATAACAATATTACGCAATTTGTCGCTGCCTGCAAGACACAGCCTGGTTTGGTGCATGGTTTTGACGATCGCTATCACTGAAGTTCTACTCCATTTACAATAGGAATACAAACAGGAACATTATGCGGTAAAGTCCGCTAAGAAGTTGAGTATCTTTTTTTTTTATTCCCAGGTAAGGTCTTTGATTGATTACAGTTTCGATTTGTATCAGAGTGTATCAAGCTTGTGTAAAATAGTAAAATTACTTTTGGTTACGGTTTTAATTTCTATTAAAACATACTTATATTACCACTTCTGACAAGTCAAACATAACATAAAGTACAAAATGTCTACCGAGGAACTCAAACGTAAAAGACGTGGGATAAAAAGCAAACTTACAATTTTTTTCTAAATTCATTTCGCCGTTTTTAACTAAACATATTAGGGATATTACAGATATTGAGGCTATAAATATCAAAGAAAGATTAGAGAAATATCAAACGCTTATTCATGAATTTGACGAGATTCAACTGCAAATTGAATATAATATTACTGGTGAGGATGTAGATGAAGAATTAGAAGTAGAATTCAATGAAAGGTCACAGTTTGAAAGTAACTTTTATGATCAGTTGAGTTTGGTAAATAATTTAATGTCACAGTTAACTATAAATAATGATAGTCCATCTCCATCCATCCATAGTGGTCATAGTCAACAAAAAAACTTGACTAACTTGGTAAAATTGCCTAAAATTTCTCTACCCACGTTTCGGGGTAAAGATCTAGAGTGGTTAGAATATCGTGACACGTACGAATCATTGATTCATAATAATGAAACTCTTAGTGAGATTGAAAAATTTCATTATTTACGCGCATCTTTGGAAGGTGCTCTCGCCGACATCCACAAAACCATGGAGTTTAGTGCTCTAAATTATGCCACGGCATGGAAGTGCATTACTGAACGGTACATCTGTCCTCGATTGTTAATAGATTTCCATGTCAAAGCATTATTTAATATCGAACAGGTAAAAAGAGACTCTTCGGTTGAACTTAGAGCTTTAAGTGATACACTTATGAAAAACTTAAGAGCTTTGAAACAGTTGGGACAGCCTACAGAAAATTGGGATGTATTAATAATTGCCTGAGCTTCAGAAAAATTGGACAAATCGTCTAAATTTGAATGGGAAAAATTAAAAACGAGTAAAGGTATTGTTCCAACGTTTGATGACTTAAAAGTTTTTCTAAAATCGAGAGCAGAATTTTTAGAATCGCTTGAGCATAATATTTCTACAGATATACGCTCTACGGACAAACCAACCGAAAAGCGTAAGACACATATAACTCGAGGTTTTCTGTATAACTCGAGGTTTTCTGTCTACAGACAAAGTCGATATGAAAGGTTCTAATGCTCAGTCTTGTTCCCCTGTTTGTCAGTTATGCAAGGGCTCACATTTCATTCAAAATTGCTCGGAGTTTTTGAGGTTGTCTAATGAGGAAAGGAGCAAGAAGGTTATTTCTCTTAGAATGTGTTTAAATTGCTTGCGTTTTGGACACATATCCAAAAACTGTAGAAATTCCTTGTGTAGAAAGTGTCACAGAAAACATCACACTTTATTACATTCCGAAAGTTGCTTAGGTTTTAATCAAAATTACTCAAATTCAGAAAATATTACTCATGTCAATAATACAGCCAATAATGTACATTCAAACCCAGTAACTACAAATCAGAATCCTGGTACCAATGCTCTTTCGGCAAGTGGTTCAGTTGATGGTGTACTATTGTCCACGGCATTTATAGACATAGCAGACGCAAATGAAAAATTGCATGCCATTAGAGTACTGCTTGACAGCGGTTCCCAGTCGAGCTTTATTTCAAAAGCGTTATGTGATAAGTTGGGTTTAAAAGTGGAAAAAATTAACATTTCCGTAAAAGGTCTCAATGGTACTCTATCTAGCATCGATTTAAAATACAAGGTTTCATTGAAGTCGCAATATTATAACTTTTCAGAAAATATTACTTGTTTTGTTTTGCCTCAAATTACTGAAAATATTCCTAGTATGAAAATTGATGTGAGTAAGTAGTAGCCAAACCTCAGATTTCGTCTATTTCATGTAATTTTTCACATAATTTTGAAACAAATATTCAAAATCAACTATCTCGGTTTTGGGAAATTGAGGAATTACCTGATGTAAAACCTTTGTCCCAGGAAGATTCTTTATGCGAAAGGCATTTTGTGGAAAATTTTGAGCGTTTACCTAGCGGTCGTTTCGTTACCATTGAAGGATTCTGTTTCAAAACTTGGTGAGTCGTACAGTCAAGCTAAAATTCGTTTTCTAAACCTAGAAAATAATAAATTACAAACAGATCCAGTTTTTAGAAAATTGTATTGCGATTTCATGGAAGAATATTACAATGGGACACATGAGAAGGGTTACAGATAATGAGCAAGATAATGAAATTACATATTACATGCCACATCACGGTGTCCTCCGGGAGGACAGTCTAACAACAAAATTACGCACTGTTTTCGATGCATCTGCACCTTCATTCTCTGGCTATTCTCTGAATATTTTACAGCCTATTGGCCCTACATTACAAGACACTTTGTTTTCAATTCTAATACGATTTCGAAAGCATAGTATTGTGGTCTCTGCTGACATCGAAAAGATGTACAGAAACGTGAATATTTCTAACGAGTACTTGCCTCTGCAACGAATTCTGTGGAGATTTAGTCCTAGCGATACTCTTGAAAAATATGAACTCCAGACGGTTACTTACGGTACTACTTCCGGATCATTTTTAGCAATTCGTTGTCTTTACCAGCTTGCATTAGAAAATGAAAAGCTGGCACCAGAGTTTTCAGAAATTATCAAGTCCGATTTTTATGTGGACAATTTGCTTACTGGTTGTGAGTCAGTTAAAGAAGCGGGGCGCATATGCATTGGCATATCCAATATTTTGGATCAGGGCTGCTTTAATCTTCGAAAATTTATGTCAAATAGTCCTGAAGTTTTGAAACAGATTCCCGGTAGTAATGAAAATGCTAAAGTAGTGAACCTAAGTGAAAATGAAAATTCTAAAAAATTAAGCTTAATTTGGAAGCCGTCCTTAGATAAGTTAATGTATAAAATAAGTGAACAACAAAATAACGTGCCTGTAACGAAACGGGAAATCTTATCACGAATTTCTCAAGTATTTGATCCGCTCGGAGTCTTAAGTCCATGCATAATTATTGGAAAAATTCTAATGCAAAAGTTATGGTTGGAGAGAATCTCTTGGGACGAGGGTATTCCATTACATTTGCATACAGCTTGTACAATCTTCAGCGAAGAACTTCCTTTACTGAATAGTCTAGAAATTGATAGACATGTTATTTGTGACAATCCTCAATGCTGCTGGATAGAGCTGCATGGTTTCGCGGATTCCAGCGAGCGTGCTTATGGTGGATGTATTTATATCCGATCAATCGATCAATATGTCAATGTGACCAACAAATTGTTGTGCGCTAAAATGAAAGTTGCTCCGCTAAAAACAATAACTATTCCCAGATTAGAGCTTTGTGGGTGTTTAGTAGTTTCAAGGTTGGCAGAGCAGGTGGTTAAATCATTTAAGTTATCATTTAACGCAAAATATTTGTGGTTAGATTCGACGGTAGCACTGGGATGGTTAAAGACAGAGCCAAGTATGTTAAAACCTTTTGTGAGCAGTCGCATTGCAGCAATACAAGATATTACTTCGGCCTATTCTTGGAACCATATTTCGGGCGACATTAATCCTGCAGATATTTTGACACGTGGGATCAAACCCAGTGAAATCAAAAGTCTAAGTTCATGGTGGTTCGGCCCAAAGTTCTCAATGCACGAAAAATCATCCTGGCCCAGCACTACTGTTAAATCAAACAATCTTCCGGATATGTGCAAGTCTAATACTTTTTCATTTCAACAAATAACTGAATGTACTTTGATAAATAATTTCTCTTCATTACTTAAATTAAAAAGAGTGGTTGCCTATATGTTAAGATGGAAGAATAACTATAAACAGTCGAAAGAAAGTCGCTCAACAGGCCCCCTTAGTGTTTTAGAGTTAAATAACTCATTCAATGTCATAATAAAAATTTCTCAAAATGAAACCTTTTTTAAGGAAATTAAGAAACTTAAAGATAAAAAGTTTGTCCCTCATGATAGTAAAATTCTTTCTTCAAATCCTTTTTTGGATGAAATCGGTATTTTGAGGGTTGGAGCATCATTTAACAAAATTAATTTTGAAAAATGAACACATATTGTCATTACATTGTGGTCCACAGCAGTTGCTAGCAAATGTTCGAAATAAGTTCTGGCCAGTAAATGGCAGATCATTGGCTCGAAGAATTGTGCATGAGTGTATTAGATGCTTTAGGTATAATGCAAAACCTTCTGCACCTATAATGGGCGAACTGCCTCGTGAGCGGTTAGAATCAAGGCAACCATTTGAGGTTATTGGGGTGGACTATGCGGGTCCAGTGTTAATAAAAAATAAAATTGGTCGTTCTTCTCGGTTTTCAAAATCCTACATTTGTTTGTTCGTCTGTTTTGTTACTAAAGCGATCCATTTGGAGTTGGTGTCAGACCTCTCTAAAGAATCCTTTTTAATGTCATTTCGCAGGTTTTGTGGACGTCGCGGAAAGCCTTTCATAGTCTTTTCTGATAACGGAAAAAACTTCGTAGCAGCTAGTTCGGAGCTGCGTAAATTTGGTAATTTTATCAAGTTAAATCAAGAATTTATTGAAAATAAAATGTCAAATGATGGTATCACTTGGAAATTTATTCCTCCGTACTCACCACATTTCGGTGGGCTGTGGGAGTCGGGTGTACGCTGTACCAAACATCACTTGAAACGGGTAATCAGTGAAACGCCTTTAACATTTGAATGCTTGTATACACTTTTGGTACAGATCGAAGCTGTGCTCAATTCAAGACCCCTATCTCCCTTATCTACTGAGCCCAGTGACCTTTTACCTTTGACGCCAGCTCACTTCTTAGTCGGCAAGCCGCTAAACTCAATACCAGAACACGACGTTAGTATAATTCCTGTAAATTGCCTCTCCGTATTTCAACACATACAGCAAATGAAGTTTCATTTTTGGAAAAGATGGAGAAAAGAGTGCGCTTCGGAACTTCAGAAACGTGTGATTTGGAAAAATAACCAAAGTTCACTGAAGGAAAATGCTCTTTTTATCACAAAAGAAGAACATCTGCCGCCTGGTCGATGGAAACTTGGGAGAGTCCTAGAAATTCATCGTGGAAAGGATGAAATACCGCGAGTGGTAACTATTAAGACTGATTCTGGGATAATAAAATGTGGTTTTCAAAAGCTTTGCCCATTACCGTTAGAATGAACAGTGAACTTGATTATTTAGAGTTGTTTTAGGTTGAAGCCTAGTGACTTCAAGTTGGGGGGTATGTTAACGCCTCAAAGAGCTTGTAGCGGACCTAGTCTGGTTAAATTCGGACTATCGCGATATCTATGTATTTAGTTTTAGTTTTGTTTCGTTTAAAAACTTTGTTATAATTTGACAGTAGTTTTGACTTTGGTAATAATTCTCACGTCAATGTTCTTTTTCTAATGATATAATTAAATAATATCTCAATGCAATAAAAATTACTGGTTTATATTACTTCTTAAGTTAAATAATAACAGATTTGTCGAGAAGATGTGACTTCCAGGATAGTCCTACATCCGGAATAATTACCAGATATTTGACCTTCTGACTTAGACCCACCACACTGTTTCCAGAACATTTTCCAAAAATCATGGGATATCAGAATATTAAGACATCATGGCTGATTATGATACGTATTGAGGATGTCGTGATCTATAAGAGAACGACTACAAGAAAATACATGAAACTCCAGCTGGGATATTAAGCGTTTAGTGTCCTAAAAGACAACAACTACAAGTAAATACAAGGCTAGCTGTTTTTCAGGACTTGAAATAGAAAGTTGGATCTCATAAATTGATGTAAACATTCTAAATATGTTGCTTGAATGAATTGAGAATGAAAATACCTTTAATATAAGCTGTCACACGACCTACCCCTTACATTTAATATTGACATGACGTTATATCTGCGACGATGACGTCACTGTCATTATAAGGGATTCGCCGTATTGCCCATTCAATAGCTGCATATCAAGTTTTATTAAATTATATTGAGCCGTCTTAGAACTATGGTTTGTCTCAAAAACTGTGGGATACTCTATATACTTGCTACTTTATATGGCTTTGTTGGAACCAGCTAAGGTTTGATGTTATTGAGATATTCTCATGTTTTCTATTCTTTAATATCCCTGTCAGTTCCCTTAAAGTGTGTTTGCAATCTAAAGCGAGTTTTGATTCATGGTTGGACGCTTGTGCTTTTACAAAAACCTTCGTCAGCTCACAAATTAGTTGCGAGCATTAAACATTGTTTCCAATGCTCTCGAATACTATTGCAACCTGCTGTTTATCATTAACCGAACAGTGTAACACACAGATTAGTTGTTTGGCAGTAGTACGAGTACCTCTCTGTTTTCAAGTTCATAATAGCATAAGCAATATTATCCAAGATTTTCTCATAATCAGGTCTTCCTTTCACTTTACAATAAATTCCTCAGAAGATACTCAGCTTTCTGTTTTGTGAGGGTTTCTCCCAAGATACACCTAGGTAATTTCCTGTCATTTTTGTTATTAACAATTTTAGTTCCAGATTTTTATGAAATTTCACCAATTTTTATTGCAGCTCATCCAAATGTCGCAGCTTTCATTTCTCACGGTGGTTTGCTGGGAACAATAGAAGCTATTTATCACGGAGTACCAATATTGGGTCTGCCAGTGTTTTGGGATCAATTTAAAAATATCGCTGTTGCAGCATCCAAAGGATTCGCAGTTAAACTGGACTATCATAGTATCGATGAAAAATCGTTTGAAAAAGGCTTAAATGAAATTTTGAACAATGATGCGTGAGTAATATTTATCTAAAAAATAATGACTATTGCTTTTATTCATCACAATCGAAAAGCAGGGTTCCTATGAGAATAAGTAAAAATTAAATTTATCAACTCTAGAATTAAATAAAGGCGAAGAAACTTTTTCCGTTCCATATCCGTACGTCCTTTTTAAGAGTTAATTTGTTACACTTCTTCTGCCTGAGCTCATTTTTTCCATCCTTTCCTGTTCCTAGCATTTGTCTCCATTTGTATTCCTCCTGACTGTTTTATACTGGGTATTCTTTTTGTAGTAGAACTGTAACGAGGTTTTATTTATGTAATAATTATTCTAAGTTCTCGAATATATTTTCATTCAATATTTCTTATAGCCCGTTACACCCTCTGACTTCTGTGTAGAAATCATTTTGATAGAAAATATTCATTCCGGTTTCTAATTTCAAATTTTAACCGCGATACGATTATGTTTCCCCTCTGCTACGAAATATAGAGAGGTAGCGGATTAGTGAGTGAGATTTCGTTCTAGACACACGTGTTTATATTTCAATCGCTTTTAGACAGTCTTTTATGTACAAAAGTGAATTTTAATATTCGATTTTTTGACACAGCACTAAGTAAGTGATTTTCTATAAGTACATGTTGAGTTAACGAACTTTCACGTTTTTGGTAATCAGATATTTGATAACAAACCAGTGCTGAAACATAAATCAATATATTTTACATATAAATTAGTTACTTTTTTCCACTAATTACTTTTCGATAAGAATGGACAATCAGACATCATTTAACGCAGAATACAGTGGCGTATCAATAGAATCATCCCAATTTCATATTTTAATGTCTCAATTGTCTGTTATAACCGATGGTATGAATGATATTCGTTCCTTGTTAGCTGAACATAACAAGAAAATAGATGGTTGCATTACCAATATTGCTTCTTTGAAAAACGAAAATGAGACATTGAAAGCAAAAGTCCAGCATTTAGAAAAGAAATTTGATTCGTTTTCATTATCCTGTATATGTGACGAGATTACTGCTAGAAGTCGTCGTGAAAAAAATGTTCTTTTCTATGGTGTGGATGAAAGTGCAGACGACTCCAAAGCAGTGCACGAAATTTTGGCAGAAATTATTTCCTCCAATATTGTGAAACCACTTCAAATTATTAGGCTAGGCAAACCTGGAAATTCATCACGTCCTATAAAACTTGAATTTTCATCTCGTCAAGATGCTCTTGGTATTTTGAGACAGCGATCTAAAGTTTTTTTCAAGAAATTTCCTAATTTAAAAATCAAAAATGATTATACTCTTACACAACGGGATGAGCTGGTTAGGATATATCAAGAAATTAATAGAAGAAATAACGCTGGTGAGAATGTTCGCATGAAGTTTATTTCCGGCCAACCCACCATTGTTTCTGTTCAGAAAAGACAGCGAGAAGAAGATGATTCTCCAAATAAAAACTGCTAAAGTCAACAAAAATATTGTATTGCCAAAAAAGTTGGGATAACCTTTTGGAACTGCCATGGCTACAGTAACATTTTTAACTCATGCGAAGAACTAATTAATTTTGACATTCTATGTCTCTCCGAAACTTGGCTTACCAACAATAATCTTAATGTGCCTAATTTTTTGTCTTCTTATAATTACGTAACTGCGAATGCTACTAAAGAAAAATCTTTGGGGCGGCCAAGTGGAGGATTGTGTATTTATTTTAGAAATTATTTTAACGTTACCGTCTTACATGAATCATTTTATTGTCTTATTTGTTTATTTTCCACACTTAGCTGTAAATTCATTGTGTGCAACATATATTTCAAACCATCAATTGAATTGGGACACATGCTTGATGTTTTTCAAATTTTCCTGACGGATGTTTCAGAAAACTATACTGACACTATGATTATTATTGGCGGAGATTTTAATAGCCGAATTGGTAATATTGGAGCGGTTCCTGTAGAACTAATTCAAGATTCTATTCTACCTGAAGAACGATTAAGTTTAGACACTACTTTGAACACAAGAGGTAGAAAACTTACGGATTTTATGGACGAAAATTCCTTTTCAGTTTTAAATGGCAGAACATTACTCGATACTCCCGGAAAATTTACTTTTTTGAGTAAACTGGGTAAAAGTGTTATAGATCTGGTTTGGTTAAATAATATATTTCTATCAGATATAGAAAATTTTGTTGTTACTGACAATGATTTCTTATCAGATCACTATCCTATCAATTTAATTCTTCACTATAGTACTCAACCACACAATCACAGCAATAGAGAAGTATTCAATAATTTGCCCAACTTTTCTTATAAATGGAATAATGATTTTTCTTTATCTTATAAAATGTGTATGAAAAATTCAAATAGAACAATATTTATTCGTGACCCTTCTAGTTCTTTTTCTAATCTTACGGATGCCATTCGTGAAACATCAACTTAGCTAGGTATGTATTATTTGAAAAGGGAGCACTCTACTCAATTAAATATTCATAAGACTAATAAGCCATGGTTTGATGCTACATGTACTATTGCCAAGAGAAATATGCAAAATGCATTAAGAACTTGCCGAGAGCAAAACTTTCCCCAAGATTTAAAAGCAATATATATAAATCTAAAATTTGTGTACAAAAATATAATTAAATCTAAGAAAATCGAATATCAATCAACAATTATTACCAAGTTATCAAACTTACAAAAATCAAAAGAATTCTGGTTGACAGTAAAACAATTTAGAAATAGTTTCACTCATAAAGCGTTACCAGTTCAAGTATGGGAAAACTTCTATGAAAATTTGTACCCTTCTCTACCAATATCTACGGTTGATTTTCTAGATGCTGGTCACCCCTATCTGGACGTTCCGTTTTCAATGCAGGAAGTATATGATGTATTGTATAAATGTAAAAATAATAAGTCTCCAGGAGTTGATGGTATTTCTTTTGAATTTTTCAAGAAACTACCACATAACTGGGTTATATATTCAACTTCTTTGTTCAACTTAATCTTCGATTCCTCAATAATTCCCAATTCATGGTCTAACATTTTATTGTCTATGTTGCATAAAGGAGGCCCATCTGATAATTATAGAGGTTTGGCTTTGGTAAATTGCTGTACTAAGATTTTCACAACTATTATTCTAAACAGATTAACTTTATGGGTTGATAACTGTGGAGTTATGCCAGAGTGTCAGTCTGGCTTTCGTGCAGGCCGAGGGTGTATTGACAATGTTTTCACCCTGAGCTCTGTTATTCATTTACATATTAGACATAAAAACCGAAAAGTATTTGCAATTTTTGTCGATTTCAAAAGAGCCTTTGATTCAGTACATCATAATTTATTATGGCTGAAACTATTTAATCTTGGAGTTCAAAAATTATTCGCTTAATAAGAACACTTTATTCACAAGCCACTGTTCAAATAAAAGGCTCTGATGGCTTAACAAAATTATACGATCTAACTTTAGGTGTTCTACAAGGTGAACCCCTGAGTCCCCTTTTATTTGCACTGTTTATCGCCGATTTGGAAGACTACTTTTATACTCAAGGAGCTCAAGGTATAAATATCGATAATAAAAATGATGTACTAGCATTCCTGTATGCTGATGATCTCGTTATCCTGGCTTATTCTGAAATTGACGTTGCAAGGAAACTGAAAATTTTAGAAAAATATACGGACACTAATCGTTTAACTGTCAATCTTAAAAAAAAACAAAAATTGTTAGATTTTCTAAAGGTGGTTTCCAAAAACCAAACTATAAATTTTATTTTAACAACGAGACCATAGAATTGAGTAATGCATATACATATTTAGGCGTAACGTTTACTTCCTCCGGCTTATTCAGCGAAATGTCAACAGTAACTGCAAAAAAAGGTAAACAAGCTGTTGGCGCTATCATTCCTGTGATGTGTAAGGCAAAAATTTACATGTGGTACCCTAGAATCAAATTGTTTGAATCTCTAGCGTTAAGCGTTATGTTTAACAGTGTCTCTGTTTGGGGTCCCCGTTATTTAGATGCACTAGAAAGAGTGCAAATCTATTTCCTAAAACGAATCCTCTTAGTTGCTGTTAATACCCCTGACTCTATCATTCGGATAGAAACAGGAAGAGTTAAGTTGTCTTACGATATTTTTAAAATGACAATAAATTGGTTACAAAAGATTCTTCAGATGGAAAAATTTCGCTATCCCAGACTTTGTTTTGAACAACAACTACGAATTATCAATTCCGTTACCACAAAGTATAATTGGGCATCTCAGATCAAACAATTTTTTGTTGACATTGGGTCATTGCAGTTATGGAATAATTTATCTTATCGCCATCTAACAACACAAAAAAAACTACTGTTTTCTAAATAGTATACCTTCCTGCACCAATCTGATACTGCTAAATCGTCAGCGTATCCTTTCATGGCTCTATATAATGCTCCCACCTCAACACGTGAACCAAGCAATTATCTATTGTTGAAGTCACCAATCCGGATCACTCGTACTTTGGCTCAACTCCGTATGGTTAATCAATTTAAAATGAAGTTTACATCAAACGGCATAACTTACAGTATAGATCCTACTCTAACATGTCCTGTTTGTAATATGGACGAGAAGGAAACTATTTTTCATATTTTGTTTGAGTGTCCGATATATACAGTCATGAAACAAAATACATCCTGTCTGCAAAATTTGGAAACATTAGTAAACGCTCTACAAAATGTAAATCTCTCTGAGGGAAAAACTATATGCTGCTACCTTTGGAATATACTCAAATTAAGGTCATTTATACTAGATGAATAATGTATTTATTTAATTTTTTTTTTACCAACTGTCTTGTAAACTTTAGAATATTTTTATTTTTTTTTGTATACTATCACACACTAACCTTGCTGTGAACATTGCTCTCTATAAGCAATAAACTTATTATTATTATTAGAGAGGTAGCGCGCAGGTCGAGCTCATCGAGCTGATCGAGAGAGGTGGATAGCGAGACTAAGCCATGAGAATCCGGGGAGTCGGGAGTACAGTTCTACCTGGCCACGACTATAGTTTGCTAGCTACCGTTCAGCGCTCCGTCTGCCGATTTGTTTAAATTTTGTTTTTTTGGTATTTCTATTTTTGTATTTTGATTTTTTTGGTAATTTACTTTTATATAGATAAAGGTGGAATCCGTTGCTGCGAAGGTAAAAAATTATTGGCAATTATAATTTTAAAAATAGGTGGTATTTTCAGTCACTAAAAGACAAAGTTTATTCAATTGCATTAAAATTTAATTTTACAGTAAGTTTCAGTATTTTCGTTTTATACAAAATATACACCGAAGTCGAGTGGAGTTACCTCTTGATAAATCCTTTAATATTTATTCCCTATTTCCAACCCCGTCTCGGTTGAAATATTGAGGAGTACCAGGCGTCTGGCCAGGGCTCTTTTGTATTTTAATTTGAAGACGTGAAGCCCGTTCTAATTGAAATCTCGAGTGGTTTCAGGACCAAGAGAGAACGTTTTCTAGCCATAGCTAGAGCTTTCTTTTTGAATATTCTTAAAACAAGGACAAAAAGGACTTAAAACAAAGGGTGTGGCCGCTGCCATCGTGACTAGCTTATCAGCTATTTCATTTTTTATTGACCAGCATGTAGATTGTTATTTAATCTTAGTTCATTAAGTTCGCTAGACAATTCCAAACCATCTTCGAGCTCATACAATATAAACTCAGCGCCCTGATGGTTGCTTGACTATCTGAGAAAATCGTGATACTCTGCCCACGATAGTTCCAATCCAAATTAAATTGTGCACATTCTTCTATTTCGTGAATTCTCTCCTGAAAGATGTTTGGTGAGGTTCTCATTGGCATATTATGTCAAAAACTGAAAAAAAAAAAACGACTGAATCCAATTAAATTAGGGCTACTAATACAACAAGAATTTGAAGCAAGTATTTTTCTCATGACTAGATGACAGAAATTAAAAATTTTAAGATGAATACCTTGAAAAGTCACCGGAAAAGTTTCTAGAATTAAATCTACTTAATACAGAATATGGTTTGGCTTGCCTTGTGACAAATTAAATAGATTCTCGAGACACCGTTTGCTAGTGACCAATCGATAAACGTATAATAAATAAAAGCTAAGTATAATTATTTCTTCCTATTTTCGTGTGTTATGTTCATTGGATAATGACAAGGTTGATTATGGCGTAATTATGACAATTAATACAACTTGTTCGAAGTCATAAACAAAAATAATATCTGTTAATATGTTTTCACTATCTACGATTCTATTCTGTTTGCTTGCATTATACCGCGTATCTCAAATTCGGCATAAAAACTGTTAAAATAAAAGTGGCCTTGATAGAAACTTTACTTTTCACTTTGTTTACAGACTTGTAGGTCCACCGCTAGAGGGTATTAAAGTTTTACAAAATTTCCCCGATTGCGGGGCATTTTAAATACAATAAAAATATTTTACACAAGAATCTGCGTATTTTCAATCCACGAGTTCATTAAGTCAGTCTTCAAATAAAAGAGGGAGAGTGAAAGCGTTGTTATGGAAAAACACCAGTAAATCCGTTTCTACTTCGATCTTCGCAGACATGGTCTCACATGGTCTCTTTTCCACCAATTGGAAAGTTATATACTCAACGCATGATAATGATTGTTGTGCACATTAGAGGGGGATATTTAATTTTTTTTAATCCATTTTTTTATTTCAAATATAGGGTGTTTCTTTGGGAAAGGGGCTAACTTCAACTGTAGATGGACATCCCTTTGGTTCTTCCAAAAAACCTATATTTAATGTTTCTTCAACACTTTGTAACCGAAAACCATTGCGTTTTATCAATTTCGCCTATTTGTCGGACCTTATAACTTCTGAATTACCCTGTATATCATTTCGAAATTTGGTACACGTAATATTCATTCCCTGGAAATTTCTCCAAAAAATTTTTCCAAGTCTGGCTTAACAAAAAATTTCAAATCTTTCTTTATAATTGGAATGAGGTTAAAAAATTGAATCTACTCATATGCCCTTTAGTTTTTTTGCAGACAATTCGACTATCAAAGTTTTACCGTCGGAGCTATAATTTATGAAAGTTTTGGGGGTTACTAATTGATAATTTTGAAAATTTTCAGCTTGAAATAAATTCTCCTCAATTTATTTTGAGAAGCATTCTAGAAATTCAATTGAGTTTGTAGGTTTACGAGTACATACCATTGAAAAATGTGATTAGTCCCGTACTAAGGACAAACTCATTCAATATAATTCAAATATTTAGAACCCTGTGAAGGATGTGTATGAATGTGAAAACAATGCACTAGATTAACAAGAGTAAAATACTAAAAATACATTAATTCAAAAAACGGAAATATTTTAATCAATTTTAGTAATTGACATAAAAATATTAATATAAAAATCTTAAAATATTTTCTCTGGATTATTCTTGATGATACTTTGATGGAATTTCAAGGTAATGGTTATCACGTGTACCAAATTTCAACGTAATATACAGGGTAATTTGGAAGTTATGAGGTCTGAGGTCTATCTACAGTTGAAGCTTTTCCCAATAAACACCCTGTATGAATATGAAGTTTCAGTGATGGATTACAAAAGTAAACCAAAATAAGTATCAAACTGCCGAAAACCGCATTTCAATATACTTTTCCTATTTCGCAATATATTTCAAGTATTTCTCTTAAATATTAGGTTCTAATAAAAATAAATTGGCAATTTTGTACTCCTGAAATTGATTTCTTTTATCCTTTTAATAATTATTAAAATTATTTCGTTGAAGTCACCGGTAAACGGCGTTAATAAAGTTAAAGTGGAAATTAAACTACTATTTTTGGGGATATATTAAAGACCATGCTTTTGCTACTAGGCCCACCAACAACATGATCGAGAGAGCACAAAATGCCACTTAGAGTAGTTTAAGAGCAGGAATTGAGACTTCTGTTCAATTCACTATCCAAAGAGTGAACGTTGCGCGACAATTTTGGTCGTCACTAGTTACTATAATTTCTTTATGTTATTCTAAATTACATATACATATTAACATTCTATATGTCTGTTTATTTTTTTCCATGGCTCACTACTTGTCAATATATAAATTGTGTTGAGTATTTGACATTCACATTGTTGTTCTCAACAAGACCCAGTCTTTAAAGATCGATCAAACAGAGCCGAACTTACAGGCGTTTTTCTATAACAAAGCTCTCACTCACTTTTATTTGACCAGACAGACTTGTGACATGAAAATTGTTTCATGTAATCTGATCATTATATTGTTTAAAATACCCTTCAATTAAGCAAATTTTGTGATTTTTTTTTAATCAATTATTCACAGACTTTATACCTTGTTTTTAAACTGAGAGGAGCGATTTGAATTAATGTTGGCATTTCTGCTGCCTAGTGATTGGTCAGACTGCTCTTTTGATATAACTGACAATGACATTTGTCAGTTTTGTGTTTATTTATATAAAAATACTCATTACTTTAATCTAACTGTACCACTTTTTTGCATTTGTTGTTTATTGTTTTATTTTTAACAAAGTATTATATTTCTACCAAGTGCTATTTTTATTATTTATTCAGTTTGATAAACAAAATCCATGCTTGTTTTTTCTTGTTAATAATATAATTTTCCAAGTAAAATCTTATTTTTGTAAATATTTTCACATCAAGTTTTACATACATTATAGTACAATATTATCGCATTTTTCGATATTAAACCCTCTGTTCACTTTTAGTTTGTGCTATACTTGAGCTTCCAACGTAAATAAAGAATAATTGAAATTTTCTACGTACTTATTTATCCTCAAATTATTAACCAATTTTACATAAACTACTTATTATAACCATACATTTTTCCCAACAATGTGACAGTTGCTTACTACTTTCGCCATGGCCTGTGGCCAATGATGATTCGATATTTAGACATGCCTTGATCCCTCATTGGCCACGACAACTACCAGCAGTACAATACATATTTCACGTAATTGTCAATTAGTTCAAAAAGTCTGAACACGACCCTTTCGGAACGCACTCCCAATCTAGTTACTTTTAGTGGTGTGTTTGAGGTGTCCTAAAATGCTCCTCCTAGTTTAAAAACAAGATATAGCTACAAGTCTTATTTCCAGGTTTTTATTGAGGCCACTTTTACCATGAAATTTTTTATTGAGACACAGGGTAGGAACATTTTGTTTTAATTTTAATCAGTCAATTATAGCCCGTTCAGTATTAAAACCGTTGCACGTCATTAAAGTGTCGAAAAAGAGACGTTCGTTTATATTATGTCATTCGTTTGCTGCTGTCCATCACTATGTTTAGCCTCTCTAAACTCAATAAATTTTGAAATTTGTATGTCGCATGGTACTAAAAAATATAAACATATATCTGAAGAAACGTTTTGTAATTAATTTCAGATGAAATATAACTCGTTGGTTAATTTAATATCGAATTCAAACTAACGGCAGTCTCAGTTTAACATTAAAACATTTTTATATGTTGGCAATAGTGCACACTGTTGCCGCGTTTAAATTGCTTTATCAGGTAAAATTTTGACATTTATCAGCTGGTTTCTGCAATTTTTGTGGTTACCTCCTACGTATTTTATCTCGCTAATTTGATTCTTTTTATTTGTGCATTATTAAAAACTGTGAAACTGTTCTTATTAAAGCAAATATGCCGAAACAATTAACCAGCAGAGCAACAGCAACATCAGAGAAAACATACTGAATTATTATCTTAATATATGTATATACCTATTTTTTTAGCGTGTAGCAGCAGCTCTTAAGTTAAATATATCAACTTTGAGTAGTATTTCACAAGCCGTGAAGAGTGATGAACGTTTAAATTCGCCTCCAAAAAAAGGTATAACGGATAAAACTGTTAATAATACTGCAATAGTTAATACCTCCGCTATTCGTGATACCATTTACAGCATATGAAGCAAGTGAGTATAAATTTAATGTGTGTAATAATGTATAATATATAAATAAAATTTTTATATTCACTTTGTTATATCTAATTAACTTTTTTAATTATATTGTGTTTTATTGTTCATACTGTAACGTTTTCCTCCTCGTGCGTTGTTGCTCGCGGCACGTCACAGCTGACACACTCAATGCTTGTGCTCGGGCGCCAGATTTTTTACGTTGTTTACTCCACGGCCCCTTGACCCGTAGTGTCAAGAGTTCCGGATAGCCTCAGATGGAAATTACGGAAAAATTCCAGGGGTCGTGTTGAAGTTCAAAGAAAAATGAGTTTCAACCTACCTTTAAACGGACCCTAAGCGAGTTTGTATTGGTTGGAACTGTTAGAAGTGAGACAGTTTAACAACAAAATGCGAAAAGAGAAATATACAATTTGAAATATTCTCTCTACCTAGGTATGGTATTTCAGGATCATGCAACTACTTATGGCTAAGTCTACAATTCTACTTCATAAAATATAACAAACGTCGGGTTTTTTTTTAAACAGCAAGAATTATTTTCAAAAATACGACTGAACACTATCACGGTCGGTTTTCAAGAGAGCCTCTCTCGATTTTTCAAAAATAATTTTACCTATGTCCTATCCCTACTTTTGATAGTCTGCGCGAATATAATTCCAAAATGCCAAACCCATGCTGATTTGAAATCAATTATCGTCACCCAGAATATCTAGTTTTTTCGTTTCCCAAAATTAACGATACACTTTACAAAAGGTTCTCTTTTACCAAAAGTAGAAGGAAATTCTAAATGTTTGAAATAAACTAAAATGTTTTACAGCGATGCCTAGCTCAACATTTTTTCAGGTGAATTACTGAAACTAAAACTTAAATTTTCAAGAAAAATAACCGGAAATGTAACTTCGTTACAATACTCAATGTATGAATTTATATTGGGATAACATTCACTGAGACCTGAAAGATCTATTGTGTTCTATATACCCGAAAATTTATTTACAGATCAACATGTAAATTTAGGCACATACTACAACAATTGAGAGAGACTTATGGAACTTTCACATATAGCAGTAAAAAGGGTTGAATTTTTAAGAAAATGCATACAAGAAAAAGAAACTGCACTGTATAAATTTGTTTTTATTGATAAAACATGGATTTTCCAAAATGATACAGTAGGTCGTTCATGGCAATATCCAGATAAAAGGAGTTTCAATACTACAAAAGTGGATGGTAAAAAGTATGTAAAAAAATTGTAGATATATTGTACTTCATGCTGGGAATGAAGATGGGTTTATCAATGGGGCAGAAAATATATTTTCATCTAAAACTCAATCAAGAGTGGAATGGTTCAAAAACCAATTACTATTAAATCTAACTGAACCGTCAATTATTATTATAAACGATGCTGTTAGATAAATGCCCAAACATTTCATGGAAAAAATCTGATATTCAAGACTCGTTAGTGACACACAATATAGAATTCAATAAACAAATGTTTAAAGCTGAGCTTCTTCAAATTGTAGCCCTGTAAGTACAATTTTTTGAACACCGATGAAGCAGTTTCTATGTAGGAATGCACCACAATTGGTTAAATACATTTAAAAATATCAATACTTGAAAGGACTGAATTATACCTAATAGGGATGGGTAGTACAGTCAATGAATATTGTTTTAATTTTAATGTTACCTTTTTATAAAGATAAATGAATATATTTGACAAGAAAGTCGTACACTAAGGAACAAAGCTTGTTTTGTAAAAAAATAGTACCTATTCAATAATGTTTTTTTTTTCAGAAACAAACCCCAACATAATACATTGTGGATGATTTGGCTGAAGAGTATGGCCATAAAGTATTACGTCTTCCTCCCTACCATTGCATTTTCAATCCGATTGAGTTAATATGGGGTATTGCCAAGCAATATTACAACAGAAATATTGGTGGAGATGGCAAAATAGAAACGTCCTGTTTAAATATGTGGTCAGAAGCCCTACACAGTATTAATCAAGATGTATGGAAAAAGTCTATACAACATAGCGAAATAGAAATTAACAGTTGGTGCAACAGAGAAAGGATATTAGAAAGATTGGAAATTGCTCCAATCATTATTGTTACTGGTGATGAAAGTGATACAACTGATGATGACTCATATGTAGATTGAGATGAGGAATTGTTCAATTTTAGATGCTACCATAATGATTAAGAAGGTATGAACAAGATATATTCGCAATCATTTTGAAATATTTCCTTATTTTGAAATATTTTCATATTTTATAACACAATCAATCTTTTAGAACATGGCCACAAATCATCCAATTAAATTTTCTATGATAGTAGGGTAGTTCGAAAATGAAGAGATGGGAATTCATTTGAAAGTGGTTATGCAAAACAAATAATTTTTGATGGTAACATTCAACCAGCAGTTATTGAAAGCGAAGTTCGTGCAAGCAAGAAACAAATATTATGAAGTTGATGTAGGTTTATGTTTTGTACTATGCATGGTGATGTACTGACAGAAATTTTGTGGATACCTAGAGAGCAAACAAGTATCGCTGACAGAAAGAACAAGTCAAGAAGACCAACTGGAGGAGATTCAAAACAAGTGAGGGCCAGCTGATAGGATCAGTCCCATTCGTCAATAACACCAATGAACTAAAGGATCAGCTAAAACAACTAGATAAAGCCATCCAGCATGCAATGAACGACAGCACAACAACAAGGAGGATGAACAGCTACAAAAGGTTTACCAACATAACTAAAAATTTGAAGAAACTCATCAGGATGGAAAACAGAACAAGAAGACGAACCCACAGCACTCAGACAACACAGATCTAAGCACCAAGACAATCAATAGAATGAACTGAACCCAAACACACCAGGGATATGGAAACTAGTGAAAATCATAAGAAAATATGGGACACTAATACCAATAATATACAGAGACAAAGGACTGGCACAAACACACAATGGACTTCCAAAAGAAGACATGGCCTTCTCTGACCAGGTTGACGAAGATGTGTACCACCAGAAAACCACGGAAAAGACACAGAACAGAACAGGAATCTAGGATATACAACCCATGAAGAAGTAGCTTATCATCCATGGAAGAGCAACCAAGAAGGCATCGGGAAAAGGCTGCATCACAAACAAGGCCCTGAAACATCTACCACGACGAGAAATAGCAGGGAACAGTTCTGCACTCGCACTCTACAGCATCAACACGGCGAACTTCCCCAGAATGGACAACACAATAATGACCCTCTACGCAGACAACTCCGACATACGAACCAAAAGCACCCAACCAACTATACTAACGACGAGACAGTAACTAGGAGAGGACCAAATCGACAATTGATTTACAACTTTGAAGATAAAGATCAACGAGGAAATGGAGAAAGAAGTGTACTTCAAGAAAAAACCAATCCTGAAAACAACATATAGGAGGGTTATTTTAAATGGTCCCAGAATTGGGATCACGGAAGCTTCATATATCTTACTGTTTCCGAGATTCCAATACTGGGACCGTTTAAAATGATCATTTTGTCTTAAAAGAAACCATGACCTCCATGAACCACGTCAGCAACGCAGTAGGTTAAGCAAGAGGATGACTAGTCAGACTTATCGAAAGAAGATTCAACCTAGACCTGAAGATAAATAATATGATCAGAGCAATCATATTACCCAATAAAGACCCACCCAAAAGTCCAAGCAAACGAACTCACGAACTACCCCAGATAAGGTAATAACAGTTATTCATGATCAAGGGAGCATGTCCATGAAAAGATCGGCAAGGTTTCCATAAAGTAATCCTCTTCATACTCTCTAGTCGCAGTACGTCGGTTGAGGATTTACCCTTCTGGAGGCTAAGAACACACACACACTGAGTGCCAGAAATTCAAGAGGACCAGCAGGAGAAAAGTTCTCAGCACTACCCTGAAGAAAATAAGATGACCGCCAGACTATTTTACATCACCTGGAAAGGATTATGGAAGAACCAAGCAGTGATGAATGGGGTCCCATCGAGACGAGATGGGGGGTTGAGGAAGGAGCGGGTTAGAATTGGTATATGTGTGCACCTCACAATTTTTAAAGATTTTTTCATTCCATTTGAAAAATTTTGTTCCACATTGTTTGAAAAAAAAATTTAACAAACTAGTATTGTTATAATCTGTCTTGTGTAAATAATTTATATATTTACAATGTATATTTTCAATAAAACAATAGTAAGAGTTGTGGTTGCATTATTTATTAATTTATTTCATTCATGATATGTAAGATAACTATTACAGGAAGCATTTTCTTAAGAAAAATCTGTATAATACAGGATTTTATAAAAACTACAAAGAATTAATTTAATAGTTGTTTTTGAATTGAAAGGTAGCTCATCTGATAATCGTTTTATTAGCAACACTCTCAGTTGCAGAAGAGGTTGGCAAGCTAAAATAAAATAGTAAATATTGATTTGGTTTATTAGATGATAAATGAATCCCAAATAAATTAATTTGTATTGATTACAATGCTACCGTTTAGTCAATAATTCGCATATACCTTCATTCAGAGAATAGAATGTATTCGCCCTTCTTTTCGGAGCTGCGGTGGTGATTGCTGCATAATTTTCTTTGGTTGTGATATCTCAGTATGAAGATTTAATTCACCAAAATATAAAACAAAATGGCCTATCTTAAAAAAGTGATCCAGGTTATCAGAATCTTACATCAGCCTTTGATATTGTAGTGACAACATTCTAGAAGTCAACATGTAGGTAATTGCTATTGTAACCTGAACATTATATTAGAAAATTAATATTTAATGTTGATAAAACATTTTGGAACAAATAATAATTGACCACTTCATATTTTCCCTATTTCAAGGGCTCGGCATCATAGTCCAGTCATGACAGATGTGACGCGCAACGGTTTTAATACTGAACGGGCTATATATGTGCACATCAATAGTTTTTAGTAAATTTACTATTTAGTTTCACAACACTGTTTCTCAATTTTTATGCGTTTAATTTAAATATAAACGTTAACTTATCTCATATATAAAATTATTTCTTTGGGATATGATGAAATGGAAACATTGATCTGGTATTTTTTGGACATTTTTATTCACAAACCATTTCTTTCTCTTCCATGGGAAACGTCGGGGTAAGGAAAATACATTACATATTTTAATTAAATTAAACCAATATATAATCTAAAACTAAAAACCTTCCATCACACCTCCTCGTCTACCAAAGAATACCTCCTCCCATACACCCTTTTCAATTGTCACTGTGGTCAATAAAGTGTATTTACAAATGAAAATCTAAGAAACATTTTCTGTTTTCAGATATAGGAAGGCAGCAAAGGAACGTTCAGCTATAATGCATGATCAGCCCATAAAACAACTCGACGAAGCGGTATTTTGGTGTGAGTACGTAATTCGACACAAGGGAGCGCCACATTTACGTTCTGCAGCTTTAAATCTCCGATGGTATCAATTGTATCATCTTGATATTATCCTATTTGTTTGTCTTATATTTACTGTAGTTTATACAATTTTGAAATGTTCATTGAAACTAATATTTAGGAAATTATTTAGATATGGAAATAAGGAAAAGAAAAATAATTGATTGAAGCATTAAATATTTCTTAAGATTTTTATTTATAATTTATGTCTGGTGCCCCCACCAAGTCGAGCAGTTACAAATGAACATAGGAGTCGATAGAAGAAGTAGCACACAGGAAGAAAAATATGGAGGACTATCTATAATATATCGTTAGTTACAGTAAAACAAATTGACCTTTACCCTGACGTCATACCTACTAACCTCACGAAATGAATAAATGGGTGAAAAATGGCTACTGTTACTTTGTCGTGTGCGTAAATACGTTCACTGCCTGTTTATCTTGTCAGTATTTTTTTTTGTTATAAATAACTAAATATTGCTGATGGTTGAAGTCAATTATTACTGTTCCAAAATAGTCGAAAATTTAGATAACATTCCTATGATATTTACCGAAAATTATTTTGTCTGCTACTAATATACACGAAAAAAGTATTCTGTAACCATTAACGAAAGTAGAAATTTATACGAATCTTTCTTTTGAATGAATCTATTCAAATTCAAAACAGCACATAATTTAGGGCTAACAAAAGCCATTGGTTAGCATAATAAAAAATATTAATCATGGGTAATAAAGGTTTTTTCAATGTACACTATTTATACATTTATTGTCATTCCGAAATTCACCATACAAATATATATTAAGCATTTTAATAATCATCGTCAGACTCTGAAGAAGAACTGTTACCTACATCAATGTGTTACCACGTCAATATCACAAATAACTTTTTCTCTATCGTACCACTTTCTAATAAGTGCTTCAGTATGGTTCACACATTTTGCCCACATGTTAGGTGTACATTGCTCTAAAGCTTCATTTCACATTCCTACTACTTTCTCGTCACTGGATCCATCTCTACCTATATGTTTATTGTAGTACGATTTACAGTTAGCCCAAATTAGCTCAATGGCATTAAAATCGCAGTGGTATGGTGATAACCTTAATACTTCGTGTCCATGTTCTCTTATTATTTCATCTATGAAATAAACATTTTGCTTTCTATGCATCTTCGCTACTTGTAATAACTCTGGTTTTGTCATTTTTGGATCAAAATTAATCTTATTTTCTTTCAGCCAACTGGCAATTTCCGCTTTTTTTGTTGATGTGGATGGTTGTTTGTTCAAAATTTCACTGTGGTATGGATCATTGTCCATTATTATAAGTGATGGTTCCTCTAAATTAGGCAGTACCTGTGTCTTGATCCATTTAGTAAATAATACGCTATTCATTTCTCCATGATAATCAATAGTTAAAGATTTTGAACAGAAAACCAAACTTGCTTCTGTAACAAAGCCTTTTGAAGAACCTGCATGAACAATGATAAATCTTTTTCCATCATTTCCTTCAGATTTACGAACACTAATATTATCATCTTGCCAACTTCTTATTTTACTTCCTTTGGAATAAATCCATGTTTCATCTAAGAATATTAGTTCTCTTGGATAAGCACTAGTTAAATTTTCCATATATTTTCTCAAGAAGCAAGCTCTGTGTGAAAAAATATGGTTACGTTCAATAAGGGCTCTTCAGTTATCATCTTTTTTAAATTCAAACCCTATTTCTTTTAACAATCTGCTTAATGATGTTGTACTACATGTAACTATTTCCTTGGACTTTATCTCACAATTTAATGTTTGAAGAGTTACTGGTTTTCCTGAAAAATAATAATAATTATTTTCTATCTAATACTTATACATTCAGAGAAATTTTCAATAGATAATTAAGAAATTTTTATCCGAAGATTAAAATTACTTAAAACTTATTCAAGTAATAAGAGACACTATATATTGGTTTTAACAAATTAATTGATATTTATGTTATGTCTATTAATTTTGTGTTTCATTTCTCATTTGTTAATTAATTTAAAACTTTCCTTCACTAGCTTGCTAAAATGTTATTCTACAAAATATCTATAATATCATATGTACTCACGTTCTTTGTACATCTCGTATAATGTATTGCGTATAGCCATTTTACTGCCATCAGGTAAGTCTGTAGTTTTTGGTTTACTGCGAGTTTTACTCTTCTTTTGTAACAAAAAATTAGGATTATTTTCCTTCTTCTTTCTGATGGCATAAACTGTTTTTCTTGATATTTTTAATGCTGCTGCCACTCTCTAAAATGAAATTATCTTAAGAACATTATAATATGTATAAGAAGTTCGATTATACCTCTTGAACATTCGAAATATCAAAAGGACCTCCATTCAGTTTTTCCATTTCAAAATACTCACACAAGTTTAAAACAAGTTATTGTGTTTGTGATTTCAGCATTTTTCCTGGCATGTTCTGAAACAAAGTAAAATATTGTTCAATTTGCTCACAAGCAAACACAATTGTCATATTCTCTAAGAATTCAGTTCACAGAATTAAGAAAGATGAATGTGTGTAAACCAATGAACTATAAATACTATTTATATTTCATTGATGTAAACACCACTACCTTTATAAACCTTTTTATAGAAGGGTATAAGTGTTTACATGCATGTATCTTCCTTACTTCTTGGTTGTTAACGTAATTCTTATTTTAGTTGACTTTATAAATTTAACATAAATGTTCCCGTTACACGAAAATTCAGCCACCGTCTAAGAAGTGAGGTTAAGTTATAAATATTCATTAAATGCAAAAAAGGAAATTTTGTACTTACCGTAAAATAAAAATAACAAATTAGAGGTTTTGAAAAAAACCGATTTCATAGAATTTATTTAAATGCAAATGATGAAACACTTTGAGCAAAACTCGATGTATCAAAATAATGACAGTTGTCATATGAGGTCAAAATAAATTCTTATGAATACAACCTATTAATCGTTTTTGGCGCTATCTCTTTTCAACATTTGGAGGTAATAATTAGAGTTACAAAAGAACGTATGTGATTGACTGAAATACAGGTGTACGTATATTGTATGATGTGTTTTTACTGTCAGTAGAAAAGGATGAGGTATATAGAGTTTGTGTTTACTACTGTTCATTGTTAGTGACGTCAGGGTGAAGGTTAATTTGTTTTACTGTAACTAATCCGGTGACAATATATGACAAAGTTGTTGGATAGATGCTCCAATAGATTAACACAGGATAAATCAACCTATTTGGTCTCTCTTCTATTGGACCGAAATAGTCGACTCCGGTTCTAACGAACGGTCTAGTAGTGGGTTCCAGCCTACATTTAGGAAGTTGTATCTACAACTTTTCTTGATATTTTTAACCTGTTGTCTCAATTTAAAAATCCAAAATTTTTGTCGCAAGCTGTTTCGCACGACTGTTTCTTGACCAAAATGTCTGAATTTTTCATGATAATGCATGATAAGAAGCTTTATAATGTCGTGAGGTACATCTAGAATGATAGGTCTAATTGTTGCTTCGTCTAAAGGTGCATTATCTAATCTACCACCGATTACACTGAGGCCATGCTCAGAAAGCACTGGAGAGAGTGGAAAAAGTTTACTAGAATGTGGTAAGGCCCTCTTTTTTTGAAGTAAAACCAATTCTTTTGCGAACAACTTCTGTTGTACAGATTTAAATAAAATTTTCTCTGCTTGATCTAGTTCATTTACTAGCAGTGCTCCTGTAATTTTTCTTTTTTCGCGCAATGATCTAATAAATCTTCTTGTATAGGCTATAGATCTTACCAAACGCCACCATTTAGAGAATCGAGAGGGATCTGGTAGTGTTTCTCTTAGTGAGGAGTGATCTGAAATAACTAATATCGTTTCAGTCGCTCTTATTTCCAGATCTCCTGATGGCTCCATTTGGGTGTATTCTGATGGCCAAATCTTCCTGAGGGTGTAGAAGAAACTCAGGCCCTTTTAACCATCTATAGTCATCAAAAGAACTGATTCTTTTGGTTGCTTCATCTGCAACATTCACTTGGGAAGGAACATATCGCCAGTTATGAACATTGGTAAGTTCTTGGATCTCTCCTATTCTCTGAGACACGAAAACCTTAAATCGGCGTGCCTCGGAACGAATCCAGTGGAGAACAGCTTTTGAATCAGTTCAGTGAAATATCTGTTGTAAATTTAGTCGTAAATCATTTTTTAAAATACTGCTTAGTCGAGCCGTCATCAGCGCTGCAAGGAGTTCAAGACGTGGTATCGACATGGGTTTTACTGGAGCTACGCGAGTTTTGGCACAAACAAAACTCACTTGAACTGTATCACCTTCTTGCACTCGAAGGTACGCTACTCCGGCATAACATTTCTCCGAAGAGTCACAAAAAGTATGAAGTTGAACTTGAGTATTAGCACGGTTCAAGGTGAAATATTGACTAGGAATCTGAAAGTCATAGATCTTTTGTAAATATTTGAGCCAAACTTGCCATTTGTCATTTGAAGAGTCAGTAATTTCCTCGTCCCAGGCAATACCATATTCTCCAAATATCCTGAATCTGAATGTGGGGTTTCGTTAGTTTTTAGTGTTTTAAAATTATCAGCCTCCAGTTGAGGGTCAATACTTTGGAGTATTTTTTCCGAATTTGATGTCCAGTTGCATATGACAAATCCTCCTTGCTGATGGATGTATATTATATTTTTTATCAATTGCATTGCTTCTAGACAACTATTTGCTCCTCCTAGATAATCATCTATATAGTGTGACTCCAGTATGTCGTTGACAGCTTCCGGATACTCTGCCTGAAATTCCAGTGCATTACGGTTTTTTGTCTCTTGTGCTAAACATGGACTACACGTGGCCCCAAAAAACACGACACCTATTTCATAGACGTCCGGATCTCTTTTGCGTTCCATACATCTCCATAATATACGTTGTGCACAACAATCTTCTGGTCGCACTCTTACTTGTAAAAACATTTCTCGTATATCGGCCGTTAAGGCATATCGCTTTATTCGAAAATTAAGTAAAATAGTAAACAATAAGTTATAAAAGTCAGGGCCACTGATAAGGTTATCATTTAGACTCATTCCATTACTTTTTGCAGCCGCATCAAAAACTATCCTTAGCTTTTCGGGCTTATTGGGGTCCACCGTACCAAAGTGAGGCAAATACCACGTACGACAATTGTGGGTCTCTTCTTCCTTTGGTGTTAGTTTTCGGATGTATCCTTTTTTCTCCAAATCTGAAAATTTTTCGCAATATATTCTCCCATACTGCCCATTCTTGTCCATTTTTCTCTCCGTATACTGCAGCCTCTTGAACGCATTATTTTTACTTTCTGGCAAAACAACATCAACATTTTTCCAGAGTAATCCCGTAACGTACCTGCCATCAACCTTTTTCATTGTCTCTCGCAAAATAGTATCAGCTCGCCTGTCTTCAGGTGATATTGACTTATTTTTTCCTCCTGGAACTTCATCTACATTCCAATGGTCTTTCACTAGGTCATGTAGGTGGTCCAAGTCGTCTTTAAGTTCACGTAGGATATCTGCATTACTGAAATTATCTCGAATATAGCAGATATACTGTTGATTAGTCTGATATGCAGACACATTGCCGTGTACAACCCATCCTAAAAGAGTTTTACTTAGAGCTGGACCATTCCATGGACCAGTAATAATTTTTCGATTGACCAGTAAAGGCCAATTATCTTGACCGATGATTAGCTGTGGCTGAGCATTTTTTAATGACAGAATGCTCTCGTTAATGTACGGATATTTGTGCCGTAAAGAATCTACGTCCACCGTTTGGGATGGTAATGATAGATTCATGGTACGAACATGTCTTAATTGAAAACTTTGCCCTCTGTTCGCGCTCTGGATAGTAAGACTTACGACTTGCGAATCGTTATCTTGTTGAGTTATATGATCATTTGTCCATTGGATCGATAACTCTTGACTTGGACCCGACAGCTGTAAATACTCACTAACTTTCTTATCTAGTAAAGTAACTGTTGATGCATCGTCCAAGAGAGCGAAGGTTTCAATTTCCCTATAACCGTTTTTTAAAATGACTGGCAAAATTTTTAATAAAACTCACTGATTATCAGAAATATGACAGTTGGTTGCAGAGTCATTTGTATGGATTGCTACCGCAGTAGTAGACGCTGCCGATGTACTTGCAGTCTCAGTGTCAGCTAAATTTTTGTTTTTATGAAGTAATCTATGGTGTGGCTTAGAACAGTTATCAATATCGCAAGCCCGTTTCTTACGACATTGTCAAACATTATGAAATGGCGTTAGACAAGAAAAACAAATTTTATTTGTTGTGACAAATGACCATTTATCGTCCACTGACAAAGAGATAAACTTAGAGCAATATGCCAAATGGTGTGTATTTGGTTGACAGCAACAAATACACTTTTTGATATTATTTTTGTCTTGAGTATTCAAGATGGTAGCCATTTTAGTATTTTTAAAATCATGTTTGTGTTTAGGTCGATTGTCATATTTGTTACTGTCAGTCGATTTTGGCCTCTGAACTTGACACAAAATATTAGATTTCTGATTAAGCCAATTTTCGAACTCTAAAAGTTTATATTTAGGTTGTATTCTAACAACATGCTCCGTCCATTGAAGTTTATAAGACAATGGAAGTTTATTAACCAGGTCGTGCAACAACATTGGATTTTGTAAATGATCTATTTCCCCTAGAGATTGTACCGTCGCAATAAAATTATTTGTTTCGTCTGCAAATTCTATCAATTGGTCCACTCGATCCATTTTAAGGTAGCTGAATTGTTTTAGTTTGGAAATTAATAAAGATATAATATGCTCTGGTCTGCCAAATCTGGATTGCAAAAGCGTTATCACTTTTTCAACGTTTTGTGGCATTATTAGCAAAGATTGGGTTGCCTTTTTTGCATTCCCTATTGAACACTTTTGCAGTCGGACTTGATTTTCTTCATTACTAAAGCTACAAATGGCATAAGAGTTTCTGTATTGTTGGATGAAATTCGGCCAGTTGATAGGATTGCCGTCGAAATCTGGTAAATCTCTAGGTAAAGATTATCTTACTTAAAATTGTGAAATTTGAGGAATAGACACTGGCCCTATATGTTGAGTTGGAATGTCTTTTTCAAAGTGAAACTGAGAGTTTGTATCATTAAAATGATCTGTCGTTGGACCAACATATCTTTTCGAATTTGTCTCTATACAGGTTTCAGTTTCATTTTGAAAATTCCACGGACTTTTACCTGTTAACCACGTTTTTACGTTAGGTAGACTTGACTCAGGTATCGATAGGGCTTTGGATTCACTTTCGGGCCCTTCCTCTATTCGTGCTATTTCAAGAGCTAGTTCTAAATACAGTAGCTCTTGTTGATTTTTCAACTCTTTTTTCCTGATTGCGTTTTGAATCTCTGCTAGCCGTATTCTGCTAGCTCGACTAGTCCCGGTTTTAGTCGTCGCTGTGGATTTGCTAGATTTTCCAACGACGCCGATGTCTGACTTTTGCTTGGAATATGTCGTAGAAGCGATTGTCGTCACCTTTTCTACTTCATTTCGTGTGGCAGGAACTATCGTCGTCTCTACCACTTTGTTTCCTTTCCGCTTAAGTCTTTCGCCTCGCCGCAATGGTTCAGAAGCTGGCTTCTGTTTCTTTCCCTCCATATCAATCTAACAAATTCTCTTAATGACTAACCGTGTCTCCCTAGGACTGTCTCGTCGGCTGAAGGACCAAATTTGTAGATATTATAAAGATGATTACCTGAAACATTAGATTGTAAGGAATAATCCTGGCTAGAAGAACCAAATTTGTAGTTTTTATAGACTCCTCAATCAATCACACACAAAAATTCGGTTGACGTAAATCAAAACTTTATTATTAACATGTAACTAAGTAACAACAAAAGGACAAAAGAACTTAGAAAGTATATAGTTCAAATATTTAAGATTAAGCGGTAACACATATCTTGATCACTCGCCTGTTTTCTTGCACTGAGTTAAAACAGTATTATCTGTTTGGTGGCCATCGAATGGTTCCAACTTTGCCAATCCACATTATGATCCAAGTACCCTGAGTTCACTTATAATTTACAAAATGTCCTTAAAAATATTGGTTTTAATTCCCAAAATTACTGTCTATTTGTTGGAGATATTAATATTGATTTATTGGATCTAAACGATGATACCTTTTAGCATCCTGATTGAGTACGGATTCAAATCCACCATTAATAACGGTCGGTTTATAGTAGAGAGATACGCTATGGTATATTGGCATGGGGTAGTGCTCTAAAAAGTCAAATTCATCCATTAGAAATTATTCAAAAAATATTTTTGAAGATCATTATGTCTAAACCTCATACCCATTCTTCAGATCGATTATATAGGAAAAGCAACATTTTTGACTTGAAATAGTTATATTTTCTCTGTGCCTCTATAAAATACCACGCCATAAAGGATAAAAGTAACCCACCTTTACATAAATATGAAACTACATATTGTTCTGAGAATGATGATATCTTTCGGTCAAAGATCTTTCCCATTCCTAGCTCAACAGATTTATAATTGTATAACTGTCTCTATCAAACTCATAAATAGTGCAATTCTATTCAAAAGGAAATTAAAAGCATTCCTTCAGGAACAGTCGAGACATTTCTGTCATATTGCATCAGTGGTGTAATTATACATACTCACCACGGACAAATCTATGATACATACGATTATCTAAAAAAATATATGTCACATTAACCAAAGTTTTGATGTTTTAAAATTTTAAAATATCATTTTAAATTTTGTAATTTCAATTTATTATTATTATTGTAAATTTATCTATTCCACTTTTAACTAATTATACTTTAAATTTCGAATCTGATTCTAATCATAATTTTATCAGGGTTGTACTAATTTGACTAATATTATTAAATTAAGTATTGTTATTTTTATTTATGTGTATATTGCCGAAACAGGCGTATCTACACCTATCGGAGACCTTCGGCTGCTTATTCACTAACCACTTTTGTATATACTTGTATATATTATTAAATTGGAAATTGGTTATTTAAATGTTCTTGAACTTCCAAAACGTTATGGGAGGTCGCTCCGTCTTGGTGCCAAATCATTCTATTTAATACGTCTATAGAAAATTCTTGGACGATCTAGTTCTGGTGAAATTATCTCAATATACGTTTGTCGTGTCAAAATAAAATCGTAAGGCCCAACTTTTTTACTTTAAAAAATTCACACACCAAACGTGGATAGATTTTCTGATCGATTTTTTTATGTGCTTGACTTTTCGCCTCCTTTGATTTTTATTCTCCCATGAACGTTTGATTTTTCTATTGAAAACTCCCGCCGTGGAAAAACTTGACTCGTAGGTCCATAAAATGTCTTAAAAAAAATCAGGGTTTTCATCTAATTATCGGATCATGATGTGACAAAATACTAATCTCTTAGGTTTTTGTTCATCATTAAGTTCCTGAACGGGTAAAATTTTTTAGGGCCTATATTGATTGTGATACTTTCTCAAACTTCTTTGAATTTGGGAATAACTTTTTCCCATTTCACGGGAAGCAGTTTATGAAACAAAAATATCAAAATTAGGTGTTTAATTTTGACAATTATTATAAGAAATGACTTCTTTTGCCTTCAAAATATAATAATATATCTAGATCATGTTCCTCATTTGCTCTAACGCTACGTTTTACATGACGATAACGTTTAAAAACGTGTTGACGCTGGGAATCGATCGATTTGGATACAACTTTATGTATTCTTTTCTTGCGGTACATGATTTATTTTAGTTATTTCTCAAGTGAAGAGGAAATATTTCGATCTTTTCTGCCTCACTATAACCCATTTTGTTTGAAGATATAACAGTAATTACTATGAGAAATGTCATAATGGATTAATTATGTCCGCCGCTTACCTTGTTTGTTCCGATCCCCTTTCATTTTAACAAGAATAGCCTACTCCTCATCCGTTAAAACATATTTTCGCATTTTTATTGTCGAATATATTAAAATGTATTATTGATAGACCTATATAATGTTATATATTTGAATTCAGAAGAAAAGGGGCTTCTCGAAAATGTAATAATATATATGGAGTGTTCCGTTAAAAACAAACACATATGTATTTATTTCCTATTACGTGACCTATTTATGGAACTGATTTTTCATCAGGTTTCAATAAAATATAGGTAGATAAAGTATAAGTTTTATTTAATTCTCAGTAATAACAGAGATACAGGGGGGTCATTATATAGTGAATAACCCTTTACATCAAGCATTTCTTCTCGGAACCGATCACGAATTGATTGTGGCGATACATGCTCTATTTCTCCGTACAATTCACTACTTGTTGTTAAGTACTTAAAATTTGAAGTGTTGTTTCTATTTTAGTAACTTCCCCAGAGTTATTTTGAATTCGCCATCATTAACATTCTTAATTTTTTTGTCCTTCATACGGTTTACCGTGATTTTCCCAACGACTCTGCAATTAGTTCGGCCGCTGAATTATTTCAACTTTTCAAAAGATGCACGAAAATCAAAACACATAACTTCTGGTAGTGTGGCCTCTGGTGGACTATTTTCAAATCTTCAGAGGAAACAGGCTAAATAAGAATGAGACTAATTTAATTATTTCTTGGATTCAATATTCGGTACAGCTGATAAAAAATTATCGAATGAAGAGTTAGCATGTGAAAGGCATTTTATAAAAAATACAAAGCGAAACAAAGACGGTTCATTTGAGGTTAAGTTACCTATAAAAAATGAAATTTCAAAGTTAGGTGGTTCTTTTGAACAAGCTAAAAAACGATTCTTGAATCTGGAACGTAAAATGTGTTCCAATGATAATTACAAAAAATTATACCATGATTTTCTGAAGGAATATATTAATTTGAAGCATATGACAAAAGTTCACGATTTTGACGCCACTTTGTCTGGCGAATATATCGAGAAGAGGCCATCACGACTAATCTTCGTGTCGTTTTCGATGCATCATTGCCAAGCTGTACAGGGTTTTCTGTAAATAATATTTAAATGGCTGGACCTACAATAAAGCAAGATTTATTTTCAATTCTACTTCGATTTAGACATCATAGGTCTGAAATTTCCGCCGATTGTACATTCATTCATTCATTTGGGTTGTGCTCATCAGCCCAGGCACTTGAACTAAATCTTTGTACCATTTCCCATGTTATCTACTTCCCTTCCAGAAGCTTCGTGTCTTCTATAAAAGCCACTAGTTTGACTGGAGGGATTTTCAATAGTTGTGATGGTTGCATAAATACCTCTCCAAAGTGCTTCCGTATAAGTTCTTGTAAGTCCTCGCAGAAGCAGAGTATGTGAGTAGGTGTTTCATCAAGTTCACATTTTCTGCACATAATTTTGCCCATATTGTACAAATGTTTCCTCAAGGTGCAGTGTCCAGTCACCAGGTCGGTAACAGTTTTCAAATGTCTCTTACCCAGTTTGAGTAGCCTGGTTGAGAGTTCCTTGTCTACCTTGTTCAGTAAACTCTTTGTATGAAGGTGCCCTTGTATCACCCTCCATTTGAATTGGTGTTCCCTATCTAGTTTAGACCTAGTTGTTGGATTACTAATAGCCTTAAGCAGAACCTGGCTGTCAGTGAATATTTCAATTTTTTGTCCGGTATATCCTCTTCTGATGTTTTCATCAATACAGGCTATAGCGGCAATCGTCTCTGCTTATAACGACCAAGGCTAAAGAACATTCTCTTTCTAGGTCCTTTTATACCAGCCCCAGTGCCATGGTTTGTTTTGGAGCCATCAGTGAACCAGATGATTTCTCCAGAATTACCTTGGTGCATCACCTGTTCCCTAGATGGGATGATGATATTCACTCGCTCAGTGAATATATTCTCTGGTGTCATGCTATCAAAACTCTTGTGAAATATGGGTTCGTCTAGTAATGTACCAGTTGTATCAGTGTGTCCCTCTCGAACAGCCTAAGAATTGCAATTGGCGGAGGCAATGCCCTTATAAAAAGTTCTAGAGGAGGAAGTGCAAAAGGGCTTCCATTGATGCCGTCCCCGTGCTGTTCATTGCCCCGGTAATACCAAGAAGGGCTTGTCTTTGGATTGTAGAGGACACTTCTGTCCTCCTCCACCAGACTATTGTTCCATAGGTGATCGTTGGCCTTATCATAGTTGTGTACAGCCAGTGAACCACCTCAGGTCGTATTCCCCAGGTTTTGCCCATAACTCTTCTGCATTGCCTGAAAAGCCTAGTCGCCCTGGTAGTAATTTTTTTCAGGTGTGCTCTTCAATTCGTAAAAGAAACTAGTTTTTTTTTGGATTAACTGAAAGGTCCTCTGTAAAGCAATATTCCTCCACAATTCGCAGTGCTTCCTGTAGGACATTAATAACCACCTCTGGGAATTTCTTATTGGTGACTATCACTATGTCGTCCGCGAAGCCCTGCGTCCATATGCCTTGATATTTTAGCCTACAGATCAAGTCGTCCACAACTAGGTTCCACAAAAGTGGTGAAAGTACTCCACCTTGAGTACTATGCTCGAGCATGGATCCTATCCATTTGCATGTGGTGCTGTTAATCCCTCTTTTTTTAAGAGAACTATTAATTGATGACATCGATGTGTTGTCAAAAGCACTTTCGATGTATAGAAATGCTGCAAGGGCTACTTCCTCATGATTCAGGCTTCTTTCGAGACCTGAGACCAAATTATGCAGGGCAGCTTTCCCTGTTTGATAAGCCCATTTTAGTCTATGTTGGGGGATGCTCTTAAGCGCTCCTTCTTGTAGGTACATTTGTGAGACTTTTTCCATAGTTTTCACCATAAATGATGTCAGACTGATTGGTCGGTAGGACTTAGCCTGGGTGTACGTTTATTTTCCTGATTTAGTAATAAACATCACCTTTGATTCTCTCCATGCGATAGGTATATACCCTATAGCATGGCTGCTTCGAAGTATCAGAACTAAAGGACCCATTATGATGTCTACTCCCTCTTGCAGAAGCTTGGGGAATATGCCATCTGGTCCTGGAGTTTTGTTGGGGTCAAATGAGTTCACAGCCTATCTAATAAGATGGGGTCTGAATATCTTATTCGTTATGCGTTAATGCGTAAATTTATACACAATTGTACTAAAAAATGTCCAAATGAGCGTAAGTATGGTCCATTAATGAAAAGTGAAATCGATCAATCTTTTAAAATATTGCTTATTCATGTACAAGAAAATTGTTTTTCCGAGGAATTTGAACAAATAAGGGCTAATAAAATTAAATATTCATCAAAATTGCTTAGTTTAAAGCCATTCATTGACGACTCTGGGTTTTTAAGGGTCGTGGGAGATTGTCAAATTCAAGATTTAGCTTCGAAAAGAAACACCCTCTAATTTTGTCTGGGAGTCACCATCTTACTAAACTAATTTTTATTAATGAACATTTGAAATTATACCACTGTGGGCCACAACATTTATTGGCTTCAATACGAGAATCATCTTGGCCTTTAGCAGATCGGTCGCTGTCCAAACAAATTGTGCATCAATGTTTTAAATGTTTTTGATATAATCCCAGAATGTTGAAACCTGTTATGGGCGACCTACCCGAACAACGCTTATCTCTTACTCACCCGTTTGATATTGTGGGGGTTGATCATGCAGGACTAAAATTTCGGAGACATATTATATATGTCTTTTCATATGTTTTCTAACAAAGGCAGTTCATTTGGAGTTGGTGACTGATCTCAGTAAGGAAGCTTTTATATTATCATTACGTAGACCCGTAGACCCGTCATTACGTAAACCCACCCGGATAATGGTAGCAATTTTGTGTCAGCATTTTCAGAGTTAGAAGAGTTAGGTCAGTTTATTAAACAAAATTAAATTGAATTAACCTCAAAAATATGTAGGGGGGATATATAATGGCATTTTACATCACCTCAATCGCCTCACTTTGGTGGCCTTTGGGAAGCAGGTATTAAGAGTATGAAAGTACATTCAAAGCGAGTAGTCAGTAATACTCCCGTAACATTTGAGCATTTTTATACATTATTTACAGAAGTAGATGCAATAATGAATTCACGTCCCATTTCCCACTTATCCTCTAACCCTGAGGATCCCACACCATTAACGCCTGGACATTTAAACATCGGGCGCCAGTTGAATTCCTGGTTGAATTCAGATTTAAAAGGTTTGCCCACCAATCGATTGTCCCTGTATCAGCACTTACAGCAGCTAAGGCAGCATCTTTGAACAAGGTGGAGCAAGGAATATGTTGCGGAGCCTCAACAGCGTACCAAGTGGAGGCAGAACTACGACAGTCTGAAAATTGGTGCGTTAGTTATAGTGAAAGATGAGATGGAAATTGGGAAAAATTGTGGAAGTGTTTCGCGGAAAAGACAAAATAGCGCGAATGGCAGTTATAAAAACACAATACGGATTAATAAAACGCTGTTTTTCTGAAATATGTCCGTTGCCAATAGATTAAATGGAAATTGTATTTGATTATTTGTAAATAACCTGTGTATTTGGTTATTTGTTTGTGTTTATGTATATATGGTTAAAAGCTTTTCAAGGCGGGCGGCATGTTTTGTATTTTAGTGTTAGCATTCCATTTTGTGTTCAAATTTGTTTACTTTATTATTATTACATAAATATGTGAGACCATGAAGAAGTGTTCAGCGTGACAACGCTGCATTTTTCTTTCACAAACGTTATTTTCATTTTTTGGATTTAGATGGGTAAGAGAGATGACAAAGTAAAGTTGTAACAAAAGGCGATTGTTTTAATTCCTGATAAATACACTCAATTTATTTTAACAAATTACGTAACAGTGATTTTACAGAGAGGTCCCATTGAGTGGCAACCTAGATCACCAGACTTACCGCCACCTGATTTTTTTCTGTGGGGTCACCTTAAGTCGGTTGTTTATCAAGCTAAACCAACCTCAATTGACGATTTACAAGCATGACGTGATATTACTAAAGCAACATTTGCCAACGTTCGTATGGAGTTTGCAAAATGGGTTGTACTATTGTTTACAAAATAATGGAAACCATTTTGAACATTTACTAAATTAATTAACATTTTGGTAGTTCGACACTTTTTCATCTTGTCAAATAAATCTTTCTGCTTTATTGTTACACCCTGTATAATTATGATTTGGACCGTTGGAAAGCATTTTCTACGGGCTCTCTAACGACGTATCACAAGTAATGGATTGCCATTTAAATTTTTGTAGGTGGGGTCAACTACATCGCCAATGTCTTTTTCAGGCTAGAATTGCATTGGGAAAGTATACAAGAAAAACGCAAAGGCAGTCTTGGGATGAGAACAGTATGCGTCAGGTTGTTGAGGAGGTACTGGAGGGAAGAATGGGGTATCTCAAAGTATCTAAAGAATATGGGGTTCCTCGTACAACCATTGAAGCAATGGTGAAGAAAATTAAACAGGGTGCTCTTGACAGAGAGAATTCAGCAAAAAAACGACTAGGACGTCATAAACCTGTTTTTAGTCCTGCTCAGGAAAAGGAATTAGTTGAATATATTTTGTGTATGGAAACACGCTTGTTTGGTTTAACTCTCGATGCATTAAGAAGTTTGGCATTTGAATTAGCAGAACGCAACGGCTTGCCTAATAGATTTAATAAGAGCAAGAAAACGGCTGGTAAAGCATGGCTGTATGCTTTTCTCAATCGGCATTCGAATATTAAACTTCGATCTCCTGAGCCAACCTCACTTGCTAGGGCAATGGGTTTCAATAGGCCTTCCGTAAAAAAAATTTCTCGTTGATTACTGAAACGATGGAGAAACGCAAAATACACCCTGAGCGTACTTATAACGTCGATGAGACAGGGATTATGACAGTGCCAAAAAAACGGTCTAAATGTTTATTATTGCGTGGAAAGTGACATGTTGGCTGCTTGTCTTCTGCTGAACGTGGAGTTCTGGTTACAGTGGAGATCTGCATGAGTGCCAGTGGTGCATTCATGCCACCATTGTTCGTTTTTCCAAGAGCTAGGGCAAATCCAGAACTGTTGGATGATGCTCCCCCTGGTAGTACAGCTCATCACCATCCATCAGGGTGGATGCAAATATAAAGAGGAACTAGAGGAATCAATTTTTAGAAAACTTCCTACAAAGAAGCCAAAGTTAAACTTAGGACTGAATCAACAGCCCATATAGCCAAACTGAATAAAAAGGCAAAATAAATGACAATGAGATGACGACTAGAAAAGACGTAAAAGCAAAGAGCCCAAAGAAGAAAGACACTAGCAGTGCAGAAGAAACGAGCGTGAGAGACAAAAAGCAAAATTATACCAAGGTTCGAGAAAATATGAAAAGAAGGAAATCTAAATCAGAAGGTTGGATAAGGTGCCAACATTGCGAAGGCTGGGCCCAAGAAGCTTGTGCGGGAGTGAAGGAGGACGGAGACGAAGTTTTTACCTGTGACTTCTGTCAGTAGCATATTTGAATAATTTGTCTTATTTACCTTTCCTTTTATATTGTTAAGAATAATAATAATAATAATTTTTCTTTATTTACCATGTTCTATCTTACTCGCTGAGGACTAAACGTTATGGAAACTATACAAGCTTAAGTTTCCCGTTTTACTCGACTAGATGGATAAAACGGGATACTTGCTACTTTTTTATTATACATATTTTCTTCTCATGTGGCTTCTGTTTTTTGCATAAAAAATGGTATCAATCAAAAGTCAATTATTAACTGAAACTGGAGCCAAAAAATAGTCCCCAGCATTGCTTTATCCAAAAAGTTATGAGACCTAGAACACTAAGTATCCCGTTTTACCCATCTTTCCCCTAAGATGATTTTCAGACCGATTCATTTTTGAAACAAAATATTTTGTTGGTTTTACTTACTGCACAATATTCTTTATTACAACAAAACGCGAGTTTTTCTGATGTTTTGAACTGTCAAAATACGATGATCACAGCCTCCCATGATTAACGCTTGCTGACACTGCGCGCTTATTGTGAATTCCATACAAATAAAGCGCGTATGAAAAGTTAATAAGAACGCAAAAAAGCAATTTTCTACCACTTGTAGTTACTCAAAACTTAAACGTAAAATTAATGAATACACTGTGTTGTGTTTTGAGATGGTATTTTCGTGCAACTACAACGAGTAGAAATGAACAATTTAAAATCAGCTAGCAGAAAGCAACCTTTTAATGTTATAGAAATGGATATTGATGATTTTTTGAACATAGCGGCTCTCACAAAAATATTAATAAAAAATAAAGTTATAGCACTGAAGGCACAGGGTAAATTGGCTGAAAGTGAGACATATTCAATTCAGAAAAGACGCGCCAGGATTAATATACTTTAAATACGATCTTGACGAGGAGACCTTTAAATCTATTCAAGTTATCAGAAGAGGTAGGAGAGATTCTATCAATGACATAATCATTCAAAAAGCTTACCGTGGGCCACAGACAATTTCACTGGAGAAGTATAACAACTTACAATCTCTTTGTGAAATGGGAATCATCCGCCTCCAATATCATACCTTTTACCAATCGTTGAAAGCAGGCAATGCGTCCATCATAAATGATTCGGATTAAGAATAATTTGTAGAGAGTTTTCGAAAACGTACATGTACTGAGCCGGTAGCGGTTAACATAAATCTAACCGCACGACTATTTTGACAGATAAATATACAGTTTTCGAACCTCCTGCGTCCCAACGGTAAGTAGTTTTATTTATATTAATATTTATTGTTAATATGTGCTATCGCAATTCGCAAAGTTGATTGTTGAAATTTTAGTGAAAAAAACAGATACCAGAGACAACATACAGAATACAGACATCACTCATTGAATTGAGGTTAGATTTTTCGTCTTTCGTGGCCTTTTCGTTAATACAACCGCTATGTCTACCATCCGTAAGATACCGGTGGTGTACGGGAGCGGTATATGCTGTGACATACCGTATGTAAAAGTTGTCAAATAGTGTTAATCGGAGTGTTTTTAAAGCGGTTTCGAAAACTCTCTAATAACTATTAACATTAGGGTCTAAATATGGCAGTTTTCATAGGTAGCTCAGTATTAGTATAAATAATGTATTCCATACAATTTGTTTTAAGTTAAAGAATGGCAAAGTCTTTGTTTTACTAGTAAGGTTACAATAATTATATTTTTTGTTGTTGTTGTTTCATGACTGTTATGTAGCGTTATATTACAATATTTATTTTCATAGTCTCAAGGAATTATCTATGTGTGAAAATTAATTTTCTAAATTAACGATATACAGGGAGTTTCTAAATTCATGCGACAAAATTCAGGAGGTGATTGCATGTATGAAATTAAGATGGGTCTTTCCTATAACAAAATGTCCTCAGTCCATCCCTTTCCGAGATATCACCCTTAAAAGGTTGTGACTAAAATTGAGTTTTAATTTTTTTTTTCTAAAATTTCAGTAAAGCTATAAACTTGAAATTCTGTAATTTTCAGCATTTATTATGAATCGTATTACATTTTACATCTTTACTGTTTTCCACTCAATTTATTAAGAAATATATAAATTATGATGTTTATTTTTTTTCTCTGCAGCTATTGGTTTTGGAAAAAAAATTTAGGAATGAAAAATTTTTTTGAATAAAACAAGGATTTCAAGTTAAATTTAAATTCATAAAACTTCATCTCGAAAAAAAATTTTGATATGAAATAAAGTAAGGGTTGCTAATTTCACCCTCGTATAATGTAACAGGAATATTGAACAAAACCCGTGTTTAATCCTTTGCGAGTTCACGAAAATTACAGAATTTCAAGTTTCTAGCTTTACCGAGATTTTAGAAAAACAATAAAAACTCAATTTTAGTCATCACTTTTTAAGGGGTGGGCTGAGGAAATTTTGTTATAGGAAAGACCCATCTTAATTTCATACGAGCAATCACCTCCTGAATTTTGTCGCATGAAATTAGAAACACCCTGTATATTGGGCAGCTTTGTTAAGATTTTCAGAGTCGTATACATAAGGCTCCTGCATGTACATACACACCTTGTTCACGTCAAATATTTCAAGATGCCCCAATATAACTTTGTAATTAAAAAAAAAACATTTTTCAATATTAAAAAGTACTTGCATTGTTTTATAACATTAGTTTATAATGAATATTTTCTAAAAAAAAACGTTTTTTTATTACAATAGGTACTTACGTTATGCTTATTCCTACATTGTAACTATTCATTAAGAGCCAAAATAACGTATCATTACATTTTTTCAAAAAAAAAATTATATTACAAAAACCTTAATACTTTTATTTTTGTAAAATGTATTGTCAAAAGTACAATAGTAGGGGAGTATAATACTGTATCCAGACTTATATAATAATTAGACATATTTTTGGCGCTCCATTTCAAATTTCTGATACGTCGCTCTGGTTCTTACCCCTAGATATACAATTTGTTATTAACCGATAAATATCCTTATTTAACTTGTTATTTGAACAATAACTGTTTGTCTTCACTAAACGTAGTACCAAAATGTCGTGCACTATATCGTTTATAAAAATTTCGTATTTGTCAGCTGTCAACTAAGGATACAAAATATTGGGTATATTTCCAAATTGCGGTCAAAGTAATTTTAGAATGGGGTTTAGATTAATGAAGGAATTATCCGATCGAGGTCTTGAAGTAAGCTTTGTTGATTGTTTTCCTAAAAAGACACCAATTAAAAACTTCAAAGATATATCTGTAGAAAGTATGAAGAGTGATATGCTTGGTAAGTTATATATCGATTTAAATAAAAGGACATTCTTTCACGAATTCATAATGATTGCTATAATTCACGAGGAGGATCATTCGAATAATGAATATTTTTGCAGGTAGAATACTATATTTTGTTCACGATTTAGATAGAGATTTTCTTGATAAATTTTTGCAACAATATTATATTTCAGAATATACGGATAAAACAAAATAACAGTTGTTAAGATTAGGAACAGAAATTCCAAAATTCATTGCATACCAATTATTTTTAGAGATAACCAATTCATTCAATGATTAATATAGTGCCAACCTCCAGTTTTTCCACTGTTTTTTTTTGCTGGTGCTTTTGTGGAACATTGGTGGTGGAATATAAATTGAATTATTCAATTTTTGTCTGACTCTTTGACGATAAGCACAATGATTCATCTGTAATAGCTTTTAAAATTTCATATGGGATAAATATGGTGAGAATTATCCTGTTGACCACTGAATTCACTAAAATGTACCATTTTCAGCTCGTAAACAGAAATATACAGCGTTGCTGGAAAAAATTTAAATGAAACTGATAGTGTAAAGGATATCCCAAGGTCTGGTAAACCAAAAAGTGCAGCTAATGAAGATGAAACTTTAGATCTTCAGGAAAACCCTAAGACATCCGCAACTGCATTGGCAAAAAATCACGAGTTTCAGAGAAAATTAGGATGCAAAATGATGTCTTAGATTTTTTTGTATTCAGTGATAAAGCCACATTTTTGTTGAACGGTTCTGTTAACAGACATAATTGCCGGTACTACCTCTCCACCCGCATCAGCATGCTTACCGGGCAGGCATATCTACGGAGACTGCACTGGTACAACTGACGGAGGAACAGAAATTCCAAAATTCATTGCATACCAATTATTTTTAGAGATAACCAATTCATTCAATGATTAATATAGTGCCAACCTCCAGTTTTTCCACTGTTTTCTTTTGCTGGTGCTTTTGTGGAACATTGGTGGTGGAATATAAATTGAATTATTCAATTTTTGTCTGACTCTTTGACGATAAGCACAATGATTCATCTGTAATAGCTTTTAAAATTTCATATGGGATAAATATGGTGAGAATTATCCTGTTGACCACTGAATTCACTAAAATGTACCATTTTCAGCTCGTAAACAGAAATATACAGCGTTGCTGGAAAAAATTTAAATGAAACTGATAGTGTAAAGGATATCCCAAGGTCTGGTAAACCAAAAAGTGCAGCTAATGAAGATGAAACTTTAGATCTTCAGGAAAACCCTAAGACATCCGCAACTGCATTGGCAAAAAATCACGAGTTTCAGAGAAAATTAGGATGCAAAATGATGTCTTAGATTTTTTTGTATTCAGTGATAAAGCCACATTTTTGTTGAACAGTTCTGTTAACAGACATAATTGCCGGTACTACCTCTCCACCCGCATTAGCATGCTTACCGGGCAGGCAGATCTACGGAGACTGCACTGGTACAACTGACGGAGGATATCCTAGGTACTCTAGACAACCAATAAACCGTAGTATGCGCATCTTTGGATATAGAAGGAGCTTTTGAAAATACCCTTCATGAGGCTATTAAAAGAGCATCAAATAGAAGAGGTGTAGAAAGCACAACATTCAAATGGATGTCGGAACTGCTCACTACTAGAGTAGCAGAGACAAGGACGAGCAAAGACATTGTCTCCATCTGTCCAACCAGTGGAAATCCACAGGGAGGAGTAACATCCCCATTAATGTGGATCCTGACGGTTAACTTGTAGTTTGACTGACCTCGGAATATTCTGCCAAGGATCTGCCGATGATATTGTCATAGCAGCCAGGGGAAAATTCTAAAACACCCTTTGTGACATTTAAAAAAAGGGTCTGAACTATACAAATAGCTGGTGTAGGCAAGTGGGACTTAACATCAACCCCACCAAGAGAATCTTAATAGCCTCCACTGGGGAAAGAAAACTCAACCTCAAAACCATTAAACTTGATGGGAGCGAGGCTGAAAGGAGACAAGACGTCAAGTATCTAGGTTTGACTCTAGACAGTAAATCCTGTGGAACAAACACAAAAAGGAGATTATAAACAAAGCAAAAGTAGCTCTGATGGTGTGCAGGAATCTGGCAGGGAGAAATTGGGGCTGTAATCTAAAAATCCTGTCATAGTGAGACCAATGATCACTTTTAGAGAAGTAGAGCTAGCCTATTGACAACACGAAGGAATAGGATCCAAATTCCATTATCAGACATGGAGAGAATGCCATTCAGTGGTACACAGTCGGATCAAAAGCAATGGAAGGAACTGGGATAGGAGTATACGGACCAGAAACCATAAACTCTGAAAGCTTGGGAAAAAACCCAAGTATCTTTCAAGCAGAAATCCACGATAGTTGACAATTGCCTTATAGTGAAGGTTGGGTTGGAAGACATCAAGCGAAAATTAAAGAAGGATTTGCGCTATAAATTTTAGGAAACGACAAAACATGTTAAGAATATGAGATTTATAGTTCTCAATAAGAAAAAATGTGATTTGTATCATTTTGAGCAGTAAAAACATATCTTCTGTATGTTTCTTGTCGTATATTCATTATTCTTTTGGCTATTTTTAGGAATTTAAACCACAACCTTTTTCTATATTTTCATTTCCATATTTCGGTAGCATGAAAATATAACTTCAAAGTTTCAGAGTTTCTTTATATCAAACATTACTTGGGTGAGGAAATCCTATCACAAATATAACATGTAAAAGTGTTGAGAGATCTATTGTGAGACCAAATAGGTTAATTTATCCTGTGTTAATCTTTTGGAGCATCTATCTAACAACATCGTCATATATTGTTACCTGATTAGTTAACTAACAACATATTATAGTTAGTCCTCCATTCTTTTCTTTCTGTGTGCACCAGACATCAATTATAAATAAAAATCTTAAGAAATATGTAATGCTTTAATCAATTATTTTTCTTTTCCCCATTTCCATATCTAAATAATTTCCTGAATATTAGTTTCAATGAACATTTCAAAATTGTATAAACTACAGTAAATATAAGACAAACAAATAAGATAATATCAAGATAATACAATTGATACCATCGGAGATTTAAAGCCGCAGAACGTAAATGTGGCGCTCCCTTGTGTCGAATTACGTACTCACACCAAAATACCGCTTCGTCGAGTTGTTTCATGGGCTGATCATGCATTATAGCTGAACGTTCCTTCGCTGCCTTCCTATATCTGAAAACAGAAAATGTTTCGCAGATTTTCATTTGTAAGTACACTTTATTGACCACAGTGACAATTGAAAAGGGTGTACTTATGGGAGGAGGTATTCTTTGGTAAACGAGGAGGAGAGATGGACGGTTTCTGATACAAAAATTCTTTAAAATTAATTTTTTGGTGGAATAGACAACAAGTCTATTCGGTCCAAAAATTAATAATAACAGTTCCGGTTTCTAACTTCAGCGCGAAATTTAAAATAAATTGAGTTTACAAATATATGAATGGGGAGGTTACCGGCCTCCTTTTCATCATTTGCCTTGAAAGCGATAGCATCAAGTAGGAACTGTGCAGTAGTTCACAATAATAGTGAAGTTTTCTTAAGAATATGGGTTGGCAAAGTATCTGAACTTTACTAGGATTACTGGTATGTCATAAATTTTTAACCCTATATTGCATACTGTTGCCCACAAGCAACGTCCACATCTAAAGCATTTTATGTCAGTTAGAGATGCTATAAACTTTCCGTAGTTGCATGAAGTGTGTTGTAGGAAACATGATCTAATAGCGCACGACAACACTGCGCACTGGAACTTCTCTTTAAACATTTTGTTTGAACCTGTTAGTCTTGAGGTCTTGTAGTGTGATTGTTAGAAGTAGAATCGGAGTAAATATACGTTAGTAATTTGTAGAAAACCATCATAATTATAAGTTTGTGGTATCTGTTGCATTATTAACTTTTTCAAAGAAAAAAATACAAACTTTTTTTGATATCAAAGGACAAAGTGGACGTTGCTTTGAATTCATTCTATGCATTACCGTTATGGAATTTCCAACTATTACCGCCAAAACTTTTTATGGTGGTAGATTACTTGCTGATAGAATAAATATTCGCGAAATTCCAGAGGAATCATATGATAGTGAACTGGACTACGGGGATACTGACATAGATAGAGAGTACAAAACTAAGGTAGATGGGTGTCAAATATTGGTAGTAAAATGGTTTGACAACAAAGGTGTTACAGTTTTTAGTTCATATGTGGGTGCGTATCCTTGCGGAACAAAAAAGAGATGGGATCGAGCAAGCAAACAGCGCATTGAGATAAAGTGCCCTTCTGTAATATAACTTTATAATAAAAGTATGGGTGATGTAGACCTTCTCGATTCTCTGCCTGCATTATATCGAATCACAATACGATCTAAAAAATGGTACCACAGGTTCTTTTTTCATTTTGCAGACCCAGCAGCTGTACAAGCATGGCTTATGTATAGAAGAAACTACGATTCATGGCAAACAAACAAAAAAGTCCAATCACCTCCTTTGAAGTTGAAATCAAAAATTACTCAAAGTCTCTGCCTGCAGGGTAATACAGTTATCAGCAACCGAGGCCGTCCTAGCTCTAGTTCTATCACCAATGATTTTTAAGAGAACAAAAGGAAATATCACTCGACTGCACCCATCCCAAATCACGAAATCAGAAAGGGCCTGCTAGGCCACTTTCCTCTGTTTGATGAAAAAAAAGGGAAGGTGTAAGCTACCTGGACGTGAGGGGAGTCCAAGCTAAGTTTCTAGGAAGAAGTCTAGACAAAAAAATATGGCTGAGTTGGGATTTCTGGAACCATTGGCGATACTTGACACTGAACACTGTTGTGTCAACATTGTTCAGGGAAAAAAACTATGGAACAAACACTGCTGCAACTATTACACTGGATTACACTGGATGTACACCATTATGGTGAAATATATCAATAACTATGGAGCAGTGGGCTGGGTAGACATGACAAAAATAAGTGAAATACAGTTGACCCAGAGTTAAATCAAAAGGTTAGTTTGATGAAAAAAGGTTAGCGAAGCCGACGAAATGAAAAAAAATTGGTAAGAAAACATCATACTAATGAAAACTAGGCACTACTACAAACTACAAAAAGAATACCCAGCATAAAAAATAAAACAGTCAAGAGGAATACAAATGGGGACAAATGATAGGAACAGAAAAGGATGGGAGAAATGAGCATAGACAGAAGAAGTGTAACAAATTAACTCTTAAAAAGGACGTTCGGATATGGAACGGAAAAAGTTTCTTCGCCTCTATTTAATTCTGGAGTTAATAAATTCAATTGTTACTTATTCTCATAGAAACCCCGCTTTTCGATTGTGATGAATAAAAGCAATAGTCATTATTTTTTAGATAAATATTACTCACGCATCATTGTTCAAAATTTCATTTAAACCTTTTTCAAACGATTTTTCATCGATACTATGATAGTCCAGTTTAACTGCGAATCCTTTGGATGCTGCAACATTAATATTTTTAAATTGATCCCAAAACACTGGCAGACCCAATATTGGTACTCCGTGATAAATAGCTTCCATTGTTCCCAGCAAACCACCGTGAGAAATGAAAGCTGCGACATTTGGATGAGCTGCAATAAAAATTGGTTAAATTTCATTAAAATCTGAAACTAAAATTGTTAATAACAATAATGACAGGAAATTACCTATATCCTCGAAGAAATCTCCAGGGAACAAAAAACTCAGTATGCTTCAAGCAATTTATTTTGAAGTGGAAGAGAGACCTGATTATGTGAAAATCATGGATGATATTCTTTATGCCATTATGAACACAGAATAATTTCATCAATATTCGACTGGCTCGAAAATAGAGAGGTACTCGTACTACTGCCAAACATCTGATTTGTGTGTTACAGCGATCGGTCACTGATAAACAGCAACTCGAGAGCGTTGGAAAATTTATTCAATGCTTGCAACTAATTTGTGAGCTGACGAAGGTTTTTGTACAAGCCTCCAACCATGAATAAAAAACTTGCTTTAGATTGCAAACACATATTAAGGGAACTGGCAGGGATATTAAAGAAAAGAAAGGAGCAGATACTTTCGCAAAAAACATGAGAATCTCTCAAAACATCAAGCCTTAGCTGGTTCCAACAAAGCCATATGAAGTAGCAAGTATACAAAGTGTACCACAGATTTTTGGACAAACCATAATTCTAAGACGGCTTAATATAATTTGATGAAACTTGATATGCAGCTATTAGATGGACAATATGGCGAATTACTCTTTATGTCAGTGATGTCATCGGCGCAGCTATAACGTCATGTCAATATTAAATGTAAGGGGGAAGTCGTGTGACAGCTCATTCTAAAGGTATTTTCATTCTCAATTCATTCAAGCGGCACATTTGGTATGTTTACTTTAATTTATAATCTCCAACGTTCTATTCCAAGTCCTGAAAAACATAATATCACTGCTAGCCTTGTATTTGATTGTAGTTGTTGTCTTTTAGGTCACGGAACGCTTAATATCATACCTGGTCATTCATGTATTTTCTTGTGGTCGTTATGTTTTAGAACACGGAATCCTTAATACATGTTAAAATCATCCATGATGTAATAATAAATCTTGTAATAATTGACAGATTTGTGTTAATTCAAAATGCCATTTTCATTTAGTCCTAATGAGTATGTTCATGATTTTTGGAGAATGTTTTGGAAACAGTGTGGAAATTGTGTATAAGGAATGATTAAGAGTAAATCCTCCAGGAACTGAGTTAATTCCATTCACAACAAATAAGGATGCTTGAGAGATTGGATCTGCCAAGCCTCTTCAACGTTTAGGTGGGTCTAAGTCCGGAGGTCAAGTATCTGGGAATTATTCCGGATCTAAGACTAGCCTGAAATTCACATCTTCTCAACAAATCCAATGAAGGAGAATCGCCTTAACGGAAGTCAGGCGGGCGATGGGTAACACATGAAGACTTAATTCACGGAACCTACACTGGCTTTATACAACCTAGGTGAGACCTTACCTACGGTGCGATTAAAAGCAGCCCGACCGCGGTGTTAGTAGCCATACTCAATTTTCCATCTCTTGCTCTGCATGTCAAGGCGAAAGCGAGGATGGCTGCATACAGGCTGGATTGCAGCAATGTGAACTGGTACAAAGGTGTCAGCGCCCATGATCATTGCAGAATAACGGATGTAATCACAAACCCGCTTCTTGAAATGAAACGTTAGAATATGCTGACCAAGAGAAATGAGAAACAACAGTTCAACATCCACCTGAACTGGATTCGGAAATTAGCTAGTGGTGAGGATGGTACACCGACGAATCCAAAACTGACAGAGAATCGCTTCAGTCTAAGGTGCTAAACACAGGTGCAATGCTTACGCATCTTTCGGGAGCTCGCATCTGTATTCTAGGCGAAAAAGGGTTCAAAAGCCAAAAGATCAGCATGTCACCAGAATAGGTTCAAATTTGTATAGGACTGCCGACAAAAACTCCAAACACTGGCCAAACACAATAAGATAACGCTCAAGTAGGTTCTGTGACACAAAAGTATGCTAGGCAGTATAATGGCAGATTTCCTTACAAATGGAAGATCTGAAATGAAATTCACTGGTACTGAACCAGTATTTGGTATATCAACAACTACAGTGTGGGGGTGTATATCTCTGTGGATGAAAACAAAACATCAGATGTACTGAAGCCACCTGCCCAGGCAGGGACACAGCAGACTCCTGGTTAAAAAACTCCCGGAGTCGCTGACCAATGGAATACTAGACCTTAATGGAGAAAGTGACAGGATGAATTTTAGCTAAGTGCTGAAAGTGCATACCCAAAATGTAAGCATGAATTTCATTTAAAACACAATTCGAATATCTTGACACAAAATTTATAAAATTTTATCTCGGTCACTCGTAAATGATTTTCCAAATATATTTTATCTTTTCACAAATTTCTGGTTTGGTCTGGCTATTGGTGGTCAACAGAATGAGAGTGGGAGTGAAAACAAGTTCCAAATAGGAGGCTAAAAATGTTAACTGCGGCATTTCATCTCAAGTCTGAAAGCTGGATAGGCACAGCTTTTCCTAGCTGCTCGTAGAAAAGTTACCAACCTGATATCAAGCTAACATGAAGGCTAATATATTGGAATAGGTTCCAGTTCTTCTGGCATGTATTGATTCCTAGAATGACACCGCCTGTTCAATTCAAGACAAAATTATCCAACTATATGTTTTCTCCTAGTTTGAAAATGGTCTTTAAAGAAGAATGTGGTTTTACTCACCTAAAATATCTGCCTGAGGTAACCATTTCAATATTTTCACGTTTTCTGGTTTCTCTGGTAAGTCCGCTTCAAATTTCCACAAAACTTTTTGTTTTATTTTAGAAAATGCATTTAAAATAGCCTTTCTCTTTTCAGGTTCAAAATTTGCACTCTTAAAAATAGACCCCATCGAGAAGATAATCACACCTTCAGGCGAATTATCCATGAACTCTTGTAATTCTGCAGGTAACGGTTTTGGTGGTATGACATGGTGCCCACCGATTTCTTTAATATTTGGCTGCAGAGGCACTGGATCATATAGACTAGAATGAGACGAAGCTAGTATTAAGCTAGCATTAAAAATTATTGGAGTTAATTCTGGAGCATCTGGAATTACTTCTTTCAGTACAGTGTTTTGTGCAGGTAACATTATATTGTGAATAAATATCTCGCCAAATATTTCGCGATAGGTGTTTAGTAGTCTTTGCCAGAAGTTCATGTTTGTATCATGGTGTGTTAACAGATGCGTAACGTATGACGGTGGTGAAGGATTGGCTAATAAATAGTTACTAAATAAGTTTGTAGAGCCAGGAGCGAGTATTATTAAAGGACACTTGAATCTGTATGCAAAATATGTCAATGCGTCGCTGAAAAAATGATTTATAATGACGAGATCGAATGTTTCGTTTGAGTGTATGAGGTTTTGAACATTTTTGTTTTGTAGGGTTAACCTAGATTTGTATTTCCCGAAATTGGCTACCCACTTCAGTTGTCTCAAATATGAGAGTTGTTCAAATTCAACTGTTCGTGAGACGTAATCTGAAAAGAATAAATCAATTTCGATTAAATTTAATTGAAGAATGATTCATCGACGTTCAAATACACTTATACTTATGATATAGTGAAATGGATGAAGTTGTAAGACTTAGCGAAACACAATTTGAGATCATAATATTTTCTCCGAATGATATCTCTCACAAATACTTCGAAGTATTTTCAAATCAATTCAAATACTGCGATTATGATATCCAAATATTCAATATAAACCTGTGTTCCATGTAACATTCAATTTAAAACATATTGAGGATTAAAAGGCTGAATGTTCACAAATTCCTTAATTGTATATCTATACTGATAATATATGGAATTGGAGTGTCTGTCAGTCCGTTGGAGCTAATCTCCGATACAACTCAACCAATTTTGATTATACAGGGTGAGCTCATCAAGAAGAAGTTGGAAAACTACATATTAACAAAGTAATTTCATTTGAAAAAAAACTCAAATAGTTGTCAATGTTTTTCTGTACCTTTGCTATACATATTTTTTCGTGCTCTGAATAAAGGTTGCTATTAACGCTTGTATAGTCTAGTCTATAAGCTTAAAATGGTGTTAATTCTACACACTTTTATTAAAATTATGTGGTTTAGCTCATTCGATCCGGAATAATGTCTAGATCATTGGGCCAAATAATTAAATTAGCCCATAAAAAATTAAACACCAAAAAAATAGTGTTTGGTTTGTAGCTTATAGTTCGTAAATTATAAATATTTTTGAAATTCGAAAAAAAGATCCTTAAGGGGGAGGATATTTCCAATAAAAAAGTTCAAACTCCCAGAACTCTATCTCCATTATTTATAGTTTTAATTTAACGCTGAAAATAGCCCTCCGCACGCCATTTTCAGGTTGCGCGCACGGCCTCTAAAGCGAGTACGTCACTTAAAAAAATTCTTTTTAAGTACTTAAAGTTAATTGAAAAATATAAAAAAAATAAAGTATAATCTACACTTTGAAGAATTGATTCCCGTGGGAATTTTCATAAAAAAAATTTTCAATATGCTAGACTGAATAAACTTACTCATAAATTTGAATTAACAATTAATAATATTTTTACAAAAACAAAATATAAAGATGAAGACTTGAAAAAATCTAATGTAGTATAAAAGATCTCTTGTAACAATTTTAACCAAGTGTATTATGGACAGACATCTAGAGTACTAAAAGACAGGGTGACCCATCATAAGAGTGATATAAAACTCAATAAGCAATCTTGTGCTATAGCTGAACATAGTATAAAAACTGGTTATCATCTAAATTTCAACAACATTGAGGTTATACATTCAGAATCCCATTATCATAAAAGATCCTGCCTAGAAATGTTTGAGACCGCTTTAGATGAAAACTCACTGAACAAAAAAAGAGAAAGCAACCATGTAAATCACACTTAAGCATATCTTCTTTCATTAGACAATCACCATAATAATAGTAGAATTGTTGATTTCAGATTTATAACAATAAACATCTACCTAATTAATTAGTTATAACAGGCTTGTTTTGTACATACTATATTTGCTATTGTTGTCTTGAGATTTCAGTGAGGTAATAGGTTTTATATATCTTAGGGATTCCAATATATATGTATATATATATATATATATATATATATATATATATATATATATATATATATATATATATATATATATATATATAGTTATAGTAGATATTTGCCGAATAATAATGTACAAGGACAGGAATATTGGGGAAGCGGCAAAATTGTAAAATGAGTACTCTTTACACTATTTTCCAAGCTTTCGGAATATCTTTATTTCCATTCTCAAGGACAGCATTCGAGATTGTATTACAAGTTGTTTCAAATGTATTTACCATTTGAAACAACTTGTAATACAATCTCGAATGCTGTCCTTGAGAATGGAAATAAAGATATTCCGAAAGCTTGGAAAATAGTGTAAAGAGTACTCATTTTACAATTTTGCCGCTTCCCCAATATTCCTGTCCTTGTATATATATATATATAATAATCGCTTGATTTTTATTTCTTGGGTATGGTTAGGTTTTTTATATTTGATAAATTAAAAATGTTTTTTCGACGTTTCGCTTTCGTTTGAAAGCTTTTTCAAAATGTCTATTTTCTAAAATGTCATAATGAAGTAAACATATATACAGTTGTTATTTGGTTATGATTACAAGTATTAACTTCAGGAATAAATTTACGATATTTGAAAAATAGATTTAAAAAAAGTGCGGTTATTGATAATTAACTTGTTATTTTATTAAATTATGATAAATTTGACTCAAGTTTTTAATATCTTGTTTATCGTTCACAGAATTTTTTTCTTTTTTTATATGTATCATTTCTTTAATCGTTAGTTTCTGATAATTGGAGTCCTGTGTTAATATTTTTGTGTTTTTGAAGTATATATATCGTAATATTGATGACAGTGACAATTAGAATAAATAATTGATTATAACTAGAACTTCAATGAGGTCAGATGTCTGGACGGTGTGATTAAAATAAAAATGTTTATTGTATGTGGAAATGTCATGAATTTAATTAACACCAATCTCTTCCGAATCCGTTATTTCATCCTCACGGTTACCTTACAACTATTTTAAGAAATTGTTTGATTTGTAGACTAAATTTAATCCTGATCTATTCAATCCTTGTGCTTAACAAGGGTTAGAAGGTAAATACTGAGAATGAATTTTTCTATTTTACTATTTGATTTCAAAAAAAAGTTGTATCATGGAGAGATTTTTTAAAGCTATGGATTGATTAGTTCATATACTATGTTCCATCATACCCGTTAATAACAGCTATATCCCCAATTAAGTTCTTTCCATTATGATATCTTTCGTTATTTGGAGGAAAATAAGTTAGTCTATATACTAAAAAATGAAGACTAGCCATCTTATGTTGATTACAATGAGAATTTTTTTCTCTAGTAGAAATCCAATGAAATCAGTCAATTCCAGGCCATTTGATTGAACACAACCCATCGGAACAACATTAAACTGAAAGCTTGTTGCTTATTGGCAACAGACCTCCGCCTGCGGCGTCGGTCTGTTTCCAAGCAACAAGCTTTCGAAATCTGTTATAAAATTTTTACGAACAATTATCAATGTCCTTGGGCTATTACTACTAAAAATAATCAGCTGGGATATACCTGGGAGTAGCAGTATATTTTCTATAAATGTCAAATTCTAACCTATTTTTATTCCTAATTACTAATTTGTCTAAAAATGGCACCTGTTCATTTATTTCTAATTCTTACGTAAATTTAATACTTTCGAATTTAATTTCAAAATACTTTTGCTTCATTTGTATAGAATACAGCAAAAACATCATCCACATATCTATACCACACTCTAGGAAAACACTCAAATTATTTACTTGCTTGTGTCTCAAAAAAACTTATAAACAAATTAGCCATAAACGGCGATAGGCAATTACCCATAGCCGCTCCCTCATATTGTTTATAAAATTGGTCCCTATACTGAAAATGATTTTGATCCAAACATAAATAACCTGCAGTTACTTCGCGACTCAAACTATTGGATATAAGTAAATCCTCCAAGAACTTCAAGGTCTGTGGAATTGGCCAACTAGGAAATAATAAACTAATATCAAGCGAGATCAACACTTCCCCATCCTGAATTTATATTCAACTTCATTCATAAATCCCAACTTATTTATGGTATAAAACGTTTTTATTATTTTTTTTTATTTCACTTGCACTGCGTCAACCACTTATTTATTGGCAGTTTGACAATATGGGGTAGTAGATACAGGAATATCTCCATAGGAATATAAAATAAGGTCTTAAGATTATAAATAATATCGATTATTTCCAAAAATTGTATAGTTTCATCTAATTGGTCCATAAGAGCTTTTTTCTTATTCCACAAGGACATCAATACACACAGGTGATTCGAACAACAGTGCTGTGCTGTGTGAGGAAGGTATTGAATTGATGTAAGTTGGCATCAGATAATACGTCTGTTTGCTCTTCTAGTATGTTCATTGTTCGGAGATGTTGATGTTATAATATGCTTCATTGATCTAACGCACAGGCACTGATCATACAGTAGTTTGTTTTAATATTAACATTGCGAAATGAATCAAAATTATATAATGCAGTTGTTGATTTTCCTCAATATTATATATTGTGTATAATGTCCAATTCAATCGTTATGCATTCGTTATTAGTAATCATTTACTGTAGGAATTTAATTAAATTATTCTAAATATTTATTTTCATTTTATTATTAGTATGAGGCTGTAGAAAAAAGATTGAATGCAACATGAGCACTAGGTGTCTTTTTCTTACTCATGGAATTGCCGCTCTGTTCTGACGGCTCAGGTGGTAAATTTTTTCATTCAAGAAAATACGCACCGCTTTATGCACTAATTGCATTAATTACTATTTCCTAATAAGTGCGCCAAGTGATACTTCCACGCACGCAAAAGCAGTTAAACTAAGCTTTGAGTGGGAACGACACTTTGTGTGTTAGGAACAATATTTTCCAAGTGCTGGAAAAATCAAGAATGAATAAGAGCGTCAGTCTATTTCTGCTATCAACACTTAACACTGTGGCAGGAAATGTTGCCCGTGTTTACTTGGAGAGTCAAAACAAATGTCAAATTGTACATAACTGATTTGTGAAACGTCCGGTATCACAAAACAGCAATTGTTGTCTTATTTGAAAATCATACTCCTTTTCACACGCTGGTACAAATGAACTAATAATATACTTACTTCCTACCACCGTACAGTCCTTATTTAAAAATTAAGTGTCCTTTATATTACTCGTCTATAATAATTTACCAGAAAAGCAGACCCAATAGAAAGATATATTTGTAAGATGAAAGGGATAATATTATAATAAAACTCAGCGATAACGTACTATCTGGATTTACTCTTTCATTTCTTGACAACTATTTTTATACTAACGTCAAACTGCCAAAATGATCCCATTTTAAACAGCCCACTCTACTTCTCAGCACCACCAACCCGTCCCTTTAATTCTGACCACCTGCACGTGTCACGAGGGAGTTATATAAACAAACTTAGGTTCCCAAGCAAAGTAAGTGATTTGTTAATGGGTCTTGACATATTTATTAAGGAGTCTTGTCCAATGAATATAGTAATCTGGAAATATGAAATATAACATTTGGCCATCCTGACAATTGGTCTGTCCTCAGACCCTAAATATGTACTACTCAAAAAGCTCAATTAAAAAAAACAATCAAATTGGCTTGAATCAAAATAACTCATACAACAGATATTATATGACACTCGGCCATCCTGACAATTGATGCTCTGTCCCTAGACCCGATATTATGCATGCATAAATTCGATATTACAACTAGTTTTAATCGTTAGAACAGTATAAAAACAATCCATGGTACAGAAGAAGCTTATTTACAGGCAACGTGTTTGCCAAATAAAAAAACTAGCGACGTTCGCTTGAAGGCACGAGCTGCCACTAATCCTCTTCGTTCTTCGTTATCCATTTATTTTTTGGTGTCTGCGTAATCTGCTATAAAATCTTTCAACTCGTACTGATGAAAGTATACTTTGTTATCACTTATCACTATTATTTATTTTACTGGCAAGATTATTTGGAAAACGAACTGAAAATCGTCAACATATTGTGTCATCCCATTATCGATTCTATACTTAATTTCAGAAGTGTACTCCTACAAAAAAAACTAAAACTATAGCAAATTTTGCCTCAAATAAACGACTTTCGCTTGAAACTTTAAAATTATAACAACTAATGCTTTCAACTAAGCAACCTTCGTTAGAAACTTCTCGCTTGAAACTTTATAACAACCAATGCTTTCGTAAAAGAGTGAAACATTTTTCTTTATTGCCTTTGTATCGAATCTATTTTATATTGATGTCGTAGACCTTTATTGCATTCACTTCATGTTTGTTTTTGAAAGGTTTACCATAAAAATATAAATTATTATACTTTCCGATCATCATTTTGTGATCCTGATTTCAAAAAATCTCTCCCTATGAATAAATAATGTTTTAATACAGAATAGCATGTCATTTTGCTAACACCCCTTGCACTGAGCAAATTATTTCACAAAATTGTTAACTATTTACATTGTACATATGTACCGGGTGGGCAAATAAGAACGATTGTCGGCCATATCTTAGGTTCGGAATGTAGTACAACTTTGGAAAAAATGAAATTTTTAACAAAAGTGGCTACGAGAAAAACCTGGAAATGATTTAGATAATTGTAGGTCCACCGCTAGAGGGAATTGAATAAAAAAAATTTAAAAAGCCAAATTTTAGAAAATATGCCTAATTAAGAAGCATAACAAAAACAATCTTCGTATTCCTCAAAAAATTTTGCGTATATTTAATGATGCAAATTTTAGTCTAACTATTCAAATAAAAGATAGGGGAGAGTGGGAACTTTGTTATGAAAAAACGACCATAGCTCCGATTCTACTTAACCGATCTTTGCAAATTTTGTCTTGATGAAAAGAGCTCTTTTCCACCATTGTAAGGGTTATATTCTCAATCCCACTCAATAAGTGACGTGCCCGTTAGAGGGCGTTATTTAAAGTTTCTTAGAAATCTAGTTCTCTTTGGAAAATATTAAATGGAAGCATGCATTTTTAACTAAGGATTATAAAAGTAGACAAAATTAGCAACATAATGGCGAAAACCGCACGTCGATATCTGTTTCCTATCCCGAGATATCTTAAGAAACGCGTAAATGTTGAGAATTTCTTGTCAACCTTTAATTAGACTAGTTAGCCTCAACGGAAATAAACAAATTAAGTCCTATTAGAAAGGTTTTACACTGGCCTATCTGCAGTAATTAAAAATATTGTCATATTAATAAAATAGATTCGGGTAAATTAGACTACACAAAAACTTCTATCTATCTATCAGTAAAAATCGCTATTTGATAACTTTTATCAAACAGTAGATTAGTAGATATTAGTAAACCAATTTGAAAACAACTTAACAAACCTAACAATCAATAAAACAAATTAAACAAATAGCAACAAAGGGTGCGATTAGTGGCGTCCTACATGTTCAAATTGTCGTCCATCATTTGCAATACAAGATTCCAATCTTTGACGGGTAGATAAAACGGCATTTTCAATTTCTGCAACTGAAATACTTTGTATTGCATTTCGTATTCTTAGGATCATGCCATCCCTTGTCGTGGGTCTGTTGGAAAAAACTAGATCTTTCATTCGTCCCCACAAGTAAAAATCTTAACACGTCAGGTCTGGGGACCTGGCTGGCCAATGAAATAAACTTCCACGTCCTATCCACCTGTCAGGATGTTTGGTTTAAGAAATTCTGAACATTCCTAGAGTGATGTGCCCATCATGTTGAAAAAACATATTACGACGAATTGCCAGGGGTACATCTTCTAAAAGGAGTGGCAATTCGCTTATTAAAAAATCTAAATATCTTTCTCCGTTAAGATTTTCATTAAAAAAATAAGGTCCAATTATTTGTCCACCTAGAATACCGCACCACACATTTACGGACCAGCGACCCCGATGTTGAACCTCCTGCATCCAGTGGGGATTTGTTTGAGACCAATAATGCATGTTATGGCGATTTACACTACCATCACTCTGAAATATGGCTTCATCTGACCACATAATGTGTGAAAGTATTTCAGGATCGTCTTCTATCATCCTCAATAGCCAGTTACAGTAATTCAGTCTGTTATCGAAATCTCCAGCATTTAAACCTTGGTGCAGGACTATGTGATATGGGTGCAATCTAAAAATAGTAAAATTATAAAACATTTAAAGCAGTAAGAGACACCTTGGAGTCATTCGTTGTTAACTAAAGAAGACTCCAAATGTTTTAACTTTTGCCGTGCTTTTACGAATGATACCAATAATACAATTTTGCTAAGAAATAATTAAAAAATCAAAAACGTGTGAATTATAGGCTTTTAAAGATAGGACACGAAAAAAAATTAAAAAAATCTAAAAGTTAATAAAATTAGTAAGTAGTGACCTGTGTTCTCGTAGGATATTTCGGACGATGGTTCGTTGTATTCACAAATCTCTACCTCTACCTCCACCTCTAGCACGTCTTCGATACACGGGAAGATGAACACTTCCTGTAGTACGCAAACGTAGGGCAATTCCAAGAAAAACACTTCTGCTGTGATGTCGTCTGTTTGGGTACTGTTGCGCATACACTCTAGAAGCAACAGTTGCATTTCCTATGCATTCGAAATAAACAGCCAACAAGTCAAAATCTTCTTCATTTGTAAGAATCATTTCCAATGATATTATCGAAAATTGTTGGAAAATTACTTATTTTATTATTATAGAAATATGTTAGAAATAATGTTTGACATATCGTATAAATCATGGGCTACGTCATTTCAACTGTCAATTCATTACCTGCCTCAGAGTCAAGGTTGAGAGAGGGTTGAGAGAGGGTTGAGAGAGGGTTGAGACAGGGTTGTCTCTGCCTGCCTTACTATGTACCATTATTAGCTTATAAATCATAGCCTACTTGATTTCAACTAGCAATTCATTACCTACAGTAAGTTATTTATGAGCAATTTCCATAAGAGATATTTTTCTTTCCGTTTTTAATAAAATTCATTTATTTGAAATTATTTAGGCAGAATTCTACCTTTGAAGAAGTTTTATTGTAGGTACGCCAAACGAAAAATTGACAATTATTATCTTATAGGTAACGCCCTTCAGCGAAGACGGTAACATTATTATGACAATATTTTCAATTACTGCAGATAGGCCAGTGTAAAACCTTTCTAACAGGACTTAATTTGTTTATTTCCGTTGGGGCTAACTAGTCTAATTGAAGGTTGACAAGAAATTCTTAACATTTACGCGTTTCTTAAGATATCTCGGGATAGGAAAAAGATATCGACATGCGGTTTTCGCCATTATGCTGCTAATTTTGTCTACTTTTATAATCCTTAATTAAAAATGCATGCTTCCATTTAATATTTTCCAAAGAGAACTAGATTTCAAAAAAACTTTAAATAACGCCCTCTAACGGGCACGTCACTTATCAAGTGGAATTGGGAATATAACCCTTACAATGGCGGAAAAGAGTTCTTTTCATCAAGACAAAATTTGCAAAGATCGGTTAAGTAGAATCGGAGTTATGGTCGTTTTTTTATAACAAAGTTCCCACTCTCCCCTATCTCTTATTTGAATAGTTAGACTAAAACTTGCATTATTAGATATACGCAAAATTTTTTGAGGAATACGAAGATTGTTTTTGTTATGCTTCTTAATTAGGCATATTTTCTAAAATTTGGCTTTTTAAATTTTTTTTATTCAATTCCCTCTAGCGGTGGACCTACAATTATCTAAATCATTTCCAGGTTTTTCTCGTAGCCACTTTTGTTATAATTTTTTTTTTGCAAAGTTGTACTACAATCCTGCATCAGCCCGTACTAAATTGAGAAAATCTAACAGTTGATAGTTTAATAACATCATTCCAGCTTCCTGTACCTATTCAACACTTTTAACTTTTTTTTTCTATCAACTCGGGCATTTTGCTCAAATACATTATATTATGTCATTATAAAAAAATGTACAAATTGTACCTCAAGTTTATAAAAAAGAGCATTTATCTTTGTGAAGTCCTAGTATCACACAATGGTTACATTCAATTCGGGGTTTTCTACAATTTTTAAACATGACACAATTATCCACAATTAAAACAATTATATGATCGGGAAACTGTGCTTCCATTCTTATTTTGATTTTTATCACTTTGATATTTATTTGTTGATCATAGTTAAATCAATCAATCGTTGAACGAAAGAAGTTCAGGATGTGATCAGCTGAAACACAGTCAAATTAATATTTGTATGTTGGTAATACGACTCTCTAGTAACATTTACGCATTTTATCAAAATTATTGGTACTAACTTGCAAAAGCATCGCGTAATTTGTGGAGTGGGAGTGGATCTTATTATGATCTCTATGTTTTGTTCTTATTCGTTTGAAGAATCAACGTTGATTGCACTAGTTCCCAAATATAGGAACATTATCAAGTGCAAGAAAACTGACTCAGAAAATTCTCGGCAAAAGAAAAGTGTGGCTGCAGTTGACTGCAGAATTCAATTCTATTAGTGCCACTACACAACGAACAAGCGACGTATTATTAAATAAGTATAGAAATTTAAAAAAAAAGAGTGAAAAAAACATTTGCAGACGAAAAATGTTATGCTCAAGGCACTGGCGGTGGCCCTCATAAAAAAATAATAATCGATGATGTAGATACGGAATTAAGAAATATTCTTGGGACAGAAGTGACTGGTTTAACAAGCGAATTTGATGACGACGGAGTGATATGTAAGTAATAATGTTCCTTTAGTATGCATATATTATTTCTAAATATTTATATATAGCTTTTAACAGGCCTTTTAGGCCCATAGCTTTGTAATTCCTCTCCATACTTTTCTATCTTTGGCCTTTTCTCTCCATCGATTCACATTCTTTTCTTTCAGGTCTTTTAGTACCACCTCCCTCCATCTTTTCCTTGGTCTGCCTCTTTTCTTCTTGCCTTCCGGAACTCTCCATGCTATTTGTTTCACTATTCTTCCTCCTTCCATCCTTTCTATGTGCCCTAACCACTGAAGTCTTCTTGATGTAATAGTTGCATCTATTTGGGTTCACGATAAATGTTATATAATTCTTCGTTAGTCCCCGTTGGCCCTTCTACTTTTTTTCCTCCCAGAATTCTTCTTAACATTTTCCTTTCCCATCTAATTACACTTTCTCTTTGATTTTTGTTTAACACCCATGTCTCACAACTATACAAAATCGTAGGTTTCAATATAGTATTGTACAATCTCAGTTTTGATTTCCTTGACAGATGTTTTGACCGGACTAGGTGATTTATTGCTCCTGAACTTTTGTTAGCTTTCATGATTCTATGATTAATTTCCTTTTCTTCACTACAATTACTGTTTATCAGGGTTCCTAGATATATAAACTCTTCCACATATTCAAATTCGATGATTGCTTTTTGGGTTTCTACTCTAAATTTGTCATTTGTTGTCTGGTTTCCGAGTCTCATCAGCTTACTTTTCAGTTCGTTTATCTTAGGTCCCATTTTAGCGGCCGCTTCTATCAAATTTTGTGTTATTTCACCCAAATCCTTCTCTGTTCTTGAAATTATAACCATATCGTCCGCATAACAAATAACTTTATGGCTTTTATAGTAAATGTGTCCCTCTCTATTCAATCTGCTAACTCTTATAATTTTTTCTAATACAAGGTTGAATAGTAATGTTGACAAGGGGTCACCTTTCTTCAGACCTGTTCCTATTTCAAAACTTTCTGAGCCTTCACCTCTGATCTGTACACTACTAGTAGTTTTGATGAAAGTCATCTTCACAAGATTCACCAATTTTCTTGGGGTCTCGAACTCATTCAATGCCTTTAACAGGTTACTTCTGGAGACAGAATCATATGCCTGCATGAAATCAAGGAAAAGTACCAGTACTGGTATTTTGTACTCATAGCATGATGTTAAAATTTCCTTCATTGTAAATATCTGATCTGTCGTTCCTCTCCTTTTTCTGAAGCCAGCTTGGTATTCTTCTATTACTTTTTCTGAGATCGGTTCTAATCTTTTCTTAATCACAATAGCTAAGACCTTATATACGACATCTAATAGGGATATCCCCCTGTAATTATTACAATCAGTTGCATCTCCTTTTTTTAGAATATGTATTATCAGAGAATGGTTCCAATTTTTGGGCATCTTTTCTTTTCTCCATATTTCCAATATCAATTCGTAAATTTGTTGTTTCAGTTCTTCACCGGCATATTTAATATTTTCTGCTGTAATTCTGTTTATACCAGGGCATTTGTTGTTCTTGATTTAAACTATTATTTCATCAATTTCCTGTCTAGTTGGTTCTGGAACTTCTGTGTGTATGCACCCGTAATTTACTTCTTGTATGTTTTCTACTCCATCTGTGTTTAGCGTCTGTTCAAAATATTCTTTCCACTTAGCTCTTATTTCACTATCCTCACCTATCAAATTCCCTTCCGCATCTTTCATATAAACTGCCTGGTTTGGTGTTCGTTTCTCTTTTTTTACTTCTATGTAGAAGTTTCGTATCTCTTCCTTTTGATAGTAGTTTTCAATTTCCTTTGTTTTCTGTTCCCTTTCCTCTCTTTTTCTTTGTCTGCATACTTTATTTGCTTTTCGTCTTTGTTCATTATATGCCTTTTTGTCTTCTGTTTTCCTAGTTTGTATTGCTTTTATTCTCAATTTATTTCTTTTCTCTATTTCTATTGCACATTCTGCATTCCACCATTTCTTTCTCCTTGAATTTTGTTTCTTGGGTATTATTTTTTTTGGTGCATTTTGTATTACTCCTTCCATTTTTTCACACTTCTCATCTACACTTTGCAGGCTTTCTTGATTACGCATTTGGCATCCTCGAGTTATTTCTGCTACATATCTTTCCTAAATTTCCGGGTTCTGTAAAGATTCCACATTGTACTCTATTTTTTTGTAATTGGTTTTTTCTTTACCTGCGACTTTTTAATTTTCATTTCCATTTTCACCAAGAAATGGTCTGAATTAATTTCAGCTCCTCTACATGACCTTACGTTTTTTATTATGTTACAATACTTCTTATCTATTATAACATGATCTATTTGGTTTGTGTAAGTTCCATCGGGAGATATCCACGTCCCTTTATAGATATCCTTTCGCTTAAAGTATGTGCTCATTATTTTCATTTGATGTTCTGAGGCGAAATCTATTAATCTTATACCATTGTTGTTACTTTCTAAGTTTCTAAATACATTACATAAATATTATTAGTATTGCTCTTATTTTCGTTACAGAAATTGTCGAGGAAGAGGAGAGTGAAAATACATCCAATTATGGTAGATCAGAAGTGTCCGAGGATTTTTCCTCTCCGTCAACTTCGCAAAATAGAGACTGGATGTCTTATAGTTTTAATCCCACACCTTCTCACAAAGAAAAAATATTGAATGCTGAGGGCACGGCCAAAGGTAATAATCGGTAAAATACTAAATACAAATAATTGAATTATGGAAAACAAACAAATTATTAAAGTGATAGATTTGTACACCATTATAGGTCTGTTCCAACTGCAATCAGAAACGATCAGAGAATAACTAGTCATAGCAATCAACGAGTTTACTTTTGTGTAATTCCTATAATTAATTTCAAGGGTCGACTATTCTCTGATCGTTTCTGATTGCGGTTGGAACATACCTAATGATTTATATTATACAAATGTATATTTTCAGTTGGAGTACAGTCAAGTGCTGGGACAGAAATTGCAAATAATAATATTTCTGGCATAAATGCAAATGATATTATCACAAGAGCACCAGATATAAGTAAGTAATTGTTGATTATATAGTACAGTAGGGTCTCGTTATTCCGGCCCTATATTGGGATTAGTGGAAGTGAATTAAAAAATGAAGAAATTTAACAATTAACTACATTGTTATTGCTTACGAAAACTATGACAATAATCGTTTTAACTATATGATGGAATTTCGTTAAGTATTATGAAAAAGTAACTGTGATATGAAACAGCAAGGTACATGATGTTCCTACTACTGTTGTTGTAGAGACTCACGAATGATAAGGACTGTGCTGTATTTTTTTTGCTCGCTCAAACAACACAATAGCCAACATTCATATGGAATAAAACACTTTATTTTACACCAACTGTGCGTAAAAAGAAGCAGTATATTTTACAATACTAACCACTTGTAGAAAAGTGCTTAAAAATTTAATACTTATGTTAATTGTGTGATACAACATATATAATATATCATAACAACATAACATTAGAATATATTTTCTATAAAGTATGTTTTTCATAATATTTTAGATACACCCAAATCAGGTGTGCTTCACAGTTCAAAATCAGACTGGTCGTCATATAATCCAGCAGCTCTTAAAAAGCCCAAGTCAAAATGCTTGCAAACTAATGGAAGGTATAATTCTGTAAACTAGTTTCAAAAATATAATAAATCAGTGACTGCATCAGATTTTTTTCCAGTAGGTGGACAACGAAATAAATTGTCAAATCGTTTGACTCTCTGGGCAGAAGCCAAAAGTGAGGCAGCTTCATTGCTGACCAAGATAATGCTTGAAAAACATGAGCTGGATATGAAGCAGCAGAGGACAAAGCACGCAGCAGAAATGCAGTTTGCTGAAGAAGAACATACATTAAAAATGGAAATATTAAGAAAGCAGTTGAATTATTAGTAAAACTTTTTCTTATAAAGTGTATATTTATTTCTCCTTAATATTTACAAATTTACTTCAACTAGATTTGATTTGAGATCTTGAACAAAACTTTCTACATTAATTTATGAAACCATTATTCCATCACAAAAATTAAAGTACTTAATTTTAACCAACATAAAACAGGAGTTTTTGTGGTCAGAATATAAGAAAATAAAAAATTCTTATTATTTTTCATTAACGTAATGTGCTAAAATATTCTACGAATCTCTGCCTAGTTGCATTATTGACATTCACAGGGTCAATATCTTCGGGCACGGGTATTGTATCAATGCTATTCAGTTGTTCGATTATATTCTCTAGATTTTCATCAAGTGGAGGAGGTAATGGATCTGCATTTCTAAGTGATATGTTTGGAGCACAGCCGTTGCTACCACGACTGCCTCTACACGTTGTACTTGTAACCGTATGCCTTGAGCAAAAAAATAGGAAAACGACGCTTCCAAATCCCAAAAAATCTTTCAATCGGGTTTCCTGTTCAAATTTGGGACTCGTTGAAAAGATGCTCTTCAGGTGTTCGTGGATTTAAAAATTGAGTTAGTAAGTATTGTTTAATAGGATATCCACTATCACCTACTAATACATTTTTTTCCATTTCTCTATTCTCAAATTTGGCTCGTATTCTGCTAGTGTTCCAAATAGTAGAGTCATGAGTAGATCCTGGCCAACGACATACAATATTTCTCAAAGTGAGGAAAGAATCACAAATACATTGCACATTCAAGGAGAAATATCCTTTCCGATTATGAAATGTCTCGGCTGTATCACCTCCTGGCGACTGTATCTTTATGAGGGTACAATCCAATGCACTTTGGAAATTTTGCCACTTTATAGAAATTCAAGCTCACTTCAGATTTTTCCTCCTCTGTTTCTGGCACTTTGATATACAAATTTTTTAATTGGGCAATAGCTCGTGATTCTCAATACACTACTCTACTTGCAGATGATTTGTGTACTCCAGAGAAATCACCAAAAACAATCAGCATGGAACCAGTTGCAAAATATCTTAATGTTATTAATATCATGTCTTCTGGGGAAAGTGCTTTGCTCCTTAAATTGTAAAAATTTTGTGAATTTTCTTTTATAGTACCAAAATACTAACCTCTTGGTAGGCAATACAATGTCGATTTGGTTCAAAACTTCCCTTGCAGTGCCTTTTGATATCCTAAATCTATCAAAAAATTCATTTTCCGTCCACTTTTCAAAATGGTTTATTCTTGTTCGAAAAATACGAGCGTTTCTCCTTAAACCTAAAACCAAGTATAAAATCTCAATGGGTATAGAAGTTATATAGAAATAAGTAGATAAACCTTCTTCTACTTCTCTTATCATTTCTAGAAAATCCTCATCATCAGTTAACTCATCAAAATAATCCATGTTTTCCATTGTAAATGAGAAAAAATTGTAAAATTATAGGTTATAGAACGCAGATCACCTTATAGAACAGTAATATGTCATATCAGAATTTGACGTTAACTCCACGAACTTTAGTTAAACCATTATTTTTGGTGGTTCAGAAAATTGCATGGTTAACTCATGGGTTAACCAAAATAATTCTTGACTACGTTAACCCTAAACACAGGGTTAACTATGCTTCATACAACTGGGATTTAATTGTCAAGCGCCGCAGGTTACTGACGCTGCACGTACGAGAGAGAGAGGGCCTAACGCTTGACTTCAAAGTGACGCCAGAACGAGTCAAATGAACCGATTTAATGGGTTCTACTCCTACAAGTATATTACTATAACTTAACATGAATCAATTTATCAAAAAATTTATTGATATAGTAATAATCATTTTATTCAAACAACAATTTTACGAAAAAAACAATAGGAAATTAGCGTAAGTAAAAAACCGCGCTAGACTGTGTGCGGAGAAGTATTTTTATTGGTATATATGATTGTTATGAATAATGCAACAAATTTGTAGACCTCTCCAGACCCCTTTGCCAGTTTTCTATGAGATTGTCTAATGAAATTTGTAATTTTACGCATTTGATACTTGTTAAACTGGGATAGTTGGTCCATCAATTGTATTGGATCTGCCATTTTTTGTAATTTGGTTTCTTGATTCGGATTCAGTTTCTTCGGAAACCCCTGTGTAAATCATATTTTCTAAATTGAGTTATTGTTATGTATAATTATCATGTTATTTTTCTTATATTTTTCGTCTGTATCTTGCCTGCCATTTTTTTTAATCTTGACTATCGATCTGGATTCAGCGTCTGTTAAATCCCCCATGTACCCCATATTTTTCCATTTGAATTATTTTTATGTCCAATTATGTTGTTTTTTGATATTTTTTGTATTTCGTCCGACATTTTGTTTTTTGGAATTTTGACTTTTGATTCGGATTCAACGACCTCGAAAACCTCTTTATACCTTATATCTTCCAATTTGGAAATACTTTTTATCTAATGCACACAAAACAGAACAGAAAATACATGTGGCGTAAGTTTATTGGCTTCTGTGCTGAGAAAAACTATACTTTGGATAGATAAACACAAATTGATGTTCTGGCAAAAATATTAACGGACTGGGCATTCAATATGCGTAACCCACAGTGGCGATGAGTTCAAATAATTTACTATTAAGACGATTTGGAACGTAACAAACAGATCCAGAGAAGTTTTTCTGAATTACGATGAATTCCAAAAAATGGTTCGTGGTTGTGTCGAAAGTACCCCAGATGGTTTGCAGAAGAAAGTATCTTTTGCTTTTCCCTTCGAATTAGTTTGGCGTGGTCAAGAAGGCCACAAGTGCTCAATTTCATACTTCAAAGAAGAAAAAATAACGTAGGTGGAAAAAAATGAAGGATTTTTCACGATCCTGTGTTTACTAAGAGTGGTGAAAAACCATGCGCTTCATTGAAATGGCTAATAAACAATCAAATCAATCCTGATTTGTGTCCAATTGGACTGTACACAAAATTGCTGGAAAATCGGGTTGAAATAAAAACGACTCTTTCTCACTGTAAATCCCGCTTGAGAGTTGAACAGAAAATGATATTCCTGCTGGACGAAATACAGTAAGCAAATGGACTGTTCTACAAGCCACTGGTTTAAATTCAGAGAATATCAAGCTTACTAACTATTCGTTACTAGCTAAGGCCGTCTTCAATCTCGCAAAAACGGGGGTTGCCGAGCAGCATATCTTTAAATGGATGGGCTTTTGCTCAAAAAATGAAAATGAACTCATGCAGTTTTTTGACAAGACGCTGTCATGCAAAATGATCGGTGATTTTGATGAACTTGTGCAATTATTCACGATAATTATTGATTGTGATATCTGAAGAGTTGTTTAAAAGTAATGGAATATGATTGTATTATTTAATTTAACTTCGAACTGCTTGATTATCAATGTCTTCAACAATATACTATTTTGTTATTTCATAGAAGAGGAGTAGAATCAAGAATTTTATTGTTGAATACAAACACGGATAGAAGATTACAAACAAAGCAAAAATGGTGTGCAGGAGCCTGGCAGGGAAAATTGGGTTTGTTGCCCAATAATCCTACGCTGGATGTTCACAACCATAGTAAGACCAATAATTACTTATGGAGCCATTTCGTGTAGTAGTATGACTAAGCTACTAACGATGAGGGATAACCTCTCCAGAATAAGTCAATTATTATTTTCAACTGTAACTTTCCACAAAATAAATACTTATCGATTATATTTACTTGGATTATTTATCAAATCATTTTATTTTGAAAGATATTTTTTTATCGACCGATAAACAAATTACATAGTTATTTTTGCATAAAGTGCATAAAGTGGTGCTTTTTTCACGAGTGCAAAAAAGACACTTTATACACTATTTTTTCTACAATCAAGCAAAAACCAAAAAATGTATTACTTACGTTGCTCTAAATGGACTAAAAAGTGAGGAAAGGAAACGGATGGGTGGTAGTGCGAATGGGAGACCACCATGTCTTAGTGTGTGTATATAAGCCCAAATGTCAGCCTGGAAGAATATGAGAGGAGCAACACAGGATTGGAGGACGATCTGAGGGTGTCAAAAGGGAAAAGGGGGATAATTAGGAGAATGGTGACAGGGTACTTCAATGCTAAGAATACTGCATGGGGGGGGAGAAAACGGATAGGAGAGGGGAGATCCTGGAGGAAGTGTTGACATCCAACGGGCTGGCGGTGCTGAATGATGGACTACTGCCCACCTTCGTGAGGGGTGACGGGGGTTCGTCATTCATTGATATAACAGCATGTGATGAATGGCTGGGGGAAAAAGTGAGTAGTTGGAAGGTGATGGAGGATGAGGAAAGCTTGAGCTTACATAGGTATGTGGAGACGGATATAAGGAAGTGGAGAAAGGATTTCTCGGGAGAGGGGATTGGGGTGGACGAAGGCCGAGGCAGAGAGTACGAGGAAGAAAGTAAGAGAGGAGATAGAAAGGGGACTTGGACATGATGTAGATGAATTGTACAATGTGATACAGGGCTGTAAAAGAGAGGGAGAGAAGGGCAATAGGCGTGATTACTGGTGGAATGAGGAAATAAAGGAGCTGGGGAAGGAGTGTAAGAAAGAACGAAGACGGATGCTGAGGGCAAGAGGAAGGATAGAGGGAATAGGGGGATACAAAGAGAAGAAGAAGGAACTGGAGCGTAGGGAGGAGAGGGAAAAAGAGCGAAGTGGGAAGAGTTGCTGAAGAACCTGGAAAACAATCCATGGGGAAAAGCATATGAGATAGCGGTGAAGAGGATGGGTGGAAATAGGAACGAAGTGCTAGAGGAAGATTGGGAGTAGGAGGTTATAGGCAAATTGTTCACAGGGGAAGAAGGAGGAGTTGGAGGCAGGATTCGAGAAGTCCAGGATACTAAGGGAGTAGGGAAAATGAGGCGGATAAGGCCGGTAGAGAAGTGGGAAGTACAGGAGGGGGGAAGAAACATTAAAGTAAGGAAAGCACTAGGGATAGATGGCCTGAGGGGTAATATGATGAAGAGGCTGTTGGATGACAATGGGGAGTATTTCTGCGAGCTTTTCAACAGGGTGCTAAGGGAGGAAGAGTTTCCAGAAGGATGGAAGGAAGCTAGGGTGATAATACTTAAGAAGGCGGGTGGAGAGGGGAAGCGGGCGGGGGACTACAGGCACATCAGTCTGCTGTGTGGTATGGATAAATTGATGGAGGGGATAATAAAGGATAGGATTGAAGAGGAAGTTAGGAATGGGGGTTTTAGGGAAAACCGGCAAGGGTTTGCGAAGGGAAAATCATGCATCTCGGCGCTGGGCGGGGTAATAGGCTTGGTGGAAAGGGCTAGGGAGGGCAGCTGGAGAAAGAAGAAATTGGCCCTACTCGTGTTCTTCGACGTCGGGAACGCGTTCAACAGTGTCAGCAAACGGGTAGTGTTGAGCGCGTTGCTGAGGCTTTGAGTGGGGAAGGGTTTGGTCAACCTGGTGGAGGACTACCTGACGGGACGTGTGATAGTAGACACTAGAGGGAGAAGGTATGAGACGGAGGCTGGAGTGCCCCTGGGCTCGGTTCTTGGACCGAAACTATGGAAGTGTGTGTTTGATGAGGTTTGTGGGAAAGTAAGTGAAGAGGGATGTGAGATTACGGTGTATGCGGACGATGTGTGTCTGGTATGTACGGCAAAAGGAGCGGCGGAGATAAAAAGAAAGGCGAAGATTGTGGAGAACATAGAGCGGTGCGGACGAGAAGTGGCGGAAGATAAGACGGTGGGGTTGCTAGTGACGGGACGGAACAAGACGAGGGAAGTGGGGGTGATGGTGAAGGGAAGGAGAATTCGTATGGAGGAGTGTGTGAAATACCTAGGGGTGTGGTTGGTTAGTCAGTTTTTCTTCCGAACACACATGTTGAAGGCGGCAGATAAGAGGAAAGTGAGGGCAGTATGGCTGGGAAGATTGATGTGTAATGTGAAGGGGCCGGGAGAGTGGAAGAGGAGGATCATTGGTAGGACGGTAGAGCAAAGTATGCTGTACGGTGCAGAGGTGTGGGGTGAAAGAGCGGGAGTGAATGCGAGGGTAAGGCCACTCCTGCGGGTGCAGAGAGGTATATTTCTAAGGGTATTGCAGGGGTACAGGACAGTGGGTGGACTGGCAGCAGCGGTGCTGGCAAGGTCCTACCCATTGGACGTGATGGCTAGAGCCAGAAATGAACGCTGGAGGGGTGCGACCGGAGAGAAAGTACAGGAATGGATGGAGGAGGAAATGGAGAGAAGGTGGGTGGAGTATGAGGGCGTGCTAAAAGGAGCGATTGGGAATAGGAGAAATTGGATGGATCGGAAATTAGGGACAACATAACTTGTAGACCGGTTTCGGCGTATTTGCGCCTCATCAGAACAAGGTATATGTTATCGTCCGAGAGTTAACCCCGGACTGAAATATCTCTACAATCACCAACTATACATATCTTCCAGTTAAGGAAGTGTAAAAGTTGTGATGATAGCGACATCTACACCAACCCCGTTTGACTTAGAAGAGTAATTCAATGTCTGTCGGAGCATGTAGCCGGGAAGTAGTTGTTTCTTATTCGTTGAACGGTTACTGTTTTTGAAAAATATTTTTCAAAACTTAGTTTGTAAAGCGTAAAATAATTCATATTTATTCTTTGTTATCTGTTGGTAACACGCTTTACTAAATACGACAATTTTACAGGAAACTGTAATAATTCATAACAATACTAAAGATGTATCCAAATATTTAAACCTGCGAGCCTTTTTAAAGCGTCAATCAGATGGTTATCGTGCCAAGAGATCCCGAGTACTGCAGAAATCACAAATTCAGGAGTTTTTGTTGGAAGCTCCAGATAATAATATACCTATCTACGAAGGTGAGAATTTAGAAATAATAAATTTTCATACCTTGGTATGTTTAATTTATTATACAGTGGCTAAATTTACTAGAGTAACTTTTTTGGTCGGTTACTCATGCAGAGCAAGATTTCGAAAAAAAAGAAAAAATTATTTTTTTTATTCCTAGGCATTAACAATCATTTTTACTGCCTAGGCAGTAAAAGTGTTAGGTACTATGATCGATAAATGTCACCAAAACTGACGTTCAATGACAATTGGAGAAAATCTCATTTTTGAACTTAGACAGAAGGTAAAGTGAACTTTTAGCATTACTACAGATGCACTTATTATGTTAAGACCACGATAAAGTTCCTGAAACGAGTAGGCCTAGGTCTCTTTGCTGAGAAACAGTTTCTAAAGTCATACTAGAAAGTACATACCCATTCCTTGGATTATTTTTACCAAGATGAAGCACTGAACACTTCGATGCATTTAATGGTAAAAGCCAGATATGTACAGTTTGGCAAATACAGGAGTGAATGTCGAGAAACGTACGAGAGGCACGAAGTTAAAATGAGAAAGTATTCGGATGACAAAGAGGGTAATATGCGCTTGGTGAATTAGTACGGTAAATAATTATTCAGTAGACGTAAATGAAGGTATTAATAGTATTTATTACTGTTTAATAATACATTTATTAATATCTGTTAGAACATTACAAGTCTATACGAAATAAGAATGCAGATATTTACTTAAAGAAACGGGTAGTGGGAATTTAAATATTTTATGCTTAATCCGGATGTATGTCAGAACAGGGATTCAAACCCTTCGGAAGCATTAAAACAGTAATTAAAAATACATAATTAAAGTACAGATAAAATATTTATTCACTAAATTGATTTAAACAATAGATATTTGTACGTTTCGACTAAAATTATGAATCGAGAAAATATTTCAACGATTACATATTAATATTATATAAAAAGAATATCAGCTTATCAGATCTATTGTTGAGTTAAATGTCTTTCAAACTATTCGGTAAATATCTCATTAGAGTACATTAGGTACCTATTAATTGTAGGGTAACAATAGGTACTCATGCATTTACTGTGATTAATTGTTCTTTTAAGTGAGAGTTGTTTATTGTATACTGTTAGAATAATTACTGAATTTTTTGGAGCAATCATATCAGATTGAGTAGCATTTAAACTTACTTACATTATTAAGAGAAGATTATGGAGAGAAGAAATAAAAAACCAAATAAAACTTAAAAAGAAGATGTGGAGAAAGTACTTGAGTAACAGATGTACAAAAAATTATGAATTATACAAAAGGGAAAGAAAAACAGTAAAAGAACTAGTATTACAGGCTAAAAAGGGAACATGGATAGCATTTGGAGAAAAAATGGAGAGTGACAGCAAAACGAACCAAAAACTATTTTACAAAACAATGAAATCCTTACGACAAGAAAAAACCGGACACGACAAGTATTGAAGATAAAATTGGAGAATTTCTAACGGAAGGAACGGAAATAATGAATAGATGGAGAGAATACTTTCAAGACCTACTAGATGGACAACAACTAACAGAAAAAGAAAAAATAACTAACGATACCCTGATAGATAAAGAAAAAGGTGAAGGTATAAATATGGAAGACCTAACAGAAGTTATACGAACACTTAAAAACGGTAAATCTCCAGAGTATGACAAACTTACAACAGAGATGTTCAAAAATCTGGGACAAAAAGGAATGAGTTATCTACTCGAAATAATCAAAACGTTATGGGATGAAGAACAAATACCTGATAATTGGAAAACGGCACTGATCGTACCAATTTATAAAACGGGAGACAAGCACAATTGCAACAATTACAGAGGAATAACCCTACTTAGCACGGCTATGAAAATATATGAGAAAGTAATATGTCGGGGCATGTAGCCCGGGAAGTAGTTGTTTTTTCTTCGTTGAACGGTCACTGTTTTTGAAAAATATATTTTTCAAAACATTGTTGTAAGCGTTGGAACAATATATTTTTATTCTCCGATATCTACTAGAAAGTAATAGACAAAAAACTGAGACCACATATAGAAAGTACATTAGAAGAATCGCAAAGTGGTTTTAGAAAAGGAAGAAGCATACAAGATCACCTTTTTACAGTTAAATTGTTAGCAGAAAAATTACTACAGCAAGATAAAGAAGCTTATGTTGGTTTCATTGATTTGGAAAAGGCTTTTGATAAGGTACCATGGGAAGCATTATGGAACATTTAAAAAATAGAGGAGTTGACAAGAAGACAATAAGAATAATATATATAAAAACAACTGATGCTATGTACTTCGCGAAAATAAAATTTTAGAAAATTTCAAAGCACAAAAAGGACTAAGACAGGGAGGGGGATTAAGTCCACTACTATTCATCATCTCTAGGAATGAAATTATAAAACAATGTTCACCAAAGATGAAAAAGCTACATATAGGCTACAGAAATATAGAAAGAATAAACATCGCTGAAGGAGCCTTTGCAGATGATTTGATTATTATGACGGGGACAGAAAAGGACCTACAACAGATCTTCGACGTATGAAATGAAACTTTAAAAGAGAATGAACATAAATAAAACCAAAACAAAAGTGATGCAGATCTGTAGAGACAGTAGACAAATGAATATTGCAATAGATGGAACAAACATTGAACAGGTGAGAAGCTTCAAATACTTAGGAGTGGAAATTCAAGGAAACGGAGAAGAAGATTGAAATTAATAATAGGATACAAAACACTTTGAAACTATTCTATGCAATGAACAGGTCATTTATAAACAAAAAAGAAATATCGAAGAAAACGGAAATGAATGTTTATAAAAATATATTTAGACCAACCCTTACATTTGGATGTGAATGATGGGTGCTCACACAGCGACAAAAGAGTCAATTCCAGGCCGTAGAAATGAAGTATCTCAGAAAAGTCAGGGGTGTCACAAAAAGAGACAAAATGAGAAACACAAAAATAAGAGAAGACCTGGAAATAGAACCAATGCTGGAATTCATTGAAAAACGACAACTTAGCTGGTGGGGGCATCTCCAAAGAATGAATAATAAGAGGCCTGTCAAGCAAGTGTGGGAATCCAAGGTACAAAGAGCTAGGAAAAGAGGAAGACCGCAACAGACATGGGATGGAGTAATAGGAGAAATAATGAAGAAACGAGAGACAACATGGTTAGCGGCCAAGGTGCTAGCAAAGAACAACAAAGAATGGGCAAAATTTGTGTAAAGACATTAAAAATATTATTAATAATACAGACATTAACATATACCCTACACCTTTAAATGGTAAAAGGGATTTTTGATTATATATATATATATTATAATAAAATGAAAATCATCAAAGATAACTAACCAATTTTATTCTCAACAAAATAATATTAGAAAATTTCTAAATCAATAAGAAAAATTCAACAGAAAAATAGTTTATCAATGAAATGACATAAATATAAAACTGTGCAAGACTTATACATTTTATTAGAGAACAACTGTTAAACTAGTTATATAAGAAAATCTAAATGAATTCTTCAAAAAAGATAGACAATATTTGGTTGCAAAGAAACCTCTATAATCCAATATGTTATAGAACATATTCAATATTATTAAAAATGTAAATTTATCTGTAACCAAATGTTGTGAGTGTTTGAACTAAGTAAGATATTGTAATCAATTGAATTTGAAACAGAAAAAAAAGGTTTAGATCTGGTAATAATAACTATTTTCTTGGAGCAAAGAGATAAAAATTGCGCTAGTGAATAATTACAATAAGCAAATCAAAATGCCCCAAAAACGAACGTAAACCATAGTGCGATTAATTGGATTAGATAGGTCATTAACAGTTTCTAGTATTACGTTAAAATGGGCAAAATATCTCAAATTGTAAATATATTTAATCTGACAGTTCTAAAAATTATGACATATTCAGACATCCTATTGATCGAAATCGTTGAATTTGTCATTTCGTATCTCATAATCCTTCGAAGCGTAAGCATGATAAAATTTTCTCAATTATTTATTGAACATAACCTCAAAATATAAAATCAACAAGTAAAAAGTTCCAAAAGCCCCAACAAGGTTTTTGACATTTGAAAAGAATCTAAAAAAATGTAAAAGATTAAAGAGACAAGCAGCTCAAGTATTGAATATGGACTTACCTAATAGTAATTGTATTGTTTGGCGAATGAAGGTAGTGCTTGCTTATGAAGTGTGAAATATTTTCCATGCACACTTGAAAAAAGGAATAACCAATTCCGTAGGAGGAATAATTTATTCATAGTTTCCTTATTACTTTGAAGAAAATAATGTAATACTCCATTACATACTAGGTATACCTTGATTCAATAGACTCCAGTGTATTACTTGTAAGTACCATAATTATTTAAACTGTCAGAATCTTAAATAATGTAAGGAACCAATAACCCATTAGAACTATTTTGAAATTGAACAAGAACATATTTTTAAGTTAATTTACATTGTTTTAAATATGCACTTACCCTTATAGAATAATTTCATCCTCATCCCTTCCTAGAATAGTTTCATTCCTATCACATTTTATATTATAATTGTTAAACTTCGTTGTATAGTGTTGCACAGGCTTTCCGTAAATTGTTCAAATATTTCCATTAATATTAAAATAATTCAAATCAAACAAATAATAATTTATTTCTCTCATAACTAAGTTTAACCAGTGACTATAACCTCAAACACACAGAAACAGAAGCTGATCTGTCTATGAGGAGGTCGTTGAAGGAGGCACGACCACGCATGCTCCCTGAGTGTAGATAAATATAAAGTAAGCCAATACTTGAACAAACAAGGGAAGTCTCATGAGTTAAATAAAACTAAAATAATAAAATTTTAAAATCTTTATAACTGGCGCCCAACTATTAAAATGAATACAATTAATAAAAAGAAAAACAAAATATCCAAAATTTCATATTACAATACAGTATCGATAATATCATTTACAATCATTAATTAAAAGCATTACAATACATTTGGTTTTTTGGTTTTTTGTCGATATAGAATTTTGGTTTGTGATTAGATGTAGAGATGTCGCTGATATCGCACTCTTAGCATTTCCTCAACGGAGGCTAATGTATTGGTGTTGTATCGACGTAGTCTCTAGTCCAGGATTATGCTCTCAGAGCTTCTGGACGAATAGCATCTACTTTGTGCTGATGAGGCGCAATACGCCGAAACCGGTCCACAAGTGTTATTCCTTCTAATCGCAAACCAGAATGGTTGGTTCTATCTTAACAGATATACCAACCCCGTTTACTTTAGGAGTGTAATTCAATGTCTGTCGGGGCATATAGCCCGAGAAGTAGTTGTTGCTTCTTAGTGGACGGTCTGCTCTTTGGAAATTAATTTTTCTAATTCTGTAAAGCGTTTAATAGTATTGCACTATTATTTTTTGACGTAGTTTTTTGGATTAGAACTAACTATAAAAGGAATTTCTTTTTGATATTTTATTGTTATATTTTTTTCACCGCTATCAATGCGTTGAGTGAGCACGACTCGTAACTCTTTTAGATATTCCTGTTGCATTGGTGTTTTGTCATCTTCAATTTTGACGTGTTTGTACTGAGTTGCAGTTAATTTCCTTTTGTTTATTAAAATTGATCTGGCAGCATGGGCGTTTGAGAATATAATTATTGTTCATACATAAATAATTTTCCACAATACAAATTAAACAAGCTAAAATACAAAAACAATTATATTTACCACTAAGATGTTCCTTTATATCCTCCGTAGAAACCTCCCTAATATTTTTAATGGGATTTTTTTGGGGGTGACTGTTAATAAACGTAACTTCATGTCCCTTATCAGCAAGCGCCTTCATTAATCGAAATCCTAATGTGAAATGGCTGTATGCGGGAGCGGGCACAACTCCTAAGATTTTGTAACATTGCGTTAGACTGCTTATACTCGATAACAACAACAAAAAATTGAAAATAGAGCAGTGCATTTTCAATGCGTACAAGCAAGCAAGCAAGTGAACTTTGTTAGTACTAATCTAAAAAATATTCTACTATTCTGTATGCGAGAGATATAGTTAGCCTTATCACCATAGGAATTTAACATAGATAACCTTTATACTGATAGTCCCGTCATCCTGTACATTTGGAAAAGCAAATGAACCGAGAAAGCTAAATTTTTGATATGACGTAGGGTGGGGGGGTAGAAAACCTTAGGTTCAAACTGTCAACTGGAGAACCGAGTGATTGTGAAAAGAAATGAACTTAACCCTTTTTCAATATGGTGGAAAATCCACATAGGAAAGATTGTTCGACAATTTGAACCTAAGCTTTTCTATAACCTCCCCCCCCCCCCCCGTCATATCAAAAATTTGGCTTTCTTGGTTCTTTTGCATTCGTAGCCCTTACTTTCCGACATAATGACAGGACTATGAATGAATTAAACAAATACAATGTTCAGTGCGCATTCGAAGTCACTTAGCTCCCCTCTATTTTTATTTTTTGAAACTACAAAATGCAAATCATTATTTTTTTCACAACTCGTTTACTGATAGCCCTCAAACACATATGTCCCATATTAAAAGAATAGAAAGTGAATGAATGAATAAAGTTGACAATCTCAAGAAATAAATAGGTAGATATATGATATAGGTTTGAAAATGATCTAAACTACGACAAAACTGTAATAGTTAAATTTATGATTTATAACTGAAAAATCTGATACTTTTCTAACTTGTATTGTATATAACTGAATTGTATTTTATTTACACGGAAGGAATATTTTATAGGTTGAAATAAATTCATTTTCTAATGTAAATGCTGATAAACTTGTAAAGACTTCCACGGGAACACAACAATAGTATATTTCATACCTAGGCCAGTGAAATAAGAAATGTCTTGGATCACAAGTAATTGTCGGCCGAAGCGAAGCTGGGGTTCGGTAACTGTCTGTGATCTAACTCTTTGTCTTCGTTTCACTAATTGTCAACGCACTTAAAAACCCGCGTGTATATAGTCTTTATCAGTTCTGGAAATTTTTAGTATTTTCCGCGCTCATCCTATGCGTAAACAAAGCGTCTTATCGAGAACATTATCGAAACTCGAAAGGGACACAGCCACCAAAATTCACAGTCGAGGGACAGGGCCGGCTTTGAGTTGGTGACCTCGCAACATTGCCCCCTCCCTGATAGGAAGTTCCTCCTAGAACTTCTGAGTAGCCGGGACTGGATGTTTAAATCAGCAACTGGACCCATTTCTGAACTTTTCGGTCGTATGGGAATAACAGGGCACTGTCTCCATTGGACACCGATAAGAGGGGGTATAGCTGCAGATTAATATGTGGACCCCGTTATCTTTGAAGATCACTTCCATCATATTCCTGATGACTCGCCAATCCAACTGGTTGCTCTCTATATTAAGCATAGCTAGTTTCTTCACGTTGGATTTCAGCACATGGTCTCGAAGGCTACGTAGCGCTTCCCACACATACCGATAGGTGGATCGATCTTGAAATTCGTTCTTTGTTACCAGGTAGAAGACGCACCGTGAATTGTGTTTGATTCTCAGTGTCTTCCAAAGGGTTGGAATCTGCTCTTCAAGTTTTTCTAGCTGCCCAAACTTCTTTCGGAAGACGGTTGCCAAGCCTCGTGCGTTTTTGATACTGGCAGGTTTGTTGTGTGCCAGTGAATAGTCTTCCGGGAGCGTGAATAAGTCTTGTCGTTGCTCTGTAGTGACCCCAAATCTAACCTTACCGGTACCTCCATATGCGCCCATAAATTCTTCGAAGGCAGGGTCAGAATCTTCCTGGACTTGGTTTACTCATTCCTCTATGTCATGGTATCCTTCGAATGGCGCTAGTCGTTTTTGGTGGACTACTTTCGGTTTTCCATTGGGGATCTTGCTTATGCGATAGATGACGTCATTGATCATATTATTGATCAAGTCCCTCCCTCCCACGATTTTTGTAATGTTAGAGATAAGCCTTTTCTCTTCGTCGGGTTGTGTAATCATACTTTGTTCCCTTCTTTGAAACTGCCTTCTGTAGCCTGCATGTCGTGCCGGTCTTTCATTCTGTCGCTGGCAACTTGAAGATTCGTTCGGACCAATTCGTGCACATCGTCAATCATTTTTCTCAACTGGATCAAGTAATCGTCTCCAGCTAGATCTCCAGGTCGTCAACCAAATTCCAGGTCACAAGGAAGCCTCATTTCGCGTCCAAATAGGATTTTCGCATGTGTTTGACCTGTGGACTCATTGATGGTAGATCGATAAGCCAACGCAAATAGGGAAAGATATTGGTCCCAATTTCTCTGGTGGCTGAAAACTACTTTGGACAGGTATTTTCCAATAGTCCTGTTCATTCTATCGACCATTCCATCTGACTGTGGATGCAACGCTGTTGTTCTGATCTTCTTCATTCCCAGCTTGTCACAAATTTCCTGGAATACATGGCTTTCGAAATTCCTTCCCTGATCGTTGTGAAGTTCCAAGGGCACTCCATACCGGCAGATGAATTTCTTCACCAATACATCCGCGACAGTTGTGGCTTCTTGATTCGGGATCGCGTAAACTTCTACCCACTTTGTGAAATAATCCATCACCACCAGGATGTATTTACCACTATTTTCTGTCGTCGGGAATGGTCCAGCGATGTCTAAAACAATCCTTTCGAATGGGCTTCCGACAATATACTGTTTCATGGGTGCCTTTCTCTTGCGATGTGGTCAATTACTCGTAGCACAAGTCGTACATTTCTTACACCAGTCCTCCACATCGTCGGAGCTGCTCGTCCAATAAAACCTTCCACGGTCTCGCTGAAGGGTTTTATTCACTCCCGGTTGACCTCCTGATGGACTGTCGTGTAACTTCCTCAATACCTCGGCTACTCTTGTTCTCGGGATGACTAACTGTCTTCTATTTTCGGAACCATCATCGTTTTAAAGGATTCGTATCAATATGCCTTCTTCCAGGACACGGGAGTCCCACTGAGCCCACTGAGTGTCGGTGAAAATCTTGACACTTCCTTCCAGGTGGGGTGCCGATTTTCTTCCTTCCATTGCCGGATTATCTTCAGGTGAGGATCATTCTCCCGATCTTCTCTGATCCTGGTGGGTGACCATTCTTCATTGACCACTGTAGATCTTGAAACTGCAGCTCTCTTAGATTCTGCCTTGTTGCAGTGGAAACAGTCTGCTGGGCATGGTCGTCTAGACAGGGAGTCGGCATTTCGGTGGCTCACACCAGTCCGATGTTCGATGTTGAAATCGTACTCTTGAAGTCGTTCAATCCATCTAGCTATCTGGCCCTCCGGATTCTTGAACTGCATCAACCACTTGAGTGCTGTATGATCAGATAAAAGTTCCACAGACTTCACTACCCCCAAAAGTACTCTTCTCGTGACGCAGTAGTTTCGCTCTGGTTTGGAGAGGACCCAGCACTTTTTCCTGTCTGTGTCAAGAATGAAGTCTCCCTCTGGTAACGGATAACCTAGTATCGGCGCCATGGTTAATCGTCTCTTCAGGGTTTCAAAAGCAGTTTGACATTCTTCATCCCAATGAGAAGTTCTGGTTTTTTTTGTGAGTCGAGTTAGTGGCTTGGCAATATGCCCAAACTTTGTTATGAACCTTCGATAGTATGTGCAAAGTCCAAGAAAGCTCCTAACTTGATGTTTGTCGGTAGGTTGCGGCCATTGCTTGATGGAGGCAGTTTTATCTGGATCCACCGCCACTCCTTCATTGCTCACAATATGACCCAGATAGTTGACTCGGTTTTGGAATAACTGACATTTCTCCGGGATTAACATGAGCTGGGCAGCTTGAAGTCGTTTGAATACGTCTTCAAAATTCTTCAGGTGTTCCTCAAATGTCTTCTCCAATACTACGATGTCGTCCAAATAGACCAGGCATGTTTCCCAAGATAACCCTCTCAAGACATTATCCATGAGTCTTTCAAATGTCGCGGGCGCATTACAGAGCCCGAAGGGCATGACGTTGAACTGCCATAATCCAGATCCGGTGGTGAAAGCAGTTTTCTCTTTGTCTTCTGGGTCCATTTTTACTTGCCAATAACAGGACTTCAGGTCCAAGGTGGAAAACAGTTTGCTGCCGGCCAAAGTGTCTAGCGTATCGTCAATTCGAGGCAGAGAATAGCTGCAGAATCTGGTAGTTCCATCTTTTTTCTTGACGAGCACTACTGGAGATACCTGTGGGCTAGTGGATGGTTCCATTACTTTCTCTTCCTCCATATCTTGAATAATTATTTCAGCTTCCTTTCTCTTCGCTCGTGGTAGTCGTTGAGCTCCTTGAGCTCCTCCTTTTGATACGGAAAGGTCTCGATACTGCAAGAGAAATTCTTCCATTTTCCTTTTTTGAGCTCGATTCAAGGATTAATATCAATAATAATAGTTTTATTCATAATCACAGAAAAAAACAAAAAATATATCTACAAATTTCGAAGATATTAATACATAGAGTTGACTATAATAAAATAGGATAAAATGAATAAAACATACTCGATAAACGAGCAAACGCTTTTTTCGAGAAAATTTACAATACGAGTACGTACAATACATTACAAATTAATAATAATAGGTATGGTTTATAAAAAAATATAACTAAAACTTAAAATAGTGAAAATAATATAAAATAAAATAATATAAATTCAAACGTATATATACAGTTAATTATTTGAAAATTGTTGATTAATTGATTAAAATTGTTAAAAAAAATATAATCTAATACATCCTAAAACATCACTATATTTAGCTAGTTATCAAAATATGTATGGACAATACATCGGCTATTTGTAATATATTCCCACAATTTCCTTATATTGTTATATAATTTGGGTGCATAGTAGAAATAGGATCTTTGAGTAACTGTTTTAAGCAGTAGTGGTATAACGTAGTTTTGCCTTTGACGTTTATTAGAGTCGTGATTTAATAACAAATTTGAATGTTTATTAACATGAAATCTCATGCTACAACAGAAGAAATACAATTGCCTCACATCCAATATACTTGTTTCCAAATGTAAAGCCTCAGTAGAATATCTATAACTTTTTGAATATATAAGTTTGATAAATCTTCTTTGGGTAACTCCTAAAGATTGTAAGTGACATTTTGATGCTGCACCCCAAGCAACTACAGCATATCTAATATGACTTTCAACAAGAGAATGATAGAGAGTTCCCAAATTCTTCACAGATAAAATATTTTTTATTTGTCTTAATTTATACAAAATGCTTCTCAGTTTATTTACTATATATTGATTGTGTAAATTCCATTTCAAATATGGATCCATTATTACACCTAGGTATTTCATTTTTGTTTCAGGTAAAATAGAAAGTGTTCCGGTAACAGTACTTATTTTTAATTCATTAAAAGATGGAGTTCCAGATGAATTGCAACTAGAGGGTAGATAGTTGGTTTTTTCAAATTTAATTGTTAAGAGTTAGGAATCAAGATATTTTTTATTTAAAATAGAATCTTTCTCATTTAGATTTTCCAAGGTATTTACCAGGTATTTGCGGTATAAAATACAGCTGTGTCGTCGGCAAATCCGGTTATAGCTCCTTGGTTTCCCAAAGAGAACAAACCATTAATATAAATATTAAATAATGTTGGACCAAGTATAGATCCTTGAGGAATACCGTAATTGATTGTTTCCTCGACACTGCAAATATCATCTACCTTTACAGCCTGTAGTCTACCAGTTAAATAATTTCAAAAATAAATTTAAATATTTACCTCTGATACCGATATCTTCCAAAGATTTTAAAAGCAACCGATGGCTCACCGTGTCAAAAGCTTTGGACAAATCTATAAATATGCACAGACAAGGCTTGCTTTTATTCAGTGATTCAGTAATTCAGATTTAAAATGGCATCTACTGATGATTTTTTTTTCTCTAAACCCAAATTGTTGAATAGGAATGATTTTGTATTTATCTAGAAACGATTGTAGTCGTGTTCTTATGACCTTTTCAAAAACCTTGGAAAAGTGTGTTATTAATGTTATAGGTCTGTAATTGAATATTCCGGTAATGTCGCCTTGTAACATGTCTATCGACCTGTTTCGATTTTACAGAATAAATCCTTTTAATTAGCGCTCGTCGTCACTAGCCACTTCCAATTATACTTCTGTGATCCCAAACTCTTCAACCCTGACCGTAAGACAATTGACGTCTGCCAACGGACGTTTCCATTTTTCGCAACACCACGTGAAACACCCCTTTCCGTTATCGACCACCTACGGGGAAAGATCATCTTTCGCTATCTTTCATATCTTGAGTACCTATTGTAACACCAGTAATCAATATCACCGGTATCACTCACTAGAAATGTTTCAAATGGTTAATAAAAGAATCAGTTATTATATTAAAATTGAAATTTAATTATTACTATAAGATGAATGACCACAAAATATGTCAAATACAGATGGCTATGAGACTCGTTAACATAAGACCTCCTCAGGTCGTATGAGTTCTCACTTCCATGAGCATTAACTCATGGAGAGTGCCGGGATCCTGGTTAAATTAAACTATACACATGGGTTGGTTTTTTCTTTCAAATATATTCAAAGATAGAAGTTAGTCAATATATACACATATACACAGTGAAATAACAATAATGATATCAGATGCAATTAAACTCCAATCAACTCTTATTAAGTAACAATATTGATATGTGCAGAGATCAATGAACACAGAATTAGGATTTACAAAATTGTGTAATGACCATAAATGAAATAAATGAAAATGCATACAATCATGGCTAACTTAGTTAATATAACAAGGCTGCAATAACTTGAAAAGTATACAAGAAAGATAAATAGAACTCTTCTGTATCGCTTACTGATATAATGGAATTTATACTAAATGGAGGTTGTTACAAAAAAAATGATTCCAAGTTTATGGAGCGATAACACATAAATACAATTCGCATAAACTCGGAACAAAACGAATACGAAGTCCGACAATAGCAAGATCGTAGTATCTATTATCCCCAATTCTTCCTACTTCGTAATAAAATCAAAATCTCACTGGGTTTCAATATAATATATCATTAAGGAGGAACTTATCTTTTATAGCTTCGAAGTTCGGTATAGGTGGTTGGAAATCTAGTTAACTCCTGTAGATTTCGAATAAACTCTCGTCCAGTAATGGATGATGTCCAAGAAAAATCCCCAAAAATCGAATGGTTCCAAATCGAGTTCAATCCCAATCAAAACTCTAACGGCTTTCAAATACTCGATGTTGAAATTATAAATTGGACATGGAATATCCGATAATAAAAATGGACGTCTGATGTCTTCTTACTTAAATATTATAGTCAATACTAATTATGCCAACTCGACGACAATGGCCAAAAGAAAAAAGAGAGAAAGAGTTGTTCACAACTCGACATTTATATCTTCCCAAGATTAATAAAAAACTAGTAACAGAATGACGCTGTCATTTAACCTTCCGGAAACAATAATCGAATAATCGATTAACGACTCGACTTCTTTTTTTTTATTTAAAGGATGTAAAAGAAATATATTTATGCAATTTGCTTCAACAACTGAGGTAATTAGCAAATATGCATAAATTGGTACAATAATTACAATTTACATAGGTGTTATTTACAGAATGTGAATGATGTTAATATTTTGAAGGAACATAATTAAGTTTCGGATATTACAGGAGTCTCCAAGCAGATTTATAAGATTATCGCTAAAATTATGCACTTTTCGCTCATTACTATATTTAGGGCACTCAACAAGAATATGTTTGACATTTATTTGCACTTGACACACACTGCGTATTGGAGCGACTTCTTTCTTCAGTAGATATTGATGTGTAATACTAAGGTTCTTCCATGGAGAAATAACTTGCTTTATTTGTTTTAACTTAGCTTCGGATGTATGCCATAATTTTTGCCACACATTCTGTTGCCTTAAAAAGTGCATACAGTTCCCCTGTCTCGTAAGCAAATGATTTTAGGTTGTTGTTCAGACAAAAGACGTTTTAACATTTCTAATCTAGCAATAACTCCATTTAAATTCCACTGTAAGAGTGGAAAAATGTTATTTATGGTGTTGAAAATGATATTAATAAGTTTCTTGTGATGATATGTCACTATCAGTATCCGATACAGGGGGGTGACTTTTGTTTTCTTGTGCTATGAGGAGTTTCATTAACCTTTTTCTTATTTTTGTAAATCGACACTTATAAATTTTGTCTGTAAGAAAAGGATAAACTTTAGTCATCAAAGTAGTTAGTGAATGGACGTCAGATGAATATATGTGAGCTACACTTAACGGGTCTTTGTTACCTTGGACGTTTTCTATAAAATCTTTGAACTGAAGATAATTTAATCCATACATGCTCGAATGCTCTTCAATAAAATTCTTGGCTGGTAAGAGTTGTTCTTCAAGAGAGTATTCTACTGATAGTGGTTTTTTATTTTGGTGTTGAGTTTTACTTGGAGCAATTGGTCTTACAAATTGTGATTGCGATTCATCTTCGATTGCGATTGTGCTAGTTGAAGGTTCTTTAGTAAATGTGTTTGTAAAACCTGGACTTACTTCGGTATTCGTTGAAGTTTTGGTCTGGTCCTGTTCGGGTTTTTGTTTTTTAGATGTCTGGGTTTTTTCCATAAATGGAGGAGTTAAAATTGTTTGGTTTTCTAGCGGAGGTGTAACAATCTCATCCGCTTTTCTCTTACCAGTTACGTCTACATCTGGATTTTCTATATCCATATTTCGATTTTGACGGGGTATATCGGGAAAATTGTTTTCGTCTTGTGTTTCAGACTGTCTTATTTCTGCTGTACAGTTGGTTTATATGTGTCCAGGCTGGTGACATTTGTAGCAGAAAATATATCTGGATATATATATCCGGTATTGGGTATTTTCAAAGGTGATATGCATAGATTCAGGGATAACAAGGTTGTTAGATGCACATGCGACTTTCTCAAGCATTTTTTTCAACATGTGAATTATATATTAAATGGAGAGGAGGAATAAGAATAGAATTAGAAGATTATAATATAATATATATATATATATATATATATATCTATATATCTATATATATATATATATATATATATATATATATATATATATATATATCATGTATTATGTTTAATTAAATTGAAAACAAGAAAGATAAGTTAAATTCGTGAATAATCGATTATATCGAATTATCCATAGAGTTTATTCTCTAAGGAATTGTGTCATAGATGAAATCGATCGGATGTGTGAAAACAGAAGAAGAACAGACAATTTACCGATTGTAGTGAATTGACAGTTTGATGTAACTTGAAATATGAATAACAATATTTGGATTAAAGATTTGCCAAGATAACTATTCCCTTTTCCCTTATACTTATTTATAAGAAGGATTGACATGTCTGAAGAATCAACTATATTTGCATTATTAACATTTTTTTATGCAATACAATATATTATTGATACACCTTATTTGTTTACCATGTTCGAGATCTGACTGTCAAAGTATATCTACTCTGTGATCCATTTCCAACCGTAACACTATCTTATGAATTTTGCTGTGGTAAGTTCAAAATCATAATTTATAATTAATGAGCTTCTTCTAAAGTACTGTCTGATATAATTTTCGGATGCATTCTTCATTTTTTCGCAGAGATAGACGAAATTAAATTCAACGCGTGGTCATAAACTGTTCATTTATACTAATATGGTAGTTTTAAGCCAAATATTCTTTTATAATTCACTGTTTTACTTTTATACAAACATTTTCAAGCTTTTTTAGTTGCGAAATAACTCTTTTAATTATAAAATAACATTTTTATAAACTGTTAACCAATAAAATATTCTTTCGTAACGCCAGTGCCGGTTTCATATATTTCCTAAGCACGATATTTTTTCATATAACTAAATAAATAACTTTTTGCTATGATTAGTTTCTTTCGGAGCATTAGTATATTTTTTTAATTTAGCCGATAATTGCTATTTTTACTGTTTTAACATGGAACATATAATGTTGGAAAGCTTTCAGTGAATTGAATCAATTTTTTTGACTTTCAAATAACTGCCTTCCTTTTCTTTAACCTGAAAAGCTGACCAACATAATGTGCCATTACATTCAAGTTCCTATAAATCCCTGATCCACCTGTACTTCTAGGTAAGCACAGCCCCAAGGATATAACCCGAGAATATAACCCAAGGATATAACCCGAGAATATAACCCAAGAATATAACCCAAGGATATAACCCAAGGATATAACCCAAGGATATAACCCGAGAATATAACCCAAGAATATAATCCAAGGATATAACCCCAAGACCTAGGCTATGATATAAGCCCTAGCCAAGGACAGAACCCCAGGATACAGCCCTAGATCAAAATACCGCCCTAGAACAGAACACTATAAAAGTTGAGGGAGATACCGCCCGGGGTAATTTTTGGTAATTTTTTTTAATTATTAACTTTTATTTAAATTTTACAAGGCGTTTCTACCTTTTCCGCCTTAGTTTTTCAGTACTTTTTATCGTCAAAAAGGTAGTGGCGCCCTCAACTTTTACAACCTTCCGTTATCCTTGTGCAGCATAAACTTGGGGTCGAATCACCCTTGAGAGGAGTCTCTAGCCGGAGCCCTTCGAGCTGGTGCCCTTTGAGGTTACAGCCATTTACCGTTACAGCCTTTTTAAATGAAGGGATAACAATACTGTTTTTAAAAAAAGTGGGGTAAATTGTTTCATGTATACACCAATAATTTAAAACAAATACAAAAGTATATATGGCGCTATTAATTTAATTGTTCCGGTTTTTATATTATCACTTCCAACTGCTTTTTTATTCTATAAGATCTAGAATTATGATGTTTATTTCACAAGAATTTATTGGAGCAGAAATGAAAGAATTTGGACTCCTTATTCTGTGTTGTTCAAAATCCGGATAAAGTGTTATTTTTTCTGCTAGATTTTTTCCCATACCAGCAAAGCGTTTATTAAACTCATTTGCTCTATCGTATTTATTACTTACCAAGTCACCAGAGTGGAACTTAATTTAGTCAATTACTTTTCTCTGTTTCACGTTGTGTCTTATTTCATTCACAATTGCTCATAGATTTTTAGAACTATTATTATTTTCAATTTTTTGTTTGTAGTAAATAGATTTAGTTTTGATAATCAAATTGTTAAGTTTATTCCTATATCTCTGATATTCTTGTTTCAAATTATTATTATTATTGGTATTGGGGCATTTTTGTAAATTCAAGTACAATTTATTTATTTTTGTTTATAGAATTTAGTCATCCAAGCTGCAATCTTGTCATGTTTTCTACGAATTTTCCGAGTTTCTGTAAAATTTTTAATACTATTTTGAATAATATCAATAAATAAGTTTGTTGCCGTATCTGTATCTGGATTGTGAATTTTATTAGTATTAATAAATTTAATATATTTGTTGCTCTGATTGTTTTCAACTTCATTATCCAAAATGACCTGTAAGATTGTTGAGAAGTGATCAGTAATATTAGTTTTAAGAATAAGAGGTATAATTTTTTCTTCTATACCATAGGTTGATTTTATGAAGATGTCATATATGCAAGATTTTGTGTTGCCTTGAATTCGAGTTGCTTCATTTATGGTAGATCGAAATCCAAATTCATTAAGTACTTTCAAATATTCTATTATATTGTGTTCATTTGTTGTATAGTTGTGAGTAAAATTAATTTGCGTCGATTCACAATTTGTCGGCGAGATAAAGAAATCTAGAAACAGGGCCGGTTTCAGCCTCATAATGTGAATTTGCGAAAAATGATTGCCAAATGTCAGAAAATATTACAAAAAGTAATCCGGTGAGCCTTCTTCCTCACTCGATGTGTCATCCAGCTCAATTACAAATGAATGAACAGGAAAACGTTGTCTATAGGTTTTTTCTACATCTTTTACATGCTTGACGCAATTATACCACACATCGGGGCTCACTTCAGAAAAAATATTTCTAATAAGTTTAATCATACTTTCAGATAGAGTTGGCGAAACATTTTTTTTTTCTTATTCCCTGTTTGATGTTAGACCAAATTAACTATATGGGATTGAACACACAATAGTAAGGGGGTAAACGAACCACTTCATGACCATGCTGCTTGGCAAATTCATCCACTACATATTTGTGTTTTAAATTGAGCTCTCGTAATAATTTTAGCAAATCTTTTTTAGCCACTGTGTTGGAATGCTGAAACACATTTTTTGCAGAAAATCTGTAATTACTTATTTCCTAGACTTTGCTTTAGGAATTTCTTCAGTTTGCCTGGAATGGTAAGGAGCATTATCCAGAACTATTACAGAACCTCCCGGGATGTTTGGAATTAACTGTTCCTCGAACCATTTCTCAAATAACGCAGCATTCAGATCTTGATGGTAATCCGATGAACAGATTCAAATATTTTTGGCAGATAATAATAAATCGTTGTTAACGATACCATGTTCATTACCCACGTGGACAATAATAACTCGTTTTCCTCTATTCGAAGGGGCATTTAATGAACACTTTGGAGTCCCATCATGCCAACCTTTTTTGATAACAGCATAGGTATCATACCACGTTTCATCGAGATATAATATATTTTTCTGTAATCGTCGACAATGCGTAATTGTTTCTAAATAAGAATGTCGAAACTCTATTATTCTCGAGAATTCCATAATTTTTTGACGGCTATTTAATTTTCGAAACCGAAACCCACAGGAGTGCAAGGTATTTTTAACGGTTTTATCTGCTTTGTAAGGAAAACCAGGAATTTCCTTTAATTTTTCTTTAATCATCATATATGTAGGAACGATATTGCTGGCGTAAAACTCATATATTTTTCTTCTAAGATTTTCCATTATTGCGGTATCCACACGCACTAGCGATTTCTGTACTCTCTTTTTCCGATGAGTAACAATAATTGTAATAATGGATCTTTTTGAAACTTTTGTTAATTTGTGTATTCTTTCAGCTAATCCATGTTTTGACCCTTTATTTTCTTGTTTCAGTTGCCTGTACATATTTTGTTTCACTTTTCGCGTAGATGGCAACAAAAACATACCAAATTTTTTTTTGTCTATTGTCTCAAATCCCTCCTATCCACTTTCAGAAACTTAAGTAAAAAATTTAAACAATAAAATATTGTTGTTTTGTACATACAACAATCAATCAACTCACTATCTTTACTGCAGCTCACATCATTACTAGCAGATGGAACTATTTCAGGCTCTAAAATACAATATATCAACAATTAGAACCTAATTTTGTTGCATTTGTTGAATACATTTTTTCAGCATAAAAGGAGAAATATTTCATATCCATATTTATAAAATACATACCTATAACAATATCTTCCTCTTCGAATGGTCGCCAAAAAGCCATAATTTTGGATAATTACCAACAAAATAGTCTTAATCAATAAAATAACTCTAATCACCCAAAATCTTAATCACAGAAGTAGCTAACAGATATATAATTCTTATTCAGAACACAATGTCTCGTAAATAACAATAATTGACTAAGCCTACCCTGCGCGTCCATGTGGACTCGCAGTTGAAGTAAATTTTTCATTGACCAATCGGAAGTTACAATGCGCCAATGAGAATCAATTGTTCGGTTGTGGGTGAGTCAAGACTCGAAATGATGTATGGCTTTTTTTGGGGCTTTTTAATCACACTGATATTTTACCCTGAAACGATGCAAATTATTTTACTCACAATTATAAGTAAGTCCACATTAATGTCTCCTAAAAATATACAGATATTGTCGCTACTACAAGTTTCTTCTAAAAATTTGGTAAGATTTGAATTAAACCCCTGTATATTGGAATTTGGTGATCTATAAACACCCATTACCACAGCGGTCTCCAATTGATTTAATTGTATTTGTATTTTGAGTGCCTTAATGTTATCAAATATTTCTAATGATGTAGATGAAAATTTAAAAGGTGACCTAATATAGGCTACGACTCCATCATTTTGATTGAAGTCACCCTCATTATATAACATATCCACTGATTTGAAATAAGCTTCGATCGACAATTTTCCAAGTTTCAGTTAAAATTATGCAGTCAAATTCAAAATTATAATTTTGTAATAATATTTTAAATTCCTCCAAATTTTTATTTATACTCCTCACATTAATTTGCATTATTTTAAAATCGTTATTTTTTTTATTAACATTTAATATCTGTAAACATTCGTTGCGTCTTTCAATACTGTATGTTTCGATAGGATTAACATCAAAGTCCCGTATGTATTGATCCATTTATAATTAAGTAATACTTAGTGTAAAATAGATGTTTTCTAGCTCTAAATGAGATAATTATACATAATATAAATACTAAAACTAGTTGACGGAATGAAAAAAATTTAAAATAAACACTATTATATTGTTCTGATGTTAATGCTAAAAGATCGAGTCTATTTAGAGAGAATATTTTTCAGTTTTGGATTTTTATCGGCGTGTTGGCGTGTATTTGGTTTTTTGGAAGAAGAATTGGTAATATTGGACTTTTTTCTATCACTTTTAATTTCTTCAAACGTGTTTTTTCGGAAGACTTCGTCTATTGATACTTTTTCTACCAGGGGTGTAGTTGGTGTTGATGGAGCACTAATAGTTTGGTTTCTTGCCTTGTTGCCTTCAATCTCTTGCTCTTCTTGTATTAAATCCTCAGCCTCATATACTTTACCATTCACAATCAGTTTGTTGTTTTTAATATGGCAATTATTCCCATTTTCTTGTTTCGCAAGAAATAAATGTCTTCTGAGTACTTTTGAAATATCTCTCTGTTTTGGAGTTTGATCAGAAACAATACTAATTTTTGTGCCTTTTAGCTTGTAGCAGTTACTCAGTACAAATGTTTTAGTCAGAAATTAAGTGAAGTCTACTTTTAATGGACACTCAACAGTTTTTCCCAAGGTATAAAAATTCTTTATTTCTGGTGGATTAATATTAACCCCCAAAAGTGATTTTAACTGACCACAAATTTTTTCGATATACCATTTATTGTTGTTATTTGTTAACCCGAAGATCACAATAATGTTTTTTTTATTTTCTTGTTTTAAAAATTCAATTTCTTCCTTTAAGATCTTTTCTCAGTTTCTCATATTTTAAATTTATTGTTAACTTCTTCCACTTTTATCACAATTCTAACTTCTAGGGCTTCGACTTTGTTTTTCACCTCACTTCTATTTTTCAAAATTTCGCCTAACAATTGGTTAAGGGTGACACTGCTTTCAGATTCTGACATATTAATTGAATTGTATTAATGTCTCCTAAAAATATACAGATATTGTCGTTACTACAAGTTTCTTCTAAAAATTTGGTAAGATTTAAATTAAACCCCTGTATATTGGAATTTGGTAATCTATAAACAGCCATTGCCATAGCGGTCTCCATTTGATTTAATTGTATCTGTATTTTGAGTGCCTTAATGTTATCAAATATTTCTAATGATGTTGATGAAAATTTAAAAGGTGACCTAATATAGGCTACAACTCCATCATTTTGATTGAAGTCACCCTCAGTATATAACATATCATATCCACTGATTTGAAATAAGCTTTGATCGACAATTTTCCAAGTTTCAGTTAAAATTATGCAGTCAAATTCAAAATTATAATTTTGTAATAATATTTTAAATTCATCCAAATTTTTATTTATACTCCTCACATTCATTTGCATTATTTTAAAATTGTTATTTTTTTTATTAACATTTAATATCTGTAAACATTCGTTGAGTGTTTCAATACTGTATGTTTCGATAGGATTAACATCAAAGTCCCGTATGTATTGATCCATTTATAATCAAGTAATACTAAGTGTAAAATAAATATTTACTTAATTACAGTTACCTGTAAATAATTGTCCTATTAGTAAAGCGTGATCTATAGACGTCAAAAAATAATAGTTCATTACTTTTTTGGTCGATATAGAATTTTGGTTTGTGATTAGATGTAGAGATGTCGCTGATATCGCACTCTTAACATTTCCTTTACTAAGGCTAATGTATTGGTCTGGTATCAACGTAGTCTCCAGTCCAGGATTAGGCTCTCAGAGCTTCTGGAAGAATAGCATCTACCTTGTACTGATGAGGCGCAAAAACGCCGAAACCGGTCCACAAGTGATGTTCCTTCTAATCGCAAACCAGACTGGTTGGTTCTATCTTGACAGATATACCAACCCCGTTTACTTTAGAAGTGTAATTCAATGTCTGTCGGCGCATATAACCCGAGAAGTAGTTGTTGCTTATAAGTGGACGGTCTGCTCTTTGGAAATTAATTTTTCTAATTTTGTAAAGCGTTTAATAGTATTGAACTATTATTTTTTGACGTATGTAAAATAAATGTTTTCTAGCTCTAAATGAGATAATTATACATAATATGAATATTAAAACTAGTTGACGGAATGAAAGAATTTAGAATCAACACTATTTTATTGTTCTGATATTAATGTTAAAAGATCGAGTCTATTTAGAGAGGATATTTTAACTTCTTCAAACGTGTTTTTTCGAAAGACTTCGTCTATTGATACTTTTTCTACCAAAGGAGTAGTTGGTGTAGATGGAGCACTAATAGTTTGGTTTCGTGCCTTGTTTCCTTCAATCTCTTGCTTTTATTGTAATAAATACTCAGCCTCATAGACTTTACCTTTTACAATCAGTTTGTTGTTTTTAATATGGCAATTATTCCCATTTTCTTGTTTCGCAAGAAATAAATGTCTTCTGAGTACTTTTGAAATTTCTTTCTGTTTTGGAGTTTGATCAGAAACAATACTTATTTTTGAGCCTTTTAGCTTGTAGCAGTTACTCAGAACAGAACAGCATTTTTTACTTAGAAATGAAGTGAAGTCTACTTTCAATGTACACTCAACAGTTTTTCCCAAGGTATAAAAATTGTTTATTTCTGGTGGATTAATGTTAATTCCCAAAAGTGATTTTAACTGACCACAAATATTTTCGACAATAAATGGTATATTGTCGTTATTTGTTAACCCGAAGATCACAATGCTATTTTTTTTTTATTTTCTTGTTTTAAAACTTCAATTTCTTCCTTTAAGATCTTGTTCTCAGTTTCTAATATTTTAAATTTATTGTTTGATTCTTCTACTTTCATCACAATTCTAGCTTCTAGGGCTTCGACTTTGTTTTTCACCTCACTTCTATTTCTCAAAATTTCGTCTAACAATTGGTTAAGGGTGACACTGCTTCAGAGCTATAGTCAACAACTAAAAAGTGTGGAATGTCATTATGATAAGACGGTGAATTGTTTACATATCCAGCATTTCTTTATTGTTATTTTAAGATTATAAAGTAGATTCCTTGTGATGAATGCCACTATGTGTACAATTTTGAAATTTTATGAATGTACATACCAGTATAAATATGTTAATATTTTTACAGAGCTCCTTGAAATACATGCGTACTCACACACACACACACACACTCTCGCTACAATAAGGATTGGCCGGCTAATGACAACATCTGTTCGAATCTGTCATTAGAATTGTCAGTTGTCGTTGTTTGACGAAATATGGATGTCACTGGTACGCAGGATCCAATTCTGGTTGACTTCTTGATGGTAATTGGGTAATCGTTCACGTTTATGACACGTACTGGGATCTCCTTCGCCGACGTAACCAATCCTTTTCCAATCAGTACTCCTCTACTGACCTCTTCTTCGTGGTTCCATCGCTACATCACAACCGGTGTACCTTCCTCCGATTACCGTATGCGTGAACTTTTCTCCACCAATTACCAATTGGATTTGTATCTCTCCGTGAATATTGGCACTCTCACCTGTTGCGGTCCGGAGTCGCAGCCTCGTTGGCAGAAGCTTCCTCTTGGATTTTATTATCTGCGGCCGTATAACGGTTCTGGTTGCTCCAGTGTTAACCAGCAGAATATATTTCTTGCCATTCACTTCGCCATCCACATATACACTGTCGTTACGGCATCTGAGAGAGGCTATCAGTATAATAGGGTCTTTGGAACGATCCTAGGTCGGTGCTGCCCCCTCATGGCCGACCTTTTCTAGTTTTCCTGGGACTGGGGTTCTTGGTTTGCTGGAGTCCTAGGGCGCTTACATGAACTGCGTACATGCCCCAGCTCGCCACAATTCCAGCATCTAATCTTTTTCGGCCTTTTGTCTACCATGCTTTTCATCAAGTTGACGATCTGGACAAATCTATCTTCGTCACCTTCTTCTTGAATGGTCCTAACTTTGTTATACCCCGAAGTTTTCGTGACTGCTTCATATTCAAGAGCAGCAGTTAATGCATCGACCAACGTTTTGGGATGGGCTGAACGAAGCGTCCTCTGCATATCAGGGTCACGCAAGCCATCAATAAAGGCCTGGATGCCCAGAAATTCCATCATGTTCTCCGGTGCTGATGGATAAGCAAATCGAACTAGTCGGGCGATATCTACTTCGTCACATTTCTGACTTATGTTCTTCAGCTGGGATTGGTACAAGTGTTCTAGATGTTCGTGACCAAATCGCATGTCCAACCTCTTCTTCAGCTGCTCGAAGTCATCCGTTTCTTCTAGGGGTATCGTCTGAAGCACATCTAAGGCATCTCCCCGAAGCGCGATTGTTAAGTTCACTACCTTCTTCTTATCGAACCAATTATTAGCTCTAGCGGCTGCTTCAAACTGTTTAATATAGTTGGTCCACGACATCTTTCCGTCGAACGTTGGGACCTTGACTCGGGAAAAACTGCCAATATCTTCGGTCTTGGGATGTGCTTCTGATCCTTCACTGCAGTTCATTTAGGCACCACCTGCTGCAATTAAAACTAGAAATCTAATCGTTTTAAAATAGGTTTTGTAACTGTAGTAAGTATTTGTTATGATATCTCAATGGCATCCACAACCCCGAGAATTTTATCCTCAAAATTTTTGAAACAATAAGAAATGCTCTTTATATTCCTAGCTGCCAAAACTTAATCACCTCTCAGTCCAATGATTTGGTGGTACATAAAATGAACCTAGGTAAACATTATCACCTCTAGGTATGATTTATTTGTATTACAGAAAAATGTTGATTATTGTAAAGTGTATCCTCGTCTCAATCTTACTAGCACCGAAGATAATGTTGCGAGGTCACCAACTCAGAGACGGCCCTGTCACTCGACTAATAATTTTGGCAAAGGCGCGTTCAAGAACATTCTAGGGAGATCATTTTGTTTACGCATATGACGAGCGTGGAAAATACAAGAATTTTCGAGAATTGATAAAGACTATATATGTATATACGCGGGTGTTTGAGTGAGTTAACAATCAGTGAAACGAAAACAGAGAGTTAGTTCACAGACAGTTTAAAGAAGTTTTTAGTAATCGGACAGTGAATGGAATAGTTAAGATAACTAGTGGAATATTCAGGTGGCAAAAATAAAATAGAACTATTATACCGAGTGAAAATAAATTAGTAGAAATTAAATAAAGTGTGTATATAAATTAAGTTTAATACAGTGTGTGTTTCTATAAATAAATCAATAGTAATTGGCCATAGTAGTGTGTATAATTTTATTCCATACGTAAACACTATTTAAATGAATAACAAAAACATTACAGTAACTTGTCTCTATCAGAAAATGTTTAATAGAAATTCTTTCTAGCTCCTTTCTAGCTGCCTTTTATATTCAAATTGGTATTTTCAATCTTTCATAACATTTTTATCTAATAATGAATAGAGTGCTTCAAAATGAATTCTGGAGTAGGAAATTTTTTCGTCAGACGTTCTTCTTCTGCTGTCAGTTTATCCCTTTTCAAAAGAAATATGGAGGGTGAAGTCCAGTGAAGTATTTAAATATGGTAAGATTGGAATATACTTGTACTATCTTTTGTTCCATTTGTGGTAACTGATCTTTTTTTCTGTTCAGCTCGTGGTTGCATTACAAAATTGGGAGAGCTATAACTGTGTTCAAAAATATTCGTAGTGTAATTGGAGATGTAAAACTCTCAGAAAATTTATTATTGACATTTATTTGATTGTCTGAGACACTAGTGAGTTCTTGTACATTCGATGGAGTCAATTCAGCATTTACTCCAGCTCCAGTAGACCCATCACTACAGTAGGGTCTACACAATTATCATCGAAATGTTTACTACAAATATAAATGGTTTTGTTGATTGTGGCAAAATTCTGCTTTTGGTTGCCACATAACTCAATCCATTTGACATCTGCTGGGACATCTTCTGGGTTTCGCAAAGGGAATAAACTTAATGGCATTCTGTCTTCGTCCTCTAACTAAAGCTCTTGTATTATTTATACAACTTTGGTATGCACAACGATACATATCGAAATTTGAATAATCACAAGGAAGATATAAATCAGAGTGAAATAATCCTTCTTCGTGGTATTTGCAATGATAGAAGCATATCAGAGTCACATAAATCATTAACAGATAAAGGCAGAAGAATAAAAATCAGTATTATACTAATACCAGAAACACAAACAAAGCAAAACAAAGAATGCTGAATAATGCCTAATAACCTGATGATTCGTATATGTATTGACAGTTGACATTCGCTTTTCGTCAACTGTAAGGTGTAAAATACCCCAAACTAAAAAGACCTCCAAACTTTTCGGGTACAACATGGGTGGTAAGGGGACCCAAAATATATAAGAACAACCAAAAGTTGATCGAAAACGCCGCTTTCTTGTGCGACTAACCCTTTTTCAGTATTTTCTTGTTCGTTATGTTGGCAGCATTTGCCTTGTATAGAACTCGTCCATTGCATTTTTTACATACTTATTTATAATCAAATTATTAAAATATTTTACCTAAACAACTTATCATAACGATAAATTTTTTCACAATAATGTGACATTTGGTTACTACCTTCGCCATGGCCAATGATGAATCGATATTTAGATATGCCTTGATCCCTCATTGGCCACCACAGCTGCGAGAAGTACATTACATAATTCACGTAATTATCAATTAATTCAAAAAGTCTGAACATGACCCTTTCGGAGCACACTCCCAGTCTAGGTTACTTTTAGTGGTGTGTTTGAGGTTTCCTAAATGCTCCTGCTAGTTTAAAAATAAGGTATAGTGATGGATAAAACCAGTACAATTTGTTGTACTAGATTTTTATACATTGGTAATAGTATATGTATATGTTACGCTCAATAGTCGAATTAGGGCAATGCCCGAAAAAAATACGCAAATCTAGTTTTGAGCAACAAATATTTCCCAAACCTGAAATTTTAATTTTATACGGTTATTGGGCATTACAAAATAAGCAAAACTAGTTTTGCGCAATTTGAAATGCACAAAACTAGTTCTGTACATTTTCTCAACGATCAAAACTAGTTTTGCTTGTTTAACAGTCTCCCAAACCCAAATAAAAGGTAGGGTTATGTTTATGTTGTTGTTTTGAATTTATTCCGTTTGTGCTCGTGAAATTGTGAGTGTAACAATTATTATAATTACAATATTCGCCTATTTACCTCTATAAAAATGCAAGCTGAATTCGACGCTCAATTAGTTCGGATATTGGAGGCTTCAGGTACTCAAAAACATAATCTTATGACGAAACATAATTACATTACTACAATGAATGAAGTTAAGTTAGCGAATTTGTTAAAAGCTGAATCAAAGCCCCTATCTGCTAAACAGTACAGAAGAATAAAGCGTTTTGATATAATAAGTATAAATGGTGTGGAAAAGTTGATAAAGAAGCGCAAAGAAGATTCTGATGCTATACTGTATTTTGTTTCTGCCGATGAAGTATTTCCTATAATTTACCAGGCACATCTTTCTACAGGTCATAAACGACATAAAGGTATGTCTAAAGACTATTTATTTTAGGCTGGAGTTTTTTTTATAACGCTCGCATTTTGTTTCAGGATTGGAAGAAGAGTTAAAGAAAAAATATGCAAACATTACTAGAGAAAATATTAACATATACCTAAAATTGTGTGAAATTTTTCAACTAAAAAAAACGGCACATAAAAAGGGAATTGTTGTTAAGCCCATTTTGAGTAAACTTATGAATTCTCGGTGCCAGGTAGATCTCATTGACATGCAAACTGAACCAGACGGAGATTACAAATTCATATTGAAATATCAAGACCATTTGACTAAGTTTTGAGTACTACGTCCAATGAAAAATAAGACTGCTGTAGAAACTGCCAGGAACCTAATAGAAATTTTCTGTTTATTTGGGGCACCATCAATTCTTCATTCTGATAATGGTCGTGAATTTGCCAACCAAGTCATAAATAATTCAAAATCGCAGTGGTCCCATTTGAAAATCGTACACGGAAAACCGCGTCACTCACAGAGTCAAGGTTCTGTGGATCATTGTAACAGAGATGTACGAGATGCTCTTATATGTTGGATGTCCGATGAAAATACTACACACTGGGCTGATGGACACAGTGCAAAAAAACGATCCCCGTAAGAGGCTATCTTTGGTTGCGCTCAGAGAAATGGTTTAAAGGACTCTGACTTGCCCGAAGATTTAATTGCTCCATTGGAAACCGAAGACGATCTCGAAAAATTGTTGAATGAAACCACCGAGCTTCAAAATACTTCATTCAATTTATTTATAGAAGAAACTGAAACTGTTAAAGATGACGTGCAAGTTTCTATGGCCAATGGGAAAAATATGGCGGATAGCGAAGTGCAACTTTCTATTATCGATGAGGAAAATATGACGGATAGTAAAATGCAGGGTTTTATGCAAGATTCTGAAACAAAAAATATGGCTAGTGAAGAAGTGCAAACTTTTAAAGCGAATGTAGACAATCGAAATGTATTAATAAACCAAAGCGAAGATTTCTTATGTATTGTGTGCAAAAAACTTATCACCATCGTGGAAAATTGCTCAAAGTGCAAAGGGAAAATTCATGCTGCCTGTAGTATTTTAAAAGTAAGCAACGAACCCGAACCAGAATATCAATGTTTCATTTGTCAACGTTCCTGTGATATTATTACGAATCGTGAAATCGCTAAAAGAGAAGTTCTAGCTAATTTGATGCTCGCACAATCAAATAAAAAGTTTAAACCAGCCTCAGTTGGCGACAATGTCCTTGTACGAATACTAGACGTGGATCGTGGCAGATTAGCACCACGAAATGTAATGGCAGTTGTTTAATCAATTGATGATGGATTTTACAAATTAGCCACAAAGACTGGAATTTTACAAAAACATTTTTGTAGAAACGAGTTTCAGTTGGCTGATAATAATGTTTTTATAGACAACAACAATGTTGGCGATAAAAACGACGAAGAAATATCACTCAGAACGACATCTTCCGATATATCCGGATCTACACAGGGATTTATATCATGTATGTGCAATAAAAAGTGTATCAACAGAGCATGCTCTTGTCGAAAGAAGAATGTCATCTGCTAGATCTTGTTCAAACAAATAATTTTTTCGAGTTAACTTAACATTTGCCTAAGAATAGTATTTTATATATTTTTGTACCCATTTGTTGGTATTTAAATTGAATATATTTAACCTTACGTATGTTTTATTCGAACCCTGATTGAATGAAAAAAGCTAAATTAATACTGATCATTCAGAAATATACAGAACTAGTTTTGTGCATTTAAAATTGCGCAAAACTAGTTCTGCCTATTTTGTAATGCCCAATAACCGTATAAAATGAAAATTTCGGGTTTGGGAAATATTTGTTGCTCAAAACTAGATTTGCGTATTTTTTTCAGGCATAGCCCGAATTCGACTATTGAGCGTAACATATACTCCAAATTGTGTCGTACAGTGCGTGCCATATAATAGGCATTATGACAGTCAATAACTAAATTAATTATTTAAAATATCTATATAAAATACAGAGATTCTAAAGAAATCACTTATTTTCACATTATAATTATGATTATATTTATTTTAGTGTAATATAGGTAATGTTATTTCAAAAAATAACGATGCGCCATCTTAGCTCAAACAACAATGAAAAGCGCGTCACATAAACCTTCCGATAAGTCATTTGACATTTTGTATATCGTTCCAACTTCCATTATATTTGCTGGTTTTGAATCGTTAATGTGATAATTCCTCTTGAGAATCTCAGTCTTGTACTACCAAAAGTAATGTTAGCTATGGAACAAGGTTTTATCAGGGTAAATAGTTCAAATTTGTCAAGAATCGATACTAGTATATAACAAATATCTTGTTCGGAGTTTGCATAGATGTATTCTTACATTGTGGAACCGCACACTATCGATACACATTAGAATTCATGACTATCGCACAAAATATTTCAAATTATTTATCAAAATCATTTTTTAATATGCAAGGTATAAAATATTTGAAGTATTAACAGATATATGACGTGATCTCACAGACAGACGCCAGCGTGTGAGCGCGAAATTTAAATTTTATTTTGAAAGGGTAAATTTCTCATTCGATAGCTCAATTTTTCAGGAAATAATGGTACCGCACGCACACCGTATATATTCAAAGATGCCTTGTGTGTTGTACGCACAGGTACTTCCAATTTCTACACGTCACAGGTCATAGATCGAGCTACTGAAATTTTTTTTTATTAAAATCAACCCACTCGGCTACCATGACTACTTACATAAAACGAATACATTGCTATATAAAATGCTATATAAAAATTACAATAAGTCATATAATGATGACTGATCAATCTGATCATGTTTGACTATAAGGCTGCAGATCTTTTAGGAACCTTTATAATAGTCAATTTGCTCTGGGTTATTTAGCATAAATCCTAGACGTGACACTGTTGTATCCTGGATGAGAATTGTTGACATACGAATAAAATGTGTTTTACTGTCAAATGTCATTGACAGCATTGAAACTATGGTCGTGGGAAAGAAAAGGGCTATTGATTAAGCGCTGTATCTTGTATAAGGATAAACGGTTTGTGTCCTACTGCATATAATTTTTGCTCGTAATCCCCCAAGTCCTCACATGTTTGGATATTATCAGCAATATCGGTAGATGTTGAGGCAATTTAAGTGTAATGATCTGTGAGTTCACTTCCTGCTATACCAATGTGCGATGGAAGCCAAATTACAGTAACGAATATTTTGGGAAATGATAAGTTGGTGGTAAGTATCTTGGATGTTCTGGGCGATTGGTGTAACGAGTTATTTTTTTGCAAGTTTGATTTTTATTTATTTTTCGTAATATATTTTAGTATAAGTCCGAGTTACGCAAATCCAAATTCTACCATACACAATTTATTCATTTCCGATATTTAAATTTTTCAACTGAAGGGACGCCCGGTATATACACCATTTTAATTAAAACCGAAGCCGTTCAGTATAGGTACAACTTTTTGTTGTAAGTAGATAAATTTCACGTTTAATTCCCCCACCACGACTACGGCCGAAAAATGTAGCTAGGAGTTTGGATATAAATAAGTGAACAAGTGATAGAAGGGCTCTGATTCATTCCGGCTCTCAATTATTCAGAAAAATTATTCTTTCGTGATTCTTCGCTCAACTTTCTTCCGATAACCGATAAACCGTATTGTGAAAATTTGGTGCACTAAGATTGTGTGTGGAAGCTGTATTTTATAAGGTAAATCATTTTTACAATTAAACTGTGTATTCGAAACTTTCCGTACCGCCGCTTAATATTAAATTGTTGAATTGTTTGTTGTATTCTTTGGAAAATTTTCCGACCGGCTATTTTTTTCTTTTGTTGTTGAATTGAAATTGGGTTTTTTTTATCTGTTTCTTTTATATGGAAATAAAGATTTGTGAACTGTAATTTGATTTCGAATTTCATTTACAGCGTTTATTATATATTAATTAACTGATATGAATCATTAGTGGATTCTCGAATTATTTTATGCTTTTGGTTCTCAGTAGTTTTATATTTAATTGATATCCAAGTGGATTATAATATTTTTATTTTATGCTAGTACTAATATTTTTACTTTGTGTGTCGATAGCTGGGTACCGTTTAACTCGTGGGAAAATTCTTTTTTATTTTTTCGCAATAATAGTTACCGGCTTTATTTAGATTCAAGGGTAAATCAGACTTGGAAGAGGCTTAGCCACAATTTGTTTGATTTCCCGGCAGATCTAATTCGTTCTTAAATTTTATTTTTTTTGGAATAATAGTTACCGGCTTTATTTAGATTCAAGGGTTAATCAGACTTGGAAGAGGCTTAGCCACAATTTGTTTGATTTCCCGGCAGATCAAATTCGTTCTTGAATTTTATTTTTTTTTCGGAATAATAGTTACCGGTTTCCTTTAGATTCAAGGGTTAATCAGACTTGGAAGAGGCTTAGCCTCAATTTGTTTGATTTCCCGGCAGATCTAAATCGTTCTTTTCCCGTTTCGTAGATTCATTATTTATATTTTTTTTTCTTATTGTCGGATTAATAGTTGCCGGTTTCATTTGGATTCAAGGGTTAATCAGACTTGGAACAGGCTTAGTCACAATTTGTCTGATTACCCGGCAGATCTAAATCGTGCACTAGGGACCCGGTTAAACCCGGTAGATTTGAACCGTATTGGATAACCTGACCGTTATGTCCGTCAAAGTACCAAGTATATGGTAAAGATAGCTTATTTTCTTTTCCCTGTTAATTTGCTTGTCACTAAAGAATTATTCGTAAAATAGACCACAAAGTATTAATAGACTAAAAGTTTCTTTTTGATTATTTTGTTATATACCGACCTATGGTGTGATCGTAGGTATTCCCTAAACCGTAGGTAGTATACAACTTTGCTGAACCCCCTGTTTCCTTCATTAACCCGTAATTTATAAATTGGAGGATCCATATTTGATTGTAATTAGGTAAATAAAGTTAGTTCAACAAGGCCCCTGGAATTTTCCGTAACCTCCATCTGAGGCTATCTGGACCTCTTGACGCTAAGGGTCAAGGGGCCGTGGAGCAAACCACCTTAATAATCTGGCGCCCGAGATTTAAAACCGAATTTTGCATCAAGGGTGTCCATAGTGACGTGTTCTTGCGGCAGGAGCCACGTGTAAGAAGGTAGGCACGTTACATTGGATGTTCGATAAATATTCTTTGGATAGTCTGAATTGAGGCTAGTGAGTCTCTTCATATAGCTACGTACTCATTTGATAAAGAGGTGTGCTTGATGGCTTGTCGCCAGTACATGAGTATATCAGTGGCGGCTCCTCGAAGGAGACTCAGCCTCCTCACCAATTTATCCTGTTAGTCCTGTTCATCTAATAATTTTTAAATTTTACAATTCCCCGTTTTCAGTAGGTATTTTTAAATCTGACAACAGTTCCCTTAGGCTAGATTCTACAAACATATCTGTATCAGTTGCCGTTTTTTCGACCAGTCCAATTACTTAATACCTCAAAAAATAGCTGAAATGGCAACACTCTCGGGTGGCTTGCCTCTAGCGGTCGCGGTGATACTTGAGCTTATTCGAATCTTTTTCAAAAGAGTTTCCCAATACACTTTTAGATAACTTAGTTCTAAAATATAAATTTTTTGATAAAATTGCACTGCACAATGAATTATGCGTTGTATACTCGGATAAAGATATTTTAGGTCAGTACGACAGTCACGCCTATATGATAAAATATATGATAGACAATGATTTGCAGCAAGTTTTACCTCAGTTTCATAAACTACTTTGTTTGACAGTCACCATTCCTGTCACGTCGTCATCGGTGGAGAGATCATTTTCTATTCTCAAAGGAATTAAAACTTACCTGCGAAATACAATGGGCCAAAATCGTTTTTACAATGTTAGTTTAATATCTATTGAAAAAGATTTGAACGCTTAAAACAAAATGATGCAATTTATAATAATATTATTTTGATAATTTTTCGCAAACTGAAGACCGTAGAATTCCGTTAATATATAAAAAAAATTAATAAAAAAACAAAATATGAAAAATTCCAAAGAAAAAGAAAAAATATTTAAAATCCAAAGAAAAATAAAAAACGAACATAAAAATTTTTTTGGCAAGAGAAACTATAACTCCACGTCCAATTGATATTTTAAAGCTTATTATGCATACAGAATAGTAAAATGAAATTAGCAGATTGTCTTGTTTTCAACCATGCGTTGAAATTAAACTTTTTCTTACAGAATTGCTCCTTATGGCTGCTACAATAACAACTTTGACGTTTCAATAAATTAATATTGTTGGCGTTTATTGAAAGTCACAATGGATCGTATATCTGAAAAAGACGAATTGAGATTTTATTGATATTAGGATATGTCAACAAAAAACGTGAAATATCTTTAATAATTTATATCCTAACCGTCCCATAACAAGATCTACTGCCAGTAAATTAGTAAAAAACTGGAGTTTTACCAAATATGCGAAACTTAGTTTATGATAATAATAGATATATTTTTCAGGTGGCGTATTTGAAGGTTATATGTCATGAATATCATAAACGTATTATGTAAAATGTAAAAATTTACGGCTTCAAGTGCTCCTATCTAGGGGTAGAATAATAATATGAACATTTGCTATGATAGGATAAAATTGTAGAAAAAACGCCACGAATCTCTACACTGCTACCTATATTGGGCACTCAATGTTCGTTCTTGAGAAAAGGGATAGTTAGTCTATTTCTGGCATTTGTAGAGTAAATCACGATTCGTAATCGTAATGACTGTTTATTTCACATTGATTTGTATATGAACTACCTATTCAATTTGGAGGTGTCGTTTTATTAAATATCTCACAAATTATCAGAAATGGGATAATAAACTCAAATAGCACCTACGTGCTTCGGAAATTTCCCTCAGTTTCTTGAAATTAAAACTGAGTACGCGTTTGGTGGAATTCGAATCTGTTGACCAAGGGCCGCCAAGTGTAAGTCAGTGTGGATGAGCAAAAACAACGGCCTGATGTTTTAGTGGAGCTAAAGGTGGACGACGATACTGCCTACTGTTGGTTTTTATTATTGGCCGATACCGTCAAGTAATTTAGATAGTGAATTGAAAAAAACACAAAACCGGTTACAAAAGTAGAAGTTATTGAATCATACAATAGACCATCGATTTTAAAATAGGATTCAGATTTTATTATACGTTTGATAGCAAGAAAATTGTTTGGAAAAACCAGACAGTTCTATGATGAGCGGGTGAAGTATGATATTCTTTGAAAATAAATAAAGCAGGACAGGACAGAACAATTCTGTAAATCTATTGTTTTTCTTAAATCACAGATGCCGCTAATTTCGAAACTAGATACGACCAAAATTTGAAAATGATTCAGTTTTCAAAATATCACCCTCTGTGGTTATAATTCAACTGTAGTATGAAAACACAATTGTTAATTTACTCAATAAAAGTTACCTGTGAAAAAATGTCATATTATTAGTGAAGCGTGATCAATAGATGACAAAATTAATAGTTAAATACTAATATACCGCTTTACAAACTTTAGGAAGCAACAACTACTTCTCGGGCTTTATGCCCCGAGACACATTGAATTACACTTCTAAGTTAAACGGGGTTAGTATATCTGGCAGATAGAACCAACCATTCTGGTTTGTGATTAGAAGGAACATCACTTGTAGACCGGTTTCGGCGTATTTGCGCCTCATCAGCACAAGGTAGATGCTATTCGTCCAGAACCTCTGAGAGCATAATCCTGGACTGGAGACTACGTTGAAACCACACTAATACACTATCCTCAGTAAATGAAATGCTAATAGTATGATAACAGCGACATCCCCACATCTAATCACAAACCAAAATTATATATCGACAAAAAACCATCTCGGTTTTGTAGTTATTTACCTGATTACAGTTATCTGGTTGGTTCTTTATTGCAGATACACCAACCCCGTTTAACTTAGAAGTGTAATTCATGTAGCCCGAGAAGTAGTTGTTGCTTCTTAGTGAAGCTTTGAAAAATATTTTTAAAATTTTGTGAAGCGTTATAATAGTAATGTTATAAATGAAACTAACTGTTTCTAATTATTTCCACTATTTAATTAAAAAATTTATGAAAATTATTAAAGGATATTGATAATTATTTCGATATTGACATATCATCGTCAGAATGACAGAAGTTACATTTTATGTGATACCTACTTGATGTTTAATATTTTGGCTAGACCAAATAGTAAGTGACCTATCTTGTGATTGACTTAATATATATGAATAGAAAAAAGAAGAAGATATGATCTTACAAATATTAAAGCTTAGGTATTATTAGCCCTATGGAGATATCCTGGATATGTTTTTCCCATTTAAGATCAGTATAACTGTGCAATAATATAGGAAACCAAGGAAAACTATATCTGCTGATCTTTACAATTGTTACTTAAGAAGACAATTTAATAGTTGAGAGCTCCCTAGATTTATCTGTTCATTGACAACTTCATATTGTGGGTCTCTTAAGTGTCTTCTTATTTCTAGTTCTTCAAGGAAATCTAGTTCTTGTTTCTTATCACAAATATGCAGTACTTCTAGTTCTGTGTTAGGTGTTAATGAATGTTTTGTGTCAAGAAGGTGTTTTGCGTAATGTGATTTATCTGGCTGTTTTAATCTGTATGCTCGTTCATTGTATCTAATTTCAAAATTTCGAATTGTTTGACCAATATTGACAGCATTACATTCTGGACGTTTAAGTTTATATATTCCAGACTTTTTTAATGGGGGTATTTTTGTTTTTACATTTAACAATTTTTTACTCACATTGTTTTCTGTTTTAAAAGAAATTGCTGTATTTGTTGAACAAGATATTATCTTTGAAATAATATTAGAAATATTACCAGCATATGTGATGGTTTTGTAATTTTGTATTTCCCTAGTTTTTTCAGGAAATATTAATTGTAATGCCACCTTTTCCTCTTTTTTATTAATTAATTAATTCATTATATGTAATGGATAACCGTTGAATGTGGCTATTTGTTTAATTATATTAATTTCTCTATCAAAATTCTATTTGTTCATAGGAACTGAAAATGCTCTATGTATCATTGAATGGGGAAAAGATATCCAGGATATCCCCATAGGGCTAATAATACCTAAGCTTTAACATTTGTAAAATCATATCTTCTTCTTTTTTCTATTCATATATATTAAGTCAATCACAAGATAGGTCACTTACTATTTGGTCTAGCCAAAATATTAAACATCAAGTAGGTATCACATAAAATGTAACTTCTGTCATTCTGACGCTGATATGTCAATATCGAAATAATTATCAATATCCTTTCATAATTTCCATAAATTTTTTAATTAAATAGTGGAATTAATTAGAAACAGTTAGTTTCATTTATAACATTAATATGAGTAGATTCCACAAAGTAAGGGTCCAAATAGTAAATTCGTTATAATAGTATTAAACCATTGACTTTGACGACAATTGTTAATGCTTAATCGATACTGGGTGTTAAACTACGTTTGTCGAAATGTTTTAAGCGAATGAAGTAATAAGCATTAGGGACACAAGAAAATTTTGTATTGAAAAAAATTTTATGGAGTCAACTATAACTTGGAAGCTATGGTTGAGGTGAAAGCAGGTTTTTAATTGATAATTATAGCATGCATCCTCATAATTGGATGATATTTTCTTGACCAACAGCACGTATTGATTGAGAAACGTAACCCATTTGTTTCTTAAAAAAATGTTATCTAATCTCACCGAATGTTTTATTGCCAATGAGGTTGTGGTCAAAATGGATGAAAATGTAATTGATTATAAAGATGTCGATATCGGAAATATAGATGCCAAATGTATAGGAAAATGTGCTAGCATGGTAAATAAATTTGCAGGTAGGTTTCTTTTTCTCTTAAAATCTTGGGAGAGACAAATACAGTTGAAATTAAAATTATACGTAGAAGAACCAGTTGGTTATCATCAATAGGGAATGTCGGAAAGAGGAAAGAAACTTTCAAATGACATTATTCAAGAATTTGTGGGAAATTAAAATGTTAGAAATAAGTATCAGTTGCCTGTGATTGAAGACCAGATAGACAGATGAGGAGGCGATACATTTTAATTTCCATATATCTCATATCAGAATATTACCAGATTCCCATTAAAGAAAAATCGATAAAAAAAATTAATTTGTGGCTCCAAATAGTTATTTTGAGCTACTTTGTATGACATTTGAAATGTCAAACACTCTGGAGGTTTTCCAGTACTTATTGACAAACTATGAGGTAACCACAAAACAGTATTGCATATAGACGTCAAAAAAATAGTTCAATACTATTAAACGCTTTACAAAATTAGAAAAATTAATTTCCAAAGAGCAGACCGTCCACTAAGAAGCAACAACTACTTCTCGGGCTATATGCCCCGACAGACATTGAATTACACTTCTAAAGTAAACGGGGTTGGTATATCTGTTAAGATAGAACCAACCATTCTGGTTTGCGATCAGAAGGAATAACATCACTTGTGGACCGGTTTCGGCGTTTTTACGCCTCATCAGCACAAGGTAGATGCCACTCGTCCAAGAGCTCTGAGAGCATAATCCTGGACTAAAGACTACGTTGATACCACACTAATACATTAGCCTTAGTAAAGGAAATGTTAAGAGTGCGATATCGGCGACATCTCTACATCTAAAAATTAATTTTTCTAATTTTGTAAAGCGTTTAATAGTATTGAACTATTATTTTTTGACGTCTTTAGATCACGCTTTACTTATATGACAATTATTTACAGGTAACTGTAATTAAGTAAGAAGTATTGCATATCTTTATAAAAATGATATTCATATTAAGCAAATCTATGAAAGAAGGATTAGAATGACAGCGCCCATTCTTACAAAAGTCAAGGGAACACAAGTTTACAATGAAAGCAATTTTTCTCTTATTATTGAGACCGTTGCAAATTTGAGATGTGAAATAAAAATATTGATGGTATGAGCTCATGAAAAAGAGTCTAAAAATGGTATTGTTTCGTAGGCCTAAACCAATGTTCCCCAAATACATCGTCTAACAAAGCTAATAACGAAGCCCTAATGTGAGCTTTAATAGGATTCAACTTCAAAAAACATATCTGAACCATAAATAATTAACGATATCCAGCACTAAAATTGAAATACTTGATTTCCATTTATTGCCATATGGAATATCCAAGCACATATTGGAATTCGAAAAAAACAGAAACAACGATATAACAAAAGAAGATAAGAAGCCATGAAATACAATGAAGGTGACTTCGTTTTATTGCGTATAACGAGTAAGGCTGCGTCTGCATCCAGTAGACAGCTACTTCCCACTTTTAAAGGTCTACTTCGATTCACCATAGTCCTTTTAAACGATCGATACGGAGTCGAAAACCTTCGAGAAAACGACAACGTGGCCTTTCCAGACCACATGAAAAATTGGTTAACGCTACAAGACGAAAAATGTACGTTTGAATAGGTACTTTGACGATATATTTCAGATCAATGGATCTCTGTAACATTGCCAAACTAAAACAACGAATAATATATATCAAGCAAAATTAGATTACGTTCCAAAACGTTTAATGTAAGTATGAATGGGTATTTTACCGCTTTATTCCAGATCATTACATTGCAAAACGAAAAAAACGAACGGTGGTCGCTCCAGATTGGATTACGTTCCAAAACGAAGGTATGTAAGTATGAATAGGTATTTTGACGATTTTTTTTCAGATCAACGGATCTTAGTTTCACTGTTAAACGATAACAACGAACGGTGGCCGCTCCAGACCACATTAAAAATTGGTTTACGTTCCAAGACCAAAAATGTATGTACGAAAACGTATGTTACGATTTCTTTTAGATCAACAGATCTTCAAGGATCGACCGGATTTTTAAGGATAGACGGATCTATGTTATATTAGGATCAACAGGGTCTTCTGAGATCGACGGAATCTTTGTTACGAATAGACCAATGGGGTTTTCTGAGATCAACGGGATCTTTGTTACGAATAGACCGACGGGTCTCCTCCTGAGATCAACGGGATCTTTGTTAGGCATAGAACGGGTATCCAGTGATCGACGGATCTCTGTCATATTTAGACCAACGGGTCTCCTGAGATCGACGGATCTCTTTCTATTTGTTGCAGATATATGACACCTGAGGACAGGCTGTATCTATAAGATTGCCGAATGTAGGAAATACGCCGCGAATCTCTTCACTGCTACCTGCCTAGATAAGAAAGGGGACCCTTTTGTGGAGCTGTTCACATATTTATCACGTATTGAGTATCTTAGTGTTTGTTTTTGACAAAAGGAATAGTTAGTCTATTTCTAGCATTTGTAGACAACCTTTGTGTGATTATTTCCTTTTATGATGTATTTTTAATAATTGTCGTTCCAAGTATTTCTCACTAGAGGTTGATTGATTAGTGTCATGAAGCTCAGTAGGTCTGTTATCATAAAAGATACCAAAAATGTTATGTATAAAAACTGTACACAGCTTTAAGCTCATTATTTCATCATTAGTTACAATGCTACAGTGTGTTCCATAATTCGGTGCCAGAACAAAGTTATGTTTTTTCAAATGGAACACTATACTATAAATCTGAAATCCGCTTCACTTTCCCATTACAACAATATGAAGCTGTGATGTATTATACAGGGTATTTCAGAAGTTCTAACCAATCTTCCGTCAAAATCGTAACAAGTTAAATGCGCTTTATAATTGAATTGTAGTAATCGAATGATAATCTATTGATGCTAAAGCTTTTCAATCAAAATTCATCAACACGAATGATTCTGCTAATACCTATCTATTAAATTGAATACATGGTGAGTCGAAACTCAAGTACATTATTTTTTCAGTAATTTTAAATGTAATTATATATAGATTATTGCGGTTTCCTGTGAATTGTCGTAATTAGGTAAAGCGCCATACCAATAGATATCGAATAATAGTTTTATACTATTAACGCCTTACAATGTTTTGAAAATATTTTCAAAAACGCGAAACTTTTCTAAGAAGAAACAACTACTTCTCGGGCTATATACTCCGACAGACATTGGATTACACTTCAAAGTTAAACGGGGTCGGAATGATCTACAAGTTTTAACCAACCATTCTGGTTTGCAATTAGGAAGGACAATATCACTAGACCAGTTTCGGCGTATTTTCGCCTCATCTATACGAGGTAAATATTCACCTTCAACCAGAATTTTGGTTTGCGGTTGGAGGTGAAGATGCACAACTTTAACATTTCCTTCACTGGAAGATATATATTGATTATCATTTCAGCATCGTCTTTAGTCCGGGATTACGCTCTCTTCTGATTTCAAACCAGAATGGTTGGTAAAATCTTGTAGATCATACCGACCCCGTTTAACTTAGAAGTGTAATTCAATGTCTGTCGGGGCATATAGCCCGGGAAGTAGTTGTTTCATCTAAGTGAACAGTCACGTTTTTGAAAATACTTTCAAAACTTTGTAAGACGTTAATAGTATAAAACTGTCATTGTTATCGTCTTCGAATCCTAATAATGGAAGCGTCGGCATCGGTGGAGGAGATAACATTCGATAGTAATTTTATTTCATTGTCAAAAAGTACTATCACCATACTTCTATTTTTATCAAGCACTTCCGATATCTTGGGTTTTTGAGAGATTTCCATTTTTCTATGCAAAGTAGTAATTAGGTATGTAATAGTTTACCAGAGGTTAGTTTGCAGTTGAAGGTTAATAAAAAACTACACTTATCGAGAAATAAGAAGCAACACTTGAAAAAAAAAACAGTATTTCCACTAAAATGAACTAGGTACTGATTACAAAACATTAGGTAAACTATTACATACCTAAATTATACTTTGCATTGAAAAATTTGAATATCTCAAAAACTAATAACTTGAGGAATGGGAAATGCAATAGATAATTAAAAAGTATGGGTAATAGAACTCTTCGACAATGATATAAAATACAGAGTGATCCATTTAAATTTACTTAGAAAAAATAATGTACCTACCTGAGTTTTGACCCACCATGCATTTGATTTAATGAAAACCTGCAAAATCATTCCTGTTTTTAACTTTTCATTAATCATTGAAACTCTTTGGCTTCAACTGATTATTATCATTATTATTTTACTCCTATCCAATTATAAGGGCGTTGAACTTCTTACCATCTTGACGGAAGATTGGTTATACCTCTTCAAATACCCTGTTTAACACATCTCAACTTTATATTGCTGTGAAGAAGAAGTGAAGCTGATTTCGATTTGATAGTGAAATATAGGGTGTTCCATTAAAAAAACTATAACTTTGATCTGGCACATTGCCCACAATTTTTATGAATAACTTTTTTTGGTATCTTTCATGAAAATTTTCTGCTCTAGTAGATATCCAATGAAATCAGTTAATTTGAGGTCATTTGATTGAACACAACCAGTCAGAACAACATTATACTGAAAACAGACCATGGGCTGTTTTCACTCTATTAGGTACGTTGCCATGGATACATTTTGATTTATTTCGATTTTGACGTTTCAAAATATTTAATATTTCAAAATTTCACGATTTGGTTATAGTACTGACGAGAATATTAATGAAATTATAGAAGCAAATATACTTTTCTATAATTAGCAAAAAATTTTCTATTCGAATAACCCTGGAACATTGATACATGCTCAAAAATGTTTTAACAACTTTCTCAAGCTTGTTGCTTATAGGCAACAGACCTCCGCCTGCGGCGTCGGTATTGATGAAAATGAGTTTTACAATTTTATTGCCCTTTCAATGTTGATGCATCACGTTGTAGCATTTAAAAATTCACTTACTTATTTTTGATATGTGAATAAAAAAACAATTAGGTCATTTCCATGCTTTATTTGGACAATATAGATGTACTTACAACAACATATAACTGGTAATAAGATTGAAAACTTTAATCATCTGTATTTTTGTGTACCTAAAAATTATTCTAAGAATTCTGGAATCTTTCTAGAAGTTTCGGTAGTTTCAAGGACCTGAAATCAAAAATGAGTATTAGTCAACGATAATAACAAAGAAAAGTATGCTTACCTTTTTGATTTTCCTTTGTAATATTATATGATTGATATAAATAACTAGTTTGTTATTATAATGGCAAATGTCAGTGGTGTGAAGACACATAGCATATTTGTAGGTTAGTACGAATGTTTGTTCGATAAGTGGTCGTGTAGTGTTCTGTCCTCTAGTGGAATTAGTTCTATGATCCAGTAGCTGGAATGTCAAGCAGTCACAGACCGCGTCTTAGAAATTAGTTGAGTGTCGTAGGTCTATGATTCTTTTCAGTTGATACAGTATTCGCCAGCTAACTTGATGTCCTAAATGCTTTCTAGGGAGCTATTGACGCCGCCCATCCGATAAGTGTAAACAGTGCCGTGCAAGTTCTGAGGATACGCTTTCTGTTACAAATTAACACAACTTGTACAATTAATAAAGTAAAGTCCGTCCGGAAATATATGATCCTAACTTGATGAATAATATTTAATTCTTTGTTATAATTATTGGTATATTGATTTTAATAGAAACGGATCTGCTTTATACCTGAATTCTGAGTGAATAAACAATAACTGTGTGACGCTACGCTACTGAAAATCTTAACACCTGATAAGGTTCGATGCAATTGGCGTTTGTCAAAATTTTACCACTAATAGCAGCCGAGTAGGCAGGGCACTATTACTCTGTCTCTTTTAGTTGGTAATTTCTGGGACATCAAGTTAGCTGGCGAATACTGTAGCCATGTTGAAATGTCATCTATCTTGTTGGTAGTAGGGTTTAGTTTTTTGGAACTTCCTTCTTTTCTATAAAATGAAGATGAAGGAAGAGACGCGTGCTCTTCTAGGCCTAGTGGCCTTATTGTGTTTGGTGCCCTTTTGTTTCACGAGGGTAAGTTTGTGGAGGAAATTATTCTTTTTCGGTTTCACTATAACATTTTTCTAATAGGGACCACCTTGACGGCGAAAAACCAAGTTTTGTCACGGCCAACGATTTTCTTTCAGATGCCATTTTTGCCAGCCGTCAAATTAGCCGATCCAGTTGTAGGATCAGATCCAGATTCGGGATCAAGCGGTGAAGAGAATCATCCTGATTTTGATTCCAGGATTGATGTCCCTCCGGTGCAGTCCTCACTGGTAGGATTCGACGATTGCTACGTCCAGTCGTAGACGGGACCATGTGCGTCCGTTTTTTTCTTGACTTTTTTCTGATGACTTCCTGCTATCTCCTGCCCTCGCCTGTGTAATTGTTGACAGACATCTGTGCTGCTCCCGTAGAAACCCAAGATGACAGACAACCCCATCTCACTACTACACCACTGCCATTCGTCCTTATGTCAAGTTTGGTAGGATAGTTGCCACTTCAAGGATACAAGTTTTATTTTTATATAATTTTTTGTATGAGAACTTTCAGTTATATCCAATTATCATGTAAACTTATTTTTATTATCTACTGCTAAGGATGCATAGATATATTTTTATTATTTGAATACTTCACTATCCAATTTCAATTATTGATAATCAAGTACTGTAGGTAGGTGTATTTTGTTGTAAACATATTATAGCTATAATTTGTGGTAAACTAGTATTTAAATGAATTTACTGTTTGGACCCTTACTTTGTGGAATCTACTCATAATAATGTTATAAATGAAACTAACTTCAAAGGTTAAACGTCAAACAAAAAATGATATTTCAGCATTAAATTCAATTAAACAAAAAGTAGACGATTATAACCTCACAATAACAAAATCTGACAAAGGAAATGCCACTGTCATTTTAAAATCCGAAGAATATAAATCTAAAGTTAATAATTTTATAGAATCTTCTGATGTAAAAATTCTAAGGGCTGACCCAACAAAAAAGTTTTCTAATAATGTTAGAGAGATTGTCAATAGTCCAAATTATGTTTTCAATGATTATGAGAAAAAATACATGATTGATAAAAATCCTCAGTCTCCACAATTATATGGAACTGTTAAATTACATAAAGTATCGAAACCAATTACACCTGTAGTTTCTTACGTTAATACTCCCAATAATAAGTTAGCTAAAAAACTAAACAATATAATTAATAGCTATGGAAGTATATCTAAATACTCAATTGAAAATTCAATAGAACTAATCAAAAAATTAGAAACATACAAATTACAAGATAACTCCAAAATTATTTCGTTTGATGTTACCAATATGTTCTCTAAAATTCCTCCTAAAGAATGCATAACACTTGTTAAAAAATTACTAGAGGATAAAAATATCAATCCAGGAATAATATCAGGTATACTTAATTTGTTTGATGTATGTATTAATCAGAATTATTTTACTTTTGATAATAAGGTATAATATATTCAAAATGAAGGTTTACCAATGGGAAGCCCTATATCACCAATTTTAGCAAACATTTTTATGGACAGTTTAGAAAGAAAAATCTTTGAATGTAACATTTCAAAAAATATATTATTTTGGTATAGGTATGTAGATAACATATTAGCTTGTTTTGTAGGTAGTGAACGACAATTAGATATATTGTTCAATCATATTAATAATTTACATCCAAAAATTAAATTTACATTAGAAGTTGAAGAAAATAACTCAATCAATTTTCTTGATATTAAAATAGTCAATAATATACTTGATTTTTCAATTTACAGAAAACCAACACATACTGATGTGACTATACCATATAGTTCCAATCATCCCATGTCACATAAATTAGCAGCTTATAATTCAATGATACATAGAGCATTTTCAGTTCCTATGAACAAATATAATTTTGATAGAGAAATTAATATAATTAAACAAATAGCCACATCCAACGGTTATCCATTACATATAATAAATTAATTAATTAATAAAAAAGAGGAAAAGGTGGCATTACAATTAATATTTCCTGAAAAAACTAGGGAAATACAAAATTACAAAACCATCACATATGCTGGTAATATTTCTAATAATAATTCAAAGATAATATCTTGTTCAACAAATACAGCAATTTCTTTTAAAACAGAAAACAATGTGAGTAAAAAATTGTTAAATGTAAAAACAAAAATACACCCATTAAAAAGGTCTGGAATATATAAACTTGAATGTTCAGAATGTAATGCTTTCTATATTGGTCAAACAATTCGAAATCTTGAAATTAGATACAATGAACACTCACGAGCATACAGATTAAAACAGCCAGATAAATCACATTACGCAAAACACCTTCTTGACACAAAACATTCATTAACACCTAACACAGAACAAGAAGTACTGCATATTTGTGATAAGAAACAAGAACTAGATTTCCTTGAACAACTAGAAATAAGAAGACACTTAAGAGACCCACAATATGAAGTTGTCAATGAACAGATAAATCTAGGGAGCTCTCCACTAATAAATTGTCTTCTTAAGTAACTATTGTAAAGATCAGCAGATATAGTTTTCCTTGGTTTCCTATATCATTGCACAGTTATACTGATCTTAAATGGGGAAAAGATATCCAGGATATCCCCATAGGGCTAATAATACCTAAGCTTTAACATTTGTAAAATCATATCTTCTTCTTTTTTATATTCATATATATTAAGTCAATCACAAGATAGGTCTAGCCAAAATATTAAACATCAAGTAGGTATCACATAAAATGTAACTTCTGTCATCCTGACGATGATATGTCAATATCGAAATAATTATCAATATCCTTTAATAATTTTCATAAATTTTTTAATTAAATATTGGGATTAATTAGAAACAGTTAGTTTCATTTATAACATTAATAGTATTTAAATATTTTTTGGATATGTATCCTATATTTTTTTGTTAAGTTACAATTTCTATGTATCTAATTATAAATAGGTATCCTATTTTTGTTTAAGTTACATTTTCTACAAATCTAACTATAAATTGAATAAGTATAAAATTTTTTTTTGTTACTTGGTACATAATCTGTATAATATTGATGATATTTGGGGTGGGGGGGTCATCAACAAATCACATTTCTTATTTAAATAAACGAAGTAAAAAACAACTAAATTGTGTTTATTCTTTTGGTCTACACTTTTAACATTTTCATAAATTTTTTTGGTACATTTTGACAATACTTCATATTTCTTTATTTTGGTGAGGTTTATAACCATACTGTTGAAAATAAAGTGGCGCTCACGGGTAGACTATTTTTTTAATTCAATATATTTTCAATTTAATAACATTGCAAGAATAAGCAACAGTTCCCATGACTTATGCTCACTGACGAAACGCTGCCGTTCGCAAATTATGTAATGAACTTTAGTTGCAAACCAACATCAATAGATATCATAATAAAAATTGTTACAACGTCAAAAAGTCTGATATAAAGGATTACTGGTCTACGAATAATTTAATTGGCACACCTTCTTTCCGCTAAACAATGTCTCGAGATCGCTATCTAGAGATACTAAGGTACTTGCATTTTACTAATAAATCAAAATGAACAGGAAGGTAATCGACTGCACAAAATAGTAAATGTTCTCAATATGATACAAAACCATTTCAAAAGTAATTTTTATCCATTTCAAAATATCATCATTGATGAAAGTATGATCCTTTTCAAAGGGAGACTGTCTTTCAAACAGTACATTAAAACCAAAAGACATCGCTTTGCAATAAAGCTTTATGTATCATGTGATTGTGATACGGGCTATGTTTTGAGATTTCTGGTATAATATACTGGCAAGAATACAGATAACAATAGAGATGATAACAGCGGTCTAGGATTGTCAGGCGATGTTGTTGTGAAACTTTTTGGAGCCCTACTCGGACAAAGGCCATTCGTTTTACGGAGACAACTACTACACCAGTCCAACTTTGTCCAATTATCTTTTTGTTCACAAGACAAACTCTTGTGGAACTGTCCGCATAAATCGTGAGCAGATGCCAATTTTTGAAAAAAAAATTAAAGAAAGGGGAAACAGAGTGGCGTAGCAGTGATTCAATGCTTGCACTGGAATGGATAGACCGTCGCGACGTGGTAATGCTTACTACCATCCATGAAAATAAGATAGTTACCCTTCCCCAGATGGCAGAATTCACTTTTATTGAGTACGATATGCATTTATTGTATGGACTGGCTCCTTGAAACGGTTAAGAGGCCAGAAGGCTTTACGCTGAACATTTTCGAAACAGAGCATTGCCAGACCGTTGATTTTTTTTATCAAAAAAGGTGGCGAAGGTCTAGTACGAAGCGTGCGTGACAGTTGAACAACAGTTGTTAAATGCAGTTGATAATGAACCATCAACGAGTTTACGAAAACTATCAAGAGAACATAACTTCTCGAAATTAGTTCTTCGTCGCGTCCTAAAAGAACAACTGTAATATCCTTTTCACATAAAAAAAGTACACACTATAACAGTGGCTGATTATCCTGCACGACTTGAGTATAGTCAGTGGTTTCTGCGACAACAACAAGCAGACATACATTTATTAGTAATGTTCCCTTCACGGACGAATCCGGTATCACCAGAGATTGAGTCATTGATTCTCCTAATATGCATTTATGGGATGATGTGAATCCACATAACATTATCCAAACAAGGAACCAGCATAGATGTATGGTAAATATTTGGGCAGGAATAGTTGGCAGTCATTTGATAGGGCCATACTTTATTGACGGTACTTTGACTGGTCAGAGATATTTGGAGTTTATTCAAGAAGAGTTATGGAGTCTGTTTGATGATGTGCCACTACAAACTCGTAGGAATGTATGGACCTAACCCCTCCTCATTTCAGTTTAGATGTACGACACCATTTACACACAAGGTATCCTAATAGATTGATTGGTCGTGGAGGCCCTTTTCAAATGGCCACTGCGATCAGGAGACGCTATTCCTATGGATTTATTTTCTGGGGTTATCTCAAAAGTGAAGAATACGCAACATCTGTGCAAACAAGACAAGAATTTCTAGACAGAATTGTGTTACACTGCAATGCTATTAGAAATAATAGCGGATTGCTCTGTCAAGTGCGAAGAAACAACCTTCGTATATAGTTTGACAGGTCTATCTGAAGCTACGCGGCATCGGTAAGGGGCGAGGAAACATGGCCGATATATTTCATAAAACTATTAAAAATAATTATTATTATTATATAATAATTATATCTATGTAGAAACTGATTTATGCTTTGCTTTAAAGGTAGGGTATTTTTCAAAACACGGTATTTGTTAAAAACAAATAATGTTTGAAATCGTACGTGAATTCAATATGGATACGAAATAATAAGATACCAAGTAAAACTGAAAATACGAAGGTAAATACTGTCAATATAAACGCCACTGGATAATCAATGCCAGTTTATTGTCAAAGTGACAGGGAAGAACACACGCACGCGCTTGCCAATAGGAAGTCAGGTGGTTACTTAGCAACAGTGGTTTGATACTTATTCACCAATTGAGTAAGTCTGGAGGGCGTAGTAATTATGATTTTCGCACGACGTTGCCGGCTTGAAGGAAACCCATAATATCTTTGGAAAAGTGTTAATCTTTTAATATTTAGAACCTGGAAAAATAATGTTAATAGACAAAATCCAATGAAACAAGCACATCAAAGAACTAACGTTTAATCATTATTGACATATTGTTAATAATAAAAAGTCCATTTTCTAATTATTATCACTACATACTTAGCACTTTAGCTTTTTCATGGGTAAACGTGGCAATATCGAATGTTTTCGACAGCATTCCTTTCACAGCTTCGGTTATGTTTGCCAAACTATACTTAAAATGTGCTTGGGACTGGGAGGAGCTCCTATTGAACATTTATTAGAATAATGTTAGTTTTTTTGTTGTTTGGGAATTAGTTTTAGTCTAATGTTTGATAATCTGTGTTTTTTGAGGTCTTCTTTATGGTTTAATAACGTTGTGCTCATAATTTTCATTAAAAGCATCTAATTACGTTGTTTGCGCACCTATTTAATTCCCGTGAAATAAGTTCTCAATGTTATTTATCTTCTGCTAAGATACAAAAAATAAAACTTCGGATGCCTATATTTCGAAAACGAGGGCCTGCATAGAAAAAGTTTATATCAAGTACTAACAATATTTTGGCTAAGATTATACGCTCCTGACTTTTCCCATTAGTACCGGGGCACTTATGTGGATTGGGATATTTTAATTTTATTCCGATTAATTTTGTATATTTTGAAATCATTAAATATATGTATGTTGAAATATGTAGTAGTCGTCCGTATTTCATTTAAATCCAAAGTGTTTCTCGAACTTGCAAGTGGCTTAGTTACAACTTGTTCGTTTACCCGGCAGATTTAAAACGTTCTTTCTCCGTCTCGTGAACCAATATATTATTTTTCACTGTCGTGATACTTGTTTTCCGTGTTCCCTTTGAATCCAAAGGGTTTCTCGAACTTGGAAGTGGCTGAGTTACAGCTTGTTCGATTGCCCAGCAGATTCAAACCGTACATTCCCAACTACGTTAATCAATATCTCTTTTAATTTCGCAATATTGGTTTGTTTTGATTTCCCGTTTTTTAATTGAGTCCCAAGGGTTTCTCGAACTTGGAAGTGGCTTAGTTACAACTTGTTCGATTGCCAGGCAGATTTGAATCGTTCATTCCTAACTCCGTCAAAGAATATCTCTTTTAATCTCGCAATATTGGTTTGTTTTGGTTTCCCGTTTTTTAATTGAGTCCCAAGGGTTTCTCGAACTTGGAAGTGGCTTAGTTACAACTTGTTCGATTGCCCGGCAGATTTAAACCGTTTATTTCTAGCTCCGTTGAACAATATCTTTTTCAATTTCGCACTATTGGTTTGTTGTATTTTTTCGTTTTTTATTTGAATTCAAAGGGTTTCTCGAGCTTGGAAGTAGCTTAGTTACAATGTTCGATTGCCCGGCCGATTTTAACGGTATTTGATAATCTGACTGGCCCTGTCCGTTACGTCCGTTAAAGCTGCAAGCACATGTTATAAATACCTTATTTTATTTTCCCCGTTATTTTGCTTGTCACTCTAGAATTATCATTAAAATAGACCAAAGAGCATTAATAGACTAAAGGTTAAAGGCTATCTGCAACTCTTGAAGCTAAGGGTCAAGAGGCCGTGGAGCAAACCATGTTTAAAATTTGGCGCCCGAGATTTGAACCGAAATTCAGCATCAAGGGTGTCCATAGTGACGTGTTCGTGTGACAGGAACCACGTGTAGCAAGGAAGCGCGTTATTAAGCAAAGCAAGTGCAGTAATCTCTCCTCCAGCATTGCTGAGTTTTGGAACCTGTCAAAACAGAGGAATATACAGTATACTGTTTCACTATGTCTTCTGCTTCTTTGCTAGCAGACTCAGGATTCGATATCACGGAAATAAAAAAGGTCGGATGATAAAAGTCTACAACAGTGGGTGAGGATTACATTGATCAATATATTACTCATAAAAATCATATTGCCGAGAGAATGGACTATCTTGCTATCTCCAGTGCTACAGGCAGTAGGTGTGCTCCACTCCACTTCAAGAATATACTGCTAAGTGCTGATGAAATCGGCAACTTGGCTCTTGAAAATAACTGACTTTTCATGAAACTATGATGCCCGATTTTACCAAGCTGATTTTAAGTACTTACTAACTAAGTGATTCCTAAGCTAGGAAATACCTAAATCTGGTACTTACCTGAATTTTATTTTCCTGCATCTTTTGGAAAGTTGAAATAATTCAGCGACCGAACTAATTGCAGAGTCGTTGGGAAAATCACGAAAAACTGTATGAAGGACAAAAAAATTGAGAATGTTGATGATGCCGAATTCAAAATAACTCTCTGAGGAAGTTACTAAAATAGAAACAACACTTCAAATTTTGAGAAGTTAACAAAAAGTAGTAAATTATACGGAGAAAGAAAGCATGTATCGCTACAATCAATTCGCGATCGGTTCCGAGAAGAAATGCTTGATGTAAAGGGTTATTTATATAGGCCCAGCACTCCTGTTGTCGGAGTATAGGCCGCTTTTTGTGAGCTCTTATGATCCCTTCTGTACGGTGTGTTTTCTTCTGCTTACTACAGCATGCGGAGTGAGTTCGCCTTTTTTGTAATTTGTTTCCATTCCTTCGTATCCTCAATTCTTCTACCCCAGTCACGGATTCCTATTTTCTTCCGGTCATCAATCACTTGGTCTTCCCAACTTAGTTTGGGACGTCCCTCGGGCCTGGGATTTGCGGGCTTTCAGTCAGAGATTTTCCTTATTGAATCGTCCTTATTCCTTCTTCAAAGATACCCATACCATCTTAGTCGCTGCGCGTTTATATGTCTGGCTATATCTTCACCATTCATGTATTGACTTATTTCATAGTTATAAAGTCTTCTGTACCCTTCATTCGGGATCTGTTTTGTCCCTATTTTTCTCCGTATGATTTTCATCTCTAGTACTCTGAGATTTTCTTCGTCTTGATCAGTTAAACTCATAGTTTCACCGGCATACGTTATTTCTGATACCTCCAATACACTTTGTTTCCGGCCATTATTCTTGCGTTTTTCTCCGCACTTCTGTTGCATTTGCATATATTTTGTCGTCTCTTGGTTAACTACCAGTCCTCTCTTTGCTGCCTATTTTATTAAGGTATTCAATGTAATAAACTGATATTTTCTTGATTACTTATGAACCCATTTTATTTTTGAAAAATTTGTTGAATAGACGATTGAAGACCACATCCAAAATTATAAAAAAATGTACAGGGTGCTATCAAAAAATTTAAAATTAGGGGCTGTAACTAAGGGATGAATATGTAGTGGATGATTTTTTCTACGCCATATTAAAGTGTATTAGTTTTGTCCCATTCGAAAATCTCTATTCGTTTAAGAGATATAGCCTTCATAAATTAGTCTGGGACACCCTGTATATATATATATATATATATAGAAGCAATAGGTAGTCTTGACGGCTAGTTAGAAAACAATCTACTATATATATTAGGGATTCAGAAATTAACCTTAACCAGCCCAAATTGTGACGGAATCCCTAATATATATATATATATATATATATATATATATATATATATATATATATATATATATATATATATATATATATATATAATATATATAAAAGGGAATTCTTGACGGTAGATAATTCAATGGGTTTTATATATCTTAGGAATTCCGTCGTAAGGAGGGCTGAATTAAACTCTTATATACTACCCAACGTTTCGAAAAATTTTATTTTCTTTTTCAAGGCTGAAATATGAACATTTTGTTGGTATATCTTTTGTAAAATATTTTTTTTTTTAACTTACGTGTAAAGTGAGTTGATAATTAATGAAACACAACTTGCTATTTAAAAAGCAAAACATATTTTTTGTTTGTAGGTACTTTTAGATATATATTTAAGGAACATTTTGATGTGGAATGACAGAATGTCAAAACTCAAGTGACATTTTTTTTCTATTTTTTTTTGGTTGAGTAATAACAGAGTTGTTGTGACTAACTTTATAACTTAAAAGACAGTCTTGATTAATAGTACTATGACTTGTCACTTAATCATGATTATATTAAAGAAGGAAGTCATATATATAATCTATTCAGTCTGGATGTGGTTTCACTTTTTAGTAATGTTTATTTGCAAGCTGTCATACGGTCAATAGACAAACATTGGTCCTCAATCAGTGTTCGGTGCAATATTGACAAAGATACTTTCATGGAGATGATTGACTTCCTTCTCAGTTCTACGTGTTTTTTTTTTCAATAATAAATTTTATAAGCAAACTTTTGGTACACCTATGGGAGCTATCCCATATTGGCTTGTTACGTGATGGATGATCTGTTGGATGTAGTCATTCCGGTACTTCCTTTTAATGTCCCTTTCATCAAGAAATATGTTGATGATATTATCCTGGCTTGTCCTAAGGACTCTACAGATGATCTCCTTTTTATTTTTAACAGTTATGATCCCTATATCCAGTTCACCGTTGAAGTGGAAAACCCAAATATAGCTGGGCCTTTTCTTGATACTATTTTTACCAGGACACCTGAAAATGTGATTATAATTGATTGGTATAGAAAACCATGTAGCTCTGGGAGATATTTCAACTACAATTCTTACCATGAATTTAGCATAAAGGTAAACTTGGTTGAACAAATGACAGCTAGGGTTATGAGTCTTTCCGACCCCATTTTTAAGAATGAGAACCGTGATATTCTTTTCAATTTGTTCCTTGATAATTCCTATCCCAAATCGTTACGAAGAAAGATTATTTTCAATACATCATCTGTCATGACACAAATTCCTACACTTTCAATAATTGAAGCAGGTGTAACTGATCGGGATGCTTTTTCGATTTCTGAAAGGGTTCCTACCACTTCAATTGTTTCTTTGCCATATATAAGGGAAGTTACTCCCAGACTTACTAAGATTTTTTCTCAATATTTACACAATGTTAAGTTTGCTTGTAAGAGTGCCTTAGTAGTAAAATCTATTTACAATCCGTTAAAAGATAAAATTCCTACATTAGATAATAGTAATGTGATTTATAAAATTGGTTGCAATAGCTGTGATCTTTCTTATATTGGTCAAACTTCTCAAAAACTTTCCAGTCGTATATCTCTCCACAAGAGTGATATAAGATTACATCCTGAAACATGTTCTCTTGTGAATCATGTTTCCTCTTTAGATCATAAAATAGATTTTGAAGGGATTAAGATTTTATCTCGCGAAAATAACTACAGTAAAAGATTATTTCTAGAAATGGCTTTCATTTTTCAGGAGGATGACCATATTAATAAGAGAACGGACATTCAAAATTTAAGTAATCACTATTCACTCCTATTAACTTTAGATAAACATAATTTTCATAAAAAAATTGATATAATTTCAAATAATATATCTTCATAGCTCCTACCTAATTTTTGTACCTCCCTCGTATTTCAAATAATTTATATTTCTATTGTTTTTGGTTAATGTCATTATAGTCTTAGTATTTCTTCTTTTCTACTTCAAAGAAAAGAAGAATTTGTCCTTAACCTATTTTCAATCATTGTTCAAATAAAAAACATGTATAAATCCACGTGTTTGTGTGGATTCTCTCAGCTGGACTTGTTTCATTCTTCAATGTTAACTGTTTAAAACTTTTCCCAATGTTAAGATCAAGGAATCATTCTCGATTAACGTAAGTTGTGAAACTGTTGTAGCGGACTGCTTTATATTTTATGTTTTTTCTCACTTTTGTAGTTCCCTGATGATGTAAATAAAGCTTACGAAAGCTTGGAAATTTGAAAAGAGTACACTTTTCCTTTTTTGCTACTAACCTCAATAGTATTTGTCTGTATATATATATTTACTTTTTCGAGAAGCCCCTTTTCTCCTGATTTCAAATATATAACATTATATAGGTCTATCAATAATACATTTTAATACATTGAAAATGGAAAAATGTGATTTAACAGATAAGGAGTAGGCTATTCTTGTCAAAATGAAAGGGGATCGGAACTAACAAGGTAAGTAATAATTATTATTGACATTTCTCATAATAACTACTGATATTTCTTCAAACAAAATGGGTTATAGTGAGGCAGAAAAGGTCGAAATATTTCCTCTTCGCGTGACAAATAACTAAAATAAATATACCATAAGAAGAAAATACATGAAGTTGTATCCAAATCGAGCGATTCCCAGCGTCAACACGTTTTTAAACGTTATCGTCATGTAAAACGTAGCGTTAGAGCAAATGAGAAACAAGATCTAGAAATATTATTATATTTTGAAGCTGAAAGAAGTCATTTCTTATAATAATTGTCAAAATTAAACACGTAATTTTGATATTAGTTTCAGAAACTGCTTCTCGTAAAATGGGAAAGAGTTATTCCCAAATTCAAAGACGTTTGAGAAAGTATCAATATGGGCCCTACAAAATATCACCCGTTCAGGAACTCAATGATGAATAAAAAAGTAAGACATTACAGTTTTGTCAGATCATGATCCGGAAATTAGATGAAAACCCTGATTTTTTTAAAGATATTTTGAGGACCGATGAGTCAAGTTTTTTCACGGCAGGAGTTTTCAATAGAAAAAACAGGCATTCCTGGGAGAATAAAAATCAAAGAAAGCGGAAAGTCAAGTAGTTGGGCCTATATTTCACAATTTTACTTTGGCACGACAAACATATCTTGAGATAATTTCTTCAGATGTAGATCATCAAGTCCAACAATTTTCTATATACGTTTTAAATAGAATGATTTGGCATCAAGATGGAGCGACCCCTCATAACGTTTTGGAAGTTCAAGAACATTTGAATAATCAATTTCCAATTTGGATTGGCAATGCTGGAACCATTCGATGCCCTGTTTTGACGGCACTAGATGCCTTTTCATGGGGATTTTTGGAAAATAAGATCAACTCCAACAATGACCTAAATCTTCAAGTCATTAAAGTGAAAATTCAAGAAGAAATTCATAATTTCAACAAAAATTATAATATCGCTATTTCAAATGTTTACCAAAACTGAGGAAAGCAATATGAATTTTACATTGGAAATAACGATGGTCACTTTCAGCAATTTATTTAATTTACTAGTTGTTTTGCATCATTGTATAATAAAGATTTCTGTTTTGCTAAATCTGTTAAATATGGAGGTAATTCTGATCTATGAATTATTTATACGACGTGATTATAGTTTGTTACTATAGAGTTAATACTAACGATATGAAATGTCAAGGAACTAACTAACAAAAAGTATTAATGATAGACCTATACAATATTATATATTTGAAATAAGGAGAAAAAGAGCTTTTCGGAAATTTAATAATATATGGGGTATTCCATTTAAAACAAACAAATATTCATTTTGTTTCTATAGAACTGATTAATAAAAGACATAAGAATCGCAAACAAAAGAAGACAAGACAAAATACTTCATAAGTACAAGAAGAGAGAAACCGAACATAAAAGAGATGAAGATAGGGAAATACTGTTTCGAAAAAGTCACACATTTCAAATACTTAATAATCGAAGCAAGGAAATAGCCCAACTGGAGCAAAAAAAATATTGAAAGACAAGCATTTAAGCAAACAAACAAGACTGAAACTATATAAAGTAGCAATACGTCCAATTGTAACATATGCAGCGGAAACAATGTGCCTCACAGTCAAAGACAAAGAGCAACTAAAAATATTTGAAAGAAAAATAATAATAAGAATTAACGGCCCCAAGAGAATAAATAACGAGCACTTTAGGAGCCTAAACAATAATGAGTTTGAAGATATTCTTGACGGAGGGGATATCGTTAATGTAGTTGAGGCAACCGGAGGAACTAATAAGAAAAATTACCGCAAACCCACAAACAACAAGACCAATGGGAAGACCGAAAGAAAAATGGAGGAATCAAATAATCGAAGATATTAAAATACTTGAAATTAGAAACTGGAATAAACTTTAGCAGGACAGGGAAAAAATGGAGAAAATCGTGGACAAAGCAAAATCATATAACAGAGCGGAGTGATTCACAGCAATAAAGGAATCATAATAGCTCCAAAAAGAAGCGCCAATCGTTTCACTAGAAATGTATAGACTAATATAAAAATATATATTAATAAAATATAGGCAAAACCCCAAAACAAAAGTTTTATTTTATTTCCGAAAATAATAGAGATACAGGGAGGGGTCAATATATAGTGGATAACCCTGCACAATGTAGCATGAGAACCTTTATTAACAGGATACACAAAATTGGTTTTGAGTTTAAAAAAACTAATGGGAAATTTCCAATGGAGCTTTCTGCGATACGATCCAAGAGGTTACAGTTTTTTTTTAAATATTCGGGAGAAAAGGTGCCAACCGATGTAAACCAAAAGTTTTGGATAAGACGTTAGGAAGGGTAGGATGAGAAAAAAATGGCAAGATAATACTGTTTGAACTCAATGCAAGAGAACAGGCGAGTGCTCAGGATATATATTCGTTCTTGCAGGAGAAGAGGCCGTTTTCGTTGAAGATGTAGGTATAATTTTCAAAAAGGAACCGAAAAACATGTAAATAACGTCAAAGTTGTTTGGAAATCTTGATAATGAAGGAATCTCCACAGGGAGGAGTATTATGTAGACTGATGTGCAAAGATACTTCAGAATAATTGATGTGATCTCAAACTCGCTCACTTAACCATACAACATACAAATAAACTGGAGTGGGATGGAAGCTTGCAGTCAGAATGAAGCGCTAGTGTGGTGTTCCGAAGGATTCAAAACTGACAGAGCAGCAGGAGCTGAAGTTCATTGTGCTAAGCCCTGTAAACCATAATAGAGTAACTGGGTCCCGGGATACAAGGATATTGTAGGCAATGAAACGGCAGACTCCCCAGCAAAGCCAGAATCTAAAACGGCAGTCACTGGTCCTAAACCAGTATCTGGAAAATCAAAAACTCGGACAAAAGTACTTTGGAGAGGAAATAATACAACCATTACAACTTCTGAAAATCCCTCCAATCAGACTAGTAGTCTTTATAGAAGACACGATGCTTCTGGAATGGAAGTAGATAACATGGGAAATGGTACAAATATTCAGTTCAAGTCCCTGGGCTGTTGAGCACAACCCAAACAAATAAATGAATGAATGAATGAATCATAGAAATTGTCTGATCTGTAAAAGTGTCGGTAACGAAAAGGGTGCGTTTGTCGTTAGTGTGACGGAATTGGGGAGATAGTTGATAATTGCCTTATAGTGAAGGTTGGGTTGGAAGACATCAGGCGCTATAAATTTTAGGGAACGTCAAAACATGTCAAAAATATGAGTTTTATAGTTTTAAATAAGAGAAAATATGATTTGTATAGTTTTGAGCAGTGAAAACATATCTCCTGTATGTATCTTGTGGTATATTCATTATTCTTTTGGTTATTTTCAGGAATTTGAACAACAACTTTTTTATATTTTTATTTCCATATTTCGGTACCATGAAAATTATAATTTAAAGTTTCAGAGTTTCTTTATATCAAATATACTTGGGTGAGGAGATCCTATCACAATATAACATGTAAAAGTGTTGAGAGATCTATTGTGAGACCAAATGGGTTTATCCTGTCCTAATCTTTTGGAGCATCTATCCAACAACTTTGTCATTTATTGTTACCTAATTAGAAAACTAACAACATATTATAGTTAGTCCTCCATTTTCTCTACCTCTGTGCTACTTCTTTTATCGACTTATCTCTTTGTTTGTATCTGCTCGACTTGGCGGGGGCACCAGACAAAAATTGTAAACAAAAATCTTAAGAAATATTTAATGCTTCAATCAATTATTTTTCTTTTCCTTATTTCCATATCTAAATAATTTCCTAAATATTAGTTTCAATGAACATTTCAAAATTGTATAAACTACAGTAAATATAAGACAAACAAATAGGATAATATCAAGATGATACAATTGATACCATCGGAGATTTAAAGCTGCAGAACGTAAATGAGGCGCTCCCTTGTGTCGAATTACGTACTCACACCAAAATACCGCTTCGTCGAGTTGTTTTATGGGCTGATCATGCATTATAGCTGAACGTTCCTTCGCTGCCTTCCTATATCTGAAAACAGAAAATGTTTCGTAGATTTTCATTTGTGAATACACTTTATTGACCACAGCGACAATTGAAAAGGGTGTACCTATGGGAAGAGGATTTGGTAGACTAGGAGGTGAGGTGGAAGGTTTTTGGTTTCAGATGTATATTGGTTAAATTTTCTTAAAATATGTTAATTATTCTCCTTACCCTGACGTTTCCCATGAAATAAAAAGAAATTGTTTTTGAACAAAAATGTCAAAAATATACCAGATCAATGTTTTAATTTTATCATATCCCAAAGTAATAATTTTATATATAAGATAAGTAACGTCAATATTTAAATTAAACGCATATATATTAGGAAACAGTGTTGTAACACTAAAATAACTGAATAATAAATTTACTAAAAAGGTTTTTACTTAATTACAGTTACCTGTGAAAAATTGTCATATTTTAGTAAAGCGTGATCAATAGACGTCAAAAAATAATAGTTTAATCCTATTATAACGCTTCACAAAATTTGAAAAAAAATTTTCAAAGAACAGACCGTTCACTCAGAAGCAGCAACTACTTCTCGGGCTATATGCCCCGACAGACATTGAATTACACTTCAATAGTGAACGGGCTTGGTATATCTGCAAGTGATGTTATTCCTTCTAATCACAAACCAGAATGGTTGGTTCTATTTTGCAGATATACCAACCCCGTTTACTTTTGAAGTGTAATTCAATGTCTGTCGGGGCATATAGCCCGAGAAGTAGTTGTTGCTTCTTAGTGAACGATCTGTTCTTTGAAAATTATTTTTCAAATTTTGTAAAGCGTTATAATAGTATTAAATTATTTTTTGACGTTTACTGAAAAGTATTGATGTACACATTGACTGATTATAATGGAAATAAAATGTATCTCAATGAAAATTTTTCTGGTCTCGAAAAAAACATGGAAATTATTCACATACTTGTAGCTAAAGGCTGTAATTAAATGCTAAAAAATTTGAAAAATCTGAATCTCACAAAATTTGCTTAATTGAACGGTACCTTAAACAATATGATGATCAGATTACACGAAAAATTTTCCATGTCACAAGTCTGTTTCGTCAAATAAAAGGTTGGGGAGATGAAACTTTATCTTTGCCGATAACATTTCGGATACAAAAACTCTACAAAATTAATTTTTTGGTAGAATAGACAACAAGTCTATTCGGTCCAAAAATCAATAATTATAGCTCCGGTTTTTGATTTCAGCGCGAATTTTAAGGTAAATTGAGTTTACATATATAAGAATGGACAGGTTTCCGGTCTCCTTTTCATCATTTACCTTGAAAGCGAAAGCATCAAGTAGGAACTGTGCAGTAGTTCACAATAATAGTAAAGTTTTCTTAAGAATATGGGTTGGCAAAGTATCTAAACTTTACTAGTAGTCCAATAAGAAGTTCCGAGATTCTGCATTGGTGAGCTGCATGGCTGCAGCATTTTGAGGTAATTTGGGCACGCGGATTCGAATTGCACTATTCGCAGACTCCAATTTTCCCGGAAAATAGTGAAAATCGCGGAAAATTAGTTAAATTCGCGTTTTCTCGGTAACTAATTGATTTATCGAAAAAAGTTTCGAATAAATGTTGTAGAGCGCAAAATTTTACGTCGAAATACTGCCTCACTTGTTAAATTTCATCTAGTATTATTGATTTTCCCTACCATTTCCGAATCCGCTGGAAATCCGCCGGGGACTGTTAGATTTCACATGTACAGACTTTTATGTGACATGGAAAAGCATCGAGAGAGTGAGGTGAAGGGGAAAAGAGAAGGGTGCGCAGCGTTAGCTGTAGCTGCTCGGGATGTCGTTGTAGAGCGCAAAATTTTACGTCCAAATACTACCTCACTTGTTAAATTTCATTAAGTATTATTGATTTTCCCGACCATTTCCGAATACGTTGGAAATCCGCCGGGGACTCCCCAAGCCGCTACAGCTAACGCTGCGCAGTGCGCTACTGCGCACCCGTCTCCTTTCCCCTTCGCCCCCACTTGTTCTCTTTATCAAAATTAACTGTACGTAAGAAAATTTGAAGGTTATAAGTGCGAACGGCAGCTGTTCGTCGGAGAGCATTTATGGGGGTGAATAAGGAATACATTACATAACCCGCGGCGCCATGCAATTTTAGTTTTATAGGCCAAGTGTTACGGATTTGTCATCCACTAACATTTGTTAATGTTTGTCTTTATCATTGTGAAACTTATATGTAGTTAGGTTAATTATTGTCCTTGTAAATGAACACTTGCACCACTAGTACTATGACGCTACCTCCTCAATCTCAGGGTCAAGAGGTAAAAATAAGAAAAGTGTTACCTTATTCAGTCTGTTGAAGACCTTCAGATTCACTGGTTATGAGACTCTTACCCAGGCAGGAGATATCCAACAGATTGATAAATGTTATATTTTCAACTGCCTAAATCAACATGTGAATGCTTTACTTTTATGGATCTACCCTAAGAAAAGAAATAAAAGAATTATTAACGTCTCCAACATTTTTAATCTCCCAACTTGTGAGTTTAATACCTTAGTGAGAATTGTACCTTATTACATACGATAATCAAGTAAACATTACCTTAAACAAAATAGTATCTTAGTATCTGACATTTGACAGAAACGTACTGAAAATCTACTACTCACTTAACTAGCAGTACAATCAA